>CM063451.1:12910000-15359166 GCA_032191425.1 Lymantria dispar
TATGGATTTTTAGATAATATAATATCAAACAGCAAGGTAGCCAGGTGAAGCTTTCTACGTGCAGACATTTTCATTAATTTTCCCTTATTAAGATATGGGGTAACGTGCGAGCGAGGTTGTATATTGTAACAGAAGTGTGCGCAAGCATTCTGAACGCGCTGGATCATGTTTTCGGTACTAGCTAGTAGGCAAGGACCATATACTGTATCAGCATAGCTTAGCTTCGACAAAATCAGACTTTCACAGAGCATGACACGTAAGTCGACATCAAGGAAGAGACGAATGCGGTAAAGTAGCTTTAAACGATAAAAACAATTTCGTACAGCGTTCAGAACATGGATCTCAAAGTGTAATTGACCATCAAATACCACTCCCAGATTGCACGTCTCTTCTGCTTGGGATATAGGATTAGGAGGTCTATACTTAACTGGAAGCTTACCATTACTAATGAAATTAAAAGTTAAATGTCAAGAGACATAACAATGGAATCTTAATTAAATACGGCAAATGGAATCATTTTATAAAAAAAAATAACACAGCAGTATCTCAATAAATATCATCATTAATATCATTACTCATAACCCAATTACTTCATAGTACATATTGCAAAAAATTATTAGCAATAGTTTTGCGACATCAGATCGTATTGGCCCTGGCAGAGATAGACCAGCGATTAGTCCGTCACCCGCATAGAGGCTGACAGCGTGTGGGCGACCGAGCGACGTCCCGAGAGGGGCGTTGGAAAGAGTACTCGAAATTGTATCTCGCCGGGCCGGCCATGGATGACAAGAAACTTAGAACCGGTGGGCGGCCCAATGGCAAAGGAGATTATGATAGGTTATGGGGTCATGCGCCATTTTTTCATTACCCCGAACGGAATGGACAGTGTATGCGCTAACCATAGACCACCCAAAAAAGGCTATGTAGAGCTGTTGTATTTTACGAAATTCGTAGCCGTCATCAACATTTGTTAATAGATAGAATAAATATTTATTTAATGAATAGTATCGTTTCACAGATCAAAGCCATTTAGATAATTTGACAGATCGTTTCGAAACCCATTACCTTACACGGTAAGAAGGCTGGTTTAATTCCAACTGTAATATTTCTATTGAAAATTGACGTCCAAAAGGTTGAGCTATTTATTTTTATTGAGACAATCCCACCACACATTCCCACCACTGTAACTCCTGTAAGCCAGGATCCACAATGGTCTCCGTGGTTTGACCCTCGGGCAATCCCGGGAAACGCTTCTAATTGTCTTGGGACCCGCAATAAATTTAATTAGAAAAGAAAAACAGGAGGAGTTGGAAAGATTCCACTTCCTTCCTATGGAAAATGGGAGACATCAAACAAAGTGGGTTGGGCTAATTGTATACTTTTAAAGTAACACTACTAAATAGAAAACTACGCAGAATATTTTGCTTCCAACTCCGTTAGAATAGAATACAATATGCTGACTTCAAATACCTAAACTTTGTATATATGCAGTTAGATATTGAATTCCAACTCTACAATTTAAATAGTTTTAAGTAATAAATGTCAATTTCTTAAAATATCTTCTATTTCCTTTAATCAACTTTTATGTATTCTTAATACGTCACCAAATGATAAGCAATTTGCAAACAATTTACATACATTTTTGTTCTATTCTCTATTATGAACTGCTAACGTATTCAAATGTATTTTGTTTTTGTAGTTATATAAAAACTATTGTTATTGTATGAATTTACGGGTGACGTGACCGGGGATTAGTCCGTCACCCGCCGAGAGGCCGACCGCTTGAGGAAAGACCGACGTCCTCCCCGAGGGGGGGACGTCGGTCGATGGGAGGGTACCCCACGTAGGGGTATTCCGTCGGGCCGACCACTGACGACAAGTAAACCTGCTCCGGTGGTCGGCCCAATGACGAAGGCGAGGTGGTTTTCGGGTGGGTTGCGGGAGTTGCGTGCTTAAGCCCCTCTGTCGCCCCGGACAGAGTGGTGCGGAGGCGCGCCGACCGCAGCCCACCCACAAAAAAAAAAAAAAAAAACATTGTATGAATTTAATCATAAACCATGTTGTTTTGACTTATTAATAACTTCACATTATATAGGTATAGACATCTTTAAACCCATGAGAGCGTATTGTAATTATTCTATTGTTAACATTTCGAATGGTTATCAAATATTATAATTTTACCGATGCAATGGCGTAGTATTATAGTAACCTCTAGTGCCGTCGTCATGTTTTCAACTTCCACGCAGAGGAAAATTATTTGCGTATTTATCCAATAATTGAATATTACAGGTTCTCACGATGCAATGTAATTACCTGTATAAAAAAATTTAACTATTGAAAATACAGTACAAGTTGGTGAAACTAGTTTAGTAATAGAGATCTGTCTAGAGCAGTAGTTCCTAAACTTAATTGCTAATATAATAATAATAAATAATAATAAATACCGCCAAATTCACCACTCCAACCCAGGTGGGTTGGAGTGGTGAATTTGGCGGTATTTATTAGGTATAAAATACCGCCAAATTCGGGACTCACTTCTTGGCTGCCTTAAAAAAAGAACTGATCATATCGGTAACGGTTTTATTTCATATCCCGTGTGAGTACCTGAATGAAATATAGGCTATGTTACGCTCTGATATTATAGCTTTCCATCGGTGAAAGAATTTTTGAAATAGGTTCGGTGGTTTAAGAGTGAATGCGTAATAAACAAACAAAATTACTTTCGCGTTTATAATGCAATTATAATAAGGACTAGGAACCCGCCCTCGCCTAAGTTTCAGTCGTCTTACCCGCGTAGTGCCCGTTCCCGTAGGAGTACCAAGATAAAATATAGCTTATGTTACTCCCTGATATTATAGCTCTCCATTGGTGAAAGAATTTTTGAAATATGTTCGGTGGTTTAAGCGTGAATGCGTAATAAACAAACAAACTTACTTTCGCATTTATAATATTAGTAAGGATGTAATAGTCAACGATTAACTAATGGATACCAGAGGTACAGTTAGCTACGTTGTCAGCTCGAGAGATACTCATTTTAATGTCACGTTGCCATGGATGATTATTTAGGCATTTCAATTCGCGACACACTGTGAATATAGGCGCTATAATCGGATTATTCTGTCAGTTCTATGACAGAATAATATACTAAGAAACAAGAATATAATTAACTAGCTGTGAGTGTCGTAAAAGATGAATAAGGCATATAATATGCATACAACATTTATGCAAGAGAAGAAAAATTCAAAAACAAAATCAACACAAATCTGTTTGAGAGACGTGGGACGTTTGACGTTTTTGTTTGACATTTGTAGTAGGGCAAGTTGCCTCTTATTGTAGAGGAAGTCACAGCCCAGCAACGGGACGTATATGGTCTATTTATGTTGATGATGACTGAGATTATTTACTTCACCTTGTACGTAAATTCCATACAACACACTGTTAGTGTATACATAGTAGCCAACGTTCCGGCCAACCTTGTTTTCTTTTTTTTTATTTCAAACGGTGGCAGACGAGCAAACAATACACCTAATGGTAAGTGTTGCTGCCGCTCATGGAGCTTTGCAATACCAGGGGCACAGCCAAGGCACTGCCTACCGCAAAGAAATTGAAGGGAGTGTGAATGTGTGTAATAAGGTTCAGTGATACTAAAGGCATCACTAAAACCCACCACACGCGAATACCCTCAGAAAGTGAGACTTTCGGCTCGCTCACCAAGCGACGCATAGTAACAAATTGCTACTACTCAGATGTCGATTTTCTGACTGGGGCGGCGGAGGTGCGATTACCTGCGCCTCATGCCGCCCTAGCTGAGGCCGTGGGTGACGTGACTGGGGAATTAGTCCGTTACCCGCTGAGAGGCCGACCGCGTGAGGAAAGACCAATGTCCTCTCCGATGAGGTACATCGGTCGATGGGAGGATACCCCTCAAGGCGGTATTCCGTCGGGCCGACCACTGACATCAAGTCACCCTACTCCGGTGGTCGGCCCAACGACGAAGGTGACGTGTCACGGGTGAGTTACGGGTGTGCATGCTTACCTCTGTCGCCCCGAATGGAGTGGTGCGAGGAATGCGCTGACCGTAACCACCACCCCATCCAAAAAAAAAGACATCGATTTTCTACGAGAGTGTAGTCCTGCCGCACCGCGACTGTAGGCAACTGTCAACAGTATGGTCCTACCACTATTAATCTCACCATTAACCTGATACATTTCAAGATTCCCTTATCTTGAACTGATTTTATCTGCTGATATCTCCCCGTTGCTTTACATGTCGCCTCACTACGGCAACCATAGAGGTGGTCATAGAATGATTTTATATATTAATACTTAATTATTACTCCTATAATGTAATATAAAATTAATATATTTTTTTTTTTATTGCCAACGGTGGCAAACGAGCAAACAGTACACCTGATGGTAAGTGTTGCTGCCGCTCATGGACCTTTACAAGGCCGCTGCCTACCGCGAAAAAGTGAAGGGAGTGTGAATGCGTGAATTGAGGCTCGGTGATACCAAGGGCACCACCAAAACCCCCCACGCGCAAACACCCTTAGAAAGTTGGGCTTCCGGCTCTCTCGCTCACCGAACGAAACGCAGTAACTAATTGCTACTACTCAGACGTCGATTTTCTGCGAGAGTGTGGTACTACCCCAGACGGACCGGCCCGCGGCTGTAGACAGATAACTGTCGACAGTGTGGTCCTACCACTCCTATAATATAACTCCTATAATATAATATAACAGGTAAACGGCATTGACGCCATGTTTAAACGTTTTGTACAATACTTCTACAATTTTTTTTTGGGACTAATCCCACCACACATTCCCACCACTGCAACTCCTGTAAGCCAGGATCCACAATGGTCTCCATAAATAACACCGAGGTTTGACCCTCAGGCAGTCCCGGGATATGATTTTAATTGTCTTGGGACCCGCAACAAATTTAATTAGAAAAGATTAAAGAGGAGTTGGAAAGAGAGATTCCACTTCCCTTCTAGGCAAAGCGGGAGACAGGAAAACAAAAAGACTAGTCAGCCAATAAGTAAAAAGGTGTACAGCTACGATAGCGCAGCAGTACGACACCACGGATACGGAAGAGCTTAACGGGGCCTATATGTAAGCGCTAAGATTGATCGCTACAGTAGGTATGGCAGAAACGCATGTACGCACTGAAATTTTCTCGAGTTGCAACAAGGTCCGTATAGTATACTACCCCACAGGTGACTTGCAAACTGTTGAACATAAGGTTACGCTCGTTTCGCCAGAGATCGCACTCCCATAGAATGTGATGTGCTGACTGTTCATACTCGTGGTCAGATGTGGAACATTGACATAATGGTGATGGTACGAGCTTAAAAGAAAATAATTTACTTTTAAAGTTGCCATGGCCAGTTAAAAATTGGACCACAAAGTGGTCAACCTCCAGCCACACCTTCTCCAGGCGATCCCGGATGCATGGAAAAAATAGATAAAGATGACGATCTTTCGATGATGAATCCCAACTTTCTTGCCATTCAGTTAAAAGTTCCTCATAGACAATGGATTGTGGTGCAAACAATCTAGCAATTTTATTTCGGTCGCGCGGTAGAAGGAAATCTGTATTCATAGTTTCCTTTGTGGTGTAATACATTGACGCTCGTCTCTGAATCTCCAAATCAACCGGAAGTACACCCGCGAGTACTGGCAAGGCCTCGGTACTTACCGTTCTATAGGCTTTACATAAGAATATTAGGGCCAATCGTTGGCTTTGTAGTAATTTAAGGCGAGCCGCCCCTATGGTGGCCCTATCGGCCCATATAGGTGCAGCGTAACAAATACACCCCAAATATGTGGCCATGTATATGGTTTTAAGTTTATTAAAACGAAGACCCCAAGTAGATGTGGATATTCTAGTAAGCGCGTAGAAATTCCGTTTCGGTTTTTCGCCTACAGTTTTAATATGCTCAATAAATGAAAAAAAAATTTCTAAGACTAGGCCGAGATAGCAAACTGATTCTTTCTTTTTGACAGTTATATTATTGAATTTTATACGCGGCGCCGATTGTAAATGTCCTTTTAATAAAAGATGATATGTTTTTTGTGGTGCGAAGGCAAGCCGGTTTCATGTACCCCAATCGAATATATCATTGAGGCATGTTTCCGCTAATTTCTCTAAACCATCCCTTGTGTTCGATTGTATAAGTAAAAGTCCGTCGTCTGCATAGCCGATCAGTAGACAATTCTTCGGTAGAGGTAACTCGAGAAAATCGTCAAAACCTAAATTCCATAGATATGGACTTAATACCGAACCTTGAGGGCAGCCCATCGTCAATGGCTTCGACACAGCATGGTGACAGTTTGAGCAGCGTACTACTTCCAAATCATCGTAGAAGCGGCAGCTGGCCCAGTCTATAAATATTTTTTCCTTGGTGTTTAGCAAATGAACGTGCACTTCGGGATCGAGTTCGATACCGACCCATTTACGCCCGTTTTGTAATTTTCGGTCGCGAATAATTTTCGTGGCTTTAATAAAATCGTCTTCCTTAAGGGACATTTCGTCTTTGATATTTTGACGGTAAAATGCGAAAAGGAACGCGTTGTCTTCCATAGAAATGGGAACGTCCTTGATTAGTAAGCGCGGTCGTCTACCTTTCGGTTTTTCTAAACGTAAGCCCGCGGCTTTAATGGCATCGACAGATTCTATTTTTTTAATTTGCCTCTCATTTGTGACGCGAAGGATGACACCTGATTTCGCGGCTTTTTTAACACCTACAATTTGAAAACCATCGTCCATAGGTAATTGCCTTCAGTAACGCCTGTTTGGTAGCTGAAGACGACGCGTAATCAGCTGAACGCTAGGTCGTAGGATATGCGATTACACAAAGAGCGCGCGACGAATGAACGGCCACTTGTGGAACGACATTGGATAATTTTAATTTATCGGCGTACGATGGTTTCTTAATATCGATTAAAGGCCGTGTAGCTTGTGTTTGGTTTATTTCCCGTTCAATATTTGCCAGTTTCGTCTCATTGAAAGATGATTTTAACGCTAGTAATGATACGATGGCAGTAATGCGTTGAGTGTAGTCCATTATTGCCGTTTTATTCGCGTTATTCATACGTGAACCCTGGTCATTGACGAGCTCGTTTATTTTTGACAGAAATGTGGTGGCCTCTGAAACTAGTTCACAATAATTAGGTTTTCCGCCGTCGCTGACACTAAATAGTGATGAATTAATCGCACTAGATACGGGTAAAGGTTTCATCTCGGGTGTAACGTAAGCTGGAGATGGCTCATTGTAAAGGGCACGTCTGCTGGTACCGGCCGGTGGCGAGCGTGGTGTTAGTTGACTTAAACGAAATACATCGGTGCCACGATCAAGCGGTTCGTTATCGTTATAACATTTCGGCATTTTAGAATTAAGTATTTTATATACTATATCTAAGTAAATAAAACTTAAATGCCTAACTCAATAATAATTTTAAATCTACGTACTACTTAAGAAAATAAAAAACTTACCGAGTACAGCCGTATTTAAGTATAAACAAGAACAATACTTATCGCACGGGTTGAGAGCCCTCAGCGCTCACCCACCAGTCCGGGTAAAGTTGTCACAGCCATCTGAGGCTAACAACTAAGTCACACACACAAAAAAAAAATACTTATCGTATTATCGTAATTTACGTAAACACGAACTAAATACAATAAAACACAATTGGAGACACTGCACGAGCCCAATAGAGTATCCTTAAAAGGACAAAACTAATTTTTAATTCGCACACGAATCAACTTCACACTGCACCGAGCTGAGGCGGAGAGGGAAGTGATTTCTACAATTATAAAATTCAATTTAAAGTTTATTTTAAAGTAACATTCTTCTTATCGTATGGTTAAATTCTCATCCTCGGCGCAATTTTAAAGGCCCCATAAAAATACAAATTTTGCCTTTAATGCATGATAGGTTCTAATAAATAAGCGTTTATTTTGAATACTCATTTGATAAAATAAGTAATAAAACTAACAGAAAAGTTGTAAATACTGTGGTAGAAAATCATTAATATTCAGCGTTTGCGTATTGAATACAGAAAATAGTATTACGGAATAGCATACTACTGTTTCGTGGTAGTATTTTATTTATTACAAGCTTTCGTCCGGTCACTAATTAAAAGACGGTGGATGCTATTTTATGAATTAAAAACATATCATCAAATATTTTAAAGTAACGCATAATTATATTAATAATTTCATACAACTTTGTATGAAATGTCGGTTGCTCAAACAATTAGGTGCAATAAGTAAAATGGAAAGTGTTGAATAACCCCCGATACAAACTATAATAATAAAAAAGTATTACGTTCTCTTCAACTGGAATTATCATTTAATTGTCATTTAACGATAATACTGTCACGCGTGACCACTTAATCGAGTAATCATACGCCGCATAAGAAATCAATCTAATTTGAAAAAATATGTAGGTACTACATATTTTTACAAATTAGAGTGATTTCTTTGCGAGGTATTTTTTTATGGCCGATGGTGGCAAACAAGCAAACATCACGGTAAATGATACTATCGCACATGTCATACCTTAAGCTTCAATAAGTCCTAAGTTATAAGAAGAAATAATATTTTATATTGTTCTAAATAAATTTCAGGACTGACCATTGAACCTGGCACTCATTTAGATCACACTTCCTTTGTCGTTGAAATGATCAACCAATACATATATCGTAATATTGAACTTGGCTCTCATTTTACATTTATGTTTTTGATGGGATAACTTATAATACTAACTTTGGATGCCTAACTGTCTGGTAAATGCGGCGATTACTAATCTTGACCAAGCCTACGTTGAGTAGCGGTCGTCGATAGAATAATGGATGGGATTAATAAGATTAAAAAATTATGACTTTTTTAACTTAGACTCTTAATTTTGTATCTTGTACAGAATGTGTAGCTGTCATTGTCATTTCCCTTCCATTCTCGAGGCTTGAGCCCAGCAGTAATACGTATATCAGCTGTGACGATAACAGAATGTAATGTAAGGCATTAGTCGAATATATACTACTATCCTCCACCTTCAAGCTATACTATCACAAGATGCAAAAATTGTTCTGTTACGACACTAAATAGTATTTAAACACGAACTCAGCGCTCAGTACCGCGTAGATCCGCATTACAGCCTTCCATAAACGCAAATGTCGACCAGGTCTAGATAAGATTTTTTGTAGACGTAACTACAACTAATCTAGGACATTAGTTGTAGTTATATTTAAACAAGTCATTTTGTATGTGTACATTATTCTTTCATATTCTTTTTATTCCATATACGTTCATGTCTGTGTGGTGACGGAATAAGAATACAATTTACTACTCCCTTTATCAACCGTAGATATCGTAAAATACGACTAAGAGATATAATATGTATATAACGTCTATGCAAAAGAAGTCAAACTAAAAATAAAACCCTTTTCTTTTTTTGTTTGGTTACGGTTGGCGCACTCCTCGCACCACTCCGTCCAGGGCAACAAAGGGGCGTAAGCACGCACACCCGTAATCCACCCGTGACACGTTGCCTTCTTCGTCGTTGGACCGACCACCGGAGCAGGGTGACTTGTCGTCACTGGTCGGTCCGACGGAATACCTCTTGAGGAGTACCCTCCCGGAAATAAAACCCTATACCAACCCGTCTGACCAGCGTGGTATAGTAGGTTAATAGCCCTGCTATTACGGCAGACGCTAGAGCCCAGCAGTGGGACGTAGATGAGCCGAAATGATTATGAAGATAAATGTACGTTTAACTGTCAAACTTGAATCTCACTTTCCTAATCAAATTTATATTCGCCTTAGTTATTTTTCTCAATCTCATCATCGTCAACTCAGCCTATATACGTTCCACTGTTGGGCTCGGATCTCCTCCATTGTAGGAGAAATATATACCCACTATACCACGCTGGTCAGACGTGTGTGTGTGGGTTTCATGTGAAGTTTTCTTTTTCTTGCATCGATGTTATATGCCTATCATATCCCGTAGTTGTCTTTTACGATACCAACGGGCAAGATGGATGGTGTTGAATTGTATTCTTACTCCGTCACCATACGGTAAGTCAGTCCATGTACTCTATTTCTTGAGTATATATCTCGTATACGATAATATAAGAATTTACTATTATGGTACTTTCCTAGTCTAGTCTTTTCCGTCTAGTCTCTTCCGTGTGGTGACGGAGTAAGAATAAATTTCACCATCTGCTGTCTTTCCCATGCAAACGAAACATCGATGTTTCCCATCGCATCCCATCCATCAACATCCCATGTTCACTATTGTAAAACATCGATGTATCGATTTTATTTTATACGATGTTTTGACATCGATGTTTTGCCTGCATGATTTAAAATGTATGGTACTTTTAGGAGGGCCTCCAAAAAAAAGTTCCTCACTTCACGCAAATGTGGGTTTTTCATGTAAAAAATATATGCTTGACTTAGCTAAAAAAAAAGCTCATCGCATAGATTTCTAAAAAACATCGATGTTTCGATACATTGATGTTTTTGGTTTCGATGTTTGAATCCCTAGATGTAAGAGAAGGAAACTCGAAATTAAATCATATACCAACATGTCTGATCAGTGTGGTATAGTAGGTCAAATTCCCTCCTATTATGGAGGAGGCTCGAGCCCAGCATCTGGACGTTATACGCCAAGATAATTATCCTAGTCCAATGGATTGACTGCAGAGATGGGGTAGTGATTAAGAAATCGATCTACCATGGCAGTTTTATGGGTTCGATTCCCACGCACGACAATAGATACTTTGTGTGATTGCCAAATTATTGTTCCGAATCTGTATAAATATGTTAGTAAAGTCCCCTGCAATAGTGTTAGGGTGTTATCTATATAAAAAATTAATTAGTGTAATTTATTGGAGTTTATCTTTTTCTGTAAGAAAATATTATTATTTTTAAAATTAATAATTATGACATCCGTAGGAAAAGCAGAAATGGTAATATATGATATCATAGTTTCCTCATCATATGCAATTTTTATAATATTGATTGAATATATTATGTGTAGGAAGGAATTTTAAACATATAAATGTACGAAATGTTCGTGAACATATCGCCAATGTCAAGTTCAAAGCACTTTAACTATCATTATATATTGTACTTGACATTCGTTTGAGCGACGCGTTTGTAAAATAACAAGGCCAAATATACCGTTACATAAATAAATCTTTTTAACATAATATTAAGCGTTTGTTATCACAGTACATTTAAATTATAAGATTAAGGTTATATCCGTGACGACCTATAGATACAACACGTCACCATATATTTTAGTGATGCTTAATATATGGCTGAAAGAATGAGTTAAGTCCATTTGCATAGTACCTGTTTCCTGATTCACCATGATAATATATATTCTAAACATCGTCAACTACGTTTTATGCGCCGTCGTCGCAGCCCACATATGTCTCACTGTTGGGCTCAAGCCTCCTCCACAATGGGACGGATTTTGACCTACTTATACGATGCTGGTCAGACATGTTGGTATAGGGTTTCCTTTCGAGTTTTCCTTCTCTTGCACAAATGTTATGTGCATATTATATCCCTTAGTCGTATTTTACGACATCCACGGGGACGGTAGGGAGTGGTGAATTGTATTCTTACTCCGTCACCACACGGACTTTATGCATTTATGTCAAATTAATGTGTAAGATCTAACGTAATTATTCGAAGATATCGCTCCTAGCCGCGAGCTTATTTCATCATGATGAATTAGGGGTCTGCTAGGACAGCACGGTTATAGGTTAGTTGGTTATTTATCTATTAACTTTTGCCACCTAATTGAGGCGTATGTTTTTGATTTCGCTAGTAATATGGTTACAAATGTCACTTAATCTACTATATACATACACATCGCCTCTAATAATGCAAAAAAAAAAACAAGTTGTTCGTATATTTATAGAAGATTAATAAGTAGAACTAGAGAATAATGGCATGTTCAACTATATAATTGCTGTAATAGTTTAAGTTAATATCTTTAATGACGAGTATTTCGCCTTCTATCCCTAATAGGTGCTCTGATTCTTTTAGTAGATAGAGATAATTCTCTTAAATATTTATATTATTGACATAATTGTACTGTAGACAGACAGTACTGTAAAATCTACACTAAGTGAGCATTTCTCTGTTTATGGAAGTGTCAGTGGTAGCATTCTTTAGTATAAGTATTCTGTTTTTCTTTTTCATTTCTTCAATCTTTGCGCTTAAGTATGCGAGTGGTTTCACCTCACTGTCGACTGATGAATTTCCTAATGTAATAAGTTATAAATATTATATGTAAGCTGTTGGTTCTTTTTATAAATAAATAATTAAGCACATCTTATTTTTTGTCTTGTCTATTTAGACAAGAGTACATAATTTGTGCAGTCGAACCTCTTTTTTCAAGTTTAAATGGTTAGCTTAAATAATTGAGTTCAAGACCATCTATAATAATGTATCATTTGAAATTGATGCCCGTCGTCATTCAATAAAATAAAAAGTAATATACGTTATTTTGCAGTATTACTATCGCAACGACAAGCCATCAGTAGGGTAAAACTAATCCGTCGTGAGACAGGTTAGTTTTACCCTACTGATGGCTTGTCGTTGCGATAGTAATACTGCATATACGTTATTTTTGTAAAGCTGGATTTTTTTTTGTACGCATTAATCTCTATTACTACCAGTTGCATTTAAAAATATATTATTGTGTTATATAGCCTGATTATCGAGAAAGATTGTAGGTTCATAATACACGACATAACATATGTTTGAATAGAGCAGTATTTATACAATTTAGCAAGTCAGGCAACAATAACAAAGGCCATCGAGCGTTCTACGCAATAACTGTTGTCGTGGGAACTACTGCAAGCAGGATTGATGCTTTAAAGATATTTTTAATACTACTATTATTTGCTGTCATTATTACTCTAGCTAATACATGCCCTACTGCTGGACTCGAGCCTCCTCCCCAATAGGAGGGAAATTGACCTATTATACTATGCTGGTCTCTTGTACAGATATTAATTGTCTATTATATCCCTTAGTTGTATTTTACGACATTTACAGGCAAGATAGGAAATGGTGAATTGTATTCTTACTCCGTCACCACAAAGAAAATTATCACTAATGCTAAAAGATGTGAACCTTCCAATAAAATAATAATATTGAATAAGTAACTAATCCAACAAGTTTTGCAAATTCAAACTACTAGCACCACTACTATTCATATAATACTAGCAACCCGCCCTCGTTT
Organism: Lymantria dispar; assembly: GCA_032191425.1. Lineage (NCBI taxonomy): Eukaryota > Metazoa > Arthropoda > Insecta > Lepidoptera > Erebidae > Lymantria > Lymantria dispar. The sequence goes on from CM063451.1 coordinate 12,923,274, forward strand.
CGCTTCGGTTTCAGTCACCTTACCCACGTAGTTCCCGTTCCCGTGGGCATACCGGAGTAAAATATAGCCTATGTTACTCCCTGATATTATAGCTTTCCATTGGTGAAAGAATTTTTGGAATCGGTTCGGTGGTTTTAGCGTGAAAGCGTAACAAACAAACAAATAAACTTACTTTCGCATTTATAATATTAGTAAGGATTGTACCTACAAGAACTGATGGCTTATTTGTGTGGTAACGGAGTAAGGATACAATTTACTACCGCCGTTTTGGTGTTGGGGTGTCGTTAAAGAAGACCAAGGGATTATAATATGCATACATCATATTCCAACACATCTGACAGGCATGGTATATATAGTAAGTCAATTTCCCTCCCATTGTAGAGGACCCTCGAGCCCAGTAGTGGGACGTATATGAGCTGTGATAATAACGATGATAAAGTACAGATATCTGTGAAAAATAAACTTAAAAATTAAAATTGTTTGAAGTAATTTCTTAAAGATTTTTAACACGGAGCGTAAATTTTAAGTAAAATTATTTTTAATTACCAATTATTAAAGAAATAGTAAAGATGAAAGTCAATCAGGATGCGAAAGCAGGAGAGGGTACTCCTTAAGGGGTATTCCATCGGACCGACCACTGACGACAAGTCATCCTGCACCAGTGGTTGGCCCAACGACGAAGGCGACGTGTCACGGATGGGTTATGGGGCCGCGCTCGCCGCCCCTCTGTCACCCCGGATGGAGCCGGGCGACAGGTGCGCTGACCGCAGCGCACCACCATAAAAAAAATGATGTGAAAGCTGATGATTCACAATTTAATTAGACTTTGAAAGACAAGGAAAATAAAAAACAAAACAATTATGAAATTTCTTTTTCAAAGGACTAAAAGATTAAAAGATAAAAAGTGCCGTAGTCATTCATTAAAATTGTATTGTAATGGTCAGAGCAGGTGAGGCCATTGAACTCAGTCGTAACATCAGACATTCTCAAGTGCACTAAAATTTTGTATGTGTTAATGAAATCTGTGTGGTCATGTCTATGTTGGCATAGGGTTTTGTTTCGAGTTTTCCTCACTTGTATAGATATTATATGCATATTATATCCCTTAGTCGTCTTTTACGACATTCACGGACAAGAAGGGGTTCTTAGCCCGTCATCACACGGAAGTTTAGTAGATCAATTTCCCTCCCATAGTGGCTGAGGCCTGAGCCCAACAGTGGGATGTGGAAGATATTAATGAAATATCTGTATGTTCGTTTGCTATACATTCAAATTACTTTGACATGACCTTGTTTACCTTTTTACTCATGGGCGGTACCTATAAGCGAAATCTTATTTATTTATTTATTTTTTATACACTTTATTGTACACCAGTAATGAATACAGAAGAGCGATATATGTATATTGGATACAGTACAATGGGCGGCCTTAGATGGAATTAGTACAGGAAAAAAAAGGGAGTTGTTGGTGTAACCAATAAAATAATGATACCTATAATAAATTATAGATTAATAAAATAATTTAAACATATATATATATATATATATATATATATATATATATATATATACATACACACATATAATAAATAAATAAATAAATAAAATAAAAAGCCTTTATTGTTGATAGTTTACAAACTTAGAAAAGTGTGTTAGTATTCGCCTAAAACTAAATCTTAAAAACAACTTAACCTTAAAACTTAATCCTGTAAATTAATCAATTATTATTATTCTTTAAACTGTTATACTATTAACTAACTAACCTTGACTGTTATGATTAATTGTTCAGCTTTTTTCTTTTAGTCGGCAAACGGTTATTATTCTTCAACTTGTCTGCCGACAAAGGCCTCCTCTAAAGATTTCCATTCTGTCTTATTTTTTGCTTTTCGTGTCCATGTTGGACCCGCTATTTTTCTGAGGTCATCCTCCCATCTCATAGTCTGTCTACCTCTGTTTCTTTTACTATCCAATGGATACCATTCTGTTATCAGTCTAGTCCATTTTTCTGTCTTCTCTCTTATCATATGCCCTGTCCACCTCCACTTTAGTTGTTTATATGTTATATACGCATTTTTGAATTTTGTTTTACTTTTTATATCTTTTAATTTTTTTCGGTCTTTTCTTTTAACTCCTATTGTACTTCTCTCCATTCTGTTTTGACAAACTTTTATTGTCTTTGCCAGTTGTTCTGTCAATGCCCAAGTTTGACACCCATATAGTAAGCATGGTAGAATACACATATTAAATACCTTCCTTTTTTCCTTCATCGGCATTTCTTTATTCTTCATTACTTCGCTAAGTGACCAATATCGCTTCCAAGTATTAGCTGTTCTTCTTTCTACTTCCTTTTTCATGCAATCTTCGTTAGATATCGGCTGTCTCAAGTAAATGTATTCATTCACGTATTCGATTTGCTCATTATTCACTTTTATGATGTCATTTTGTGAAGAGTTTGACATAATTTTTGTTTTATTTAGATTCATAGTTAGCCCTGCCTTACCACTTTCATTGGCTAGTTGTTGCAGCATTATTTCTAATGTTTTTGGGCTCTTTGAAAATACGATTAAGTCGTCCGCGAAACGTAAGTGGCTCAGGTTGTCTCCGTTTATATTTAGTCCTTTATTCGTCCAATGTAGGTTCCTGAATATAATTTCTAGGACGGCTGAAAATAGCTTAGGCGAGATAGGATCCCCTTGTCGTACGCCTCTTCTGATAGGAAATTCTTCACCTATAGTTTCTAATTTTACTTGCGCTGTACTCTTGGTGTATATATTTTGGAGTATTCGTATGTATTTGGTTTGTACACCCTGCGTTTTTAGAGCATCCCAGATAAACCCGTGTTCTAGTGTGTCGAATGCTTTGTTAAAATCGACAAACCCTAGGTAGTAAGTCTTTTTATATTCTTTATATTTTTGTAATATTTGTCTAAGAGCGTGGATGTGATCTATGGTTGAAAAATTTGGACGGAATCCAGCTTGTTCTTTTGGCTGATTATCTTCAAGAGTGTTGGTAATCCTTGACAATATAATTTTTGAAAATACCTTATAGACATTAGACATTAAGCTAATTGGCCTGTAATTGGCTATCTCCTTTGTCACCTTTTTTGTGTAGCAAAATAATGGTTGATTTAGTCCAATCCTCAGGAATCTTTTCCGTTTTAATAATTTCGTTGAATAAATCTGTAAGTTTCGGGGCAATCACAGGTAGTGTTTTTTTCAGTAGTTCATTAGTAATAAGATCGGATCCAGGTGCTCTGTCGTTCTTTTGTGTACTAATTGCCATTATGGTTTCTTCTTTTAATATTTCAGGTATCTCCTCTTCGTTGGTTGGTGTATCGTTTTCTTTTACAGCTTGTCCCGTTTTTTGGCTTTGATAAAGATTTTGGTAAAATTCTGTAGCAACTTTTAGTATTTCAGATCTCTTCGCTGTAATTTTACAGTCTTTCTTTTTCATTCTTGGTATCCAATCCTTTTTGCAATTTAGTTCTTTCATTGCCTTGTTTATTCCTCCTGTTTTTTCTATATAATTCTTCATAGTATTTGAGCGCTTTGTTTTTCTTTCTATCCGTAGTTGTTCACTAATCATTTTGCTTATTTCCATTATTTTTTGACGGTTGTCTTTAGTGTTCTTTTGTTGTAGTAGTTCCTTACGTTTTTGTAATAGTTCTTTACTTTTAAGTGAGATTATTTTTGTGTTGTTTGTGTTTGTTTTTCTAGTTATCGTTTTCAGTTGATGTAGTAATTTGTTGTATTTTTCTTGTATTGGTATACTTTCTTTGCTATCTAATGATATTTGGAGGTTGTTAAGAAGTAATTCTGTATCACCAGTATATTTAATAACTGCGTATTTATTATGAAATCGTCTTGTTTTCTTGGGGCACCTTCCTACCAGTGTGGCACGAATCATTCGATGGTCTGTGTTAAAATTTAAATTATGTATAACCGATACATCTTTGAAAACTTTTCTATTATTGGTCAAAATAAAGTCTATTTCGTTCGTATGAAGTCCATTAGGTGAGATCCATGTCCATTTATTTGTTATTTTCTTTTTGTAAAAGCTGTTTAGAATGCTCAATCTGTTTTCTAGTGCAAAATTTACCAGCCTCGTGCCATTTTTGCTTCTAGTGCCAAACCCGTGACTTCCTATAGTATGTTCTTCTCCCTTATTTTGTGTTCCGATTTGGCCATTAAAATCTCCCATCACTATGACGTTTTTTTCTGCGGTGTCGATAGTGTTTTGCAGGTCTTTGTAGAATTTTTAATCAAATTTGCACACCATGTGCAGTTTGATCCAACTTGAAAGATAGGATAGCTTACATCTTAATTTATAGTCGCAATATTATTTTATTGCAAATTATTTGTCTATTATTTGACATTCACAATTATCTGTTAACTCCAAATGATTTTAACAGTGTGCCTACTCTTCAATCTCGATTCCAATCTTAAATCCAATCGCAGCTTGAATTTGAGCAAATTTGGTACTCTTGAAAGCGACACTAGCGTACGATTGGAATTGAATTCCGTTGATTTTTTTTAAACTAGATGAATTCGACTCCCGTCGATTAAGTTAAATATTTGCTACTCCCGACGTGATTTTGACGTAGTTTAAAATCGTTAATGTTGCACAATTTCAAGAAAGCGTCTTTGTGGTGATCGAGTTCGATAACGTTATTAAATTAAAGTAAGAAAATACGGCACATTTGGTGAAAATAACAAGGGCAAACGCGAAGAATTGATTCTCGATTTTGTTCAAGAGTACCAAATTTAAATTTAGTGAGATTGGAATTGAATCGGATTCGAAATTAGAATTGATTTCAAGAGTAGGCCCACAGATGGCGATATGTGTTGACTGGATTGAGTAAGTAATTAATAGATGGCGCTGCTATGTCAAACGTACAAGCGTGTCATATAAGCTACAATTCAATAGCATAAATAGTTTACTAAAATGTAATATAACAAAAACTTTAGCCACAGCAACGCGTGGCCGGGTCTGCTAGTAATATATAGAATGTAAGTAGTCAGTGACTAGCAATGTAAGTTTTACAGTCCCATATAGTGTGTCTTCACCATTTTTTGTTTAATTTCCATTTTTGTTTTAGATATATTCAATGACTCATCCCATTGGACATTTGGTCAAACACCCATCTATCGAGGTGACGCCAAAAAGATAAAATATGTACTAAAAATTAAAAAAAAACATTCGTAAAATTTATATGAATCCCTTGTTTATTATTTAGTTTCATTTTTAAATAACTTGTTTAAAACCCCATTCCATCTTGCCCGTGCATATTGTAAAAGACGTCTAAATGGTATAATATGCATATAATATCAATGTAAGAGAAGGAAAACTCGAAATAAAACCCTATACCAACCTGTTTGATCAGCATCGTATAGTAAGGTTAATTTCTCTCTTATGGTTAAGTGTAAAGCAATTAAAGAACAGGGTTTCGTAATCAGTAAGACGTTTTAACGTTAGGTATTTTAAGTTTTTTTGCAGGAATGTTGATGGGTTTTAATTATAGCAATTATTTTTTCTAATATATTTATTATTTCACGTTACTGTCATAGACTTTTATATTTAAAGCTACATATAAATAGTGAAGTGTACCTACAAGTAAAATTATTTGTATTATTTTTTTTTATTCTTAGAAAGACAATGACCCTTGTGGTTCGAGGGACTTTACAAACATATACTCGACCATTTCGGCTTCCACTCAGGCCTCCTCCACAATGGGAGGGTAATTGACCTACTAATCCACGCTGGTCAGACGTTATACTAGGGTTTTATAACGAGTTTTTCTTCTCTTGTTTCGATGTTACTGCATGCATGTTAGTCGTCCGTCGGGTTGACCACTGAAGTCAAGAAACTCTCCACCGGTGGTCGACCCAACTACGAAGGTGACGTGCTATACGAGTGGGTTACGGGTGTGCGTGCTTATGCCCCTGACGGACCCCTCTGTCGGCCCGGACGGAGTGGAGTGAGGAGTGCGCAGTGACAAATGATTAACGGATAAAAATTACACACGGACTTGAAACAACAACTTGTAGATCCTGCGTGGGAATAGAAGCAACGGTAATGGCACAGCAGGTCGATATCTTAACGACTACGCCATCTGTGAAGTTGGTAACCTTTTGTGATAAATGTAACGGAAGTGACGATATATAAAGAACGATAAAGAAGAAAGAAAGACAGATTTACACGCAAATTGAAAGAGTTACGTTTATCTTCTGTGCTCATCATTAGTACTTGAAAGGATTTTTTTTTTGGGAGGGCTATGGTCAGCGCTCACGCCGTCTGCTCCGTTAGGGGTGACGAAAGAGCGGAGCACGGCCCCATAACCCACCGTATTCCCTTCTCTTCGCCATTGGGTCGACCACCGGTACCGAGTTCTTTGTCGTCGGCCAGCCCGACTGGATACCATTTCGGGTACCCTCCCTTTCTCCAACGCTCCTCTTGGAACTTTGGTCGCCCTCGCACGGTTAGCCTATCTGCGGGTGACGGACCATTCCTTGGACTAGTCACCCGCAACCTCGGCTTGGGCGGCGTCAGGCGCAGGTACTCGCACTTGTGCCGCCTAAGTCGCCGGCCGTGGACCGTGACGCCGTAGAGGAGTTCCTCTGAGAACTGAGATGACTGCCTCACAGAAGGCGGCGACTACGTCCCAGTTCCTGATGCTGTCAAGCACTTTCGCTATGGTCAACAGCAGGTTCATCAACAGGTCGGCACCAATAATTGCGACGAGTTCACCGTCGTTGCTCTGCCCACGCGTTTTCGCTCCGTTCCCTCGTCGCAATCGCAGTGGTGGCAGGACGGTGCGCTCTTCCCTCCTCACGACCATTGACAGGTACTTGGCGAAGCAACCGTGCCCCGTCAATACTTGCACTAATCGAAAGGATAGCATCTCGTGCCGCCGATCCAACCACTCCATCAGCACTAGTCGGAAAGCCTCGACGGTCCGAACACCGTACCAAGGCCTCTCCACCCGGACTGCCCAACGGCCAATGACGTTGCGGCACTTGAAAGGATCTTAGAAAGGTTTTTTTTTATATAATACACCTCGGCTTAATCCTCAAAAAATCTCGAGAAACGGTTTTAATGATCTTAGGATCCGCAACAAATATAATTAGAAAAGACGAAATAGGAGGAATTGGATAGATTCCATTTTCCTCCTATGCAGAGCGGATGATATGAAGCAAAATTGGCTAATAAATTAATAGATAAGAGGATGTACAGTTAGGTGAAGCACTGCAGTATAGCACCACGGATATGTTAGAGCTTAAAGGGCCTATATGTGAACTTTTAGAGTTATTGCAATAGTATATATGGCAAGAACGCCTGAACGTAATAAAATTTATTCTATCTACAAGGTCCGTACAGTATACTTACTCAGACGTGTTTTGCAAACTGTCTAACATGAGGTCCCGCTTGTTACACCAGAAACTGCACTCCTACAGGCTGTAGTGAGCTGTTTATTCAAAATCGCAGTTAGAGAAGCTACTAGTTTAAAATTGAAAAATTTACTTGTAAAATTCTCATGGTCAATGAAGAATTGGGCATCATGGTGGTCCATTTCCAGCCATTTTTTTAAATGCTAATGAACAGATAGAGAGAATAGTGAGGGAGGGCCCCTCATTGACAAATCCCACCTTTCTTGCTATTCGTTCAGGAACTCTTCGGACACAACGGATGACAGGTCGTATAATAAATAAAAAAAAATCATAGGTCCTGTATCATATTTTAAGCCTTAGTCAGTAATATACCATATATCATTATTAAAATAAATGCTATTGTATTGTTGTAGCTAGAAACAATAGCTATCAATGCAGGATTGTCACACTACTATCAATTTTCACTATAGGGTCGCGGTTATTTGATCTCGTCGATGGTGCATGCAAATTCTTACAGTTTGTCGTACTCGCGCGACATAGTTGTTTGATTTTAACGTTAGTATCGATAATTTAAACTCAATTTTGATAATATAACTATATTTATGTGATTTATATTTTGAATAATAAAAATCATTATGATCTTAACGCTTACTACTTAACTATAGTTCTTAAATACGCACCTAGAGTTTTAAATGTAAAAAGAAAGGGCAAAATGGGTTGACTTTAAAAATAGTGAAATAATAAAATGTTATTATAATGATAGTCGATCGCCTTTAGATATTTTAAATAGATTTTCGAGGGTTTAAATTTTTAGACACTGTTTTTTATTTGTTAGTATCCTCGTCCATTTTGAGTGAATGTGCATTGTGATTTTTCAAATAATTTTTCATCCTTAATGGTGTATTGAAAGAATAAAATGAGATAGAATATTGTAAGGTAAGGATTTTTAAATCAATAATAAATAATCAATATAATGATTGAAAATACCAGTTACGTATAACGATCTCAGATATAAAATAATTTGCATAACCTATCCATTTGAATAGAACGAATACCACAAGTCAAATAAATTAATCTATTCACTTTAAATTAGAAAATGTTTTTTTTTTTAATATTAATAGAATTGGTGTAGGTATACGAGATTTAATGTTTTTTTCCGAATACAAATCTCTTTAAACGCCTATCTTGCCCTTCCTAATTTTATGAATATACAATTATATAGGTATATCTCCTTGTGAATAGTTTATCTAAGTTTAATTTTTTTTACAGTGCTGCCCATTATTATTTATCGAAAATAACAACACCTTTTTTACTAAAATATCCATTACGGTGTCGTTGAGACAAATGCTAGTAGAGCTTATGGAGTTTGAGTTTAATGTTGAGTGTTAAATGCGAATATCATCTTGGCTCATATACGTCCCATTGTTGGACACGAGCCTCCTCCACAATAGGAGAGAGGTTGACCTTACTATACTATGCTGGTCAGGCAGGTTGGTATAGGGTTTTGTTTTAAGTTTTCCTTCTCTTGTTGTTATATGCGGGTATTTAATGCGTCTAATTGGTGTTTTGGACGTTCTTCAATTTTAGAAAGTAATTTGTCTATCTATTTCATTCATCATCAGCTCGTAAGCGTCCACTGTTGAACATGGACTACCTCACAAGAATGCCACTTAAAATGGTCCTATGCCACTTGCATTAAACGTTTTCTTATAACTTTCATGGTGCCGTCAGTCTATCTAGTAGGTGGTCGTCCTACGCTCTGTCGTTCAAGTCGTGGTTGCCATTCGAGAATTTTACTTCTCTAAAGACTGTCGGTTCAAATAACGATGTGACCTACCTATTAGCACGTTGAAATGGCAATAGGCATAGGCCAGGAATTTCTTGGCTATGTGGGTTACACTCGTTCTTCCAAAGATTACCTTATTTCAGATTTTACCACGTAGAAAAATGCCAAGCATAGGCCTATCCATAGCACGTTGAGTGACTTTGAGCCTTAGTTTGAGGTTGACATAAACTATTTATTAAATATTTTTCATATATTAGTATCATAGTGTATCGAGCCGATAATCTTTATTAATTTAGGAATATTCGTTTTTGTTCAAATTGATTTTGTTTTATTGTGTTCATCGTAGAAAAAAAAAAATAGAATACCCATGACAAACAAGCATTTTGTATAGAACATTGTTTGTACGTCATATCCGTCATGTTGCCATAACGTGCGCAATCATTTGTAACGTATTTAAAATAGGTTATCTATTTCAAAATCTCCTATATTCAAATAACTTCTAGAAACTTAATGGATATTCTCGTTCAATATTTCTCAGTATCTGAAAGTACAAATTCGTGTACATCCATCGTCTCAGTTTTGACACGTCCCACTATTGGAGTCGAGACTCCTCCACGATAGGAGAGAAATTGACTTACTATGCCATGCTGGACAGACATGTTGGTATAGAAAGAAAGAAGAGAAAGAAAGAAAAACCATTTATTTTGCTCTCATACATTTCATAAATAACAAAAAAAAAAACAATTGAAGCATAGTTAACTTAATATATGCTGAGAGACAAAACAGGATCTTAGCTCAGCTAGTGTTACTTCATTGTGTAGAAGTAACGCTGATATTCTGCTAAGACCTAGAGTAGAATCACGGACAGTCACAATTAAATACTTTTAATTACTTAAATCTAGATAACTGTGTGCATATTATTACAAGAATGTGTGGAAACATACATATTTAATTACCTTGTACATAAGTCCATATAACATAAGACTGTGTACAGACATACATTCAAAAATATACAAACATATATATACATTTATATATATGTTATTACAAATTAAATCCTTATCTCTAAAATTAATTTTGAACCTGAATTTGAGCGTTAAGCAAATGCTGTTTAAATTTTTCCTGAATACAACTGATGATTTTAGGGCTCGCAAAGGTGGGGGCAAATCATTCTAACAATGTGTAGCAGAGAATTTGAAACTACCGCGAAAGGCAGCAGTGCGATGTCTGGGGATATTTAAAAGATATAAAGATGCTCAAGTTTTATATTTATTAAAATCGGTAGACCAAGAAAGTTTCTCATAAAGATATGTTGGTCTTTGGGATAAAACAACATCAAATAATAAGTTCGCTAGATGAAGCTTTCTCCGGGATGTCATTTTCAACATCTGTCCTGTATTTAAAAATGGCGTGACGTGGGAACGCGGTGGAATTATAAAACAGAATCGAGCACAAGCGTTTTGTACTCGTTGAATGAGCCTGTCAGTTCTAGTTAGGAGGCAAGGTCCATAAACAACGTCCCCATAGTTAAGCTTGGACAACACAAGAGATTCACACAGTAAGATACGTAATTCTAAATTAATGTATGGTCGAATTCAGTATAGAAGCTTGAGACGGTAGAAAAAATTGCATACGGCTTCAGTTATGTGAGTTTCAAATCGTAATAAGCCGTCAGTAATTATCCCAAGATTACGAGTTTCAGGTACCTGTTTGATTGGTTGTTCATTGATTTCGATATTTGGGCTACTACTTTCAATTTTGCTTATCGTATGTGCAGATCCAATGATTAGAAATTTGGATTTGGAAGGGTTGAGTTCTAGAGAGTTTTTTTTGGCCCAATCTGAAACTCTGCTCAGATCTTGGTTTATATTCTGTACAAATTTGGAACTATCTTGTGAGTAAAAAGAGGTATAAATCTGCAGGTCGTCAGCGTATAAGTGAAACTTACAATTGATTAAATTATTGGCTATATCTGCAGTATACAAAATAAAAAGTAGAGGGCCGAGTATGGATCCCTGCGGAACGCCTCTAACTATGGACCGAGGTGGTGATACTGAACTACTACCATCTTTCTCCGATAATTGTACGAACTGTTTACGATTACTCAAATAATTACTAAACCAGAGCACGGCTATAGCATCACGGCCGTAATATGCTAGCTTAGAGAGAAGAAGAGTGATATTGATAGAATCAAATGCGCGCGAAAAATCAAGTAGAGTCAGTAAAGAACCCATTCCTTTATCCTTGGCTTCCAATAATATAGGTATAGGGTTTTATTTCGAATTTTCCTTGTCTTACACAGATGTTATATACATATTATATCCCTTAGCCGTCTTTTACAACATCCACGGGCAAGATTGTTGTTGAATTGTATTCGTACGCCGTCACCAAGCGAAAATTACTAATTAGATTACGTCTATTAGTTCAATTACGTGTAAATTACCAGAACTGATTTACACCACAGAACTCATAGTATCTAAATGATGCCTAACTACTAAGTTGAAAGTCTTGACTTTTGACTATTCTAAGGATTTCTTTAGAAAATTAAAATCAATATACGGAAATCGATATAGTGTGCATTTGAAGATATGTATCTTCAAATGCACGTGTACTGAAATTGCAAAGGGTAGGCGAATAGCACTTAAACAACTCACCACTGTTGGGGAATAATATATCTTGAGTGGCGACCATGTATACGATGACGCTGTGTAATAAGTTGATTTTTAACCAAGTGGCAAATTTAGCGAAGCTTTAAGACCGATAGATAGTAACGTTCTACATAAAATGAGGATCATTAATTCTAATTATCAATTTTCTACATCGTATTTCGAATTCATCTGAAATGTAAATGCGTTAAATTTTTTATTAAGCGTTACGTTAATGTTTGGTCGTTATTTTAAATGGTTTTCAAATCATACAGATAGCTCGTCGGCAAACTGTATGCACAGTTAATGATAGAGAGAGTTATAAAAGAGACGGATGAAAGAGTCTGGGATGTGCAAGCAGTATTCAGAAAGGGAATGGGATGTACGGACCAGGTCTTTTCCTTGCGGTACATAGCCGAAACGTTTCTGGCTAAGAGTCAGAAAGTCTATTGCGCGTTCATAGATTTGAAAAAGGCCTATGATAGAGTGGTGAGGAATGGGCTGTGGTCCGCATTATCTTTGCATGGGGTGAACAGCAACCTGGTACGGGCATTTCATTCTCGTTATGAGAACTCCAGTGCCTGCGTCAGAATCGAAGGGGCGTACACTGAATGGTTTAGTTTCCAAAAGGGTGTTAGACAAGGATGTGTTGCGTCACCATGGCTGTTTAACCTATTCATGGATAATTGCTTGACTGATTTAAAAGAGTGAATACGGACTGAGAATGAATGGGTTACTTGTCAAATATCTTCTCTACGCTGACGATCAAGTCCTACTTGCTTCGTCGGTGGATGAGTTGCAAGAGATGGTAACAGTAATGCATGACGCTTTTGAAAGGGAATGAAAATTAACGTAAAGAAGATGAAAGTTATGGTATTTGAAAGAGAAGAATATATGACGGAGTGCAAGATACGTGTAGAAGAGGATATATTAGAACACGTGAAAATGATTTTGAAAGAAGAGTGTGTAAGGGAAATATGGTGAATGGTGCTTTGCGCACCTTTATGGGCAGCTAGAGCCTGTCTAAGAAGGCTCGTCTGGCTGTGCATAGGGGAGTACTTGTACCAACCCTGACGTATGGAAGTGAGAGCTGGGTATGGCAGAAGAAACACGAAAGTAGAATAAATGCTGTGCAAATGAGAGCACTGAGGAGCATGATTAGTGTGAAACTGTGTGATAGAATTAAGAACAGTGTAATTAGGGAACGTTGTGGTATGAATGTTGATGTAGTGACAAGGATTGAGAAAGGTATGTTAAGTTAGTTTGGTCATGTAGAGAGAATAAATGAAAGGAGATTAACAAGAAGAATTTATAAAGCGAATCTGAGCGGAAGTGTTAGAAGGGAAAGACCAAAGCGGACGTTCCACGATCAAATCGGGGACGTTCTTAAGAAAGGCCAGGTTAGAAGTACGCTAAACCGAAGAATATGCATAAAGAGATGAATGAATGTGGAGGAGGCGAAAGTGGTATGTCAAGATCGTAGCAAGTGGAGGGAAGTGGTCTCTGCCTATCCCTATGGGAAAAAGGTTAGACTAGGCTGAATATATGAATGAACAGATAGCTACTGAAATGAAATCGTTCAAAAGTATAAACCAATAGTACCCCATTAATAGTAACCCATAACCCAACATTAATTACTTTTTTTTTAGTTTATTATATCTGTTTACGTATTTAAATAAATCCCACGATTGCTATTGGTTAACATGTGGTCTATGCTCATCAATTACACGTGTATATGCGTACTTTTGTAATTGAAGAGCTTTGCAATTGATCACGCGCAATTATTTATAATATGAAACACGGATAAACTGTTGTTTTATAACAAGTAATTTATTTAATTCCAAGCCATTATTGACTGATATGATTATTTAGTTGGGTATTTACAGATCGTAACCTCGAACATCTCGTAATCTATACCTCTTCAATAATTTAGTTTATAAAAGGCATATGATCTTTACCAAGTTATTAATTCAAGTTATTAATAGGCGAAGGAAAGTTCAAGTTATCAATGAGATAAGGAAAACTCGAAATAAAACTCAATACCAACCTGTTTAACCAGCATGGTATAGTAGGTCAGCTTGAAAAATAGTCGTAATAATATCACGTTGCCTTTATGGATGATTATTTAGACGTTTCAATTTACGATTCGCTGTGAATATAAGAGGTGTAATTGGATTATTCTATCCGTGTGGTGACGGAGAAAGAAATCATTTACCATCCCCTTTTCTTACCCTGTGAGTGTCTTAAAAGATGATTAAAGGATGTAATATACAACATCTATGCAAGAGAAGGACAATTCAAAATCAAAATAAACACAAATCCCTTTGACTAGCTTTTTTATCGACTATTATGATCGCAACGGCAATTGGCGTCCCGGTAGGGAACGTCGACGGGAGAGGGTACTCCCACGGGGTATACCGTCGGGTCGACCACTGAAGTCAAGGAATTCTGCACCGGTGGTCGGCCCAACTACGAAGGTGACGTGCTATACGGGTGGGTTACGGGTGTGCGTGCATATGCCCCTCTGTGACTGTGGTCTCTCTTACATTGGACAAACAAAGAGATCCATAAGAACTCGGATCAAAGAACACATAGCCGATGTGAGGCACCGCCGGGACACTAGGTCTGCAGTCTGTGAACATAGTCAGGACCGCGCCCACCATAACATCAGGTTTGATAAACCACAAATCCTCGCAAAAGAACACCGATACCTGCCTAGAATGGTACGCGAGGCTATTGAGATTAAAAAACACAAAAATTTCAATAGAGAGGATGGCTGGGTGTTACCATCAAGCTGGGATCCTGTTATAAACATTATTAAAAAGAAATCCAAAAAGACCACCACAAGACTGCAAGACACCGTGAGCTCATATTGTATAGATTTGACCCACAATAATAATAACTAAAGATAATTTTATAAATTAAAACCTTTTTAGTAACATAAAGTAAGACGCCTTCAAAATTAACTTTAATTTAGCATCATGTTACCTGAGTTTTCTTGCCGGATCTTTCTCAGTGTAACCGTGTTCCGATCCGGTGGTAGTATACTAGATTATTAGTTAGTTTTTTAAATATAATTACTATTAATTTTAATGTTTTTAATTTAATGTTTTTAGTTTAATTATTACTAACCATAAACAATATAATTTTTTCATATAGAATCATTTTCTTCTTACACTGGCAATAAATTTTGTATCAAAATGTGGGTCAATATTTAATAACTAATTTCTGTATCGGGTAGATAATTATAAAATTTTCTGCAGTAACGATGACTTGTTGGACGTGAGACATCTTAGTCCACCCGTGATCATGAACCCTGTAAAGTGTTCGAAACGTCGGGTAATCAAAAATCAAATACAAACGCGATAAAATCCGTAAAGTAGTTTTATTTAAAACCTATTACAATTGTAAAAAATATTTGGAAGATAAAATTGAATACCATCAAAAACAAAACTTGTAAAAAAAAGCCAAGCCTCGCAACTGAGTTCGTCTACCATAAAAAGTTGTGAGATCTATGTTATTCCAAGTCGGTTAACTCATTCAGTCCCTGCTTAAGGGATCTTTCTTCTTAAGTTATTACGTAAATAGCTAACCTAACAACTTCTTATAGTGACTATATCAATATTAAAGACCTTTTATGTCTTAAATAAACAGAATGACGTGGCAATAGGCGAACTCAGTTGCGAGGCTTGGCTTTTTTTACAAGTTTTGTTTTTGATGGTATCTCATTTCTTTTTGTAGATAGACCTACTTATTTTCCTTTCCGGTACCTTCTACTTCTTGAATACCAACAACGGATTTTCTTAGAGCCCACTCTCTGAAAACTGAGACATCTCTCCTTTCCGTTTGAGTCACTTCTACCTAAATTAAATGGAGAGATGTGGAAATAAAGAAATTTGATTGGTTTTTCGAAACACATCTCCGCCAGTCTCTTTTCCGCTTTGATGGCAATCGAGCCTAATGAAAGCGTTCTTTCTTTCAGATAAATTTCAGGCAATTTAGTTTGCTTAATACTTTGGGAGATTTTGGTACAATTTTATAAGACATGTCCCACTCTTGCTTTTTCATTAAGTTGATTGACAATTTTACAAGTTATCTTTGAACGTAATTATATCTAGGTATCTGTCTACACCTATTATGCCAATCATCATTCAGCCTATGGCCGTCCACTGTAGAACATAGACCCCCCTCATGCTTCACCATAAAGTGCAGTACTGTGGCACCTGCATCCAACGACGCTAAAGGGTAACAGAGTTGCCATGACTAGAGCTCATTTTGCTGCGGCCATATGAGGAATAATGACGTAGTCGCCACGTTTGGTAGGTGGGTTGGTTTCGCAGTGAGATATCATACATTGCCCTGCTGCTGCCCACTCTCCTTCCTGTTGAATTTTTTTTTTTTAAATGTCAACGCCTTGCACTAAGGGAATAATAATCCTTATATTGTGAGGCTCTTTACAAACATATAATTCAACATCGCATCACCATCGCAGCCCTCATATGTCCCACTGTTGAGCTCGGGCCTCCTCCATAATGGGAAGGAATTTAACCCACTATACCATGCTGGTCAGACATGTTGATATAGGGTTTCATTTCGAGTTTTCCTTCTCTTGCACATATGGTATGTGCACATTATATCCCATAATCGTCTTATACGATATCCACGGGCAAGATAGAGAGTGGTGAATTGTATTCTTACTTCGTCACCATACGGAAAGAACATATAATTAACCGACACAAATTACATTCAGACTCAGAACAACCATTTGTGGATCGTACAAGGTGTAGTCTTGCATGGGATTCGAACCCGCGACACTAGCACGATACGTTGGTATCTTAACCACTACGCCATCTGCGCAGTCTTTAGCCGGTTGTTACGATTCCCATAGAGAAGCAATGATGCCGACAAATGTATTCTTATTTTTTACAAAGTTACATTTCATAAACTGCAAATGTAACTTTGTAATCCTATATATTTATATGAGTTTACAAAATTATTTATGCAGTTAGTGTATCTCGGAAACTGGATGAAAATTATAATGTATCATAATTTTTCCTTCATTTATACACTAAACAATAATTGTATTCTAAATTTGAAGCTTCTATGTCTGCTAGAAGTGCCTCTTTAATATTGATGGTTATCGGTTAGTCAGTCAGTGAGTGACAAAATTACGAAATTTTGACTAGTTATAATTCTTAAACTATTAGTTCAAAATGAAGGAAATTTTAAATACACAATGTGTATACAATGCCTGCTAGGTTACTAAAAATTTAGGTTTCTACTTTTATTAACAACGAAGTTATAGGGGATCGAAAATGGCATGAATGGCTTCGAGAAAAGTATGTTACGGCAGTGTTGCGTTTTGCCCGACTTTTTTTTGCTCGACTTGGCGGGGCACTGCCGTGCCCCCAGATATGAATTGACTGAAAAATGAACTGACATTTATAATAATATCAATTATATGGACATCAATAATATTGCAATTAACTGTAACTAAATCTTAAATATTATTAATCATTATTTATAAATTATATTACTGACAATTAATTATATTTTTGACATAATAATTAATTTAAAATAATATTATATAACCATTTGCACGCCGCACGGGGCAGAATATGATGTATTTAATCTATGTGTAATACCTGAATAAACCATATTTTAGCAAATAAAATTAATTAAATACAAATTGCAAAAGATAAATAATTTTACGACCAACCACCTCCTTGACATCAATCTTCCTTGCACATGTATTTGTTGACCAGACGACAGCAGATGGAGTCAACCCAGGCCGATGCCTAAGCTCTTAAACGTCTTATTTGTAGATCGATTTAAATTTTGGGTGTATTCATAGCCGTCCACCATACAGCTTTAAGTCTTTTAAATGAAAAAGAATAATGTTGACGAATCCTAATAATATTATAAACGCAAAAGTTTGCGAGTATGTGAGGATATCTGTTGTTCTTTCACGCAAAAACTACCGAATGGATTTTAATGAATCTTCACAATAATGTAACTTACATATCATAATAACACATAGGCTATAATTTATCTCGATATTCTCACGGGAAGGGGAACAAACAAATCGCAGGGCGCTGCTAATGTTCGATGGGAGGGTACTCCTCAAGGGGTATTCCGTCGGGCCGACCACTGACGTCAAGTCACCCTGCTCCGGTGGTCGGTCCAACGACGAAGGCGACGTGTCACAGGTGGGTTATTACGGGGGTGCGTGCTTACGCCCCTGTGTCGCCCCGGACGGAGTGAAGCGAGGAGAGCGCCGACCGTAACCCACCCCAAAAAAAGGGTCCTGCTAATTTAACTATAAAAAAAACAATGTTATCATTCTAAAACCACTTAATATTGCACACCAGAAATAAATTAGCTGTAAATATGGAGATGTATACAACTAGTATATTTGACAAATAAATAATTTATTTGGTTACAGATTTAACATGAGTTAACATTGCGACTTGACCTTAGGTGTCAAAGTCGTTAAATAACTAAATGATGTGGTTTATCCGCTTGGGAAGAGATGAATCATTTTAAAAATAAAAATATTTTAAATACAAAACAATTATATTTATATTTTAAATACAATTCTGAACAAACAAAAACCGACTCCAACCGTTTTCTCATAGATGCTATTGTCGGCACTAGATCAAATTGTAATGGGATTACACGGGAAGCGCCAGCTTTCAAATAAAAAAGTCTCATTAAAATTGGTTCACTCAGTTGAAAGTTCTGAGGTAACAAACATAAAAAAATACAATTGAATTAAAAACCTTCTGCCTTTTGGAAGTCTTTTAAAAATACCTATTTTCATTTGGAAATTTAATACTTTTTTAGAAAAACATTTTCTATTTAATATGAAATACAATTTAGAACATATTTTATATTTGCAAAATGCAATGCTCTAGAGAACGAAACTATTAATATGAGTCTTGTCAGTTAATGGTCCTACTGTTTTCCACCTGTTAATCATATCAAAAAAATAATGCTGTGTTGGCTGCTACGAATTTTATAGCAACTATTACATCGTTCATGGGTGTCGTAAATGGCGACTAAAAGCTTTATATGGACCTAGGCCAACTGTATCTAATGCTCTACGAAGGCGACGTGCTATACGAGTGGGTTACGGGTGTGCGTGCTTATGCCCCTGACGGACCCCTCTGTCGGCCCGGACGGAGTGGAGTGAGGAGTGCGCAGTGACAAATGATTAATGGATAAAAATTACACACGGACTTGAAACAACAACTTGTAGATCCTGCGTGGGAATAGAACCAACGGTAATGGCACAGCAGGTCGATATCTTAACGACTACGCCATCTGTGAAGTTGGTAACCTTTTGTGATAAATGTAACGGAAGTGACGATATATAAAGAACGATAAAGAAGAAAGAAAGACAGATTTACACGCAAATTGAAAGAGTTACGTTTATCTTCTGTGCTCATCATTAGTACTTGAAAGGATTTTTTTTTGGGAGGGCTATGGTCAGCGCTCACGCCGTCTGCTCCGTTAGGGGTGACGAAAGAGCGGAGCACGGCCCCATAACCCACCGTATTCCCTTCTCTTCGCCATTGGGTCGACCACCGCTACCGAGTTCTTTGTCGTCGGCCAGCCCGACTGGATACCATTTCGGGTACCCTCCCTTTCTCCAACGCTCCTCTCGGAACTTTGGTCGCCCTCGCACGGTTAGCCTATCTGCGGGTGACGAACCATTCCTTGGACTAGTCACCCGCAACCTCGGCTTGGGCGGCGTCAGGCGCAGGTACTCGCACTTGTGCCGCCTAAGTCGCCGGCCGTGGACCGTGACGCCGTAGAGGAGTTCCTCTGAGAACTGAGATGACTGCCTCACAGAAGGCGGCGACTACGTCCCAGTTCCTGATGCTGTCAAGCACTTTCGCTATGGTCAACAGCAGGTTCATCAACAGGTCGGCACCGATAATTGCGACGAGTTCACCGTCGTTGCTCTGCCCACGCGTTTTCGCTCCGTTCCCTCGTCGCAATCGCAGTGGTGGCAGGACGGTGCGCTCTTCCATCCTCACGACCATTGACAGGTACTTGGCGAAGCAACCGTGCCCCGTCAATACTTGCACTAATCGAAAGGATAGCATCTCGTGCCGCCGATCCAACCACTCCATCAGCACTAGTCGGAAAGTCTCGACGGTCCGAACACCGTACCAAGGCCTCTCCACCCGGACTGCCCAACGGCCAATGACGTTGCGGCACTTGAAAGGATCTTAGAAAGGTTTTTTTTTTATATAATACACCTCGGCTTAATCCTCAAAAAATCTCGAGAAACGGTTTTAATGATCTTAGGATCCGCAACAAATATAATTAGAAAAGACGAAATAGGAGGAATTGGATAGATTCCATTTTCCTCCTATGCAGAGCGGATGATATGAAGCAAAATTGGCTAATAAATTAATAGATAAGAGGATGTACAGTTAGGTGAAGCACTGCAGTATAGCACCACGGATATGTTAGAGCTTAAAGGGCCTATATGTGAACTTTTAGAGTTATTGCAATAGTATATATGGCAAGAACGCCTGAACGTAATAAAATTTATTCTATCTACAAGGTCCGTACAGTATACTTACCCAGACGTGTTTTGCAAACTGTCTAACATGAGGTCCCGCTTGTTACACCAGAAACTGCACTCCTACAGGATGTAGTGAGCTGTTTATTCAAAATCGCAGTTAGAGAAGCTACTAGTTTAAAATTGAAAAATTTACTTGTAAAATTCTCATGGTCAATGAAGAATTGGGCAACATGGTGGTCCATTTCCAGCCATTTTTTTAAATGCTAATGAACAGATAGAGAGAATAGTGAGGGAGGGCCCCTCATTGACAAATCCCACGTTTCTTGCTATTCGTTCAGGAACTCTTCGGACACAACGGATGACAGGTCGTATAATAAATAAAAAAAAAATCGTAGGTCCTGTATCATATTTTAAGCCTTAGTCAGTATTATACCATATATCATTATTAAAATAAATGCTATTGTATTGTTGTAGCTAGAAACAATAGCTATCAATGCAGGATTGTCACACTACTATCAATTTTCACTATAGGGTCGCGGTTATTTGATCTCGTCGATGGTGCATGCAAATTCTTACAGTTTGTCGTACTCGCGCGACATCGTTGTTTGATTTTAACGTTAGTATCGATAATTTAAACTCAATTTTGATAATATAACTATATTTATGTGATTTATATTTTGAATAATAAAAATCATTATGATCTTAACGCTTACTACTTAACTATAGTTCTTAAATACGCACCTAGAGTTTTAAATGTAAAAAGAAAGGGCAAAATGGGTTGACTTTAAAAATAGTGAAATAATAAAATGTTATTATAATGATAGTCGATCGCCTTTAGATATTTTAAGTAGATTTTCGAGGGTTTAAATTTTTAGACACTGTTTTTTATTTGTTAGTATCCTCGTCCATTTTGAGTGAATGTGCATTGTGATTTTTCAAATAATTTTTTTGTCCTTAATGGTGTATTGAAAGAATAAAATGAGATAGAATATTGTAAGGTAAGGATTTTTAAATCAATAATAAATAATCAATCATTATGATTGAAAATACCAGTTACGTATAACGATCTGATATAAAATAATTTGCATAACCTATCCATTTAAATAGAACGAATACCACAAGTCAAATAAATTAATCTATTCACTTTAAATTAGAAAATGTTTTTTTTTTTTAATATTAATAGAATTGGTGTAGGTATACGAGATTTAATGTTTTTTCCGAATACAAATCTCTTTAAACGCCTATCTTGCCCTTCCTAATTTTATGAATATACAATTATATAGGTATATCTCCTTGTGAATAGTTTATCTAAGTTTAATTTTTTTTACAGTGCTGCCCATTATTATTTATCGAAAATAACAACACCTTTTTTACTAAAATATCCATTACGGTGTCGTTGAGACAAATGCTAGTAGAGCTTATGGAGTTTGAGTTTAATGTTGAGTGTTAAATGCGAATATCATCTTGGCTCATATACGTCCCATTGTTGGACACGAGCCTCCTCCACAATAGGAGGGAAGTTGATCTTACTATACTATGCTGGTCAGGCAAGTTGGTATAGGGTTTTGTTTTAAGTTTTCCTTCTCTTGTTGTTATATGCGGGTATTTAATGCGTCTAATTGGTGTTTTGGACGTTCTTCAATTTTAGAAAGTAATTTGTCTATCTATTTCATTCATCATCAGCTCGTAAGCGTCCACTGTTGAACATGGACTACCTCACAAGAATGCCACTTAAAATGGTCCTATGCCACTTGCATTAAACGTTTTCTTATAACTTTCATGGTGCCGTCAGTCTATCTAGTAGGTGGTCGTCCTACGCTCTGTCGTTCAAGTCGTGGTTGCCATTCGAGAATTTTACTTCTCTAAAGACTGTCGGTTCAAATAACGATGTGACCTACCTATTAGCACGTTGAAATGGCAATAGGCATAGGCCAGGAATTTCTTGGCTATGTGGGTTACACTCGTTCTTCCAAATCAAATCAAAGATTACCTTATTTCAGATTTTACCACGTAGAAAAATGCCAAGCATAGGCCTATCCATAGCACGTTGAGTGACTTTGAGCCTTAGTTTGAGGTTGACATAAACTATTTATTAAATATTTTTCATATATTAGTATCATAGTGTATCGAGCCGATAATCTTTATTAATTTAGGAATATTCGTTTTTGTTCAAATTGATTTTGTTTTATTGTGTTCATCGTAGAAAAAAAAAAATAGAATACCCATGACAAACAAGCATTTTGTATAGAACATTGTTTGTACGTCATATCCGTCATGTTGCCATAACGTGCGCAATCATTTGTAACGTATTTAAAATAGGTTATCTATTTCAAAATCTCCTATATTCAAATAACTTCTAGAAACTTAATGGATATTCTCGTTCAATATTTCTCAGTATCTGAAAGTACAAATTCGTGTACATCCATCGTCTCAGTTTTGACACGTCCCACTATTGGAGTCGAGACTCCTCCACGATAGGAGAGAAATTGACTTACTATGCCATGCTGGACAGACATGTTAGTATAGAAAGAAAGAAGAGAAAGAAAGAAAAACCATTTATTTTGCTCTCATACATTTCATAAATAACAAAAAAAGAACAATTGAAGCATAGTTAACTTAATATATGCTGAGAGACAAAACAGGATCTTAGCTCAGCTAGTGTTACTTCATTGTGTAGAAGTAACGCTGATATTCTGCTAAGACCTAGAGTAGAATCACGGACAGTCACAATTAAATACTTTTAATTACTTAAATCTAGATAACTGTATGCATATTATTACAAGAATGTGTGGAAACATACATATTTAATTACCTTGTACATAAGTCCATATAACATAAGACTGTGTACAGACATACATTCAAAAATATACAAACATATATATACATTTATATATATATATATGTATAAAGGTGTTATTACAAATTAAATCCTTATCTCTAAAATACATTTTGAACCTGAATTTGAGCGTTAAGCAAATGCTGTTTAAATTTTTTCCTGAAAACAACTGATGATTTTAGGGCTCGCAAAGGTGGGGGCAAATCATTCTAATAATGTGTAGCAGAGAATTTGAAACTACCGCGAAAGGCAGCAGTGCGATGTCTGGGGATATTTAAAAGATATAAAGATGCTCAAGTTTTATATTTATTAAAATCGGTAGACCAAGAAAGTTTCTCATAAAGATATGTTGGTCTTTGGGATAAAATAACATCAAATAATAAGTTCGCTAGATGAAGCTTTCTCCGGGATGTCATTTTCAACATCTGTCCTGTATTTAAAAATGGCGTGACATGGGAACGCGGTGGAATTATAAAACAGAATCGAGCACAAGCGTTTTGTACTCGTTGAATGAGCCTGTCAGTTCTAGTTAGGAGGCAAGGTCCATAAACAACGTCCCTATAGTTAAGCTTGGACAACACAAGAGATTCACACAGTAAGATACGTAATTCTAAATTAATGTATGGTCGAATTTGGTATAGAAGCTTGAGACGGTAGAAAAAATTACGTACGGCTTCAGTTATGTGAGTTTCAAATCGTAATAAGCCGTCAGTAATTATCCCAAGATTACGAGTTTCAGGTACCTGTTTGATTGGTTGTTCATTGATTTCGATATTTGGGCTACTACTTTCAATTTTGCTTATCGTATGTGCAGATCCAATGATTAGAAATTTGGATTTGGAAGGGTTGAGTTCTAGAGAGTTTCTTTTGGCCCAATCTGAAACTCTGCTCAGATCTTGGTTTATATTCTGTACAAATTTGGAACTATCTTGTGGGTAAAAAGAGGTATAAATCTGCAGGTCGTCAGCGTATAAGTGAAACTTACAATTGATTAAATTATTGGCTATATCTGCAGTATACAAAATAAAAAGTAGAGGGCCGAGTATGGATCCCTGCGGAACGCCTCTAACTATGGACCGAGGTGGTGATACTGAACTACTACCATCTTTCTCCGATAATTGTACGAACTGTTTACGATTACTCAAATAATTACTAAACCAGAGCACGGCTATAGCATCACGGCCGTAATATGCTAGCTTAGAGAGAAGAAGAGTGATATTGATAGAATCAAATGCGCGCGAAAAATCAAGTAGAGTCAGTAAAGAACCCATTCCTTTATCCTTGGCTTCCAATAATATAGGTATAGGGTTTTATTTCGAATTTGCCTTGTCTTACACAGATGTTATATACATATTATATCCCTTAGCCGTCTTTTACAACATCCACGGGCAAGATAGGGGGTGTTGAATTGTATTCGTACGCCGTCACCAAGCGAAAATTACTAATTAGATTACGTCTATTAGTTCAATTACGTGTAAATTACCAGAACTGATTTACACCACAGAACTCATAGTATCTAAATGATGCCTAACTACTAAGTTGAAAGTCTTGACTTTTGACTATTCTAAGGATTTCTTTAGAAAATTAAAATCAATATACATAAAGAAATCGATATAGTGTGCATTTGAAGATGTGTATCTTCAAATGCACGTGTACTGAAATTGCAAAGGGTAGGCGAATAGTAGTTAAACAACTCACCACTGTTGGGGAATAATATATCTTGAGTGGCGACCATGTATACAATGACGCTGTGTAATAGGTTGATTTTTAACCAAGTGGCAAATTTAGCGAAGCTTTAAGACCGATAGATAGTAACGTTCTACATAAAATGAGGATCATTAATTCTGATTATCAATTTTCTACATCGTATTTCGAATTCATCTGAAATGTAAATGCGTTAAATTTTTTATTAAGCGTTACGTTAATGTTTGTTCGTTATTTTAAATGGTTTTCAAATCATACAGATAGCTCGTCGGCAAACTGTATGCAAAGTTAATGATAGAGAGAGTTATAAAAGAGACGGATGAAAGAGTCTGGGATGTGCAAGCAGGATTCAGAAAGGGAATGGGATGTACGGACCAGGTCTTTTCCTTGCGGTACATAGCCGAAACGTTTCTGGCTAAGAGTCAGAAAGTCTATTGCGCGTTCATAGATTTGAAAAAGGCCTATGATAGAGTGGTGAGGAATGAGCTGTGGTCAGCATTATCTTTGCATGGGGTGAACAGCAACCTGGTACGGGCATTTCATTCTCGTTATGAGAACTCCAGTGCCTGCGTCAGAATCGAAGGGGCGTACACTGAATGGTTTAGTTTCCAAAAGGGTGTTAGACAAGGATGTGTTGCGTCACCATGGCTGTTCAACCTATTCATGGATAATTGCTTGACTGATTTAAAAGAGTGAATACGGACTGAGAATGAATGGGTTACTTGTCAAATATCTTCTCTACGCTGACGATCAAGTCCTACTTGCTTCGTCGGTGGATGAGTTGCAAGAGATGGTAACAGTAATGCATGACGCTTTTGAAAGGGAATGAAAATTAACGTAAAGAAGATGAAAGTTATGGTATTTGAAAGAGGAGAATGTATGACGGAGTGCAAGATACGTGTAGAAGAGGATATATTAGAACACGTGAAAATGATATTGAAAGAAGAGTGTGTAAGGGAAATATGGTGAATGGTGCTTTGCGCACCTTTATGGGCAGCTAGAGCCTGTCTAAGAAGGCTCGTCTGGCTGTGCATAGGGGAGTACTTGTACCAACCCTGACGTATGGAAGTGAGAGCTGGGTATGGCAGAAGAAACACGAAAGTAGAATAAATGCTGTGCAAATGAGAGCACTGAGGAGCATGATTAGTGTGAAACTGTGTGATAGAATTAAGAACAGTGTAATTAGGGAACGTTGTGGTATGAATGTTGATGTAGTGACAAGGATTGAGAAAGGTATGTTAAGTTAGTTTGGTCATGTAGAGAGAATAAATGAAAGGAGATTAACAAGAAGAATTTATAAAGCGAATCTGAGCGGAAGTGTTAGAAGGGGAAGACCAAAGCGGACGTTCCACGATCAAATCGGGGACGTTCTTAAGAAAGGCCAGGTTAGAAGTACGCTAAACCGAAGAATATGCATAAAGAGATGAATGAATGTGGAGGAGGCGAAAGTGGTATGTCAAGATCGTAGCAAGTGGAGGGAAGTGGTCTCTGCCTATCCCTATGGGAAAAAGGTTAGACTAGGCTGAATATATGAATGAACAGATAGCTACTGAAATGAAATCGTTCAAAAGTATAAACGAACCCATAACCCAACAGTAATTACTTTTTTTTTAGTTTATTATATCTGTTTACGTATTTAAATAAATCCCACGATTGCTATTGGTTAACATGTGGTCTATGCTCATCAATTACACGTGTATATGCGTACTTTTGTAATTGAAGAGCTTTGCAATTGATCACGCGCAATTATTTATAATATGAAACACGGATAAACTGTTGTTTTATAACAAGTAATTTATTTAATTCCAAGCCATTATTGACTGATATGATTATTTAGTTGGGTATTTACAGATCGTAACCTCGAACATCTCGTAATCTATACCTCTTCAATAATTTAGTTTATAAAAGGCATATGATCTTTACCAAGTTATTAATTCAAGTTATTAATAGGCGAAGGAAAGTTCAAGTTATCAATGAGATAAGGAAAACTCGAAATAAAACTCTATACCAACCTGTTTAACCAGCATGGTATAGTAGGTCAGCTTGAAAAATAGTCGTAATAATATCACGTTGCCTTTATGGATGATTATTTAGACGTTTCAATTTACGATTCGCTGTGAATATAAAAGGTGTAATTGGATTATTCTATCCGTGTGGTGACGGAGAAAGAAATCATTTACCATCCCCTTTTCTTACCCTGTGAGTGTCTTAAAAGATGATTAAAGGATGTAATATACAACATCTATGCAAGAGAAGGACAATTCAAAATCAAAATCAACACAAATCCCTTTGACTAGCTTTTTTATCGACTATTATGATCGCAACGGCGATTGGCGTCCCGGTAGGGAACGTCGACGGGAGAGGGTACTCCCACGGGGTATACCGTCGGGTCGACCACTGAAGTCAAGGAATTCTGCACCTGTGGTCGGCCCAACTACGAAGGTGACGTGCTATACGGGTGGGTTACGGGTGTGCGTGCTTATGCCCCTCTGTCGCCCCGGACGGAGCCGGGCGAGGAGTGGGCAGACCGTAACCCACTCGTCCAGCAAAAAAAAGACTATTATGAAAGAGGCTCGAGCCCAGCAGTGGGACGTTTACGAGCCGAGATGATAATGATAATGAAGAATTTAAATTTGGAATGTGACATGTGGTTTACAATGATGTCATGATGTACATAAGAGACATAGCATCATCTTATCCCAAATAAGTACTTGGAGTTGACTCAATATATAGCCTTTATTCAACGTACATAATTCATTAACAAATAAAACCTATTACAATTGTAAAGAATATTTGGAAGATAAAATTGAATACCATCAAAAACAAAACTTGTAAAAAAAAGCCAAGCCTCGCAACTGAGTTCGTCTACCATAAAAAGTTGTGCTCATCAACTCATTCAGTCCCTGCTTAAGGGATCTTTCTTCTTAAGTTATTACGTAAATAGCTAACCTAACAACTTCTTATAGGGACTATATCAATATTAAAGATCTTTTATGTCTTAAATAAACAGAATGACTTGGCAATAGGCGAACTCAGTTGCGAGGCTTGGCTTTTTTTACAAGTTTTGTTTTTGATGGTATCTCATTTCTTTTTGTAGATAGACCTACTTATTTTCCTTTCAGGTACCTTCTACTTCTTGAATACCAACAACGGATTTTCTTAGAGCCCACTCTCTGAAAACTGAGACATCTCTCCTTTCCGTTTGAGTCACTTCTACCTAAATTAAATGGAGAGATGTGGAAATAAAGAAATTTGAATGGTTTTTCGAAACACATCTCCTCCAGTCTCTTTTCCGCTTTGATGGCAATCGAGACTAATGAAAGCGTTCTTTCTTTCAGATAAATTTCAGGCAATTTAGTTTGCTTAATACTTTGGGAGATTTTGGTACAATTTTATAAGACATGTCCCACTCTTGCTTTTTCATTAAGTTGATTGACAATTTTACAAGTTATCTTTGAACGTAATTATATCTAGGTATCTGTCTACACCTATTATGCCAATCATCATTCAGCCTATGGCCGTCCACTGTAGAACATAGACCCCCCTCATGCTTCACCATAAAGTGCAGTACTGTGGCACCTGCATCCAACGACGCTAAAGGGTAACAGAGTTGCCATGACTAGAGCTCATTTTGCTTCGCCATATGAGGAATAATGACGTAGTCGCCACGTTTGGTAGGTGGGTTGGTTTCGCAGTGAGATATCATACATTGCCCTGCTGCTGCCCACTCTCCTTCCTGTTGAATTTTTTTTTTAAATGACAACGCCTTGCACTAAGGGAATAATAATCCTTATATTGTGAGGCTCTTTACAAACATATAATTCAACATCGCATCACCATCGCTCATATGTCCCACTGTTGAGCTCAGGCCTCCTCCATAATGGGAGGGAATTTAACCCACTATACCATGCTGGTCAGACATGTTGATATAGGGTTTCATTTCGAGTTTTCCTTCTCTTGCACATATGGTATGTGCACATTATATCCCATAATCGTCTTATACGATATCCACGGGCAAGATAGAGAGTGGTGAATTGTATTCTTACTTCGTCACCATACGGAAAGAACATATAATTAACCGACACAAATTACATTCAGACTCAGAACAACCATTTGTGGATCGTACAAGGTGTAGTCTTGCATGGGATTCGAACCCGCGACACTAGCACGATACGTTGGTATCTTAACCACTACGCCATCTGCGCAGTCTTTAGCCGGTTGTTACGATTCCCATAGAGAAGCAATGATGCCGACAAATGTATTCTTATTTTTTACAAAGTTACATTTCATAAACTGCAAATGTAACTTTGTAATCCTATATATTTATATGAGTTTACAAAATTATTTATGTAGTTAGTGTATCTCGGAAACTGGATGAAAATTATAATGTATCATAATTTTTCCTTCATTTATACACTAAACACTAATTGTATTCTAAATTTGAAGCTTCTATGTCTGCTAGAAGTGCCTCTTTAATATTGATGGTTATCGGTTAGTCAGTCAGTGAGTGACAAAATTACGAAATTTTGACTAGTTATAATTCTTAAACTATTAGTTCAAAATGAATGAAATTTTAATACACAATGTGTATACAATGCCTGCTAGGTTACTAAAAATTCAGGTTTCTAGTTTTATTAACAGCGAAGTTATAGGGGGTCGAAAATGGCATGAATGGCTTCGAGAAAAGTATGTTACGGCAGTGTTGCGTTTTGCCCGACTTTTTTTTTGCTCGACTTGGCGGGGCCACTGCCGTGCCCCCAGATATGAATTGACTGAAAAATGAACTGACATTTATAATAATATCAATTATATGGACATCAATAATATTGCAATTAACTGTAACTAAATCTTAAATATTATTAATCATTATTTATAAATTATATTACTGACAATTAATTATATTTTTGACATAATAATTAATTTAAAATAATATTATATAACCATTTGCACGCCGCACGGGGCAGAATATGATGTATTTAATCTATGTGTAATACCTGAATAAACCATATTTTAGCAAATAAAATTAATTAAATACAAATTGCAAAAGATAAATAATTTTACGACAACCACCTCCTTGACATCAATCTTCCTTGCACATGTATTTGTTGACCAGACGACAGCAGATGGAGTCAACCCAGGCCGATGCCTAAGCTCTTAAACGTCTTATTTGTAGATCGATTTAAATTTTGGGTGTATTCATAGCCGTCCACCATACAGCTTTAAGTCTTTTAAATGAAAAATAATAATGTTGACGAATCCTAATAATATTATAAACGCAAAAGTTTGCGAGTATGTGAGGATATCTGTTGTTCTTTCACGCAAAAACTACTGAATTGATTTTAATGAATCTTCACAATAATGTAACTTACATATCATAATAACACATAGGCTATAATTTATCTCGATATTCTCACGGGAAGGGGAACAAACAAATCGCAGGGCGCTGCTAATGTTCGATGGGAGGGTACTCCTCAAGGGGTATTCCGTCGGGCCGACCACTGACGTCAAGTCACCCTGCTCCGGTGGTCGGTCCAACGACGAAGGCGACGTGTCACAGGTGGGTTATTACGGGGGTGCGTGCTTACGCCCCTGTGTCGCCCCGGACGGAGTGGAGCGAGGAGAGCGCCGACCGTAACCCACCCCAAAAAAAGGGTCCTGCTAATTTAACTATAAAAAAAACAATGTTATCATTCTAAAACCACTTAATATTGCACACCAGAAATAAATTAGCTGTAAATATGGAGATGTATACAACTAGTATATTTGACAAATAAATAATTTATTTGGTTATAAATTTAACATGAGTTAACATTGTGACTTGACCTTAGGTGTCAAAGTTCTAGTGTCGTTAAATAACTAAATGATGTGGTTTATCCGCTTGGGAAGAGATGAATCATTTTAAAAATAAAAATATTTTAAATACAAAACAATTATATTTATATTTTAAATACAATTCTGAACAAACAAAAACCGACTCCAACCGTTTTCTCATAGATGCTATTGTCGGCACTAGATCAAATTGTAATGGGATTACACGGGAAGCGCCAGCTTTCAAATAAAAAAAGTTTCATTATAAATTACAATTGAATTAAAAACCTTCTGCCTTTTGGAAGTCTTTTAAAAATACCTATTTTCATTTGGAAATTTAATACTTTTTTAGAAAAACATTTTCTATTTAATATGAAATACAATTTAGAACATATTTTATATTTGCAAAATGCAATGCTCTAGAGAACGAAACTATTAATATGAGTCTTGTCAGTTAATGGTCCTACCGTTTTCCACCTGTTAATCATATCAAAAAAATAATGCTGTGTTGACGGCTACGAATTTTATAGCAACTATTACATCGTTCATGGGTGTCGTAAATGGCGACTAAAAACTTTATATGGACCTAGGCCAACTGTATCTAATGCTCTCTGGTTAACAATTACATACATTAATGATTTTTGATGTTTACGCGAGTATTACATTTTAAATAAAAATACTTCACGGATTTTATCGCGTTTGTATTTGATTTTTGATTGCCGTTGCCCCGATTGACGTTTCGAACACTTTGCAGCTTTCATGGTCACAGGCGGTCTAAGATGTCTCACGTCCAAGTCGTAGTTATTGCAGAAAATGTATAATTATCTACCCGATACAGAAAATAGTTATTAAATATTAACCCACATTTTGATACAAATTTATTGCCAGTGTAAGAAGAAAATGATTCTATATGAAAAAATTAAATTGTTTATTTATAAAGGTTGGTAATTATTTAACATTAAAATCCAAACGTGAGACATCTTAGGCCGCCCGTGACCATGAACGCCGCAAAGTGTTAGAAACGTCGGGTAATCAAAAATCAAAAACAAACGCGATAAAAGCCGTAGTTTTATATAAAACAATTACATTCTTAAGGAGGGTTGACTTCAGGCAGGCGACCGGTTATAAAACTATTGCCAAAACCCTTGAAATGGAAGCTCTGCTTCCTGATATTACGTCGACGACAAAAAATTTAAGTAAGAGCAAGCTAATGATGACTTGGATGTAATAAATACTTCAAGAGTGTGCGAAATGACAAAGGTTTTTAAAGGTGATGATTATAAGGCCGCATATAAGAAAGACGAGCGATAGTGTAACTATTTCCACAAACTATTTTTTTAATCTGCCAAATAAATTTACACTGGCCACTTGTTTAATTAAAAATCTTACTAATAAAAGAACCATAGTTTGAAATTAAAGTTATTCTATTTTAATAAATTATTTAATATTTCAAATGTGAAATTAAAAAATATTTCGTATTTCAAATAAAAAAGAGAAGTAGGTATTTGCATTTTATATTTAACTAGCAACCCGCCCTCGCTTCGCTTCGGTTTCAGTCACCTTACCCCTTAGAGGGTAAAAACTGACAATTGCTGTTTATTTATTTTTAGTGAAGAGTATTTCCATACAACATCTATGCAAGAGAAGAAAAACTAAAACCTATGCCAACACGTTTGACCAGTGTGGTGTAGTAGGTCAATTTCCCTCTCATAATGGAGGAGGCTCGAGCTCAACAGTGGGATGAATAAGGGTTGAAATGATGAAAAAAATGATGAATGAACAATATTTATGCAAAATTTAAAGAAAGATGATGAAGATTTTTTTCACTCCTTAGGGAATGAATTCCAAAAAATCCTTTCTTAATGGGCCCCTACGTCACAAAACAAAATTACGGTCAAAATTACATATTTCTAGCTTCAGTAGTTGCCGCTCGGTGTTGATGAGTTAGACAACCAACTTCTTTATACTTATTTACACCCTTAGAGGGTGAAAATTAAAAATGCTGAAATACGTGTTTATTTATTTTTATTAAAGAGTGTTTGTGGCGAATTTTATGAAAATCGATGAAGATTTTTTCTCTCTCTATACAAACTTTAGTAGTGCGGTTTACCCCCTTAGGGGTTGAATTTCAAAAAATCCATTCTTAGTGGGTTTCTACGTCACGCAAAAAGACTAATGTCAAAAGTTCATATTTCTGGCTTCAGTAGTTTCGACTCTGTGATAAGTCGGTAAACCGACACCTTTCTACCTATTTTACACCCTTAAAGGATGAAAATGGACAAACGCTGAAACACTTGTTTATTTATTTTTATTAAAGAGTATTTGTGCCTAATTTGAAGACAGTAGCTAAAGGTTTTTTTTTCTTTCCATACAGATTTTACCGTTGCGTTTCACCCCCTTAGGGGTGGCATTTCAAAAAATCTTTTCTTAATAGGTGCCTACGTCACGAAATGAAACTACGGTTCAAATTTAGTTTTTCTAGCTTCAGTAGCTTCGGCTCACCCTGTTCCTTTATTTGTATATAATTGTGAATGCCCCCGCAACACCCTTTGTAGGCGGAATTTCTCAAAATCCGTTCTTAGCTAACCTCTACTTAACGAAAGGAATACTCATGCCAAATTTCAAGTCTATACACCTTATGGTTCCAGAAATATGGTGATGAGTCAATATATCGCTCGCAAAACCCGCCTCTCCTATATATATATATATATATATATATATATATATATATTATAGATTACATTCTATAATATATTTTACACATTTTAAGACACTTCGCTCAATAAATGCAAATAAATAATATCTTGATAAATTGAGAACCATTTGCATTTTTAAGTGTAGGAGATTATCAACAAAACGCACACAATTACAATATATATTATATTTATTTACTCACTTGGGAGCTAATACATGTCCTCTCTAATACACTTTCAGAATTTGGAACATGGATAATAATTCACTATAAAAATAAGAGTTCGGAGGGTGATTTGGGTATATGCTAAAACACATTGACAAACGTCATTACAAATTTAATTTATTCAAATATAATTTAATTACATATGGAACAAATAATATTTTTTTTTGGAGTTTGTGGCTCGAAAGAGACGGGAACAAATAATATTTTTTTTGGAGTTTGTGGCTCGAAAGAGACGGGAATAATTAATTTTTGATAAATAGGTAGAATAAAATAAATAGTAGAATAAAAAGTAATTCCAACATTAAGTTCATTACCAATTAAAAATCTTTGAATTATTGATTAAATTTCTTTTACAAAATTGACGATCGGTTATTATGAGTATTACGCACGAAATGCAATTTTTTATATAAATATAGATAAATAAATATGACAGCGTTATATAACAAAACAAGGGTTTAAAAAACCCAGTTTACAAAACAGAGGCAGAGTGTATTTTTTTAATCTATATTTACATAATCTCTTACCAAGCAAATGCTATCTCTTAGCCAACACTCACCTAAAATGTTTTGCACTATTTAATTACCGTTCTAAACCCACGGCAAGCCGATCAACAATTTTATGGCAACTATTACTAAAGAATTGCAACTATTTCTGTCGTAATCATTTGCCGTCTTCAAACCATAGCCATCAAACCAATTCAATACAGATTTAGTCAATCATTTGCGTATACAATACTGCGAAATACGCAGTCTTACAGTTTGTTCAGTGAATAATGTTTTCTAATATTAAATCTTGTGAAAAGTGGTCCGAACAAAATGTTCAAGCTTATAAAGAGTATCGTAGGAATTTGTTTAATATTAATTCAGGTATGTCTATAAACAAATAAGTACTGTATTAAATTTTTCAGTATTAATAAAATTGTGTGATTTAGTAATCGGACTTAAAATTTTGAAAACGTTTAACAACGAATGTGATGACGGAGTAACTCCCTATCTTGCCCGAGGTAAAAGACGACTAAGGGATATAATATGCATATAACACCTATGCAAGAGAAGGAAAACGTGATATAAAATCCTAAACCAACGTGTATGACCAGCATGGTATGATCAGGTCATTTTGTGGAGGAGCCTCCTGCCCAGCAGCTGGACGTATATGAGCGGTAATAATAATGATAACATTGTCTACGATAACTTGCTTTTTTAAATTTATCACATGTTTTTAGCCTCAAAAATTCCAGAAATAACAATTGGAATAGCTATATCAATTTTAACAGCTAGCCCTACATAGCTTGTATAGGTCTAATCTACACTTCTAAACTAATAATATTATAAAGACGAAACGTTGTATATTTATACGAATAAACTAAAAATCTACTGGACGGATCTCGATAATTCTTTCGGCATTATAATGACACATTATCCCTGAGAAACATAGGCTATTCCCATGGGAACGGGAACTACGCAGGTAGGGCGACTGAAAACGAAGCAAAGCCAGGGCGGGTAACTAGTTAAATATAAATTAATTGCCGTATTAACCCATTATAGACTGAGTTTTTATAAGGTATCAGATTTTAATTTTTTCTTAGTATGTTTTTGATTACGACTTAATTAACACTATAGAATCATTTAAAAATTAATCTAAGGCTTAGTTTACACGGAAGGTGCTGGTACCATATGGTACCGCTAGTCTAATACCGTTAATATATTCAAAGTATTACTTTGACGTTTATATTAGAAAATAAGTAGGTATATTCCATAACAATTAAAACTAAATACACAGTACAAGGAATAAAATGTATTATTTATTATATTTACAAAATATTAAAAATTAGGAGACATGAAATTGGTAATTACATGCAACACAGCCCTACATCACACTTTATGCAATCCAATCCTGTTATAAATTGATGACTGTTTCTCCCCAAAATTACTCAAATATTACTAAAGAAGATTTTTCCTATACGTAGGGTAGTAATTTCCATCAGAAAATCCAGACAGCTCTCTCGATAGATTTTCTTTCACCCAGGTACGCGCCAGTAGCTTTTTTTTGTGCAGGTTCATCAACCTGCGAACTATCTAAATCATCACCGGAGGAACTAGAGTTTGATGATTTAGATCTGGAACTGTTAGTATTGGTATCTCTACGTCCAGTAATACGTGAGCTAACACGATCACCTCCCCAACCTCTAAAAGTTTGGCGTTCTGATTTCTTACCGCGTAAAGAGGTGCTATAAATATCTGTCGAGCCTCAACCTCCTCATCTTCTTCCAAAATAGCCAATGTTTCATATATATTACACCTGCAAATCAACAAAACATACATTTACTTTGAGGATTATTCACATTATGTTTAATGTTAAATAATTACTATAATATTATAAAACTAACTACAACATTATATCATTTTACAAGACTAGCATCTCAAAAAGTAAAAAAAAAAAGAAAAGACATGTTGAGTGGCTAGCGGTACCATACGGTACCAGTAACTTTAACATACAATAGTTTCGATATAGTTATGAACTGGCCTATCAATTCAGAGCAGCCCCTCCGAGTTGTCACAACTTTTGTTGAATTTATCAGCACTAGGTTTGCATAACAGGCAATTTTTGGCAAATCTATAAAAATGTACAAATTGGGATGCTATTTTTATGTATTAAACCTTATATTACAAAAAAAAAAAAACGTTTTAAATGTGTGGAATAAACTATAAATTGATTTGTTTTTGCACACACGAATGTGGCGTGTTTTATCGAACCTACCAATTCAAGTCTTCGCAGGCGCTATTAGTTTTTTCTATGAATATAAACACACAAAAAAGATCGTTCGTCAGCATTATAATAACCGCATTAAAATACTAACAAAAATAAAATAATTACATTTCATTTCAACATATTTATTTAGATTGGAAAATTATTTTTGTTTTCTTAAAAACATGAAAAGTTTCGTTCATAGGAATGGATGAAAAGGACTGAGAGAATAAAATACCGTAAATCTCTTTAACTAATGTTAAGAGAATTTATGTAGCGCGACAGTGACCGACGTCCCCGAGGGGTCGAGAGGAGAGGGTACTCCGCAGGGGTACTCCGTCGGGCTGACCACTGAAGTCAAGGAACTCTGTACCGGTGGTCAGCCCAACGACGAAGGCGACGTGCCACGGGTGGGTTACGGGGCCGCGCGCCGCCTCTCTGTCGCCCCAGATGGAGCCAGGTGGCGGATGCGCTGACCATAACCCACTCCAAAAATGAAAAAAAAAGAGAGGTCACGGCAGGTCATATCATCGCGCGCTGTGCTTACGGATCAGGCGGCGTGACTATACCAGGGGCTGTTCCAAGAAAGTTTTGTCATCATCATCGCAGCTCATATAAGTCCCAATATTGGGCTTGAGCCTCCTACTCAATAGAAGGGAAATTGCCAGTACTATACCATGCTGGTCAGACAGGTTGGTATAAGGTTTTGTTTCGAGTTTTCCTTCTCTTGCATAGATGTTATATACGACGACGAAGGCGACGAGGGCGAAGTTGCCGGGGCCGCGCGTCGCCCCTCTGTCGCCCCGGACGGAGCCCGGCGGCGGGTGCGCTGACAGTAGAAAAAAAGTCTTTTTTTTTGGGCTGTAAGAGATAAACCGTTATTTTAAAACTAATCATCATGAATAATATACTAATATAATAATAACTAATATATATAATATACTAATAATAATACCCTCGATGCGCGACCCTGACTCGCATTAGTGTGGTTTTTCTTTTTCAATTGGCGGTGTCTCTGTCTGCCAAAAATGCCGTCAGTATATGAATAATCCACCCATGCTAGTGTTAGTAAATCATTAATTACCTGATCTTATCAATATTTATTTTATTGCTTATCATGGCAGCATGATGGTAAGTGATTTGAAGCTCACAGGTTTTACCTATACCTAGGTTATTAATACAAAGCCGTGGCGGTAGTACCGTAAACTCGGTGTCATCATTGGTGCTTAAACCATCGCTACCAGCCGTCTTTTAAGCGGCCTGAACTGTTTGGGCGAGGTTCGGCCAGATTATAGCCTGCCAAAAAAAGGGTGTAATAATAATACAAGTTCAACGAACTGCTAACCGTGAGAATAATTACTATATTTTTTTTCCTCTATAAGTGCAGTGGCAATTTTTTTACATTACATTTACGTTTATGATTTGAAGGGTCCTTGATACTTAACTGTCTTCACCGCGTCTGTCTATCCTTAACTGTTTATTGGTACGTACAGTAATGAAATGTCTTTTTTTTTTTAATCAAAATTTGCCACCATTAGGCTCGAGATCTCTCCGCGAATTTGTCCACACAACATGCTGGTCGGCCTAATTACCTTAGACGCTGTTGGGTTCGAGCCACCTCCATTACGAGAGGAAAATTGGCTCACTATATACGCTGGTCAGACTTAAGGGTTTTATATCGAGTTTTCCTTCTCTTTCATAGATATTATCCGTATATTAATCGTCTTTTACGATACCCACGGGCAAAAGAGTGGTGAATTATTGCTACGTCACCAGATGGAAAATTACGTACTTTAGTGGTCTTTTATGATAACTGCGGGAATTGCATATACGAAATCACTCCGTCACCACACAGAATAAAATCATGAAAGAAACGAAGTAAAATATTGTATTTTGTAACACATTAATTTATATCACAGAAATAAATAAACATTACCTAAAACACACGCATCAGATGTGTCAGATTTAAATACGATCACCTTCATAGCTACTGATGGAGTAGTATGAAACCAAATATCAATATTTATTTTTTTAATTTAGGGTACCTTTTCTTTGAAAAATTATGTATGTTCGTAAAATGTGCTATTATTTCTTTTTCTACGGTCGGCGCACCTGTCGCCCGACTCCGTCCGGGGCGACAGAGGGGCGTAAGCACGCACACCCGTAACCCACCCAAATAGCACGTCGCTTTCGCCGTGGGGCCAACCACCGGAATTTAGGGTACCTTGACTATTGTTTTGCTGCCTATGCTTTTATGTATGAAATGCGGAAATACTTATGTAAATAAAAATATTTTTTTCTTAATTTATTACGCTATCTTTATTATGTATTTAATAATTTTTATATAATTAATACAATTACGAGTGTTAACAAAGATTACAACATTCAACGGTATAATATGAAGGAGAATTGAAATTTTGTAGGGGTATGAAACCACTGGATTTTTTAAACCTGTCAATTAATTATCGTAATAAAAACCTTGTTTAGAATTTATGGTACAACAAACTTATATTTAGGATGCTTCGTGCAGTAACCTTAACAAATTTTCCTCGCATTGTATCCGTTATATATTAATTATATATCTCTTTAAAACAAAGCTCAGTGCTATAGTGAGCGGTGTAGATTTCAGTTCAGTAGCCTCAGTGAAATTCTAGTGAAATTAAAAAAATATTTTTGTAATTCCTAGAATAGTGCATAAAAATATTGGTATATTTTAATAACTCCTTAATTTTGCAAAAAAAAGA
The DNA here is from genome assembly GCA_032191425.1 of Lymantria dispar. Lineage (NCBI taxonomy): Eukaryota > Metazoa > Arthropoda > Insecta > Lepidoptera > Erebidae > Lymantria > Lymantria dispar. The sequence continues at coordinate 12,962,388 of CM063451.1, forward strand.
ATGGTGACATTTGGTTGTGAATTTAAACTTTGTTATGAACTTATTTCAAAGCTTTTCGCTCTTTGATAAATTAAATTGATAATTATTAGTCTTTAATTAAAAGAATGTCAGGCACCAAAGACTATAGATCTTTAGTCTTTAGTTAGTTAGTAGTCTGGGTCAAATAATGATATCTTAGAATCGAGTAATGAGACGGAATGCATCTAAATATAAGGCACGCATCGACACCCAACATTTAATTCACAATAAGTGAAAACCTTTTGTCGTTTCCCTATCTCAGACTTCGTGTTACTGATAATTGCCAATGGTAAAAAATAACAGTAAAATTTTTATCTAAATATATCTAATAGAAGGATAATACAGTCTATTTTCCAAAATACCTTTTCTTTTTAACTTTAATTTGTCGCGGCTGCCAGTATCTCGAGATTTTCTGATAAACAAAATATTCTAGTTGTTATAAATGAACGCGATTGACCTAGATAATATTTAGTAAGGATTTGTGGTGAGATTAATCCTATTAATTGCGTATCCTATTAATATGCTGCTAGATCCTGATAGGCCCAAGAAATTAAATGAATTAAGTTAGCTAAAACTTGACAAATATACATTCATTAGAATCGGCCGAGCGAATAATCAACTAAATTAAAAATTTGCGCTCGTTGTTCCTTTTTTATTTGCTTGCTTTCGCTTAGAACGTTGAACTTTGTTAATTCGAAAACATACATAGTTCACACTAAAACATACATAGTTCACACTAGCACAGCTGCGAGCAAGATATTGAGGAATTTATTACAGTTTTACAATTTATTATTTTTAATCGTGGAAGAATATAAAACATTTTAATTGTGTATAAAAAAAACATAACCAAGAATGCGTTAACAATAACATTAAAAAAATGAAATTGGAGTAAAAAATAAAAAAAATATACCGAATGATTTTGTAATGTTACTAATATTATTATTATAAGCTATTTTAGATTAGATTTTGCCGAGATTGTATGCGATAAATTTCCCACCATGTAATCCAGGGGATAGTGCTTTTAGGTCGTTATTTTACACATTAATTTCTATATGAAATTATTAATTAATAATACAAGTGAGGATAACATAGTTAATAGTAAATAACCAGATACCAAGAGGTTTAACCCTGACGTCACGAACAGTTATAAAAGTTATGGCGGCAAGGAATATTAAAGTTTAAGCGTATTATATTTATACAGTTACTTAGCTCGTTAAGTGTAGCCAACTTATACTGATGACCTAATTACATACGTTTAATGACTACACGGATAGCGTAGTACTTTAAATAGAGGCCTATGCCGAGTATCTTATTCATTAATTATGTGTGTGTTTTTTTTTATTATCATTATATTTTTCAAACTCCAGATGACACAAGGATTTTTGACACAAGGATCGACCATCGGCTAGTATCTACATAGGGTCGGTTCTAATCTGTCGGACGGTCAATTGGGTTGCCGAAAGGGGCGTTCAACGATCGCGGCCTTGCTGCGCCAGGGCCATTGTCACGAAGGGTGCTGTTGAGCATTTAATAATCCTCCATTCGGCTGTTACAGGGAGGCGCTCTGGTATTACGGGGTGCCTCAATACCTGAGGCGGCTAGTTTTAGACTATTTGGACGAGCGCAGCGTCCTTTACGTGGACCGAATAGGGGACGTTCTGCGGATGCCCATGTCGTACAGTGTTGCGAAGGGGTTGGTCTTAAGGGGAACTCTGTGGAATATCGGCAACGACTGAATTTTGCGAGGCTCATGCGACTGTGGGTGGACCCAGGGCTATGTGCCAACGGCTGGATGCAGGGGTTGTTCGGTCCAAGACTCTATACGGTGTACTCATGTGGGCAAAGTCCCTGACTATCCAACTCAGGGCTCTCTTATGGCAACCAAAGAGGGCCATGGCGGTTAAGGACGCAGACACCGCACGGTGACGTCGAAGGCAGCGTGTCTATTAGCTGGAACTCCCCCGTGAGACTTGGAGGTAGAGGTGTTCGCTAATATTCACCGAAGGGTGTCGGCGATGCTATCGGAGGGTAGCTATGTCTCATCCTGCGAAATGGTCGCCTGACGGGGCGATGCCTACCGGGACGTCATTTCTTGTTGGAAAGTCCAGCTGGAAAGGCTTCAGTTCGGAGTTCGGACCATCGAAGCCTTTCGGGCAGTGGCAATAGAGTAGTTAGGTCGGTGGCACGGGGTCCTATCCTTCTAGGTCGGAGGTCTTTTCGGGGATTGGTTGCTTTAGCGAGTACCTGTACAAGGTCGCGAAGAGGGAGAGAACACTGTCCTACCACCACTGCAGTTTCAACGAGAACACTGCGAAGCCCAAACTCGAGGTCACGTGGAACTCGTCACAATCATGGGTCGTCGCAATCCTTAACGCTGCTGAACATCGCTAGAACTTGACAGCGTCAGGCACTGGAATGTGGTCGCCACCTTCTGTGAGGCAGTTATCTCGTAGAAGAAGGCAGCGGAGCGGGTCCGAAAGGAATTCTTCTACCAAAACGGCGACGGGCCGCACGCCGCCCATCCGTCGCTCCAGATAGATTGGGCGGGGTGAGTCAAGTCTATGGTTTTGACGACACTTTTTTATTTTAAGCTATGGCCTACCATAAAAAAGTGTTGTCTTTGTTAAATAAAAAGCTTCAAACTCTGTGCCAGCAGTCCTACTGCCAATTCAAAACACTAATATTAATAAAATTTTGCGCAAATATTAGGTACTTTTCAGCTCATTTACATTCCTTTACTGGTCTCGAGCCCCCTTCACAATAGGATGGAAATTGACATACTATACCATTCATATTATACTTATTCATATTATATCCCTTACTCGTCTTTTATGAATTGTGGATTGTATACTTACTTCGTCACCATATGGATTGTTAGGTACTTAATCTATGTAGTACTATATAAGACGCTTCCCCGAATGGTAACGGGATATGAATACATTTATCACTGGAGCCTTGCTCTTGAGTTATAAAAATCGCCTAAGGGGAACAGCAGCGCTCAGGAAACGTAAAACATCTCTCTGCGATCGCCAATCCGTCTGCCAAGAGTGGCGTTTAGGACATTATCCTCGCATATGCTTGAAAGAGGAAAGTGGACAGTGAAAGGTTGAATGATTCGATGTGATCATCTACCTACCAGCCCAGCATGATGCTGACATTACTATCTACTTATTTATCTGGAAGGCGGTTATGTTCCAGTAGTGGACGGCTGAATGATGATAGGATGCTATTGATCTTTAATTCAGTGAAGATAGGAAATAAATAATCTTTGTCCTTTTTTTTTGGGTGGGTTACGGTCGGCGCACTCCTCGCACCACTCCGTCTGGGGCGACAGAGGGTCGCAAGCACGCACACCTGTAACCCACCCGTGACACGTCGCCTTCGTCGCCGACTACCAGTGCAGGGTGACTTGACGTCAGTGGTCGGTCCGACGGAGTACCCGCTGTCCTCAGCGGGTACCCTCTTCTCGACCGACGTCTCCCCCCCCCCCTCGGAGAGAACGTCGGTTTTTCCTCACGCGGTGGGCCTCTCGGCGGGTGACGGACTAATTCCCCGGTCCAATCACGGACTGACTAATTCCCGCGGACTTCGCTAGGGTGCACACGCTCCGCCGCCTCCTTCCGCGAGACTACTGCCTCGCAGAAGGCAAATAATCTTTGTCCTGTGGAGGAGTTTTCAAACAATTTACGGAAATCATCCAGCTTTTATCACAATTATTTGAAGCCATTTTCTTCCACAGAACCCTATCAAATGCGTTCACTCTCTTTTTATCCATGCCATAATTCACGCAATCCATCCATATTTCCTTCGGCCCTCTCTAAGTTCTAAAATCTAAATACTTAAAACTTTTCACACAATATTACTTTCATTTTATCTCATCACATGCCCATACCGCATCGTTGCTCTGCATATGAATGTCGATGTCTGTTGCTGATATATTTGCCAATTCTACCATAATACATGAATTCTTACATTGATCAAGTGTTATCTTGATAATAAAAAAAAACAGTAATATTAACATTATATGCCAAAATATATATTAAAATTATATTAAAACATACAAAAGCTTAAACTATATTTCAATTTATATTTTTAAATTATATTTTAATATTATCTTGACATATTAAATCACTTATATGTGCTTTATTTCTACATAATATTATTAGACTATGCAATCAAAAATGATATATAAACTAGTAGTGATTTTATTCTTATATCTGAAACAAGTGAAAATGAATTCATACGATGATTATAAAGATTATGATGACTATCCTGATCACGAAGAATGCACTTCTTTATTGAGTCGATATGGTAATTATTATTTTAATATAAAATTAAAATTATAGTACATTATTGTAACGGCCACCAACAGAGGCATTGATGGACGAACGTTTAAATGTAGGCCGATGGATGAACGTGCAAATACACACATACGTAAGTCCATCAACGCCTAGTTGTGGCCAAGGCTTGTATAGTACTTTACTCAAATAAAGCGCGGAAATTAAAAGTAAGTAGTGCTAAGTAGAATATTTTATTTGAAAATAGATACGAATTATTTACGACTTTTCTGTTATAGATCTTACCGCCTCATTAATTTCATTCTTATCCGATTATAAATCAAACGGGGGATAAAGTTTGCTAATCGCAATAATGCCCTATAACGACTTACTATACAACGTCAAGGGTTCGATCCCCAAGAAAAACAGTTCTTTGTGCGATTAACAAATTATTGTTTTGATTATAAGTTTTATTTGCTTGAACTTTATTCTATGTTTTAAACTCTCTCGCAAGTTTAAAATTAATTACTGTTTCCTTTATAAAAAAGAAGGCTATCACAGACCGAAGGTATAAATATGATGCATCTACAAGGAAATCAGATGCAGAAATAATGTCGTTATCATGACCATTGCGTTATTTCCCATGCAAAATATTATTTCTTAAGGCCAACGCGCAATAAACAATATGATTGTTTAACGACTTTACGATAACAAATAGCAAACTTCAGTTCAGTGTGCATGGAGTGGGCTTATGATAAACAGGTCAGTGACATTGACAGCTCCCATAAGAAAAGACATTGCCAAGTCTTTTTTTACATGGTCGAATTCTATAAAGAGTAAATTGTGTGCTTTAGGTACAATAATATTTATTTTATAAAATGCTTTGTGTAAATGTAATGTTCCTTTCTAAGTTGTAGAATTGATAAAAAAAAACGGAAGTCTCTATTAACATTCTTTCTAGTTTTTTTTTGTAAAGGTTTATAAAACATGTAGGAGGTACAATAAATCAAAATATATTAACTATTATTATTATAAAATTAAATATATTTAATAGATCACTGAAAATAGTAGGTAATTCTATTTATTTCCCTAAATTAATGTACCATATGACAGAATTGTTTTATGCATTTTGAATTATTGCTTCCTTTTAAAAAATGTAGACATTTTGTTTTTAAATTTATTCAAAATTCTAACAAGCTTTCCGGGTTACAAAGATTTATTGAAATACGGAAAGTTTGTTGCAAATATTTAAATATAATCAAAGCTTGAATTGTTTTGATAAGATCAAAATAGAATAAACATCCGATTTTAATATTGATCTTGGTTTTTAGTTATGAAGAAGTTTCAAACATTAATTGAAAAATTCTATTTTGTTTCAGATCCAGAAGTACTCAGTTTATTCCAGTCGGAGATGTCGCAAGGAATAGAAAGATTTTTTCTTATATCCTATTGCTTGGCTTGTTGTTGGCCAGCATTAGGAGCAAAAAGTGAACTTCGTATTGTAAGACAATGGGCTGAATTAGAATTTGAATTCCCTAGTCGTAATGAAATGATGAAAGCTTTAGAAAAAAGATATTATGTACCTGGTAAATCTGTAGCCCTCGATGTTGATGTACATCATATGATGGGTAAGACATTTACTTATATTTTTTATGGATAGGACATTAGTAATATTATCCGTGTGGTGACGCAGTAAGAATACAATTCACCACGTCCTATCTTGCCCGTGGATGTCGTAAAAGACGATTAAGGTATAAATATGCACATAACGTCTGTGCGAGAAAAGGAAATCTCGAAATGAAACCCTATACCAACGTGTCCCTAGCCGAGGCCGCGGGTGATTGGACCGGGGACTTTAGTCCGTCACTGGCAGAGAGGCTGACCGCACGACGGCGACCGACGTCCCAGGACAGGGACGTCGAGAGGTGAGGGTACCCGAAAGGATATTCTGTCGATGAAGGCGACGTGGGTACGGGTGGGTTATGGGCCCGCCCGAATAAATGGCGTCGGTCTTCGTCGCCCCGGACGGCCTTACCATAACCAACCCATAAAAAAAAACAAAAAATACCAACGTGGCTGACCAGCATGGTATAGCAGGTCAAATGCCTTCCCATTATAGAGGAGGATCGAGCCCAACAGTGGGACGTATGGCCTGGAACGATGATGATGAATATTTTATGTATAGACTCTGGTTATACGAAGATAATAATGCCGACATTGACTAAACTCCAGTCTCTAATACCGTTATCGCGGCCTGGCAGAGTTTGAATTATTTTTGGACTCTGTCAGTGCCGCGGTTCGTCGTCAGTCGCCGAGGAAAATTTTGGTCCTCGGCGACTTCAATGCGAAGTCTCGCGTGTGGGGGAACCCCACTACTAACGCCAGGGGTACGGCGGTTGATCAATGGTCCTTGCTCTCCGGTCTGTCCCTTCTTAATAGAGGGACCGTCCACACTTGCGTGCGACATCGGGGTGGGTCCGTGGTGGACCTATCGTTTGCCACCCCCGGTGTCGCTCGCGAGGTGAACGACTGGAGAGTAGAAGAAGGGGTGGAGACTCTGTCGGATCACCGATATATACGATTCGAGATCTCCGCCCCTCGGGGACCACTAAGGCCCCGGCGCGGAGAAAGAGGTGGACTTCCAAAATGGGCCATCGGGCAAATTGACCTCGAAATGGTCCGAGAGTCCGCCATATTGCAGCGCTGGGGTATAGCAGGACAGTTACCCACAGGTGTGGAGGGGCTCGCTGGTCGTATAAGAAATGCCCTTGAGGCAATATGTGATGCGGCGATGCCGAGAGCTCGGCGGAAGCCGCCGCGTCGTCAGGTGTATTGGTGGTCACCCGAGATTGCTAATCTCCGGGTGGCTTCTAATCGGTCGCGGCGTGCCTACGTCCGATGCCGTCAAAGGGTCAACCGGGATGACGTCCTTGAGGGTCAGCTGCGGAGAGAATACAGGACAAGGAAGAAGATACTGCAGCTGGCCATCAGCCAGGCGAAGGAGAGGGCCCGTGAAGAGCTACTTGCGGGCCTTGACAGAGATCCATGGGGGCGCCCATATCAACGGGCGCGTAACAAGCTCCGTGCCTGTGGCGCCCCCATCATCGAATCCATGGACCCGGGTCTCCTGTCGGGGCTAATGGGGGAATTGTTCCCGCGTTCTGTGGGGCACATTCCCCCCAGAATGGCTTCTTCGTCGGCGGTGGAGCTGGAAACCCCTATTCCACCCATCACCGACCAAGAAATGGAAGTGGCCCTCTCCCGACTTCATGGTAAAAGAAAAGCGCCTGGTCCGGACGGCATCCCGGGACTTGTACTAGGCATCGCCGCAAAATACCTCAAGGGTGAACTCCGGGAACTGCTCAACAATTGCTTGAGGTCCGGGCAGTTTCCGGAGCAATGGAAGTGTGGACGGTTGTGTCTACTGCGGAAGGAGGGTCGTCCAGCTAACTCCCCTCCCGCATACAGACCACTGGTGTTGCTGGATGAGATGGCTAAATTGTTTGAGAAGGTGCTCGCGGACCGTCTCGTCCAGCACCTCGAGGAAATTGGACCGGGACTGTCAGAGAAACAATACGGGTTCAGGAGCGGCCGGTCAACGATTGACGCGCTGGCCGTTCTGAAGTCCCTGGCCACCGAAGCGGTGGCCAAAAAGGAAGTCGTTCTGGCAGTCTCACTCGATATAAAAAACGCTTTCAACAGTCTCCCACATGAGACGTTGAAGGAGGCACTCAGGTACCATGGAGTGCCTCCGTATCTTGTGAGGCTGTTGGAGGCGTACCTCGAGGGAAGGTACGTGCTCTGGGAGGGGGGCGACGGGCGCATCCATCGCCATCGGGTGGAGTGCGGCGTCCCACAGGGCTCGGTGCTCGGTCCGGTGCTGTGGAACGTCGGGTTCGACTGGCTCCTACGGGGTCAGCTCCTTCCTGGGATGGGGATCATCTGTTACGCTGATGACACCCTCATCACGGTGAAGAGGGCGGACTTCCGGGGGGCTGCCCGATTGGCAGAGGAAGGAGTGGCGCTCGTCGTAGACCGGATTGGGATGTTGGGTCTGAGGGTCTCGCTGGATAAAACCGAGGCCCTCCTTTTCCATGGCCCACGCCGAGGTCCCCCCCGAGGAGCACACATCAGTGTGTCTGGGGTTGCCGTGCCGGTGCAGGCCCAGATAAAATATTTGGGTCTGCACCTCGATTCAAATTGGAATTTCGGGCCACACTTTGCCCAGCTCGTCCCGAGGCTCGTCAAGTCGGCCGCGGCACTGGGAAGGCTTCTGCCGAACACTGGCGGTCCTGGGTCGTCATGCCGGCGACTCTACGCCGGCATTCTGCGGTCCATGGCACTGTATGGTGCCCCTATCTGGTCGGAGTCCCTCACCGCCCGCAACAGAGCCCTTCTGCGACGACCGCAGAGGGTTATGGCGGTAAGGGCTATTAGGGGCTACCGTACTGTGTCCTGGACTGCGGCGACACTGCTGGCAGGCGATCCGCCTTGGCCGCTGGTGGCAGAAGCGCTGACAGATGTATACCGGTTCCGCGCCACAGCACGAGTCAACGGCGAGCGGGTCTCCGCAGGGGGACTGGGCAGAGCTCGAGAAGTGGCTCAAACGGAAGTAATCCGGCGGTGGAGTGAAGATCTAGAGTCCCCCGTAGCAGGGCGGGGGACTGTGGAGGCGGTTGCGCCGCATCTCCACCGCTGGCTCAGGAGAAGGCACGGCAGCCTTACATTTAGGATGGTGCAGGTGCTTACCGGACATGGGGTCTTCGGTAAGTACCTGCACAGAATTGGAAGAGAAGAGGCCCCAGGATGTCATGAGTGTGGCGCGCTAATCGACGATGCGCGCCACACACTGGAAGTATGCCCCGCCTGGGGGTCTCAGCGCCACGTCCTGTCAACGGAACTGGGAATAACAGACCTGTCGCTGCCGACCATCATCTCCAAGATGCTCGGCAGCGACAGCTGTTGGTCGTCGATGGCCTCCTTCTGTGAGGCTGTCATGACAAGGAAGGAGGCCGCGGAGCGGGCACGCGAGGCGCTTGCGTCCGCTGACTCGCTCCGCCGGCGACGACCAGGGAGGAGGAGACGCCGCTATGCGCTCCTCCACCCACCACTCTGAATGATGACAGGACGTGGCCAGACGGCCAAGTGTTGAGGTGTCGGGGATAGAATGTTGTCTGACGATCTCTCCGGCACCTCGTAAAAGCGCGGAAGGGGCCGCTGTGGTTTTAGTGGGTATTTCGGTCACTTCTGTGTCCGGCGAGTCCCACACACACTCCCCTGTCTGTAACCGGCGGGGGATAGTGCGTAAATGCATTTCCACAGCGTGAAAAAAAAAAAAAAAAAAAGTCTCTAATACCGTTGGCCTACAGGTAATAGATAGGATCACTCACACTCTGTCGCCCGATCACATACAAGTCCAAAACATTAGAGTATTCGTAGACGAAGGAACACATAGTCTCCTTAGACTAGCTACTAGTCCTTATTAGATCGTAATAACTTACAACCAAAACTACCAGGTTTAAGAGAAATAAATATTTGAATGATTAAGGAGATAGGATGAAGGAAATTTTCCGTGTAGTGACGATATTCACCAACCCTCTGTTGCTCGTGGGATTCATAGACTGTAAGGGTATAACAGGCATATAATATCTATGTAAGAGAACGAAAACTTGAAATAAACTTCTATAACACCCGTCTAGTTAGCGTGGCATTTAAAGTCAATTTCACTCATATCCAGGAGGAGAAATCGCACGTATATGAGCTGAAACGATGAACGAGATACGACTATGAATTTAGGCGGAATTAATCTAAGTAAATTAAATTTAACATTTTTGGGTTAAAGAGTTTAACACACTTGTTTTAACGTCTACCTACTGAATAAATACTTACGAATATATATATATATATATATATATATATATATAATAGTTTGAAAACAATAGCATTATTAATGCTATTTAATATCGAGTAAATTTTTGTAGCATAAAACATAACATTGCGGCATCATCATCATCTTGCTCTTATCCCAATTATTTGGGGTCGACGCAATATGTCATCTGTTTTGACATATTGCAAAAAGTTTCGGCAATGACTTTTATGACCAGCCGCCTGCCTGACGTCAACCCTCCTTGGGAATGTAATCGTTGACCCAAATGGTACCAGATGGAGTTGGTCCGGGTCAATCTAGGGCTCTTAGTCGTCTTTTACGACACCCACGAGCAAAGCAAGGGTTGGTAGTATTTGAAGCCGCTACCACACAGCATAAACATAACATTGCGGCATACACTCAAAAAATTGACCACTTTTTTTTGGGGAAGGGTTACGGTCGGCGCACTCCTCGCACCACTCCGTCAAGAGCGACAGAGGGGCGTAAGCACGCACACCCGTAACCCATCCGTGACACGTCGCCTTCGTCGTTGAGCCGATCACCGGAGCAGGGTGACTTGACGTCAGTGGTCGGCCCGACGGAATACCCCTTTATGGGGTACCCTCCCATCGACCGACGTCCCCCCCGTACTTTGGAGTATCAATACTTTTGTTTCGATACTTTATTGAGTACGATACTTTTTCTTCGATACTATTCATGAGTACTGTATCGATACTTTCGTTTCAATGTCGTGTCCCTAGTCGGCCCGACGGAATACTGGGAGGGTATTCCACTGACGTCAAGTCACCCTGCTCCGGTGGTCGACCCAATCACGAAGGCGACGTGTCGCGGGTGGGTTATGGGTGTGCGTGCTTACGCCCCTCTGTCGCCCCGGACGGAGTGGTGTGAGGAGTGCGCCGACCGTAACCCACCACCCAAAAAAAAATACACTCAAATAATTATAAATCCTTTTTTATGGGTGGGCTATGGTCAGCGCCCATGACGTCCATTCCATCCGGGGCGTCGAAAGGACTGCGTGCTGTCCCATAGTCAACGGTAATCCCTCTCCTTTGCCATTGGGCTGATCACCGGTATAGATTTCCTTAAATGTGTGTCTAAGAGTCTATGCCTTAAGTGTTACGCATTATGTAGGCATGTACAGACACAATACAACGAAGCTTTACATGCCTACGCATGTAAAGCTTCGACAGTATAAATAGGTAGGATTTGCTCGAACGCTTCAATGGTAACGTAGGTACAAAGGCGACTCGTCAACGGTCATCGGGCGATCAGCTGATTTAAAGCGTTGCAATATAATTGCAATCAAATTTACACGAAAAAGCGATGACAAAATTGAAAACTTTACATGTCTCTAATTCATTAACGAATCGATATTTTTATTTCAAATTCTTTACATGGATTTCTGTCACCATTGTCTAGCTCCCGTTTGACCAGTTGCCCCATAACTTGATACATCCTGTATATACCTCACTCTTACGCAAGTAGAGGACCACGGGCACCCTATCTTGTTTTCAGTGGCCCGACCCGTTAACCTTGCGAGTACCGTCTCGTAATGTTGATGTCTGTGAGAGAGTTGTAACGATTAAAAAATATAGTTAAAATTCTACACCTATATAACAGTGATGATTTATAATAATACCACTAAAAATTCAAATAAAAACATAAGTCATAATTATACTTTGTTTAAATTTTTGAATAGGTAGATAGTTTATAATCTTGAATAAATGTATCTGTAATGTTAAAATTGCAGATGAATAAAGCATTTACTATAATAAATATATAATACTAGCTAAGCCAACAGATGTTGTTCTGTTCAAATAAAATAAAAGGAATTCTCTTTGAAATCGACAGCGGCGCCATCTACCGGGTCCAACACACGTACAAGAGATCTGTATTTATATAAATTTCTTGTGTACATGTGTACACTGTACTCCTAAACGGCTGGACCGACGTCGATGCAATTTTTTGTGTGTGTTCAAGGGGATTCGAGAATGGTTTAGATTCACAATTGGACCCGGTAGGTGGCGTTGAAATCCTTTTATTTTATTTGAACAGAACAATGTCTGTTGGGTTAGCTAGTATATATAAAGATTTAATGAATAATGAAAGTAATGACATTAACTTAAACAGTATGGCCATTACCGTATTTCTTTAAATTAATGAAATTTATGTTAATAATTATTAAAATAGTGTGTATAACATTATTATATACTAGTTAACCTTGCAAGGCTTAGTTATATAATGTTTCTGCGTAATTTTAGCTACATAGCATTAACACAGTTTCACTTTGAATAATTATATTGTGGTTAGTTATTATGTTATCATACTTAGATATTTATAACACTGTCTACAACACCGTTGCATTCTTGGGCTGGATTAATTCTAGACTTTTTGATTAAAATATGTCAATCAAAAAAATAATAATAAAAGGGCAATAAAATCGCTTTTGTTGTATGGGAGCCCCTTTAAATATTTATTTTATTTTGTTTTTTGTATTTGTTGTTATAGTGACAAAAGAAATACATAATTTGTAAAAATTTCAACGGTCTAGCTATCGCGGTTCTTGAGATACAGCCTGGTGACAGACAGACTGACGGACAGACAACGAAGTCTTAGTAATAGAGTGCCGTTTTTACCCTTTGGGTAGGGAACCCTAATAAAAACATGATAATGGATAAAGAATACATAATACGAAGGATAGTGGTAGGGCCACACTGTCGACAGTTATCTGTCTACAGCCGCGGGCCGGTCCGTCAGGGGTAGTACCACGCTCTCGTAGAACATTAACGTCTGAGCAGTAGCAATTTGTTACTGCGCTTCGTTCGGTGAGCGAGAGAGCCGGAAGCGCAACTTTCTGAGGGTGTTTGCGTGTGGAGGGTTTTGGTGGTGCCTTTGGAATCACCTAGCCTCAATGCACGCATTCACACTCCCTTCACTTTCTTCACCGCCACCGCTTGCAATAAAAAAAAAAAAATCTTAGCAATCAAGGTTTAAAATTTTATCAATAACTAAGTGGTTATATTTACGAGGAATAAATACGTTTAAACATTTTCTTACTATTATTGCCGAATTTTGGGCAAGTAACATAGACAAATCACAAGTAACAAAAATCATAATAAATCTCTACTCTTTTTATTTTACCTCCCTAGTTTTAGAGAACATAAGATTGAATACATGTATAAGAAACCTTAAAAAATAACGTATTAATTACAAATGTGATAAAAATAGTTTGATTCTTCAAACTGCTACTTAGGAAATTTCAATTCAAAAGTTAACTAAATTCGTTCGGGTGTTTCTAGATAAAATGTTATCAAATTTTTTATGACATTTATATCCATGCGTATGTCTTTAAAGAATAGAAAACTAGATATAAATAGGAAGATTTGAGAAAAACTCTAAGAGTTTTTCAAGAATACATAATTCTTGAACGGGGGATTAGTCCGCCACCAGCAGAGAGGTTGAATGCGTGAAGGCGATGCCCCAGCAATACGGGGCATCGAAGAAGACAGTACTCGAAAGGTTAACCTTACGAAAGGCTAACCTGAAAGCTGCCAGGTCTCGCTACCGGATTGCAGTAGGAAAATCGAAAGACGCTTTGTTAAATAAGATTGTGGAAAGATTAGAAAGTGAAGGTCCATGGTCTCCACTATATCACGAGTTTAAAGCGAATCGATCAGTCGACTTAGCGTACATACAAAACATTAAAGTGAACGGTAAACACACTACGGGTATTGAGGAGACCACGGAAGTTTTATTAAATACGTTAATCCCAGACGATGACATCTCAGTCGACAGCGAACATCATAAACAAATACGTGCATGGGCCGCCGAGCCACCTCTCTCGCCTATGTCTGACCTTCCATCTCTTGCCGAGTTTATGAATACCGTTAGAACTCTTCCCCTCAACAAGGCTGCTGGCGAAGATAAAATATCAAATAAAATGATCAAAGAAGCTAGTCGAACATCGGGCGACTCAATGTTAATAATTTTTAATCGTTGCATAACTGAAGGCATTTTTCCTCGTATATGGCGGCGCGGTTATATACGTATAATTCCTAAAGGCGGTGATAAGCCACCAGACGACCCGAAGTCATATCGACCAATCACCTTACTGCCTTCATTAGGCAAGCTCTTAGAACGTCTCATTGTTCCTCGTTTATTGCCGGGTGGACCAACGTTCAATCATAAACAATTCGGCTTCACTCACGGCAAATCAACTATCGACGCGGCCGTTGCGGTAAGACGTGTCATTAGCGCATCCGTTTTTAAATACGTACTGGGTGTCTTCCTGGATATCTCAGGTGCTTTCGATAACGCCTGGTGGCCAATGCTACTTCTTAAATTAAAGGCTCGTGGTTGCTATAGAAATATCTACCAAATCATACAGTCGTACTTTTTAAATGGCTCGACTAAATTGAAACTTGGTCACCATGCTGTGTCGAAACCACTGACGATGGGCTGCCCTCAAGGTTCGGTATTAAGTCCATATCTATGGAATTTAGGTTTTGACGATTTTCTCGAGTTACCTCTACCGAAAAATTGTCTACTGATCGGCTATGCAGACGACGGACTTTTACTTATACAATCGAACACAAGGGATGGTTTAGAGAAATTAGCGGAAACATGCCTCAATGATATATTCGATTGGGGTACACGAAACCGGCTTGCCTTCGCACCACAAAAAACATATCATCTTTTATTAAAAGGACATTTACAATCAGCGCCGCGTATAAAATTCAATAATATGACTGTCAAAAAGAAAGAATCAGTTTGCTATCTCGGCCTAGTCTTAGAAAAAAATTTTTCATTTATTGAACATATTAAAACTGTAGGCGAAAAAGCGAAACGGAATTTCTACGCGCTTACTAGAATATCCACATCTACTTGGGGCCTTCGTTTTAATACACTTAAAACCTACATGGCCACATATTTGGGGTGTATTTGTTACGCTGCACCTGTATGGGCCGATAGGGCCACCATAGGGGCGGCTCGCCTTAAATTACTACAGAGCCAACGATTGGCCCTAATATTCTTATGTAAAGCCTATAGAACGGTTAGTACCGAGGCCTTACCAGTACTCGCGGGTGTACTTCCGGTTGATTTGGAGATTCAGAGACGAGCGTCAATGTATTACACCACAAAGGAAACTATGAATACAGATTTCCTTCTACCGCGCGACCGAAATAAAATTGCTAGATTGTTTGCACCACAATCCATTGTTTATGAGGAACTTTTAACTGAATGGCAAGAAAGATGGGATTCATCATCGAAAGGTCGTCATCTTTATCTATTTTTTCCATGCATCCGGGAGCGCCTGGAGAAGGTGTGGTTGGAGGTTGACCACTTCGTGGCCCAATTTTTAACTGGCCATGGCAACTTTAAAAGTAAATTATTTTCTTTTAAACTCGTACCATCACCATTATGTCAATGTTCCACATCTGACCACGAGTATGAACAATCAGCACATCACATTCTCTGGGAGTGCGATCTCTGGCGAAACGAGCGTAACCTTATGTTAAACAGTTTGCAAGTCACCTGTGGGGTAGTATACTATACGGACCTTGTAGCAACTCGAGAAAATTTCCGTGCGTTCATGCGTTTCTGCCATACCTACTGTAGCAATCAATCTTAACGCTCACATATAGGCCCCGTTAAGCTCTTCCGTATCCGTGGTGCCGTACTGCTGCGCTATCGTAGCTGTACTCCTGTTTACTTATTGGCTGACTAGTCATTTTGTTTTCCTGTCTCCCGCTTTGCCTGGGAGGGAAGTGGAATCTCTCTTTCCAACTCCTCCTCTTTAATCTTTTCTAATTAAATTTGTTGCGGGTCCCAAGACAATTAAAATCATATCCCGGGACTGCCTGAGGGTCAAACCTCGGTGTCATTTATGGAGACCATTGTGGATCCTGGCTTACAGGAGTTACAATGGTGGGAATGTGTGGTGGGATTAGTCCCATAAATAAAAAAAAGGTTAACCTTAAAGGTTAATCCGCCGGGTCGGCCACGGATGTCAAAGAAACGGTACCAGTGGGCCAATGGTGATGGGTAGGGAATACGGTAGGTTATAGGCACGCATCCGTGGCCCGGGACACATTGGTCGGGGTCTGTCCATAATCTACTACATAAAAGGTATAAATAATCCTTATAATATAAAATTTTAAATATTATGTTCCACACTAAAGCTAAGTAAAATATATTTAAAAAAAATCTTGTGAGTGTTAAATCACACGACAGAAGTGAAAACTTTACCAAGGCGTGGCTAATAATATGATATATTTTATTTTTATTCTACATTCATAAATTGATAACGTTTACAAAATATATAGTTATAATTTTCTATAAATTAATTTAATAAATACTAATCTAACTAATTATCATTTAGTTTGTATTAATTTTCGTTCGTTTCGTGAAAATGCTGCCTTAGTCGACGAAATACTTTTCATACGTGTGTATGTAACGCTACATAGCCGAGCGTGAAGGCTCATTCATAATCAATATTCACAAAATACAGCGCATAGCGTACCTAAGGAAGGTTTCACATTAAAAAATTAAAGTCTTTCATTTATACCATCAAGGTTATTAAATTAGGAAACGTGATGAAGAAACTAAAATATATTTCATCCGGAAAAATTATTTCATAAAATATAAAATTGGGATGCTATTATATTTACATTCTTATTGTATTTTTTTTTTACGTTAAGGAAGTAATGTTTATTAAATTAATATCTAGATAATTATTCACATGTTAATTTTATGTAGACATATAAATTATTAGTTTAATTTTCCTAAAATATTTTATCTACATTATTATATATATGAAATTATAGACATTAAGGATTTTAAGTATTCTAATATATGTATATAAACATTAAAGATTTCAATAACGATAAAAATTTAATATTTTATTTTAATTAGGATAGTTAATAAAAATAACTTATAAAAACTAAAATAATTAATGAATACACACACATATTAAATTAATAATAATTTTAGATCTTACTTATAATATTATCAGAAAAACAAATGAAATTGGATAAGTTATTTTTCTTTATCTCACATATGTCTAGGGATGCAAATGATACATCGATGTTTTAATAAAAAAAACGTCGATGTTCACTATTGTAAAACATCGATGTATTGATGTTATTTTATACGATGTTTTGACATTGATGTTTTGCCTGCATCATTTAAAATGTATGGTATTTTAGCAGAGCCTGCAAAAAAATCTCCTCAAATCACGCAAATGTTGGTGTTGCATGTAAAAATATGCTTGATTTAGCTAAAAAAAATCTCATCGCATAGATTTCTAAAAAACATCGTCATCACATCAACAACTAACTATAAGAGGAGAAATTATTTATATCATTATCATTATTTCAGCTCATAGACGTCTCTGTTGGGCTCGAGCCTCCTCCACAATAGGAGTAGGACCTTATTATATCATGCTGGTCAGACAGGTTGGTCTAGGGTTTTATTTCGAGTTTACCTTCTCTTACAGAGATGCTAAATGCCTATTATATCCCTTAGTCGTCTTTTACGACATCCACGGGCAAGAAGTGGTGATTTGTATTCGTACTCCGTCACCACACAGATTATTTATATAAATTTTATTTATTATTTATATTAAAAATATTATGATTTTCCAAATTGAAATTTAAAGTAATTTATTACGGATAGACATTGCCAAGCTACGATAGAGTTTTAATAAGCATATAAAATCACTGTGAGAGAAGGAAAACTCGACATAAAACCTTATGCCAATAAGTCTGACCAGCGGTATAGTGGGTCAATTTACCTCCCATTGCGGAGGAGGCCTAAGCCCAGTAGTGCGACTTATGTAGGTTGAAATGATGATGGGATGATGCTTATTTCAGGTAAACCATCACGAATTTTTGTGACAATACCACGGTTCGATGAGGGACGCCCGATGACCCTGAGCACTGTGAATAATGAAGGGAAACTTGTCGCATACCCGGACTATTCATGGCATGACAACCAAGGATCCAACTGCGATGGCCTGACATCCGTGTATAGAGTCGCTGTACGTACATATTTGCATATTTATAGACCATAAAAAAAAATTGAATAACTCCCAACACTAACTAAAATAATAAAAAAAGTATTACGTTCTCTGCAACAGGAATTGTCAATTAATTGTCATTTAACGATAACACTAGCATGCATGAAGCACTTAATCGATTAATATGATTACGTCATTATATCATTTTAGAAAAAGCTGAAATCTTTACACTGCTGAACCGATATTAACCAAACATAGTGGTTCTTAGACCACCCCAAGGAAACTGGCTTTCAAATGATAAAAATCGCATGGAAATCGGTTCGTCCGACAGACATACGCACATACACAGGTCAGACATACATACACATAGATAGATAGACATCCACGTCAAATTTATAACACCTTTTTTGCATTGGGGGTTAAAAATTGTGTGAAAATAATTATAAAATTAGTTTCATTCGATAGGAGGTCAAATAAGGTTAAGCTCTCTGTTCTATCATCAGCCCATCAACGTCTATTGCTGAATATAGATCTTCTTAAAGGAGATAATAGCACAAACGCCATGCTTGGTATGTTGTAAGTTAACTAGTAAAGTACTATTACGCTGTGGTCATTCTTTTCCTAATCCTTCAACCGATTTTTGCAAATTCTACGGTTCCCCGTAAAGTAAAGCATTGCAACACGCTGTTTTTTTAACTCGTGACTATACGTAGAAGCTAAGATTAGGAGGATAAAGGTGTGAGCTTAAATAACATAAAACATCAGTCAAATGTAAGTTAAACACATTCCTACGAAACATTAGATATATAACAGAAAAAAAAAAACAAAGTACAAAAATCTGCTAGATGCGAGTTGAACTCCCTGAAGAAGGATTCCGAACAAATATTTTTATCATCATCTTCTTCTTCACACTGCTTTTATCACAATTATGTTGGGGGTTGACTTAACATGCATCCACCTCTTAACATACATATTGTAAATAGTTATTTGTAATAGTTTTATGACTGTCCCCCTGCTTGACATCAACTCGCCTTGGGAATGTAAGAGTTGGTAATATTCGTAAATCACCACACAGTATTTTATCGTATAAGCTTAGAATAATAACGTATAGAAGGATAGTCTCAATACTTCGAACTTTCAAAATTTGAATCTAAAAATACTAATGGTGCGCAGACGATTACACACGTACACACGTACACCACTATACGAATTATGAAATCAAATTTTGTTTTTATTAACATAAATCGTCGAATTACCTTTAAAAGTAATGTTAATAATTTTTTTATATTTTTCAAATGTGTTGTGACACTATTTGAATGCACAAACCGTAATAATTACCTATTTATTTTTTAAGAGTTGCGTACGTTCATGCAGTACAATGACATGTACATTACGGAACGGTTCCAGTGTAAGCTCCATTAGGCTCCAATTGAAATGCCTCACTTTTTGTGCGTGAACTTACCTTCTATACGTTATTATTCTTTTTTTTTTTTTTTTTTATTGCAAACGGTGGCAAACGAGCAAACAGTACACCTGGTGGTAAGTGTTGCTGCCGCTCATGGACCTTTACAAGGCCGTTGCCTACCGCGAAGAAAGCGAAGGGAGTGTGAATGCGTGCATTGAGACTCGGTGATACCAAGGGCACCACCAAAACCCTCCACACGCAATCACCCTAAGAAAGTTGGGCTTCCGGCTCTCTCGCTCACCAAATGAAGCGCAGTAACAAATTGCTACTACTCGGACGTCGATTTTCTGCGAGAGCATGGTACTGCCCCGGACGGACCGGCCCGCGGCTGTAGATAGATAACTGTCGACAGTGTGGTCCTACCACTCCTATTCTAAGCGTATAAGATTTAACCCTTTATATTTTATTACAAAAATGCTCATAAACACTTTTCTTGTATATCAATATTAACAAAATAATTAAAAACATTTTTTTATTATTTGTTTATCGATAAAATGGAAAAACACACCACGTAATAGGAAAAAAACATTAAGAAAATAAAATTGCGTTAGCATCTCTTGAACACGCAAATCTTAAACATTATCATAGCTCATATACGTCCCACTGCTATGCTCGAGGCTTCTACACATTGAGAGGGAGTTAGTACATTTTTTTTTTCAAGTTGTTATATGCACAAGATAGTCGCCTACTCTTAGCCACCTTTAAGATACCCACGAGCAAAAGAGGGCTGGTGAATTGTAGTCTTACTCAGCCACCACACATAAAATGGATAAGTTTTTCACTCGTAATCAAGTTTTTAGCCTTATAATTTACGGATGAATTGATAAGGTCTAGTTTTTATAGCACGACATGCAATCATTGTTAACTATAATTACATTAATTATCATTGTCTCATTTTCTCTTCCCTATTATTATATTTCATTATTGATAATAAACAAGTCAGGCAGTCCTTGTATCTTACCTAGTTCAATATTGTTGATAATAATAAATAATATGATTTAACATCATCGGCTTAAATTAGACATTCCATATGCAAACTGATGAGTTTTGTTTCCTCAAATGACGCAAACCGATTAAGATGGTATTCAAAATCAAGTTATCATCTATATAAAAAATTAAGTACTATTGTTATACAAATTTTTGATATGGTAATGATAAAATAATTTAAAAATTCCAATATAAAGTTATTAATCGCAAAATCCATAATATGACGTAGCTTTACAAATTAGTTAATTTAGTATCAAAATAATCCCCGTTTGACTAGAGAATAGAGATATCTTCATTACAATCATGTCAACTAAGGGTAAGGAGAAAGATGAGGAGCGCTCTCCTGAGTAACATGTAACAGTTTACTGTAATTTCCAAACTACTCGCTTCATCATCATTATTACAGCTCCAATGCGTCCCACTGCCGGATTCGAGCCTCCTCCAAATTGAGAGGGAAATTGACTTACTATACTGTGCTGGTCTGACGGGTTGATATAGGGTTTATTTTCGAGTTATCCTTCTCTTACATAGTTTACGCCACGCCAACGATCAGGTGTAACCTCGCCTATAGATGTTTCACATCAAAATTTTTTTATCTGCTCGTATCGGAATAGATTTATATTCGTGCTCCGTGTTGTCCACGTGGTTTCTTATAAGTTTTTACCACTGGTCGTCGTCTCTAATTCGTCTTTATCTATACTCATAAATAAAATTGGAGTGTCTGTTTGTAATGTCAAGATAATAGATCTTTTTCATGCCCACACGGTTATTTGCACTATACATATGCCTAAAAATCACTATTTTTTTTTTCTGTCTGTTTGTTCCGGGTAATCTTCAAAACGGCTGGACCGATTTAAAAAATTCTTTACCAATGGAGAGCTATAATATCAGGGAGTAAAGTAAGCTATATTTTATCCGGGTATACCCACGGGAACGGGCACTACGCGGGTAAAGCGACTCAAACCGAAGTTAAACGAGGGCGGGTTGCTAGTATCTTTATAATGCCACACTCACCGTATGTGCTCTCCGTAAGTATACATGTAGGTATATATGTATACATAGGTACCTATATACAGCAATGAATAGCAGTTGCTGGTGAATAGCTGTACGCATAAAAGATATTAACTTCTCATTTATTCAATAAAAGAAAAAAAATGTTTTCTTATCGGTCACCACGTTCAAAAAGTGTAAGTTGAATTAATATCAAAGAAAAAAATACTGCATAAATAAAAAATAAATAAATAATTATAATTGCATAAGTTGATAAAAAATGCTATGCAATAGCTTTACCGCGGCAGTCCCCGTGTGCCACACGTTTTTTTTTGTATTTATATTCTACTAGCTAAAACAACAGATATTTTGTAGAAATACAACAAAATAATTATAAAATTCCTTCAACGATCAATTTCAAGGAATTCAGCGCCCCCTATTTGGTCCTAACGCATAGTTTTATTGATATAAAATCTTTGCATTGTTCCATTTCTAAAGACACTTTTTGCGACATATTGGTTGTAGAGGTTAGAGGGAGGAGGGGTTTTTTTGTGTTTATATGTAGTCTTTGCCCAATTCCGGCATTCGCTGAGTACGACTGAAGGATCATCAGGATAATAAATAGAAGACTCTTCTGAGAAACTTTTTATTTTATCTGCTATCGCAATCTGCTTGCCATGTATGACGACTGTTACAATATTCTCCTTAGAGAGACCTATGAAAAATAGAATATTTTTGTTATGTAACTAGCAACCCACCCTCGCTTCGCTTCAGTTATAGTGGTTTTACCTGCGTAGTTCCCGTTCCCGTGGGAATACCGGGATAAAATATAGCCTAGTTTACGCCCTGATATTATAGCTTTCCATTGGTGAAAGAATTTTTGAAATCGGTTCAGCCGTTTTGAAGATTACCCGGAACAAACAGACAGACAGACAAAACTTTTTTAATCGCTATTTTAGGCGTAGGTGCAATAACGTGCAAATAACCGTGTGATCATGAAAAGAGCCTATTATTTTGACATTACAAACAGACACTCCAATTTTATTTATTGGTATGGATAGCATCACTGCATAAGTGGAATCCGTTTGTTTCTATTTCATTTCAGAAAATTGTGTACTTAATTTTTCCAAGTATTCATCCCATTCATCTTAGTCCACATAAGTTCCATTGCTGGGCTCGGGCTTCTTCCCCAATAGGAGGGAAATTTACCTGATATGTAATGCTGGTTATACTGGTTTATCCGTGTGGTGACGGATTAAGAATACAATTCACCACTCCCTATCTTGCCCGTGGATGTCGTAAAAGACGACTACGGGATGCACATAACAGCTATGCAAGAGAAGGAAAACTCGAAATAAAACCCTATACCACGTGTCTGATCAGCATGGTATAGTAGGTCAAATTCCCTCTCGTTGTGGAGGAAGCCCGAGCCCAACAGTGGGACGTATGTGGGCTGCGATGATGATGATAATAATGCTGGTTAAACTTATTGATAAGGCTTCATTTCGAGTATCCCTCCTCTTACATAGATGTTATGTGCCTATAACATCCCTCAGTCATGTTTTATGATACCCACGAACAAGATAGGGGGATAGGTAGGGGTTTATGAATTCTTACTCGGTAACCATACGACTTTCAAAGTATTATAGATGTATAATAAAGATCTCTCAAGATTACAAAGATTTATAATTTTACTAGCGGACCCAACAGACGTTGTACTATTCAAATAAAATAAACGGAATTCTCCTTGAAATTGATAGCTGCGTCACCTACTGGGTCCAATAGTGAATCTAAATCATTCTCGAATCCCCTTGAACACACCCAAAACATTTCATCAACATCGGTGCAGTCGTTTAGGAGGAGTTCAGTGACATACACACGTACATAAGAAATATATATATATATATATATATATAAAGATTTCAATTCGTTACCATGCTTTGATTGATTTGCTACACTTTTAAATTGAATGGATAACACAAACACCTCATCGATCGCAATTGGATGTAGGTTTTTTAGATAAAATAAAGCCACATCTTAAAACAAACTGCACAAATGGCGCAGTGGTTAGGAAACCGACCTACCGTACCGATGTCGTGGGTTCAAATCTCACGCAGAACAACACTTTGTGCGATTCACAAATTGTTAAGAAATGAACAAATTCACAATGATGAGTGTGTGAATATCTAACCTAATATGGATAACATATATGTATTAATCCAAAAACAATATTAATTTTAGAGATGAAATCTACTATTTTTTGTTTCTTAATTTAATATATTACATAACCTCAATTTCAGATTGACGAGTGCCAACGGCTGTGGGTAATGGACAGCGGTAAGATAGGCGATAATCAAGTTTGTCCACCAAAGTTACTCGCCTTTGACCTGAAGACTAACCAGGTTATCTATCAGCATATTGTCGACAAGTCCAGTTACATTACTGCGTCCTTATTCATTAACGTTGTAAGTAACATACAACTATGATTCATTATGTAATATTATTATTTTATTTCAAATGTGTAATAATTGCATAAACAATAGAAATCACTTCTGAAATCGATTGAAATTTAAGTTTATTACATTTTTGTTTAACACTTCGAAGATAATGGTATAAGACTTAAACATTAATATATATATATATATATATATATATATATATGTATATATGTATATATGTTACTCTCGTATTAAGATTTTTTATTATTTAGATTCAATTACAAGTCTATGGTTTATCTTTTTTTTTCTCTTCTTGTGCTATAAGACCTTGTTTGATAACGATTTTATTTGAACTATCTCCACATATTTCAAAGAAAAACTAATCTAATCGAATAAGAGTTCCGCATTTTAATAAGTATGAAATCCTTAGAAAAACAATAGTATGATATAATTGTGATAATCATTATATTAATATTTCCTACAGGTAGTCGACATTCGCTCTCAGAGTCATGGCGATTGTAGCGATACTTTTGTATACGTAGCTGACGTATCTGCCTACGGCATTCTCGTGGTTGACGTTTTAAGAAACAAATCCTGGCGACTGACACACCGATTGTTCTACCCATACCCCAATAGAGGCACCTTCACTATCGATAGTATGTATAACAACTTTACTTTCTAGATATTTAATATTTGAAAAGTTAGTGTTTGGCAATATACTTACTTTGCTCATTATATATCTAATATAAACCAGAGAAATTATTATAATGTAGCGAATATGAATTAATAACACTTTGCCTCGTTGTCAGTTTGGCTTAGGTTCTTACCCTATTCGGGGATACAATGTCATCAGAAGTAAACAAAAAAAAGGGGTATTGCCCTATATCTACGCTAACTCGGCACTGTACTGAAAAAATCCCGCTTTTACGAGATCAGAATGATTCTGAAACAATTAAAGAACGAAAAAACACTGACAGATAACAGAATTATCACAGTGCTTTTGAGGGCAGACAGCAAACTGATATTAAAATCTTTACAGAAGCTGTGTAATTCTATCATTCTTGGGGTTGAATTTCCGGAGTCAAGGACCAGGAGTATAGTGACGCTGTTAGATAAGAAAACCGTTGATCTGCTGTAAAATAATTTCAGATTCCTCTCACTTTTGTTTTCAAGTGCCATTCTGTACCGACTCGCGCATAAGCTCGATGATTTTCAGCCGCCTGTACAACCCGGATTTTGAAAAGGCTATAGTGCCATAGATCATATCCACACACTAAGCTAAATTATATAAAAGGAGGAATTTAATTAGCCTCTGTGTTGAGCAATTGTGTACTATGAAAAAGCTTTTGATTTTGTTGAAACTTGGATAGCTATACACTTGCTTCAGCGCCTCCAAATCGACTATTGATACATCCAAGTGCCTATGAGTTTGTATTGATAACCGTGATAGCTCGCATCCGGACTAAGAGTACCTACGAAATAGAAGTTGCAGAAAGGCGTGAGACAGGAAAATGTTATCTCTCCGATACTATTCGCCACTGCACTAGAAGATGTTTTCAAGTTCTTTTTTACACTGGAACGGGCTCGGCATCAATATCCAAGGGGATTTTAGATTTATTCATCTTTAATTTTTCGATGAACTAAGGAGTCTGCAAATGACGGAAGACAAGACGTAAATCATGTCTAATACCCATATCATATCGGTTCTAGTTGGGAAAGTGATTCTCGAAGTTTTCGATTACCGTGCCTAGACATAGAAAAATCCAGTTAGGTAAATCAATTTTGGGAAAGAGGTCAGTCGACGATTCTGACTCGGCTGGGGAAATATTCGGGCAATTTAGGAGTATCATGTCATTCAATATGCCGTATTGTTTCAAAATAAAGGCGACGATGCTTTTATTCAGTAATTTTTTAATAATATTATTAATATTTAGCTCAAATGCGTCTTCCTATTAGCATAATAGAAGGTTAATGGAAGTGAAATGTGTTTTTATTCTCTCTTCATGCAAAGAATTAATAGAATAAGACTGCACAGATGGCGTAGTGGTTAAGATACCGACTTAGTGCCAGTGTCGCGGGTTCGAATCCTGCACTGGACAACACTTTGTGCAAGCCACAAATTGTTGTTCTGAGTCTGGATGTAATTTGTGTCCGTTAATTATATGTTTGTAAAGTCCCCCGCAATACAAGGATTAATTTCCTTAGTTCAGGGAGTTGTCATTTAAAAAAAATATATATATAAAACAAATATTTGAAAATATCGAAAAGTCAGAATTGTTTTAACGACTCCTAATGGATATCAGACTGTTAGAGCTTTGTGAGACGAAATTGAAGTTTGTCGATTGTCTTTTGCCAAGAGTCGATGTACCGCATTCATAGCCGATTAATCACTTTTCTAACTGAACAATTCTGAGATTATTTTTTTCTTTTCAGATGAATCTTTTGATCTAATGGACGGCGTATTCGGTATGGCTCTGTCGCCATACAGACCAGGCAATGAACGATATCTTTACTTTCATGCTCTTGCGGCAACTACAGAAAATGTAATCAGCACTAACATTCTCAGGAATGATTCATACGCAGAGCATCCTGAACTAGGCATTAATGATATTTATGTGAGTATAATAAACATATTTATATAAGTATTGGCTGTTATTGAGATTTTCTGCAGATGTTATCGGTTTTCATTAATTTTCTAAATATGTATACAAAAACAAGCTCGAAGGTTACAACTGTGTTTAATATCATTTCTAGATTAAAAATGACAGCCTTATATAGGTATCGACTGTTATTGAAAATTCTTAAAAAAAAAACATCGATAACCTCAGTAATGTTATCGGTTTTTAATAATCTTCTAAAAATGTATTCAAAAGCAAGCTCAAAGGTTGGAATAGTGTTAGTGTCAATCCTAAGTTAATGATGCCTAGCCGCACGACCTTGGTGACGTGACCGGGGATTAGTCCGTCACCCGCCGAGAGGCCGACCGTGTGAGGAAAGACCAACGTCCTCCTCGAGGGGGGGGGGGGGGGTTGGGGCATCGGTCGATGGGTGGGTACCCCAAGTAGGGGGTATTCCGTTGGGCC
Source organism: Lymantria dispar (assembly GCA_032191425.1). Lineage (NCBI taxonomy): Eukaryota > Metazoa > Arthropoda > Insecta > Lepidoptera > Erebidae > Lymantria > Lymantria dispar. The sequence continues at coordinate 12,989,553 of CM063451.1, forward strand.
GACCACTGATGACAAGTAATCCTGCTCCGGTGGTCGGCCCAACGACGAAGGCGACGTGGTGTTCGGGTGGGTTGCGGGTGTTGCCTGCTTGCGCCCCTCTGTCGCCCCGGACGGAGAGTGCGAGGAGCGCGCCGACCGCAGCTCACCCAAAAAAAAAGAAAAAATCCGCACGCCCTTATCCCCAAAGACTACCCTTTGATAGACAAATAGAGGTGATGACACCAAATTTTGTCATACAACTTTTGGTCCACGTAACAGGCAGCTAACATATCACCGTCAATTAGTCCCAGCTCTATGTTTGGGAGTAATAACTATGAATTTACCCGAAAAATATCTTTGTGAATATATAATACCATCAAAAACAAGACTTGTAAAAAAAAGCCAAGCCTCGCAACTGAATTCTTCTACCATAAAAATTTGTGAGATCCATGTTATACCAAGTCGGTTAACTCATTCAGTCCCTGCTTAAGGCACCTTTTTTCTTAAGTTATTACATAAATACCTAACCTAACAACTTCTTATGGTAACTATATCAATATTAAAGATCTTTTATGTTTTAAATAAACAGAATGACTTGGCAATCGCATGAAAACACACCTCACAAGTAATACATATTATATTAAATTGTACTAAACATAGTGCGATTGCCAAGTCAATCTATTTATTTAAAACATAAAAGATCTTTAATATTAATATAGTCACTATAAGAAGTTGTTATGTTAGCTATTTACGTAATAACTTAAGAAGAAAGGTGCCTTAAGCAGGGACTGAATGAGTTAACCGACTTGGTATAACATGGATCTCACAAATTTTTATGGTAGAAGAATTCAGTTGCGAGGCTTGGCTTTTTTTTACAAGTCTTGTTTTTGATGGTATCTCATTTCTTTTTGTAGATAGACCTACTTATTTGCCTTTTCGGTACCTTCTACTTCTTGAATACTTAGAGCACACTCTCTGAAAAATGAGACGTCTCTCCTTTCCGCTTGAGTCAATTCTATCTAAACTAAGCGGAGAGATGTGAAAATAAAGAAATTTGATTGGTTTTTCGAAACAGATCTCCTCTAGTCTCCTCTCCGCTTTGATGGCAATCGAGCCTAATGATGGCGTTCTTTCTTTCAGATAAATTTGAGGCAATTTAGTTTGTTTAATACTTTGGGAGATTTTGGTACAATTTCATAAGACACGTCCCACTGTTGCTTTTTCATTAAGTTGGTTGACCATTTCACAAGTTATCTTTGAACATAATTATATCTAGGTATCTATCTACACCTATTATGCCAATCATCATTCAGCCTATCGCCGTCCACTGTAGAATATAGACCCCCCTCATGCTTCACCATAAAGTGCGGTACTGTGGCACCTGCGTCCAACGACGCTAAAGGGTTGCCATGACTAGAGCTCATTTTCTTCGCCTTATGAGGAATAATGACGTAGTCGCCACGTGTGGTAGGCGGGTTGGTTTCGCAGTGAGATATCATACATTTCCCCGGCGAGAGCTGCTGCCCACTCTTCTTCCTGTTTAATCTTTTTTTTTAAATGACAACGCCTTGCACTAAGGGAATAATAATCCTTATATTGTGGGGGACTTTACAAACATATAATTCAACATCGCATCATCATCGTAGCCCTCATATGTCCCACTGTTGGGCTTGGGCCTCCTCCACAATGGGAGGGAATTTAACCCACTATACCATGCTGGTCAGACATGTTGATATAGGGTTTCATTTCGAGTATTCCTTCTCTTGCACAGATGGTATGTGCATATTATATCCCATAGTCGTCTTATACGATATCCAGGGGCAAGATAGAGAGTGGTGAATTGCGGAAAGAACATATAATTAACCGACACAAATTACATTCAGACTTGGAACAATAATTTGTGGATCTTACAAGGTGTTGTCTTGCATGGGATTCGAACCCGCGACACTAGCACGGTACGTTGGTGTCTTAACCACTACGTCATCTGTGCAGTCTTTAGCCGCTTGTTACGATTCCCATAGAGAAGCAATGATGGCGCCAAATGTATTTTTATTTGTTACAAAGTTACATTTCATTAATTGCAAATGTAACTTTGCAATCCTATATATTTTTATGAGTTTACAAAATTATTTATGCAATTAGTGTATCTCGGAAACTGGATGATAATTATAATGTTTCATAATTTTTCCTTCATTTATACACTAAACACTTATTGTATTCTAAATTGGAAGCTTCTATGTCGGCTAGAAGTGCCACTTTAATATTAATGTTCGGTCAGTCAGTCAGTGAGTGACAAAATTACGAAATTTTGACTAGTTATAATTCTTAAACTATTGGTTCAAATTGAATGAAATTTGAAGTACACAATGTGTATACAAGGCCTGCTAGGTTACTAAAAATTCAGGTTTCTAGTTTTATTAACAACGAAGTTATAGGGGGTCGAAAATGGCCTGAATGGCTTCGAGAAAAGTATGTTACGGCAGTTTTGCGTTTTGCCCGACTTTTTTTTGCTCGACTTGGTGGGGGCACTGCCGTGCCCCCAGATAATAATAGTTCGTGAATTGAGACAATGTGTGAAAAACTCTAACATTATTTTTTTGTATAAAGATATTTGAAACCACGACCGACAGTTGCAATTGTACGATAGCAAGTGACCAACTAAACGTCTTTGACTCTTGAATTTTTTATATTACAGACAAATATGTCCTAAAAAATTTGGAGTAGGGCTATCTAAATATGAATTCCACAGTTAGTCAGCTTGTACGAAACGTCTGCAGAAAATACAGTAATAGTAAGCTACACTGTTCCATTCAGCCTAAGTACAGGTGACAGAATGTCCCAATATTATTACATTCTTAAGGCATGCCAGGCATAGGCAAATCGATGTTTGAACCATATTTATCCGTCAACCATTCAGTATTATACTCGTATGCCCTACAAACTTAAGTGTTTTACTGTTTTCGTTTACAGACATACCCAAAGGAACGTACATCTCAATCAGCTGCAGAGGCTATGGATCGAAACGGCATCATGTACTTCGGACATATGAATCCACCAAAGATCATGTGTTGGAACACTGCCACCGAATATGCTCCTCATAATCATAAAGACATCGCTAACGACAAAGAGACCCTTCAGTTTGCCAGTGGTGTAAAGATCGTTACTAACGCTCAAAATCTTCAAGAATTATGGGTACTAACGTCGAGTTTTCAAAGAGTCATGACTGGGACCTTGTCATCAAATCGGACTAATTTCAGAATTCTTGCGGAAAATCTCTCATCGCTTCAAGATAAATGTAGATTAAGGCAAAATATGGGAGGTTCTTACGGACGTCGTTAATGTTACGCGAATTATACTTACAATACGATTTAGGTATCTAGGCAAATGATTGTATATACTTGAAAAGTAATATGTTGTCTAATTTAAATTAGCATAAGTTTATATTTTTTTGGTGCTACTCTCAATATATCTAATAAGATTTGGTATTGTTGCTGGAGTCGACATAAATTTTCAAAAATCTCTTCTCACTGCGTGGAGAAAGAAAGAAAAATAACAAATTCATGGCATGGTTTTGAACTAAAATAAACTACAATAAGTTCTATATTAATTATCACACATATGTCGACTATAATCAAATTGGTAACGGTAGCTTAATAATTCCTTGCACCTGATATGCTTATACATTTGGGTTGTGGATCTTTTCAATTGCCGTAAAAAAAACCATCAATAATATTACATTAGTGCTTATACCATATACTAGACATAAATAAAATAATATGATTTCTACCTCGTAGCACTCGTATCACAAATAATATTGGAGATTTTCCTCTAATCCTTACACTATCAATAATTATAGTACAAATTTTCCTAACAAACTTATAATGAGATGTCGATTTTTTAAATTTAATAATGTTTTTAACTTTGGAAACATTGTAATTGTACTCTTTATTTAATATGAAAAAAGGGTTTTTATGTTTCTATAATACAATAACTGTACAAACAATACTTCTCAACGTAATATATAATTTACAGAATATTAATGCTTTATTAATTATGGAATATTTCTATTGTAAACATGTATGCTTATCCGATAAATTAGGGACAAAAAAAGGGCAAATTTTGTGTGTTAGGTGTAAGAAATTGATGGCAAATAAAAAAATATATATAATTTGTAGAAACTTCTTTTGCCATTATTTAATATTATACGTTAGTTAAGTTGTTGTGACTTTTGAATGTTTTTCTACTAGTCATGGACAGCTCGTATTCTATAATGAATTCTATAATAATTTGAATGTTTAAAATTCTTATATTAGTATAATTTCTATAGCACTAGTTTGTACTTCTCTATTTAGCTATCATTGTAATTTTCATTTAATGAAAAAACTTACTTTCTTTAGATGTAAATGCATCACACCAAATGTTTATTTAATTATATGTCTTATTTCTTATTTAGAATAAATACAACTGCATTTGAATTGAGTAATATTATTTTACACCATTTTATAAACACTCTTTTTTATACCTTCCTTTCAGATTTGAGTATATTTTATGTACATATATGTTAAGTTAATACATCATATTGAAATGCCTGGTCCGTTTCAAGGAGTGCCCTTATATAGATCACCAGGGAACCAAGAGCCATTGCAGATGTCAATGAATTACAAGACCCACCTTCGGATGTTGCCGCCTTTTTCACCCTATATTCTTCCTGTAAAAAAAAGGCCAATTATCTATCATATTTTTTTACGTACTTCTAAGAACTATTATAATTTTTCTAGATAGTCTTTAGAGTCACTCTTTCTTCATATTGACTCTATTGAAAACATAACTTCTCTTCAAACCATAAAATTTAGCGCAAGACTCCTCAACCATGAAAGGCATATTGGCTCAGTATATGACGATAGAGGGATTCTTTACACGTCATCATTATCATGGCGGCTTACTTTACGTCCTACTGCTGGTTTCGAACTGCCTCCACAAAGAGATGAAAATTGACCTACTATACCAAGCTGGTCAGACGTTTTGTTTGGTATGTTTCGAGTTTTTCTTCTGTTGCATAGATGTTATGTGCATGTTGCATCCTTTAATCGTTTTTTACAGTATCCACAAATAAGAGAGGGGGGGTTTGTGAATTGTATTCTTAATCCATCACCAGACGGGAAACTACTATTTTTTATTAATTAAGCGACATGGCCTACCATTCCTGCCCACTTTAGCGTGCCCGCTTATTAAAGCGGTACACAAAGCGGTCATTCATACTTGAGAGCACGCGATTCCATGCGTTAAATAATCGCTAGCAACACACTAGTCAAATGAGATTAGTCAGTTAAATAATCAGTATGTCATACATAACATATTGTAGATCAACTAGATGGGAAACCTCAGATAATTGGCCATTTGACCATTTGCCAAGGTTCACCAGGAAATACCTAATAACATCTTCCACAGATGGATGTTGAGTTGATGTGTTTCATATTGATATTAGCAAAGGCATACATTATCGATTAAATGTATATAGCAGTCTTTTGGTATTGCAAAACACAACTAAAGACTAAAATACTCCTTTTTAAATCAAGCATAGTATTTGCGGTGAAAAACAGCCTTATCTTTATATATAAATTTCTTGTGTACGTGTGTGTCACTGAACTCCTCCTAAACGGCTGGACCGATGTTGGTGAAATTTTTGTGTGTGTTCAAGGGGATTCGAGAATGGTTTAGATTCACAATTGGACCCGGTAGGGGGCGCTTATTTAAACAGAACAGCGTCTGTTGGGTCAGCTAGTATATATATAAGATCTACATTTCAAAATATCCAAAAATCTTAATAACCTACTTGTTATGATTTTTTGAGAATACAGACTCGCCTACATAACAGTGATATCTATCAAAAATGGATCCGACGGCTTCGCTTTTAGGTACAGATTTTGGAGAGCGATTTTAAAAATGTATTTAAGACGTATATTTGAGTATATTTTATGTTTGGTGACGGAATAAGATTACAATTCATCAACCGCTTTCTTGCTTGTGAGTGTTTAAAAAACGACTAAGAGATTTAATATGCATATAATATTATGTAAGAGAAGGAAAGCTCGAAATAAAACCCTGTGCCAAAACGTCTGCCCAGAGTGGCATACTAGGTCAATTTCCCTCCCATTGTGGAGGAGGCTCGAGCCCAGCAGTGGAACGTGTATGAGCCGGGATGATTTTAGTGTATTTTTAATCTCTCAGATATATATTAGGTTTCTAGACGATGTTTTCCTTAATTGTTAAGGTTAATCATAATTAACAATTTACGATTTAGTACACATAATTTCGGGCCAATAAAATTGCGCGCTATGAGCTCAAACTCGTGACAAAAAATCTAAAAAAGACAAAATCTACAACCTAAAGACTACGCAAATGGCGTTCTGACCTCCTATGCCAGTGTCGCGCATAGGGATATGAAAAATAATCGATTTTTATAATAATCGATTATTAATCGATATTTTTTTTGTAATAATCGATTTTTACAATCGATTATCAAAATAATAAAAAATCAATTATTAAAAATAATAAAAAATCATCATAATCCTGCTGGGAGAAAAATCGAATATTTTATAATCGATTATTTATTTGTAATTAATCGATTATTTTATAATCGATTTATTTTAAAGAACAAAAAATCGATTATTTAATAAATCGATTATTTTCCTTCCAAGTCATATCCCTAGTCGCCCATTCGAATCCCACCCAGGACGATACTTTGTGCGATCCCCAAATTGTTATTCTGAGACTATGTAATTTGCGTCCATTAATTATATGTTTATAAAGTCTCCCGCAATACAATGATTGTTTCCTTAGCGCAAGGTGTTGTCTTTTATAAAGATAAATAAAAAAATCTTAATATTTTAAAAAACAAAGCAATTGAAACAAGTATATAATATTTAACTTGAACATTACAAAATTGAACAATTGCTATTTTAGGTGTATCGATACAAATATGGTTTACCTCTCTTTCCTTTTCAGTAGTTGCAGTTGCTGGACCGATAAATCCAGTAAGTCTCATAAATGGCTGACGATCATCTGCGTAGCAGCCCTTAGGTTCCTGCCATGCCAAAATTTTGTTCATCCACCTTGGTTTTATGAATTCTCCATAGCCTTGCAAAGAGCAATATAAAACTGAAATTAAAAAACAATTATAGAAAATAGAAACATTTGTTTTGAAATAATACTATATTTTTTGGAGAGCTGGTTACGATCGGCGCATTCCTCACCTGGCTCAGTCTGGAGCGACAGAGGCGTAATCACGCACACCCGTAACTCACCTATATAGCACGTCGCCTTCGTCGTTGGGCCGACCACTGTTGCAGAGTTCCTTGACTTCAGTGGTTGAGCCGAAAATAATACTATATTTATGGATTTTATAGCGTTTGTATTATAATTTTAGATTTTCTGATGTTTCAAACAATTTTCAGCGTTCAAGGTCATATGCGGCTTAAGATGTCTCACGTCTAACAAGTCATCGTTATTATAGAGATTTACATCTACCTGCTACAGAATCAGTTCTTTTTTGATTCATATTTTGATACAAATTTGTTGTCAATACAAAAAGAAAATGTTTCTATATGATAAAATTATATTGTTTTTAGTAATCATTATTATTTTTTTTCAGTAATCATTAAACATGGTTATGGTTTGATGATAAACATTAAAGTTATTGTTTGATGATTCTCTCTAATGACGAAGACATAGTATGTGAGAAACCCTAGTTCTCACGTGACCTTGAATGTTAAAAGGGTTTGAAACGACGGGAATTTAAAAATCAAATACAAACGCGAGAATATCCATGAAAACAGTTTTATTTAAAATATTTTGCTCAATTAATGAACACTGGTCCAATAATCTTGCTGATCTAGTCGCCAAAACATGTCACGAAACTCCTCCTAAGGGGCTAGTAATATATATATATATATAGATATATATATATATATATATATATATATATATTATTATATATATATTATTATATATATACTAGCAGACCCGGTCACGGATTGCTGTGGCTAAGGTTTTTGTTATATTACATTTTAGTAAACTATTTATGCTATAGAATTGTAGCTTATATGACACGTTTGTAAGTTTGACATAGCAATTATTAATTATTATTAATTACTTACTCAATCCAGTCAACAGATATCGCTATCTGTTAAAATCGTTTGGAGTTAACAGATAATTGTGAATGTCAAATAATAGACAAATAATTTGCAATAAAATAATATTGCGACCATAAATTAAGATGTAAGCTATCCTATCTTTCAAGTTGGATCAAACTGCACATGGTGTGCAAATTTGATTAAATTCGGTTAAGTAGTTTAGGAGTCCATCGCGGCAAAACAACGTGACACGTAATTTATATATATTAAGATATTTAATATTAGGTAGTAGTAAAAAAAAACATATTTGAAGTTAGTACAGAAGACACACGACGGCGTCAATCAATATTCATCTACAAAACTTGGGGGATAAACAAGAGGTAACAAACCGTATTGCAAACTTGGAACCACACGGATAAAAGGCAATATATAATAATGTTTAACTATTTAAAGTAACTGCATTCACCCATCTATCAATCTAATGACATGCATTGTTATACATAGGCCATTCCATAAAGGAGTTAATGATATTATCGACGCGATAGATTGATCATCGCTGTTAACGCAATGAGTTAAACAGGACAGTGCCGCCGGCTATTCATCTCTTGCTAAAATAATTTTACAACTCAACAAGAAAGTAAGAGTGATTACACATTGTATTTTTGTTCTGACATTACACGGCATTTTCCCAATAGTCATGACTATCTTGCACCTATATACTAAATGAGTTGAAAATAACTACCAAATTTTGCCATGTAATTTGTCTCATCATCACACGGCTGGGTTCGAACCTCCTCCGCAAAGGGAGGGAAATTAACCTCCTATATCACGCTAGTCAGATGGGTTGGTGTAGGGTTTATTTCGAGTTTGCCTTCATATGCATATTATATTCCTCAATCGTCTTTTAGGATACCCACGGAAAAGATGGGGTGGTGATATAAATCACCACCTTACTCCATCTTTCTTACTCCGTCGGCACACGGGGAAATGTTATATGTAATTCCACGTAATATAAAAATTCTCCATTATCATACCCCAGTATAAAGCTTTTTTGGATCTTTGTCCAGAACCGTAATCGCTTATCCGTCCGTTATAATTACAAATTTTAAATAAATAAAACATAATAAACTTTGTTGAATACTTTGAGAGTGTTCTCACTTTGTTGCATAAACAGTGTTCTAGTTCCCGGCGGATGATCCCAAGCTTCCAATGATTTAGTTTCTTTATAGATTTGAATACATAATTTATAAATATGCGCTTGAATATCTATTCCATCCAAACAATCAAAAAGATAAGCCAAGGAAGCTGCTCTGACACGACTTGTTTGTTGAAAAGCTAATCCTGAACCTTTTAGAATTTGCGCAGAACATTCTGGTGATAATTCACATACACCATCAGATTGAGTTGTCTGTGTCTCCATTGCTGATATTAGAAGTTGCATTGTACATGCATCTGAAAATAAGTTTTTATAATAACATTCACTCGTCTTTATAAGCATTATTATTTTTTGTGACATTTTTTCCATGGAGTAAGTCTAACCTTAACAATCTAGAGAAAGCAATCGAGGATTAAATTTATTCGAGAAGTCAGAATAGGGCTCAATTCACTAACTCCAAGGAGGACGATCGCGTGAGAGATATAGGCGGGCGTTTTATTGCCGCAATATAAACGACGGAGCCTCCACCGATAGGCCGCCGAAGTCAAGAAAATTTTTACGGTGTCATGGTCATTTTATGCAGAGGGATAATACGACCTGTTATTGGACTTCACACTGCCCTCCTAACGCTTTGGATAATTTCGGCGAGGTAAGATTAAATCATTGCCTATAATGAAATATTTCCGTGTGGTGACGGAATTAGAATACAATTTACCGCTCCCTATTTTGCCTGTGGATATAGTAAAATACAACTAAGGGGTATAATATGCATATGAGATCTTTGCAAGAGAAGGAAAACTTGAAATAAAACCCCACACCAACATGTCAAACCAGCAGGGTATATTAGGTCAATTTCCCTTCTATTGGGAGAAGGCTTAAGCCCAGCAGTGAGACTTTTACAAGAGAAAGAGAGAGAGGTTATATCCCTTAGTCGTCTTTTACGACATCCACGGGCAAGATAGAGAGAGGTGAATTGTATTCTTATTCCGTCACCACACGGACTGAGGGATATAATACGCATATAACATCTAAGCAAGAAAAAGAAATCTCGAAACAAAAGCCTATTCTAACCTATCTTATCAGCATGGTATAGTAAGCTCAATTTCCCTCTTATTGCGGAAGCAGTGGTGAGACTTGTATGAGCTGAGACGAGACAAGATTATAATGGAAAAGGAGGAGGAGAAAGATTACATGGAACGTAATGATTACACATGTTGATCGTAGATCAGTAAAGTCACCAATGACTTAACATATTCGATGCAAGGATTTCACATATCTTTCGGTGTTTCGTAATATATTTTATAGTACTCTCGGATATATAGGTTTCTTCAAGATGTTTATATTTATCGTTAAAACAACCAATAAATAATATTTTATAATTTAATAGGCACTTGACATCGAACGAAACTATTGATATTTCCAATAATTTATAGGTGCTTGGAAAGGTTTATATGATGCAATAAACCTTTCTAAGAACCATTCTAATTTATGATCGAGAAACTTGTAAAGACATCCTCTATATGTACATATTATTGGCAATAGTCTTGTTATTTGGGTTATACAAGCAAACTGACTGTATACATGGACTTTCCTATATAAAACTATAATATCATATTTTAATTTGATTGAGAAATTAATTATGTAATAATTTGGCGGGAAACTCAATAAGAATATTTGTTCTTTTTTTATATTATCTTAAAAATATAATAACACTACTAGTAATGGAAGTGTGGTGACGGAGTGAGAGTACAATTACGGTTTACCTGTAGGGGTAGTAAAAGGCCCCGGGCTGGCCACGGAGAACAAGGAACTTGGTACCGGTGGTCAGCCCAATGAAAGAGAGGAGTTACGGTGGGTTATGGGGCCGCGCGCCGCCCTTTCAACACCCCGGACGGAGCGGACGGCGTGTACACTGACCATAATCCACACCAAAAAAAAAACTAAAAAGGTGTCGTAAAAGGCAACTAAGGGATATTTTATGTATGTAACAACTAGGCAAAAGAAGGTAAACTATAAATAAAACCCTATACCAACCAGCCTGACCGCCCAAGCTAGTTCATACAATATGGTACCATACAAATATAGTAGGTCAATTTACCTCCCAATGTGGAGGAGGCTCGAGCCCAGTAGTGGGACGACTAGGAGCTGTTATGACGATGATGACAATAAAATCTACTTAATAGCAAAGCCTAAAAAGAATTACCTGCCGCTTTCCTTGACGGCATTTTGTTTCTTGCTTCCTGTACATATTGTGCAAATGAAAAACGATAAGGTTTCTGTGTACCCATTGTACCGATTGAAATTGGCTCCATAAGTGCTGACAGAACATCCATATTTTCGAAAATTGCTTTTGCAACTGTAAACAAAAATAATATAGAATAATGAATGTCCTTAAAATTATAATAAGCTAGCTGTGTCACAACAGCTTGATACGATATTTTTGGACGGAATACCGAAAAAGAATTTCAGAAATATCATCACAAAACTATAATCTTGGGGCAAACAGTTACTATGATTAGATTTTCGTAAGTGCCCAGACCATTTGTAAGATGATTTAATTCTGCTGACCTCTTCTCAAATGGAGGCGTGTTCTTATGATTGTATTGTACATATGAACTTAATGCGTATTAAAACCTTAAAATAATTTACATAATGACGAACAATAGAATCTATTTATTTCAGTTATTTAACTAATGACTAGACCAGACAGAAAGTGGTGACAATGCGTTCAATCTTTAAATAATGTTCATTTTAAACGGTTTAGATCAATCAGCATAACTTTAACCATGAAAGAGAAAGGCAAGATTTATTATACTAATGTTGTAGGAGGTAATCCGTGCCATTATTGCAAGTAATTTGCGGCTATTATTCTCTTATAGCTATTAATTAACCCTATTAAAAATTGCTCGTTGGTGTAGTGACTGAAACTAGTAACATTTAAAAGTGTGGTTCCGCATTTGAATCTAAGGTCGAAAAAGATATATTGGATCGTTTGCAATGTTTTGGAATAAAAATCTAATAGCAATCACCTGTAATTTCTGTGTGATGACGGAGTAAGAATACAATTCACCACTCCCTATCTTACCCGTGGATGTCGTAAAAGACGATTAAGGGATATAATATGCATATAACACCTATGCAAGAAACGGAAAATTCGAAACAAAACCCTATCTATCTGACCAGCATGGTATAGTACGGTCAATTTCCGTCCTATTGGAGGAGGCTCGAGCCCAACATTGGGGCCTATTTGAAATGCGATGATGAAACGTATTTAGATTTTCTTAAAACAGCCCCAGGTATAATCACACCGCCTGATCCGTAAGCATGGCGCGCGACCCTATGACCTGCCGTATACATATCTCTCTTACGACACATGGGCGGGCCACCGGTACCCATCTTATCAGTGGCCAAAGTATTTAGTGCAGCCCTTTTTTCATTAAAATTAAATACGTATTACCTGTTTATATTTTATAAATCGTTACATACCAGATGTAGTAATTGAGTAATATGCTATTTGAAGTAATACAAGTTTTCTTAAGCAATATCTTGGTGTGCCGTATTCGTATCGAGTATGGGGACATGACAAGTATCGATTAAACTTGCTATTTATATACAATGTAAAGACTAACTCGATTATATATCTAAGCACTGAATCTGAGTTTCGCAATGGACTGCATTTGATCTTTGTATTGTATCGCTCAGCGTGCTATAGAACAGGATATATTCGTGATTTCTCTGCGATCCGAAATAGAAGAAGAATGGATATAATTGACATAGCACGAAGAATTAGCACGCTTAAGTGACCATGAGCAGGCTACATCCCTCGATGAATCGACAACCGCTAGGGAAGAAAGACTATCAAGTGACGACCGTGTATTAGACGACGCAGTGTACAACCAACTAGGTGGTCCGACGACCTGGTGAAAGTTGCCTGGCGTGGTTGAATACACGCGGCACAGGACTGAACTTTGTGGGGAAACATGAGCATACGTCCAGCAGTGGACCTCCGTCTACTAGGTATAGGTTGAACCGTCATTCATGATGACGCTTGGTTTAAAAGATTTATCGTACTAATTGTGTATGTATCACGTAGTTAAAAAGCGATCAATCGTGTTTGCGCGACGGGCGTATATAGGTACGTGTGTGATTTGAAATATTCGGACGCGACATTGACCTACTGAAAAGTGATCAACGCAAGTAACCATCAATGATATCAGTAGCAGTATTAGGTATACGTATTTATTATGGAGTCTGATCTAATAGTGTCTTTGAACTAAGCCTATTTCATTGTGAGCACTTCATTCATTACATTATTTTTTTCTCATTTATGTCCCACTGCTGGGCTCGAGAGTCCTCCACAATATGAAGCAAATAGATTTACTATACCGTGCTGATCAGACGGGTTGATTATGTTTCAAGTTTTTCTTCTTCTCTTACATTATCATTCACAATTACTGTACATATATTACCCACTATTGGGCTCGAGCCTCCAGCATAATTCATTTTTTTTGTTTGGGTGGGCTATGGTCCGAAAGGACGGGCCTATAACCCACCCGAAGCTTGTCACCTTCGTCGTTGGGCCGACTACCGGTGCCGAGTTCCTTGTCCTCAGTGGTCAGCCCGACGGAATATCTTGCTAGGTACCCTTTCTTCTCGACGTCCAGGACGTCGGTCAGTCTCTCTGCGGGTGACAGACTAAAATACCCGGTTAGGTCACCCGCCGCCTCCTGCATAATGGGAGGGAAATTGACCTACTATATCACGCTGGTTTGATGTAATGGTATAGGGTTTTATTTCGAGGTTTTCTTCTTTTGTATAAATGTTATATGCATATTTAATCCCTTAGTCATCTTTTACGATACCCACAGGTAAGATAGAGGGTGATTTGCTTACTCCGTTATCGACACGGAAGAGCGTACTTGGCGCCAAACAAATTAAAAGATCTCTGATAAAAACTACACAATTACTTTTTTGAATGTTTTGTTGAAGTAAGAAATATATAGACAAATCTATATTTGGAACGCCAGTTCTATCTAGATAGAATTTACACGCCTATTTTTTTTAATAGACGATAATAAAGATATGGCGTTTAGATACGCAGCAAGATTCAATACAAAATTGAGCGATTGATTAAACCTATTTATTTTTAAACATTCAGTAAGCACAAATAAATTATTTACCGTAGACGAGTTGCGTTAGCGTAAACATTATTTAGAAAATAAATGTGCGACAGTGCCTACAAATGTTACGTAAGTCAATTGTAAGAAATTCATAGCAATGAATACTAATAGCTTTTTTTATTCTCTTGTGAATACTAAACGCAGGTCAAGGAAAACATAGTTGTTACTAAAGAATCTCTTTCAGCCATGGTCTCATTTATTCCGTGTGGTGACGAAGTAAAAATACAATTCACCACTACCCATCTTGGCCGTGGATGTCGTAAAAGACGACTAAAGGATATAAAAAGCCTATAACACCTATGCAAGAGAAGGAAAACTTGAAAGAAAACCCTATTCCAACACGTTTGAATAGCGTGAAATAGTAGGTCAATTCCTCTCCCATTATGGAGGAGGCCTGATCCTAACAATGGGACATATACAGGCTGAGATGATGATGGTGTCATATTTAGAATTCCTTACGCAAATAATGGAAATAAAATCCTATTCCTAAGCCTCCGATTCTCGTCCGTCCATTTTTAAGCTCTCTATCTATCCTTTAGGTAATATTTTGCAGCCGTAATATGTAGCTAGATAAAACAGGCTATCAATACAATAAAGGTGATTTCAATTTTAGGAAAATATTAAAAATAAATACCCGTATTAATGATTGGGAAAAAGATTCACCCTTTTTACCCGAGGGTGTGATAAAGGGCTCACGATATGCAATACAATAATGAGATATAAGCAGATAACATACCAGTAATAAAAAGTGAAATATAACCTCAACCAAGCCATTTGGTCAACATAACAAAGTAGGTCAAATTCCTTTCTAAAAGTAGGCCTATAAACATAGGCAATTATGGCAATTGAAAAGAAAAACCTTACACTATCGTACAAAACCCTTCATGACTGATTCCGGTTCTTGACTGATTTTCTCATTTTTTTATACAACATTATTAAATTCAAAGACAAAGTAGTTTATTTGGATGTGAACTGCGCTACATTTCAATAATGCACTTTAATTTCATCTTAGCTCATTTACGTCCCACTGCTGGGATTTAACTTCCTCCATAATAGGAGGAAAATTGACCTACTATACCATGCCGGTCAAATAGTTTGGTAAGGATTTTATTTCGAGTTTTCCGTCTCTTACATAGATGTATGTATATATTATAATCCCTTAGTCGTCTTTTACGACACAGCCGTGCAAGAAAGGGAATGATGAATTGTATTCTTAACTAGCCACCCGCCCTCGCTTCGCTTCGGTTTCAGTCGCCTACTCGTATAGTTCCCGTTCTTGGGGGAATACCAGGATAAAATATAGCCTTAGTTACACTTTATATAGATAGCTACCTGGTACTAAAATATTATCAAACGGTCGGTCGGTCCAGCCGTTATGAAGATTACTTCAAAAAACAGACAGACAGATAGAAAGACAGACAGATAGACAAAAAAATTTTTTATTGCTTTTTAGGCATAGGTATCGTGTAAATAACTATGTGAGCATGAAAAAAGCCCAATATTTTGATATTACAGACACTTCAATTTTATTTATTTGTATAGATTCGTCATCACAGTAAAATTTCATTTACAATATGCATTTTAATTGTAAATATCTTGTATTAAAGAAGAATGTTTAAAGAAACTAAAGCGTGAGACTAAATCATATTGTTAGAATTTAGAAGCATTAGAACAATAATTTAGAAAGTCAAATAAATGTTCTTTCACTGCTTTTAATAATTATAATTAGAATTTTTTTCACACAAATAATACAAAAAAATAATAAACACTTTTTAGGGTTCCGTACTCAAAGGGTAAAGCGGGACCCTTAATAGGGGCTGACGGACGGACAGACAGCGAAGTCTTATTAATATAAGATTTCGCTGTCTGTCCGTCCGTCTGTCTGTCACCAGGCTGTATCTTAAAAATTGTGATAGCTAGACAGTTGAAATTTTTACAAATTATGTATTTCTCTTGCCGCTATGACAACAAATACTAAAATTAAAATAAATATTTAAGGGGGGCTCTCATATAGCAAACACGATTTTTATGCCCTTTTTAGGGTGCCGTACCCAAAGGGTAAAAACGCAACTCTATTACTAAGACTTCGCTGTCTGTCCGTCCGTCTGTCTGTCACCAAGCTGTATCTCAGGAACCGCGATAGCTAGACAATTGAAACTTTTACAAATTATGTATTTCTGTTGCCGCTATAACGACAAATACTAAAAACAAAATAGAATAAATATTTAAGGGTGGCTCTCATACAACGCGATTTATTTGCCTTTTATAGATAATGGTACGGAACCCTTCGTGCGCGACTCCGACTCCCACTTAGCCGGTTTTTATAGATAACGGTACGGAACCCTTCGTGCGCGGCTGCGACTCGCATTTGGCTGGTTTTTTTAGTAATTGCACATTGCTCTCATATAGTTCTATCTTATAATCTAATTAATATGTATACATTAAATACAAACCATATTCGTAATCTTTGCTGCGATATACGAAGTTTGAGAAATCAGTGTTGTTCTTAATACGGTCCATAGCTCGCGTGATGTTTAGTAAATTCTCTTTCAGCTTTATAGGTACAGATTTATCTAATTCATTTATAGTATATTCTAGTTGGCCTAAAATAAACGATAACAGTATTATAATTTGTAAATAAAAAAGTAACTAATCATCATTCAGCCTGTTATCGTCCACAACTGGACGTAAGTCTCCCTCATAATTCGCTAGAAACTGCGATCCTGTGCCGCCTGCATCCAACGACGCCTTTGGGGATGTCGTCCTACAGTGCGTTGTCCGATACATAGTCGCCAGTCGAGAACCTTCCCCAGCAGCTGTCAGTTCATCGAGCGTTGTGTTCTGCCCATTGCCACTTCAAGTAACGAATGATATTAATATATAAAATTATCTTTGATTGTCTTTTCGGTTGCATTAATAATAATGCACGATGGATTTGATATTTATATAGTTTGTTTTAAAAATAATATTATCAGTTCATCATCTCAGGTCATATAAGGCCCACTGCTGGGCTCAAGCCTTGTCAATAATTGAGAGAGAAAATTTGACTTTCTTTTAAATGTATGTTTTGTTCCAACTTGAAATATTCACAAGAAGATCCAATAAAAAGCTTAGCAGGTGTGCATTTTTCCCTAATTTCATTTATATTTATTATCATCATCATTTACGCCCATATAAGTTTCATTGATGGGTTCAAGTCCTACCTTATGGAAGGAAAATTGACCTAATATACCACGCTGGTTAGACGTGTTGACATAGAATTATGTTTCGACTTTCCTTCTCTTGCATAAATGTTATATGAATATTATATCCCTTAGTCGTCTTTTACGACACCCACGGGCGAGAGAAGGGGTGGTGAATTGTATTCTTACTCCGTCACCACACAGAAGCGGTATGAATACTATAAAAATAAATTAGTAAGTGTAACTCATAACTCATTTATTCATAAGGGTTTCTTACATGTCATAATATATCATAAAATACTATATCAAATAGATGATTAGTTTTTAACAATATTAGATTGTCAGCAATTAAAAGAAAAATAAATAAATAAACGATGTCAAAGAATAATAACACTAATAAAAAAAAACCTAAACAATATCCGCATTGAGTATTGTCTACATTTTCAAAAATTCGTCATATGAATAGAACGCTTGCCTGACGAGCCACCGCTTTATGTGTAATGCCTCCATTCGTATTAATACAAGTCCCAACCTAAGTCTAAATCATTTTGATGAATATTCTGTTCTGTTTTCAAAGTTTGTGCCGAATTATGTTTTATTGGGACAGTGAGTTAGTAATCAATAGTATTAGAAATCTTCAAAATATTTACCACTTCTTACACTATAATTTATTAACCTTACCCGTCTCATAAAAACGAATAAAGGATATAATATGCGTAACATCTATGCTATAAAAATGATTTTTTTGTATGTGTGATTTAGTTGTTAGCCGCAGATGGCTGTGATAACTTTACCCCGACTGGTGGGTGAGCGCTGAGGGCTCTCAACCCAAAAGAAAAGGAAAACTCGCAAGAAAAGGAAAAATTCCCTCCTATTAGAGAGAAGGGTTTAGTTCAGCATTGAGATAGTATGAGCTGAAATGATGATGACGAACACTGTAATAGGGAAACGTTATAAAAAAAAATAGCTCGCATATTGACGTAACTTTAACGTACATAACTAACCAATCATTTTTATGTTCATATTATTAGCATAATCCACAATTGAAATCATAACACCATGAATTGTGAGATTCATTTCGCAAGAAAGCTTTCTGTTATTATTTTCATTTTACTATTATTACCTTCGTAGCTTTAATATTCTAACTTTTCCGTGTGGTGACGGCGTAATAATACAATTCACCATCTTAGATACAAATCATGTAAATCCCACTACTCGACACAATTGGAAATTGACTTATTATACCAGGCTATTCCATGTGGTGACGTAGTAAGAATACAAATCACCACTCCCTATCTTGCCCGTGGATGTCGTAAAAGACGACTAAGGTATATAATACGCAAAAAAACATTTATGCAAGAGAAGGAAAACTCGAAATAAAACCCTATACCACCCTGTCTGACCGTATGGTATAGTAAGTTCAATTTCCCTCCTTGTGGAGGAAGCTCGGGCCCAACAGTGGGACGTACATGAGCGGAAATGATGATGATACCAGGCTGGATGTAATACTAAGAATACAAATAACCGCAATTTCTGTTGCCCGTGGATGTCGTAAAATACTACTTACGGAATATGCATATAACATATGTGGAAGAGAAGGTAATCAGGAAATAAAACCATATACTAGCATGTCTGACCAGCATGGTATTGTAGGTTAATTTTCCTCCCATGGAGGTTCGAGCCCAGCAGTGGGACGTTTATGAACTGAGACGAGACGAATAAAACAACTAAAAGTTTATTTTACGATACCTTTTTTTGTGCAATGTTTAGTTGCATAAACTGTATATAACTTATTTATAAGATAAGGACACGATATTATTACCTAGAACAGGGATTCCCAAAGTGTGTTCCGCGGAACAAAGGGGTTCCGTAGAATAGTCATCAGTGTTCCACCAAAATAATACCGCGGTTACAAATATTATTTTGAAATAGTGCAAAATTAGTGATGAGAAGTCATTACTATTATGTAAGTAGATAGATAGCAAGAATTCTCTGGACTAGGGCACAGCAGAGCAAATAGCCAGAGACAATGCAAGGCGGTTTTCGCCCCGTTCAGATTTATTATCATTTGATATGGGTTCCATAAAATAAAAGGAATTCGGTTGGTGTTCCGTTACCTTTAAAATTTAGGAACCCCTGGCCTAGAATGATGTTACCAATAGTGGAGTGGTGATCTATTAAATCATAAATCTATGAGCATATGAGAAAAAGGGTATCAGATATGTATGAATAACGACTTTTAATATCTTTACACGTGTCACAGTATTGTATAGCTATTTTACAAAAATACCGTACTATTAAATTTTTGCCAAATATTTTATAATTGCATATATTATTTCTTTCTTCTTATTCTTTCTTTCTTATTTGATTGGTTTTTATAAATATTTTTTTATAGATTTTCTGAGCCTTCGTTGGACGGCTTATAATCTGTTCTTAAAATTCTTCCACATGAAAAATCAATGATCCATACTAAGAATTATTTAATAACTAGCTGACCCAACAGACGTTGTTCTGTTGAAATAAAGCACCATCTACCGTGTCCAATTATGAATCTAAACCATTCTCGAATCCCCTTGAACACACACAAAAGGGTTCGTCAACACGGGTCTAGTCGTGTAGGAAGAGTTTAGTGACATACACATGTACGCAAGAAATTTATATATATAAAGAAAAGCGATGAAGATTACCTCTAGCGATTCCTAAAGCGATATACCATTCAGGATCCTTAGAAGGCTTCTTTTCATAATATTTTAACAATTTGTCCAAAGTAATAGATATTCTGTAAACTTTTGGAACATTGTATATGAAATCCTGTGTATCAAAGTACGGATAAATTCCATGGACTCCAGTTATGATTACTACTGTTAACAAGGCGCTATATTTCGTATACATCTTAATAAAAACTGGTCATTTATTCGGTAAACTACAGTCGTTATCGTTAAATTAAAACGGCCATATGGGTTTACGTGATTGGACCATTTGTACCGTTTGTTTTACTTTGATTCATGTGTGCGGCTGTATGTACTTTAGAATTTTGCATAGGATGGTCAGTAGTTAAAATGATCATGTAACAATTGCGGTTACAAAAAATGACTACACAAGTGGGAGTGGTGGTCCTTTCTTCCCGAGTGTATCGTGTATACAATATATATCATTATATTTAAAGACAGCAACCAGCATTAACGGAAATAGCCCTTTATTGCCGAGGACTTGACCAACATATTAGTCCTAGACTCGAAAGAATAATTTATGGATCGTACAAAGTCTTTATTCTATGGGGAAATCGAACCCATGACACTTTACTTTAATCACTATGTCATGTGTGCAGTCATATAATAGCTTGCTATTCCCCAAAAGGTGGATTTAGAAATCTATGTTTAGGCTATATGTAAAAAGAGCACATAGTCATCGGAAAGGCTGTGTACTGGAATGAGTGCAACACTAAAGTGATATCCCGAACTAGCTTCATAAAGCAATGGTCTATTAAAGGGGTCGAAAATAAAACTACAGAAATGAAGGATTCATGGACTGATTGTCGTAAATATAACTTCAGTTAAGTTTTGTGAATCTCGCATATCTTTATATATAAATTTCTTGTGTACGTGTGTATGTCACTGAACTCCTCCTAAATGGCGGGCTGGATGTTGATGAAATATTTTTTGTATGTTCAAGGGGATTCTAGAATGGTTTAGATTCACAATTGGACCCGGCAGGTGGCGTTTATTTGAGAACAACGTCTGTTGGGTCAGCTAGTTATCTTATAGTTCCCAATTATTTTAATCAAAAATCTCATTGAAATTCTATGATAATCATAATATTATAAACGGAATTGGCATTACATAACTATCTAAACATTATGAGTAAGTTCTTTGTATTAAACAGCAATAATAATTGAAAGCATCGTAGCAAAATATATAAGCTTAACAGAACAGATGTCGTAAAACAAGACGATATTCATTAATTTTATAAGTCGTGATACAATAACGAAAATAATTAACCTACTTTTGAAACATCTCTTTAACTCCCTATAAATAAGTCACGACAAACTATTTAAAGTATAGCGAAACGAATGTAACATGTTAAACTATTAATAGCACCTTGAAATTATTATATTTAGTTCTAATTGCTATCTTGTCGCTTAGGCTTTTTGTTCGTTTGATTAATTCGTACGTCATTAAGGTACCCATTGAAAATCAGCGTTGCAGTGTAGCATATTGCACTGTAGCATTATTGCTGAATGGGAACCTCATTGACACTTATCATATTTTGTTTTTCTTCTTTGTGTTGTATTTACAGTTAAGTTTAGCTATTATTTTAATTTTCTTATAAAACCTTTATATTTCACTCGACTTACTGTAATATCTAAATTTAAGCTAAGTGTCAATAAAACAGTTTTATCTTTATCTTTATCTAATTAAGCCTCATCCTTGTATATAATACATCGTGAACTAAGAATCTATTCACGTGTGTTAAAATCTCGAAAGTAACCCGAGAGGGGCAGCATATGGTCTTATGGAAAGGGCGAAATTACACTGCATCAACAGACAAGCTCGAGAGTCGTACTTGTTTTCACGTATTTTATGCAATGCCGAGAACAATTGTATAAGTGTACGGCTCCATTCGTTGTGCCGGTGAAAAAAAAAATTAGAGAGAGGTTGTTACAGTGGTGTTAGAATTAATCGTTATTTTGCATGTCAATTAAACCATGGCTGTGTCGCATCAGTGGTTCGTGCAGTGGTCCGCCCCGCCGGCGGTCATTTCAGATATTACTAGTCAATATAATACTGTGAATGATCGGTGGACAAATAACAAACCAGAATGGAGTGACCCTTTGGAATTGCGTGAACAAAGTGATGCTAGAAGAAATTATTATCCAAATCGTGAAAGCAACTCATTTGAACAGGTTCCATATAGATTATCTAATAATGGTGAGTTATTTTTTATACAGTAAGTTATTTTGTATAAAATAAATAATTAATGTAATATAAATCACACGTACAAAATAATATCTAGTATCTGGTATTGTAAAATATACAAGTGATTTTTATAGACTTTGAATATAGACGAAATATTTGATATTAAAGCATTTTAGTAGAGTTTTATTGATTTTATTACTAATTAATTAAATTCTGTTGCTTTAGTATTAGTTGTTCTGAGCCGAAATGTAATTTATGTCTGTTAGTTATTTGTTCGTAAAGTCCCCCGCAATACAAGAATTATTTCCTTAGTGCCGAGTCTTGTTTAAAAAGATGTTGTTTTAAAAATAAAAAAATGATACGCTATTTATACAGATGTTAAGGTTGATTATTGCGTGCAACTCATCACATTCGCTAAATACATTAACATTGGATCACATTCATTAATTTGCTAATTACAGTGCTTGGAATAGATTTCTAATATCAGATCTCCGTGGAAATCTGTGCCGAGATATTAATTTTTCAATTCGCATTTTATTTAAGACAAAAATGCTTGGTGTATTAAAGCAATAATCTTTGTATTGCGGAGATTTATACAAATAACATTTGTATATACAATTAACAAACAAATTACATCCAGACTCAGAACAACAATTTGTAGAACGCACAAAGTATCTTGCGTGGGATTCATATGTGGTGTACATAACATCTATGCAAGAGAAGAAAAACTCGCAATGAAACCCTATACCACCCTATACCAACAAGTCCGACCATCGCGGTATGGTAAATCAAATGCCTTCCCTTAACGGACGAAGGAGGTTTTAACCCAGCACCCACTGCTGGGTACGTATATGAGCCGAGATAAAAAAAAATATGAATGAATTAGTTCTTGACTTCGTGGATGTTTGTCTACATATACCATTCGACGTGACGTAAAGAGACTTACGCAGTGGGTTAATTACATCACACGTTCGTTGCGTTACGAGATCTATCGGATCTCTTGCAGGACTTTTGTATTGTGCGTTGACTATAATCGTGTTTTTTCACTCTTTGCGGGCGGCGCTAACGTATAAAGTATTTTAAGTATGAGTAGGTAAGACAAATATACATATTTACTTCCTACGTAAAGGTGAATTCAAGGACATAAAAAAAACAATTAGAGATGGATTAGGTCCCTAACGCATAGTAGTATATTTGCAAAACCGTATATTTAGGAGACTGATTTGGTCTCAAACGCACCAAAGGGTAGGTTAGTTACGAGATCTTTTAGGTCTCCAAAGCACCAGCTAAAAGTTCTTTGAAAATGATGGCGTAGGGAACGTGTTAATAACTAAAGCTGTGACATTAACATACGTCAACATAATACTAGGTATATATACACTTTGCGTTTAGTTTTACGCTGATGCTCATTTTATCATCAAGTAAAAATGCAATAATTACCATTATCTAGCTCTTATACTAATTAATTGGGGTCGACTCAATATGTACTCCTTCTGCATAATGCATATTGCAAAAGTTATTAGCAATAGTTTTATGATAGGCTGCCTGCTTGACCGGCTAAGAGCTAGTCGGAGTGGCGCACGAAGGGTTCCGTACCGTACCATTATCTATAACGAGCAAGAAACGGTAAAAAAAATCAAGTTTGTTGTATGGGAGCCCCCTTAAATATTTATTTTATTTTATTTTTAATATTTGTTGTTATAGCGGCAATAGAAATACATCATCTGTGAAAATTTCGACTGTCTAGCTATCACCGTTCTTGAAATACAGCCTGGTGACAGACGGACGGACGGACGGACAGCGAAGTCTCAGTAGTAGGGTCCCGTTTTTACCCTTTGGGTACGGAACCCTAAAAAGGAGGGAATGAAATTGTTATCCAGGCTGCTATAGATGGAGTTGATTAGATCTACGTAAAGCTTTTAATCGTCTTTTACAATACCTACGAGCGACATAAGCGTTGGAATTATTTGTAGCCGCCACTACACGGCAATTAAAAATGCAATAATTAATGATTTCTGATGTTTACGCGAGTATTATACATTTTAAATAAAACAAACGCGATAAAATCCGTTAAGTAGTTTTATTTAAAATGCAATAATTAATCATAAAATCCTCTATTGATGAACGCAACCATATTTTTTAATAGATTTATATTATACTGTAAATGAAAATGTACAAATTTGTTTCAACAATATTGTAACTATTATATCTACAATAAGCCTTTTAAAATAGAGTAATACGACAGCATTCTTAAGAATTAGTTTAAGTTATTTATATTTCATTAAGTTGTTGCAATTTGATGGCCATAATAACTAGATTTAGTTTTGATTATTAAGTAACTGTGTGATTTAGTGTTGACAATGGATAACCGATTAAATATAGACTGTAAATCTCTTATCGGTCGGCAGCACATCGATAGAATCTCGCTAGAAAAATTAATTACCCTATACCAACTAGTGAACAAAACTATTGTGCTCCTGAAACGGCATTCTATCTTCATGTGCAGGTGCATATAACTTTTTCGTGTGGTGACAAAATACTTAAGCATACAATTCTCCACGGGCAAAATAGGGAATCTTGCCCGTAGGTATCGTAAAAGACGTCTAAGGGATATAATATGCATATAACATATGTGCAAGAGAAGGAAAACTCGCAATGAAAACCTATACCAACATGTCTGACCAGCATGGTATCGTATGTCAAATTCCCTCCCGTTATGGAGGAGGCCTGAGCCCAACAGTGGGACGTATATAGTTTGAGATGATGTGCACTTACAAGAATCTGTATTTTTGTATTTATTTATTTTGTAACATATTTCACATTAAATTACATATTAAGTAAAAGGCTATAAAGATATTACATAGATATAACAAACTGAAAAGACACAATTTTACACTGTTTTTATTGTTTTATACAACTGCCAAATATTTTGCAATATAATACCATTGGGACTAGAATTTTTAAAACTATTACAAACAATTAATTATAACAAGATTACAAAAAGATAATGATATTCGTACAATGTATGCCGAGGCATATATAAATATTTATGCTCATACATTTGTGCATTCCTTATAAGTACATTTTTACACATACAATTCATTTGTACGTGTATGTGTTACTCGACTCCCCGACAACTGCTGGACGGATTAGGCTGAAATTTTATGTTTATTGAAACGGATCTATAGTGTTTGAAAACAATTAGACTTCGGTTATCGGTTTGTCACCAAATTTGATGTGTTTACTATACAATTAACTACATAATTTCAAGTGGTACATTTTAATTTTGTTTTTTCGTTTAGTAAACAGTGAGATATCATTTTAAAAATGGAACGAAGGGAGATTCGCCACTTGCCCACGTTTAATCAATATACCGCACACCGCAATTGAATGGAAGGAATACGAGATAGGATCAAGGTGGACTAGGTGATAAGGAAATCTTACTCTCACGTGATGAGTACCTTCCAGAACATCAATTTCCAATTTGCCGCAGAACTTCAAATATTTATTTGACATGTGTTTTGCCCCTAAACGAGGCATCCTCAGGACAGTTCGGCTTCAAAGGTGCATTTAAAGCGATATAGTGCATCATTTTCTCTTCCATAGTGGAGGAAATCCGTTCTCAACAGTGAGACTTATTTGGGCTGAGATGATAATGATTTCGGGTATAAAGGAGTGAAAATTTTAAAATAGTAAAATTTTAAAATATATGAATATCCTCACTATGATGTATAATTTTGACTTTGCTTCGCTCATTTTAGCGGGGACACTATCGTGCTTTTAGATATTTATTTAAAACTAATATGTCTAAAAACTCAAAAAAAAAATTGAATCACCCATTTTTGCAATATTATAGATTAATTTTGATATTTTTATTTATGTTATTTTAAGTTAAATGCTTATAGAAACTAAATAATTTTAATCTATGCCTCTATCCAATCCTCCTCTGTTGGATATATGTAGGTCTTATTCGTGGAATGAGAGATAATGCTATAAATACTTGGCAAATAGGATGCAAGTAAAAGTTAGTTTTAAAGGTTTCCCATGTCAACGCTACGGCCCAGTCCTAATGTTACTTAGTTGGTTTAAAATGTTAGAGAATTTTTACTGCCACGGGAACGTAAGAGGTGGCAAGACATTGTATTCCTAATCCGTCACCATAAGATCGTTTTATATTTCTTAATATTTTAATTTTCACAAATAATTTTCACAATAATTATATAATAATTTATTTTTACAATAATCTTAAAGAAAAAGAAGCAACTTCAACTGGACTAAATTGAAATGAGACTATACGGGAAGCACCAGCAAAATCGCTTCACCCAGTCGAAAGTTCTGAGGTAACAAACATAAAAAAATACAGTCGAATTAAAAATCTCCTCTTTTTTCATTCAATATTGTTCATTCATTTAATATTGTATTTTAAGCATTGATTACATTAATCGTCAATTTTAAACTAGTTTATTTGTTTGAAGGCTAAATGTAACAATAATTTTAGTGACAAATGAATTTACGATTACGATCACTTGAAGTTTTTAATATTTGGGAAAAGTAGCCTTAATCATGTATTTTGTCAAGGCTAATATCTCGAACATGTAAAAAGAATATGATGTAAAATCATTCTTACAAAATAGTATAAAACCATATTTTATGACATTATTATTAATATTAAAGGTTTCCTTATATTAAAACTAATTTTAAAAGGTTTTAATTTCACCTTAACATGTGCATAACTTCCTCTAAAAACCTGATTGTGCCCATAAAAAATTGTTAAATCTATCTAAAAATATAGATATAATGGGTAAAAGTATAAAACTCATCTAAATTTTGCCAAAAAGTAGATTTTTATGTAACTGTTTTAATAATAATTATATCCTCCTTCACAATCCAAAATAATTACAGCACTAATATGTCTAAAAAATATATACAATAAAGTAAAGAAAAATTATTCATTCATCATATAATTTTGGAATATATGACTACTCGACAATAGGAGAAAATTTTACCTTACTGGTCAGACTGATTGCTTTAGGGTTTTGTTTCAAGATTACCTTCTCTTGCATAGATTTTAAATGCATAACATATTCCTTAGTCGGCGTTTACGATATCCACGGGCAAGACTATGGACGGTCCATTGTATTCTTATTCGGTCACTACACGGACATTTATTTCACCTTTACTTGTGAATAAACTTCCTCCGAAAACCTATATAGTGTCCATAAAGTACTGCTTAACCCATCTGAAAATATAGGATATTATTTCTAGGTTTCCTTCTATATATATATATATATATATATATATATATATATATGTTATTAGCATCACATGGAACATACATTCGGTTAAAATTGATAACAAGGTCAGATTTGTAGTAAATGTGATATGTATAATTCCACAGAATTTTTTTAAGGTTATCTTCTTATTGTTTCTTGCTTTGTCCCATTATTTGGCGGTCCTCCTTGTTTTCAGGCAACAGAACGTCATATTCTGGGCTAATGATCCGGTTTCAACTGAGCCTATACTCTCGTCCTTAAAAATGTCCTCCATGTAGCCAAAAATCGACCTTTGCTCTTCTCCTTTCTGAAACAACCAAGCTTTTTACAGTACATTTATATATATACAGTATAGAACACATTTTTAACCATTATAGAGTTGCTATAATTTTGAGTATGGCTATTACACTGGACAACTATGAACATAGCATAGCAAATGTCGAGCCTTTTCTTCACAGAAATTTACTTCATTAGTTTTTAGCAAATAAAAGGTCGTACTCGTGCACAAATTTTACCCCCCTGCATTAAAATACTGACTGAGATAAGTATAGTAAACAAATTTATCTCAACACCTCCAGGCCTCCTAAAATTTGGAACGCGGTCGCAGCCTTCTGCGAGGCAGTATTCTCGTAGCCGAGGCCGCGGGTGACGTGACCGGGGAATTAGTCTGTCACCCGCCGAGATGACGACCGCGTGAGGAAAGACCGACGTCCTCCCCGAGGGAGGGACGTCAGTCGATGGCAGGGTACCCCACTAGGGGGTATTCCGTGGGGCCGACCACTGATGACAAGTAACCCTGCTCCAGTGGTCGGTCCAACGACGAAGGCGACCTGGTGTTCGGGTGGGTTGCGGGTGTGCGTGCTTCCGGGGCGCCCCTCTGTCGCCCCGGATGGAGTGGCGCGAGGATATCTGTAAAGATTCAATTGTCTGCTATTATGGTTTTCTCGCAACAGACAAGTGAATGAACGACTATACGGACAAGAGAGGTTTACTTGTATGAATTGTATTACTACGAGCATATATACGGGTAACCCAACTTTCTGAGGGTGTTTTCTTGTGGTGGGTTTTGATACCTTTAGTATCACCGAACCTTATTGCATGTATTCACAATTCCTTCGCTTCCTTCACAGTAGGTAGCGGCCTAGCAAAGATCCTTAAGCACCAGTATCACTTACCATCAGGTGAGCTGTTTGCTCATTTGCCATCAACAGCAATAAAAAATAAATCGTTATATGTTATGATAATATTTTTATTATCATAACAGACTAATTAGAAACATGATAACTAGACACACTTATTATTCCCTTCATTGTATTTTTTGTCGCAATAATAATATAATCAAAATAGATTTCGTTACCATTACGCAATGATGCTAATTGTTAAGTACTACTTTAACAATAATTAGATGAATTTTACAAATAGTAATGTGCGCGGTAAAATCTCTAATTTTAAAGTATAATGTCTTATTACCAACATGCTTTTTTATGCATGAGTTGCTCAGTAGGTCAAGAGATTATCTGTGGGCTACTGAAGTGTAGTACGAACTAAACATTGTAACAACGTACATACGTAAATCACTAATTAATTCAAATAAAAACTAATAATAATAAATCAATAATTTACGTCTGTACACATAAAAACTTAATAAAATTATATAAATTTGTAAAAAAATATGTCTCATATTTTTTATGTCTCCTACTGTTGCCATGCCCTACAGGGTAAAATATATATAACCCACCCGACCAGCGTGGCAGTTTATTTTCCATCCTATTGTGAAGGAAATTTAAGTGCCATCATGGGAATGACCATAGATGAATGAATGGATGTATGTGCATAAATCCGTTTATTGTATTTTCCTGATCCACGTCTTATTTTTTTAAAAAACAAAGTAAAAATACTAAAACATTTAATGGTGTATTTTTATACTGCGTAATATTAAACAAGGTAATAAAAATATTTTTAACAGTAACTAAATTACACTATTAGTGATATGCAATCACCTTTTCACTCCCAATGCTGTAAGGCACATAGGCTATAATATTGGTAATGTGTACTACAAAACGTTTTTGTTAAGCAATATTACCGCAGTATTGGTGAAAGTAAATTTGACTAAACTTACGCACGGATCTGAGATTGTTCTACGTACTTATATCCATATTGCATACAAAATGTTTACCCTCTACTTCTGAAGTCGCTTTAATGAAAAAATTTAAATGAAATTCTATGCAAGTAAATATAAAGATCAAATTTTCCTTTCATTGGCCCTTCTGTCGGAATCAAACGCAGCACTTTGAATTCTAAGGCGTTGACTTCCCTTCTGACCACAACGCATTCTGGGATCAGCGGTATAGCGTCAAAAGAGAAATACATTTCGGATTTTCTTCTCTTTCTGAAGTTTAGTGAGGAAATATATTGCCAGAAGGGGTATGCAAGGAGATTGTATGATATCTTCTGATGACTAACGATCGTCATCTAGAGCATCTGGATTATGTGTGATTGATTCTGTTAATCAATCAAATTAAATAGAGTTCCATTAAAGGATAATTTCGTCACTTGATTGATTATCAAATGTGTTACTAAATGCCACCAATTTTCAAATGCAAAATGTTTGAAATTATATTGATGAAAACTCAGACTGATAATGAGCAGTTCCTCATTCAGGAATTACTTCATTATTTCAATGAAAGGAATTACGCGCATGTTTATTTTATTGTTGCTACTATGTAAAGCGTAGTGTCTTGCCAAATGAATTTCTTACTTTATCTGTAGTTTATGTTTGTGGCAATGGCCATCATAGCATGGCCATCATGCTCACTGAAAGGTCTGCTTGCGGTAGCTACAAGGATCGGGTCACTCCCTTCCCTTCATTATGGTTGAGGGGAGTAATGGCTGCTCTAGTGGTGATCGGGTGCCCTTGTGGCATCTGGTCCAGCCATAATCTTGTCACTATATTTATCATTATTATTATATTTGAGAATTGAATCATATATTTCGAAAGGCATTCGAATCACACTGGAGCTATTAATAAGCATGTTCATATATATTACATCTGTAATTATTCGAAATTTACTTACGTGAGATTAGCAAATAAATAAAAAATAGACAATCCCGCTGAGTTTCTTGCCGATCTTCTTAGTGCGGTCGCGTTCCGATTTGGCGGTAATTTTAAGACAACATGTAAAAATAAATACAATATGTAAGTGCAACCCGCGGGGTTTATTCATAATAAAAAATTTGAATTTGTTTACGTTTTAAAACACTTACATTTTATGTCCTTCTCATATATTGATAGACGGAATCCGAATTCATATGACGCTGGAAATATCTATGTTTGTATATACCTATAAACAATTATATCTAAATGGACCATTTTAATTTATATTTACCAAATGCTAAGTTTTTGCAGGGGATGGCGACGTAAGTATACAATTTATCACTTCCTATGTTGCCTGTGGGTGACCCCCACGGGCAATATAGGGGACGATAAAAGATGGCGAATGGAGATATGGAGGGATATGGGGACATCTTCAGTGTGGTGATGGAGTAAGAATACAATGCACCACTCCCTATCTTACCCGTGGATGATGTAAAAGACGACTATGGGATATAACATGCACATAACATTTGTGCAAGGATAACTCGAAATGAAACCCTATACCAACATGTCTGAGCAGTATGGTATAGTAAGTCAAATTCCCTCCCATTGTGGAGGAGGCCCAAGCTCAACAGTGGGACGTATGTGGGCTGCGATAAGGGATATGATATGCATATAATATTTATACAACTCGAAATAAAACCCTATACCAGTCCGTCTGAAAAGCACGATA
The DNA here is from genome assembly GCA_032191425.1 of Lymantria dispar. Classification (NCBI taxonomy): domain Eukaryota; kingdom Metazoa; phylum Arthropoda; class Insecta; order Lepidoptera; family Erebidae; genus Lymantria; species Lymantria dispar. Next base: position 13,021,198 of record CM063451.1, read on the forward strand.
GAGTAGGTCAATTGGACGTAGTTAAGCAAACTAGAACCAACCCACACCTTGAGTGAAACTGAATTAAGTATAAAAGTAGACCCTCAACCGTGCTGTGCACCTGTCCTGGTCAAAAAAACTAACCCAAAACAGAATATCATTATAAATTTGTTTTTTCAAAATAACTGTTCCATTCTTTTCAACAGATATTTGAAACAAAAACCTCAATAACTCAAAAGTGAATTTTTGAGGGTTAGTGTTAGTTTGCTAAACTACGTCCAATTATTCTCCTGCTATAGTATGCCTGTCCATAACGACCGAATGAGCGATGAGCGAATGATTGTATAATACTATTTCTATGCTACAGAAAGCAGCTCGTAGAGAGAGCTCGTTAACTTGAAAGTATTGACTTTAAGAAATGAATGGATAAATAAATATAATTAGGTATTTGTTTGTTACATCATATCAACGAATAATATTGCATTATATAAATTTGAATGAATGAGTCAAATTCGAATAAATATGTAATGAAATATTTTAAACCGATTTTATACTGGTTATTGTACTTAGTTTGGTTTAAATGCATTTAAATAAACAGAATTTATGTATCGCAACATTTATTTTAAGAGAACATCCTGCAGTAATTTTTCGACGTTCTTTCATTACACGCGAACTTAAAGCAATCAAGGACCCAGTAAAGATTTGTTCTGGGTAAAAATGGGATCAATGCTCCTAGACGATTGAATTAGCGGTTAATTTTTAGATCATTGGCCGATTCGTGCAGTTAATAGAAAAAAGAAGTTAATTTCATTTCTAACAAGCATTTAACTGGATTAATACTACGTTTCTAGCAAGGTGGTATTATTTTTGCAATGTAGTTATTCATGAGAATCTTTTTTTTATATCCAATAAAATGTAGAAGATATTTGTCAAAGTAAGTTATAACTTTAGAATATACACGCTTTTTATTACGTCAAAATGTTCGGTTCCCATGCGATAAATTTAAATGATAAAATATTCATTAATACAAACGAAGCCATGTGTATAAGCTAGTTTCAACTAAAGCCTGACAATACCTTCCAGTCTAGATCAGCATTAAATCGAATTCCATTCCCACATGAAACAATCCATGGTCCAAATTAAAAATGGTTGTTCTGAATCTGTATGCGTAATTCCTGTCCAATATATTATAAGGTAATTACTTGTAATATAGTTAAATACTACTATTTAACTATATTACATTAACATCTAGATTTGATTACAAGTAATATCTTTTAATAATAAAATAAAGGACTACGTGAACTCACAATAGATTAATACGATTTTTTCATACATAAATTTGTCTGCTTGTATTTCTTATACATAAACTCCTTAATTACTGAACCGACTATAATAAAATTTAAAGCATATATTATCAGCGTTATAGTAAAAAATGTAATGTACTTAAAGTTCGAAAAATAATATGCGCTTGCCGGCTTAACTCAGGAATTTATTGTGGTTTTACGCCACATTAGTGGTGGTCGTTGAATAAACGAACAGTTTTTTTCGACTGTTTCTTTGCCGTGAACTAATAAACCAGTTTATAGTTGACTGATAAACATGTTTACGTATGAACGGCTTCGCGAAACGGTCGTCGTATCAACGAGTGACACGAACGCGACGACTTGCGACTATTCGAAAGCGCCCGAATCGGCCCGAACTTGGAAGGCGAGATGCGCGCGCGCTCGCACGGCTCGCTACGCTTTTTACCCGCCCCGCAAACCTCACCGCCCGTAGGCGTGAGTTGAGCCGAAATCATAACGCATAGATAGATTGATTGCAATTCATTGAACTCTGCTATCGTGTGATGGGACTATCATTACATATTGAAGCGTCAATGTATATTGTACAATGAAACTGTTGTCTAATAAAATTCGTTGAAGTTTCGTTGTCCTTTACCAATGGACGATTAACGTACGTCATAATATAAACTAAACGTCTCGTCTTGTCTAAGCGTCTACGACGTAAACCAGTCGAAAATTAGACTGTTTATTCAACTAGTTTACCATCGACGATAAACGGTCTCGTTGCGTCGACTGTAAAATCGTCGACGACCCATTACTACGCCACATATTAAAGAAGCTAAAGTGCGAAGATTGTAGTAACTGATGAGGGGTAAAGAAAAATATCATTCCACAATTTGATTGATATCAAGAACACGAGAGGGGAGGGTTATTTTATTCTTTCAAAGATGTGTTCAATTTATGCAATAAAAACGGACACATTATAGGGCATTTTCAACGTTGTGAACTGAAGTTAAACTTACAGAGAATTATTGCCGCCGTTCTCAAATCATTCGTTCATGCATTAAAATTTTCGAATCATAGAACCATTTTATTAAAAGCTATTATTTATTATTACTTATCATTTATAATAAATTAACGTTATTTTAAGGGCACTATGGGTTTTTAAACATTATTAACTAGGTTTTTTAAAAACATAAATAATAATTCTACCAAATAAAATGTTTTCTGTTTTATTTTAAATAGCGTCTCCATTGCTTTTTTACTTCTTCATGCGTATGACATTGACTGAACTATGATAAGACATTGACTGAACTATGATAAGACTCAAACGCACTTGCGATATTAAACGTAATCGAGCGAAGTAATATCTAAATTCGAGAAAATGGGTCATTGTGACCTTTTTTAATGATGTATGTATGACGGCACTCGGACGTTTTTTTTACTATTTTCACTTAGAAATTGTGACTCTATAGATACTTGTTTAATGTTTACAAAACTGTAACATATGACAAGAGTAAGTATTAACCAACTCATATAAAGGGAAAATCATATCGCAGTTGAATTATTCTAAGCATTTTTGTCCAATCTTATTCGCAATTATTCGTTATACAAACCGCAACGTTTTATTGCGTTCATTTCTAATGGTAGAAAATATAAATGTCTCACTAATGGTTTGCGCTAAAAATTCTAAGAAATAACCTCGATAACAACTAATGGACAAAGAAAACGTATATAGGGGAAAGCGTAACAGTAATCAGTTACTTTGATTGTGTTTCTTTTTTATGGGATGTTATTAAATGTTAATTGTTGAACTGAATATTATTCTAATACTAGCAACCCGCACTCGCTTCGCTTCGGTTTCAGTCGTCTTTCCTGAATAGTTCCAGTTCCCGTGGGAATACCGGTATAAAACATAGCCTAGTTTACGCCCTGATATTATAGCTTTCCATTGGTGAAAGAATTTTTGAATTCGGTCCAGCCGTTTTGAAGATTACCCGGAACAAACAGACAGACAGACAGACAAAAATTTTTAATCGCTATTTTAGGCATAGGTGTCGTGCAAATAACCGTGTGAGCATGAAAAAAGTCTATTATTTTGACATTACAAACAGACACTCCAATTTTATTTATTGGTGTAGATCAGCTGACCCAACAGACGTTGTTCTGTGCAAATAAAATAAAAATAATTGTCCTTGATATCGACAGCAGCGCCACCTACCTGCTCTAAACCATTCTCGAATCACCTTGAACAAACACAAAAAACTTCGTCGACAGCGGTCCAGTCGTTTAGAAGGAGTTCAGTGACATACATACGTACGCTAGAAATTTATATACATACCAGCTGACCCAACAGACGTTGTTCTGTTCAAATAAAATAAAAGGAATTCTCCTAGAAATCGACAACAGCGCCACCTACCGGGTCCAATTGTGAATCTAAACCATTCTCGAATCCCCTTAAACATGCACAAAAAGTTTCATCAATATCGGTCCAGCCGTTTAGGAGGAGTTCAGTGACATACACTCGTACACAAATTTATATATAAAGATATATATAAAGATTTGTATTATGATAGTAAATTATAGCCTCATATCGCCATCGTTATCTTAAAACAGCAACTACGATCGCCAATTTTCCTGCCAAATGTGATGATTATGTCCATATCTCAGATTGGGAAACCTCTATTTAACAGCGGACGTCGAAAATCTGATGGTTGGATGGATAACATTGCTATTTTTGTGCAACATGTATTTACTTGGGTTAATGAAACATTTAAAATTTAATTAGCAATTTTACGTAACTCGCACGCTACATTTCATATTTTTATATACTGCCAGGTGTTACTGATTACATAATGTGATTATGAGTTTAGTTATATACGGAGAATGTGGCTCTATCATCCGTACTATCGCTCCTAAGTGACGTCCATCTAACAACAATTGGGCTGCATACTATTAGCATTAAGAAAATTATTGGACAACACTATCGATATGCATGGATCAATTTCAATTTTTAAATGAAAATAATTGCTAGTTCGACGCTAGCGATATCGCATTAAGTACAATATATTACGTGGTTGTTCAAATAATAAAAGATGACATCCATATATTGCAGACGATGTGATTGATTTTTCTGTCTGCTTGCCTTTTTATCGTTGTGGTCTATATACGGCATAATACTAGTATAAAATCAACATCTATCACTGAATTAATAAGTTTCTGGAAGGACTGTTAAAAAGTGTTCCTTTTTGGAATACACACGGTATATTTATCTTTTTTGTGAGAGCTTCATTCAAAGTCTCTACATGAATGCGACTAATCGAATTTCGTCAATCTTATGAGTAATTGCTCATATTTGCGATGCTCCGGCCCCACCCATAAGGTCGTTCTATTTTATTAATACTTCTGTGTGTGCAACAAATTGTATTCATTAAGTATTCGTAACTGAACTACAGAAATAAAATGTCTAAATTCAGAACAAAAGCGCTGAAAGGAAGTTAAGGTAAACGGCATGTAAAATAAAAACTAAACAAAAGCCCAAACATTATGTAGAGGCGAAATTGCATGCACAAAATCAATCGACCGCGAATTTTAAGATTAATTGATTTTAGTACAGCACCTAAATCCACATAAAAAAAAACTATTGTATCTGGTCCAAATAACATTCTACAGTACGTAAAAATTACCATGACCTTTTCTTTATATTATATCATATCGACTAATATACGTTCCTCTGTTTGGCCCCAGCTTCTTACATAATGATAGGGAATTAGATTATACCACGCTGGTTGCACGAGTTGATATAATTTAAATTTGGTTTAATTTCGAGTTTTTTTTCTTTTTAACAGAAAATTTTCTTCAAAAAAGGAGGTTTCTCAATTCGACTGTATATATGCTTTTTTTTTTCCCGGGAGCTGGCGGATCTCCGGGCCGCGTGTATTCGCGTCCGGAGGGCCTACACCCGCAGCCGGCGGCGCCATCGCGACGCGGAGCGGGAGGGCCAGCTTTACGAGGGCTACCGCAATGCGCCGTCGGCCTTCAGGCTGGCCGTCCGCTCCGCCAAGGACGTCAGTCGGCAGGAGATGCTGAACGGTCTCGACTGTGACCCTTGGGGTCGCCCCTATCGCACGGCGCTGAGTAAGCTCCGCGCGCGGTGCCCTCCCCTCACTGAGACTCTCCAGCCCGGCCTTCTCACCCGGGTCGTCGCGAACCTGTTCCCACGGCGGGCGGAATACACGCCCCCGGTCATGGCTCCGCTAGACACTGACCGGGAGGCCGACGATGACAGTGTTCCGCCCATCACGGAACCCGAGATGGGGGTGGCGGTGGCGCGCATGCGCGGAAAGTCCATCGCTCCCGGGCCCGACGATGTTCCCAACCGTGTGCTGGCCCTGGTCCTAGAACACCTGGGTCCCCGCCTCAGGGGGTTGTTTGACGCGTGTTTAGCATCCGGACTGTTCCCTGGGTGCTGGAAGGAGGGAAGGCTGGTGCTCCTGCCGAAGCCGGGACGTTCTCCGGGGTCGTCTTCGGCCTACAGGCCTATCGTGCTGCTCGATGACATGGGCAAGCTACTGGAGAGGGTGGTAGCTGCCCGCATCGAGCGGCACCTCGTCGGCACGGGGCTCTATCTGTCAGACGCCCAGTTTGGGTCTAGGAGGGGTCGTTCGACGATCGCGGCTCTGTTGCACCTGAGGGCCGTGGCGACTGAGGCCGTCACTGGCGGGGGAGTGCTGTTCGTGGTGTCCCTGGACATCGCCAACGCATTTAATAGTCTGCCATTCAGCTGCATCAGGGAGGCGCTCCGGTATCACGGGGTGCCAGCTTACCTGAGGCGGCTAGTGGCAGACTATTTGGAGAGGCGCAGCGTGCTCTGCACCAACCGAGCGGGGGACGTTGTGCGAACGCCCATGAAGTGCGGTGTCCCACAGGGGTTGGTCCTCGGACCCACCCTGTGGAACATCGGCTACGACTGGGCGTTGAGGGGGAGCCTCCCGCCCGGGCTGGGCGTGATTTGTTACGCCGACGACACGCTCGTCACAGCCCGCGGTGGGACGCTAGAAGAGGCGACAAGCCTGGCGAAGAGATCGTCAGGCGGATCGAGGCGCTGGGGTTGAGGGTCGCCCTGGACAAGACGGAGGCCCTCTTGTTCCATGGGCGCCGTATGAGCCCTTCCATCGGCGTCTCGATCACCGTCCATTCGGTTGAGATCAGCATCCGGGCCCATATGAGGTACTTAGGCCTGGTGCTCGACGGGCGGACCGAGCGCTACGTGCCGACGGCTATACACGGGGGTCATCTGGTCGATGGCCCTGTACGGCGCACCGGTGTGAGCGGGGTCCATGACCGTCCGACTCAGGGCTATTCTGTGGCGACCACAGAGGGCCATGATGGTCAGGGCTATCCGCGGATACCACACGGTGGCGACGGAGGCAGCGTGCCTGCGTGGCCGGGACTCCCCTGTGGGACCTGGAAGCGGAAATGCTCGCCGGATTGCATCGGCGGGTGACGGGGTTGCGAGCGGAGGGCGGTGTGGTCTCGCTGAGGGAGCTCACCGCCTGGCGCGTCGACGCTCGCCAAGGCGTCATTGCCCGTTGGGCAGTCCGGCAGGAGAGGCCTCGGTTCGGGGAGCAAATGCAGCCGGTGCTGATGCAGTGGTTGGAAAGGCGGCACGGGGTGTTCTCTTTCCGACTGGTGCAGGTGTTGACGGGGCATGGGTGCTTCGCCAAATACCTGCACAAGGTCGTTAGGAGAGAGAGTACACCGTCCTGCCACCACTGCGATTGCGACGAGGACATGGCGTAGCATACGCTCAAGACCTGCGCCGCTTGGGCAGCGCAGCGCTGTGAACTCGTCGCAATCATCAGTGCCGGCCTGACGCTGCCGACTATCGCCAGGGCGATGGTAGGCAGCGTCGAGAACTGGGACGCGGTCGCAGCCTCCTGCGAGGCAGTGATCTCGCGGAAGGAGGCGGCGGATCGCCTGCGCGAGGAGCGCAGCCTCGATGAGGCGATCCGCCGCCGGAGACTGGGGCGGCGTAGGCACAAATACCTGCGCCTCATGCCGCCCTAGCCGTGGCCGCGGGTGACATGACCGGGGAATTAGTCCGTCACCCGCCGAGAGGCTGACCGCGTGAGGAAAGACCGACGTCCTCCCCGAGGGGGTGACGTCAGTCGATGGGAGGGTACCCCAAGTAGGGGGTATTCTATCGGACCGACCACTGATGACAACCCTGCTCCGGTGGTCGACCCAACGACGAAGGCGACGTGCATCGTGGGTGGGTTGCGGGTGTGCGTGCTTACGCCCCTCTGTCGCCCCGGACGGAGTGGTGCGTGGAGCGCACCGACCGCAGCCCACCCCAAAAATATATATATAGTTAGGATTCACCTCTTACGCTGGCAAACATGCCCATATAAGGGCGCGCGAACGTTGAAAGTGTGTCAAAGGGTTGAGAGCCCTCAGCGCTCACCCACTAGTCCGGGTAAAGTTGTCACAGCCATCTGAGGCTAACAACTAAGTCACACACAAAAAAAAATGAAAGTGTGCATTTGCTTTTCGGCGTTCGTGCTGTGCAGACGTTATCGACGTGATTTACTGTATTAGTGAAAATGTGTTGTGAGTACTTTTAGTCTTACGTAAACTGCGTTCAAGTGTTATAGTGTTTGATTTCTTCTTGAATAATTTGTGCAAATTGGTGTTTTCTTAAAGTATAAGATTGGTTTGTGATTTTATCGATTTATATTTTGTTTGTAAATTCTAATTTAAAATGCAAGTCTTAATTTTAATAAACCTTTTACTTTTTTAATGTTTTCCACCTCTGAATCCTAAGTTCAAAAGTGGGACACATTCCCATAAGCCCTTCTGGCCATTCCTAATAGATTACTTTTGATGTGGGTGCGAATATCTTCCTTGGAAAACACCAATTGATTTATTTTTATTTTTGAGTCGGTTTTTAATATGACTGGCGATCGGCATCGCCCATCGATCAGGTCACGCCGATGCGTAAGCAAAAATAGGCCGCGTGGCGACTCGCATTCACGAAGCGAGTCCCATTCTCGTCAATATAGTCATATGGCGCGATGTCGCTTGCGGTCTCGCACGCCTGTGCGAAGCCGATCGCATGTAAGATCTTATTATCGTATAAGATTATGATCACGACGCAGGTCTTCTTCTGGGGCTCATCATTCGAACTGTTCTTTACAACATACCTTGGATTCAATTATAAATCGATTAGATTCCCTCTAATACGATTGTTGTGATAGCGATGTAGTTAAATTGAATGTACCCGCAGAGTCTAATCAAACACAAATAGGTTCTAATATTGCTTAAAATAAGCATCCACTTGGAAGTCAGTGCATCTGACGTCTCTCTACGTGTGCGGTGCATCATTGCAATCACGGCCAGAGACTTCCATAGCGGATTCGGGACGTATTTTGGTAGAAACTTACACACAGCCCACACTTATTTCATATCCCATTTCTACCCAGCGACACATGATCTTCACGCATGGTGTGAAGAGGTTGATAGAACTAATGCTGCCAATAACTGGCAAGACTTTGAGTGCCTTTCTTGTGTATCGAGCTGCCTTAAAAAGTGACGCTCGTATATTAACGACTGAGTAATCATTCCTTAATATCGACAGATGTTTTAAAATATTTGTCATGTAATGGAAATCGTCCCGTTCTAATAATAAAAGGATTAGTAATTTTCTAATGCAATGCGTTGCTTATGTGACTCTTAAAGTGGAGCTCGATGAGATTTCTATTGAGGCAGATTTCGTGATAGTACCTGGGGTACGCCTTTGCAATTCACTAATAGCTTATCAGTACATCTGTGCAAAGTGTGCATTTGCTTGTCGGCGTTCGTGCTGTGCAGACGTTATCGACGTGATTTACTGTATTAGTGAAAATGTGTTGTGAGTACTTTTAGTCTTACGTAAACTGTTCAAGTGTTATAGTGTTTGATTTCTTCTTGAATAATTTGTGTAAATTGGTGTTTTCTTAAAGTGTAAGATTGGTTTGAGATTTTATAGATTTATATTTTGTTTGTAAATTCTAATTTAAAATGCAAGTCTTAATTTTAATAAACCTTTTACTTTTTTAATGTTTTTCACTTCTGAATCCTAAGTATATATATATATATATATATATATATATATATATATGCTTTTTTTTATGTTTGTTCACGGATAACTTCGTCATTTATGAGCCGATTTTGAATTATTCTTTTTTTGTTGGAAAGGGTATATTTACCAAACTGTCCCATCAAAAATTTGTCGAAATCGGACAACAGGTTTTTGAAAAACCAACAAAAGTCTAAAAATTGATCTTCATTGTCTACATTATTGAAGACGGTTTCTTTTTTTGCAAAAAAAAATATTATTTCAGAATTTTTATCCGCATGCACCCCTTAATCGGCTATCACCTAAGGGAAACTTTGTCTTCACGGCAGACTAAGTTTAACTGTGCCCCTGATATTGCAAAGGTCCATGTGCGGTAGTATCATTTACCATTAGGTGTGCTAATTGCTCGTTCGCCACCATCGGCGATAAAAAAATAAAAAAGGTTTCTTTTATTAAATATTTTATTTTTATTTATTACTAGCAACCCGCCCTCGCTTCGATTCTGTTTTTGTCGCTTTATGCCCGTAGTTCCCGTTCCCGTGGGAATACCGGAATAAAATATAGCCTAGTTTACTCCCTGATATTATAGCTTTACATTGGTGAAAGAATTTTTAAATCGGTCCAGCCGTTTTGAAGATTACCGGGAACAAACAGACAGACAAAAAAAATATAAAGTAATTTTTAGGCAAATGAATAGTACACATAACCGTGTGAGCATGAAAAAAGCATATTATTTTGACATTACAAACAGACACTCCAATTTTATTTATTGGTATAGGTGTAGTTACTATTCTGTTTAAAAGAAGAATAATTTTACCTTAAGGAAGGTAAAGTTACCTTTTTTTTTTTGTGGGTGGGTCGCGGTCGGCGCGCCTCCGCACCACTCCGTCCAGGGCGATAGAGGGGCTTAAGCACGCAACTCCCGCGACCCACCCAAAAACCACGTCGCCTTCGTCATTGGGCCGACCACTGGAGCAGCGTTAACCAGCCATGACCGGGGGCGAGTGTTCCGCCCGCCGCGGGAACAGGTCCTCGATGACCCGGGTGAGAAGGCCGGGCTGGAGAGTCTCGGTGAGGGGAGGGCCCCGCGCGCGTAGCCTATTCAGCACCGCGCGATAGGGGCGTCCCCAGGGGTCACGGTCGAGACCGTCCAGCATCTCCTGCCGACTGACGTCCTTGGCGGAGCGGACGGCCGACCGCGTATTGCGGTAGCCCTCGAAAAGCACGGCCTCCCGCTCCGCATCGCGATGGCGCCGCCGGCTGCGGGTGTAGGCCCTCCGGGCACGGATACACGCGGCCCGGAGATCCGCCAGCTTCCGGGACCACCAGTGGACCCCCCTCCTCGGGGGCAGACGCCGTATCCGGGGCATGGCCGCATCGCAGATCTGCGTCAACGCACTGCGGATGCGGCCAGCCTCGGCGTCCACCCCGTTCGACTGGTGGGCAGAGGACAGCCACGAGTATACGATGGCTGTCTCCGCCAGCTGGTCCCGGTCTAAGCGACTCACAACCCATCGCGGGAACGCAGGACGCCCATCCGCCCCGTGTCCCCTGCTGGGCGTCGGGATTGCAGGGGAGACCTCCATCCGGATTTACCGGTGGTCCGATAAGGTCTCCACCTCCTCCACGACGCGCCAGCTCCCCACGCGTGCGGCGACCTCGGGGCTAGCGAACGAAAGGTCCACTATCGACCCGCCACGTTGTCGCACGCACGTATGCACCGAGCCCCTGTTCAGCAAACAGAGGCCCAGTGCCGCCGCCCACTCGTCGATCGCCCGTCCTCGGTCATCCGTCCTAGGGGACCCCCACGCCACGTCTTAGGACGGCCTTATAGTTTAGGCCCCTCTCAGCCGCCTCAGGCAGTACGGTGATTACCACCGCAGCCGTCTTCGGCGACTTGAGGCCCCTACGCGACCTTTTCCCTTTTCCGCCGGCTACCGCCTGGGGAGCGGCGGCCACAGCGGTACTCTTGGCCGCCGCTCTCCGCTTTTGGCCGCGTGCCTTCCTGCTACGCTCAGCCAACTGCCAGCCCTGTTCGAGCCTGGCAGCAGCGCTGAGCGCAGCAGGCGCAGTCGCGGGTTCGCCGGCCGGCGCCTGCAGTGCAATCGCTGGCGCTAGCTGCAGCCCGGCCTTGGCGGGAGCCGGCGCCTTGCCGGCCTTCTGGGCCCCTTTGGGTCCCGCTGCGGCCGCAGCGTAGCTCACCACGCAGCCACCCTGACAGGGCAGCGGGGTGGGAGCCGACGCTTGCAGCCGCCTCGTCTTGTCCGCGGCGAGCGGCGGTCGGAGGGGCGGCTCAGGCGGAAGCCTGGCCGCTACGGCCTCGATACGCGCATCCATCATTAGCCCTACTCGGGCTAGGATGACGCGTATTGCCGACTCCGACACGCCATGCACCTCGTCGGGCGGCGGCTCCTCCGCCTTCCGAGGTCTCCCGCGGCCACGAGCCGGCGGAGGGACCATGACGAGGGGAGGCAGCGGCGAAGCCGCGACGGGCGCAGCCGGCGCCACGGGCGCAGATGATGGGCCCGCCCTCACTGGCGCAACCCGTTTCGGCGGCGGGGCCGGCGCCGGCGGCACAGCCGGCACCAGGCGCTCGAATTGAGACCGCAGGTCAGCCACGTCCTTGGCCAACCCGCGGTTCTCTCTCCGCACTGCCGAAAGTTCCGTCTCCAGCCTGCGGTTTCGCTCCCGCAAGCCGGAGACCTCCTCACTTAGGCGGGCGTTTGCGGCCTGAAGGGCCGCCACCTCGCCTCCCTGGTCGGCCGGACACGGCGTCGCCGGTCTGGCCGCCACCGCACCTCCCCGACCCCTGCGCCCCCGGCGCGCGGTCGTAACTTTGGGGGGAGGCCTGATGGTATCGCTCCCCTCCGATTCGGATTCGGAGCTGCCACCCTTTGGCAGGGGGCGCTTCCGATCCCTCGTCGGGGGGCGGGCCTCCTCCCTTCCCCTCCTAGGACTTAGAGCCGCCGTTAGAGCGGCCCCCCCATCGATCACCTCCTTATCGGCACTCCTAACACCGACCTCCCTATCCACCATCCCGGACGACCCACCAACCATCATCCCGGACGGCCCTGCTGCACGCTCAGCATTTCTCTCCCTATCCTTATCCTCCCCTCCATCTCCCTTCTTCTGGCCGACCCGCGGCCCTTCGTCGTCAGACGGCTCTGCGGTCTCACCGCCCTCGTCCGTGGACATCTCCTCCGCCGCATCCGAGTGCTGTAACGGCCCTGCAGCATCCTGCGACGGCTCTGCGGCTGTGCCGCCCTCGTCGCTCGACAGCGAGATTCTTAAGCTGTCGCTCAGACGTGAGTCACTCCGCTCTGAGCCGGAGTCACTCCCTCCTTCCAACTTGGACGGTCCTGCGGCCCTGCCGCCCTCGTCCCGCGACGGTCCTGCGGCTGATCCGCCCTCGTCGCTCGACAGGCTCGAGCTGTCCCTCGACTTCTTCGGCGCCCCGGCGATTTCGCCGTTTCCGCCCGGCGACGGCTCTGCGGTAACTGCGGATGCACCGCCCTCGTCGCGCGCGGCCACGGCGGCATCCTTTTGTGCCCGCCGTTCCGCTTCCCGCTTTAGGCACAACCTACGCTGATGCGTAGTTTCCACGGCGCCCTTCCTCCTCCTCTTCCTCCTTCTTTGAGCCACCTGTTTCGCCGGGCTCGCGGCTGGAGCAGGTGCCCCCCACCCATACGATTGGGGGCTGACTGTGCCGGAACTTGGGCGCGACTCCTCGTCGCGCGCAAGCTTCGGCACAGCAAGGGATTCCCCGGCCTGGCCGGGACCTCTGGTGAAGACATACGAATGTTGACTTCTGCCATAGTGTTTTGGAAGTTTAAGTCCTCCTTGACTACTACTCTAACGACTGGACGCTTTTTTTTTCGCGCGCGCTTCTTAACCCACCAGCCATACATCTCCTCGCCGAGTAGCAAAACTTGAGATTGGGGTGATTTTTTATAGGGGTTTTCTTCCCCGCAGTCTGCAGACCCCCGGTCCTGACCCCCCTACTCAGGATTACGGTTTGGGCCTTCCGGGTCTGGCCGCTCGCGAGCGACTGACCCGTCACGCCCCCGGGCCGTGACGCAACCGTCCCTAGCGACGGAGTGCCATGAGACACATCCGCCCCATTGGCCCCGGGCCAAATCCGCCGTACGCTCTGCCTTCAGAGTCGGCACGCGGAGACCCCCCCTCCCGCCGGAATCTTGGCCGTCCAAATGGACGTTTCCAGGGTGCACCACGTGGAGGTGCCCCGGCCTCGCACCCCAAGGTAAAGTTACAAGGTAACAAAACTTTTCAGTGTTTAAACCAGTTTTTATAAATAACTAGCTGACCTAATAGACGTTTTTCTGTTCAATTAAGCGCCAGCTTACCGGGTCTAATTGTGACTCTAAACCATTCTCGAATCCCCTTAAACATGCAGAAAAACATTATCAACATTGGATCAGCCGTTTAGGAGGCGTTCAGTGACATACACGTACACGCGTACATTTACACGTATATAAAGGTAAGTGCACACATCCATGAGCCTAACGATGTTCACTATTGGACATGAGCCACCCACAAGTGAAGTAATTTTATAATCAGCACAGTTAACATAATATTTGGCTATCACAGTTGATATTGTACTCGTAAGTCTCGCAGCCGAAAGATGTAGAGTATGGGTGATCGCTTAAGTGTTTTTGCGACTGCCACAGGAAATTATTGGAAAGTGTCTTTAACACATCACGATAAGAAGAAGTTCTAAAAAACGACTAAAAAATATTGACATACGTTGAGCTTACAAACCGACAAACTTAATGCAACCCATCTTTCAGCAGAGGGTGGAGGGATCGATCCAGAAAATTTGATATCAGTAAAGTAAATTCTAACTCGTAAGACCAAATATTCGCACAAACTATAGCCAGTATTGTTCATATATGTTGTGAAAACCAACCATTTTTTAGTTATACTCTCCATTGACCTGAGCCTACGCTACTTTCCGTGCTTGCCTTTTCTAAATTTACCCTAACCTTCTCCATAAATTATTCATCCGGTTGTTATAAAACTTTGAATTCTGCTATTTTACAAAAGCAACTGGAAGTTTTTAATAAAAAATGTTCTCGAGAAAATGATATCTAAATTTTAATACTTAGCGACCGTAAGAGGACACTCTCAGCAACAACTTTTATTAAAACTTTCATTTACTTTCATCATAATCATCATATCAGCCAACACAAGTCTCACTGTTGGGTTCAGGCCTCCTCCACAATGGGAGGGAAGGTTGACCTACTATACCACTCTGGTCAAACGTGTCGACATTAGGTTTTATGTCGAGTTTTCCGTCTCGCAGTGAATTGTATTCTTACTCCGTTACCACAAGGAAAATTATTTTCACTTTACATATTGAGCAATCAATATTTTGCAAATGAAAGAGGAGTACATCACTATCCAAAGTATGAATAATATCAATATTATATTAAAATATCATTGTCATTTAGTCATGTAAATATCATTGTATTCTTTATAAACTTACTTCCTTGTATTTGAAGTTAAGTATAACTTTTTTAATAACAATCACAAGTAGTAGTTCAGTATTTCAGTTGACAGAAAATTATTCACGTGTATAGTACAATGCTACAGCTTTTGCATTGAAATAAAATGTTTAAAGGTAGATAAAATTTATTGTATCTTGTACTTTATTTATCCTGTATTTTGTGTGCTTTTTGACTGGATAAACCGATTTTGATGATTTTTTTTATTTGCAAGCTGGTTCTTCCCACGTAGTCCTATTTCTAGGTTCTATTTCCAGGTATTTGATCCAGTTCGAACAACGCCATTTATGAGAAAACGGATATATATAATTAAAAGGAATACTTGTAAAATTTCAGATAGCAATCGTGGATCAGGCATTATGCTGTGGCTGGCTATGCTGGGCGTAGCGAGCACACAGAGCATACCTGCAGATATAGACACCCCACCATTCAGCACACTATATAAATGGAAGCTGGTCCATTTTGAATTTCCTTCAGCAAGTCATCGCAAATATGCTCTTTCTAGTGGGTAAGATAGTCAAAATATAAATATTGTATATAATATAAATGTAAATATTATTGAGTCTCCTCCGCAAAGAAAAGGAGATTGACCTACTAAACAAAGCTGATCAAACGGCTTTATAAAGGGTTTATTTCGAGTTTTTATTCTTCTCTTCTCTTGCATAGATTTTATATGCATAGGATATAATATCCCTTAGTTGTCTTTTACGGCACCCACGGGCTAGATTAGGCGTGGCGAATTGTAGTCTTACTACTAACTCTCCTTTTACAGAAGAGGCTCGAGCTTAGCAGTGGGACGTATAGGTATATGATGCATTGATGAAAGATGATGTAAATATTATATAGCTATTTCTATTATAACTATCATCTATGTGATGAGGAGTTTAGAATATAATATATCATCATTCTCTTACTTTCTTGTGGATATCGTAAAAATTAAAAGCGTCTAAAGCATCACCGAGAGAATAGGCAGAAGTTCTCTTCTGGGAAAATCATAACAACAATGACATCACCAACCTAAGTACCAAATAAAACGATTATGCTAATGTGAATGTTAATAACCTAATGATATGTACTGTACATAATGTTGAATAATATAATAAAAAATGCAATTTTTTTAACCTGTCATCAAAACTCTAAAATACAAGGCGCAACGTTCTGACAATGTTGTAAATAAAACAACCATGCTGTTAAACTATTTTGAGAGAGAATCACCTTGCTTGAAGCTTTTAAAATTGCCGTAAAAGGGACGTAGGCTATTAAATATCTTGTATTTTTGGAAATAATTAGCCTGTATGAATCGATACATATCTTAACAACTTGTTGGCGAATGAATGATCAAAAATTAATAAATATTTACTACTATCGAAAGCTTTAATATAAGTGACAAAATATTTTACAATAAATTGCTTGGCTAGTTATGCCTCGTTCTTGAGGAATTAGGGCAAAATTTAGCCTTTTCCAAAGACTGATAAAAATCCATCCAACTATGAATGACTTGCGTCAGAAAATGGGACGCGGTCGCCGCCTTCTGTAAGGCCGTCATCTCACGGAAGGAGGCGGCGGATCGTGCGTGAAATGAACTCCTTTTCGGTGACATGTTCCGCCGCCGGCGACCCGGGCGGCGCAGGCACGAGTACCTGCGCCCGATGCCGCCCTAGCCGAGGCTGCGGGTGTCCGGACCGGGGACTTTAGTCCGGCACCCGCAGAGAGGCTGACCGCGCGACGGCGACCGGCGTCCCGGGACAGGGACGTTGAGAGTTGAGGGTAACCGAAAGGGTATTCCGTCGGGCCGACCACTGACGACAAGTCACCCTACTCCGGTGGTCAGCCCAACGACGAAGGCGACGTGGGTACGGGTGAGTTATGGGCCCGCGCGCCGTCCTTTCGTTGCCCCGGACGGAATGGACCGCGTGCGCGCTTACCATAGCCCACCCATTAAAAAAAAAAGAAAATCCTATGAATGTCTTGTATAAAATTAATACATTTAATATTGGATATAGCAACTGATAGGAATTTGATTTTGGATGAGAGGTAATGTAGGAAACCCTGGCATATAACACAAACGCAAAAAAAATATTAGACGCAATCACTGTTTACTATTGAATGAGGTTATATTTAAAGGTTTGCACGTGTAAAAAATTATTACAATATAAAAAACACGTTACTTATGTATATGTTATCAACAATTTCAGCAATTTTTGTCGTTGCCCTTGACCTGTAGAAAGCACCAGTTCGAATTGAAGGCTTTGTAGAATAAAATAATATTTAAGAATTTTTGAGAAGAAATATAACTAAATATTTATTATCAGCATCCACTATCAATGAGAATATATGTCGAATGCCTTTCTCTGGCAAACTATGGTACTCTACCTTAACCGTTTGGAATGAGAAAAGGACAGCGTGGGACCTTACGACCCAAGGCATTACATCTCATCCTCTTTTGAGTGGACCACCGAGACTGATTGCTCGATTTCGATAATATGACTTGAATCTCAAGTACCTTCGTCGTCGTCAACTTGTCTCAGCTCATATACATCTTACTGCTAGGTTCGAGCCTCCTCCCCAATAGGAGGGAAATTGACCTACTATGCTATGCTGGTTAGACATGTTGGTATAGGGCTTTAATTTAAGTATTTCCTTTCTTGCACAGATGTTATATGTATTATACCCCTTAGTCGTCTTTTACGACAGCCACGGGCAAGATAAGCAGTGGTGAATTGTATTGTTACTTGACCACACGGAGAATTAATTATCTTCCTTTAACATATTTAAATGAACGATCACGTGGTGTAGACAGATATGCATAACGTGACCATATGTCCCGTATTGAACGGGACAGTCACGTTATCAGTTCATGTATCCCATTTGCCGCAACCATGTAAAAATGTCCTGTTTTTACAAACAGCATAAATGAGAATTTATTATACGGGTAGGTGGAACTTATCCTTGTCGTATTTTTTTTTTTTTTCATTTCCGCAGGCTCGTCCCGCGGCTCGTCGGTGTGGCGTCCGCCCTATCATGGCTTTTCCGAATGTGGGCGGACCGAGCGCTGCATGCCGACAGCTGTACGCGGGGGTCATCCGGTCAATGGCCCTCTACGGTGCACCGGTGTGGGCGGGGTCCATGACCGCCCGACTCAGGGCCCTTCTGTGGCGTCCACAGAAGGCCATGGCGGTCAGGATCATCCGCAGGTACCACACAGTGGCGACGGAGGCGGCGTGCCTACTGGCCGGGACTCCCCCGTGGGACCTGGAGGCCGAGATACTCGCCGAATTGTATCAGCGGGTGTCGGGGGTGCGAGGGGCGAGCGGTGGCGGGGTGCGGTTGTTTCCTTAAGGGAGCTCACCGCCTGGCGCGTTGACGCCCCCGAGACGTCATCGCCCGTTGGGCAGACCAGCTGGAGAGGCCTCGATACGGTGTCTGGACCGTGGAGGCCTTCCGGCCGGTGGTGATGCAGTGGTTGGAACGGCGGCACGGTGTGCTCTCCTTCCGACTGGTACAGGTCTTGACGGGGCATGGATGCTTCAGCAAGTACCTGTGCACAGTCGCTAGGAGGGAGAGAACACCGTCCTGCCACCACTGCGATTACGACTTGGACACGGCGAGGTTTGTGCCGCTTGGGCAGAGCCGCGTCGTGAACTCGTCGCAATCATCGGTGCCGATCTGACGCTGCCGACCATCGCTAGGGAGATGCTCGGCAGCATCAAGAACTGGGACGCGGTCGCAGCCTTCTGCGAGGCAGTGATCTCGCAGAAGGAGGCGGCGGGTCGCGCGTGCGAGGAACACAGCCTCGACGAAGCGACCCGCCGCCAGCGACTGGGGCGGCGCAGGCGCTACTATCTGCGTGCCATGCCGCCCTAGCCGAGGCCGCGGGTTACGTGACCGGGGATTAGTCCGTCACCTGCCGAGAGGCCGACCGCGTGAGGAAAGACCGACGTCCTCCCCGAGGGGGGACGTCGGTCGAAGGGAGGGTACCCCAAGTAGGGGGTATTTCGTCGGACCGACCACAGATGACAAGTAACCCTTTTTTTTTTTTTTTTTTTTCGCTGTGGAAATGCAAGTTACGCACTATCCCCCGCCGGTGTCAGACGAGGGGGAGTGTGGGACTCGCCGGCTATGCTTCCGGAATACCCACTAAAACCACAGCGGTCCCTTCCGCACTTTTACGGGGTGCCGGAAAGGTCGTCTTATGACATTCGATCCCCGACACCCCTACGCAAGGCTGTCTGGCCACGTCCTGTCGTCAATCAAAGCGGAGGGAGGAGATGCGCATATCGGCGCCTCCTCCTCCCTACTCGCCGCCGGCGGAGCGAGTCAGCGGACGCAAGTGCTTCGCGTTCCCGCTCCGCGGCCTTCTTCCTTGTGATGACCTCCTCGCAGAAATAGGCCATCCAGCACCTGTCGCTGTCCAGCATCTCTGAGATGATGGTCGACAGCGACAGATCCATTCCTATGACCGCCAACAGGTCGTGGCGCTGAGGCCCCCAGGCGGGACATACTTCCAGTGTGTGGCGCGCATCATCATTTGGCGCGCCACACTCATGGCATCCAGGGGCCTCTTCTCGTTCAATTCTGTGCAGGTACTTACCGAAGACCCCGTGTCCGGTAAGTACCTGCGTCATCCTGAAGGTCAGGTTGCCGTGCCTTCGGTTCATCCAGCGGTGAAGGTGGGGCGCAATCGCCTCGACAGTCCCCCGCCCTGCTACGGGGGACTCCAATTCCTCTCTCCACCGCCGAATTACTGTCCTTTGGGCAGTTTCTCTTGCCCTTCTCATTCCCCTCGTGGCGTTAGGTACGCCACTGGCGCGCGCCACTGCGCGGAATCGGTAGACTTCCGCAAGCGCCCGAGCCTGAAGTGGCCAGGGTGGATCGCCCGCCAACAGTGTGGCTGCGGTCCAAGACACCGTACGATATGCTCTTATAGTTCTCACCGCCATGGCTTTTTGCGCCTTTCGCAGAAAAGCCTTATTGGAGGCGGTGAGAGAGTCCGCCCAGATGGGGGCACCGTACAGTGCCATAGACCGCAAGATGTTGGTGTATAAACGCCGACAGGATGATCCAGGACCTCCAGTGTTTGACAGAAGCCTACTTAGCGCCGCGGCTACCTTGGTGAGCCGGGGGACGAGCTGGGCAAAGTGCGGCCCAAAGTTCCACTTATTGTCTAGGTGCAGACCCAGATACTTCATCCGAGTCTGCACCGGCACGGCAACCCCAGACACACAGATTTGTGCTCTGCGGGGGAGACCTTGGCGTGGGCCGTGAAAGAGGAGGGCCTCTGTCTTTTCCAATGAGACCCTCAGGCCCAACTTGCCAATTCTGTCAACGACGAGCGCTAATCCGACCCTTGCCAGCCTGTTGGCTTCCCGGAATTCAATCCTCCTCATCGTGATGAGGGTGTCGTCCGCGTAAATGACAAGTAACCCTGCTCCGGTGGTCGGTCCAACGACGAAGGCGACGTGGTGTTCGGGTGGGTTGCGGGTGTGCGTGCTATCCACCCCTCTGTCGCCCCGGACGGAGTGGTGCGTGGAGCGCGGCGACCGCAGCCACACCAGAAAAAAAAAGACTGCACGTGTCCTTGTAAATAAAATAATTTTACGAATATCATCGCGTTTGTGTTTGATTTAATTTTAGTGCACCCATGACCAGGAAAGCTGTAAAATGTTCGAAACGTCGGGCAATGTGTAGTGCTCGCGTAAACATCAAAAATCTTCACGTCTCCTTGTTGCTTTCAATTTCATATTTTACTCATTTTTGCAAGTATCTGTACTGTGTACTGTATCTCAAGCGTCCCGTTCGAACGTAAAAATTATGATTACATTATATACCTATGCACTATCTTTTTCCTGTACATTAAAACAGCAACTGAAAAAGACTCGAGACAGATCGGTCGCAATATTAATGAAACAAAATACGATCATGTGCAAATTAGGTACTCGTAAACATTCACCCGTGTGGTGATGAATTAAGAATATAATTCAGCATCTCCTCTCTTTACCGTGGGTGTCGTAAAAGACGACTAAGGCATATAATATGCATATAATAAGTAAGCAAGAGAAAAAATCTCGAAATAAAACCCTATGCCAACCCGTTTCACCTGTATGGTATAATTGGCCAGTTTGCTTAGTGGAGAATGTTCGAGCCCAACAGTGGGATGCATGGCTGAGATGATAAAATAGTCACTCCTCTATAAATATATCTTAGATTTTAGACTCCAGCACATCAGTAAACATAATAATTGTAATTACAGAAAGTACGTACCCGCTAACGTATTACCACTTGGTTTAGAAGTTTGGGGTTCACGCCTTTGGGTAACAATACCAGCTTGGAGACGTGGCGTCCCAGCCACATTAGCCACGTTACCTCGCGTTGGTGGTTTTGCCTCTCCTCTTCTTAAGCCATACCCAGACTGGAACTTTCACAGAGCTTTTGGTAAGTATTATTTTAAAAAGTATTTTTATAATCAAATTCTTTCTTAAGTTTTTTTATAAACTCTCTACACTATTAAAATTACCCAAGTATTACGACGGACTTTACAAACGTATATTTAACGGACCTAAATCTCCTCCACCAGACTTAAAATAACAAATTGTGGATCGGACTAGGTATTTTCCTACATGGGAATCGAACATACGACACAGACACGGTAGGTTGATAAATTAACCGTTGCATCGTCAGTGCAGTTCAAAGTTTCATCCATTCATCCATCCACCTATCCTACGTCTACCTATCTGCCTTGTTAGTTAAATAGATATTTAAGTATTCCTACATAGAGCAGAAGTAATGCCATATTTGCCAAGCTTGGCAAGTTTTGTGATCACAGTGACGTTGTCAGAAGAGTGCTATTATATTCTTCTCATGATTATTAAGTCAGTTTTTACTTTATACGACTCTCACAAGAAGTAAGAGGACTTTAACACCTTGTATTTTTCACCCGTCCACATAAGGAAAAGGAATAAGATTGGAACATAATTAAATATATAATTCTATGAAAGAAAGATATAATGTTACTTTACTGGCGTGTATTTTATCAACTAATCTGAGTAAAATTGAAAGAGATGACTCTAATTATTTTAACATGTATATTAGGGTGTCCCAGAAAAATTAAAGTTTTATTTTTACAATGCATACCCTCTAATTTTGTTTGAATGATGTCAGAACACTTATAAATAAAATTTCACGTAAATTGAATCACGGCAACCCGTGCCGACTTACATCGAAACTTGACAGAACTTGCATAGTACGGTGCGCACGCACAAGTGTTATGTGCTTGTTATATCGTGTTTGTTTTTATTAGTGAATGCGTTGTTTTCATTGTGTCAACATGTCTGTGGAGTTACGCAGATCTAATAAGGAAATATTTTTGGTTGGGGATATAAAACATCAAATTACAGGTTCTAAACTGCCCTCTAATGGACAAGTGCTGGCGGTTTTATTTTATAATATTCGCAAAGTCAATTTAAGTGTCAATGAAAGTGCAAATCTTACTATTCGTGAGTGCATTATTTATTGGGAAAAGGCACGTATACCGACTAAACTACCGATACTATTAAAACTTCTATGAAGAAAAATTTCGTTACTCCGAAACTGGTGGCGGCGTTAGACAGGTGTTAGTTAAGTGTGAGAGATTCTGTCTTTATTATTGAAGAAACTATTGAAGCACTTGGCCACAACACTGACGAATTTCCTATAAGCAAGTCCTCCATCCAAAGAATTCATACAGAAAAACGAAAACAGCGCGCAGAAGCTATAAAACTTAATTTTCAAAACGATGTACCAGATACTGTAACCGTCCACTGGGATGGAAAACTGTTGTCGGCTTTAGATGTACGCAAATGTAAAGAGGAACGTCTACCAATCGTTATTTCATATGATAGTAAAGAGCAACTTATTGGTGTGCCAAAATTAGAAAATTCATCGAGAAGCGAACAGGCACAAGCAGTTTGGAATGCTATTGTTGACTGCAATCTTGAAGATAGAGCACAGATCCTCTGTTGTGATACTACTGCTTCTAACACAGGCCGAATTAATGGTGCATGTGTGCTTCTCGAACAGAAATCGAACAGAGAAATGTTGATTTTTGTTTGCCGCCATCACATCTACGAACTGGTACTAAAAGCTGTGTTCGAGGCCAAAATCAGCCAAGTCATTACAAGTTCCAATATACCTACCTTTATTTAAAAATTTTCGATCAAATTGGAAAAATATCAATGTAGAGAAGATACAAAGCCACAAAGAAATACTATTACGCCTGAACGATTCCAAAATTGATGAATTTTTGGAGTATTACAGAACAGAATTGACCAAAGAAATTGTAAGAGATGACTATCGAGAGTTAATAGAGCTCTGCATAATATTTCTTGGCGGCGATACAGTTAATAAATTTAAAATTCGACCTCCAGGCGCCATGCACCAAGCAAGACGGATGGCGAGAGCTATTTATTCATTAAAAATATCGTTATTTAGCTCTCAATTCAAAATGTCAAATAAGGACAAAACAGCTCTATTAGACGACTGCCTGTTTATCGCGACATGCTATGTCAAGCCTTGGCTGCAATGCACTTTAGCGGTAAAAGCGCCCTACCAGGACCTGTGCTTTTTGAAGGCTGTGAAGGCTTACGAAATGGTCGACAAAACTATATCAAAAGCGGTTATAGAGAAGTTTTGCCAGCATTTGTGGTATTTGGCAGACGAAGTGTCTATCTTGTCTCTATTTGACGATGATATTAACCAAGAAAGTACCTAAGGTGAAAATAGTTGCTAATTTGGCCAAAGAAAATCCATCAATCCACAATAAACGCTACATTCCATCGAGAGAAGAACTTAGCGGGCCTCTTTTTGAAAAAAATATCGATGACTTTGTCTCCATAAACAGCAGATCGTTTTTCAGGCGACTCAAAATCGATGACAGTTTTCTCATGGAGTGTCCTACTTCGTGGCCTGTTAATGCTTCATTTCAACACGCTAAAATGAAAGTGCAGTTACTGAAAGCAGTTAATGATACGGCTGGAAGAGCTGTTAAGTTGATGCAAGACTTTCATGACTTAATCACAGTGGACGAAGAACAAAAACAATATTTATTACGTTGCGTACAAGAACACAGAAAGGTATATACTGTAACAAACAAACATTAAAAAGAAAATTTAATGAATAATGTCCTTTAAGTAATGAATATGCGTAATAAATAATAAATATAATACATAATCAAAGTACCATTGTTTTATTTACAAAATAAATGTAAAGTTAAAATATTCCCCTATAGTTTCCATACAAACTTTTATATTCATAGTTTGACATCAAGTCGGCACGGGTTATCGCTATCTGATTTCAATAATATTTATTATTTCAGTTATTAAAGTCAAATGAAACAAAATAAGAGGGTATGCGTGTCTCGATCTGTAAAAAAATATTTTGCCCTTATAGTCTGGGACACCCTAATGTTATATCCCTTATCACTTTCTCTGTCGAAGTTTATAATGAATCTAGAATGACTCGCCTCTCATCCGGCCAAGATGATGATCATTCGAGCTGCAAATTATTGTCTTTTGACTAATTGTAGCAAATAATAGACAAATAATCTGTTAATACGCTTCAAAAATCCATACATATTATTCATTTGAGTAAAATTGTTATTAATTTACACTGACACACCGTTTTTAAAGGAAATATTATTCTTATGTTTAATTTTTAACAAAATATATGACCATATTATTGGCATATTACGTAGTTGTAGCAATAAAAATACAAAGTTATTTTATTTTTATTAAACAAAATAATTCAAAGAATACGAAATATCGATGCTCCTTGGCACGCAAAAAAGGACCCTTCGCGTGTGCACATGTGCGTGTATGATTACCCTACTACATTATAATCGTTAAATGACAATTAATTGATAATATCTGTTAAAGAGAACGTAAAAGAGAACTTTTTTAACACGCTTTTATTAGCTTCACGTGTATGTTTATTTGTAACGTCCACCTTTGAGCTCGATTTTGCCCTACTTTGAGTGATCAGATTTTCTTTAAACTTTGCACACCTATCAAAGACTGATGACAATGCAAAAATATAGCCAGAAAAGGCTTTGTGCCACATTTTCGTAAGTCGAGCACCCCACGCTTGTTTCACAATAATATTAATTTATTTTGTTCATTATTATTTTCTGCCTATATTGAAAATTATTTTACACTTTTAGTTGAAAGTGTGTTTTTTAGTTTTTTTTTAAACTATATTTTTTATTACTTTAGTTTGTGTCGAAGGTTATTCAAAATTGTAAATTTTACTTATTTCTATTACAAATGTAGGATAACGGCAAGAATAAAATTTTTATAAAGTTTTTAACTCGTTATGCCAAAGAATTATAACTTATTACGTGCGCAGGTAAATACAGATACGCCTTTTTTAAATTCAATTTTCTTTTTATTTTCAGGCAATACAAATAATTGTTCTGGCTTAACATCCGTTTTTCGAGTAAACGCAGACACGTGCGGAAGACTTTGGGTATTGGACTCAGGACAAGTGGACTCTCAAGACGATCCTAAACAACTATGTCCACCAAGCATAGTCGTATTCGATCTACACACCGACGAATTAATTGCTCGATATCGAATCCCTAAAAAATATGTACTTGAAGATTCATTATTTGCAAATATTATTGTAGATACAAGGACACCAGACTGTTCTGATCTCCATTTGTATATAGCAGATACATGGCGTTTCGGTCTAATCGTCTTCAGAGAGTATGACCATAAATTTTGGAGATTTACGAATCCTTTATTCTTCCCGGATCCACTTGCATCTAACTTTACACTCCACGAAATTAATTTTCAATGGACAGATGGAATATTTGGATTATCTTTGACGCCATTCGAGCCGTTGGAGGATCGTACATTATTCTTTCATCCTATGTCAAGTTATAGGGAATTTTACGTGTCCACCGCAATATTGCGGGATCCTTCGCGAGCCAACGATAGTGCAACAGAATTCCACCTCCTTGGTGAAAGTAGGGGCTTATACGGACAATCTTCTGCTTCAGCTGTTGATAGACGTGGTGTTATGTATTATGGCTTAGTAAGCCGCGATAGCATTGGATGCTGGGATATTAGAAAACCTTATCAGAAACAAAATTTAGGAGTGGTAGCGCAAAATACTGACACCCTTATATTTCCAAATGATATAAAGGTAGATCAAGAGCAAGATCAAAGCGTTTGGGTAATATCAAACCGGTTGCCATTATATCAAGCGGGCCCATTAGACTACGATGATTACAATTACCGTATTATGTACGCGAATATAGAAGAAGCTGTGCGGGGATCAGTATGCGACCCTACATTGACATTGTCGCACCACACTAAAATGTTACAACGGGGATAATTTGCCATTGTTTATTTTATAATAATATATGTCGAAGTGAAATTTCTCAGGTTCTAGTCTATTGTAATTCTCTGTTGACATAACACTAACGTACTCTACGTGGCTGCGGTCGGCGCGCTCCTCGCACCACTCCGTCCGGGGCGACAGAGGGGCGTAAGCACGCAACACCCGCAACCCACCCGAAAACCACGTCACCTTCGTCGTTGGGCCGACCACCGGAGCAGGGTTACTTGACATCAGTGGTCGGCCCGACGGAATACCGGTATTGGGGTACCCTCCCATCGACCGACGTTCCCCCATCGGGGAGGACGTCGGTCTTTCCTGAAGCGGTCGGCCTCTCGGCGGGTGACGGACTAATCCCCGGTCACGTCACCCGCAATTTATTTATGCCCTTAGAAGTATGCAAAGCATCACTCACTATTCCACTATGTAATTAAATCCCACCAGTTTTTAATTCCAACTCACGATTCCGAGAGCTCGTTGATTTTTGAAAAAACAGAAAATAAACGAAAAAATCTAAATATAAGCGCCTACTGCAAATTGCCATGCAAAATGTGGAAATATTTTTATAAGGCCCGTATTTTTTATAAGCAATAATAAATTTTCAAAAATATTTTTTTATATATTATTCTTAATTTTATATTTTAATAGATTTAACTTACCACTTGATAACTTATACTAGTCAACTCACATTATTCATAACATTTTGATAATTTAACCGAGACGTATTATAGGTAACTTGAATCGGTTCAATACATAATTAAAGTAATAATTATATTGTTTGTAGGTATAGTTTATGTTTGTAAATTGCTATGTATAATATAATTTAATAAAAGATATTCATATATATGTATTAATATTGTTTTACATTTTTCAACAGTAATAAAATGAGAAAAAATAAAGTGTTTGTTGTACACGCATAATTTGTGTGTATCTACTAAAATCCAATGTCATCATCATACTCATCATTCATTATCATTTCAGCCCATACAGGTCCCATCGTTGGGCTCGAGCCCCCTCCATAATAGGAGGGAATTTGACCTTATTATACCATGCTGGTCAGATAGGTTGGTATAGGATTTCATTTGGAGTTTTCCTTCTCTTACATACATAGATGTTATATGCGTATAACATCTATGTATCTATCTATGTATGCGTCCCTTAGTCGTCTTTACGACATCTACGGGCAAGTGAGTGGCGAATTGTATTATTACTCCGTCACCACACGTTTTTTTTGTTTGCACAACCTCACTTAGCACATGCATGACATATCCGAGTGGGTAATATCAATCCAATGTGTATCTACTAAAAATATTAATTTTATTGGCGGCTGTTATATTATCATCACCCTACTTTTGTTACAATTACTTAGGAACGACGAGTAATTTCATCGTAAATTTTGCAAAAGTTTTTTGTAATAATTTTATAGCCAGCCTGACCTTAACCCTATCCGGTCGATAGGCCTGTACGGCGCACCAGTGTGGGCGGAGTCCCTGACCGCCCCACTCAGGGCTATTCTGTGGCAACCACAGAAGGCCATGGCGGTCAGGGCCATACGCGGATACCGTACGGTGGCGACGGAGGCGGCGTGCCTGTTGGCCGGGACTCCTCCGTGGGACCTGGAGGCGGAAATGCTCGCCGATTTGTATTGACGGGTGTCGGGGATGCGAGCGGAGGGCGGTGTGATCATTGCCCGTTGGGCAGTCCGGCTGGAGAGGCCTCGGTACGATGTCTGGACCGTCGAGGCCCTCCGGCCGGTGCTGATGCATTGGCTAAAACAGCGGCACGGGGTGCTTTCCTTCCGACTGGTGCAAGTTATGACAGGGCATGGATGCTTCGCCAAATACCTTTACACGGTCGCTAGGAGGGAGAATACACCGTCCTGCCACCACTGCGATTGCGACGAGGACATGGCGCAGCATACGCTCGAGGTTTGTGCTGCCTGGGTAGAGCAGCGTCGTGAACTCGTCGCAATCATCAGCGCCGACCTGACGCTGTCGAGCATCGCCCTGCGATGGTGTCAGGAACTGGGACCCGGTCGCAGCCTTCTGCGAGACAATAATCTCGCAGAAGGAGGCGGCGGGTCGCGCGCGCGAGGAACGCAGCCTTGACGAAGCAGTCCGCCGCCGGCGACTGCGGTGGCGTAGACGCGACTATCTGCGCCTCATGCCGCCCTGGACAAGGCCGCGGGTGACGTAACCGGGGAATTAGTCCATCACCCGCCGTTTGGTTGCCTACTAACCTAACCTAACCAACGCTAAACGACAACAAACTAAAAGTAGCTTAAGATGTTCACTTCACTGCCTCAGGCGAACGGGGTGGAGACAGAGGCTGGCCGCATCCGCTGTGCGTTAACGTAAATCTGCGACCATGGCCCATCTGTGGTGTCTGCCCCCGAAAAGGGCAGTTCACTGGTGCTCCTGCGAGTTGGCGGATCTCCGGGCTAAGTGCATACGTGACCAAGCCGGTTGCGTCACTGCGACGCTGAGCGAAAGGACTAGCTGTACGAGGCTTACCGCTTTACGAGGTCTGCCTTCAGGCTGGCCGTCCGTCACGCCAAAGATGTCAGTCGGCAAGGGATCCTGGACAGTCTCTAATATGACCCCTGGGGTCGCCTCTATAGCGCGGCGCTCAGCGAAACTCTACGGGATGGAGAGTCCACCTTGAGAATACCTCCTCACCAAAGCTGTTGAGGATCTATTTCCAAGGCGAATCCAGATTTTAATTAGATTTGCTGTGACACTAGTATGACCTCATACCGATTACTATTTGTTATTCATGTATATTGTTCTGATTAAGCTATTATATTATTTATTATTGTTATTCTCATTACGCTACTATCTTTTGTTGACTTTTATGTTGACTGCTATTAATTTACCATTGTTTATTTCTACTTTCTATCAGCTAGTATGCATATAACAACATTTGTATGCCACACAGATACTAAACATGTCTGCACACCTGTACTGTAACACCTTGCATGCAGTTTAATATTAGTACGTATACACATGATCTATGATTATCTATTAAAAATGTTTATTTTACATAAGACACAAATTTCAGTGTAATTTTTAGAAATTACAGTGTAAACTTTTTATACGTCACTCGATTTAACGATAAACTCCTAAAAACATCGAAATGACTTGATTTTGGTTGGTTTACCATATTGTCCACACACTCTATTTAGCATCACGTTCACTCGAAATAACGACGACAATAAGGCTATTATTTAGAATTGAGCAGTACTTTCTTAATTACCAAAATTAATAAGAACTGCAGCTGTGTTCGTTCTTTGCTTTGTTGTTTTGTTATTTTATTATCTAGCACGTGTTTACCTCAACTGGCCTACGAAACATTGTAAAAAATTATCTTTTGTTTTTTATGTGATTGACTTGCACATGTTTACTTCGGCCACTGGGCTGTCGTTAGATTATTAAACGTTATCTTATTCATATTTGTTTTTACGTTTGTAAAATTTGCACTATATTAGTAAATAAATATTAGAATAGTAAAATAATATCAATTTTGTTTTTCACTCCAATTAACGACAACTCACTATAACGTCAAAAAATTCACGACCTAGAATACAGGGGTAAGTTTATGCCGCAAACTTGCAACGATTGGCCTTGCGATTTATTTATGGTCATCGCAAAAGCTAGACGCACGGGAAATTACAACCTTTTAAAATCAAATGGCAAATCCGTTGGAATCATAGGTATTCGTGGGATTAAGACATCCTCTCCTTTGTATTTTCCTTTGATTATTTTAGCTTCGATGATGTTATTCATGAGTTTCTTCACAACCAATCTCGTTCCATTGCAAAGTCGAGGTTGATTAATATTACGCAGCATGATGACAACTGACCCTACTTTTAATTTCAAATTATGTGGTGGTAGTCCAGGCAAGTCCAATGAATTTAAAAATTCTGGAGGATAGTTGACTACGTCATCCTGGTTTGTAGCCGTGTCAACTGATTTGTACGTAAACAACTCTCCTGGAAGGAAATTCTGAATGGTAGCATTGAGATCATCGACATCTTTGTTTTTTGCTGCCAATATTGCTCGTTCACTTAGCCAATCGTGGTTATTATATTGTTGTTTAATGTCCGGAAAAACACGCTGAATAAGCTCCTCTTTCGATTCTGTGAAATGACAGAAATCTGTGGGAAAAGTCATTAATCCGGTCGAGCTGTCAACTGCGAACTTACCATTGCCAATATCCAGCAACTGCTTCGAAAACACAGTCGCAGTTTGATCTTGTTGCAAAAACACTCGCATGTTAGTAGTTAATTGTAGTGTCTTTACGTGCCGCCACAAATTTGATGATTTTAGACATGCGTTTATTTCGTCAGCAACAGTCGATCGAGGAATTACTGGAAGAATCTGACGAAAATCATCTGACAACAGTATCATGGCTCCACCAAAAATGTTTTGGTTATCACGTAAATCTTTTAACGTCCTATCTAGTGCCTCCAGCGACCTCTTGTGGGCCATTGTGCATTCGTCCCAAATTATCAATTTGCATACTTGTCTTCGCCATAGCGCTATTTTTGGCGATGTTGCAAACTGGCGTTTCGTTGATATGCATGTTTAATGGTAATTTTAAGACTGAATGTGCAGTTCGTCCGCCTTCTAATAAAGTTTCTGCTATTCCAGATGAAGCCAACGCTAGGGCTACCTCATTTTGCGATCGGATCTTTGCTAATAGCAATGTAATTAGGAACGTTTTCCCAGTACCCCCAGGAGAATCAAGAAAGTAAATCCCCCCAGACCCACTGTTTACAGCTTATATCAAACGATCGTACGCAATCCTTTGTTCTTCGTTCAATTGCGGAACAGTTGTGCGAACTGCTTCGGTCATAGCTTGAGTATCGTACTGGAGTTCTCTTTGCAACTCATGGTTTAATGCATCTTGCATAGCACGATTGGGTGCTGTCAGGCCCAAACACGACAATACTTTATTTGCCATCAATAAACACATATCTTCTATTATGATCAATGTGTCATTGTAAATCTCTGCCGTAATTTCCAATGTAGGATTCAAAGTTTCACAACGCACGCGATGCAACACATCCTCAGACATGTCATCCCTATATTTCATCCACAAATCTTTCGGATTTGAGGGGAAACATGTCGATATTATAATCGCAAACAGTGTGCGAATTTGATGCGGGGATGAAGATATCACGGAATCCTTGAGCGTATCATCCCAATGCGAATCGTTTTCAAGCAACCGTAATAATTGACACGCCTCACGGTAAGTCGCACACAGATGTCCATCAACTGTTCTCAATTGTTGAAAAGATGTCGGACCAGGAACATTCACCAATAACAATCTAAGATAATAACATTCATCGTTATTAGGATGTACTGTATATATACGGCCTATAGCATCTGTGGCAAATACATTTTCATATCCTTCAAGTGGTGTTCCTTGTTTACGACGCTGAAAAGACTTTGATGATGCGTTCCATGTGTAGTAGCGCGGCATATCAGCATACAGCAAACTGCGAGCGAATTGATCAGTTTCACAAATTGAGAAGAAACCTGTCAATGTGGTCACAGGTGAACGTGCCGCTCTATCCACAGCGTTGTTTGGGTTGAAATACACTCGTTGTCCATTTTCCAAATGAACTGCCAAATGGAATACAGTGGGATGTCTTTAATGAATTGCAAACGAAAATATGCGCCAAATAGCCTCATTGCTGCTTACATAGCGACCCATCTGATAGTGAGACACTTCATCATTTGTGTTTGTTACTGCGAAGATGGCCATGTCGCTACCTTTGTTAACATATTTACATATGTACTTTATGGATTTCACAGAGTTACAAAATTCCACATTGATGCGAGCTTCAAAAGTTTTGGACAATATGGGCGAGAACGGCACAATCCAACGATTGTCTACATGAAAATCTTGTCCTTTTATCTTGACATCTACAGATCGTCCACCGTCCTCAACTGATCGCCGACGATACAATGGGTAACCATCGATTCCCGAGATGGTTTCAGCAACCAAGTTTCTCGGGTACCGTTTGGAGCACTTGCCGTCGATCATACAGGGTGAGCTGTTGTTGATAACTCCGCAAGGTCCATGTATCATGTGTTTAGTTACTATTGTATGCAATTTTGGGTCAACCGTTTCATCAGGAATTTCGGCTGAAATAATGGAATCAATTTCTTCTGGCCTTATTTTGTCAACCAACCAGACTAATATATGAGCATGTGGCAAACCACGCTTTTGCCACTCAACAGAGTACATCCAACAACGTACTTGGCCATACACACGATGCTTTGTAATGAAATTCATTAAAGATTTTAATTTTTGCTTGTAAACTCTGGCTGTGATGTCATGCCTATCAAGTGGTGTTTGGTTGTGTAGCAGTTCTTTTTTTATTTCAATCCATTGTGGGTTACAGGTGAATGTAATGAATAGGTCTGGACGGCCATACTTTCGAACATAAGACATCGCATCTTGAGCGTACTCGTGCATGTGGCGCGGGCTTCCGATGTAAGTGGCCGGTAAAATTGTCATTCTTCCTACATTATTTACATTGCCGTCAGCATTGATTGCATCGCGAAGATGAATGTACTCTTCAGATCGAAGCTGCTGTTGGTTTAGACGAATGTATGTCAATCGTTCAGTCTCAATTTTGACGTACATGTCCACTGTATACTGATGAAAGAGCCGTTGACACATCAAAATGTGATTTACTTCACCTTCACGGATCATGAGTCTGTATGCATAATAATTCATGGCACTGACTTTTTTGTGTGTATCAGCACCTGGAAGTACAAATGATAAAAAAATACATTTATATATTGAATATATAAAATATTTTATTTTGTATAATCTAATTACCTGTTGTTGGATTAACCATTTTGATATTAAAATGGTACCCATCTTCTCCCTGCCAGAAAATTAATGGGTATTGTAAAGCATCATAAGCTCTATGCGTTTCATATACACGTTTCAATTCATTGTTCCGGCGATGAAGTACAATATCTCTTGATTGCAAATTCTCTCCAACAACGACAATAGCCACTTCATCTATTGTAGGTGAATTAAACCTCCTTGCATGCTCTCCAGCAGGTGTTTTGTCGGCTCTTATTACAATATTATGGCTGTCTGATGGCATCCGATCCAGTGCCATTTTGAACACCTTCACTAATTCATTATTCTCGTGAAGAAATGTTTGCAGTTGTTGGACAATGGTTCGCTTGACGGTTGGATTATGACCACAACGTGTATCAACTTCCGCATCTTGATTGCCCATAAAATAAATTTGCAAAAATTTATGGTCTGCATCTGGCACTGGCAGCATTGCCCCCAGTAGGTGATGAATTTGTCCTTGTATCTGTAATTGTTTAAGAACTGGTTAAATTAATTGTGATACAAATACAAATTAGAATTTCACTAAAACAATTATGGTATACTACCTTGAAAGTGGGCATGAACCCGTCTTGTACTATATGCGTTGCACCAAACGATGTCATTTGGAAGCAATTATTATATTTTTGGATGTTAGCCAAGAAGTGTTTAGACTCACTTTCCATCCCATTAACTAATGAGTGTAACGGTTCAGGTGGTGGAACCAATTGTGGCAATTGTACTTTGCCACCAGCACAACATAATCCTGCAGGTTCACTACTGTATTTTAATGCTTTACAATGTTGACAAATGATTGACATTTCTCCAATCGTCACAGATTTGTCGGCACTATAATCAATTTCCGCATCGTAGGAAAATGCTCCTCGTTCGAGGTTTACAGGAGCATTGCGTCTGCGGAATCGATTAAATTCATTATCCCATGCTCGCTGCTGTTGTGATCGATGTGTACGAACTCGTTCCATTCTCTGCCTATCCACTTCATAGTTATTTACTCTTGAACGTAATTCTCCCATACTTGTACGACTGTTATCATTATCAGCCTCTCGCTGGTCATTAGTGCGTTTGGAGCGTAAAGTAGCTCGTTGCACATTTACACGACTTCGACGACCTATGTCAGGTCGTTTTCTTTTCCTCGGCATTGTAAGCAGCGAGAAGAAAATCACTTTTAGCAGTATTTCAGTATTTCTCAAATTAAATGTTTCTTTTTTTTAACATGAGATGACAAAATCAAGGATGTTAAAGTAGGAGCGCAGCAAAA
This sequence comes from Lymantria dispar, assembly GCA_032191425.1. Lineage (NCBI taxonomy): Eukaryota > Metazoa > Arthropoda > Insecta > Lepidoptera > Erebidae > Lymantria > Lymantria dispar. The sequence goes on from CM063451.1 coordinate 13,055,623, forward strand.
AGTCTCTAAATCTATGGACAAAACAATGGAACGTTCGGATACACGGGTTTTTTTTACATGAGATGACAAAACAATGGAACGTTCGGATACACTTATTATTATAATAATAATATTTTTGAGAGTTGGTAACACTGTAAGGTTGGCACCCATCAAACATGTCAACACATTAATTATTTTTATATTTTGAAATTTAAATACACGATGTTATGAGCAAAGTTGATATTATGTTGTCGATTCAAAAGTCTTGTTTTAATGCGTTCTTCAATTCGAGTGGCACTGAGAGTACAAATACCGTCAAATGTTTGACAGAAAGTAAGTGGTCAACTTTTATATGGGAAAATGGAATTGTCGTCTTACTCTATCTTACTCGCAATTTTTCCTTATTTGCTCACCGTTTAGACCTACCCTGGACTACGACAAACATTTTAAAACCAAAATCAGCTCAATCGGCCCAGCCGTTCTCGAGTTTTAATCAGACTAACAAACAACAATTCATTTTTATTTATATAGATTTGGTAACATTTTCAAAAGTACAAAAAATCGGCATAACTAACAGCAGCACTAAGATTTTATTGTTTTAAATACCTAATAAATTACTCTGTGTGGGCTTCTATACTAACACTAGTAATATAAGAGTTTGCTTTTTAAGTTTCTCATTCGTTATGGGAGTTAATTATTAAAACTACTACGACATCATTATATGCATAGAGTTTCTCATTCGATTCAACATTTTCCTTATATTGATCAATAGATGGCGCTGTACGTGCATAACTGAATCGCATTCGCAAATTGAATTAAAACATGGACAAAATAAAATTGGTAATTTTTTGCGTGCGGTGATGAAGTAAGAATACTATTCCGCGCCCCCTATCTTGGGAAGATATGAGGTGCGAATCGTATTCGTACTCCGTCACCACACGGAATAAATAAGCGCGGATAAACATAATATTTATGCAAAATAAAAAACCTCGTAATGAAATAAAGTCCAATGCCAACCCTCCTATTGTATTAATTGCCCTCCTATTGTAGAAGGAGAAGCCTAGGGTTGCCAACCATACTTTATGATAAAGTATCTTACTTTATTTTTGGTAACTATACTTTTGGTAACTATACTTTTGCATACCAATAAAGTATGTGAAATTACTTTATTTTCCAACCTTTACTGTGGTGTGTAAGACAAAACACTCATTATGGGTACTGAACTATTTGACGGTACCCATAAGTGAAAACGGATGATGGAAACTATGAGGTCCTTACATATGAAATTGGCGTTTTGTACGGGAAGAATATAAAGTCATTTTTTTTGTAAAATATATTTAATTAATCAAAGTATGCACCGTTGTTATCTATGCACTTTGCCATTTCATAGGTAGTTCATTGATCCCTTTACTAAAAAAAGCCATGGAGGCGAGGATCAATAAACTCTTTGAAGGCGGTTTGCAGTACCGCATCGGAGTTGAATTTTTTCCTTGTAAGAAGTTGTCCAAATTCCGGAAAAATACTTAAATCTGTTAGAACAAGGTCAGAGGAGTACGGTGGATGTCACAGACATTCCAATTGTAGCTCACCCAACTTAGTGGTTGTTTGTAAATAAAACTACTTTTACGGATTACATCGCGTTTGTATTTGATTTATAATTGCCCGACGTTTCGAACACTTTGCAGCATTCATGGTCACGGGCGGACTAAGGTGACTCACGTCCAACAAGTAATCGTTATTACACGTATTACGTGACCATGAATGCTGCAAAGTGTTCGAAACGTCGGGCAATCATAAATCAAATACAAACGCGATATAATCCGAAAAAGTAGTTTTATTTTCAATGTGTAGTGCTCGCGTAAACATCAGATATCATTAGTGGTTGTTTGTTGTGCAGTATGTGGTCTTGCGTTATCGTGAAGCAGCAGTGGCCTAGAGCGATTGACCAATCTCGGTTGCTTAGCCGCTAGTTCATCCTTCATGGTTTGCAGTTGCTGAGAATAGATATCTGCTGTAATCGTTTAGCCAAATTTTAGAAATCTGTAGTGAACGACACCAGCGCTAGTCCACCAAACACTCCACACACCAAACACTTTTCTGAGTCAATTTTCATTTAGGGCAGGATTTGGTTCCGTCTCTAGGGTTCAGCCATTGTGACGAGCGCTTCCGATTATCCTACAATATCCACTTTTCATCATAAGTAATGATTCGATTTAAAATTCTTTCATTATTATATCAGTTGAGCAAAGTAACATAGCAGTCGATGCGTGTTTGCAAGTTCGATTCACTCAATTCATGAGCTACCCATCGTTCAAGTTTTTTTTACTTTCTCGATTTGCTTCAAGTGGATTAATATAGTTTTGTCACTTACCCCAAAGCCTGTAGCTATCTCTGAAGTGCTTTGTGATGGATCCGCTTCTACAATATCCTTTAATTCTTCATTTTCCACTTTAATCACCGGCCGTCCACGAGGTTGGTTCTGAAGGTCGAAATTGCCAGAACGATAACGTTGAAACCAAAAACATACCGTGCTTTCTTTTGCGACACCAGCGCGGTACACATCATTAATCTTTCGAGCTGTTTCTGCAACACTGGTGCCACGGTAGAACTCGTACTTGTAAATATACCGATATTTCATGTTCTCCATTGTGCTGTAATAAGCGACGCCAAAGACAAAAATAAAGAGAAAAAAACAAATGAATGACTGTTCAAACTCAAATGTACCAGCTAAATGAATTTACAAATTTGGATTTGGAATTCTTAACCAAAGAGGAGGTATTTCAGATCAAAGTGGTCAGTACGACAAAACGCTAATTTCATATGTAAGGACCTAATATTTGAAATTAGTGAACAAAATGTTAGATGTCAGATGTGGTGTTAATTAAACTTTATATGTGCTAAAAGCAAACAAAAATCCGTTTTAAGGCAATAAAAACATCCATCCATCCATCCATCAGCCTACAAACCTCCACTGCTGGACATAGGCCTCCCCACGAGAATGCCACTCGGAACCGTCCTGCGCAACTTGCATCCAACGGTTCCTTGCGACTTTGAGAATGTCGTCAGTTCACCTAGTGAGGGGTCGTCCTACGCTCCACCGTCCGATTCGTGGTTGCCACTCAAGAACCTTTCTTCCCCAATGGTTGTCGGTTCAACGAGCGAAGTGGCCTGCCCATTGCCATTTCAACGTACTAATTCTGCGAGCTATGTCGGTTACACCCGTTCTTCTACGGATTGCCGTGTTCCGGATTTTATCACATAGAGAAATACCAGCATAGCCCTCTCCATAGCACACTGAGCGACTTTGAGCTTTTTTATGAGACCGACATTTAGAGATCACGTTTCCGTGCAGTCATCGCTGGTAACACACACTGGTTATAAATCTTTGTTTTCAGACACTGCGGAATATTGGACGAGAAGATCCTCTTAAGTTTCCCGAACGCTGCCCAGCCGAGTTGGATTCGTCGGCTGACCTCTTTATCGAAATTGGGTCTACCTAACTGGACTGCTTGTCCTAGGTAAACATAATGATCCACAGCTTCGAGAATCGCATTCCCAACTAGGACCGGTACAGGAATGACATGAGCATTAGACATGACTTTCGTCTTGTCCATGTTCATGTGTAGACCCACTAGTTGAGAAACCCTGCTGAGGTCATTGAGCATAGTGAAAAGGTCCTCCATGGATTCTGCCATGACTACGATATCGTCAGCAAATCGAAGGTGAGTGATGTATTCGCAGTTGATGTTGATGCCGAGTCCGGTCCAGTCTAAGAGCTTGAAGACATCTTCCAGCGCAGTGGTGAACAGTTTCGGAGAGATGACATCTCCTTGTCTCGCACCTCTCTGCAGCTGGATCGGATTCGTACTCTTATTCTGGATGCGGACTGACATAGTAGCGTTTCTATACAAACACTTCAGCACTTCGATGTGTCGATAGTCAATTTGGCACCGCTGAAGGGACTGCAGCAATGCCCAAGTTTCAAAAGAATCAAAAGCTTCCTCATAGTCCACAAACGCTAGACTTTGAGGCCGATTATACTCCTCGGTCTTCTGTACAATCTGGCGTAGCGTGTGGATGTGGTCTATGGTACTATAACCTCTTCGGAAGCCGGCTTGTTCGGGCGGCTGGAAGTCATCGAGCTTGCACGCGAGTCGGTTCGTAATGACTCTTGAAAACAATTTGTAGACGTGGCTCAAGAGTGAGATGGGTCTGTAATTCCTTAAGAGCGTTTTATCGCTCTTCTTGAAAAACAGCACCACCTTACTCCTGTTCCACGACACTGGAACGTCGTCCCCGAGAATGACAGAATGAAACAACTTCTGTAGGGCTTTTAGAACTGGCTTGCCGCCTGCCCTTAGGAGTTCTGTAGTAATTCCGTTATCTCCCAGTGCCTTCCCGTACTTTAATTATAATAAATATAATAAATCTTTAATTATAATAAAAATAAAAACAACATTTGGAAATTTCTTTTTTCTTCCAAATACTTACTTTATTTTTTCCTATCCAAACCATTTTATACTTTTTTTATAAAATAAGTTAGTAACTCTAATCGGGCTCCAGAGTGGGACGTATAAGTATGAACTGAAATGAAAATTTTATAATCAGATAATGGTGTAGGTAACTAGTGGAGAATGTAATTAAGTAATTTTCAATGCGCTACATTCTCCACTAGTTTGCATATAGATCTCCGAATCATCTGAGGGGAACATCAAAAATTAAAAACGAAACAATATAAAGGCAGTGACAGGTATTATCGACCAATTGTTACATTATACAAAGTTCTTACTAAGTATGAGGAAGTTCGATTTAGTTTTTTGAACTGAAAGCTCCTTTAGTCGCGTTAGGCACTCCTTGGTAGAGGAAAATGTTATGGGCTCGCGTCAACTACATGATCATGTGCAGTGTGATGTACACCTTAGACACTTTTTGTATGGGTTAAATCTCGTGCGTTCGCGTCACCGACATGCTTATTGCAGTATATCTTTAGCTATACAACTGACGTATAGTGCTGTGTATATCTTATTAGTGAAATTAAATGGATTTAGTGAAAAGTTCAATGTGTATATACTGTGTATTGTTGAAATAGTATTTTTGTTTGATTATTATTTGAATCGAATAATGTTAAAAATCTAGTACATTGAAATTTAAGTAAATATAAATCCATATGATTGTATATTAATTGTTATTTCAATTAAATTGTATTCATATTTTGTCATGATTTTTTACAGCCGGTGATTATATGTTATATTTGAATAATAAAAAAACCCTATAAACGTGCATATAATTGTTGCTCGGAGTGTCAATAGATGTGAAAACCAGATTGATGTGGATAATTTTCAAGATCTGTGTCATATTTTCACACGGTTAAAACTTTTAAATATTCATGGTCAACAACATATATTAAGATTGAAAACATCTTTTTTCTATCTTAAGTACATAGAAAAACTGAACGGAAGGACCTCACTACCGCATACAAACTCAAAGACTATCCAAATATATTGTGCAAATTAACGAGTACAAAATAAAAGTCACATCTGAAATTCGTATCATACCTGGTTTTGGTATTTGGTAATGCGATTTGTGTGTTTTTAAGCAAATGATAACTCGAAGTAATACCCTTTAACAATATGTGCTTATTAAGTACGACGAGTTTATTTAATAGTAGGGCATACCTATCCATGACTGAATTATTGGTTATTTAGGATTTAATAGATAAACCTATTTTCTCGCGGGAAGGCTTCCGGCGCAAAAAGGCGCAGGATAGCGCGAAATGTTCTACCTGATAACCGCCGTCGAAGGACGAGGATAACAATCTTGTCACAGAACCGTCAATCATCATCATCATCTTGCTCTTATCCCAATTACTTGGGGTCGACGCAATATGTCATCTGTTTTGACATATTGCAAAAAGTTTCGGCAATAACTTTTATGACCGGCCGCCTGCCTGACGTCAACCCTCCTTGGGAATGTAATCGTTGACCCAAATGGTACCATATGGAGTTGGTCCGGGTCAATCTAGGGCTCTTAGTCGTCTTTTACGACACCCACGAGCAAAGCAAGGGTTGGTAGTATTCGAAGCCGCTACCACACAGAACCGTTAATATAGGTATATATAACCATAACATAGATAATTAAACATCATTTAATGTGTCATAATGCAAGTTTATTAATCATAATTAAATCGAGAATGTATTCATAGAGTTTAATGCTAAGTAAATCTGTAAATGTTAAATATTTCCATGTCTTTCGTATTTCACGTCATTATCATAAGATTATAAACGAACTAGTATAATATGCACATCGTTTTTGGCACGCGAGCAACGTATTCTATACATAAAATTACCATAAAAACATTGATATTCTTTTCTGAGACATAAAGTTATAATACTTTTTCTAAGCCATAATGACTTATTCATACATCAGCTCTATTTTAATTATTACCTAAGCGATATTGCTACAAACAGTAACGTGTTATAATTATGAATAATAGATGTTGAAAGATCTTTAACACACTTTATTTATAACGACGTATGTTTATTCGAAACACTCGGGTATTATTAAAGTAATCGACAGGTGACCTCATTATAATCTAATACCTGTATAATTAATACAATTTCGGAGCTGTTGTTGTACGATTATTTATAATAAGTGAATTTTGAAATATTGTTAGCCCTTTCATATTTATTATTGGGCAAATGCCTCCTCCATATTGGGAGGGAAATTGACCTACTAATAAAAATGCAAACGATACATCGATGTTTCAATAAAAAAAATGTTCACTATTGTAAAACATCGATGTATCGATGTTATTTTATACGACGTTTTGACATCGATGTTTTGCCTGCGTGATTTAAAATGTATGGTACTTTTAGCAGAGCCTGCAAAAAAAAAGCTCCTCACATCACGCAAATGTTAGTGTTTCATGTAAAAAATATGTTTGATTTAACTAAAACAAAAAAAAAAGAAAGCTCATCACATCGCATCAATAATCATAAAAAACATCGATGTTTCGATACATCGATGTTTTCAGGGAGATGTTTTTTGTACATCGATGTTTATTATCAAACATCGATGTATGTACGATACATGTAGAAGTAGAATAGAAAGCTGATTAGGTCGGTTGGTTAAGGATTTTATTTCACATTCTATAAGATTAATTTTATCATCCTTTATTTTTCTTTTACGATATTAACCGAACTGGAAGATTTAGTCAATTTTACGGTTATTCATTCTTAATATACGGTTCTTACCAAAAATAATAATAATTTTATGATTTATATGAAACTAGGTTCTGCTCGCGGTTTTGTTTGCTCAATAAGTAACTAACCCAAATTGCAATTTTGTACAATAATTAAATGTGTGCTTGCTTGCTTGACCGAGTAAAAAAAATAAAATTGAAATATTATTACAGGGGTCCTGGAACGGGTTGAGAGCCCTCAGTGATCACCCACCAGTCCTCGTAAAGTTGTCATAGCCATCTGAGGCTAACAACTAAGTCACACAAAAAAAAAAAACAGGGGTCCTGGTAATGAAAGGAAGCGCAGTGACGGTGACTTAGGGCGCCGGAGGATCAGATCCTACGCTTTAGTAGTCAGCGATCTGACTAAGCCCCTGGTATTACTAAAGTTGATGAGCCTAGATACCAGCAGATGGGCTGTCTATTAAAACTAATAAAACGTACTATCAAAATTAATAAAACATCTAATAACCATGTGAAATTGATAACAAAACCAAGTTTTGATTCAGTAAGTACATCAGGCATCGCCAACTCTTCTTCTTTCCTGCGGCTGTCATAAAGAAGAAGAAACAGAACGAGGAAGATAACTAAGGGACATCCTTCCCGAAGAACTCGAAAACCCGTGATAATACAAACCTGTCCGTCCAACCTGGTGGAGAAAGACTATATTATGCTCTCTCATTGTGAAAGATACCAACAATCTATACCAAAGTAATAACCTGAAAGGTTTTTTGTTTGATTACCATAAACAATATCATGCAATGCCTAACTTAATAAAATCTATGCGTACTTGTTCCTCTTCAGACACAGGTGCTGCCGTTTTTAGGGTTCCGTACCCAAAGGGTAAAAACGGGACCCTATTACTAAGACTTTGCTGTCTGTCCGTCCGTCTGTCTCTCACCAGGCTGTATCCCAAGAACCGCGATAGCTGGACAGTTGATTTTTTTATAAATTATGTATTTCTATTGTCGATATAACAACAAATACTAAAAACAAAATAAAATAAATATTTAAAGAGGCGTTTGTTGTATGGGAGCCCATACAACAAACGCGATTTTTTTTGTCCATTTCATAGATATGGAACCCTTCGTGCGTGACTCCGACTCGCACTTAGCCGGCTTTTTACTTAATTGTTATTAATAAACTGAACATGACCCCTAGTTTTGTAGGTTTTTTATGGATTACGAAGGTAATTTCATCATCATCCTTTCAGCTCATATACGTCCCACTGTTGGGCTCGAGCCTTCTCGACAATAGGAGGGAAATTGACCTTACTATACCATGCTGGTCAGACAGGTTAGTATGGGGTTTTATTTCGAGTTTTCCTTCTCTTGCATAGGTCTATCTATTGCAGGTGGTGCGTATTATAACCCTTAGTCTCCTTTTACGACACCTACGGGTAAGAGAGGGGGTGGTAATTTGTATCCTTACTCTATCACCACACAGAACAAGTAATTTATATAAATATTATTTATCTAAAGTAGATTTATCATTACCAAATATCGTCTAAAATAGTGTATCAATCTTAATATTTAATGCACCATTTTGAATATTTCATTGAGTGTCCAAAATAAGTAAATTACATTAATGTTGCAAAAAAAATCTGTGTATTCTCTTTCTGATCTGTATCTTCTTACTAAAGTGTATAAACATGCGCATTACACTTATTTACGTAATAAATCTTGCACTAACAGTGAGAAGTATTACCATAGATTTTTTATAAAATATTAAAACATGTTTTAATAATATTTTACAAGAAGCATATTATTATCTTCACGATGACTCTAACCATGACTAGAACAGCCTCCCCCTATTTTGTGCATTCAGAGTGCTCATCGAGACATCCTTTTTATACAGATTGGCAACCCGCCCTCACTTCGCTTTGGTTTCAGTCGCCTTACGCGCGTCATTCCCGTTCCCGTGGGAATACCGGGATAAAATATGGCCTAAGTTACTTCTTATATAGACATCTGGTAGTAAAATATTATCAAAATTTACCCAGCCGTTTTGAAGATTACCCAAAATAGGCAGACAAAAATTTATATATCGTCGATCGATCGAGTTGATTTTTATGACAGCCACGGGCAATATAGGGTGGTGGTGGTAGTAGTGAATGGTATTCTTACTCCATCACCACATGGAAAATCACCTCTTCAATCATACGGAATGCAAACGTTAGCCAATTATCACCCTTTCTTTGAATTTATTATCACTTACTAATGTTTTAAAGTTTATTATAAGTAAAGAGAATGCAATATAATCAAGGTCTAGGTGGGTAGGCCCTTCGCCACGTGAGTCCAATTATACACTCCAAGCGCGTCAGATTATACTAGCTTAGCTGCCGCTTCTGCAGAGACCTTCAAGTGGTGAAAGTACGTGTTGAAATACTTCAGCTGTGGTTCCGGATATTTGCAGTCATTATAAAGTAATAGTGAAGAGACTAATTGATGCTTCACATGACCAGAAGGCTGGCCTATATTTTACACAAAAGATTAGCATTGCGATTTATCGTGATAATGCTGCTAGCCTTCTGGGCATATTACTAGTAGACAGCGATGCGGAAGAAACTTTTAATGATTGATACCCTTTTTATTTCCTGTTTTAAAAATATTCAAAATTATTATCCCTTAAAATATTAATAAAAACATCGAGAGATATTGCGATCGCGAAACATTCATGCACTAAAATTAATAATTACAACCTACTGAAAACACTCCTTTTTTTGTGGTGAGTCGCGATCGACGCGCTCCTCGTCGGCCTCCGTCCGGGGCGACAGAGGGGCGTAAGCACGCACACCCGCGACCCACCCGTGACACGTCGCCTTCGTCGTTGGGCCGACCACCGCAGCAGGGTGACTTGACGTCCGTGGTCGGCCCGAAGGCATACCCCTTGATGAGTACCCTTTCCTCGACCGACGTCCCCCCCTCGCGGAGGACGTCGGTGAAAACACTCCTTTACGATGCTATATAAAATATCTATCAAGGTAAGATACTACCTACTGTATTTGAGAACGATCACGCAATCATAAAGTCATTTAAATCAAACCTATATACATATATTTTATTTGAACATATATTTTACATTGATTCTTAATTAATGAACTAGTGATATAATAATTCATGAATTATCAAAAACGGGTATACAAAATACTACCTTACATATTTGTGAACCACGCCTATAAAACGGTTACACGCAATATTACGAGTATCAAGCCTGTTGTAAAGTGTTTATATAAGACGTTTTATATTTTGCATTTAATCCTCAATATTTATTTACACACAACCGTTCAGAGACTGTGACAGAATAGACGTGCTACATTACAATAAACATAGTTTGTTATATAGTGAAATAAATTAAAAATATACCATGAAAAATGTAAGTAAATATCTACTAAGGATACATATAAACTGTTAAAAATTTAACAATAAGAAATAAAATTTTAATAGTTAATCTTTTTAATTTGACTATATTTGTTACGCATGCCTTCTGTTTGGTGACAGAATAAGCATACAATTTACCAGCAAATCTCTTGTAGGTATCGTAAAAGACGATTAGGGGTTTGGTATGCGGATAACATGAATAAAAGAGAAGGAAGGCTCGACATAAAACCTTACACCGACCCGTTTGACCAGCACGGTATAATATATTTCCCTCCCATTGTGGAGAAAACCCGAGCCAACAGTGGGACTTATGTGGGCAGAGGCGATGATGATTTTTGTTTAGATTTTTTATAATACATCTGAATAGTATGTGTAGCGTAATTAATTGTGATAACTTATTAAAAATATAATGTCGTCACCTTAATTTTTATGTAAAACGAAGACACTGAATTATAACAACAATTGCAGCAATACCTTTACTTAATAAGCTTGGCGATTATGGCAGTATCTGACATTTGGGTGAAAGCTTTTACCCAAATAGTGGACGTCGATAGGCTAATAGACGGAAACTTGATGACGGAACACGGTTTCACTGCAGATTAAAAGTCCACATATAACCCTGCCGATATCCCCAATAACCGGGAGATGTATGGTCAAAACGTAGCTCTACAGCAATATATGGATATATAATTATTTAAACTTCACTTACTATAGTTATGAAGGATATGACATGTTTTTTACCTGTATAATTAGTTCTGCTCTGTGAATTAAAGTCATTAAATTTATTCATTATCCTCATGTGTATCCTTATATTTATTCTTAAGTGTCTCTTAAAAAGATACAAAACATTAAATTTTTAGGCAGACATTTAAATTTTATAATTATATTTTGTTTTGGGCATAATGAACTCGGGGAAAAACGGCGGTGATCGAGTGAGGTCTTTGGTTTCATTCCCACCTGTATGCAACCGTAACTATTCAGTGTTATGTATGTACTCTTCAGTGTATGTATTTAATCGTGAATTTTTAAATATTTTTTCCTTTAACGTTGACAACTATGTGGCCAAAAATAGTTTGAATATGGGTAGCACAGGACTGCGGCTTGAAACATTCCATTTCAGAGTTCTATGTCCATCAATAGACGCTAAAACACTGAATGTATAACGTTGAAGGCAAACATGAACCACTAAGCCATCGACCTCCCTTGCTATAAGTATTTGACTTTTTTTTAATAGTAATAAACATCAGTTGTTCCACTATTAAGATTAGTTTCAAAATTGGAGCGATTTAATTCTTCATCTTTGAAGCCCCTATGCTGCCATCTATAAAAGAAAAACAATGGTTTAATCACCATGTTTGACATGCGGCTTTGCGATCACATTAGTATTATAAGTTTACCACGAGCGTTACCCCTAAGTCAGTTTTTACAACTCCTACGGCAAAATAACAACTGTCAACACATCATGTTTTCAACCCATCACCATAGGTGTAATTTATTTAGTTACTGACAAACAGTTCGTGATGAAAAGGCAGCTAGGAGATTGGACAAACATTGGTGTTAGATGCAAATACCCATTTATTAAGCCCAACGTCTCACTATATAGTCAACATTTTTTACGATGCGCACGCACCCTGTCACAAATGTCAACTATATCTAGTTATCACGCATTATAATAAACTTCAATGTATTAAATACCTTTTTTTATTACAAACGGTAGCAAACGAGCAAACAGTACACCAGATGGTAAGTGTTCCTGCCGCTCATGGACCTTTGCTAGGCCGCTGCATACCGTGAAGAAAGTTAAGGGAGTGTAAATGCGTGCAATGAGGTTCGGTGAAAAGCAAAGCAAAGTTGAAAGCAAAACGATGCAACTTGATTTTCTTGTTGAGCAACTATTGCGTTGAAAGTATATGCTCCTTTTATGAATGCAATATATTTCTACAAATATATGAAGTACAAAAATTTTTTTTTTTAGGCAACGCACTCTAAGGAAATAATCCTTGTATTGCGGAGGACTTTACAAACATATAACTAACGAAGACAAATTATATTCAGACTCAGAAGAATAATTTGTGGATCGCACACAATGTTGTCCCACGTGGGATTCGAACTCACGATACTGGCGTGGTCGCTATCTTAACCACTACGCAATCTGTGCAGTCAAATAAAAAATGATCGTTCAACAAAATCAAATCATTGCTCAACAAAAAATGATATAAGTATTTTAAATAAGACTACTTTACTACTTTTTTTACTACTAAATGTAACGCAATTCTACATTAAGCCTGACCAACGGAGCATAGTAGGCCAATTACCCTGCCATTGTGCTTGTACAGTACAGAAGAAAATTAAATTGTATTCTATACAAATGATTTAATTACTCTTTATGCAAAATACTTTAAATTTAAGATTTATTATATGATTAGAGGATGTAAATGATAGGCAATATGTACCTATACATAATTAAAGAACTGGTTTTATGGAGTAAATAACCTTGATTAAATACTCAAAATTTCTCCATGCCGACAAGTAGTCACATAACGACCGAATAACCATAGATATGTACCAATTGACCCTCTATTTGTTTTATATACGAGTACTAGCTGACCCAACAGACGTTGTTCTGTTCAAATCTAAAATAGAATAAAAAGAATTCTTCTTGAAGTCGATCGCAGCGCCACGTACCGGTTCCAATTATTAATCTAAACCATTCTCATATCCATCGGAACAGGCACAAAAAATCATCAAATCTGTCCAGCCGTTTACGAGTTCAATTACAAACACACGAACATTATATAAAGATATTTTTAGATCTTTATATTTATAAATATTCCGTACAAAAAAAATGTTTGTGATTGAACTCCTAAACAGCAGGGCAGATTCTGAGGAAAATATTGTGTCTTTCAATAGATGAATAGTTTATAATAATTCAATCTCAATCAATTAGTTTAAGATTGAATGAATCTAAACCATTCATAGATCTATTGAATTAATAATATGAATTAATAAATACATTTAGATCATTATCAGATAGATAGATATATAGATAGAGAACTCAATTAAGTTCTAAAAAATATTTTCATTTTAGATTTATAAAGACTAATTTCTTAAGTCAGCAGTTGTCATCTTAAATTGCACTACATTGCTTCATCTGCTTCATTTACCATACTACACGAGGTGCTGGGTTGGTTTTGTATTAAAATCTCACGAAGATTTAATAAAATTCATCATCATGATCACAACTCATATATGTCCCAATATTAGTATAGGGTTCTATGTTGAGTTGTCTTACTATTGCATAGATGTTATATGCATATTATATCTCTTAGTTGTCTTTTACGATACCCACAGGCAAGAAATGGGGTGGTGAATTGTATTCTTACTCCGTTACTAATAATAAAATTAAAATTCTTTTATAGTTGTTTTTCACAAATAAGTTAACGTTAACTCACTCACTGTTTCCGTATTAAAGTGGAGTGTAAAAATCTGCGTTCAGGAAGTCGTTATTTAAAATATTATATCAACTTCAAATAATTCTATTAATTTATAATTTAGCGGGGTCAACTTTTACGTCAAATAAATCAAGGTGAACTATCGCTAACCTGTGTTGATGGTTGGCTTCAACTTGTGGACGACCTTCCATTGAAGTATATGAACTTATATAAGGTCGAAGATATCAAAGCTAAAATATTACAAATATTTTTTAATAATTTTATATATTAGGCAGTATAAAGCACGCCTCCTATTATAATTCGTAAATATTTTGGTAAAAGCATTTTAGCGTTGCTAAATTAAAGGTCAATGCCCCGGCATTGTTAGCAACTTAATCTGGAAACTCAACAGCTTTTTAACACACACAGTTACATATATATAATTAAGCAAACAGACTCAGCTGTTTTATTAAATTTAAAAAAGAAGCAATAACAAAATCAAAAAGAAAAATAGAAATGTGTATATATTATTTACAACCTATTCTTGGATTGTGGATTGGTGGTTAAGTCTCGGCGAATATGATTTTTTAAACTATTTTTGGACAACTGGAATATGTCAATGTTGTCAAATCTGTTATTATAAGTGCGAAGTATTCTGGGAATAACAGAGTTACATGCATAATTTGTGCGCTGGTGAGGTACAGTAAACAATGAAGTATTCTTGGTTCGTTTTCTAGGTGTATTAAAGCTTATACAAAATACAAGTGATGGAGAGTCAAGACCATCGCGTAAAATATCGAACAGAAGACACATATCCTGCATTATACGTCTATCAGCAAGCGGCGTTAGTTGATAGTGCTTACTGTCGTTGACATACGTATAATGCAGGATGAAGGCGTCTTGCATATATTGTTCAATAAGTGAAACAAGAATAGAATAGAGCAATTTTCGAGTCCTTCGAAAAGTTCGAGTCACTGTTTAAGAGCCATTTCGCGTTTACGCTCGAAATTATCTGATTTTGGGCTCCTAATTTACCGTCGTAAGTAACATCTAGATATTATTGAATACATATTAAAATGGGCCAATCTTTCGTATTGACGATTAATTTAGCACTTTTTATAAAAGTCAATTGTTCGATCCATAGTAGTCCATCTCCCACAACCATTTTACTGGAAAATCACCTCAGAGTCAATTTCAGAGCCTTGTATCTTTGAATAATATTTATATTTTAGGCCACAAAAAATATAGTAAACATCAGAAATATACTCTTATTGCCATTTAATTTAACACATTCTAAATTTTTTATACGGTTAATCAGAAAAAAAATAAAACTTTAGGGCGATTTGTAAATTTTGCATTGCTTTTTTATCGCCTATTTTATGGCGTTAAAATAATAAAATTATTCTAAATTAAATTACACATTAAACTATGATCTTTGGAGAATTGAATTCTACAGTTATATTGAAAATCCTTGTATGCAATTAATTGTATTTAATTATTGAATATTAGTCCAAATTACAATAAATTACGATACACAAGCGGGCACCGATTAGTAATTTAGTACGGTGCGAGCACCCGTTGAGGATGGACTTATGTCGCTTGTTCCTGCGTCCCGATTCAGTGCGTTCGTATTCTAAAATCATTATTATACTGCAATTACATAGTTTTGATACATTTCGTATTTTGTCATAAGTTAAGATTTTTATACTATCAAGTATGTATGACTTACGTACGATGTACATGTGTGAGTATGTAAGATTTGATCGGAATAAGAGTACGAATCCGATCCGATTGCGGCAAGGCATGAGACAGGGATACGTCGTCTCTCCGAAACTATCCACCACTGCACTGGAATATGTCTTCAAGCTCTAATACTGAGTCGGACTCGGCATTAACATCAACCTCATCTTCGATTTACAGTAATAGCGGAGCAAACAGTACACCTGATGGTAAATGTTGCTGCCGCTCATGGACCTTTACAAGGCCGCTGCCTACCGCGAAGAAAGTGAAGGGAGTATGAATGAGTGTATTGAGGCTCGGTGATACCAAGGGCACCCCCAAAACCTTCCACACACAAACACCCTCAGAAAGTTGGGCTGCCGACTCTCTCGCTCACCGAACGAAGCGCAGTAACTAATACTCAGATGTCGATTTTCTGCGAGAGCGTGGTACTACCCTGGACTGACCAGCCCGCGGCTATAGACAGATAACTGTCGACAGTGTGGTCCTACCATTCTTGAATTATGCCAGAATCCATGGAGAACCTTGGCACCATGCTCAACGATCTCAGTACGATTTCTCAACTCGCGGGTTTACGAATGAACATGAACAAGGCGAAAGTCATGTCAAATCCCATGTCATTCCTGTACCGGTCCTAGTTGCGAATGCGATAATCGTAGTTATCGATCATTATGATTAACTTGGACAAACAGTTCAGTTGGGTAGGTCAAATTTCAAAAAAGAGGTCAGTCGATGAATCCCGATCGACTGGGCAGCGTTCAGAGACCTTAAGATCTTAAAAGGATCATCCAACATACCTCGGTTTCTGAAAACATATCTATATCCTGTATATGTCACCAGTGGTGACTTACGGCACGAAAATATGATGCCTAAATGTAGGCCTCATAACCAAGTTCAGTCGCTGTGCTCAGGATTTCTCTGCGAGATAGATTTCGATATATATTTGAGATGATGATTATGATTACACAGATTTTTCCTGGCTAAATGTCTACATTTTTAAATTTTCATTGAGAAATGTTTTCGAGATTCCTTCTCCTAACAAACTAAACTAGGGGACTTTCAAAGTATAAGTAGATCCCATTCTTAGATAATTGCGGGCGAAGTTTTTTGTTATCTTATTTCAGCCATGGGACGCAAGGACTGCGTAATAATTCTGGTGGATTGTGGCCCAACTCAGTGCTCAAGAAAATTATAATATAGAAAAATGTCTTTTTATAGACGAGGAATTTTTTTATTTAGGGGCAACACCAGATGCGTTGTACAGTGAAGGATTAGTGGAAGTGAAATGTCCAACCTCGCTGTTAGAAAATGATCCTGATGCTGTCTGACAAACTAAAGGACTGAAATGTTTTAAAGTGAACAGCCAATCTTAAATCACGACTGGTATTACTGGTTTCAAGGCCAATTGCACATAGCGAAAACTTATGTGTATGTGCTATATGGATTGGTCCTCATTTTCTATTGAAAATAGTCAGTAGAAAAAGACAACCTTTTGGCAGGAGAAAATGCTATCCAAATAAAATATTCATTTAGCATTTAATTGACATGTGTTTGTTTTTATGGTAATTGATATTATATGTTTTACATAACAAACTTATTTGTGTTTTCTTATTAATCTAACAGAAAATCATTAGACAATTAAAATAAGTAACTTATTTTCTTACAATTAATCTTTTATCAAATCACATCCCATTTACGGCTCAAGACTACTTTGTCTATCTCGACCCTCGCGTTACACGCGCATCTGTAGTTAGCTACGCACACATAAACATTTCTGCAGTCTTTTACCTAAACTCGAGCGTGATGATTTTGCGAAATGGCTCTTAATGCCGGTAAAACGAGAGTTGAGCTTTAGATTGAGGCGTATATCCAATAAATATTTTTATATATATAATTCTTATTTTATTTTATTATATTTGGGATAACAACAGTCGTTACAAATCCATATAACATAAAATAAAATTACTAACTAATAGGACCAATTACAGTTATCCACATTGTTTATAATATTTATCGTGAACAGACTAGTTATTATGTAACATACATTACTAAGCAGAGAAAAAAATACGGTAGTTACATACTAAAACAGTTCAACAAATCAATGACTA
This sequence comes from Lymantria dispar, assembly GCA_032191425.1. Classification (NCBI taxonomy): domain Eukaryota; kingdom Metazoa; phylum Arthropoda; class Insecta; order Lepidoptera; family Erebidae; genus Lymantria; species Lymantria dispar. Next base: position 13,073,501 of record CM063451.1, read on the forward strand.
TCCAAAGACCCACCATTATTTTAATATCCGATAGCGCTTACAGCGCTCGGTGTGAACTTGCACTCGGGAGGCGCAATGGTAGGTAATTGTCAAATCAACAAGTTAATTACATTTAGATATGTTGATCTATTTATGCAAGTTAAACGATTATATTAGAAGAGTGACTGTCCAACCATTGATTACATAATTATATTCTTTATTTATTCTTACCAATATTACAAATGCGAAATTAAGTTTGTTTGTTACGCTTTCACGATTAAACCACCACCCGATTTCTAAAATTCTGTCACCAACTGAAAGCCATAATATCAGGCCACATTTCATGCCAGCATTGGCAGGGGAACGTGAACCACGCGGGCAAGACGACTGAAACCGAAGCAAAGCGAGGGCGGACTGCTAGTATTTAATAAGGCAATAGTAGTGCTAGTATTTAATAAAGCAGTCTGCCGTATAATATTATATTTATGATAATTGATGACATAACAATGATCTGTTTATTCTTTTTACATACCAACAAAAAACCTTATATAATCAATTTAATATTCATCTGTGGAGGACATGACTGAGTTCTGTGGCATCCTTTTTTTTCTCGACTTGGGCCATGGTCAGTGCACCCGCCGCCCGGCTCAATCCGGGGCAACGGAGGGGCGGCGCGCAGCCCCATGACCCTCATCGCCTTCGTCATTGGGCCGACCACCGGAGCAGGGTGACTTGTCGTCAGTGGTCGGCCCGACGGAATATCCCGGTCGCAGGGTACTCACTCCTGTCGACGTACCCCTCGGGGACGTTGGTCGTCGTCGCGGTTCTGTGGCATCCTAAAAGAACTAACGCAATAAATTGTAACTAAAATATTAGTAATAGTATTAAATATACTTATTTCATAAACTTCCTTTTAGGTGGTGTATACAGAGTGAGGAGCGTCTCCTCGACGACGCGTACCGCCGCTGGCGACTGGGGTGGCGTAGGCGCGATTACCTGCGCCTTATGCCGCCCTAGCCGATACCGCGGGTGACTGGACCTGGGCATTAGTCCGTCACCCGCCGAGAGGCCAACTGCGTGAGGAAAGATCGACGTCCTCCCCCAGGGGAGGACGCTCCCGTGGTCGGCCCAACGACGAAGGCGACGTGTCACGGGTGGGTTACGGGTGTGCGTGCTTACGCCCCTCTGTCGCCCCGGATGGAGTGATGCGAGGAGTGCGCCGACCGTAACCCACCTCCAAAAAAAAAAGGTGGCGTATACAGAATATTAAAAAAATGTATCAGATGATCTTTAAAAAAAGGGACTCTGTCACTTGTAATAAACTGCTTTTTATATATACCACCAATAAATTTGTGTAGCCTATTTACATGAAAGAATATATTTAAAATAATCTAGCTGTGCCTCCAGCCTGGAATACCAATGTATACGAAGTACTACCTACCCTGATACCGAACAGCACGCCCACATCGGTAGGGAAGGGGTGTGCCGAACCTTCTACCACAGCCATCGTTAGACAGGCAGTTAGGTAGAGACGATGAGCAAAGTCAGTTTATCTCAGCAGTAACCACAGATGAAGTAGTTCGATTATTAAGGGGGCTTTTCTTGGGCACAGCCCAAGAAAAGCCCCAGGTTCGGCATAACCATCAGAGTTATGAATCTTTTCCCTTTTGATCTGCATATTTAACGCAGCGCTACAGAACAAGAAAATTTTGCCTGCTCAATGGAAAGAAGCCGTAGTAATAGAAATTTATAAAACCGCCGCCAGCATTAAGATTACGCTTCAAGAATACGTCGTGAGTAAACCCTTAAGTCTAAATGTTCTATAAATAATATCTTCAAAGTTGTTTCACAAAACCGTTCCTTTGGGCATATATTAAGTAGAGTAACACTAACATATTTAAGCGTCGATATGAGCAATCGTAGTACAGTCAAATATTCTGCCATCTGGGTCTAATTCTACAGCAATCTCTTTAATTTCCAAAGATCAGTGGGCTTAGTAAGAATATTTGCATCAAAGTATTCGTATCGTTATAGAGACCAACTTGTATGGAATTTGGAATAGTGCCTCTATAGGACGATAGGGACGCTGCTCCAAATCCACACAAATTGGTCACGATAACATTACGAATACATACTTTGACGCAAATGTTCGTGCTAAACCCACAGATGACAGTCACTACATAGAAAACTGAATCCAGTATTATTAAACCTAATAAGAGATTTAAACTATCTCTAATCGAAACTATGATGATATGCTATAAGTATCCGCTATGCATGCCGGATACTATCAGTTCGATTTCTACGCAGGCCTTCCTACCCTTTATGTAAAATCTGAATAGTTAGAATAAGTCGGGGTGGAAGTTCTATTCATCATCTTTATATTTGTAAAGTCCTTTGTGATCCAGTGATTTATTCCCCGCTCATTTAAATCTAAGCGTCCCAGCATAGAAAACTGTCGTTTTTAGTATTTTGTAATATTGTTATGATTTTACACACTTCCTTCGTCAATGATTTACGCAAGACAGATCACGACCTTAAAAGTATAACAGTTACAACTAATTAGGCATATCTCGTGTATAATTAATGAGGCAAATATCCCATACACTTGTGTAATTTAAAAACAAATAGACCTTGTAATTCATTTCTTGACAGAAATGGATTAGAAGGTGAGGATGTTTGCATAATTATGATTTTAATAATGATCTAAACTCGAAAGTTTGTGGGATTATACAGATGTATGTTTCAGTTTCATGGCAAAATTCATTATCATCATGGGATGATGATGTTAACTTTTATCAAATACATTTCCCTACTGGGGTCGAGCCTCTCCCACAATCGAAAGGAAATTGATCTCCTACTATATTACACTGGTAAACGTATTGATATAGGGTTACTTTTTCCTCTGTCGTACAGCTGTTATATTCATGAAGAAAATAATAAAAGACGAGATATTCTCTTAATCGCCCTCAGCTTTAGTGATCTCGTAGTTTTGTAACACCCATGGGCGAGAAGGTACCTATATGGTGAATCGTATTTTTACTTGGTCACCTCAAGAAAAATTACTGCATAGAATTTTGTTAAACAAAGAACTACACATAGGCACAAGTGTAAGATATTGGCTATACAAGCCCATATACAAATTGGCTATAATTAGTTCGTATATCTCAAAAAAATTGCCATAGCTCATGTAATCATTGCACATTGTTTAAAATTCGCAAAAACACGCAAAAATTAATTGGCATTGTTGTCATTATAGAATCGAACGAAATTAAATCGTAAATCCATTCCTATTGAATGAAATATGCAATTTATTCCTATCACAAGTGTCCGATTGTTGAATTATTGTTTTTGGTATGAATAGTAAAGTCATAAATAGTAAAAAATATAGTATCTAACATAAAGAGTTATATTCTGAAATATACGAGTTAATTAGACTGATTTTCACAAATTTCAAGTACGTTGCTGCAAATTATGAAATTAAATAATTTAGTTTAATTTTTGGTTAGTAATAGAATTATAATAATTTTTTGTATTAGACGAACTATAATTAAACGATACAGGCTTGGACATTATTGGCATACGTGAATCATATCAATGACATATGTATATTAGCTACGATGCTGCAATTAGAAATCCAAATTAAAACCAGATTCTTTTTAATTGATTGACTAACAAACAAGAACCTATTAGCTAATTCACCGTTCTATGATTGATTCTTACTATTATTAGAAGCATTAGAAGTAGTCCATCCAACTAAAACCGTATAGCCATATTGCCACAGACATAATTGCTATGTTTCTGTTGACAGGATATGCATACTAATAGCAGTAACAAGATACTAACAACTGAACCTTACATAATCTTGTGATGTTAAGAATATTTATGCTGAATACTAAACAAATGATAGTAGACTTAAAATGTATGTGGTTGATTGCCTCGAAATTGAAAGTAAAGACTCAGATTAAAGACGATTAAAACATGTTATGCATTAATTGCGATATATAGAAAACAAAATATCATTAAAATCGTCTTTCACGCACAACAGTAAAACAAAGGTTGGGCGAAGGATATTAGTTTTTTTTTAATTGCTGATGGTGGTAAACGAGTAAACAGCACACCTGATGGTAGGTGATACTGCCGTTCATGAACCTTTGTTAGGCTACTGTGAAGAAAGTTAAGGGAGTGTGAATGCGTGCATATTAATGGCCTAATGATACTAATGTCATCACCAAAGCCCACCACATTCAATCACTCTCAGAAAAATAATATTTTTTTTGGCTTTTTCGTTAACCGAACACAGTGCAGTAACGAATTGCAAGTACCTACCCAGACATCGATTTTCTGCAAGAGTGTGGTACTAACCCGGACGAACCGGCCAGCGGCTATAGACAAAAGACCGGTGTGGTCCATGGTAATGCGTAGGTAATATAAATCACAATGGTACATCTATATTATTCTTATTCCTCTTACTTTTAAAGTAGACTTGCAACATTGAACGCACTGATTCGGATTCTGGAACATACTTTCAAGGCCCTAATACTAATTTGACTGACGTAAATGTATTTATAGTTAGTAATTAAATAGATATTTGAAATAGATATTTGAAATACATATGTCATTCTCATTGGCATGACAGTTTTAAAGCCGTGTACAAAATGACTGACCTATATTACAATTGAGAAACTCGCAATTGTGCTTTGTAACTTTGAAGATGTATTTTGCTGAAGACCATTGAGCTCAATTATGTCGGTCCGGAAAAACTTGGAGGTTCATATGCTGTTTCAATCTTTGATCGGATAGCCACTCAAAACATACTGCTCTGATAATATATTTGTTCGTGTAATTTATCTTCTTTTCCATTTAATTTCTGTAGAAACGTACATTTACTCACAGTTTTGAAAATAGTATAATTTAAAATATTAACTAATTTCGATCACATCTTTCGGCGCTGAACTTGCATCCTTAATTTCATAGAAGAAAAAGCAACATTCTCGGGCTGTGATGTTGGCCGGGACTCCCCCGTGGGACCTGGAGGCAGAAATACCCATCGAACTTTACGGGCGGGTGTCAGAGATGCGGGCGAGGGGCGGCTCAGTTTCGCTCAGCAAGATAGCCGCCTGTCGGCGTGTAGTTCGCCGCGACGTCATTGCCCGTTGGACAGATCGGCTGGAGAGGCCTCAGTACGGTGTTCGGACCGCTGAGACCTTCTAGCCGGTGCTGATGAAGTGGTTGGGTCGGCGGCACGGGGTGCTTTCCTTCCGACTATTGCAGGTATTGACGGGGCATGATAGCTTCGCCAAGTAACTGCTAACGGTCGTGAAGAGGGAGAGTACACAGTCCTACCGTCATTGCAATTGTGACGAGGCCGCTTTTTGTGAGGCAGCCATCTCACAGAAGGGAGCAGTGAATCGGGGGCGGGAGGAACTCCTCTACGAAGACACGCCCCGCCACCTGCGACTTGGCTGACGCAAGTGCGAGTATCTGCGCGTGATGCCACCGTAGCTGAGGCCGCGGATGACTGGACTGGAAAAAAGTCCGTCACCCGCAGATAGGTAGACTGCGTGAGGGAGACGCCCAGGGATGGTATACCGCTGGGCTGGCAACGTACGATAAGGAATTCGGTTCCAGTGGGCAGCCCAATGCTGAAGGGGTAAAGAGGCCTAAGAGAGAGGAGGAATAGCGTGAGTAAAGACGCCGCGCGCCGCTCTTTCGTCACTCCGGACGGAACGGATGGCATGTGTGCTGGCCATGGCCCACTTAAAAAAAAATCTAAAAAAAAAGAAAAAAATCTGAACAAAAATTTATAGACATCATTGTTTAGACTCTTTAAGTTATAAAAATAATTATTTGTAAATAGGTCGTGTGGTGACTGATGAGGATTACAATGTGCCATCGTCTCCTAAATTTATATTAAAATAAAAGAAATAAAATTAATGTGTTAATAAATACAAATTTGTTATATAAAATATAAATTTATTAATCAATCAATTTCATTTGTTTATTTATAAATACATAATATTATAATATAAATACATAATATTATTTTAAACTGTCTTCATTTATATTCAATTCAATACAATTTCTAGGTGTTTTGTACATTTAAATTTTAATAATTACATAACCTTGTGAATGCTAATATATAATTTATACTCATGTGATGTAATTCTGAAAGTTTAATATTCTTCATTTCATTTTTCAAGGCGAGTGAATGGCCATCAGACACATGGGTAAAATTTTTGATGAAACCACTATGTTATAATTTCTATTTTTTTTTTGTATTTTTGTCATAGCAATGTAGTATTTATAGCTGGAAGCCATCTATAAAACCTTACTAATAAGCATATAATAAGATATATTGCATTGTAAGTGATTATTCTCAGAATAAGGAATTTATAATATAACTAGCTGGCCCAAAAGACGTTGTTCTGTTCAAATAAAATAAAAGGAATTCTCCTTGAAGTCGACAGCTACGGGGTCCAATTGTGAATCTAAACTATACTCGAATCCCCTTCACCACACCAAAAATATTTCATCAACATCCATCCAGCCGTTTAGGAGGAGTTCAGTGACATACACACGTACACAAGAAATTTATATATAAAGACTAGCTGACCCGGCAAACTTCGTACCGCCTGTTTTCGTAATTATGTTGTTTAATATTTTTTTTTGGTTTTAGTATTATCCGTGCGGTGACGGAGTAAGAATACAATTCACCACTCGTTGGTGTCGTAAAAGACGACTAAGGAATATAATATGCATATAATATCAATGCAAGAGAAGGAAAACTCGAAGCAAACCCCTATATTAACACGTCTGACCAGCGTGGTATAGTAGGTCGATTACCCTCGTGCAGTTGGACGTGTATGGGCTGAGACATCAAATGATTGACATTTAAGAACTGTTTGTATCGGAAAATAAAATTGTTGTTTTTAGTATTTTACTCGCAATTTTGCCATATTTTCTCACCGTATAAACTTTCCCTGGACTTCCACAAGTAATTCAAGATAAAAATTAGTCAAATCGATCCAGCCGTTCTCGTGTTTTAGCGAGACTAACGAACAGCAATTCATTTATATATATATATATATATATATATATAGATAGATATTATACTACTTATAGCTATACTGTATATAAACTAGATTAAATAAGTTTCCATCGTTACACGAGAAAACTCTATGGTTATCCATCTATAGCGGGCGTCTCGGTGGAAATATAGGTTCAATTACTGTTTTCCTTCCGTTTGCCTATTTTATGTAGCCTTTTATTACTCCCAACAACTCGAGTTATTCAAACAGCATACTATGATGTACTGATATTGATTTGTGTTTGTTTCTAAATCATATGAGATTTAGCGTAACACTCTGTGGCTACGAACACTACCAAACCTTACATTGCTTGAGGGTGTCGTAAAAGATTACTAAGAGCTTTATGTATACCTGGGCCAACTCCATCTGATACTGTCTGGTCAATAATTGCAATTCCAAGACAAGTTAACGTCAGGAAAGCCGCCGGTCATAAAACTATTGCCAATAACGTGTGCAATTTGGAAAAAGAGTACATATTGAGTCGACCCCATGTAATTGGGATAAGGCCAAGGTGACGATGAATGATGATGAAATTTAGTGCAACGGGTTAGGCAGAGAAACACAAACGCCTTGGAGGAGAATTCTTTAATCTTACTAATACATAATAAGTAGAATTACTGTGAGCATTAATTTTTACTTACGTTCGGAAAACATCATTACCATTTTGGTGACATCTCCTGCTCGACATAGACCTCGCCCGACGGATGAAGTATAATACCATAACCGCTATACTTATCAATTAAGTGGGCAATTGCATAGGAGTATGTACCCATAATCGATATGTTCCGATTGTGGCGTGGCGCGCGGCCCCATTATGGATTATAGGGTGGCGATGGAAGAGAATACAGTAGGCCATTGGATTGGACTAACCACTGGTACCGATTGCTTGACCCGGCCGTCAGTCCGCCAGGTTACCCGGTACCGTTCCAAATATAATCACATCGTTAATAATCAATATAATAAATTACCCGCTTTCGTTTTGTTATTATAAAGCCAGTCATAATAGATTAAATAAGTAATAATAAGTTTATTTAATGAATAATGGTTTTCAAAACATTTTCTTTTTGCAGATACTATTGGTCCTCCTACTTGAAATTACTATATCAACATGTTATGACTACGTACAAATGAATAGTCAAAAACCGATAGGCACTTTATATAGATGGAATCAAATGGATTTCGAATACCCCTCATATGAAGAACGTGCAGTTGCAATTAATAATGGGTAATTATCAATGAAATAACAAAAATTGTATGTATTTTAGTTAGTATAGCTATTTTTTTCTTGTTGATGTTGGTGGCAAACGAGCAAACAGCTCACGAATAGTGTAGCTTACAATGAGTGATGGACTCATGGACCTTTGCTAGGCCGCTGCCTACACTGAATAAAGTGATAGGAGTGTGAATACGTGCTTTGAAGTTCAGTGATACTAAAGGCATCACCAAAACTTATCACACGCAAACATCTTTTTGGGTCTAGCTGATATTTGGGCGCTCCTGCCCAAAGATGTGCGCAATACTCCACATGAGGACGAACTTGTACTTTGTATAACACAAGACGCAGTCTCTGTGTGAAGTAACACCTGGCCGTGTTCAGGACGCCCAATTTTTATGGTACTACCCCGGACGGACCGGTTCGCGCTATCTAGATTCTAAATATTACCACAGGTTTTAAATAATACTTCATAAAGTTCTACATTGAGTTTAATTTACACCTTAATATCACACTGGAACACGTAATCCATCCTTGAGATAGTTGGTCAATAATATATAATCAGTGATCAAACTGTATACTGCAAAGGAGTTTTCGCGGGTATAGAGAAGTGTAATATGATGGTCTTATATCTTATTCTATATCTTGGTGTTTAAACTTACTATATTGGATAATTCCGATGGCATTTTATGTAATGAGATGCGTAGGAAGTGCTGGGGAATAGTGAATATATTATTATAGTGTTTCATGTCTTAATTTTTCATAAAAAAAATATCAGATGTCATTAAAAATGTAGCCATGACTCTATTGGAGGCGATGAATTGATTTACTGACGGATAATGAGTTTAAATGGAGTGTTGATTTCTGAATAAAGATTTGTCTTTAACGTCTCAGTTACCAAGTCAAAAGCTCAAAAAAATAGATATTGTATAGATAGATGAATGCAATGCGACGAAATGGAATGGAAGGGTCGGGGCAGATAGGTCCTGTAATCACATTGTAAAACCCCCGAAAATTAGTCACACGATATATGTAGTACATTATATTTTCAGTTAGTCCACACACAGCGCAATGCACTCCACACAACAATAATGTGGTTATAATTATATTTAGGTATTTTTCTTGAGTGAGAGGTGTCATGCGCAGTTAAAAAAAACAGATCTGTCTGCATTTTTGCACAGTATTTTTGTGAAGTTCCTGTAAGATTTAGAAAGTTTCCTTTGAACAATAAGGTCACACATTACACATATAATTATATTAGCATTACATTGAATTGGTTCTGAATTATTTTTAATAATATAGCATATCATTACATCCTTACGCTACCGTAGGTTTTGTAATATACGAATAAAGTACGAAAATAGATATTTTTCCATTGTAAAGGAGTTTCCAAATATAATCCATATAATCTTGTATTACTTCATTTGGCCTACCTGATTTTATAAAAAGATTTCCCTTTGGTTACGAAAAAACTCGTGTTTAATATTAAGACAATTATGTATATGGGTTGAATATATAAGTAGCCTAAATACATAAGTAGACGCGCTTTCTATTAGCATCATCAACTTTCTTCATTAATTCTTTCCACATTTTCAAAGTTATTCGCGTTACAGCATTTTCAATCTTGGACACTAATTATTGTTTCACTACAGAGTCTCTCTATTCCATTATCTCTTTCAAGCACATACCACATATACTTCACAAAGTTTTCATCACTACAGCATTTGTTTTATTTTTAGGTTATCATCATGGTGATGACTTTGCTATTAAAGTAATCACTAACACTATATATACAACAGGGAGTTTTCGGCACTATCCTACTGCTCATCATATCATGAAAGAGTTCTATTGATATATTACATGAATTAATTCTCATTCATCATTCTAAAATCACTATCATCATGTTTATTATCACTAGTAAACAAAATCACACATGCAAACAAGTTGCAAAATATCAATAATTAAATTCAAATAATAATCGTAATTATAAATATTATTTAAATTTTAATACGCAGAGAATTCATACAATCCAACGTGATACCTCTTGGAATAGAGAGATGGAGGGATCGTCTTTTTATCAGCACACCACGTTGGAAAAAAGGAGTCCCGGCTACATTATCCACTGTACCCATTGATGCCCGAACCGAATCACCCAACTTGGAGCCGTACCCAAATTGGGACTGGCATAATGCAGGTGAGTAATAAATTGAAAGAAACACACGACACTCCAAAATGCAAGTAAAATTTTAACTGTTCTTGTAGTAGCAATCCAGACTGTTTCGGAAAACTGAAAAGACAAAATATTTGGTTTAGTCATTTCTGTTTTCGGGAACAATCACGTTATTTTCTGACGTCCCTAAATTATCTTTTATAATCATCATTATATTACCAGATATTGGATATTTAGATTATTATTATTAGAACGGTTTTTATAACCTCATATTCTTCATCTCTAAACACATGAATAGATAGAACACGCCTATTTAGGCGTATAACTTTAGTAGTAATAGGCAGCATATTGCTTTTCAAAGTCATACACCAGATGTCATAGATTTGAGGCATCAAGTAAATTACAATAATCATTTAAAGACTCCATCAGCCCCAGCTTAAAGCTATTGGTCAGAACTGCTTCAACCTACCCTACAGTGCATGACAATCCTTACCATATAAAAATTAACCAATTAATATTAACACCTTTTCTTTTCAGTTAATTGCACTGGATTTACATCCCTCTTTCGCATGAACATAGATCACTGTGGAATTATGTGGGCTCTTGACTCGGGACAGATAGAACCATTCGGCGATACGCGTAACCTATGTCCACCAACACTTTTTGCAATCAATGTAAATACTGATACTGTGATCGGTCGTTACCCGATACCAAGTGAATTTGTTCTTGATAATTCGTTAATAACAAACCTGGTAGTGGATTCTAGGGACTCAAGATGCCGAGATCTCCATGTTTACATTGCTGATGCGTGGCGTTTTGGCCTTATCGTCTTCAGAGACGAGGACAAAGCATTTTGGCGATTCAATCACTACAGTTTCTACCCTGAACCACTGCTATCCAACTACACACTACATGGTGTAAACTTTCAGTGGTCAGACGGTCTATTCGGAATGTCGTTAGGAAAGGTACAGCAAGGAGATCGACCCTTATTCTACCATGCAATGTCAAGTTCTCTAGAATTTGTGATAAAAACTTCCGTTATTCGCGACCCATCACGTGTAAAGAACTCCGTCAGTGAGTTCAAACTACTCGGTGAGAGTCGTGGTGCTGAAGGACAAGTATCGGCCTCAGCTGTCGACCGCAACGGTGTTATGTTCTTTAACCTCATTTCTCGAGACAGTATTGGATGTTGGGATACACGAAAACCGTATATTAACCGCAACTTGGTAATTGTTGCACAAAACAACGATACATTAGTATTTCCGAATGATTTACGAATCGATCATGAAGTACCGCAAATGGTGTGGATAATAACAAACAAATTACCTTTATTCCTGGCCGATGCAATAGATCCAAATGAATATAATTATCGTGTAATTTACATAGATCCAGCCACAGCTGTTCAACATAGTATTTGTCAACCAGAATTCTACAAGTAACATCTACACATTATGTATGCTAATAATATATTTATATTTTAATATTTAAGATATTATAACCTAATAAAATAAGATGTGTAAATATAACCTAAAAAAATAAAATAAGATGTATTAATGCACCCAATCATTATAATTCTGACTAAAAAATTAAATTATTACGCAAACCTTAGTATACGTTTTTATTTTAGAATTTTACCAGTATTCTTATTTATAATTTTGTTAACTATGGTTAACCATGTTCATTATGATTAATAGTTTGTGAGTTGACAGTAGGTGCTGAAGTAACCCTCTTATTTTATAGTGAATTATCTATGAGTAACCCATAGAGTAGTACTATATATTGAAGTAACCCCTGTAACCTCATCTTGATTAAACTCTTCAACTTTGCTTTCTTCATTTTTACTACTTTCTCTTTTCATTACAATACTTTTTTGAGAGAATAGCGCCAATGATAATTTTTCTTGTCTACTATTTTGGAAATGAATATTTATATTAGCAGAATTATTTTCATAAATATCTTTTATTAATTTTTCTAATTTCACTTGAATAAAATTACATCTTACAACATGCTTATTAATAGTTCCAGTGTGACGCCATTCGAAATATTATATAATACAATTCACAAATATAATAATAATCACAAATATAATGATGAGACTATGGCTGGACCAGATCCCGCAAGCGGCACCCGATCACGAGTTAACCACTAGAGCAGCCATCACTCCCCTCAACCATAATGGAGGGAAGGGAGTGACCCGCTCCTCGTAGCTACCGCAAGCAGACCCTTCAGTGAGCATGACCAATGCCATTGGTCAATAATAAATAGCAACTCGCCCTTGCTTCGCTTCGGTTTTCCGTCACCTTACCCGCGTAGTGCCTGTTCCCGTGGGAATACCGAAATAAAATATAGCCTATATTCCCTACTCCCTGATATTATAGCATTCCATTGGTGAAAGAATTTTTGAAATCGGTCCAGTAGTTTCGGAGCCTATTCGTTACAAACATACATACAAACCTTTCCTCTTTATAATATTAGTATAGATTTCGATGTTTGATTATTATAATGTTCATCATTTGCGGTTTGTGAGTTTACAGTAGATGTAAAAGTAACCTCCGACATCTTATCATGATTATCTGCTACAAATTGCCTTTCTTGATCGTCTTTGCACTTTTTAAGCTCTAATGATAAATTTTATCGACTAATATAATTGGTAAGGAGATGCTTATGTTAGCAGAATTATTTTGTGTCTTTTTGCTTTTTATAAAATTTATCAGATGCTTCATTAATAAATGCCAGTGTTAGATTATTTTCTAGTTCTTTATTTTCATTATGACTAATAGTTTATGGGTTTGCAATAGATGTTGAAGTAACCCCTAAAACTTCTTCGTGATTAACCTCTATAATGTTGCTTTCTTGATCTTTATTAAATTCTGTTTTCATTATTGTATTTGCACTTCTTTAAGATACCTAAATTGGAGCTATTTAATGATATTTTGTTTTGTCTGCTATTTTGTAACTTATGTTACGAGAATTATTCTTATCAGTATCTTCTTGATTTTTATTATTAGTAGAAATTAATTTATTTGACGCCTTTTTAATAAATTAAGGTGTTAGATTATTGGCTTTAAAATTAAGTTATAATATGTCTTTAGGAGCTATAAAACTTAGTTTGGGGCTTGGCAGTTCCTTTTGCTTAGATAATATATGAAGTGAATTTTCGATAAATGTGTTATTTTCTTCTAGTCTCAGTTTAAAATATTCTCTGCTAATCGATTGGGAAGTTCTGTTATATTATTTGGCTTTGAATCTGATTAACACTAGCCTGAGCTACTTCCACACTGATTACTTTTTATAAATATTTGCGGATACTCACGTAGATATGAAGCAGTCGGTCCATTACTATTAGCTACAAGTAGGAGCGTATCGGCAACATCAACTGCTACTATATTTTCATGCGTAGATCACATCGAACTTGTATCAACATTGAACATTTGAGGGCTTGCAGATCCTGATCCAGCTATTTTTAAATAAGCAGTTATTCACAACAAATCGTTCTAAAATCCGATCATATTTACGAGGTATAATAGTTTCAGTCCCTTACCAATCTTCGTACGCATATATATTTGAATACCTATCAGATGCAGAGGATAAATGTTGGGACACATATGATTAGTCGTCGTGAATCTTGGAATCAGATGTACGAATTTTTGTTTGGCTAGCTGCGACTTGGCATCATTAGCGTACGTACTCTCTCAGCGTATTTAAAACAAAACTAATATGTATGGAAAAGAAGATTATTAGTCGGTTTTATAGACTACGTTCAAAGTTGACAAGCTATGATCTAACCATAAACCAACCAAATTGTCCGAGGTGGTGGAAGAACAGTATAGGATCCAATAATATACCGTATTACACTTCTTTGCCAATTTAGTGGGTCACCATACTCGGCTAGTTATCTTTTGCACTACAAGCTAGCAACGACAAGTCAGCAACGATGACGCCTTGCCCACGTAACATGCAAGCATACGTTGCACTGTATCCTCAAGACAATCACAATGATGAGCAATAAATAACTGAATAATACAAATTATTATTGCATTTACTACTAGTTGGTAGCAAAGGAAATCATTGAGAGTTAATAGCTGTATATATATTTTTAATTTTTCTCAGCACCCTAAAGATCAGCTTCCTAGAACTAATGTGAAATTTATCAAATTTATTTATTATTATAGAACTTTAAGTAATAAACTAAACTTTCTCTTTTCATAAAGAACATCCCGCACAAAGCAAATCTTTGTGTTGTGAGAGATTTTACAAACAATTAAGATTTGTGGATTCCATTAAGTATTATCTGCTATGTGGTGGCGGCTACAATAATTACATTATTCAGGGGTGTCTTAAAAGACGACTAAGGTCGTTACATCACCGTGGTCCCGGGACAGGGACGTCGAGAGGTGAGAGTACCCGAAAGAGTATTCCGTCGAGCCGACCACTAAGGACAAGGAACTCGGCACTGGTGGTCGACCCAACGACGAAGGCGACGTGGGTGCGGGTAGGTTATAGGCCCGCGCGCCGTCCTTTCGTCACCCCGGACGGAATGAACGGCGTGTTTGCTTACTATATAGCCCATACAAAAAAAAAGATCGTTACATCGACCTGGGCTATCGTTATTTAACGCTGTCTGGTCAGCAATTACATACATTCTCAAGGCGAAATGTTAAGGAAGGTCATTGCAAATCGACTTACATGCAAGCGTGATTACTTTCTCGCGACGGCGTTCGGCGTCCCGGTAGGGGACGTCGACGGGAGAGGGTACTGCCTAGGAGTATTCTGTCGGGTCGACCACTGAAGTCAAGGAACTTTGCAGCAGTGGTCGACCCAACGACGAAGGCGACGTGCTATACGGGTGGGTTGCGGGTGTGTGTGCTTACGCTCCTCTGTCGCCCCGGACGGAGTGGAGCGAGGAGTCGCCGAACGTAACCCACCCCCAAAAAAAAAAACGTGATTACTTTCGGCTTCTGAAAAAGCTTTAGTACCACAGACGACATCCTCACGCTCGGCAAATTATCCAGAAAACCGAAGAAGGTCTCTGTGAATAACTCCTGTGGGCTATAAGAAAGCCTTTGATTCAGTCGAAACTTGGGCCATCGTTAAATCAAAGTGCTGAAGTGTTTGTATAGGAAGGTTATATTGTTATTTGTATGATTAAAGAGTATTGAAATATATATATGAGGGCTCTCAACCCGGAGAAAAGTATGCTAAGCGATATCGCCCAAGGGCTCCCCCTGTGGGAAACGGACCTTGGCTTGGGGCGTCGCTGAAGGCAAAGTGGGTGTGCCCACGTTTTGATTCGTGATTTTTGTGCGGCGCGGTTTCTCACCTCGACGGCGAGGGCGGAACCGCGGGTATTACCGAGTGTTATGGCCTCACGGGCCGTGTAGACTCTACGTTGAGCGAGTGTAATAATGTCGTCCTCTTCGTCAAGGACGTGACGAGGACGTCGGATGGAGTGCTACATTACAGTAAGCATAGTTTGTTATATAGTGAAAAAAAATATACCATGAAAAATGTAAGTAAATATTTACTAAGTTTAAATAATAACCAGTTAAAAATTTTATAACATCAAATAGTACTTTTAATAGCTAACCTTTTTCATCTCAGCCCATATACATCCCACTGTTGGGCTCGGGCCTCCTTCATAATGGAAGGGTTATTGGCCTACTATACCATGCTGGTCAGACGGGTTGGTATAGGGTTTCATTTCGAGTTTTCCTTCTCTCGCATAGATGTTATATGCGTTTTATATCCCTTAGTCGTCTTGTACGATAACCCACGGGTAAGATAGGGGGTGATGAATTGTATTCTTACTCCGTCACCACACGAAACCTTTTTAAACAGACTATTTTTTTTGTGACGGAGTAAGAATACAATTCACCACCCACTCTCTTGATACCCATATCGCAAAAGACGTTTAAAACCCTATACCCTATACCAACATGTTCACCAGCGCAGTATAGTAGGTCAATTCCCATTGTGAAGGAGTCCCGAGCCCAATAGCGGGACTTATGTGGGCAGAGATGATGACGATATTTGTTAAGTTTATTACTTACATATTTGAGAGGTATTAGTGTAATAATCTATACTACTTTATAAAAAATATAATTCCACCACCATCATTTTTATAGGAGACGCATACGCCCACTCAAGGCTTACCAGGGTTGCAGGCAGCAATACTCTCATGTTCAACTTATAATAACAATTTTCACAACAACAACACCCTTACAACTTGGCGATTATGGCACTATCTCCAGCTATGTGAAGGCTTTTATCCAATTCTAGACGTGGCTGGGCTAATAGATGGAAGAATATATAATACATACTGCTATTAGTCAACTCAATAAGCGGAAAACGGTTTCACTGTAGGATAAAAGTCCACAAATAACCCTGCCGTTACCCCGAATACCCGGGCATGATATGGTCTGACCGTAGCTAAACAGAAAGATATCGATATAGATTTATTTAAACTTTACTCACTATAGTTATGCCTTCATGTTTTTACATCTTATCTTATATCTTTAAACGAGCAATTCTTGTATATGTATATATATATATTTCCCTGACAATATATTACGTTAATTATTCTTTTTACAGTTTTTTTTTTTCATTTAATTTTTATTTATTTATTTATTTAAGACAACACCCTGCACTAAGGAAATAATCCTTGTATTGCGGGGGACTTTACAAACATATAATTAACGGACACAAATTACATCCAGACTCAGAACAACAATTTGTGGTTCGCACAAAGTGTTGTCCCGCGTGGGATTCGAACCCCCGATACTGGCGCTGTAGGTCGCTATCTTAACCACTACGCCATCTGTGCAGTCAGTATATATATATATATATATTCAGGATCTCGGAAACGGCTCCAACGATTTTGTTGAAACTTGGCATACTAGAGGATTCGGGTCCAAAAAATCGATCTAGCTAGGTTTTATTTATAGAAAATGTTCTTTTGTCGGTGTTTTTAGCATAAAAATAAATGACATTAAATTTTAAAAGAATATGAATTCAAATTTCGTTGTAAATATCAAGAGATACGGCAGCTCAGTTGGGAGACGGCCGATTTTAATTTTGAGTTTTGTAGCATCCAAACAGCGTCGGTTCGAATCTCGGTGTTATTATTATTCTCTTTTTGTAATTTTTTATATCATTTTTATTTTTTATTAATATATATCTAAATAAATTCTACAAAAATATTCCGAGCGAAGCTCGGTCAACCTGATATTATATAATTAGTTCCGCTCTATGAAATAAAGTCACTAAATTAATTCATTATCCTTATGTGTATCTTAAGAAGATACACAAACATCAAAGTTTTAAGCAGGTATTTAAGTTTTATAATTAAGTTTTGTTTTGAGAATATTATGAATTCGGGAGAAAAAATGGGGGTGACCGAGTGGGGTCTTTGGTTCCCACCTGTGCGCAATTAAAACTATTCGTTGTTATGTAATTTAATTAGCGAATTTTGTAATGGACCGATGACTTTTTTAAATATGGGTGGCACAGAACAGCGGCTTGTAGCATTCTGTTTCAGAGCTCTATGTCCATCAATAGACGCTAAAACACTGAATACATAACATTAAAGACGAAGTTTTATATAACGTGCTTAAATATGCATGAAACTCATATATCTTGAAGCACGTTAAGGCGTCTGAAAAAAAAAACAATTCCTTACATGATTTTTCATGAAAAAAAACAATGGCTTAAGCTTTAGCAAGTGGATTCGCGATCGCAGGAGTGTTGTAAGTTTCCCACGAGTATTATTTGTGTCAGTTTTTACAACTCCTACAGCAAAATAACACACACACACACATGGACACATTGTTCTCAACCCATCACCATAGGTGTAAGTTATTTAGTTGGTAATAAATAGCTTATGATCGAAGACAGCTAAGTACTGCACAGACATAGTTTAGCTACTACTCCTGCTTTCTGTGCATAAGATAGAGGCTTTGATATTAAAGAAATTTACGATAATACTTTGTTGATTGATTATCCGAAGCTTTCTTGGCCAAAGCAGAAACTTGGATTTGGTTATAGACTATGACTATCGTTTAAAATTTGCGTAACAAGTGAGCGGAATTTAAATTGTGTCTTCCTATATTACCACTCTTCGCTTCCAGTAGATGTTGTATGGAACTAAAAGACATAGGAATTGCATGAATATAGAAAGAAAATACTTGAACGAAAAACCTGTATATACCAAACCGATTAATTACCGTATTACGCCAATATACTGATCTGCCGATATTCCTTGTGGTGACGGAGTAAGAATACAATTCACCACCCCCTATCTTGCCCGTGGATGTCGTAAAAGATGACTAAAGGATATAATATGCACATAACATCTGTGCAAGAGAAGGAATACTCGAAATGAAACCCTATACTAACATGTCTGACCAGCATGGTATAGTAGGTTAAATTCGCTCCCATTGTAGAAAAGACTCGAGCCTAACAGTGAGACATATATGGGCTGCGATTTTGATGATGACTGTAGCAAAGACTGTAGCAAGCAAAGTTGGCTAATAAGCCAGTAGATAAGTATTTGTACAACTACGTGAAACGCAGTGGTACAGCACCACGGATTGGGCAGAGTTTAATGGACCTATTTGTGAGCTTTAGGTTTGGTTACAATAGTAGGTATGGGAAAAGCGCCTAAACGCACGGAAATTTTCTCGAGTTGCTACAAGATCTGAATAGTATATTACCCCAGACGTGACATGCAGATAGTCTAATATGAGGTCACGCTCGTTACGCCAGAGGATGCACTCCCAAAGGATGTGATGAGCTGTTTGTACAAAATCGGAGTTTGAGGTCGAACATTGACAAAATGGTGAATCTACTAGTTTAAAATAGAATAATTTACTTCTAAAATTCCCGAGAAATTGGGCTACATAGTGGTCAATTTCTAGCCAAGTTCTCTCCAAACGTTCACGAACAGATGGAAAGAATAGATCGTCTCGTCTCTAACCTGTTATAACTTATTCCATTCATCACAATTTAGCTGTCATTCTTGTAATCTGTAAATTTCATATAATATTTGCATAATATTCCCTGTGGTGACGGAGTAAGAATACAATTGACTAACGTCTATCTTGCCCGGGGATGCCGTAACAAACGACTAAAGGATATACATATATAATATGCGTCTAACATCACTGAAAGAAAAACAAACTCGAAATAAAACCCTACCAACGTGTCTGACCAACATGACATAGTAGATCAAATTCCCTTCTATTAGAGAGGCTCGAGCCCAACAGCGGGGCATGTATAAGCTGAGATGATTGATATAATATTTATTGATTTCCCGTGAAGAAGATGGATTAAGAATACAATATATTACCAGCCCGTCGGCTAAGCGTGGCGATTATCACACTTCTTGGGGAAACCTATACCTAATAGTGGTCAGTGGTACAAGATCATATAGGAGCAGATATTTCCTAGAAAATCTTTAATACGTACACATATTTTTCACTATGACTATAGTACTTAGCCACAGATTAATTACGGGGTAATGAGTATAGATTAGGAGGTGCCCTGCTATTATATTAGGTAAATTGATCCTTACCCAGTAGTTGGTATATTGTATGATATTGACCGAGTTAGGTTGAAAATAAATATATACTTTCTTTTACTTCAAAATACAACAAATAAAATCATAAGGAAATATTCAGACACTCAAGGTTACATAAAATTGCAAATATTCTTCCTTTTTTTTTTTTTTTTTGTGGGTGGGTCGCGGTCTGCGCGCCTCCGCACCACTCCGTCCGGGGCGACAGAGGGGCTTAAGCACGCAACTCCCGCGACCCACCCAAAAACCACGTCGCCTTCGTCGTTGGGCCCACCACTGGAGCAGCGTTAACTTGTCGTCAGTGGTCGGCCCGACGGAATACCCCTACTGGGGTACCCTCTCATCGACCGATGTCCCCCCCTCGGGGAGGACGTCGGTCTTTCCTCACGCGGTCGGCCTCTCGGCGGGTGACGGACTAATCCCCGGTCACGTCACCCGCGGCCTCGGCTAGGGCGGCATGAGGCGTAGATAGTTGCGCCTGCGCCGCCCCAGTCGCCGGCGGCGGATCTCCTCATCGAGGCTGCGCTCCTCGCGCAGGCGATCCGCCGCCTCCTTCCGCGAGATCACCGTCTCGCAGAAGGCTGCGACTGCGTCCCAATTCCCGACGCTGTCGACCATCGCCCTAGCGATAGCCGGCAGCGTCAGGTCCGTACCGATGATTGCGACGAGTTCACAGCGCTGCACTGCCCAAGCCCCGCAGGCCTCGAGCGTATGGCGCGCCGTGTCCTCGTCGCAATCGCAGTGGTGGCAGGATGGTGTACTCTCTCTCCTAACGACCTTGTGCAGGTATTTAGCGAAGCACCCATGCCCCGTCAAAACCTGCACCAGTCGGAAGGAGAGCACCCCGTGCCGCCTTTCCAACCACTGCATCAGCACCGGCCGGAAGGCCTCCACGGTTCGCACGCCGAACCGAGGCCTCTCCAGCCGGATTGCCCAACGGGCGATGACGTCTCGGCGGGCGTCGACGCGCCAGGCGGTGAGATCCCTTAACGGGACCACACCGCCCTCCGCTCGCACCCCCGTCACCCGCCGATATAGTCCGGCGAGCATCTCCGCCTCCAGGTCCCACGGGGGAGTCCCGGCCAATAGGCACGCTGCCTCCGTCGCCACCGTGCGGTATCCGCGGATGGCCCTGACCGCCATGACCCTCTGTGGTCGCCACAGAAGGGCCCTAAGTCGGACGGTCATGGACCCCGACCACACCGGTGCGCCGTACAGGGCCATCGACCGGATGACCCCCGCGTACAGCCGTCGGCACGCAGCGCTCGGTCCGCCCACGTTCGGCATAAGCCACGATAGGGCGGACGCCGCGCCGACGAGCCGTGGAGCGAGCCTGCGGAAATGCTCCCGGAACCACCATCGCCCGTCGAGCACCAGGCCCAAGTACCTCATATGGGCCCGGATGCTGAAAATATTCTTCCTTGCATAAAATTCTCAACTAAAATTTGTATATATAATTTAATAAACTTTTTCGTTATAATAATAATTATTTGTAAATAGATCGTGTGATAGCGAATGTGGACAGTGTGCCATCACTTCTTACTTTCATTAATATTATAATAAAATTTGAAGGAAAAATATAAAATAATCAATCAATTTTATTTGTATCTTTTCTTATGATATAGATACATAATATTACTTTAAATTGTCTTCATTCTTATTCAGTTCAATACACTTTCTAGATGTTTTTTACATTTAATTTTTTATAATTACATAAACTTGGGAATGGTATGTTATGAATACTAATTCGGGAAGTACATAACCTTGTGGATGTTAATTGTTAATTTATGTTCATGCGATAAATAAAATTAGGAATTCTTAATTATGTTTTCCAAAGCGAATAGGATACCCATCGAACTCAACAGTAAAAATCGATAAAGTGTAGGTACCAATATACCTCGTAATGGAACAGATTCACTTTTAGCTCTTGATAGAGCTGATATCGTCATAGCTGGGGCGTGCTCTCTGTACCATTCTATTGTGGCGTCTCATTTATCAATCTCTACCTGCCACTCCACAGTTGTTTCTAAACCTGTCTTGTCATTGAAGCAATAACTCTCAGAGTAAGGAATATATTAATATCTGGTTGACCGAGCGTTGCTCGCTATAATTTTTATTTTTTGTAAATTATATTTAGATGTATATTAATAAAAAAATAAAAATAAAGAAATAATGAAAAATATATCAAAAATTGAAAACAGAATAATAATGAGATTCGATCTCACGCTGTTTCAATGCGACTGGACAATTTCCCAACTGTGCTATTGTCATTGACGGCGACAGGTAAATTTACATTCCTATTCTAATGATATTTAATGACATTTTATTGATTAGCTAAAAACACCCACAAGACGACATTTTCTTTATCCTTCGATAGTGGACCTTTCGTTCGCTAGCCCCGAGGTCGCCGCACGCGTGGGAAGCTGGCGCGTCGTGGAGGAGGTGGAGACCTTGTCGAACCACCGGTATGTCCGGATGGAGGTCTCCGCGGCAATCCCGACGCCCAGCAGGGGTCACGGGGCGGATGGACGTCCTGCGTTCCCGCGATGGGCTGTGGGTCGCTTACACCGGGACCAGCTGGCGGAGACAGCCATCGTTTACTCGTGGCTGTCCTCTGCCAACCAGTCGGACGGGGTGGACGCCGAGGCTGGCCGCATCCGCAGTGCGTTGACGCAGATCTGCGATGCGGCCATGCCCCGAGTACGGCGTCTGCCCCCGAGGAGGGCGGTCCACTGGTGGTCCCGGGAGCTGGCGGATCTCCGGGCCGCGTACATTCGCGCCCGGAGGGCCTACACCCGCAGCCGGCGGCGCAGACGCGACGCGGAGCGGGAGGCCTTGCTGTATGAGGGCTACCGCAATGCGCGGTCGGCCTTCAGGCTGGCCGTCCGCTCCGCCAAGGACGTCAGTCGGCAGGAGATGCTGGACGGTCTCGACCGTGACCCCTGGGGACGCCCCTATCGCGCGGTGCTGAATAAGTCCGGACGTCCGGACGGTTCCCTGGGTGCTGGAAGGAGGGAAGGCTGGTGCTCCTGCCGAATCCGGGACGGTCTCCGGGGTCGCCTTCGGCCTACAGGCCTATCGTGCTGCTTGATGACACGGGCAAGCTACTGGAGAGAGTGGTAGCTGCCCGCATCGAGTGGCACCTCGTCGGCACTGGGCCCGATCTGTCGGACGCCCAGTTTGGGTTTAGGAGGGGTCGTTCGACGATCGCGGCTCTGTGCGCCTGAGGGCCGTGGCGACTGAGACCGTCACCGGTGGGGGAGTGCTGTTGGCGGTGTCCCTAGACATCGCCAACCCATTCAATAGTCTGCCATTCAGCTGCATCAGGGAGTCGCTCCGGTATCACGTAGTGCCAGCTTACCTGAGGTGGCTAGTGGCAGACTATTTGGTGGGGCGCAGCGCCCTCTGTACCAACCGAGCAGGAGACGTTGTGCGAACGCCCATGACGTGCGGTGTCCCACAGGGGTCGGTCCTCGGACCCACCCTGTGGAACATCGGCTACGACTGGGCGTTGCGGGGGAGCCTCCCGCCCGGGCTGGGCGTGATTTGTTACGCCGACGACACGCTCGTCACAGCCCGCGGTGGGACGCTAGAAGAGGCGGTAAGCCTGGTGACCTATGGCACCTGTGTGGTTTTATTCTAGGAAAGGCTGGGTACCTGTAATGTCCTTCGATAGTTCACTGGTCGCAGCAACATTTTTATTTCCTTCGGCTCGCTGATCGTAATGTTCCCACACAAAGTTCATCAATAATTACACTTCACGAACAATATTGATTTAGGTAATGAATTTTACCGAGCAGCGCGTGCGCAATTGCGTTTATTAGTTTTAGGAGTTCAACTCAACTTTATGAAAGCGTAACGATTTTTTTTACGAGGCGGCCATTTCTTGACTTCTTGTTTTTTAACTAACTTTTTTTACTTTTTATTGGGGAAGCGGATATGAGAGGGCGTGGCCAAGAAAGGATGCGTTCGGAAATGTATATAAGGATTGTGTACCTTTGTAATGTGTAAAGTGTGGAGTGTATTTAATATTTTATTTAAATTATAAAGGGCGCGTACAACTCCCCCGGCCTAGAGGTTTCCTCTAAACATTGAGATAAAAATTTTAATTTAATTTGTTAAATTAAGGTGCGATCTATACTATAACTAAGAATAAAGAGAATATAAATTAAATGTTATGAGATATTTGTTATTGCGACGGCAGTGGACAAAGTCTAACCACTGGACGTATATAAGAACCTGAAGAGGTGCGTACTTTAACAGTGCGTATTATTTTATCCTTTCCTGGATAGATTTCATCCACTATTCCTAGAGGCCAACAAAGAGGATGAGCGTTGTTATCCTTTATAACCACGATAGTTCCTGGTTTAATAGGCTTAGAAGGCGAATTCCATTTTTCTCTTTGCTGCAATGAAGTCAAATATTCTTGACTCCATCGTCGCCAAAAGGAGCTAGTGATTTTATTAAGTAATTGATAGCGTAATAAGCGATTAGTCGAAACATCTGAGATATCTTCAGCGGGTAAAAATTTAAGCGGAGTTATATTTAAAAAGTGATTAGGCGTTAATGCGGTTATATCTGAAGGGTCTGAGTTTAAAATACAAAGAGGTCGACTATTGAGTAGACCGTCAATCTGTACAAGTATTGTATTAAATTCTTCGTATGTAAGTATTTGCGAGCCTATTACCTTAAATAGGTGAGATTTAACACAGCGAACATTTATTTCACTAAGGCCGTTAAAATGTGGGCCGTATGGCGGACTATGTTTAAATTGAGTACGTTGTTCAGATAATATCTGACCAATGTAATTAATATGCGATTTGGACTGTATAAAAGAATAGATCTCATCGAGTTTACGTTTTGCGCCTATAAAATTAGTACCTCCGTCGCTGTATATTAGCGAAACAGGACCTCTACGAGATATGAATCGTTTAAAAGCGGCGAGAAATAAGTCAGAACTCAAATCAGAGACTAACTCTAAATGTAGCGCTTTAGTCGTCAGACATACAAATAAGCAGATATATGCCTTTTGGCTTTTAATGCCGCGTTTACGAATATGCGTAATGTAAAAAGGACCTGTGTAGTCCACAGCGGTATGAACGAAAGCTTTCACTTCCGAAACTCGAAATATGGGCAGGTCTCCCATTGGAGGAAAAGTATTTTTAGGATTAAGTTTAAAACATTTATTACACTTATGTACTCTTTGTCGTATTAGATTTCTAGCGGATAATATCCAAAACTTTTGTCTTATAAGCGAAAGTAAGAGAGCGGGACCTGTATGCATATTGATCAGGTGATAATAATCTATTATTAATTCAATTACACGTTCCTTAGATGGTAGTAAAATAGGGTGTTTTTGACCATAGTCGAGTTGAGAATGGCGTAACCTACCACCAACTCTAAGAATGTTATTAGAGTCAATGAACGGGTTGAGTTTAGCGATTTTATTATTAACGGATTTATTTAATTTTAAAGCGGAAATATCATTAGCGAAATGAGCGTTTTGTACATAACGTATGAGATACATTTCAGCGTTATCTAAATCTACAGGGTTGACAAGACCTTTAGATTTTAAGCGTTTTGAAAATCGTAATATATAAACAATGATGCGAAGCAATTTCGTGTAACTAGAGACGCGATCAATTAACAGTTCGAAAGCATGCGTATATGCAGGTTGCACAACATGCGTTATTGTTAAAGTAACAGGTTTAGCCTCAATAAATTGAATATTATTGGAATTGATTTGAAAAGATTTGATAGGCCATTTAAGCGGAGGTTCTGTGAACCATTGCGGTGCATTAAACCATAATGAGAGATTTAATAATATTTTGGGCGTAACTGGGCGAGAAATTATGTCGGCAGGGTTATCACTCCCACTGATGTGGTACCAATGCGCAGCAGGTAATTTAGAAATTATTTCTGTTATTCTATTTGCGACAAATGTATGAAATTTATATGCTGGTGAATGGATCCACGTAAGAGTTACAGTTGAATCGGAAAAAGCGTATATTTTATTAACTTTACAGCGTTTATTTAATATTTCTATTACATGGCTAATTAGGTTAGCTAGCAAAAGTGCGGCACAGAGTTCAAGGCGAGCTAAAGATATTTTATTTAGAGAAGCGACTCTTGACTTTGAAGTTAGTAATTTTACGGAGCCAGCGGATTGTTCATTCGAACTAACCCTTATGTACACTGCGGCACCATAGCAGCGCTCACTAGCGTCGGCGAAACCGAGTAGCGTTATATGAGAAGCAGATTTTATACCTACATGTCGTGAGAATTGTATTTTTTCGAGATAACTAAGTTCATTATGGAATTGAATCCATTTGCTTTCGATATGCGTAGGGACTGGACTATCCCAATCCAATTGATGTTGCCAACATTCTTGTATAAGAAGTTTCATAAAAGCGGTAACTGGACTGATAAGACCTAAAGGGTCGAACAGTCGTGCGGTAACAGAGAGAATTGAGCGTTTAGTGCATTTAAATGAGTTAGCGTTAATTTTAAATTGAAATTTGTCTTGTTTAGGGTTCCACTGCATTCCTATAATTTTTGTATTATTATTATCAGCGTCAAAATTAATATTTTGATTATTTCTATGCGATTGCGGTATTATATTCATAATTTCTGGGCTATTTGAAATCCATTTCACGAGGTTAAAACCTCCCGATTGGAGCATAGTAGTCATTTCTTTATAGGTTTTTTCGACAATATCAATGTTGTCAAACGAACACACATAATCATCCATATACATGTGATTTTTACTTCATAAGCGGCTAGCGGATACGTAATTCGATTATCAGCTGCGAGCTGACGAATAACTCTCATAGCAAGATATGGAGAACTAGATATACCAAATGAAATTCTATTGAACTCATATGTATTAAACTTACTATTGATATCGAACCTATAGATTATGCGTTGAAAAGCGTGATGTTTGGCGTCTAATTTTATCTGAAAATACATTTTTTCTATATCTGCCGTGACAGCTATAGAAAACATGCGTAAATTAATGAGCAAATCAAAAATATTACATTGCAAATTAGGACCTACATATAAGAGATCATTAAGCGATTTAAGAGATGTGGTTTTGCATCCAGCATCTAATACAATGCGTGTCTTTGTTGAAGCTTTATCAGGGCGATATATAGCTCTGTGCGGAATATAATAATGCGGCGCATCGAGAGAAGGATTATCAATTTTAGACAAATAACCTTTATTTATATATTCTTGAATAGTAGCGTTATAATTTTCGCGAATTTTTGGGTCGGAATCTAACCTTTTTTCTAAGCTAATTAAGCGGCGTTCACCGATAGCGTAAGAGTTTCCTAGTGCTGAGCACGAGATTTTAAATGGCAGTTGAACGATATATCTACCTGTATCGTCGCGTGAGTATGTATTTTTAAATATTCGTTCACAAGCTTCATCATCAGGACTCATATGAACTCTGCAAGGAACATTTTCGAGCTCCCAAAAGCGTCGAGTTAGCGATTCTAACGAATTATATTTAGAGGTGCATAAAAAGGATTTATCTTGAATACTATTGCAGCGGTCTGTGAATGACTTAAAGTTTAAGTCACAGTCTGCCTTACCCATAATAATATAACCGAGTGTAGTTTGTACAGCAACGACTGAGGAATCGGGTGCGGTAACTGTTTCGCTTCGTAAGAGGAACGGTACTAGTTCACTTCCTATAAGGCAGTCAATTTCAGCGGGCAAATAGAACACATCATCCGCCAAGGGTAAATTGCGAATATGAGTAAGATTTGAAATATCGATGAGGTGAGCTAGGCAGACCATCAGTAATACTGTCTATTACGCGAGCGTTAATATTGTAATAACAGCGAGAATCGTAACGAGAAAATATTTTAAATGTCGTTAATCCAAGACAGGGAACTTGAGCATTACCAATACCTGTGATAGTAGAGTTATCTGGAATAATTTTTAAATTTAAACGTTCACAACAAGCTTTAGAAATAAAATGACTCATTGAACCTGTATCAATAAAAACGCGTACTTTATTAGGTATATTTTGTTTATAAACATATACAGAAGCGGTTGGTAATAATACAGTAGTTTCATTGCGAATATTGCAAGAAGCTGAAGTAATTGAAAGTGCGAGAGCGTTCGAATATTCGCGGGCGCTTGTATCCATGCGTAAGTGTGAGTCGCGAGCGGGCGACGAGACGGCGGGTGCGGGGCGAGGCGAAGCGGGACGCGGCGCTGGCGCGCGGCGTTGCTCAGGCGCGCTCACCGCGTTCGTATCGCTGTTATACCTATGACTCAGCGGTGCATGCGTTGAGAATTGCGCTCGCGTGAACATGGGTTCACGTCGAGTTGAATCGAGAAATTTATCTATATGTATTAAAGTATGATGTTTTCTATGGCAAATGGTACAAGTATTTGTTGATTTACAAAATTTAATGTTGTGAAATCCAAGACAATTATAACAATAGTTATATTTGTTTACTAAATCTAGTCGAGCGTGCGGATTATAGTTTTTAAATTTAAAACATTTATAGAGCGGATGCGGCATTGAGGAGTTACATATTTTGCATGAATGATGTTCAATTTGATGCGAACTAGCATTATCCATATAAACATGCGTAGATTTTGATCTATAATTTTTTGCGTTATTATTAACGTTACGACTAGGTAATTGCGAATTTAAATAATTATTAGAGGGATTACGCAGCGTTTCCATTTTATTTTGTTCCTTTAAAAATTTAGAAAGATCAGAGAAAGTTGGAATTGAAATATGTCTATGCGCCTGTTCAAATAAGTTAACTGTTTCTTTGTTTAATTTAGTAAGAGCGATGTGCGTGATAATAAAATCTGAAAGATCGTCAATCTGCAGACGTCGTAAGGCAGATTCAGCTGAACAGAACTGATCAATAAACATATCTATAGATTGCATGGATTTAAAATTGATAAGTTGATTAGGGTAAATTGATGCTTGCACGCGTGTATCTTGATATTTTTCTAAAAGAGCGTTCCATATAATTAAATAGTTGACAGCAGTAGGCACAATACCCGAGCAAACCGTTAACGCTTTATCGGATAAACAGCCGATCAGATATTGAACCTTTTCGGCCTCTGAGAGTTGCGGATTGTCGTGAATAAGACTCTTAAAATTCTTGCTTGGCGTACCATCAAATGACACCAACTTTAGCGGTGGAAGTTTGCGATTAAATAAATCGAATTTACTATTATCACTACGATTGCTTGGCGGTGGATTGAGAGCAGACACTGTTTGTTTTATATAACAGTGTAGTTCATCGAAAGATTTTAAGGCAGAGTAGTTCGGCTTTGACGACGGATCGTCTTCCAATTGTGTCATAATAAATTCATCCAGCGTATTTATAAAACTAGATCGCAACTCATCCAACGAGTGTATACGAGATAAAAACTGTAATTTAATTTGCGGATCGGAAACCTTTAAACTGAGGTCGTAAATATCTTGTACAATCTCAAATATACCATTCGTCTTAGCTTCAAGTAATAGGTATTTAGCGCTAAACTTAGGCTTATTATTAGTTTTAATCTTTTTTTCAGATGAAGTAGCCATTTTTGATATAAAGTAGGTAAGTACGTAGTTTTATCACGTGGCGGTTTGTAAGAGTAATTTTCTAGAAACAATATATATTTTATAATTATTTGGCGATTAGCGGCGTTTGGCGATTAGCGGTGTTTGGCAATTAGCGATATGTATGGCGATTTAGCGGTGTGTGTGACGATTTAGCGATATGTATGGCGATTCGCAGAGATTAGCGGCGTTTTCAGCGATTAGCAGTTGAGCATATAATAATATTTATCATAAATGGCGGCGTAAAAACGAAACGAGTTAATACTAAGACGACGGATAAAACTACCTACATAGATTTTTTATGCAGAATACGAAGCGTTACTTAAATTATTATTTTTATTATAAACTCATTTGCAAAAAAAACGGGCGGTTTTGATTTTCATTCATATTTAAAAAGATACAATACCAAAAAGGTTTCAATCGTTTGTACACGTTACTGGCCGGTTTTAAAAATGCTGTGGTATTTAAAAAAGTACGTTCTAAATTCAATTTTTCATTTGATGTTCATTTTTACAGAAAACCCCTTTTTATCCTACATTTTTGGCGCGAAGTTCCAGAAGTTAACATCGACTTTCATAACTTTTATTCAATTTTTATCGATTAATTTCATATCCTTGACTGTCAAAGCTTTATTTAATGCTGTTTGGCTGTATCAAAAATGGTAGATAAAGTGGTAAAAGCTACCAAAATTATCGCGCTGCTTGAAGAGGGTTGCAGCCAATGTTTCGTGGCTAGGAGGCTAAATGTTAGTCGCTCGACAGTCCAAAGGACCTGGCAGCGATATCAGGAGACTGGTTCCGTCGAGAGAAGGCCTGGTTCTGGAAGAAAACCATGTACCCAACCACGGGATGATCGTTTTCTTGTGAGTCGCGCATTGAGAAATCGCAAATCTTCGTATGTGGATCTTAAGAACAACCTCCAAGAAGTAAGAAATGTGCATATTAGTCTATGGACGGTCAGGAGGAGGCTTCTCGCTGCCAATATACGCAGTCACCGCCCGGCCCGCGGCCCCAAATTACTCCGTGAGCACAGAGTTCACAGGCTTAGGTTCGCTAGAAATTGTGAATCATGGACTCAAGACGATTGGAATAGGGTTTTGTTCTCTGATGAAGCCAGGATATCTCTGTTCGGTGAAGATCGACGTCGGCGAGTGCTAAGAAGACAAGGAGAACGCTTTGCAGAGGCATGTTTCGAAGAAATCACACCTTATGGTGGGGGCTCTGTTATGTTTTGGGCAGGAATAAATTCAATGGATCGTACAGAGTTAGTCTTCATTGAAAACGGCTCACTGACTGGGCATCGATACATAACGGAAGTTCTAATTTCTCATGCACAACCCGCATTGGCCGCTCTAGGTGAAGACTCGATTTTTATGGACGACAATGCTCGCGCCCACCGATCCCGCGATGTTAATGCGTATGTGCAAGAGGTCGGCATTCGTCGTTTGGATTGGCCAGCTCGAAGTCCCGACCTCAATCCCATAGAGCATGTCTGGGACGTTCTGAAACGGCGTGTGAGATCAGTACACCCGGCTCCGCAGACCATCAGAGAGCTGAAGAATGTGATTACTGCGGAGTGGGAACGTATTCCGCAAGCAAGTATCCGGGATATACTCGCTAGCATGCCCAGACGAATTCAAGCTGTGATTTTAGCTAGAGGGGGTCACACTCGATACTAAACATTTATCTGCTTTTACTTTATTAAAGAAAAACAAACAAAAAAACTTTTTTATTTTTACTTCATGAGCATATGCACTACTAGCGAATATACACTACTAGCGAGGTTTAGCATTATTTCCCATAAATTGTATCTAAATTTTATGAAATACTGATGAAAACGATTATTTTCTTATTAATTTAGCAAATTGTGTGGATAAAACTACCTATAATTATCAAACAAAGAAATATTAACATTTGAAATGGTTCATTGCTTAGGTGCCCGTTTTTTTTGCAAATGAGTTTATTATAAGCGATATATTGGCGTATAAGAAGCGTATTTAAGCGTTTAATGTTTTTAAAGAGTAGCGAAGCGAAACAAGGTGGACTCCTAAGTAAAATGCGTAATTTATTTTCAATTAACGAAAGCGATACAAATGTATTAAATATTATTGAAATAATTTAGAAAAGTTTGCGTATGATTCTTAGTTATTTAGTTTACAAGGCACAGGTTATTCAATAATGCGATGCTAGACGATTTTTATCGAATAGATATGGTTACGTGTAATGGCGACGAGAATACCTTGTAAATTTGCGGACGTTGTGTAGTGTAAATATGATTGAGTAAATAGATCCGGTGAGATGGACCAAAAAGGGGGTTGTGTGGTTTTATTCTAGGAAAGGCTGGGTACCTATAATGTCCTTCGATAGTTCACTGGTCGCAGCAACATTTTTATTTCCTTCGGCTCGCTGATCGTAATGTTCCCACACAAAGTTCATCAATAATTACACTTCACGAACAATATTGATTTAGGTAATGAATTTTACCGAGCGGCGCGTGCGCAATTGCGTTTATTAGTTTTAGGAGTTCAACTCAACTTTATGAAAGTGTAGCGATTTTTTTTACGAGGCGGCCATTTCTTGACTTCTTGTTTTTTAACTAACTTTTTTTATTTTTTATTGGGGAAGCGGATATGAGAGGGCGTGGCCAAGAAAGGAGGCGTTCGAAAATGTATATAAGGATTGTGTACCTTTGTAATGTGTAAAGTGTAGAGTGTATTTAATATTTTATTTAAATTATAAAGGGCGCGTACAGCACCGAAGAGGTCGTCAGGCGGATCGAGGCGCTGGGGTTGAGGGTCGCCCTGGACAAGACGGAGGCCCTCTTGTTCCATGGGCGCCTTATGAGCCCTCCCATCGGCGTCTCGATCACCGTCCACTCGGTTGACATCAGCATCCGGGCCCATATGAGGTACTTGGGCCTGGTGCTCGACGGGCGATGGTGGTTCCGGGAGCATTTCCGCAGGCTCGCTCCACGGCTCGTCGGCGCGGCGTCCGCCCTATCGTGGCTTATGCCGAACGTGGGCGGACCGAGCGCTGCGTGCCGACGGCTGTACGCGGGGGTCATCCGGTCGATGGCCCTGTACGGCGCACCGGTGTGGTCGGGGTCCATGACCGTCCGACTTAGGGCCCTTCTGTGGCGACCACAGAGGGTCATGGCGGTCAGGGCCATCCGCGGATACCGCACGGTGGCGATGGAGGCAGCGTGCCTATTGGCCGGGACCCCCCCGTGGGACCTGGAGGCGGAGATGCTCGCCGGATTGTATCGGCGGCTGATGCGGGTGCGAGCGGAGGGCGGTGAGCTCACCGCCTGGCGCGTCGACGCCCGCCGAGACGTCATTGCCTGTTGAGTAGTCCGGCTGGAGAGGCCTCGGTTCGGGGTGCGAACCGTGGAGGCCTTCCGGCCGGTGCTGATGCAGTGGTTAGAAAGGCGGCACGGGGTGCTCTCCTTCCGACTAGTGCAGGTGTTGACGGGGCATGGGAGCTTCGCCAAATACCTGCACAGGGTCATAAGGAGGGAGAGTACACCGTCCTGCCACCACTGCGATTGCGACGAGGACACGGCGCGCCACACGCTCGAGGCCTGCGCGGCTTGGGCAGTGCAGCGCCGTGAACTCGTCACAATCATCGGTGCCGACCTGACGCTGCCGGCCATCGCTAGGGCGATGGTCGACAGCGTCGGGAATTGGGACACAGTCGCAGCCTTCTGCGAGACAGTGATCTCGCAGAAGGAGGCGGCGGATCGTCTGCGTGAGGAGTGCAGCCTCGATGAGGAGATCCGCCGCCGGCGACTGGGGCGGCGTAGGCGCAACTATCTGCGCCTCATGCCGCCCTAGCCGAGGCCGTGGGTGACGTGACCGGGGATTAGTCCGTCACCCGCCGAGAGGCCGACCGCGTGAGGAAAGACTGACGTCCTCCCCGAGGGGGGGACGTCGGTCGATGGGAGGGTACCCCACGTAGGGGATATTCCGTCGGGCCGACCACTGACGACAAGTAAACCTGCTCCGGTGGTCGGCCCAATGACGAAGGCGAGGTGGTTTTCGGGTGGGTTGCGGGAGTTGCGTGCTTAAGCAAAAAAAAAAAAGATGACATTTTCTATAAATAACACCCAGCGAGATCGATTATTTATCCCCGAAACCTCTAGTATATTAAATTTCATGAAAATCATTGGTGCCGTTTCTGAGATTAAAAATATAGAAATATATATATACATAGAAATATAGAAACATATAAATATTCAGGAATTGCTCGTTTAATGATATAATATCCCCTATGGTGGGCGCTAGGATTTTCACACCCTCGGTGGAAACCTTGGTTCATTTAATGTGTTTCTTCCGTTTACCTGCTTTATGTAGCCTTTTTTTACTTCCAACAACTCGGAGTTGCAATTTCAAACAGCATACTATTGTACCTTAGATATTGATTTAACACAGTTTTTGTTTCTAAATCATTTGCAATTTAGTGCAATACATTTTGGTAGCGGATTTTAATGCTAGAAATCCTTACATTGCTCATAGGTATTGTAAAAGAATACTAAAAGCTTTATACAGATCTGGGCCAACTGCATCTGATGACGTCTGGTCAACTATTGCATTTCCAAGGAGGGTTAACATCAGACAGGTGGTTGGTCATAAAACTATTGCAATATGTACTATAAAATAAGAGAACATCTTGAGTCGACCCCCAAGTAATTAAGATAAGAGAAAGGATGCAATTTATTGCATCGAGTTACGAAAGAGAAGCACAAATGCCTTGGAAGAGAATACCAGGTTCATTCAATCTTACTAATCCATAATAAGTGGAATTACTGTGAGCGTACGATTTTAGCTACAATTTTAAAGTCGTCATGATCAATTTATCAACATTCAGTGGTCGACATAGACTTCTCCAGACAGGTGGGCAATAATATAATAACAGCTATGCTTGTTAGTCAGGTTGGCAATTGCATAGGTTTATGTACCTACAAAAGACAATATGTTCGGTAGTGTTGCGCGGCGCGCGGCTCAAACTCCTACCGTTTCCCTCTAATTGTCATTGTACTGACCACTGGCACCGATTGCCCGCGCTTCGTGTTACTCTTTGGGGTACCGTTCCAAATATAGCCACACCATATCAAAAAATTGTTCTCAGCTAATTATCAATATAATAAATTACCTTAAGCTTAAGCTCTGCTAAATTCGTGGTGCTGTATTGCTGCGCTTCAAGTAGTTGTATATTCTCTTATCTACTGGCTTATTAGCTAACTTTGCTTCATGTCTCCCACTTTGGATAGGAGCGAAATGGAACCTTTCCAACTCATGTTTTTTTTCTTTTCTCATTAAATTTGTTGCGGGTCCCAAGATAATTAAAAGCGTTTCCCGAGACTTCCTGAGGATGAAACCTAGGTGTCTTATATAGAGACCAAGGTGGATCCTGGTTTTTAGAGGCAACAGTTGTGGAAATGTATTGTCGAATTAGTGCTAAATAAAAAAAATACCTGCTATTATTTTGTTATTTTAAAGCCTGTCATAATAGATTAAATAAAGAATAATAAGCTTATTCAATGAATTAAAATTTTCAAAATAAATTTTATTTTCAGATATTATTGGTTCTCCTACTTGTAATAACGTTATCGACGTATTATGCTGGCTGCATATGCATGGCTGCTCACAAATAAACAGTCAAAAACCTATAACACGTTATTTAGATGGAAGCAAATGGAATTCGAATACCGCTCACATGAAGAACGTGCAGCTGCAATTAAGAAGGGGTGCTTTTTTCAATTATCAATTCCATATAAAAAAATCGTATGTATTTTTTTAGGAGTTAATATTCACAAAATAATCGTTTCTAGACACTAATTCAAAGAATACTACATCAATGTAAATTCAAATTTAAGTTACAGCTTAATATCACACTGGAATACATAGGCCATCCTTTTTTTTGATATACACACACACGGGCACACCGTGTTCCGTCCCTATCGGCATTGGGCTGATCACTGACCACACGGACAAGTATAGTGAATGTGATTTAATAGTGAATTGCATGCATTTTCATGTTCTGCCAAAACTTCCAGAGAAATCATGATCTAGTTTTCAGCACCCAATCAATGGAATCGACTAAGTAATATGAAAAGACTTAAGGACTGGATGTTCAAGACCCGCCTCGACCCTCGTAAACGTCGAGATAGATCTCGGTCGGTCGCCGCTCAGTTCAATCGGTCACGCAGACAAAGCGATTCGATCAATCACGATCGACCCAGTAATAATACCAACTGATAAATTAGATTTAATGCATTAAGTAAATTACAATAATCGTTTAAAGACTGCAGTTGCAACTTAAAGCTGTTGTCAGAACTGCTTCAACCTACCCTACAGTATATGACAATTCTTACCATATAAAAATGAACCAATTAATATTAACTCCTTTTATTTTCAGATAATTGCATAGGAATCACATCCCTCTTCCGCATGAACATTGATCACTGCGGAATTATGTGACCTTCGATTCAGAACAAGTGGAACCATTTGGCGATACGCGTAACCTATGCCCCCCAACACTTTTTGCAATCAATGTAAATACCGATACTGTGATCGGTCGTTATCCGAATTTGCTCTTCAGAATTCCTTAATAATAAACCTGGCGGTGGACTCTAGGGACTCAAGATGCCAATCTCCATGTTTACATTGCTGATGCATAGCGTTTTGGCCTTATCGTCTTCAGAGACGAGGACAAAGCAATTTGGCGATTCAATTACTACACTTTCTACCCAGAACCACTGACTAACTACACACTACATGGTGTAAACTTTCAGTGGACAGATGGTCTCTTCGGAATGTCGCTAGGAAAAATACATCAAGGAGATCAACTCTTCTACCATGCAATGTTAAGTTCTCTAGAAATTGTGGTTAAAAACTTCCGTTATTCGTGACCCTTCACGCATAAATAACTCCGTCAGTGAGTTCAAACTACTCGGTGAGAGTCGTGGCGCTAAAGGACAAGTATCGGTCTCAGCTGTCGACCGCAACGGTGTTATGTTCTTTAATCTGATTTCTCAAGATAGTATTGGATGTTGAATACACCTAAATCGTATATTAACCGCAACTTGATGATTGTTGCACAAAACAACGATACATTAGTATTCACGAATGATTTACGAATCGATCATGAAGTACCACAAAGGGTGTGGATAATAGTAAATAATTTACCCTCATTCCTGTACAGTGTATTAGATCCTAATGAATATAATTATCGTGTAATTTACATAGAGTTAGGGCTATTCAATATAGTATTTGTCAACCAGAGTTTTACAACTAACATCTACACATATATGTGTTTATAATAATTATATTTACATTTGAATGTTTAGAAATATAACTATTACTGCACACAATTATTATAAATTGCTCACCAACTTATTAAATTATTACACAAATCTTATCAATCATTTTTATTTTGCAATTTTTACTAGTATTCTTCTTTATAATTTTGCTAACTTTCATTATGACTAATAGTTTGTGAGTTTACAGTAGGCTCTGAAGTATCTTCTGCAACCTCAACTTGATTAAACTCTCCAACATTGCTTTCTTTAGTTTCACGACGTTCTCTTTTCATTATAATACTTGCACTACTTTGAGATAGTAGCGCCAATGATAATTTTTCTTGCCTGCTATTTTGTAAGTGGTTGTTCATGTTAGCAGAATTATTGCCACAAATATCTTCTTGGTTTTTATTACTGCTAGATATTAATTTATCATTTGACGTAAATTTTGGTCTTAGATTATTATTTTGCACAGTATTTTCATTATGAATAATAGTTTTTGAGTTTACAGTTGATGCTGAAGTAACCCCTAAAACCTTAGCATGACTAACCCCTGCAACTTTGCTTTCTTGATTATCATTAAGTTGTGTTTTCGTTGTGCGAATTGCATTTCCTCGAAGTACTAGCTCTAATGACTCTAATAACTTTTCTTGTTTGCTGTTCGGTAAGGGAATGCTTATATTAGTAGAATTATTTTCATGAGTATCTTTTTGGTTTTTATTATCGGTAGATATTAATTTATCAGATGTTTTATTAATAAATTTCGGTGTTTGATTATTATCTTGTTCACTATTTTCAGTATAGATATTAGATTGTGATTTTACAGTAGATGCAAAAGTAACCTCTGATACCTCATCATGATTATTTTCTATAAATTTCCTTTCTTCATCGTCAATAAGTTCTGTTTTCGTTGTAGTAATTTTACTTTTATGAGATAGTAGCGCTAATGATAAATTTTCTTGTCTACTATTTGGTAAGGAGCTGCATATGTTAGAAGAATTATTTTCATAAGTATCTTTTTGGTTTTTATTATTAGTATATATTAATTTATTATGTGCTTTATTAATAACTTCTGGTGTTAGATTATTTTCTTGTTCACTAATTTTATTGTAACTAATATTTTGTGGGTTTGCAATAATTGTTGGAATAACCTCTAAAATCTCTTCAGGATTAACCTCTATAATGTTGCTTTCTTGATCTTCACTAAATTCTGTTTTCATTATTGTACTTGCACTTTTTTGAGATAGTAGCTCCAATGATATTTTGTTTTGTCTGCTGTTTTGTAAGAGAATACTTCTGTTACAAGAATTACTCCTATCAGTGTCTTCTTGGTTTTTATTATTAGTAGAAATTAATTTATCAGGCGCCTTTTTAATAAATTTAGGTGTTAGAGTATTGGCTTTTAAATTAACTAATGACATGCCTTTAGAAGCTATAATACTTAATTTGGGACTCGGCAGTTCCTTTTGCTTGGGTAACATATTAAGTGAATTTTCGATTGAAATGTTATTTTCTTCTAGTCTCAGTTTAAAAGATTCTCTACTAATCGATTGGGAACTTATATTGCTTACTATATTATTTGACTCTTGAATCTGATTTACATTAGGCTGAGCTACTTCCGCACTAAGCTTTTTCATAAATATTTGCGGATACTCACGTAGATATGAAGCAGTTGGTCCCTTACTATTAGCTACAAGTAGGGGTGTATCAGTAACATCGACTGCTTCTATATTTTCACGCGTAGACCACATTGAATTTGTATCAACATTGAACATCTGAGGACTTACAGATCCTGATGCAGCTATTTTTAAATAAGCGGCTATTCTTAACAACATCACAACAAATTGTTCTAAAATGCGATCAGAATCACGGGGTATGATAGTTTCAGTCCCTAGCCAATCTTCGTAAGCATTAATATCTGTATATTTATCAGATGCAGTGAACAAATGTTGGGACACATATGATTGATTGTCGTGAATCTTTGAATCAGATGTACGTATTTTTGTCGTTAATATTGTAGTGCTCATTTTGGTAAGGGGTGGCTTGGCGTTATTAGCTCTCTCAGCGTAACTAAAACAAAACTAAATATATTAATATAGTATATCAATGATTAGATGAGAAAAATACTACGTGGTAGTACCTACAAATACTATCAACCCTTAAAATTAATTTTGGTTATCGTAAAAGACAATTAAGATCTTTACATCGACCTGGGCTAACTCCATCTGATTTGAAACCAGATTAAATTTTTATCCGATTACCGGTAAAGGATTAAGATTATAAGAATAATCACTTTCTTAATCTCTTACCGTTAAATTCAATCTGTATGAAAAAACAGATTAATACACGGTTGTAATACCTTCAACGTTTTTATTGACAAGTTATGGTCTAGCCATAAACCAACCAAACCGTCCGACGCGGTGGAAGAGCAGTATAGGGCCCTATAACCTACCATATTATACTTCTTAGTCAATTCAGTGGTTCATCGGAGCCCATTACTTCATTTGAATGGCCTCCTAGGCTGATTACTTTTTGGACTACCAGCGGGTAGTGACGGGTCGACAATGATGATTACAACAAGATCACGGAACGTTGCTCTGTCCATGTAGAATTCGAATTGCATCTTGTCCTCAAGAATATTACAATGATGAGTAATAAATACCTCAACATTGCAAATTATTAATTGCCTTTACGACTGCTTAATAGCAAAGGAAATCATTGACAATTAACAGCTATATTTTTTTTTCTCAGCACACCGAAGGCGAGCTTGCTTCAGGTAAGATGCAATTAATTGACTTTACCACGCGCATCGGACTAGTTAGCACAAGATTGTATTTTGAAGCTTACAGTGATGTTACCTGCTTATATGCATTTATTAATTACTACAATAGTCCTTGATGTGACGCAAATAGAATCATCACTACTACTAAAAGTAATACAATCATACTAACAGACCAGCGACTATCTTTTCACGGAGTTGTTCTTCATCTAATAAAGACTTAGTTCGACGTCTCCTGATGGCCAGCTCTAATCCGTAATCGCGACCGCATGGTGGGAGAACAACAGGAAATGTCTTAAATGACGATGCTATTTTTAGAGCGTGATAATAACTGTAACATCAGGTTAACCAATCAGGCAGTCAGTACTGAACTGTTAAGGTACACACGTTCATTCATTGAGTGCATATTTACAGTGTAATTCTGATAATGCTTGCAAAAAACTAAGATACCTATAACCTAGATCAGGCAGTATAAAACAACGTCGCTTCTCGCTGTCTGACTGTCCCTATGTATGCTTAAATCTTTAAAAGTACGCAACAGATTTTGATGCGATTTTTAATAGATAGAGTGATTGAAGAGGAAGGTTTATATGTATAATACATGCACAATATATCTCTCTTTCAAGAGTAACCTCTATGGAAAACATGTTTGTATTGTCTAATGACAAAAAAGCTAAAATTTTCGAGCGGAAGATGATTAACATACGTAGGACTCGAATTCACATCTTTTTTTTTTTTATTGCAAGCAGTGGCAAACGAGCAAACAGTACACCTGATGGTAAGTGTTGCTGCCGCTCATGGACCTTTACAAGGCCGCTGCCTACCGCAAAGAAAGTGAAGGGAGTGTGAATGCGTGCATTGAGGCTCGGTGATACCAAAGGCACTACCATAACCCTCCATACGCAAACACCCTCAGAAAGTTGGACTTCCGGCTCTCTCGCTCACCGAACGAAGCGCAGTAACAAATTGCTACTACTCAGACGTCGATTTTGTGCGAGAGCGT
Organism: Lymantria dispar; assembly: GCA_032191425.1. Lineage (NCBI taxonomy): Eukaryota > Metazoa > Arthropoda > Insecta > Lepidoptera > Erebidae > Lymantria > Lymantria dispar. Next base: position 13,114,195 of record CM063451.1, read on the forward strand.
GGTACTACCCCGTACAGACCGGCCCGCGGCTGTAGACAGATAACTGTCGACAGTGTGGTCCTACCACTAGGAAATCTTTTGGAAATTCGTTGCGAACCCCTTACCAATTAAGTCAGTGTGGTTAGGCGCCTATGATGACCAAATTGTCACTCGCATTATCATCTTTACGATAGATGTTTTACAAATGACCAGTTTAAAAAAAAACATCCTTCACTACTATTTATACAAGGTAGCAAATAAAAAACTAACATCATTCATCATGTGCTGGTCAGACGTGTTGGAACAGGGTTTTGTTTCGAGTTTTCCTTCACATGCACAAATGTTATATGCTTATTATATCCCTTAGTCGTATTTTACGACATCCATAGGCAAGATAGTGGTGAATTGTATTCTTACACTATCACCACACAGAAGGGCAGAAGGGCTTTAACCTATATTGCAAAAATATTTCTATTTTTTTTAATTTCAAGCCTTTTTTAGGGCGGTCTCAAATGGACGGCGTGTACGCTGATCATAGCTCACCCATAAAGAAAAAGGATATGCGTTTTTGCCTCCATTTTCTACACTTCAAATAGAGTATTTTCTGAACTTCTGTCTCTTTATGAGCTCATATGTTTCAGACTTTTAGGCACCTAGCTCCATTTGCCCTACATTGAACGGACCGATGGCAAAAGCCCTTTTAGTTCTCGATCTCTTGTAGTGTCATTTGCTTACGTCCCTTAGTCATCTTTTACGATAGCCGCAACTGAGATAGGGGTAGTGACAAATTATATTCTTATTCCGTCACGATACATAAAGTTATACTTAATTTTATTCTTAAAGTTTGAATTCCGACTTCAGATTAATTAAAAATCAGACCTATATATCAATATCCACATGTAAAAGGCTGGCATAATTACAGCCATCTTGACGATTAAAAACTTGATGCAGAGAGGTTTGCCAGGGCCTAAGAGCACGCAGGTACCGAGGCCGAGCGCTAGACTTGTCAACTCACACAATAAATTTCTTATAGCGGCGAGTAGAAGCCACGGGAGGACTAATGTAGGTCTTTCTTCCTAAGGAATACATGAACAATTAATCTTCAACAATTAGTTTTGCTTATATAGAGCTCAAAATTAAGAACGTTCTAGAACTATAAGTAATAGACTATACCTTCTTTCTCTTTTTATAGAAAACATCTCGCACAAGCAAATAATCCTTGTATTTTTATCGATTACGAACTTACAATTAACGAACACAATTTACATCCATATTCAAAATAACAATTCGCACTAAGTATTATCATTGTTTGGTAGCGTCTACAAATACTTCCAACCCTTACACTGCTAGTGTATGTCGTAAATGAAGACTTAGAACATTATATCGACCTGGGCCAACTTTTTCTAACGGCGTCTGGTCAACAATTACATTTCCAAGGCAGATTGATGTCAGGAAGTCCAGTCATAAAACTATTACTAAATCTTTTTGTAATATATACGATGGAAAAAGAGTACTTATTGCGAAAGTATTTTCTTACGTGGGAATATAGCTCATGACCAGTGGCGGCTGTACTTTAAGTGCGCTCGTGCGCTGAACCACCAAATCAAAAAGATTTAAAAATGACAAAATGTTACTTCATCTTTATTTTGAAATTATCAAATTAATATTTATTCTTTAAACATACAAAAACATATAACAAATAAAATTTCATATTATGACGAAACAATTTAAGCGCTTTACTAAACTATTAAAACTTATTTTCCTTGTAAAAAAATCTCGTGCGCTTAGGCGAGCGCACGAGGACTGCCAGTACAACGTGTATTAGATATGAGTTAAAACGCCTGGCGCGTGGGACACAAGATAGTTCATAGAAAAGTATTGAAAAATGAGCCTGTTCCCGAGCGCCGCACAGGCGAACCGAACAACCGAGAGAACTCGACTTTCGACGTAATTCGTCGATGACGTCTCGTTAAGTACAGTAAATAGGTATAGTTTCGATGTATCATATGGTTTATTTACATTAAGTAATTGTTTTTTATTTTGGTCTTAGCTCTATTTTATACTGCGTATACAGTGTGTGGTGTGAGTGAAAATGAGCATAAATATAGACTATTAAAGACAACAACAAAACTTTTCAAAATAAAGTTAGTATAAATTGGCAAGACTGCCAAGGCCCACTTTTATATATATTTTTTGAAGTATAAAAAACAAAAACAAAATATTTTCCTTCGCAAGTACACCTATAAAATGTAATGAGTTCAAAAATAGTAAAAAAAAAACATTTTTACGTAAATGTACGTATTTTATGTAATGTTTCTTACGTGTGTTTCTGTTCATTGCAATTTATGTTCTTAATACTTAGTGAGCAAGTAAAGTGCACCACCACTTTGATGACCCACCAGCCGCCACTGCTCATGACACTGGCATGGATACCTTAAACACTACGACATCTGCGCAGTTTACATATTTGTAATACTTGCCTATGTTAATAATCGACACACAAGTTCTGATATTTTCTTACATTAATCTAAATTTTATCCGTGTGGTCACGGAGTAAGATTACAATTTTCCAACCCAATTTTACTCGTGGGTATCGTAAAAGACGATTAAGGGATATAGTATGCATATAACATCTATGCAAAAGATGGAAAACTCGAAATAAAACCTTACACCGATATGGCTGACCAGTGTGTTAGAGTAGATTTCCCTCCTATTTTGGAAGAGGCTCGAGCCCAACACTAGGATGTTTATAAGCTGGGGTGATGATAAATATAAATGTTAATAGTTTTATGACACTAATCCTGAGTATCATCTAAACTCCCAGTTCTTTTTAGGTCATTGTTATAATTGTACGGCATAGCTTGTTTTATCTAACTAGGCTATTGTTATTTTAATGTTTTTATAGAGTGTGCTTTTATAGCTTATGGGTTGCTCATGCTCAAAGAAAAGTGTCTGCTAACGTTAGCCAGGTGAAGCGGGTCTCTCTTCCGTGTAATGAGGTTAATGGAATCAATGGTTGCTGTAGTAATTAACCCGATTTTATTTATTTTGTAATTAGGCATGGAAAAAAGGATTTAAGGAAGTATAGTGATGTATTAACGTCATAAAGAGCATAATTCAATCAATAGATTGAGCGTGGCCTACTTACGGCATTGTGAATTGTAAACTTTTACTGAAATCGCACACTAACTAAAAATTTTAAAGAAACAAACTTTAGATTTTATTTGTTCACGCAAAGAAGATATCTATGATACAATCAATCTAATTTATAAATATTTATACTGTTTGATGGCCTATTTAAAACATAACAGCCGCGAGCTATAGCAGTGAAGCTGGAAATGTAAACGTCTACAAAATAAAATTTAGATTAACAAAAAATGTAGTCAATATACAGGAAGAAATTTAATCTCCATTGTTACATAAATATTTCAAACCATTATAAATATTCAAGTAGCATGACAAATCTGGATAGTATTTTATATCATAAAACTTAGTCTCAAGAATACTGATGTTATAAAGGGTCTTTCAACAAGGACGGGTCGATGTTAAAATTGAATAAAAATGTGTGTGAGATATTAACGATTTTTTTTTATTTTCAAGACCCATTTATGCCATTATGAATGGAATATAATATCGTTCAAATGTCCGTCTCAGCTTCGTATGGTGGCACGAATCCGAGAGGTCCAATTTTCAATGACTCTGCTGCATAGATCTGGCTGAATCTGAGCGATGGCCTGCGTAATGTTGGCTTTCAGGGCAACGGTCGATTGTGACTTATTGGTGGAGACCTGTGACTTCAGAAAACCCCACAAGAAAAAGTCTAGCGAAATCAAATCACACGATCTTGGTGGCCAATCCACTTCACCTCTGCGAGAGATAACCCTACCCTCAAACCGTTCATGCAGAATGTCCAGTGTGTCGTTCGCTGTGTGGCAAGTAGTGTCATTTTGCTGGAACTACATGTCATTCACGTCCATATTGTTCAATACAAGTCAAAAGAAATTGTTAATCATTGGTCTGTAGCGCTCGCCGTTGACAGTGATGGCCTCGCCAACGTCGTTTTCGAAGAAGTACGGACCAATGACGTCGACAGACCAAAATCCGCACCAAACAGTAACTTTTTGTGGATGCATAGCCACCTGGTGAACCTCGTGTGGGTTGTGGTCATCTCATATATGGCAATTTTGCTTATTAACAAAACCATTCATCCAAAAATGTGCCTCGTCGCTAAAGATTATTTTTCAGCCAAAATCGAGGTCCTCTGCCAAGCGTTCCGAAGCCCATTCAGCGAAAATACGGCGTTGTCTATGATCATTAACTTTGAACTCTTGAGTCAGCCAACTGACCCAAGAGTTCAAAGTTCCAAATCTTGTACGGATGCAGACCCAAGTCCCGACCCAAAATTCTCCAAGTTGAAGTCTGCGAAAGGTCAAGTTCTTGTGCACGGTCAGAAATCGACTGCCTCGGTGTCTCCTGAACACTCTCACGTACACCAGCGATGTTCTTGGCGTTTCTTTGACGTAAAGGTGTTGGTTGGTTGTTTACCGAACCGTTCGTCTCAAATTTGGTCACCAATCGTTGAAGAGTAGACTTTGAAGGGCCACCGCGTCTGCCGTAAAACGGGCACAATGCGCGCAACGTTTGCACTAACGAACACTCATTTTGATAATAAAGTTTTATCATTTGCACATGCTGCCCAACCGTGTAACTTGCCATGGTGATTTGGCATCAGTGACTAAATAAGTAACAATAAATTTGACAGATGCCGCCAAAACAAAATGGCCGCCATAAATTATTAACATCGACCCACTCTATTTGAAAGACCCTTTACTTTTTATAGTCCAAGAGCCTATGACACTGTCCGTGCGGTAATGGCGTAAAAATTCACAACACCACCCCCTATGTTACTTGTGAGAATGGGAAAAGACTACTAAAGGAGCAAATACGCATATACCACACAGAAAGAGAAGAAAGATCAACTTAAAACCCTATACTATAACATCTATTCAACGGAAGAGAAACTCGAAATTATACCCTATATCTCGAAATTATACGTCTGACCTTCATGCTTTAATAGGACAACATTAGTATTGATTCCCGTACTGCGACTTATACCTACAAGCTGACATGATGATAAACTACGACATACTTTTCATGAATAATTTTTGAATATATTTGACATAGAAATCAATACTATAAATCAGGAGGACGATTTTCCGTGTGGTGTTGGCTAAGAATATATGTAATCCACTTCTTACTTTGCCATGGGAATCGTAAAAAACTGCTAAAGGAATAACCGGACAAATAGACAATAGGTACCACTTTTCAGGGCATATTATAGCAAAAGTTTGTGATCGAATTTTAAAGAAACATTTGAAATTTTTTGATCCAAATTCGACTCTAAAAATGTCAGCTATATTTGTATTTATTTTAAACTAGCAACCCGCCCTCGCTTCGCTTCGGTTTCTGTCGCCTTATCCCCGTAGTTCCTGTTCCCGTGGGAATACTGGGATAAAATATAGCCTAGTTTATTCCCTGATATTATAGATTTCTATTGGTGAAAGAATTTTTGAAATCGGTCCAGCCGTTTTGAAGATTAGCCGGAACAAACAGACAGACAGACAAAAAATATAAAGTGATTTTTAGGCATATGTATAGTGCAAATAACCGTGTGAGCATGAAAAAGGCCTATTATTTTGACATTACAAACAGATACTCCAATTTTATTTATTGGTATAGATTAACTTAATTCCTCCAACTGTTAATTTAAATTAAATTTTTGATTACCCGCGGAGTTCCCGTTCTCGTGCGAATACTGGGATAAAATATAGCCTATGTTACTCCCTGATAGTATGGATAGTATGGCTCCCTGATGGTATGGTGGTTAAGTAATAATCATGTCTTACTCAGGTATATGCTTCATGGTGTCAACGTCTGATGCTGCTGTGCTGATGATGAAGTTAAAGAACTCCTTAACGGTTAGGAGTTAGGGGATAGTACTGCAATTGGTCGATGGAAACTAGGTAGTAGTATGTAGGGCTAAAGTGATACTTGTTAACCGACTTCAAAAAAGGAGGAGGTTACTCAATTTGACCGTATAAATGCTTTTGTTATGTTTGTTCGCGGATAACTTCGTCGTTTATGAACCGATTTTGATAGTTCTTTTTTGGTGAAAAAAAGATATTTTAAAGTTGTTTCCATGATAAGGAAATCACAGTTTGATGATGGCAGACCAGAGAAATTTTCAAACATCGTAGGGGCGACTACTGCGTTTGTAAGTTTTTCCATTAAGTATTTTATTAAAGCACTATAATTTAATAAAGCTCTGGAGTAGATCTGATGATGGAGCCGAGAGACAGTCCAGTGAACTCCTCAACGATTAACAGCAGCTACCTTATGTTTCAGCTTGATTAATCTGTATTGACAAGAACTTTACATCTAGATGGATTGGGACGGTCATTAGGGGTCTGATGATGAAGACGAAGATAGTTTAGGGAACTTCTCAACGGTTTAAAGTAGCTACCTTGTGCTTGGACTTCATTCATTTATATTAATGCGAACTTTGCATACAAATGGATTTTAATGAAGGTCTTTTTTTTTTGTGGGTGGGCTGCGGTCGGCCCCCCTCCGCACCACTCCGTCCGGGGCGACAGAGGGGCTTAAGCACGCAACTCCCGCAACCCACCCGAAAACCACCTCGCCTTCGTCGTTGGGCCGACCACCGGAGTAGGGTTACTTGACATCAGTGGTCGGCCCGAAGGAATACCCCCTATTGGGGTACCCTCCCATCGACCGACGTCCCTCCCTCGGGGAGGACGTCGGTCTTTCCTCACGCGGTCGGCCTCTCGGCGGGTGACGGACTAATCCCCGGTCACGTCACCCGCGGCCTCGGCTAGGGCGGCATGAGGCGCAGGTAGTTGCGCCTACGCCACTCCAGTCGCCGGCGGCGGATCTCCTCATCGAGGCTGCGCTCCTCGCGCAGGCGATCCGCCGCCTCCTTCCGCGAGATCACTGTCTCGCAGAAGGCTGCGACCGCGTCCCAATTTCCGACGCTGTCGACCATCGCCCTAGCGATAGCCGGCAGTGTCAGGTCCGTACCGATGATTGCGACGAGTTCACAGCGCTGCACTGCCCAAGCCGCGCAGGCCTCGAGCGTATGGCGCGCCGTGTCCTCGTCGCAATCGCAGTGGTGGCAGGACGGTGTACTCTCCCTCCTAACAACCCTGTGCAGGTATTTGGCGAAGCACCCATGCCCCGTCAAAACCTGCACCAGTCAGAAGGAGAGCACCCCGTGCCGCCTCTCCAACCACTGCATCAGCACCGGCCGGAAGGCCTCCACGGTTCGCACCCCGAACCGAGGCCTCTCCAACCGGACTGCCCAACGGGCAATGACGTCTCGGCGGGCGTCGACGCGCCAGGCGGTGAGATCCCTTAACGAGACCACACCGCCCCCGCTCGCACCCCCATCACCCGCCGATATAGTCCGGCGAGCATCTCCGTCACCAGGTCCCACGGGGGAGTCCCGGCCAATAGGCACACTGCCTCCTTCGCCACCGTGCGGTAGCCGCGGATGGCCCTGACCGCCGTGACCCTCTGTGGTCGCCACAGAAGGGCCCTAAGTCGGACGGTCATGGACCCCGCGCACACCGGTGCGCCGTACAGGGCCATCGACCGGATGACCCCCGCGTACAGCCATCGGTTTTAATGAAGGTCTACAGTAGATCTGATGATGGAGAGCATAGACAGTTGGGAGAATTCCTCAACGATTTACAGCATTGAATGAATCAAACTGTGAATACGGGTTTTTTCGGTTTCATTTGATAATCGCTCACGAATCAAAGAAAAGCGATGGTCAGGATCTTCTTGACTTTTGTTAGTTAATCTATTTGATATGTACGCTCTCATGGCCGACAATCTATTTTTGCGCTCCTCTGGCGTTTCATTTATTCTCCTCTCATTAGCTTTTTTTTTTTAATTTTGTCTAATCGATTTCGTCTATCATTTTCCGTCCAAGTAATCGACGTCGCCTCATTCGAAAAGCATCCATGCTGGGTCTATCCATCACTTAAAATTGTAAAATAAAATAATTTTAACAAAGAAATAAACCTATAGTAAATATAGCCTATGTTACTCTCTGATATTATAGCTTTCCATTGGTGAAATAATTTTTGTAATCGGTTCGGTCGTTTAAGCGTGAAAGCGTAACAAACAAACAAACATCTTTACTTTCGTATTTATAATATTAGTAAGGATTACTTAATTATTTCTATTTAACTAAATGAAAATACATATGACTTTGTGCGAATAAATAAATTTTTTGGTTTGAAGTCGGTTTATTTTTTCTTAAAAATTATTTTATTACATCATTCTTCTTAGAAGAAATAAGAATATACTCGTACATTTAAAATTGGTGCTACTTAAAATTGTATGAAATAATATGCTAAACAAAATTCTTTTACTACATTCTTCGATGTATTTTGTCTTTTGGATTCATAGTTTTAATAAATGTCCATGTTTAAATATACTATGATATTTATGGATGAAAACAGTAATAAAACAAAACACTAACGAATAATTCGATATAATAATATTTTTATAATTATTCCATTTATAACAAATTTAGATTTATTACAATTCATATTTATTTAACCATTGCACCATTGTCAGTGAAGTATGATGAACCAGTGATGGCTTTAGCTTTATCACTAGCTAAAAATAAAATAACATCCGCCACTTCCTCAGGTTCAGATACTCGATGAAGAGCAGTCAAATTCTTCATATTTTCAAAAGAAGCTGCTGCTTGATCTGCACTAGCGCCAGTATTTTCAATAATGTCTGTATAAACAGGACCAGGATTTACAGTATTTACACGAACACCACTCTCTGCGAGTTCTAGCGCAACTGATCTCGTAAAGTGGTCTAAAGCGGCCTTTGAAGTATTGTAAGCGAAATAGGATTTAGCCAATACGCGGGCACCTGCAATACTTGAAATATTGATAATATTTCCCTTTGTTTTTATTAAATAAGGTGCAGCTAAATGTGTAAGGATCACAGGAGCACGTAGATTTGTCGCAATCACTTGGTCGAAAATAGTTACCGCGTTTTCAAGTAAAATACTTGAACTGACCCCAATACCGGCATTATTCACTAGCACGTCCAGTTATCCAAAATGTTTCACAGTCTCATTTATGATTCTTTTAGCATCTTCTTCCTTACTGATATCAGCTATTAACACGAGGGCCTTTTCACATTTTTTAGCAACATTATTTAATTTGTCCTGATTTCTTCCAACCAAGCAGACTTGAGCGCCTTCTTGTGCAAATTTGATTACTGTGATTGCACCAATTCCGGAGCTAGCACCGGTTACAAGAACAACTTTATCTTTAAAACTCATGTCGCTTCTATTGCTATCAGTTTTATTATGATATTGCATCATTATGAGCAACGTATATATATATATATATAGGTACGTATGTTGACTATCTTATCAAATTTTGGTGGAACAAAATATTACTTATATTTTTTGTAGATAATCATTGCATCAATAGTATCGCTGGGTTGAATTATAATCAATTAATAATAGACTATGAATTTTGTTAATTGTTCGTGGTAGAAGAAGTTGCCTAGTCTAAGAAAACTGTAAAACTTTAAATTGTATGCGGGTGTCGTAAACAGCAGCGACTCTAAAAGGTCATCGTTGATCTGATATAATTTTAGCGGTGTCGCAGCATCACCAATTATGTTCACAGGGAGGAATAACATCTGACGTATAATTGGTGTTAGTACTTAACTATTATGATATATCGTCATCATCACCGCAGCCCACGTACGTCACACTATTGGATTCGGACCCCCTCTACAATGGGAGGAAATTTGAGCTAACATATCATGCTGATCAGACATCAGACATGTTGGAATAAGGTTTCGTTTTCCAGTTTTCCTTCTCTTGTACAGATGTTATGTGCAATATCCTAGTCGTCTTTTATGACATCCACAGGCAAGATAGGGAGTGGTGAATTGTATTCTTACTCCGTCACCACACAGAAAAATATTATTTATAACATGTCTAAATTAAATCTTTAAATTGGAGAGGTCGCAAGATAGTCGCCGCATGGGAAAACAATATTATTCAAAAATTAGACTAGAAATTCGACCTGAATATCGAAAATTGTTGATTATAATGGTTCAAAAAATAAGTAGATTCGCAAGAGAATAAAGTACGTACACGAAATATCTTTTATATCACGTGTACTTTTACATCACATTTACGAATTGACTTTTTCAATATGATGTTATGATGTTATCTGACCAAGGAAGTCAAAAAGGAAGTCAAATTAACTTTAATTTAGCATCATGTTACCTGAGTTTTCTTGCCGGATCTGAGAACAGTGTGACCGTGTTCCGATCCGGTGGTAGTATACTAGATTATTACTTAGTTTTTAAATAAAATTACTATTAATTTTAATGTTTAATTATTACTAACCATAAACAATATAATTTTTTCATATAGAATCATTTTCTTCTTACACTGGCAATAAATTTTGTATCAAAATGTGGGTCAATATTTAATAACTAATTTCTGTATCGGGTAGATAATTATAAATTTTCTGCAGTAACAATGACTTGTTGGACGTGAGACATCTTAGTCCACCCGTGATCATGAACGCTGTAAAGTGTTCGAAACGTCGGGTAATCAAAAATCAAATACAAACGCGATAAAATCCGTAAAGTAGTTTTATTTAAAATAACAAGGAAGTCAAATTCAAAATGATATCCTGTGCTTAGTCAAAAGAATATTTTTCTAGTGATATTATAACTTTTCAGTTAGTACCTACCTAATGACAATAATCGCGACAACAACGCTTATGCACTGGAAAGCAAAACGAAAATAAAAATCCCATTCTACTAATATTATAAACGCGAAAGTTTGAGGGTATGTTAGGATGTTTGTTGCTCTTTCACGCAAATCTATGGAATGGATTTGGATGAAATTTTACAATAATACAGCTTACGTATCAGAATAACATATAGGCTATAATTTATTCCAATATTTCCACGGAAAGAGAAACTATGCGAGTAAAACTGCAGGCTGCTAGTCGTTTCATATTTTGTTACTGAATATCACAACGAGTAAAAAATAGTGCATGTTTATGTGTACAAGCGCAAAATTAAAAAAAATAAAGTGTAGTAATTACAAAAATATAAATAATACTTTTTTGACAAATTTAGCTTTAACATAACATATATTAATTCTTCGCGAAACGGCGTATACCTATTAGTATAGTAACATAACACTCCAGCATTCGATTCGCGATAAGGCGTAACACCAATTATTTTCTTACATCTGTATCAAGGCGTGCCAAAACATATTTATTTTCTCAATATTAACTGAAAATTATCTTCAGTCTTTTATTGCGTGGACGCCCTACTATAAACAAGTTAAAAAAAAACATTAACGCCCACTTATCAATGGTTACTCAGCAAATAAACTGAAATAAAAAATATGTTCATAAAGCAACCGTCTTTTTACTAAACACTCTTATTACCTATTTCGCAAATATGTTGTAATATGTGTTATGTGCTTCTATTTATTACATGATGATGATACACAAACAAACCAACATGATAAAAGTGTATGGTGCTTTATACTCTCTCGGACTTGGAAGGTTATAAATGTGAATTTAGATATCTTGTTTTGGATAGCGTATATCTACCTTAATTATTATATTCCAATTAGCGTTTTACAAAGTTTTTACACATTTTACAAGTCTTGAAGACTGTATATCATTCTAGTTAAGCTATGTGAATATTTAGTTCCCAACTAAACCTCATAGAAATACCTGCCCAAATTTGATTATAAACAGTAAGATACTCAAAATGGAAAGAAAAAAAAAAGTGTATTTTATTATCATTGACGTACTATGTTACATTAATTATTATCTTGTAATTAAACGAGCCAAGTCTTTATCGTTTTAAAAAATTATTGTCATTATGACTTGGCATAGTCTTATCATAATGAAACTTGTTTTCTTTTTTGCTCTTTTTTGCTCATACTCCACCCTATCTGTCCAGGACCACGGATGGGAAGTCTACGGCCCCATAACTTATTGTGTTCCCTCCCGATCAACATTCGGCCGACCACTGGTACGGATTCTTTGCCATCCATGGTCGGCTCGGCGAATTATCTTCTCGAGTATCGTCTACGCTACCACTGGCGCCAGCGTGCGGTATCTACGTATATCCGTAAGCCTTGAGTGAGAGATCAGGGACTTCTCTGACATGGGTGCGCCATATACCTGCGTCCTTTTCGGTACGTAGCGCTGGTTTCGACCACATCCGGCCTGAGCCACGGAAGGGCGGACGCCGTACCGACAAGCCGCGGAACTAGCTGGCAAAATACTCTCAGAACCACTATCACTCGTTAAGCACTTGATCCCGAGCCCGGATTCTGATGGGCTCAAAATTGAGAGTGATCGAAGTGCCGGTAAGTGGACCGTTGTAGAGCTCACAAAATAACAGGGCCCGCGTCTTATTGAGGGCACTCTAAATCTCATCCCCTCGATCCGCCTAATGATCTTCTCGGTGTCGAGTTGCCAGGCATTTTTAGCGGGCATAGTTTAAGCACTATGATTACTAAACATAATAAACCTAAAAGGTCAAATATCTTACACAAATCTGATAAAATAGATCTTTTGGTAGAATTATCATTCCTTGTTAAATATTGTATAAGAAAATGTATAACGTCAGCCACAAAGTTCCACTCTACAACAAAGGTTCGATCACAATCCTGTATAAGGATCTATTCATACATTTTTGTGACGTCCCCCGTTAAGATATACCTGTAAGTCTTAAATCTTAGCAATATATCAAAAAGTCAGTCTCGTATACACGGTACGACCATCTGGAAATCATTAACTGAATAACCGGACGGTGTGGCAGCACTGCAAGAAAACAACATGAAGTTTAGTTGACTCCCTAGATGGTTTAAGCACAGGGTGAATTTGATATGCTAATTATTTCTTCGTTAAAATAATATCTGATATAAAAAAAAAAACATAATAAATAACTTTAGTAGTGTAAGGCGACGTATATCCTGAGATATTAGCAAGCGAGTGAGGTCAGTCGAAACATGGGATATGTCGACCGGTGGTGGGCCACCGGTGGTAAATAACTGTAGTACAGAGACTGCGCCCTCGTTGTCACGAAGACACGGCGTGGACAGATACAATGAAACAGATATGTTATCCGATGTTGTTAAAGAACCATTTAGAATATTTAAAAATAATGCAAACTATTGGCATGATTTACTGTAACGGTTATACTTCAATCAAATGTAAACAACTTCATCAACTAGAATCTGTGTAGTTTATTGCGATTTTAAAATAAAGTTCAGAGCTAAATGCTGATTGCGCGGCCCTGCTGCGCCTGAGGGCCGTGGTGACGGCGGCCGTCACCGGCGGAGGAGTGCTGTTGGCGGTGTCCCTAGACATCGCCAACGCGTTCAACAGTCTGTCATTCAGCTGCGTCAGCGAGGCGCTTCGGTATCACGGGGTGCCCGTTTACCTGAGGCGGCTGATGGCAGACTACTTGAAGGGGCGCAGCGTCCTCTATATCAACCGACTAGGGGAAGTTGTGCGAACGCCCATGACGTGCGGTGTCCTACAGGGGTCGGTTCTGGAGCTAATCCTGTGGAATATCGGCTACGACTTGGCGTTGAGAGGAAGCGTCCTACCCAGGCTGGGCGTAATTTGCTAAGCCGATGATACGCTTGTCACAGCCCGGGGTGGGACGCTAGAGGAGGCGGCACGCCTGGCAGCTCACGGCACCGAGGAACTTGTCAGGCGAATCGAACTACTGGGGTTGAGGGTAGTCCTGGACAAGACGGAGGCGCTATTGTTCCATGGGCTCCGTTACAGTCCTCCGACCGACGCTTCGATCACCGTCAATTCGGTTACCAACAGCATCCGAGCCCACATGAAGTACTTGGGCCTGGTACTCGACGGGTTTTGGTGGTTCCGTTCCGTTTGTCAGCGCCGCGGCGTACCCAAGAAGGCGGCGGATTGTGCTCAAGAGGAACTCCCCTGGCCGAGACCACGAGTAACCGGACCGGGGACTTTAATCCGTCACCCGTAGAGAGGCTGAATCACCCGCAGCCACGGTCCGGTCACCCACAGTCACGCTATTTATTTGCATAAAGTAGATAGTACTAGTATAGAAAGAGTGACATTAAAAATAAAAAGTGACTTGTGTGATTACGATGCCGTCTTCTTATACAATGTTAGAATTCCCTAATATGCATTTGATCTATGGAGAGTAGAGATGCAATCATCATGCTGCAAGTAGATTGTATCGTGAGCGATATTCGAATACTGAACGCTATCCAGACTATCGAGTGTTCATTCATGTTCCTCAAGCATTTTCGGAGGGACATTTACCTAGTGCCCAATAAAATACAATAGACGTCACTCTCTGTTTCTCTTTCACATACGCAATAAGATTTTTAAATGAGGTCTAATAAAATAGAACAAAAAATATACCTATAATAATAATTTTTCATAAACTTCGTTGTCTGTCGCAAAAACATTTTTTTTTTCTAAAAGTTACGCTAACATCTAGAAAGTATTATACCATTTTGGAATAATGAATAATGTGGCGAACTTTTGAAATTACTGAATTACGGTACATTTTTTTTACAGGGCGGTGTTTTAAAGTCAAATGATTAACGTTTTCTTCGAAAAAATTAAGGAATAGCCATAACAAATGTATATTTTTATATGTCATTGTAACATGTCTAGTTTTAATTGTACTTGTGGTCGATAGTGCAGTTATCTGCACTTCCTACAAGAAATATCCGATGCCTAAACTAGCCTATTTGTCGTTATAATACTTGAAAATATCGTACAATATCTCTAATTTTTTACCGGTTTTAATAATATGGTCATTAGTTTTCATTCTCTTGCATAGATGTTATTTGGATATTATCTCTTAATCTGGGCTGGCTACTGGCACCGAGTTCCTTGACGTCCATGGCCAGTCCAGTGGATGCTGCTCCCTTATACGGTATTTACGAATTTCACTAGAAGTAAGGGGCTTCCGCTTCCCGTGTGGTGACGGAATAAGAATACAATTCACCACTCCCTAACTTGCTCGTGGATGTCGTAAAAGACGATTAAGAGATATAATATGCACATAACATTTGTGCAAGAGAAGGAAAACTCGAAATTAAACCCTATACCAACATGTCACCCTCCTCACCGAGACTCTCCAGCCCAGCCTCCTCACCAGAGTTGTCGAGGACCTCTTTCCACGGCGGGCGGAGCACACGCCCCCGGTCATGGCTTCGTCAGACAGCGACCGGGAGGCCGACGATGAAAGTGCTCCGCCCATCACGGAGCCGGAAATGGGGGCGGCGGAGGCGCGTATGCGAGTCAAATCCACTGCCCCCGGGCCCGATGGTATTCCGAACCGTGTGCTGGCCCTGGTCCTCCAGCACCTGGGACCACGTCTCAGGCGGCTGTTCGACGCTTCTTTGATGTCCGGGCAGTTCTCTGGGTGCTGGAAAGAGGGGAGGCTGGTTCTCCTGTCGAAGCCGGGACGGTCTCCCAAGTCGGCCTCGGCCTACAGGCCCATCGTGCTGCTCGATGATGCGGCCAAGCTGCTGGAGAGGATGTTGGCTGCCCGCATCGAGCGGCACCTCGTCGTGGTCGGGCCCGATTTGTCGGACGCCTAGTTTGGTTTTCGGAGAGGGCGTTCGACAATCGCGGCCCTGCTGCGCCTGAAGGCCGAGGTAGCGGAGGCCGTCACCGGCGGAGAAGTCCTGTTGGCGGTGTCCCTGGACATCGCCAACGCCTTCAACAGTCTGCCATTCAGCTGCATCAGGGAGGGGCTGAGGTATCACGGGGTGCCCGTGTACCTCAGGCGGCTGGTGGCAAACTACTTGGAGGGGCGCAACGTTCTCTACGTTGACCGAGTAGGGGACGTTGTGCGGACGCCCATGACGTGCGGTGTCCCACAGGGGTCGGTTCTGGGTCCGACCCTGTGGAACATAGGCTACGGCTGGGCGTTGAGAGGAAGCCTTCCACCCAGGCTGGGCGTAATTTGCTACGCCGACGATACACTCGTCACAGCCCGGGGTGGGATGCTAGAGGAGGCGGCACGCCTGACAATTCTCGGCACCGAGAAGATTATCAGGCGGATCGAAGCGCTGGGGTTAAGGGTAGCCCTGGAAAAGACAGAGGCTCTTTTGTTCCATGGCCTCCTTACCGCCGGGCCTCCCGCCGGCGCTTCGATCACCGTGAAGTCGGTCACCATCAGCATCCAGACCCACATGAAGTACTTGGGCCTGGAGCTCGACGGGCATTTTTGGTTCCGGGAGAATCTCCATCGACTTGTTCCCCAGCTTGTCGGCGTGGCGTCCGCCCTTTCGTGGCTGATGCCGAATGTGGGTGGACCCAGCGCTACATGCCGACAGCTGTACGCGGGGGTGATCCGGTCGATGGCTATGTACGGCGCTCCGGTGTGGGTGGGGTCCCTGACCGTCCGGCTGAGGGCCCTCTTGAGGCGACCACAGAGGGTCGTGGCGGTCAAGGCCATACGCGGTTACCGCACGGTGTCCACGGAGGTAGTGTGCCTCCTGGCCGGCACTCCCCCGTGGGACGTGGAGGCGGAGATGCTCGCCGACATTTATCGGCGGGTGTCGGAGACGCGCGCCCGCGGCAGTATGGTCTCCCTGCAGGAGATTACCGCCTGGCGGATCGACGCCTGCCGAGGAGTCATTGCCCGTTGGGCAGTCCGGCTGGAGAGTCCTCGGTACGGTGTCAGGACCGTCGAGGCCTTCCGGCCGGTGCTGATGGAGTGGTTGGAGCGGACGCACGGGGTGCTGTCCTTCCGACTGGTGCAGGTGCTTACGGGGCACGGTAGCTTTGCGAAGTACCTGCACAAGGTTGTTAGGAGGGAGAGCACTCCGTCCTGCCACGACTGCAGTTGCGACGAGGACACGGCGCAGCACACGCTGGAGGAGTGTGCTGCGTGGGAGGGGGAGCGCCGTGAACTCGTCGCGATTATCGGTGCCGACCTGGCGCTGCCGACCACCGCCAGGGAGATGCTCGTCAGCGTCAGGAACTGGGACGCGGTCGCCGCCTTCTATGAGGCCGTAATCTCACGAAAGGAGGCGGCGGATCGTGTGCGAGTAGAGCTCCTATTCGGCGACACGTTCCGCCGCCGGCGACTCGGGCGGTGCAGATGCGAGTATCTGCGCCTAATGCCGCCCTAGCCGAAACCGCGGGTGATCGGACCAGGGAATTGTCCGTCACCCGCAGTGAGGCTAACCGCGCGACGGCGACCGACGTCCTAGGACGTCGTGAGGTGAGGGTACCCGAAAGAGTATTCCGTCGACCGACCACTGACGACAAGTCACATCTGCTCCGGTGGTCGGCCCTACAACGAGGTGACGTAGGTACGGGTGGGTTATGGGCCCGCGCGCCGTCCTGTTATCGCCCCGGACGGACTGGACCGCACGTGCGCTTACCATAGCCCACCCATAAAAATAAAAAAAAATACTAACATGTCTGACCAGCATGGTATAGTAGGCGAAATTGCCTCCCATTGTGGGTGAGGCCTGAGCCCAACCGCGGGACGAATGTGGGCTGCGATTATGATGATGACGAAAGGTTGTATTATATGCGCAATAAGTCACCGCGCTGCGATATATTTATATTGAATATAATAAAGAAAATGATATTACCAAAAACACAGGATAAAGCAGTACGATGTATGAAGCTAAGTAGACATAGACAGTGAAGCACTGCACTAACATAATACCAGAGATCATTGTGCGAAGGGCATGTTGCACTGGCATCGACAACTCCTGCGGCATATTCATTTGCCATACCTATGAGTTAAAAATATTCTGTCAGATAAAATAAACAATATTTATTCACAATTTGTGATTTTTGAGTTAATTCATCATCATTTCGGCTCACATATGTCCCACTGCTGGGGCCCAGCCAGATGGGCAAACGTATTGGTATATGCTTTTGTTTCGAATTTGCCTTCTTTTGCATAGACATCAACGGCCAAGATTAGTGAATTGTATTCTCATTCCGTCACCACACGGAAGTTGAGTACACATAAGAAATGTAAAAAAAAGAGTGGTTAAAATATGAAACTTTTATAACTGTATCTGTACATAGAAAAAAAAAGAAATGAGTAGTAACATGTAACATGTTCAGCTATTTAGATATACTTTTAAAGAATATACACATATACAAATACATACATTATTACAGTACATATATTATCATTACCTCGGCTCTTATTCCTCTCACTCCTGTGCTCGAGCCTCCTCCCAAATCATAGGGAATTTCACCTACTAGTCACGCTGGACAGGTTCGTATAGGGATTATATCGAGTTCTCCTTCTCTTGTATAGATGTTATATGCATGTTATATCTCTTAGTTGTTTTTCACACTAACGAGTAAGAGGAGGTGAACTAATTTTAATACGTCACCACACGGACAACAAAGAACATATTATCGGTTAATGGAATATTATTCTCTTTACATAACATCCCAGCGCTTAGGTTACAATAACCGCAATACCAAACTAGCTTATATAGAAAGAAAAAATTAACTTTATTTTAGAAGTTAAAGCCGAATCTCTGGAGTTTCTTTGCAGATCATTTTTGAATTTGGACGAGAATTGCTATTATTTTCTTCTAGACACTTTAAGAACTTTTGCGTATTAAATCAAATTTGCCGTGTGGAGTAAGAATACAATTCAACCACAATCCTATACACCCACGTGCAAGAGCACGTACAAAAGTACGTGGGTGTCGTAAAAGACGACTAAAGGATACAATAAGCATATAACATCTATGCAAAAGAGGGAAAACTCAACAAAAACTCCTATGCCAATACGTTTGAGCAGCACGGTATAGTAGGTTAATTTCCCTCCCATTGTGGAGGAGGCCCGAGAGCAACAATAGGACTTGTATCGATTATGATGATGATAATGAAATCAAACATTGTTCTGCGAAAAAATATTCTCCACCCCTGAAATGTTCTACTTTTGTAGAGAAGCCTCATCATCATTTCAGCTAATATATTCTTATAACAATTATTCTTTTGACAACCGCCGAAAAAAGGGGGTTTTAATGCTTAATATTACATCACATGATGAGTACCTAAAGTAAGTGGAGTGGGTTGGCCATGGTGAACGCACCCACCGCCCAGCTCCGTCCGGGGTGACAGAGAGACGCGCAGCCACATAACCCACCGTAGAACGTCGCCTTCGTCGTTGGGCCGACCACCGGTACAAAGTTCCTTGTCCTCCGTGGTCGGCCCGACGGCATACCCCGAAGGTTATCTTGGATTCTATTTTAAGTATAATTCTTAATGTAATCTACAAGTTATTATTTTGTATACAAATGTTATTTGTGTACTTTAATTATGTATAAAGTCCCTTACGATACTAAGGTATATTTCTTAGAAGGAACAAAAAAACAAAACATTGAAATGTCTATTCCACTAGGTATATCTTTTCGGAGATAAAGCTATTATAGTAATAAAAATGCCCTGTGCATTTTTCATTATTGTAATTTCGTCGTTATTTATTCATTTTCGATGAAAAATGTTTGAATCGCACATGGCAAAACATTGTTTGTTAAATATTCTATCGATAAACGAGAAAAAGATTCACCACATTATTTTAAGACTACAACAGAGCGTGCATGCTTGCATGTTCATCTCTTGCAACTCTTTGTCTGTATTAAAAGTAAAATTTGGATATAGTAATCTTTGGCATTATTGATACATTTTTTAAGTTCATTACCTAGCAAAAATTGCCATTATCCTATAGTGTTATGTATATTTCCGTGTAGTGACGAAGTAAGAATACAATTTGCCTCTCGCCTCTCTCGCCTAAGGGATGTAATATACACATAACATCAATACATGAGAAGGAAACTCGAAATAAAACCCTATGCAAACACGTTTGAGTGCTTAAAGAAGACACAATCCTGTCGGTGGGTATCGTAAAGGACAACTAAGGCATGTAATATGCATCTAACATCAATACAAGAGAAAAAAAAAACTCGAAATAAAATCCTACGTGAACACGTTTGAATGCGTGATATGGTAGTTCAAATTCCCTCTCATAAAAGAGGCCCAAGCCCGACAGTGATAGATATGGACTGAGGTGAAGAGATAATGAAAGTTTTATAGAATAACTTCCCTAGAAGAATACCCTATTATTAGAGTAAAGTCATACATAGATCCCGTATTAGAAATCTAGTACAAAATATATATTTCATCGAGGATTACGACACCTGTTTTAAATTGGCGTTCACTTTGAAGAGTGTGGCGTCGAAGATGGTTCGCAGCAGGCCCAGTAACGTCCATAAACACACCTCAGACTGCATGTTCATACCCACATATGACAGTATGTTTATCATTTTTATTTCTGATGATTTTCTTATAGGAATTTTGAAGCATATTCCTTTAAATTTGTTACTTGTTATTTAATTTAAATTTGTGTTTTGATATTTATTTTAATTTTTATTTAGACCAAATGTGTTATTTACTTTTTTGGCATAACGTTTTTTTAACGTTGCCACTACACTGTAATCATAGATAATACATAATATTAAGACATCTGTAGCGTTTAATAAACCTCTTTGATTCTAACGTCTGTATGGACACCATTAAATAGACAAAAATGCCATTGCAAACAAAAGTAAAAGCAATAGATAAGCTTACCAGCAAAACCATTAAGCAAGTATGCGAGATAATAGTTCGATCATGATAATAAAAGAACAGTTTATATTTCGGCAATAAATCTAATATAATTTACAAATGAAATTTTATAACTATGTCAATAAAATCATGTCTGAAAAGGACAACTTATATACAGATTAATCACATTCGCATTTATGATATTACTTAAAATTATTATAAATATACAATTAAATATAGTTTGTTTAACGGTTCCGTAAGTGGTTTTTCTACGACTCACCTTTAAAATTTAAATACTTACACCTATTACACGATTAATAAGTTTTAAGCTTTTAATTTATACTTTAAATATATTTTTATTAATGATTTCTAATCACATAACTTGGTGAAGACTCACATTCAGTTAATTTTAATTTTTCATAACCCATCTGCATTTTTTCATAATCTGATACAGTACCAACTTCGTATTTATTATTACGAATTTATTAATAAAAATTAACGCTTCAATAATTAATCACATTTATTCATAGCATTGAATCAATGAGATATTATTTTATATAATTATTTTAAAATAATTAGTATGAGCAATTGTTATTAATCCACAACAAACAAGATAGCACATTCTAAGAATGTAGCGCCGTCGTTGTCATCGTTAGCAATACTACAGTATGCGTCAATTCGCTCTACGATCTGTAGAGTAGTCAGACATGTACTCCTTTAGATTTAGAGTTCAGACGTTTTGTGGCGGGCAAGCGATCACATCGTATTACACGTGACACTCATTTGTGGACGACGTTACGTGAAGTAACTAGTGAATTAAATTATAAAAGTGATTACAAGTGGTTAGAGAGTGACAAACAATTCTAAACTTCTACTTCTAAAGGTTTATACAAGGTATATTATTACTTTTTTTTATTTATAAGTTACTGTTTTTTTTTTTATTTTAATGCGTAATTAATTCCTATTTTAATATATATAAATACACCTTGGTAGAGGCCTTGATTTTGTTTTAGAATATATATAGGTTACGCTACGTCCTTACCTTGAGCGGTGTGAGTCGAGAGTTATTTTTAAAAATTATGTCTTTACAGCACCTACGCTCTTTATAGCTCTGGGAATTGTCTTCTCGTAGGTTTTTACGAGTAAATAGTTGAGAATTGTTATGACTATATTGTAAATGATCTATGTATTTGTATATTGTAAATGATCAAGGATACTGGCGGCACAGAACCGCACTTTGTGGTTCCACTACGAAACACGACGGCGGCCCGCGTCCAGTAGAGTTATGATGATATTGTAAATAATACCGTGGCCAAATATAAAACAAAATAACTTGTTAAAGACATTGCTATATATGCTAATACATAGCAATAAAATCATATATATAATTATCTATTAAGCTGGAAAATATTTAATTAACAAAGTAAACAAAACTTTTTTACTGTGGAGTTATTCAAGTTATGACGTCATGCAAAGCGGTGCAGTTAAACTAGATGTTTTCCTCGTAAATAAATACCTCTAATCCCTGCCTTTTTTGTGTTCTATTCAATCTAAACTTAATAATATTAAATATTAGCTAATACTCAGTCAAATCTTAGTCGAGTCAATCAAGTTTGTGCTTTTTGGCAGTCAAACTATAGACAGATGATATGATTATTTTTGGTTAGAATTAATATATTTTCTGATGTACCTTAGGTATTATAGATAAAAGATATTGTATGAAGGATTATCAATATTAAGAACTATTATTATAATTATTATTTTAATTATTATATTTTCCGTGTGGTGACGGAGTAAGAATACAATTCACCACTCCCTATCTTGCCCGTGGATCTCGTAAAAGACAACTAAGGGGATATGCAAATAACATCTGTGCAAGAAAAAGAAAACTCGAAATGAAGCTCTATACCAACATGTCTGACCAGCATGATATAGTAGATCAAATTCCCTCCCATTGTGGAGGAGGCCCGAGCCCAACAATGGGACGTATGTGGGCTGCGATGACGATAATAATTACTAAGAACTTTTTTTTTTTTTTGTGTGTACAGCTGTTGGCCGCAGATGGCCTTGACAGCTTGACGCGGACTATGGGTGAGCGCTGAGGGCTCTCAACCCGGAGAAAAGTATGCTAAGCGACATCGCCCAAGGGCTCCCCCTGTGGGGAACGGACCTCGGCTTGGGGCGTCGCTGAAGGCAAAGTGGGCGTGCCCACGTTTTTAGTCGTGACTTTTGCGCGGCGCGGTTTCGCACCTCGACGGCGAGGACGGAACCGCGGATATTTATTTGTTAAGGCCTCGCAGGCCGTGTAGGCTCTTTGTTGAGCGAGTGTGATATTGTCGTCCTCTTCGTCGAGGACGTGACGAGGACGTCGGATGGAT
Source organism: Lymantria dispar (assembly GCA_032191425.1). Lineage (NCBI taxonomy): Eukaryota > Metazoa > Arthropoda > Insecta > Lepidoptera > Erebidae > Lymantria > Lymantria dispar. The sequence continues at coordinate 13,137,284 of CM063451.1, forward strand.
ACTAAGAACTATTATTACTAGAAGATATTATATACATCTCAACATCCGCAATAAATGTCGTAAACCGTACTTAAAGTAGTTAATATTATAACGCAAAAACTTTTGAATGAATTTTTAAATAAATTCAAATCCACAAACCAACACAATATACTCAATAAACATATACTATTATCATTATCTCAGCCCACTAAAAAACATTTAATATAGCACAAATCCAGCGACTTTTTCGGATCTTTAAGATTTGCTTATTAATGACATAATTCAAGACTTTCGAATATTTTCTCTAGAATACATAGTGAGCAGTGTTTACAGATTACTATTTAATTACTTATATCACATTTCTGTATTATTATCTACTAGCAACCCGCACTCGCTTCGCTTCGGTTTCAGTCGCTTTACCCGCGGCCTAGTTCCCGTTCCTGTGGGAATACCGGGATTAAATATAGCCTATGTTACTCCCTGATATTATAGCTTTCCATTGGTGAAAGAATTTTTGAAATCGGTTCGGTGGTTTGAGCGTGAAAGCGTTACAAACAAACAAACAAACATCCTTACTTTCGCATTTATAATATTAGTATGGATAATAACTTGTCAACATTCCATCTAACGAGTAATCACTTTTCACGACACGGGCGGGAATAAAAACAGTTAGTGACATATTGCAGTCTAAGTCCATCAGAAACTACAGTCTCTACGAAATAAACAGGCTGGAGCATCATCGTCATCAGAGCCCACATATGTCCCATTGGTGGGCTTGGGCCTCATCCATTATGGGAAAGAAATCAACTTACTATACCATGCTAGTCAGACGCGTTGGTATAGGGTTTTGTTTCAAGGTTTTCTTCTCTTGCATAAATATTATATGCATATAACTGAAGTATAGTATCTAGAAACCACAATTATTTATAACAAGAGATGATGAGATGAAAATATTAGGATGTGAATGCAAAAAAATATTACTATCCCCGTATTATAAATATATTGAAATAGCTGACCCAACAAACGTTGTTCTGTTTAAATCTAATTAAAGGAATTCTCCTTGAAATCTACAGCAACACCACCTACCGGGTCCAAATCTCGAATCCCCTTGAACCCACACAAAAAATTGCATCACCATCGGTCCAGCCGTTTAGAAGGAATTCAGTGACATACACACGTACACAAGAAATTTATATATAAAGACTAGCGACTCACCATCGCTTCGCTTCAGTTCCAGTCGCTTTACCCTCGTATTTTAAATCTGCAATATCTTCTAAGGTCGACCTCGGGTTCGAATCCAGGACCGGGCAAAATTTCATAAAGATTTTCTGAGAGACAAAATAGCCTTTTTTGTTTTTTGGTCGGCCCAATGCAGTTTTGGTTAAATACGGTAGGTTATGTGATTGCATGATGCTCATCCGTCGCCCCGGACAGATTGGGCAGGGTGTGCCCAGACCATTACCATAAAAAAAGAATAGCCTAAGTTACTCCTTATACAGACAGCTACTTGGTAGTAAAGTATAATTGAAAACCGTTTTGAAGTTTACCCGGAACAAACATTTCTGTTTGTATATTTTATTAGGTACATGTTAGTGTTATTATCTGTTGACCGACAGACAGTGCAGTTTTAAGACTATTTTTAGGCAAAGGAATCTTTTTTCCTTTTTTTTTGGGTGGGTTACGGTCGGCGCACTCCTCGCATCACTCCCTCCGGGGCGACAGATGGGCGTAAGCACGCACACCCGTAACCTACCCTTGCGACATGTCGCCATCGTCGTTGGCCCGACCACCGGAGCAGGAAGGCAAATTTAATAATTAATAATTACTAACCATAAACAATATAATTTTTTCATATAGATTCATTTTCTTCTTACACTGGCAATAAATTTGTACTAAAATGTGGGTAACAATTTAATAAATGTATAACTATTTTCTGTATCGGGTAGATAATTGTAAATGTCTGTAATAACGATTACTTGTTGGACGTGAGACACCTTAGTCCGCCCGTGACCATGAATGCTGCAAAGTGTTCGAAACGTCGGGCAATCATAAATCAAATACAAACGCGATATAATCCGTAAAAGTAGTTTTATTTACAATGTGTAGTGCTCGCGTAAACATCAGATATCATTATGAATTAATTTATTCAATATTTTGTTTTTCTACAACGGTTACACAATTTTATTTGTTGTTGAAATGTATATTTTTTTTTATTGCAAGCAGTGGCAAACGAGCAAACAGTACACCTGATGGTAAGTGTTGCTGCCGCTCATAGACCTTTACAAGGCCGCTGCCTACCGCGAAGAAAGTGAAGGGAGTGTGAATGCGTGCATTGAGGCTCGCTGATACCAAAGGCACCACCAAAATCCTCCACACGCAAACACCCTCAGAAAGTTGGGCTTCCGGCTCTCTCGCTCATCGAACGAAGCGCAGTAACAAATTGCTACTACTCAGACGTCAATTTTCTACGAGAGCGTGGTACTACCCCGGACGGACCGGCCCGCGGCTGTAGACAGATAACTGCCGACAGTGTCCTACCACTACCAAATTTGTACGAATCAATTGTATCTTGTACTACCAAATTGTATCTTTGTTATTAAAATTGCACAATACGGTTATAAATATGTAATGTAATAAAAGTACCCAGAAATTTGTACGAATATCCACCCACTTTAAGTGTTTGTGAAACAAAAAATATTCTTGGATACAACTCCATATAAAATTCTTTCAATGTGCGTTGGTAACTTCGGTAAATTCAAATATGATGTCATTCACCTATTTTAAGTAATTTAAAATCACTCGGGGCATGCGTAACGCAATTTCATTCAAGGATTTATTTCTATTTTTGCACTATTATACCCACCACTGAATTATTGCTTGTAAGAAATTGGGACGAAAAAATTGGGTCATCCCACAACGTTCACGGGTTATTTGTAGACTTTGACGTAAAGTTTTTTTACGAAAACAAACTAAATTTACCTGTTTACGTCTTAATAGTATCTGAGGATCGTAACGTTAGCGTAGACAACTAACAAAGTAAAAAGTGAAAAGAATATATAGGAATAGAATTTTAGAAAATTGGAGGAGTTGCCGTCATTTAGTGAAGAAAGCTATGATCTCATTGTTCATAGATCCAAACCAATTAATCATATTCACCAAATTGTATTATCTTTTTATAAATTAAAATTTATATTCATAAATAACTAATTATATGTAGACTCAGAAGAATCATTTACGGCATGCACAAAGAATTATCTATCTATACCAATAAATAAAATTGGAGTGTCTGTTTGTAATGTCAAAATAATAGGCTTTTTTCATGCTCACACGGTTATTTGCACTATACACATGCCTAAAAATCACTTTATATTTTTTTTGTCTGTCTGTCTGTTTGTTCCGAGTAATCTTCAAAACGGCTGGACCGATTTCAAAAATTCTTTCACCAATGGAAAGCTATAATATCAGGGAGTAAACTAGCCTATATTTTATCCCGGTATTCTCACGGGAACGGGAACTACGCGAGTAAAACGACTAAAACTGAAGCAAAGCGAGGGTGGGTTGCAAGTTCTACATAAGAATCGAATCCATGACACTCGTCAGTACTTAGAGCAACCGCTTGTGTAGTTTAATTAAATAAAATTAAAAAAAATAGCGTGAGTACTAAGTACGCATGTCAGAAGTGAAACTTCTTTGTTCCGTGTGTTTTTATCAGTATTAAATGTGTATTCCATGTGTTTTTATCGCCCATGGCTGTGCTTCGTGCTATGTTCGCCTTTTCTCACTCTCTCTTAAACGATCTCAATCGCTCGCATGCTGCACATCTTCGTGACGCTAAATTACGTTTCATCCGTAAAAAAGTTATCCTCATGCGCGCAAAGAAGTTTGTTGTACTTCAATAAAGCAAAATCTCTTCACAGCGTTTAGTACCTATCATAGAAAACATATTTCATTATTTAAAAAAAGGATTAAACTGACACCAATATTTAATCAATTTCTAACTTAATTCATTCAAATTTTCTATAAATATAAACATTATCTATATAATACATCACTGAATAAAAATTATGCAAAAATGGCGACCAACTGGAGATATTTAATTAGAAATTCTCCTAATTAGATACTAGACAACAGACTTTATAACTTCATATAATGAAGTGAATGACCTGTCGCAATCCGGTAAATTTTTATCGCAGTTTTAATATTAGTCGACTTAATAACTTTTACCTTCTTTCCCATTGCTTTCTTCGTGAATAAGGTTATCAGGCAAATTCTCGTCAAGAGTAAATAACGATAACGTAAGTAAATTCTTAAGCCATTTATCCATAAATAATGTTGCTCTAATTAAAAGATCTTCATATAATATTTTAAAACTCAACGTTGAAGAAGTAATTATTTGCTTCGTGGGTCGTAATTAGTTGCTATACATACTTAAATACTTAATTTATATGCTTTGCACGAATATGCACAAATTTATAAATATTCATTATCATCATCATATTAGCCCATATACGTCCAATTGTTGGGCTCGGGCCTCCTCCACTATAGGAGGGAAATTGACCTACTATACCAAGCTGGTTAGACGTCTTGGCATACGGTTGTGTTTGGCTACCTCCTTCTCTTGCATAAACGTTGTATGCATACTATCCCTTAGTCGTCTTTTACGACACCCACGGGCAAGAGATGGGGTGGTTAATTGCATTCTTACTCCGTCACCACACGGAGAGTTCATTATAATAATAAAATATTTTCTGTATGGTGACGAAGTAAGAATACAGTTTACGATTCCTTATCATACCCGTGGATGTCGTAATACGCGAAAGGATATAATATGTATATTTAATAATATCTGTGTAAGAGAAGGAAAACTCGATATAAAACCCTATACCAATACGTCTGACCAGCTTGGTATAGTAGGTCAATTGCCCTCCTATTGGGAGGAGGATTGAGCCCAGCAGTGGGACGTGTATGATCTGAGACGACGACCCGGCGACGACTATAACAATTCTCATATAAGCTGAGAACGTTAATAATTAATTGTCCAATGAAGCATTAGCTTAACTTTGTGTATTTAAAGGCGAGTTTTAAAGTCACTGAATGTTGAATCATCATCATCGTCATACTTAGGTCTCACTGCTGGGCTCGAGTTTCCTTCACAATGGGAGGGCAATTAACCTAACTATACTCAGGTCAGACGGATTGGATATACGGTTTCATATCAAGTTTTCGTTCTCACTCATAAATGTTATAATATACATATTATATACATTAGTCGTCTTTTTCAGTATCCACGGACAAGAAATGGTAGAGAATTGTATTATTACTCCGTCATTACACAGAAAATTAAGCATTTGCTTAACATTGCTACAGGCTTAAATTTATTAAGGTACGAGTATAGATGTATCGTACAAAGGTTCTCAGTGATGGACCCAAATGACTTTATGAAGTTAATAATGTTGATAACTTATATAATAGAGAAAAAAAATAAACTTTGTTAGGAATAGGAAAATAGATACACCGCGCGGGGCTGGCCATGGACGACAAAGGACTCGGTACCGATGGTCGGCCCAATGGCAAAGGAGAGAGGTTACGGTGGGTTATGGGGCCGCTCGCCGGCCCATCGTCGCCCCATACGGAACGGACAGCGCGAGCGCTGAACATAGCCCACCCATAAAAAAAATGAGTAGGAAAATATATAAAATCAATTTAAAACGTACTTATTAAATAGGTACTTTAAGCTACACATAATTTTTAATGCTTGTGGAATTTAATACAATGTTTGAAATTATAAAAACATACAAAATATAGGTATATAAATTTGACGTAATAAGCATAAATTGAATAGTAGGTATGTATATAACTAGTTGATTACAAAATCTAAACTACAACAGTCATGCATCAATACAATAGTGTTATTCTACACCTACGCGCTATATTGGGCAAAGCTATTTTTAAAACCGGATATTTTGCTTTAGAATTTTGTGAACGATATATTGGAGACGTGACTAGAACTGCTGACTTGTAAGTAAATTACCTATTTTAAACAATACAACAACAAGTACGCTGTCATTAGGTCGATTTTTATATAACGCTTACTTCTCGCTCATTCTTCCGAACCATTGATTTACTTTTTATAGTTTTTATAATGTCTCTAGAATGAAATCTCACTGACATATTTTTGAAACTTTGTGTTTAAGATTTCAGCCATATATGTACTTTTTTATATTTTAACTATTTTGAATATTTAGAATTTAGATATATTTATTGTAAATATCTGTCTTTAAACATAGTTATAATACATTATAACGAAGTAAAGAATATACATTGGTTGCATAAAAGTAATAATAGCTACTATGTGAGACAGTCTTAAAACGATAGTAAAAACACATTTTTAATACATACTTTTCTCGCTTTATCTATATTTTTTATTTAGTTAAACATTGGCGAAACTATTATTTTTTAATTTTGGCGGCAAATATTAAGTAGTCGTTTTGTTACTATATGTACGTTTTTACATTTAAATAAATTAGTAATATATTACCTAATTGTAGCAAATAAGCGTCATTTGCCAGCAAACGGACTCTCTTGAAAAAGCAGCTAGATATCAAAATATACAATGCGTAGGTTAGAGAGCATCACGATATCCGCTGCAGGAGATCGGCACTAAAGTATTATATGTATAAATACTAGCTGACCTAACAGACGTTGTTCTGTTCCAATAAAATAAAGGAATTCTTCTTGAAATCGACAGCAACGCCACCTATTGGGTCCAAGTGTGAATCTAAACCATTCTCAAATCCCCTTGAACACACACAAAAAATTTCATCAACATCGGTCCAACCGTTTAGGAGAAGTTCAGTAACAGACACACGTACACAAGAAATTTATTTATAAAGATATTTATTTGAAGAAAAACATTTTGCTGCAAAGAAATTTAATAAAATACAATATAATTGACATTCAAATACGAGTAAAAGATTTTGTTATAGACACTATTCCTACTTACATGATATATAAGCAATAACGTATAAAATAATACGACTTTATACATATTACACATAATGCGGCTAACTTAACAATTATCAGGCATATGGGATGCCTGATAATTGTTAAGTTAGCCCATATACACAATATATCCGTATGATAACAGTTTTTGTATAATATTCATTTACTCATCTGTATGTAATTTTAAATAAAATATTCTCCTTGTTTTGAATTTACATTGGCTGATAATTTGTATTTTATTTAAATATATTTCAAATTTTGATTAATGCGGACTGCGTTATAAATTTAGAAGAGGCAAATAAAACTAAGCATACTATCCATCTCAGCTTAGTTGTTTTTTAAACAGACTAAATAAGGTGTGTTGAATTGTTTTCTTGCTCTATCTTCACACGTAAAAACACTATAGGTGTAATTTTAATTACAATATTTTTTTCTATATAAAAACTTTCTCGTTCTGCAAAACTAAAAAAAAACCGTCCTCTGTTTAGTCAATTAGCTTTACTCGTATATCAAGTTCTGTAATATAATAGGTATATTGACCAACTTTTGCATCTAACCAGACATATCTGAAAAATTTATACTTACAGCATAAGGTTTTAAAAGTATGTCTATTTTTGAGCTTTCTCGAAATATTCCATTTGGTAACGGAGTAAGAATACAATTCACCACTACCTAACTTGCCCGTGGATGTCGTAAAAAGCGACTAAGGGATTTAATACGTATATGGCATCTATGTAAGAGAAGGAAAACTCGAAATAAAACCCTATATCAACACGTCTGACCAGCATGGTAAGGTCAATTTCCCTCCTATTGTGGAAGAGGCTGGAGCCCAGCAGTGGACGTATTTGAGCTGAAATGATGATGATTGTAAACAATTAGAACAATTTACAAGATCATATACAATCCGTCTTTGGTTTGACTCTTATTCATAAAAGTACTTCTTTGTTAATACGCACTAATACTATGTCCTTATCTTTTAAAAACAGTTGTGTCAATACCGGTACTAAATAGAAAACGGTACGAACAGTTGTGACATGCTTGATGTACGTGAGAACATGTCTATATTTCCCGGCTCCTACCATATATGGGTTTGCTACATATGGTATAATACTCACATATCTTGAACCGTAACCAGTAATTTATCCATGTTTTCCTTACTTTCTACTTAATAGAGGGAACTACGCAAGTTGATAACTAGTTAGCCTTTTTTCCCCTTATGTTTGTTGACTAAGTACGATTCTTCTAATGGTTACGAGATACGAGACTTCTAATGGTTATTACAACTTCAGAGTATAAGAAGTCTTCATCAAACTAGTAACCTTTTTCGTTACATATACTGTTATACTAGTAGCTGAAGTAATTAACGAAGCGTTCAGTCAGTTATATTTACCGCTTAATGTTGATCCTGTTCTCTGTAAATTGAAAAATAAAACTATTTAATAGTCATGATGTTCTGAAAATATCTGCTCAAAAAATCTTATGTGAAAAAGGCTTCAGGCTGGCCCCAAACCTAAAGGTTTCAGTAGTTCGGTCGACCCAATGGCGACGGCGGCGGGTTATGAGGTCGCACGCCACCCTTTCGTCAACCCAAACAGGACGGGCCATGTGGGTCCACAACTTAGCCTGCCATGGAAAAAAATGGAGGAAGCTCGAGCCCAACAGTACCACGTATATGAGCTAAAGTAATAATCATGATCTAAATTTTGTTTAATTGATTTCATAAAAAACTAACTACGAAAATATTGCGTTTTCCTTTTATGATATTGTTTTCATAATATTTAATACAAATATGTTGAAGACAGTTGAAGTATAATGTGATAGTTAATAATTTAAATAAGTCTTGCAACTGGAAGCATGCCAACGCATCACCATCAACATTCCACATCATAAGTAAATGAACACACATAACCTAGTTTGGTAAGAATATGAAATTAGTACCTACAGAGCTCGATGAACTATAAATTAATGATTCTAATTTTCATGAGTAAGCAAATTAACAGATTTCCCGCTAATAATTGATGCCTATACCTCCTCGTAAGAAACAAACTGTATATGCTATCATATTAGATAGAACTGTTTTTGTGTATCTCAAGAAATACATATCCAGATTTATTATTATCTAGAAGAGTATTTTCTTCACGGTAGACAGCATAGCTGTGTCCCTAGTATTACAAAGGTCCATGTGCGCCAGTATTACTTACCATCAGGTGTGCAGTTTGCTCTTTTGCCACCATTGGCAATAGAAAAGGTTTGATTCACGTTTTCACCAATGTTTTTCGTTAGTGGAAAATGAGTAAACAACACACCCGATGGTTAAGACATACTGCCACTCATAGACCTTTGCTAGTCCGCTGCCTATTTTGAAGAAAGTGAAGGGAGTGTAATGTTTTTTTTTTACTAAAAGCATCACCAAATCCCACCACACGCACACACCCACTTAAAGTTGGACTTCCGCTTCTCTCACTCACCGAACGAAGTGCAGTAAGAAATTGCTACTACTCAAACGTCCATTTTCTACGAGAGTGTCGTACTACCCCGCTCGGACCGGCCCGCAGCTGTAGACAGAGAACTATCGCCAGTGTAGACCTACCACATTATGTTACATCAAATAAAATTAAAAAAATATTTACATGGATGTTATGTGTATGCCTTATGTTTTACCTAAAATTTTAGAGCCGTTGGTGAAAATGGGGACAAGTTAGAACCTAAGTTTTACTTTTATTAGAGTACTAGCTAAGTTCTTATTCACTTCAGTGTAAATTTTATCAGTCGTTTAAAATCCCCTATTGATTCAATCCAGCCACAAGTATTGAAGAATTCATATCGTTTTAATTCTGAGTCATTTCTGTTGCATATTGTATTACACATCGTTTTAATATTGGTGTTTTGAGTGATGTCATCTTAACCAAACACGCTCAGTATACTCCTTTAATTCATGGACGCGCTTTAGTATTACATGCACCATAAAGATGTATTTTAAACATAGATTCCTTTGTGTCGACGTGGATTTTTTTTTTAATTTAGTGTTTTTAATGGGCTTTGTAAAGAAGACGTTCATGGCGGGGAAATAATAATTATTTATAAAAGATAAATAATTGCTTACGTATATAATATACTCTAGATAAAGTTAAAATCTGTAATAATTAATGAATTCTTAGAATAAACCAATTAAAACGAGCTCTAATAATAATCTGCATATCTGCAAGTCCATAATTATGTTTGTGATTAAGATCAGAGGTTATATACGCTAATGATGCTGCAATGACCTGACTTGTTAACTGGGCAAGGAAAACACAGCGAAGAGCAAAACCTTGACCAAGTAACCAATAGCGGATAAAAGTAATTGACGTAACATGTTCCTTGGGAATAATAACGTCGCAGGCAAAAAGAACAATTTTTGGTCGATTATGAAGTTTTAAGCTTGAATTCTAGATCGGGCAAAGTGCTGCTGAGTTTAACAGTGTGGTGATCGAGTAAGAATACAATTTCATCATCATCATCGCAGCCCACATACGTCCCACTGTTGGGCTTGGGTTTCCTCCGCCATATGAGGGAATTTGACCTACTATACCATGCTGGTCAGACATGTTGATATAGGGTTTCATTTTGAATTTTCCTCCTCTTACACAGATGTTATATGCGTATTATATCCCTTAGTCGTCTTTTACGACATCCACGGGCAAGATAGAAAGTGGTGAATTGTATTCTGGCTCCGCCACCATAATGCAATTTACCACCCCTTAATTTATCTCTTATGTAATAAGCATATAAAATGTATGCTAGATAAGGAAGATTCGAAATAAAGCCAAATCATTCAATCAAACCAATCTGTTTGAGCAGCGTGGTATGGGTTAATTTACTTCCTATTATGGAGGAGGCTCGGGCCCTATAACAACCCATCTGATCACTTGACTTACTATATCATGGTATCATCATTTCGGCTCATATACGTCCCACTATTGAGCTCGAGCCTCCTCCACAATAGAAAGAAAATAGACCTAGTATACCAAACCGGTCAGACGTGTTCGTATAGGGTTTTGTTTTGAAATTGCCTTCTCTTGCAGTGATTTTATATCCATATTTTATCTCTTAATCGACTTTTACGGAAGAGGAGGAAGGAGTCTTTTACGACACCCAAGGGGAGGAGAGGGGGTGGTGAATTGTATTCTTACAACATGGATAATCAAGGTATAGTACCGTCACCACATGGATAATCAAGGTATAGTAAGACAATTTTTCTGCTGTTGTGTGGCTCCGAGCCCAGTAGTGACATAAATAATAATGAAAAAGAAATCAGACAGCAAAAAATAATAGAATATTTATAACGTTTTTTACTTAATAACATGAGTTAATAGTCGTCGACCTTGTTTACTTCGCCACAATCTCGCGGGTCCACGACCATATATAGTTTTTGCGTGAGTTCACCGCTTGGCGTCGTAATCCGCTGACTAAGATTGGCAATGACCCTGCGGTTTACAACCACGGTCAATATATTACTCACTTATTTACAATGTCATTAATTAAAGCATAATCCATTGATTTAAAATTACCTTTTATTAAACAATATACGTATTATTCGTCATACTTAATTAAAACAATCATTAGTATTTAAAGTTTACTGTTCGTTATAAGACTGCCTAAGGAAGAATAATGGTGGTATCATCATCATCACAGCTCACATACATCCCCGTGCTGGGCTCGGGCCTGCTCCACAATGGAAGGGAAATTGACCTACTATACCACGCTGGTCAGACGTGTTGGTACAGGGTTTAATTTCGAGTTTTATTTTTCTTGTATCGATATCATATCCCTTAGTCGTCTTTTACGAGACCCACGGGCAAGAAAGGGGGTGATGAATGGTATTCTTACTCCGTCACTACACAGAACACACACAACGAATATGTAATGGTATGTTCAAATGGTATAATTCCATTTGAATGCCTATCCAGATGGCATCATAGTCTGTCTTCCACGCAGTGCGGGACACTGGTACTTTGTCCTCAGTGGCCCGCTCGCGGTTTACCCTTTCGGGTACCTTCCTGAGTCGACCTGGCGACTTTCGTTATCAAAACATCGCCCTTACGCGGTGTTTTCGGGTGATTGGACTATACCGACTATTCTCCGATCTAATCACCCATTACTATAGGTACTCCTGCTATTGAAGAAGTTTGTAATTAGGTCAGCTCATACGCATAATACTGTTGGGCTAGGCTGTCCTCCGCAATAGGAGTGAAATTCCCCTACTATACCATACTGGTCAGACATGTTGGTATAGGGTTTAATTTCGAGTTTTCCTTCTTTTAAATAGTTGTCTGCATATTCTATCCCTTACTAGTCTTTTACGACATCCACGGACAAGATAGGGAGTGGTGAATTGTATTCTTACTCTGTCACCACGGAGACTTGAATTATCAAAAGAGAACGTATGTTAATTCTAAAATAGCTTATTAAACTACTAAAAGACGGCAATATCAAATAAATATATAAATATTTAAAAGAGAGACGAAATGACGAAAGAATCATCATTTCTAAAAATAAAATAAGTAATAATTGATACAGCAATCAAAACGACAAGATGTTATTATCACAGCAGTCTGCACCGTTTACAATTTACATTCTTGTATAAATGAGTATGGGTCACGTGAGCACGATGACGTCAGGACACCTTCATCGGTTCGCGGTACTGACCTTCACGTTTCGCATGGTAACGTCTGAAGCAAGGTAAACTGGTATTACATGTGCATTGCGTGAATATACCTATTATTTTTACAAACTTACCGCGACTTACTTCCAGTGGATAAGCGTAGGTCAAATATGCTAGCATTTCTTCTACATATTTCCAAGTTCGAGATTTTTTGTTTTAAAGATTGCTATAAAAAAAATTACCCAGATTGTTGCGTGAACGCTGAGGGCTTTCAAACTAAAAGGCTTTTATTAGCTATGTTATCTATGTGAACAGATTCATATAATATAGAAAGAAATTGAATTAAGTTTTTTAATACATATTTGCCCCTTGTATTTATTATTATATCTTTAAATTAAGAGAAAATATTCAAAACCAATAACACAATTTCGAAGTCGATTCGTACGACACCCGTAATGAGGAGAGAGATATTCTTTTTGTCACAAATTAAATATATTGGTGATCAAAACATTTTCACAATATCTCACAGATAGGAGAATCGCTAATGCTTATAATCGTATTCACAGTTACGAAATCGTCGTATTTATTTTTAACTCGGCAACTGGGCATAGATTTAAATTATTATCATTTCTTTTTATGTTGCTGCTGTTGGTAGCTAAATGAGTAAACAGCACACCCCATGGTAAATAATACTGCAGTTCATGGACCTTCAGACCACTGCCTACCGTAAATAAAGTGAAGCGAGTGTAAATGCGTGTAATTAAGGTTATAAAAAAGGCAGCACCAGCACTCTCCACACACAAACAGATTCATTCGTTCACTGAACGAAGTGCAGTAACGAATCGCTACTACTTAGACGGCGTTTTCTACGAGAGTATGGTACTACCCCGGACGGATCAAAAAAACAAACCCCGATTTTGAAACATTCTACATTGGTGCTCCGCCCTTATTGATCTTAGCGTGATAATATATAGCCTTTTCGATAAATGGGCCACCTGACCTTGAAAAAATCTTTCAAATAGGACCAGTAGTTTCTGAGATTAGTGCGTTCAAGTAAAAAAACAAAGTCCAGCTTTTTATATTAGTATTATAGATTAGCCACGTTGTGCAGTGGCGGCTACGAAAACTACCAACCCCTACATTGTTCATGTCATATAAACCGACTAATAGTCGAGTTACATTGAGCCAATTCTATGGTCCTGTCTGGCATGACATCTTTTCTGAGAAGGAAACCTCGAAATAAAACCGCATACCAACATGTCTGGCTAGAAGGTTATAGTTGGTGAATTTCCATCCTATTGGAGAGGAGGCTTAAACCTAGCAGTGAGACATGTATGGGGTGTGAGAAGACGAAGAGACAACAACAAGATGAAGTAAGCTACAAACAACAAATTTACTTAAATTATATTTCGTAATGTACGCATAAAGATAACAGAAATTTAGGCCAGCGTCGTTCGTAGTTCATCATTATAAATAAAAAAATTAATGAGATAACATAAAATTCCATGCTTTATGGTGGCGGTCACGAAACTACAGAGTAAAAATTGCTCAACTGAAACATTGCTTATATTTTCGCCAATACCAAACCTACGTTTTATGTAACACCTAATACTAATGACGTTTCTGTGTTGTGACTGAGTGCGAATACAATTCAACACCCTATATGTTGCCCGTGGGTGTCATAAAAGACTACTAAGGAATGAAAGAAAAACATGTATAGAAGGGAAAATCGAAATAAAGTTCTGTACCATCTAACCAGCGTGATATCGCGTCCTTATGTGGATGAAACTTGAGCCCAGAAGTAAGATTTAATTAAGCCGAAATGAGGCAGACTACCCAAATATAAATTACTGATATTATGTATTATATCTACTGTGAGGTGGCGGAACGAAAAGAAACAATGCAATTCCCCATCCCCCTCTCTTGCCCGTGGGTGTCGTGAAAGACGACCAAAGGATTAAATATGCATACAATATCTATGCAAGAGCAAGAAAACTATACCAACACGTTTCACCAGCATGGTATAGTAGGTCAATTTCCCTCCTATTGTAGAGGAGGCTCGAGCTGAACAGTGGGACGTATATGAGCTGAAAGTATGTATGTATCATGTAGATTGACTTATTATAATTTAAGTCGCTACGTAACGTAACCTGTGCCATTTTCATCTAGTACTCTATGATTAACTGTTATACTTTTTAATATAGTTTGGCGTTAGACGGGCGGCTAGTGGTAAAAATTAGCCAAAAAGCTATAGAACAATTGTAATTCCACCTGTTTTAGACGAAGATTAATCTATATTACACAGCGTCAATGCACAGATAGCGTAGTGGTTTAGAAACCGTCCAATTCTCACGCAGGACAGTATTTTGTGGGATTCACAAGTTGTTGTACTGAGTCTGGATGGAATATTGTGTCTGTAAATTATATGTTTGTAAAGTCCCTCACAAAGTAAGGATTATTTTCCTAGTGCAAAGTGTCGTCTTTTAAAAATATTAATAGATGAATAAGTATTATATTTATATAATAACACCTAAAGTGTTACATAAACTTTTAAGTTCTGATGGAGATAACAAGCAGTTGTACGATATCGCCACAAAACATCATAGTCATATCATCATTCATCATCATTTCAGCTTATACACGTCCCAATGTTGGGCTCGAGCCTCCTTCACATTAGGAGAGAAATTGATTATCTATTCCACTCTGGTCAGACGTGTTAGTATAGGGTTGCATTTCAAATTGCCCTTCTCTTAGACAGAGGTTATATGCATATTATAGCCCTTAGTCGTCTTTTACGACATTCACGAGTAAGAAAGGGAGTGGTGAATTGTATACTTACTCCGTCACCACACGGACATAGAGCATACGTTTTTATTTATATTACTAGCAATCCGCCCTCGCTTCGCTTCGGTTATAGGTTATAGTCGTTTTACCCGCGTAGTTCCCGTTCCCGTGGGAATACCGGGATAAAATATAGCCTAGTTTACGCCCTGATATTATAGCTTTCCATTGGTAAAAGAATTTTTGAAATCGGTCCAGCCGTTTTGAAGATTACCCGGAACAAACAGACAGACAGACAGACAAAAATTTTTTAATTGCTATTTTAGGCATAGGTGTTGTGCAAGTAACCGTGTTAGCATAAAAAACGTCTATTGTTTTGACATTACAAACAGACACTCCAATTTTATTTATTGGTATAGATTACCACCCACATAGCATATATGCATAGGAGTATTTCATTCCCTTCTTCTTCAACCCAGTTGAGATTTTTTTATTTTTTTTTTTTATCTATATGAAACTACATTTTAACTCGTATGCACAGACAGATAAATAAAATTATAAAAAATGTTCTTTTGGCTTCTGCAGCTCTAACAAAAATCGCCTATATTAGTTAATCTTCTACGTTTATATGGTCTGTTACAATTTCATTATATGTATGTATGTATACATAAGTTAATGTACAATAAAATACAGGATATATACAGCTGCCAAATGACAAATACTGACGCATAGCGTCTGTTAATTAGTTGATGACAGTGACTATATAACAATTACCTACAATCCGTTTGACCTCTAAAACCGTATTTTATATAATTGTACAAAGTTAACGTTCTATCAATTAACAAAAGACTCGTGTGTAAGATAAAAGGAACAAAACAAAACTTTTTAAATGTGCTCTATGGTGTGAGCGCGGGAAATAAAGGTCAGTGAAGCATTGTTTACCTATTCACTGTATGAATATTATGGCATATATGTTAGTTATGCGCAGACAGTAATTATTTTTTATATGTTTTAGTATTTATTGTACAATATAAAAACTACCTCTCATTGATTTATAGCAAAATGTCGACAAGGAGTCGCTGATAAGAAACATAAGGCTTTAGGAACAACAATATCACTAAAAAAAAGTATATAAATGCGCTTGAAAGACTCGTGCTCTTGCTTTTGCTTACTCGCATGTTCGATGACATAAACTTAGATGAATAATATGCACATAAAATCTGTGCAAGAGAAGAAAAATTTGAGATGAAACCCTATATCAACATGTCTGACCAGCATGGTACAGTAGGTCAAATTCCCTCTCATTGTGGAATAGGCTCTTGCCCAAGTGGAACGTGTGTGGGCTGCAATGATGATGATGAAACTTAGATGGCGTTAAATTAAGACAAAACAATGCTCCTTGTCATAAATCAACGACTACTAGACACTAGTTAAGAAACAACAGTATTATCTTGGTAGAATGTGTGGTCCAAGCCCCAAAATTTAAACTCATGAAACATCTTTCGGCCATTCTGAAGCGCAAGATGAAATACCACAGCATTATATACAAAATAGCGTTAATAAATGCGTTCATTCCAGAATAGGACGCTTTAAGTGCAGCCAAATTTAAAGGCATGTAAGCAATATGTCCCAAACAAAATGCTGTGATTATCACAATGAGTGAATAAAAAAAATGTTAGTCATTTGTATGAATTTATATTAATACTAGCTGACCCAACAGACGTTGTTCTGTTCAAATCTGTAAAAAAAATAGAAAATTGAATTCTCCTTGAAATCGAGCGCCACCTACCGGTTCCAAATATCTAAACCGAATGGTTTGGATGTTCCGAATGACTATGTTCCGAATAGCTATATCATATCCATCGGAATGGCCACAAGAGTTCAATTACAAACACACGAACAGAAGATTTATATATTATATATATAAAGATAAAAAAGTTTATATAGTCGAAAAAAAGGTTACATCAGAAAAGTATATATGAACGTTAAGTTTTCTTAAATTTTATAATTTTCTGCGCAACTTTCTTATTCTTTTTTCTATAAAGCCCTTTTTTTAAATATTAGAAAACTTAAAAAAGAAGATGGACGAAATCGGTAAAGTCGTTCTCACGTTATGTTATTATCCAGCCCAAACAGCGCTACATACCGGGTCCAATTGTGAATCTAAACCATCTTCGAATCCGCTTGAACACACACAAAAAATCCCGTCAACATCGGTCCAGCCGTTTAGGAGGAGTTCAGTGACATACACACGTACGCTAGAAATTTATATATAAGACTAGTTGACCCAACAGACGTTGTTCTGTTCAAATACAATAAAAGAAATTCTCCTTGAAATCGACAGCAGCGCCACCTACCGGGTCCAAGTATAAATCTAAACCATTCTCTAATCCCCTTGAACACGCACAAAAAATTTCATTAACATCGGTGTAGCCGTTTAGGAGGAGTTCAGTGACATACACACAGCAGCGCCACCTACCGGGTCCAATTGTGAATCTAAACCATCCTCGAATCCCCTTGAACTCACACAAAAAATTTCATAAAAGTCGGTCCAGCCGTCTAGGAGGAGTTCAATGACATACACACGCACACAATAAAGATAAAGGTAATAATTGTGAAAACAAATTTATTGCCCACCAATTTTAGGGTGCCGAATATTATTCGTCACGAATGTTTTTGACCAAGACTATACACAATAAATATTATGCAGTGATTCTCAATCACAAATTCAAAACGTAACATCAAAAGACACATCAAAACCAATAAATAAAACAGTAAATAGGTACATTACAAAAGAAAAACATCTTTTTGTTTTTAATTACAATGTAAAGTGTACACTATAATAACTTCCGCTTGGTGACAGACTATGAATACAGTTCACCACCCCCTCTTTTGTCCGTGGTGGCCGTATAAGACGACTAAAAGATATAATATGCAGATAACATCGATGCTAGAAAAGGAAAACTCGATATAAAACCTTTTACCAACGCGTCGGACCAGTGTGGTATAGAAGATTAAGTTCCCTATTGTAGTGGAGGTCCAAATCCCACAGTGTGACGTATATAAGCTGAGATGATGATGATAATGACGATAACGCTAAAACAAACTACTAAATTACTGTATTAATTAAATGACCGTTAAATATTTCGGTCATTAATATCAAAAAAACTAAATTCTAACAAAACAAAAAATCATTAAATCTTCTAACATCGTTAATGATTTGAACTACGCTCTATTTATTACTCGACAAATCTTAACTACCATCAATATCTTAAGTACCAATCTAACTGTAAGTATATATCTGTGGGATTATATTATAGTACAGCATGTATGGGTGTGTGTAATCTGTGTATCGCAGCTGAACTGAGTGCAGGCATGCGATGCCATCGAGTGGAATGCCCGGATCAATCGGTAACAGATGCTAGCTAGGGTTACCAAAACTTGAATCGATTCCAATGGCCTGCTTAACAGGCGTGTCATTACAGCTGATTGGGTAAGGCACACAGCAGATACCAAAAAAGCATTACCAAACATTATCCTATGTTTAAGCTCTAAGCAACTTACTATAGGTAGCTGGGCTAGGAATTAAATTAAAATATTGGCAATATCAAGTAAATATTTCTTCGAAATTTGATCCGTTGATAAATATAACACGGTATGAACTAGATGCAGATATAAAATAAATAAAATAGCTTGTTATGGGTCAACTTATACGCTCAAGTGTTGGCTTAAAATTATTTTTAGTTTCTAATTTCTACACAAGGTTCGGCCGTATTTTACAAAGTGTAGCAAAATAATATAATCAGCGACGAATTTAATCTTAATTGTTGGTATGAATTATGCAGGACTTGAAGAAATGAATCAAAAGAAAATTCTCATGTAAATACAAATGCTCGTCAAAAAAAAATACCCTTGTAATTCTTATTTTATGATCTTAAATTTTGAACTTCGTGCCTACCGATATAAAAATAACATTAAAATCGTTTAAATTCAATATAAAATACAACAAATGATTATACATGATGGCTCGCCGGTTTGCACGATGTACAACACAGGTGAAAATTACCCTGTTTAGAGCCTATTGTACATCTTTCTACACATGCAGCCTGTGGGCTAGACATACTCGTAAATCTTACAATGCCCTCCGTATCCAATATAATAACGCGTTCAGGGTGTTGTTGGCGCTGCCGCGCTTCTGCAGCGCGTCAGGGATGTTCGCCGAGGCTCGCGTGGATTGTTTTTACGCCACAATGCGCAAAAGGTGCGCATCTTTGGTTCGTAGGATGCGGGCCAGCTCAAACAGCATCCTGGTCATGGTTGCAAGTCGACTAGACTGCTTGTATATGAATCACTGCTGTGCCGTCTCTCATGGTGTGACGCAGTAGTGATTCAGCAGATATTATTTTCTTTTCTTTTATTTTCTTTTATTTTAATTAATTCTCATTTGATTTTTGATTTTTGTAATTTTAATTAACTAACAACTTTAGATTAAGAATTACTAACAATAATGAGTTTTGGTTACTTGAATAAATATTATTATTATTTATTATACTCCAATACTCGGACTTTAGACAACCCTAGACATATATGCGATGCGACTAAGATTGACTTATTTAACATCGATTAAGTGAATTGAGTGCATGAAACTATTAGATGATACACATATGCATGAGCTTGTAAATGATGTAACAGTTTGTCATTATTGTAAATTGTTTTACTTATATTTAGCTTTATGATAAAGTACTTGAGAAGTAGCGCTTCACAAGACGAATTTTTATTTTATGTAAATCAAGATTTTTAAGAAATACGTTTGTTTCATCATTATCATAGCTCATAGTGGTAGGACGACACTGTTGACAGTTGTCTGTTTAAAGCCGCGGGCCGGTCCGTCCGGGGTAGTACCACACTTTCGCAGAAAATCGACGTCTGAGTAGTAGCAATTTGTTACTGCCCTTCGTTCGGTGAGCGAGAGAGCCGGAAGCCCAACTTTCTGAGGGTTTGCGTGTGGTGGGTTTCAGTGATGCCTTTAGTATCACCGAACCTCATTGCACGCATTCACACTCCCTTAACTTTCTTCACGGTAGTCAGCGGTCTAGTAAAGGTCCATGAGCGGCAGCAACACTTACCAACAGGGTACACCTGTTGGTAAGTGTTGTTTGCTCGTTTGCCACCGTATATGAAATAAAAGAAAAAAAGATGCGTCCCACTGCTGTGCTCGTCCCTCCTACGTAATAGAAGGGAAACTGTATTCGTACTCAATCATTACACGGAAACATATTATACTTCTAATAATTTTTTTAATGTATACAACTTGTAACGTTAACGTCAATAGTGACAATGACACCAAAATCTTAATTATAGGTCAACCTTCACTTGTTTAATGACAGATAATCTAGAACATTGGATATTTGCCAATTATTCTAATGACGTTAACATACATAGCATGTCTTTTACCATTGAAACTTAATTCGCATAGAAATCAAAAATGTACAGCATAATCTAATTTTAATTTGACGAAGTCCTCTCGTGACCATGAAATACTGGCATCTATTCAAAATATCGAATTGTAAAAACCAAATCGAATGCGATAAAAACCATAAAATTGATTTTGATTTAAACTACCGGCCGTGGTATTCGAACGAACACGTAAGTGCAGCTAAATGACCTTGTTAAATGGCATTCCCGAATCTATTTAAGTTAGAACTCTGTTTTGCCGGTCGTTATAAAATGTTATGTGGTTGCCAAATTCGCCATAGTTTTTAAATAATTTTATTTGATGCAATTTTAATGCATCGTCCAAAAATGATATAGTGCAGTAAATACAAAAGAAAACTGCTTTACGTAAATTTCCTGAGTATACCTTTAGTAAAGCAAAGACTATGGCAGTTTTACTAATTACAGCAGTTTCAAGACAGTTAAGAAACTTCAAAATGGAATCGATAAAATTAAAATATTTCTTATAATGTCAAAATAATGTTTTTTTTTTCACGATATCGATACCGGAAAACCAGTTTAAATACCTTCTGATGCACGGTTATGTACACGATATCGATGCCTAAAAACCAGTTTAAATATCTTTTGTCTGCCTGCCTGTCTGTTTTTTGTTCTGGGTAATCTTTAAAACCGCTAGACCGATTTTGATAATACTTTACTGCCAGGTAACTGTCTGTATAAGGAGTAACTTAGGTTATATTTTATACTGGTATTCCCACGGGACAGGCACTACATGGTTAAAACTGCGGGAATTTACTAGTTAAATAATATACATATAAACCGTGGCGAAACTACAGGGTGGCAAGTCGGCAAAATGTCACGGGCCCCCAGCCGGAAGGGGCTCCCTGTCAAAGGAGAATCCCAACATAAATACTATTATTATTATTGGTTCAGCTTCTTTATAGATTTGGGAGGTCCGATGAATTTGCCATGAGCCTCGGTCGGTATAGTTACGCCACTGCATATAAAGAATATAGATATACATGAATGTTTATTTTATAAAATTACCTATGAACATCGTCCGTTTTCAAGACAGTTTTGTACACCACATGTCCTATGATTCTTCATAATAACCTGTTTAACACCATTTCTTTCCCCTTTACGTAGGTCTTTTATGAAAATCATCACCAGCATATTCTACTCACATAACAACAAAACGCAATTTAACTTCAATTGAATGATAATTCACGAACGCATACAGAATGGTCACATAATACTTATTACTGGTATTAAAATTTTGGAATACATATTTCACGCAACTTCACAAAGACTATAATTTAACATTTCTCATTCGATTTCAAACTTTAGTAATTGATTTTTTAACAGATAACCGATGGAATGCTTTTGCAAAAATAATAACAAATGTGTAACCTCAAACTGATGAGGGATTTACTCCATGAATGCATTATTTTAAGTGATACTTAGAGATAATCACTTAATTTATTGCATGTATTAAATATTAAGTTAAGTGATAAAAATGAAAACATCATATTTCCATATACAGATTAAGAATATAATCAACACAGTTGACGGAGTAACAATACAATTCACCACCCTCTTTCTTGCCCGTGTGTGTCGTTTCTTGCCCGCGTGTGCCGTTTCTTGCCCATATGTGTCGTTTCTTACCCGCGTGTGCCGTTTCTTGCCCGTGTGTGTCTTTTCTTACCCGTGTGTGTCGTTTGTTGCCCGTGTGTGTTACAAAAGACGACTAAGAGATTAATACGAAAATAACATCTTATGCAAGAGAAAGAAAATTCGTTATAAAATGTATATATGTTTGCCTGCCTTTATTTACTTTTATTTATTTTTTTGTGTCTAGTTGCTTATCCGTAGATGGCTTTAACAACCCGAACTATGGGTGAGCGCTGACGGCTCTGAAATCTGTAATAGACAAAGCGCCTGATCAGCATGCTAAATTGGGTCAACTTTCATCCCCGTATGGAGGAAGGTCAGACTCAATAATGGAACGTTTGTGGGCTGAGATGATCACGAATGAAGAAATTACAAACTCTAAATATTCCTTGAAGTTACAAATATAATGTATGTATTTCCTTCGATATAACCTATAAAACAACGTTCCGTTTAGTGTTCGTCCTATAGAGTCACTCACTCGTCGCAAGGAAGTATGGTATTAACTTGTTGATTCGTCCCACTCAGCTGGCAAAGGTAATGATAGTTATTTGTAGATATAACTATGAAAGACTAATGCCCGTTTTTATTATCGTCTCCTAAACTCAATACAATACTTAAATATATATGTATATACCAAGTGCGCATTATTGAGTTTGATTCAAAAATTACTAGTGAAATCTTGATCTACTTAAAATGGGACCACATTGGAAGCACCAACTTTCAGATAAAAAAATAATCATCAAAATCGGTTCACCTAGTAAAAAGTCCTGAAGCACACATAAAAAATACAGATCAATTGAGAACCGAGTTTTTTATTTTAAATTGGTTAAAAATGGACAAAATGCTATATACCTACATAGCACTACTGTCAAAATACGCATTCTCGTAACAATAGTAAATATTAAAAAAAAATCCGAGTCAAGTTTCAAAAAATCCTGATTTTAACAAGAAAATTCGTATTCTTTATCATCGTCATCATCATCACAGCCCACTTACCTATGTGATTTCCCATTCTTTTGGTCTTGGGTCTCCTCCACAATGGGAACAAAATCAAACTATTAAACCGCACTGGTGAGATGTATTGGCGTAGGGCTTTAAGTCAGGTTTGCCTTCTCTAGATGTTATCTATATACTCTCCGACTTACACCTGTCGAATACCAGAACCACCAAAGCTTTCAACTTGAGCCACACAATCACTTTCAATGTTTAGATGAGTGCGAATCTCCGAAGGATTTGACCACCACACGGAAGATTCTTAATAAAACCCTATAATAATTCATATTTCCAGTGCAGTAGTTAGCTAATCTCCCTATTTTTACAATGTAGGCCCATGTTCATGATTGGGCTGGAAGAGTCCAGACCATAGTTTACCCCAAAAGAGAGAGCCGTGTTTAATAGTTACAACCATATGGACTGAGAAATAAAATAAAATACTCACCATTATACCAACAACCTTAATACTAGCGTCTTCTCTGCGATCCTTTATAAGCTCATGAACAACTTTTACATTTCTCATTTAAAACAAGTCTTTCCAAATTAAGTTTTACTTATACCCATAAACGTTACAAAGGTGGGTGTAACCACTCGTAAATATATTAGGCGATTGTTATTATAAACGACTTAACCATAGGCGTTACACAACGAGCAATTACACACTTCGTCAGTTTAAATTAAAATTCGGAGAGTACATTAATTTATATAGTACATGTATCATCTGTTTGCTCAGTACATTTATATAGTTACTATTGTCATTCTGGTGTTATGCTAATTGCTTGGGGTCGACGCAATATGTACTCCTCCATCATGCATATTGTGTGTTACCAGCGATGATATACGGCACTGAAACGTAGTTTCTAAATGTCAGCCACATAAAAGATAAAGCTCCCTTAAAGTATTACGGAGAGGTTTATGTTTAGTATTTCTCTCAGTAATAAAACTCGGAATATGGAAATCTGTAGAAGAATGGGTGTAACCAACATAGCGCGCAGAACTAACACGTTGAAATGGTTGAGCAGGCCATATCGCTTATGGAACCGGCAACCGTTAGGGAAGAAAGGTTCTCGAGTGGCGACCATGAAGCGGACGACGCAGCGTAGGACGGAACCTCCTAGATGGAGTAATGACATCTTGAAAGTCGCAAGGAATCGTTGGATGCAAGTGGCTCAGGACCGTTCCGAGTAGCATTTTCGTGAGGAGGCCTATGTCCAATAGTGGACATCTATGGGGATAGCTGGATGGATGAATATAGCGAAAGTTATTAGCAATAATTTTATGACCCACCGCCAACCTAACGTCAACGCTGAAAATGTATTGATGACAAGACGACATCATAGCTAGCCAAAGTCGATGTAAAGCCCATAAGTCATCATTTACGACCACGAGCAAAGTATAGGTTGTCAATATTCGTAGCCGTTACATAATACAGATATTTGATATAATTATACAAATAGCTACAATCCTGTAAGGTGATTCAATTTCTAATGGCAGGAAGTCACTTTGAGGCGTGAATTACCAATCCATTAATGTATACCATGTCCAGAAGTTTTTACAAAACTTCTTTTTCTAGCCTATGTGCATGTGGTGATGGATTAAGAATACAATTACCACTTACTATCTTGCCTATGGGTTTCATAAGAAACGACTGAAGTGTTATAAGTATAAGATCTATGTAAGAGTAGGGAAACTCAAAATGAAACCATGTACCAACTTGTCTTGGGACGGTACCCCGCAAGGGTCTGGTCACCCGACCAGCCTGGACGGGCCATTGATGACTAAGTCGGGCACCGCTGGCCCACCCACATAGCGCTTGAGAGAAGTACGCACCCGGTGGGCTATGGGCTCATTCACCCCGGACGAATCGAAAGGTACCGTCAGGCACGTGGTCTGTCTACAAAAAAATAGCAACCTGCCTGACCAGCATGGTATAGTAAGTCAATTTCCCTCCTACTGCGGAGGAGGTTCGAGCCTAACATTGAAACGTATGCCTAGATGAGATATTTGATATGTCACTTTCATTTTATTTATACCACAAAGTTCTCACATGGATAACTGTTTGGTGGCTAAATATAAATAATCATATAAATAATAAGTAATCATTGAAGTCTTTTGTATAACGAATATATCTAAACGTATGCGTATCTTTGTATATTATTTACTAACAAACACGTTATCTTGGTATAACAAATAAACGCCTACTTCACTCTTAATAAAGACAGAATACAAATACTTATGCTCAGTTTGCCTGCCTTGTTTATTTTTTCTAAGGCATCACTTCCTACTACGTGAGTTGTCTATCCATAACAAATATATACATGTATTACACACAACTGATTTACATAAATTTTTGTAACACAGGCCATCTGAGTCTTTAACTTCATATCCTCATACCATGACTTATTAGTTTAGCATATTACAGCATTTTTTTTTTTTGGCGTGGGCTGCGATCGGCGCGCTCCTCGCACCACTCCGTCCGGGGCGACAGAGGGGCGTAAGCACGTAACACCCGCAACCCACCCTAAAACCACGTCGCCTTCATCGTTGGGCCGACCACCAGAGCAGGGTTACTTGACATCAGTGGTCGGCCCGACGGAATACCCCCTATTGGGGTACCCTCCCATCGACCGACGTCCCCCCCATCGGGGAGGACGTCGGTCTTTCCTCACGCGGTCGGCCTCTCGGTGGGTGACGGACTAATTCTCGGTCACGTCACCCGTGAACATATTACAGCATAGGTGTTATTATATTTTCTACTTATTTTTTTTGTTGTTAATGTTAATGTTGCTGCCGCTCATGGACCTTTGGAAGGCTGCTGCCTACCGCGAAGAAATTTAAGGGAGTGTGAATGCGTGCAGGTTCGGTGATACTAAAGGCATCACCAAAACCCACCACATGCAAACACCATCAGAAAGTTGGGCTTCCGGCTCTCTCGCTCACCGAACGAAGCGCATTATCAAATTGCTACTACTCGGACGTCAATTTTCTGCGAGAGTGTGGTACTACCCCAGACGGACCGGCCCGCGGCTGTAGACAGACAACTCCCAACAGTGAGTTCCTACTACTAATAATAACAATACTGCCTACTTCTCTTAAAATAGTTATTTTTCTACAATTATATTCTAATGGCGTAGTAATACAGGTGACCATGAGGCCTTGAGTATTTTGTGTTGGGTAAAGAAGCAAAAATCCAAATCTGCTTTCTCATCGATTAAACTGATGTGCTTTAAAAAACAATCTCAAATAACACTTCATAATTTAGAAAAGTATGTGATAAAAACTATTGCCATAAATAACTTTCCGTATGGTGACGGAGGAAGAATACAAATCTCTATCTCTCTCTATGTTGCCGTGCATGTCGTAAGAGACGACTAAGGGATATAATACGCATATAACATCTATGCAAGAGAAGGAAAACTCGAAATAAAACCTTAAACCGACCTGTATGACCAGCATGATATAGTAAGATCAGTTGCCCTCCTATTATGAGGAGGCTCGTGCCCAACAGTGGCATGTATATAAGTTGAAATGATGATGAAATGATAAAATACCATTATGCTATTTTTACTCTTCTACTGTTTCGATACAAATCCTCCGCCATAGTAAAAGAAAATTAGCCTAGTGTACCATATTTTTTTTATTTTTTTTTTATTTATTTAATGTTCTTCCACAGACCTTTGTCCATGCCTTTTTTATAGTAAGAATATTTTATTTTAATTTTATATAATAATATGTTTCTTCAAGTGGCGTTATTACATATATGATGGTTTATGTAATTTGGTGCGCTTTCTCATGTCCTTGATGATGTGTGACTTCATGTCTTCCGGGGTTTTCTACTCTATTAACATCAAATACTAGTTATTTGATGTTAATGGTGAAAACCCCTATATTGTTAGTCTTCTTCTGTCCTCTTGATTTGATTTATTTTGTGTCTATAATTGATGTTGGCCCATGATTTATGGATACTGAATGATTGAGATAAATGAATGATGAGTGTACCATATTGGCTAGGTTGCAATGAGATATCTACAATAATATTATTTGCTAGTATAGATTTATGTGAACATATTCTAATAATTTAAATATATATATTTCTCTATCTGCCTACATCTCTGGAGACAAAAGCATGCTTTTACACGTCCCACAGTGGCTAATTTTTAAATCACTTATGCAACTCACAGAACAAGAGTATAATATGTTTGTTACGAAAACCATATTGCGCAACGCCCGTGACAAAGACTACACAAGAAGGTACCTACTCGTATGTGATGGCATTAAGTCATTTGCTGCCTGTGACCACACCCATTTGAAAACTACGCACTTTATTTCATTGTACAAAGATATTGTTATAATTGAAGTGAATTATGAAGCATAATAATAATAATAATAAACGTTTTTTTTTTTTTTTTTTTTTTTTTGTGGGTGGGCCGCGGTCGGCGCGCCTCCGCACCACTCCGTCCGGGGCGACAGAGGGGCTTAAGCACGCAACTCCCGCGACCCACCCAAAAACCACGTCGCCTTCGTCGTTGGGCCAACCACTGGAGCAGCGTTAACTTGTCGTCAGTGGTCGGCCCGACGGAATACCCCCTATTGGGGTACCCTCCCATCGACCGACGTCCCCCCCTCGGGGAGGACGTCGGTCTTTCCTCACGCGGTCGGCCTCTCGGCGGGTGACGGACTAATCCCCGGTCACGTCACCCGCGGCCTCGGCTAGGGCGGCATGAGGCGCAGATAATTGCGCCTGCGCCGCCCCAGTCGCCGGCGGCGGATCTCCTCATCGAGGCTGAATAATAAACGTTTAAACAATAAACAATCTAAAATAATATACGTATCTAGCTTAGAATAATAAAGTATAGAACAATAGTGTTGGTACTTAGCAATTAAAAACGTGAAGTCAAAAATACTACATGCGTGCAAGCGATTACACACTGTATGTGTGCACACCACTATACAACAGTTGCCTTGAGTACGCAGTGACCTAGTACACTACGGAACCGCCCGGTGTAGGGCTCCAATTGGTTGCCGACCGCGTGAGGAAAGACCGACGTCCTCCCCGAGGGGGGGGACGTCGGTCGATGGGAGGGTACCCCAATAGGGGGTATTCCGTCGGGCCGACCACTGACGACAAGTTAACGCTGCTCCAGTGGTCGGCCCAACGACGAAGGCGACGTGGTTTTCGGGTGGGTCGCGGGAGTTGCGTGCTTAAGCCCCTCTGTCGCCCCGGACGAAGTGGTGCGCGGCCCACCCACAAAAAAAAAAAAAAAAAAAAAAAGGGCTCCAATTGGCCCCAATTTAAATGCTTCATTTTTTATGCGCGAAGTTACCTTCTATGAGTTATTATTCTAAGGTATGTAACTTATAAGTGAAATTAAATTATATTCTGTATTTAATATTATTACTACATCAACAGAATGTGCTCTCCGGTTTCTTCAATAGTTTTGCAATAAAGTAAACGAAAATAAAACAATAAATAGGTTTTCGTTACCAAGTCTACAAAAAAGAAAGTAATTTTACATTAATTATTCTGAAAAGATAAATATAGACTTACTGTTAAATGAAATACAACTTCTCTATTCAAATTACAAATAAAACTATTTTTATACATTTTATTGAGTTTGTATTTGATTTTTGATTACCAGACGCGACCATTCGAACGCTTTTCAGAGTTCAGCCATGGCAGTCCTCCCCGTACAAGTGCTAATATCCGTAAAAACAATCTTATTTCAAATATGATACACGCTCACTTTGAACATCAAAAATATACTCAAGTTCTTACTACGAGCAAAGAGGTATAAAATCGAAACAGCGCATTGCAAACTAACCCATTAAACTAAGTAAGCACACGTATTCGTTAACATAAAAATACTAGTAACCTTTTACGGTATCAATCAAGCTTTTCCCTTTCAAATCAACTTACACCTAAAAGCTTTCAAAATGACAATGGGGTGTAAAATCATATAGGTGTGTCCTACTAAACTATAATTTCACGATGTTAGCGTAGAAGCGAGGTATTTGTTCTAATGGGGCCAATATGAAAACTGGGTCACCTAGGCAGGTCAATGTCAGCGATAATGGAGCGTGAATTATTATTGTCCTAACACTGATTGCTTTTGTCTATATGAAGTTACGATTTATGGTAATGAAACATCACATATTGCTATTAAAAAAATATATCTTAAATAATAGACACCATATGTTATTAATGTGAAACATCTATAAGCGAGATAAACCTGATCGGGTGACGTGACCGGGGAATTAGTCCGAATTAGTCCGGGCCGACCACTGACGTCAAGTCACCCTGCTCCGGTAGTCGGTCCAACGACGAAGGTGACGTGGTGTTCGGGTGGATTGCGCGTATGCGTGCTTACGCCCCTCTGTCGCCCCGCACGGAGTGGTGCGAGGAGTGTACCGACCGCGACCCACCCCAAAAAAAAAAGGGTAATCCTGATAATTATAGCGTGGCGTTAACACCACGCTATATATATATGTACATACAGTAGTAAGTGAGACGGAGCGACGCGATGTTATAATACGCAAATAAAATTAATCAAATTCTGCAAAAAAAAATGTAATATGTTATTAATATTTTATGCCATATTAGTTACTGTCGTAATCTGTTCTTTTATGCATTTATTATATACCTATATTTCTACAAATTAATTTCGATGTTTCACATCTGCCAGGCGTCCTGAGCGACGACTCCCTTTTTTAAATATTATTACAACAAACATATCAGTGTCCGTGATATAATAAATTTAATTTTGAATCTCGGATAATTCAGTCAGCCAAGCTGTCTGGTGGCGGCTACGATTACTACCAATCCTTACATTGCTCGTGGACGTTGTAAGACGACTAAGAGTTTTTCATGCACCTGACCTAACTCCGTCTCATGCCGTCAGATCAACAATTACATTTCCAAGGAGGGTTGACGTCAGGCTGCCAGTTATGAAACTTGTCAACAGCTTTTATAATAATTATGGACTATGAAAGAAGAGTACATATATGTATTTTGTCGACCCAAAGTAATTGGGATAAGCCTGCTCTACCTAAGTGATAATTCAATCAGCCGTCTTTATGAACCAATAGCCAATAAAACTCTTTGCTGTCCTGATGTTGTATTGCATACAATTATTTTTTATATAGAACTTTCATTAATTTATAGAAAATATATCTATCGCCAAAACACATTTTTTTCAAATTTAGAACAATACCAATGGGAATGAAGGAATTTTACCAAAAACTATTATTTTACGAATGAATAGCATCGCTAATTAAATGTTTTATTTGATGACAAGTTGTAACATCATCATAAAAGTACAGTACTTACTATGTAGTTTTCTAACTACCTAGTATGTAGTTAGTGAGTCTGTTTTAACTTAAACAAATCTCTTAAGCATACACTTAAGACATCGTAGTTTATTATATGGATAAAGTCAATTTAAATAACGCCCTCAAACTTAGTCGCCACAAGGTCAACAAGGAGTCGTCGGAGTTGGTATCCGAGAGGATACCCAGCCAGGATGGCCACTAAAGTCAAGGAATCGATACTAGTAGATAGTACAATGGCGATGTGGAGGAGATACCACAGGTTATGGACCTGCACGTCGCCATTCTGTCGACCTTAACGAATTGGACGGGGTATGTCCAGACCCCAAAAAAAGATTGGGAGTCAATTAGCATGGTATTGATCGAACTATGCTCAAGATTTTAAATACAAAATAATGAGGGTAATCGAGATAAATTCAAGGAGTTATAGGCGAAAATAACAATTCGCAAGCTACACATGACGACTCGATAACTGTTAGGGAAGCGATTCTCGAAAATATTCAATATTTATAAACACAATGGTGAATTCTTTAAACGTCAGTAGTTGTTATCCAGTTGGTAGATGTATTCAACTCGATACTATAATTCAGCTTTCAATTTATGGACTCTTAAACCTATTACACAACACATCTAAATTTGTACACAAGCGTTACGATAATCAATCAAAATGGATCGCTATTGCGAAATCATAATGCATGAGATTGGTAATGTACACTTGGATAAAGAGTTTAATGTCCTATATATTAGAATAGACTAGACATTTGGAAAACAAGACATAAAAAGCTCATATTAATAGTATATTGGGGAATAACAAATTTTATTTTCTTTTTAAAACCAACTCGACAAGAGTTGGTTAAGAATTAGGTACATATTTGAATTAGTACTAACCTATCTGTTATGATTTTGTCACATTTAAGTATATATGTTTTTCATTTGCTTTCATTTGCTTAATATTAATTTTAGTCTAAATAGAATTCTTGTAAAAATATTACTCAAAAGATGCTTTTAAAGCTTATTAAATAATTTTTGGCCATAGTTTGAGAAGAGAAACAAACTATTAAAAACATAGACAATGAAGATACGATCTGTATTATTAAATAAATTTAAGATATTTACAATTGTAAATACTATACATATATCTGGCTAGAGAAAGTAAATTTAATTAATAAGCATCTAGAATCAACCATGTTCAAAACAAACTTGTTTAACTTTTTAATTTATGGCCTTTATAATTCTGCGGGCTTTCATGTTAGTATTCTATAATAGATAATTCATATAGACCATCAAACCAACCAAACATCTAAGAAAATATTTTTAAGTTTATTAAGCGATTTTAATATGTCGGAGTTTATTCATACTAATATATAATCTGTGCTAATAAATATAATGTTAATTGTCTTTGATTACGATCATAATTATTCAAAAAAGTATTATATTAAAATTGATCAATTAAATTAAAATATCAACAAGAAATTTCGAAAGTTAAATTTAAAGGCGAGCACTTGAAGCAGACAATAACCAATGCAACCATTTGCAATATCAATTATAAAAAAAAAGAATATATTCTAGATTTGAAAATTTAGAACACTTGCTTTTTTAAAGAAAATTAACGTTATGGGTTGCGGCGGCCACGGTGTTTCACGTCCTAATGAGTTCGCCACGTGTCGTGCAACGTGCAACTAGAAATAGCTTTGGTAAAACAGTGAAGCCGATAACAGCCATGATGTCGTGCGTTGGATAGTTGCGTTGCGAACGGAAGTCGCTATGTTGATGTAATATTTTATAGCTTTCTGCGTATTTCACGCTTATTTGCCTTTGCAGGTTATTTTTATCCGTAATTTGATTTTGATGCTACCCAACCCATTGCACATTAAGCTTGCATACATTTTCGATATAATTATTTTTATATCTTATTAAACTATGGGTCATTGTAATCATAATTTCAACTTATACTATAAGTGAACCTCGTGCACTATAGGAGTGAAAGGTACCTTTTATACCACGCTGGTAATACGAGTTTATATAGAATTTTATTTTGAGTTTTCCTTCTCTTGCATTATGAGTACATTATATAGTATTAGTCACCTTTTAAAACACCCGCGAGCAAGATAGAGCGGTAAATGTATTCATACTTCATCACCAGGATTTATGCATAGTAAAATAGTTAAATATAATTTAGCTATAGCAGCATAAACCTACATGCATCTTAACATATACGTATTATATAAAGAATTGTCTTACGTGGCGACGGTACGCAAGCGAAGCTAAAAGTGAAAATCTAGTTTTAAATATTTTCATTTATATTGGCGTTTAGTAACTACTAGAGGTGGGCGTTTGTCATTGACCCGTTACTCTTCCGCTATACCATCACATCGAAATCTTGTAAAAACTAGTTTTGAATATCAGTAATGCTAGATAACATCAGAAAAAAAACTTATTAACATTCAAAACGTCTGAACACAACATAATAAAGAATACTTATTAGCGCGAGAATGTCGTATAAATTTATTTTAAATAAAATGGCGCCAGCTTAAATGTATTTCGGTAATCTTGAAATTTCTACAAGCTTTTAATCTATCATTCGTCTCAGCTCATATGTATATGTAGCACTGTTAGAGACGAGCATCCTCCAGAATAGGAGGGAAATTGACCTACTATACTACGCTAGTCAGGCATGTTGATGTAGTTTTTTTTTGTTATTTTTTTTTATTGCAAACGGTGGCAAACGAGCAAACAGTACACCTTTTTTTTTTGTTAACGCTGTGGTAATGCAGTTTACGCACTACCCCTCGCCGGTAACAGACGAGGGGGGTGTGTAGGGTTTAACCAGTCGCCTATGCAACCGGAATACCCACTAAAACCAACAGCGGTCCCTTCCGCGCTTTTACGGAGTGCCGGAGAGATCGTCTAATGACATTCGATCCCCGACACTCCTACGCAAAGCCGTCGGACCACATCCTGTCCAAGCAAACAGTACACCTGATGGTAAGTGTTGCTGCCGCGCATGCACCTTT
This sequence comes from Lymantria dispar, assembly GCA_032191425.1. Taxonomy (NCBI): domain Eukaryota; kingdom Metazoa; phylum Arthropoda; class Insecta; order Lepidoptera; family Erebidae; genus Lymantria; species Lymantria dispar. Next base: position 13,171,148 of record CM063451.1, read on the forward strand.
GCAAGGCAGCAACCTACCGCGAAGGAAGTAAAAGAAGTGTGAATGCGTGCAATGAGGTTCGGTGATACTTAAGGCATCACCAAAACCCACCACACACAAACACCCTCAGAATGTTGGGCTTCCGGCTCTCTCGCTCACCGAACGAAGCGCAATAACAAATTGCTACTACGCAGACGTCGATTTTCTGCGAGAGTGTGGTACTACCCCGGACGGACTGGCCCGCGACTGTAGACAGACAACTGTCTACACTGTGGTCCTACCACTATAATTTTACCACTTTTATTCGAGTTAGCATTCTCTTGGAAGGATGCTATGTACATGTTGTATCTTTTAATCGTCTTTTACGCTATCCAAGCTGCAAGAGAGGTAGTGTTGAATTATATGCTTACTCCGTTACCACACAGAAATTGTATTGAATCTATAATAATACGTAATTTTTCTTGTACCTATATAATAGTTAAATAAGGCTCATCGTCTATGCGTTCGCGGATTATCTATTGAGTTGACAAATACGAGGTTATTTTTAAAACTTTCACCTCATTTTCGTAGGTGAAAATGAGGCGAACATACAACACTGCAGCGCAATAAAAAATATACCCTATTACATTTGGAATTCTTTCTTTGGCTATCTATTATATCACTTCTCGCTTAGATCTCCAGATTACCCTTTTAGACAGCATGGAGATTAATAACGAGCTATACGGCTGTTCTTTGCCTTTGAAGGCAAAGTTCACCACAACCATAGCATTCATTTTTAGACTAGACTGTAGCAATTCAATTAGGTAAATATTTTGTGTATATCCTATCCTACTAATATTATAAACGTGAAAGTTTCTGAGTATGTGAGGATGTTTGTTGCTCTTTCACGCAAAAACTACTGAATGGATTTTGATGAAACTTCACAATAATATAGCTTATATATGAGAATAACACATAGGCTATAATTTATCCCGATATTCTCACAGAAAGGGGAATTATGCGGGTAAAACGGCAGGGCGCTGCTAGTGTATTCTAATTTTTCTATATCATGACCGGTTAAGAATAAATTACGTTACGACGCTCTACTTTTCTGTAGGAGTCATAAAAAAACGTTTAATATATCACCAGGAAACTGTGTAACAGGTCACTCTGTTGTAGTATGCCTATGATCTAGACACACCGTCCAATCCGTCCGGGGCAGAAGGAGGATGACGATGGACTCCATAACCTACCATATCCCCTCCCCGTCACCTAGAACTGATCACTGATACCGTTGCCTTGACCTCGGTGGCCAGCTCGGCAGGATACTTTTCGGGTACTGTCCCCGTCGACGCCACGGTAACAAACACAGTGCTGCTGAGGCATCGTACTTATGTAGTCCTTACCTCTCTGCGAATAGTAACTAATCCCCAGCCCGTAGATCTATTACCTCAAGCAGGATTCTTTTAGGACACCTATAATGCCAACTACAATCGCCAACTAGTCTGTCAAATATAGTGGCACTATCTCTGGAGACGTCTTACTCCGACAGTGGCCATGAATAAGCTGGTAGACGGATGTCATTCTATTTGAATCGTATCGGCTCCTATACGTCCCACTGTTGGGCTCAAGCCTCCTCCACAATAGGAGGGAAATTGACCTTACTATACAATGCTGGTCAGACAGGTTGGTACATGATTTTGTTTCGAGTTTTCCGTCTCTTGCATAGAAATTGCTATTTTATGCGTATTATATCCCTTAGTCGTCTTTTACGACATCCACAGGCAAGATAGGGAGTGGTGAAGTATATTCTTACTCACCGTCACCATATGGAAAATTTTAATACTAACATAAAAATACCCTCCTGCAGCAATGTACTCAGTGCCTGTAAGGCCAATAGCCGAATCAACTATAGTAAAATTGAAGTCTTATCTTTCTGTTAATTTGTTATCGTTTACGCAGAAACTACCAAACAGATTCGTATGGTATTGTATATATTAAAATACTTTTAGTCTTATAACATTTTATGAAATGGAGTACAACGTAAATATTTTATAGAATAAAGGTTTCAGCGACCACAAATTCGTTACGTAGATTGTATGGAGAGAAAGAGCCGGATAATATTGGGTGCATAGAAAAATAATAACTATAGACAAATAGCTATTATTACATAAAAAAGGAAGGTACTGACTAATGTAAAGAGATGCATGAAGTTGAAAACCATACCGTTTTTTCTTTTAAACATTTTTTAAACTTATGAAACATGTAAATTAATCACATTTTATTTTTCAATTTTTAAGATAACATTCAGCATTAAGGAATAAATAGCGGGTCACAAATCATACAAAGACCCTGTACAGTTATTTTCAAGTATTTATTAAAATTTTCTTTTTATTTTCAGAAGCCATGAGGCGGTAAAACGAAGTCTAGACATAGTAATCACAGAAAATAAATACAGTCAAAATGAAACGACTTACGAAATGTTGTTGCTGCGCCTCTACGCGTACAGGAACGCTGATAACCGCAATCCTCGGTATCATACTGTCAATTGCGACCATTGTCATCGTATGGGTTGTGAAGAGACACAGGATCACGTTCACAACTTTCATATTTGATGAAGACTTTGATAAGAAACTATCTGATTTAGACAGTAAGTGTTCCGGTATTTTTTTTTTATTTTCTATTGTCCTCTTTATATAGTGAGGCAGCATTTATTCTGAAGCTATAAAATTTTATAACGTTAATCGTTAAATGATTTTATAGATTTACTAAAATTGTTATGATATGCCAGTTAAAAATTTGCATTAAAGTCTTATGACTCCCAGTTATCAAATATATCACATATATTATAGAAAAATAAAAAGATATTTAATATATCACCATCTTCAATTTCTCGCGCTTGCCGTAAGAAAGACCGTAAACAGATAATATGAATATAAAAGAAAGAAAATTCTTAATAGATTTTGAAGCATCAAAAATCAGGCTTATCGACTATAGAAATGCAAAAGTATAGCTTTATGAAAGAAAACTATAACATTTTGAAGACTTTATTACATTATTAGTTGGACATCAGTTAACAACAGAAGCAAAAAAAAAATCCCCAAATAAAAAACTATGCCTAAAGTTCTGATCAGAATGGTGTAGTAGGGCCATTACTATACCATTATTTCTCTCTTATATTGTGAGTCATGGACCTCGTGGACTTCCTAGAAGGTGAGATGTCATCAAAATAGTTTACAACAACACATAAGTGTGTGTGAATAAAATGACAATAGTGCACGTGTAACTCTACATTTTAAAAACGTGAGATTGAAATATGTATTGATTACTTTAAGAGTAAAGTATTTATTTACTCTTAAAGTATTTAGGTAAAATAATGCCTTGTTTCTCAGAGGACTTTACATATATACAATTAATAAGAAGAAATAATACTCGAATTTAAAATAATTATTTGTAGCAAAGAGTTATGCGTTTTTTTTTTCGACACACGCCGTCCATTCCGTCCTAGGCAATGTAAAGGTCGCATAATCCACCATATTTCCTCCCCTTTGCCGTCGGGCCGACCACGATGTCCTTAACCAGCCTAGCGGAAATAAGGAGATCTTCTGCGTGAAATATGAACGATCCACAGAAGAAAAAATGTTTAAAACTCGCATTCTTATACTAAATTATCTATTCTTAAGGCTGCTATACACTCTTTACTCGCTACATGAACCTTCAAATGTTTATGATTACCTACTTGGATTTTGACTTGTGAATTACCACTTCTGGAACAGATTAATTAAAATTGTTTTGTATTTATTTCTATTAAGTTAAATGTATTTTTCTTTTCAGTTCCGAGAATAATATTAACAATAAACCTATGCTTCACGATTCTGATATGCACATTGCTGATAATAGCAGTTCAAAAAGTAAGTCGAAATTTTATTAATATTATCATCATTTGGCCCACTGCTATTCATTGCTCGACCCATAGAATACCACAATTTTCAATTATGCTCTGTTATACATATCTATAACCTTCCTCGATGAATAAGCTATCCAACGAACGACAACAACTAAACGAATCTACCAATTCGAACCAGAAGTGCCTTAGATTCGGGACTTCAAACAAACTAATTCTTCAGCTTTATGATAATAATATAATATAATAATAATATATTATTATCATATTATATTTGCTATATTTGATTGCATAAATTAAAATTTTTGAAACGGAATAAAATATAAAAAAAATAGTAAACTTTGCCGATATTAACCAAAATATCCTAGGAAAAATAAAAATATCCTAGCTTTTTATTAGCATTCAGAAATCATATATTTCACTGAATATTTTTAGGGTTCCGTATCCAAAGGGTAAAAACGGGACCCTATTACTGAGACTTCGCTGTCCGTCCGTCCGTCCGTCTGTCACCAGACTGTATCTCAAGAACGGTGATAGCTACAGTTGAAATTTTCACAGATGATGTATTTCTATTGCCGCTATAACAATGAATACTAAAAATAAAATAGAATAAATATTTAAGGAGGGCTCCCATACAACAAACTTGATTTTTTTACTGTTTCTTGCTCGATACTAATAACGGTGACAGGTAGACGCTTTAACTATTCACAGAATATCTAGTTTTATGTTCTCTATAAATATAATTCATCATCATCATCTTGCTCTTATCCCAATTACTTGGGGTCGACGCAATATGTCATCTGTTTTGACATATTGCAAAAAGTTTCGGCAATGACTTTTATGACCGGCCGCCGGCCTGACGTCAACCCTCCTTGGGAATGTAATCGTTGACCCAAATGGTACCAGATGGAGTTGGTCCGGGTCAATCTAGGGCTCTTAGTCGTCTTTTACGACACCCACGAGCAAAGCAAGGGTTGGTAGTATTCGAAGCCGCTACCACACAGCACTATTCTCTATAAATATAATTAATTAAAATAAACTAAAATTAATAATTAAGGAAGCTCCCATTCAATAAAAGACGTTTTCGCCGTTTATTTATATAATGGTACAGAACCCTTCGTGAGCGACTCCGACTCGCACTTGATCGGTTTTTTTTAAAGACGACACCCTGCACTATGGAAATAATCCTTGTATTGCGGCGGCCTTTACAAACATATAACTAACGGATACAAATTACAGCCAGACTTAGAACAACAATTTGTGGATCGCGCAAAGTGTTGTCCTGCATGGGATTCAAACCCCGACACTGTCATGTAGGTTGGTATTGTAGCCACTACGCCATATGTGCGATAATATGATAAATAGACTCACTATCGTCTATTTTTATATACAATAGGTAGGATTCTGAGAATTACTTAACTGTAAAGAAATGCAGGATTTGCCTGTAAGACCAACAGGGAAAGATTGTTTATGATATATTTTCTTCTGTACCTATTTTATAATATCATATCTATCCGTCAATCCATCGACGACCACTGTTAAAACTGTGTAGAATCAAGGGGAGATACCATTGTCATAACTCTTGGCAGGTGGATTGGCGGACGTAGTAAATGTTCTAAATTTCCCAGGAGAATGCTCCTGCCCATTTATCCAGTAATTCGTCAATCGGATTTTATAACACCATGTGATGGTGAGGATGAGCGACTAATTGTATTTCTATCCATCACCGTTTGGCTATCATTACACACTCGCCCAAATTGCGACATGCACAGCCCGCAAGGCCCAGATTCGTAAATATTCACGCTCTCGCCGCCTGGAACAGCAATCGCACCGCAATAAAATTATAAATGTGGGAGTGCCCAGCGGGTTTGCCAGCGTCCCCGCGAGCTGAGGTGCATACCCCAGAGGAGATGCCCTCGGAATCGGTCCTTAAACTTTATCGAGTTGAGAGCCCTCATTAGTGCGGGTAAAGTTGTCATAGCCATTTACAGCTAACAGCTATATAGTCACATTTAAAAAATATATATATATATATATATATATATATATATATATCACCATTATAATTATTATAATACGTTAAATGTTTTCATGCTATCTTTAAAGACGTCTTTTACGGTAAGTTTAATTAAATTATTTTATATTTTTTATTTAAAATCCTAATTACCTTTCTTATTTCAATAATTACGATACCGTCTTAGATAGTTTTAGCTTTACATTTATGGTCAAATTAACTGTCACAGTGCAACAAAACATTTTGCAGGATAGCTGTTCAGGTTGACTGGTAACGAATCAGTCGCCAAGTCCTGGAACAACATGGTACAAATTGGTGAAGGTCCACGTTTCAAAGACAAATTCTATCAGACGTCTCGTATGACGCTCGTTGAAATTGAAATTTGTAATAACTTATACCGTTAGTTCGTAATTTTTTGAAGTGAAACTTCTAATGCAACTTCCAACAATTTTTTTCTCGTCCAATGATGTTATTGTCATTTACGAGCGAATAGTGAAAAGGAAGGAGCACCAACTTTTGAATTAAAACTCATTCTATCATTGCCTCAATCACGGGTCTATATTTTTATTATTTCTTTTTACAGCGACGTTCATGGCTGATGCTACCGTGGGTTGTGCTTGGTATAGTACTCGCCATCGGCTTGCTGATCAGCGTTTTACATACCTCAATCACGTACTATCTTGACAAAGAAGATCATGTGATACTCGCAACTATTATACTGATCGGTGGACTTTTCTATTTGTGTAAGTATCAGTAATCATTAAAACATTTTTTTAAAGATAACACCATGGATTACGGAAATAATCCCTGTATTGTGTCTCCCACAATTTACAAATTTTTACAAACTAAGGGACACAAATTACATCCGGACTCAGAATAACAATTTGTGAATCCCTCAAAGTGTTGTCCTGTGTCGGATTCGAACCGCAACGCTGTAGGTCGGTATCTTAACCACCACGCTATCTGTGCAGTCTATCGTTCATCATCATCAACATCACGGCTCACATGCGTCTCACTGCTGGGCTCGAGCCTCCTCCACTATAGCTAGGAATTTGACCTACCCACGCTGCTGGTCAAATGGGTTATAGGGTTTTATTTCGAGTTTTTCTTCTCTTGCATATTGTTATATGCATATTATATCAGTTAGTCGTCTTGTACGACACCTACAGACAAGATAAGGTAGTCATGATTTATATTCTTACTACGTCACAACACAGAAGCTTAGGGGATTAGTAATATTCCTTAGTAATAATTATGCGCCTTTTTTTAGGGGTGGGTTGGCGCACTCCACGCACCACTCCGTCCGGGGCGACAGAGGGGCGTAAGCACGCACACCCGTAACCCATCTGTGCACCACTAGTGAGACTTGACGTCAGTGGTCGGCCCGACGGAATAACCCCTTGAGGGGTACCCTCCCATCGACCGACATCCCCCCTCGGGGAGGATGTCAGTCTATCCTCACGCGGTCGGCCTCTCGGCGGGTGACGGACTAATTCCCCGGTCCAGTCACCCGCGGCCTCGGCTAGAATAATTATGCGTCTAGAATAATTATACGGCTTGAATAATTATGCGTCTAGAATAATTATGCGTCTAAACTATTTAAATGTACGAAGTCATGAATTATATGTCAAAAACAATGATTGATAAATATATTTTTTATGATTATCTAATTGCAGGTCTTTATCTGTATCTATGGGCTGTGGTCTTCAGTCACTATCTCGATACACGCGACGAGGAAGAACGAGGCCGCTACCGTAAGGCTCCTTACCGACGATAGTCTTTCACGCACAATATAAACTCCTTTGTTAAAATTATTATTATGAAATTTCTAATTGTACCTATATTATATTTATAACTATAACATTTTGTGTAGAATAAAGTACAATGACTGTGTTAACATATAATAAATATTTATAAGTTTATGAATGAGTTTGATATTTGGAAGTGGCTTTAATGTACCTATATGAATCAGCAGCTTTTTTGTATTTTACATTAGAAGAGAACCAATGTGCCTTAAAACGGATATGAATATAGCTGATAAGCATTGTAATTAATGCAAAAGTTGATTGTAGTTACCAAAAACGCATTATATCATTGATAACATATTTTTTATTTCTGCACAAAACAAAATTTATTTAATTATATTAAAACAGAATCGATGTGTATTCGTATTAGTAATTCAATCGATAAACTAATAAAAAAATAGTTTATCGATACAAATAAAAATACTACATATCGATAGAAGAAAGGGCTATCCTTATGTTAAGAATAACGATATTTTTTAGAAGCACGTTAATTATTAAATATAATTGTCAGCTTAAAAGCAAACTTTATACTATTTATTGAGTAAATGAAAGAGCCTAGTTTCTGTGTATTGAATCAATTATAGTCGTTAACATGATTAAAAGATTTTTCACTAAAACTAAACTAAAATAAAATGCTCATAGTGGCACCGCTATGTTGCCTCATATTTTAACCTCGGTTAAAAGTGTGTTACTAGGTAAAAATTCAACTAAATAAGCATTGACCATACTGCCATATAACACCTTAATAGAAATAAACGTCAGTTTGTCTTCTAAATTTAAACTATGTCTCTAGTCCTTACAAAGAGTGTAGATATTAATGAATTATTAAATTATTCTATAAACCAGGTGGTAGATTACTACCCGTTTCTTATAACTTACCTACTCATCTACAGCCCTATAGCGTTTTTGTACTTCGTACCTACTTGTAAGCGCCGATTGTAAAAATGTATTGTAAATGTTGAAATACATTGCAGATATACTTAGTATATTTCGACCTTTTCATACCTATTCATTATCACCTTTTTGGTAACTATCTCGCCGTGTTCTAGTTGATACCCAGGTTGGGAGTAATGTAAGGTATTATTTTTCTCATTAACAAAATGCAGTATAGATAGAATAACCCCTATGATATGGGACTATATACATACATTATAAATACATTATACAACGAAATGTGGTATTGAATATGTATCTACCCCTTCCGGCTGAACCCTCTGTAATCTCCTGTTATCAAACGCTAAATATAAATGACACAGAGAGAGGGGGTACAATATTATGTGAATAATTATTACTTAAGTTTATTTTTATACTATTTATTTATCGTAATAAACTGATCTTCGTACATAATTTTAAATAAACGTTTAGAACTATTATTGTATAGTTTTATTGGTATATCAGAGTTTCAAATACGTCGCTGTAGTGGAACTCAAATGAAATTTTATGCATACCTATTCTATGGAAAACCTCCGAAACAAAAATATTGCTTAATTATATTAGACAAAAAAGAATTCTGAAACCGTGATTGAGTCCGCCGATGAAATATTATTCCCATGTTATGAATCTTTAAAAAATTAAGAATACGACTTTAAAATTCAGTGCCCTCCAAATCACCCATGGAAATATATTACAAATCTGGCCAGTTTTTGAGTTTAAATACAGAACTTGCCCTACTTTATGCCGAGATGGGGTTAGAGTGATTCATAGCCCCCAAACCCTACCTCCTGGAGTTTATAGGCCAAAGAATGAAGTCATCTTGCTGTATTTGATTGCAGGTATATAGTAGATAAATTCCTCTCCTATTATGAAGGAAGCTTGCTTCCAGTAGAACCTACAGGCGTACAAAGTCTGCACCGCACACGGGCGGCGCGTCCAGGAGGGCGGCAAACCGAGCAATTACGTAATTCATGGCATAATACCCACCCTAACTTAAGAATAACAAATGTCATCGCATGAAAGAAAAACCGATCGAATGGCGTCAACCCCTCGTCAAAACTAAGATGAAATACCTAATGTTCTTTTATCGGCAGGTTGAGCCACCCATTCTAACCTTGTAACGCGCCAAGTATTCTATGAAAAGCAGGACTGGCGAAGTTAGGAGAATCCCCTCTGAGCTTCTTTCTCAGTTGAGGGGTTAGGTAGGTACCAGGTGCACGCATTCGAAAAGTACTAAGGTGGTTAAACAGTTACAATGACACATTAAATTGCATTTATTTTATCAATGGTTTTTTTGTGGTGGATTTCGGCATAATGATTGATGTTTAAACTTGTGTGATTGTAATTCTATCATCCATCATTTTAAAAGAGGGGTGGAGGCGGTCATAGTCTATTCGTGGTTGTCCTCACCGGCCCCGGCCGACAGGAGGGCCGCATTTACTGTGCGTTGACGCAGATTTGCTATACGACCATGATCCGTGCACGGTATCTGAAAAGGGCGGTACGCTGGTAGTCCCGGTCCAGTCCACACACGCCCAGAGGACCTACACCTGCAACCGGCGGCGACACCGCGACGCCGAGCAGGAGCGCCAGCTGTACGAGGCTTATCGCAGTGCACGGTCTGCCTACACGCTGGCCAACCGTCACGCTAAGAATGTGAGTCGACAGAAGAGGCTGGACAGTCTCGTGACATCCATAGAGAGCCATGGTGGTCAGAGCCGTACGCATATAACGCATGGTGGCGACGGAGGCAGTGTGCCTGTTGGCTGGAACTCCCCCGTGGGACTTGAAGACGGAGATGCTCGCTGGACTCTATCGGCGCGTGTTGGAGATGCGGGCGGAGCCCGGCATAGTCTCGCTTAGCGAGATGGCCGCCTGGCAGGACGACGCCCGCCATAACATCATCGGCACGTTGGGCAGACCGGCTTGAACGGCCTTGATACAGTCTTCGAACCGTCGAAGCCTTCCGGGCGGTGCTGATAGAGTGGTTGAGTCGTCAGCACAGGGTGATTTCCTTTCAACTGGGGCAAGTCTTGACGGAGTATGGTTGCTTCGTCAAGTACCTGCACAAGGTCGTAAGCAAGGAGAGAACGCCTTCCTACCACTACTGCGATTGAGACAAGGACACGGTGCAGCACACGCTTGAGGTCTACTTGGCCTGGGCAGGGTAGCGCCGTGAACTCGTCACGATTATCGGTACCGACCTGACATTGCCGACCATCGTTAGAATGATGCTCGATAGAGTCAGGAATTGGCACACGGTCACCGCCTTCTGCAGTTGTCTTGCATAAGAAGACGGCGGAGCGGGTCCGGGAGGAATTCTTCTACCACAAGACGCTCCACCGTCGACAGGTTGAGTGCCGCGGGCGTAAGTACCTGTGCCTCATGCCACCCTAGCCGAACACGCGGGTGGACGAACCGGGGATTAGTCCGCCACCCGTAGATAGGTCGACCGCGTGAGGGTGAGTCTTCGGCAACACTGTCATGTTGCTGGGGCGTCGAAGGGGATGGTATCCGAAAAGGTAACCCACCGGGTAAGCTATGAATGTCAAGTTATTGGTACGCGTGGTTGGCGATGAGGAGGGAATACGATGGGTTATGGGGCCGCACGTCGCTCATTTATCGCCGCGGACAGTTTGAGCGGAATGTATCCAGACTATAGCCTCCTCAAAAAAAGAAAAGGCAGCATAATCGGTACTACACGCGAGCAATGAAATAGCTAGCGGCAGGCCTGGGCACCTATTTGAGGTGAGAGCATGATGATTTATTTAATAACTATATCAAAATGGAATAGACTAGTTATTGATGCATTTGCCTATCGACAACTACTAAGGGATAAACAAAAATAAAAGGGGCCACATGCTATATTCGCTAGGTCTGGCACTTGGCAGGCCATTATGCGATCGTAATTTTATGAGTTCCAGCGCAGCGCTGTTGCTTACTGACGTAGTGCTCCCGTAGCCAGTTTTAACAACTCGCGTGTGTAAGTATGGTGTGGTGACACATTGTATTCTTAACCCGCCAACATATGATAAAACATTTAATTTTGTAGGTACAAATCTATTTTTTTTATGATAATTATTAGATTATTATCGGTCGATATTGCCTTGTTCCACAGTGAATGTGTTAAACAAGTGATGTTAAATATAAAAACCGAAAACTCTTATTACCTAAAATCCTCTAATGCAATGCCCAGAGAAATCATTTAATTTGGTTTTCAGTGCCCAATTAATGGCAACGGCCCGACCTCCTGATGGAGGATGACTATTAAATATGAAAAAGTGTTAAATAATATATGAAGAAAATTGTATAAGACTTGGCTGTATGGGCTTTTTCGCTTTGCCTTTTCAAATAGACCAACAGAATCAAAAAAAAATGTCAATGTCAAAATTTTTATTGTACGAAGTTGAAGTTTTACTAATTCGTTGGACGAATTAGTTGGTTATCGTCATTTTACGATTGTAATTGTGTCTCTTGGCTGGGTTGATGCTTATATGTTATATTAACCCTCTAACTAATATTGATTCTTAACATTTCATTTTACAAAATCTCGAAAACATTTACTTCTGAAATGGAAATCTCATTTAAAGGCAAAAGAGTACTCGTTACCGGCGCAGGCCAAGGTAAGTTCATTGTATTTTGACTTATTTAAAATACCTTAATTTGATATGTAGAATTAATAATATATCAAAAAAAGCCTTCCTTCAAATTCATACTTTCTCAAATTATTCCAGCTAATCTTTTCGTGTAGACAATATTATTTCATTTTGAATAAATTCGTTCACAGGAATCGGTCGAGGTATTGCTGTGGAATTATGGCGTGCTGGTGCCAATATAGTGGCTTTGTCTAGAACTAGAAGCCACTTAGAGACTCTTCAAAGTGAATATCCTTCAATAGACATCGTAGATGTTGATGTCGCCGACTGGGCCAAAACTCGTGAGGTGGTGGAATCTCTTGGCCATTTTGATGCACTCGTAAATAATGCTGCAATCGCAGTTTGTGAGCCGTTCCTTGAAAGTTCACCTGATGCGTTTGATAAGTATGTTGTCATATCAATAAATTTAAAAACCACTGATTCTATAACTTGATTGATTGATTGCACAGATGGCGTAGTGGTTAAGATATTGACTTCCTATGCCATAGTTCTGTGTTCGATTCCCATGGACAATACTTTGTGCAATCCACAAAATGTTGTACTTGTTCAGAGAGAAATTTGTGTCCTTCAAAATTATATGTTTATAACATCCCTTGCAGTGAAATCTTTCCAACTCCTGTTTTCTTTTCTAATTAAATTTGTTACAGGTCCCAAGACAATTAAAAGCGTTTTCTGGGACTTCCTGAGGGTCAAACCTCAGTGTCTTATACGGAGACCATTGTGGATCCTGGCTTACAGGAGTTACAGTGGTGGGAATGTATGGTGGGATTAATCCCAATGAAAAAACGCATCCCTTGCAATACAAGAATTATTTAAGTGTTGCATGTTCGGTCTTTCAAAAAAATACATAAATATCTATGCCAATAAATAAAATTGTAGTGTCTGTTTGTAATGTCAAAATAATAGGCTTTTTTCATGCTCACACAGCTATTTGCACGACACCTATGCCTAAAATAGCGATTAAAAAATTTTGTCTGTCTGTCTGTTTGTTCCGGGTAATCTTCAAAACGGCTGGACCAATTTCAAAAATTCTTTCACCAATGGAAAACTATAATATCAGGGCATAAACTAGGCTATATTTTATCCCGGTATTCCCACGGGAACGGGAACTACGCCGGTAAAATTACTAAAACCGAAGTGAAGCGAGGGTGGGTTGCTAGTGTATAAATAATCATAAAACAATATTATAAAAATAAATTATATGTACAAATACTCTCTGCATACTGTGTGAACACAGATTAAACAGATAACATCACTGCAGAAGGAAAATGTGAAATAACAGTATATTGTTATTAGGTACATAGGCTCCTTTTTTCCATGTTATAAAGGAAACCTGTCTCAAATGTAGGACATATATTGGCTGAAGAACAATAATAATGGGTATACCAATTTCAGAATGTTTGATGTCAATGTGAAGGCTGCTTTAAACATTAGTCAAGTTGTAGCAAGAAAAATGATAGAAAATAAAACTCATGGTACCATTGTTAATATATCCTCACAAGCTGCTAAGGTAAGTTTTTTTTTTTTTTTTTTATTGCAAACGGTAGCAAATGAGCAAACAGTACACCTGATGGTAAGTGTTGCTGCCGCTCATGGACCTTTACAAGGCCGTTGCCTACCGCGAAGAAAGCGAAGGGAGTGTGAATGGTGCATTGAGGCTCGGTGATACCAAGGGCACCACCAAAACCCTCCACACGCAATCACCCTCAGAAAGTTGGGCTTTCGGCTCTCTCGCTCACCGAACGAAGCGCAGTAACAAATTGCTACTACTCAGACGTCGATTTTCTGCGAGAGCATGGTACTGCCCCGGACGGACCGGCCCGCGGCTGTATACAGATAACTGTCGACAGTGTGGTCCTACCACTCCTATTGTTGTTATTAACAATTAAATAACTCTGCATTGTCATCTTTTAGAAAAGAATGACTTATATATACTATTGTAAATTCCTTATGCAACTTGTGTTAGCTATGTCTGTAACAACCTGCTTACAGGAATCAATAAATCATCATCTTCATCATTCTGCACGTATCGCGGTTTTTGGTTTCCCTTCATAATACATATTGCAATAGTTTCATTACTTGCGACCTGCCTGACATCAACCCTACTTGATAATGTAATTATTAATTACATGATATTAGATATAGTGGCCCTGGGTTAATGTAGAGATCATCTTTTACAATACCTAAGCACAATGTAAGGGTTACATTATTAGTGTTTCTAGTTGCTATTACACAACAAACAGGAAAATCAATAAATATACACCATTTATAAATATACATTATTAGTAGAATAATATACAAATCTCTCAAAGACCAGTTGCACAGGTGCTAACTGTTTATCTCAGTGGTGAACATTAAAATATTGGGCTTAAAAGTGTTATATATTTCTGTAGATTGCCATGATATTCCAGAAAATTCTCACTACATTCAAATTTGGAATTGTACTCCAATTAATAGCATTTATTTTATATTAAATGGCATTAAAAATTAAATAGAGGTAAACACAAGCATGATCCTTCAGAGACAAAATTTGACAAAAACAAAAGTCACCAAACAAAAGTAATGACAATATACTTGTAACAACAATATACATATTCATTTTCTCATTATTACCTTTTCAGTTATGTAAGTTACAATTAACTTGTACATTCAAAGCTATGAAGAATCTACTTGTTCATTATCTTACACAGTTTTAAGATAAGTCATAATATTATACACATTATCAATACTCTGTTCTTTATCTATACTTATCACATATATTCCTTATAATTGTCTATATGAATCAGATGGGATTACATATGTTATACCATCTGTAATTACACAATGTGGATATACAGCTACGTCATTCATTCAATTATCAATACAAATTCAAAATCATTTATTATACAGGCTGTATCAGGTTATGGGACAACTGTTCGAGTATGTTGTAGTTTAACGGTCATAGATCGTAATTAGAATGTACATTACACAAAAAACAATATAACATAAAAGTTATAGTGATTTCAAAAAAATGTGTCTAAGAGTCTATGCCTTAAATGTTACGTATTATGTAGGCATGTACAGACAGAATACATGTAGGCATGTAAAGCTTCGACAGTATAATTTCATTCATTTATACCTAGAATTGCGCAAACGCTTCAATGAGCGTAGGTAACAACGGCGAGCCGTCAACGGTCATCGGCCGATCAGCTGTTTTAAAGCGAAGTTTGTCTTGCTTATGCGAACGTAATCATTGATTTATTCAATTTCTAATGAACATTTAACAAAGTATGAATATGTTGCGTATTAAGTATCATTGACTTAATACATTTCAATCGGATTTACACGAAAAAGCGATGACAAAATTAAACAACTTTACATGTCTCTAATTCCTTAACGAATCGATATTTATCGTTCAAATTTTTTTCATGGGTTCCTACCACCATTGCCTAGCTCCCTTTTGAGCAGTTGCCCCATAACCTGATACACCCTGTATATTAACCTTGCCGAGGACAATTATGCGTTCTCAATTTTACACTTAACTTAATCCAATGATATTTCTTTCACTATAATGAATAAATTTTACAATTTCTATGCAATTTATTGATGTGCAACATCCACAGGCGGCGTTGCGTGGCGTTAACGCCACGCTTAGATATGTACATTTGTGCAATGAAACTATAACCTGTTTTAAAATTTTGTACAACGCCACTCAAATTCAAATCATTTATTATGTATAAACCCCGCGGGGGCACTTACATATTGTAATTTTTTTGATGTGAAACATCTATAGGCGAGGGTGAACCTGATCGTTGGCGTGGCGTTAACGCCACGTTTCGATATGTACATTTGTGTAAGGCAACCATAACCGGTTTTAGAATTTTGTACAATGCCATCTAGTGAGGGCACAATAATTTTTAACTTCAACACATACCTATAGTGTAGAACAAGAACAACAAGACGTTATTTTGTTTTGATATTTTATTATGATATTTTCACCTTCACGTTCCGTGTGGTGACGGTGTAAGAATACAAATCGCCCCTCCCTATCTTGCCTGTGGAGGTGGTAAAAGACGACTAAGGGATATAAGACGCATATAACATCTATGCAAGAGAAGGGAAACTCGAAATAAAACCTTATACCCACCTGTCTGACCAGCATGGTCAGCATGGTATAGTAAGGTCATTTTCCTTCCTATTATGAAGGAAGCTCGAGCACAGCAGTGGGCTGAAATGATTATGCTTATCCATTGATGTAAAACATCTATAGGCGAGGGTGAACCTGACCGTTGGCGTGGCATTAACGCCACGTTTCGATATGTACATTTGTGTAACGAAACCATAACCTGTTTTAGAATTTTGTACAACGCCATCTAGTGGGCGCAAAATATTTTTTAACCTCAACATATACCTGTAGTGTATACTAATGAAAATAATGTTTATTGAATAAAAATCATCCTTTTTTGAGAAAAAATCGTAGTATTTTATTAGTAATTTATACCACATTAGTTCCCGTCGTAATCTGTTGTTTTATACATATATCCTTTTCTAAAATAATTTCGATGTTTCACATCTGCCAGGCGTCCTGAGCGACGGCTCCCTTTTTTTTACAATTTTCTTAAAGTTATAATTACCGCCGGATCGGAACGCGACCGCATTGAGAAGATCCGGCAAGAAACTCAGCGGGATTGTCTATTTTTTATTTTTTTAAATTTCTTTTAAATAAAATTACATCTTACAACATGCTTATTAATAGTTCCAGTGTAATGCCATTCGAAATATTATATAATATAGTTCACAAATATAATAATAATCACAAATGTAATAAAAAAATTATGGTTGGACCAGATCCCGCAAGCGGCACCCGATCACGAGTTAACTACTAGAGCAGCCATCACTCCCCTCAACCATACACTACTAGTGAACTCAAAATAAATTATTAACCTATAGTGTATACTAATGAAAATAAATGTTTATTGAATAAAAGTCATCATTTTCTGGAAAAAAATCGTAATATTTTATTAATACTTCATGCCATATTAGTTCCTGTCGTAATTTGTTCCTTTATGCATATATACTTGTACAAAATAATTTCGAGCTTTTACTTCTGCTAAGCGTCCTGAGCGACGGCTCCCTTTTTTATGTTTTGTGCTTGATTTTTTACTTTTGCTATTTTTCAAACACTTCATCATTCATGGTCACGACAGGAAAGTGTTTCATATTTAACATTCCATAAAAATTGTTTTATTGCAACATTCCAAACATATGAATTTTAAAAACTATGTTTTTTTCACATACATATGATGCAATTTATTTTACAGGCTGCATTGAAAGATCACACTATCTATAGTGCTACGAAAGCTGCATTAGATTCAATGACCCGTTCCATGGCATTAGAGCTAGGTCCACATGGCATTAGGGTAAATAGTGTGAACCCTACCGTCATCATGACCGAAATGGGTAAAGTAGGATGGTCCGATCCGGCAAGAGCTAATGAAATGATTGCCAAGATACCACTTAGACGGTAAGTACTGTACTTTAATTTCAATTTACAGTAGAAACTCAATTAACTGGACTAATTGTTGTCGTTAGGCATTCGGATAATCAAAAATCCGGATAATCGAATATATGAAAAACCTCCTTTGGTTTTGTGCATATTTAGTATATAGGTACATACATAATTTAATGCTTTAATAAAAGACAAAAAAATATACCGCGGGGTACGCACTTCAAAGCAGAGTGATAATTACTAACTAAATAAATTACGAAACGCGTGGGTGAGCGATGCTGCGAGGTATGGGCGGGTCAAGCATATATTGGATTTGTATTTACAATACATAGGTCGCGGTTGGTAGTCCGGATAATCGCAAATCCGTATAACTGAGAGCCGGATAATCGAGTTTCTACTGTACTTATTTCTTCCTATTTGATACTATTAACATAAAGTTAAGAATATAAAATAAGAATACAGTTTAGCACTTCCGTCATACCCGTGGGTGTCGTAAAAGGCGACTAAGACATATGATATGCAAATAATAGCTATGCGAGAGAGAGCAGGAGAACTCTGCATAAACGCCTATACCAATACGTCTTACCAATAATAGTAAGTCAATTTACCTTCTATTGTGAAAGAGGCCAGAGACGTAAATGGGCTGAAATGATAATATAAATTATAGCATATCAAAAATGCACCGACTTAATTAACTGATTTCTCATGTCGAGGAACTGTTTGACTTGGTACCACCGTCACCGTTTTACCAACGTACCACTCGACACCGCAGCAGGGTTCATCCATTTCACCTGAAAACAATATGGTCTTCAACTGTACATTTCCAGCGATCATTTCTCCCACGTACGTGCAGGCTCTGGAATGAACTACCTGCTGCTGTTTCCCGAGTGCATGTCCCTCTTTAAACGAGGTTTAAGAAGAGCATTTACTTCATGGTAGGCAACGGCCTGGCTGTAGCCCTGGAATTGCAAAGGTCCTTGTGCGGTAGCATCACTTACCATCAGGTGTGCTGCCTGCTTGTGGATTGTACAAAGTATTGTCTTGCATGAGAATCGAACCTATGACAGGTGGTATGTCAAGGCGATATCTTAACCAACACGTCATAAGTGTGACTGCACTTGCTGTAAAAATATTTGTAAACATTCTCTACTTTTTAAACCGACTTCAAAAAAGGAGGAGGTTTCTCAATTCGACCGCATATATGCTTTTTTTTTTTTTTTTGTGAGTGACGTGACCGGGGATTAGTCCGTCACCCGCCGAGAGGCCGACCGCGTGAGGAAAGTCGACCGACCGACGTCCTCCCCTCGGGGAGGACGTCGGTCGATGGGAGGGTACCCCACGGGGTCGGCCCGACGGGGTATTCCGTCGGGCCGACCACTGACGACAAGTAAACCTGCTCCGGTGGTCGGCCCAATGACGAAGGCGAGGTGGTTTTCGGGTGGGTTGCGGGAGTTGCGTGCTTAAGCCCCTCTGTCGCCCCGGACGGAGTGGTGCGAAGGCGCGTAGACCGCAGCCCACCCACAAAAAAAAAAAAAAATATATATATATGCTTTTTTTATGTTTGCTCGCGGATAACTTCGTCATTTATGAACCGATTTTGATGATTCTTTTTTTTCTTGGATAGGGTATATATCCCAAATAGTCCCATGAAAATATTATCGAAATTGGACTAGCAGTTTTAGAAAAATCAACAAATATCTAAAAATTTGTCTACATTGTTGAAGGTGGTTTCTTTTTTTGCAAAAAATAATTATGATGTAATTATATAATTACTGTTTTATAGATATACTAGCAACCCGCCCTCGCTTCGCTTCGGTTTTAGTCGTTTTACCCGCGTAGTTCCCGTTCCGTGTTATGTGGCCAGCCAGATCGTGTGATTTAACACCACTGGATTATTTTTTGTGGGGCTATATTAAGGACAGAGTCTATACGGAGCCAATCGAATCGATTGCAGCCTTAAAACTCAAAATCCGTGATGTGATTAATGAAATAGACCCGCCATTTTGCCAAAAAGTGATTAAAAACTGATGAAAGAATCGACATCTCTCAGCGTGGTCGTGGTGGACATTTGCCAGATATCATTTTTCATTCATAATTGCCGAACTTTTCTCTTCGTAATACAATAAAAATTTGAATCATCTTCATCTAAATTTCTTGTTTTATTTTGTTTTAGAAAACAAAGTTCTTGTTGAAAATCCCTTTATATAGATCATCATATTCTACAATGATAATTTAATTATTCAAGTTAAAATATTTTATTCTCTATTATATTTTATTCATGTCAAAATTAATTCATATGCATTGTTTTATCCTGCAACACTACATAACAAGCCTTTTATTTTTGCATACAGGCTTTGAAATATATTAAGTCTAGCTATTCATTGATTACTGATAAGCTATCTTTTATTTGGGCTACTTGTGGATGCATAGCTAAATAGCCTTTGTTCATGTGTAACTTTGTTTATGAGTGGTTGAAAATATAAAATTTTACCAGTCTTCTTTGGCCATGGCTTCGTAAGAATCGAACTAAAGTATGTATATAAGCATATAACACCATACTTTAACTGACCCTATGAATTGTCCCTTCGACAAGGCGAGATACGCCTTCATAAGACCCGTATTAAGCTGTACTGTACTGCGCAATCATTTTCATCTTCATTTTAGCTCCTATGCGTCCCACTGCTGGGCTAGAGCCTCCTCCACAATGGGAGGCAAAATGGACCTACTATTGGCATAGTAGGTAGCTGGTCAATCAATTTCGAATTTTCGTTCACTTACGAAGATGATATATGCATATTATATCGCTTAGTTGTGTTTTATGCCACCCACGGGTAAGGTAGGTCGTGTATTGTATCCTTCCGTCATCACTCAGCAAGACATTTATTAGTTCAGTGTCCCTATCTTTTTGAAGGAGGATTGCTTTTAAATATTGCGGTCTATGCGGCAAGAAAAGAAGAAAAAGCTACTGTCGATTACAGCGTTTTGTGGTTTTACTATTCATGACGACACCCAGTGCAAGTGAATGAGATAATATACCTACATATATAGACTTTTCGATAAACGCTCGTGAACATTCATTGCCTTTACCGACAATCAATCCGTATCGGTGTCTGATTGCATGTTGTTTATTTCGGTGCCTTTCTGGGTGTTACCTTGCCGTAATTAATAATGACGTATTATTTTTAAACATCCTACTGTTATAAAGATTAAATCCTAGTTTCGTTGGGATTCTACAAACATAATATCAGCCAAATAACACAGACACAATGTCTGAAAAAAAAAACTTTGACCACCATGCTGTTTATGCTTTTTATATTAGATTTTTTTTATTCTTGTTCCATCAGCAGACGTGAATGTTATCATGATATCATCACAGCTCAAATACGTCTCGCTGCTGGGCTCGAACCTCTTCCATAATAAGAGTGCAAATCTATTTGATTGGGTTGTTACAGGATTTTATTTCGAGATTTTCTTCTCTTACATATGTTATCTAATCCATTAGTCGTGTTTTAAGACACCTACCCAAGAAAAGGAGTGGTGAATTGTATTCGCACTCCATCACCACACAGAATGTCAGTACAATAATTTATTTTCAAAAGATTAATAGGAAACTTGTTTTAGGTTTGGTGAAGTGTTCGAAGTTGTAAACGCTGTAGTATTCCTACTCAGTGAGAGATCCAGCATGATTAACGGTGTCGAGCTGCCAATCGACGGTGGTTTCCTCGCTACGTAATTTAAAATTATGACTTTGAATATATTTTTAACAATTGCATTATTTAATCTAAGTGTAGGTATTGGATGTTATAACCAAAGATGGTTTTTATGTATTGCCATGAATTTTACTTATCAATTATTGTATATAGGTAATGTTATCTATGTTAATTATACTAAATTGTAGCTTCAACGTACCTATTTTGTACGTAATTCGCCATATTAAGCAATAACATTTTTAATCTATGTATATTTTTATGTTGTGTATGACGTTTTAATGTAAACATGTTTTTTTTATCATCGTTAAATTAAATTTTATCTATTTCAGCCATGTACCTACATGTTCAAATCGCAGCAAAATTTATTTGCCACATTTTCATGTTCTAACAATAATAATAAAAATATGAAATTCAGTTTTTTTTATCTAGTACTATTACCTACTTTATGATATTCCACCCATTGATAATAATATTGAATCCCAGTATGACTAACGGATGGGTCTATAATTAAAACATTAACCTTTGACACAAGGAAAAATATCAGCGAATATTGTGGCATTTTTGTGCTAAATCTTTATAAATTAAAATTTTATTTAGTCATCGTCCGTTAGTAAGTTAAATTATTGCCTTTGATAGTGCCGTGCCATAAGTACTTTCCCATTCCCGCGAAAAACGTATTTGAGACCAGATACATAAATAGTCAGATAATACACAGGTCTGTTCATATTTTCGTTTCACCATACATAAGCTATCTATATTTAGGAAATGGATAGGTTACATACTAATTACTACCTGTGGAGAGAGGGTATTGAAAGAAAAATGAGAGAAGATACTTTTTGTGATCTATATGTAATAATAAAAAAGATAGATATGTTATTTCAAACAACCGTAAAATGTATTTTGGGAAATAAATGCGATTTGTTAAAATATGTTGTGTATTTTTATTTCGATTTAACATAGCCGTTAATAGTTGAAAAAGCTTATTAACCGGTCACAAATAACCACCAAGCCAAACGTTATTATATTATAGCTATATTATAAACCAACCTACCCAAGTCCCTAGTCCAACCTAGTGTGGACAGATGCATGCCAACATAATACCACTACATGCTGTAGAATAAATCTACCTACTTGTCTTAGCCTAAAAGCATTATAAGTTTTAAATGGTTAACTTTTATCGATTAACTTTAACTTCCGTTAAATTTTTGCGAAAACGCTTTAACGATTGTCGAACTTAATATTTTAATTAACGAAGTTAACTTTTGGATTGCCTGTGCCCACCTATGATAGTAGGTCAATTTCCCTCCTATTATAGAGGAGACTAGCCCGGCAGTGGGACGTATGTGAGCCGAGATGATGATAACTAAGAAAAGAATCTTGTGTTGCGAAGGACTTGGACAAAATTAGCGGAAAAATTAAAACACCCTGACTCGGAGCAAACGTGCGGATCGTATGAAGAACTATCCTGTGTGATGGTCCAACCAACGATTCTTAATAGGGAGGTAGGTACGTGGATTTGATAACTGTGCAGTTAAATTTATATACAGATATACAGCAAAACATGCAACACAAAACCCAATTGTTAAATTTAATGAACTAGGTACTTCGTGTCGCTTCTCCTTCGCATAGGTCATATGAAAAGCCACATCTTTTCTGCCTGATTATATTGTTACATAACCGCCGCTTGCGGATTAAGCAATAGCAAAGGCCTATTTTGTCATAAACTGTTAATAAACTATGTTTTTCAATATCCAAATTCGGTTGAAATCAGTTTATTTGGGACTTTTTTTTTTGGGGGTGGGTTGCGGTCGGCGCGCTCCTCGCACCACTCCGTCCGGGGCGACAGAGGGGCGTAAGCACGCACACCCGTAACCCACCCACGTTCACGTCGCCTTCGTCGTTGGGCCGACCACCGGGTTTATTTGGGACTGAGAGATTGTCCAAAGTTTTTATGGGAGGAGAGCTTAAGCGACTCTCCTAGCGTACTTACGCATATTCGTAACACACAGGCCCGCCGTAAGCGAGCGTGCAACGCGTGCACCGCATTCGGGCGGCACGTTCAGGGGGGCGGCAAATCGAGCGACCCATTACGTAATTCATGTCATAATATCCACCCAACCTTAAGTATAAGAAATGTCATCGCATGGAAAAAGGGACCTATTGGCGTTAACACCGCCATCCGTTAAAACTAAGATGCAATACCAAACGTTCGTCTGTGAGCAGCCAACACTTACGCATGGTTGGTGGCCCCGATCTGTCGGACGCCCGGTCTTTGGAATGTCGGCTACGACGGCGTTGCGAGTCCCTCCCGGGCTGGGCGTAATTTACTACACCGATGACACGCTCGTTACAAGACGCTAGAAGAGGCAGCGTGCCTGGCAACTCTCGGCACCGAAGAGATTGTCAGGCGGATCGAGGCGTTGAAGCTAGGTTGACCGTGAACTCGTCGTAATCTCTTGAACTCGTCGCAATCAAGTGAACTCGATGCAATCCCGTGAACTCGTTACAATGCCGTGAACTCGTCGCAATCATCGGTAGGGCGGCGCAGGCGCGAGTACCTGCGCCTGATGTTGCCCTAGACGAGGACGCGGGTCCCTGAACCGGGGATTAGTCCATCACTCGCAGAGAGGCTGATCACCCGCAGAGGCTGACCGCGCGAGGACGACCGACGTCCTGGGAGAGGCGTTCAAAAGGGATGGTACCCGAAAGGGTATCCGGCCGCGCTGGCTACGGACAACAAGGGACTCTGTACTGTTGGTCGGCCCAATGGCGAAGGAGAGAGATTACGGTAGGTTATGTGGCCACCTGCCATCCTTTCGTCGGCCCGGACGGCTGTCGGTGGCGTGTGCGCTAACCATACCCCTCCAAAAAAAGGGGTGGCCCTAAATAAGACGGAGGCCATATTGTTTCATGAGCCTTGCAACGATCCATCCGCCAGGGCCTCGATCACTGTCAATTCAGTCCCCATCAACATCCGAGCTCAGATGGGTCTGGTCCTCGACGGGCGATGGTGGTTCAGGGAGTATTGTCGCCAACTTGCTCAGCGGCTTGTCGACGCGACGTCCGCCCTTTCGTGGCTCATGCCGAATGGATTGAGCGGAACGCGGACTCAGCGTTACGTGCCGACGCCGACGTCTATACACGGTGGGTGGTTCGGTCCATGACCCTATACGGCGCACCTGTGTAGGTGAAGTCCCTGACCGTCCCACTCAGAGGACGTGGCGACGGAGTCAGCGTGCCAGCATGCTTTGTCAGGAACTCCCCTCTTGGGACTTGGAGGCGGCGATGCTTGCTGCTCTTTACCGACGGATCTTGGTGACGTTGGTGGGGGGCCGACTATGTCTCGCTATGCGAGCTGGCCGCCTGGTGGAGCGAAGTGCACCGGGATGTCATTGCCCGTTGGGCACTCCGGCTGGAAAGGCCTCGGTTCGGTGTTCGGACTGTCGAGGCCTTCCGGCCGGTGCTGATAGAGTGGTTGCGTCGACCGACGGCACGGCGTCCTCTCCTGCCGACTGATGCAGGTCTTTGTCGGGGCATGGTCGTTTCGGCAAGTACCTGCAAAAGGTCGCGGTAGGGGAGGAATTCCTCTACCACGACACACTCCGCTGCTGGCGCGTTGGGCGGTGCAGGCGGTGGATGGATCGGGGATTACTCCGCCATCCGCAGAGAGGCCGACGGTCTGAGGGCAACGCCCTGGCCGGCACCACTGCATTGTTGCTGGGGCGTCAAAGGGGACGGTATCCGAAAAGGTAACCCGCCGGTCCGGCCACGGATGTCTCGGTACCAGTGGTTAGCCCAATGGCAACGGGGAGGGAATACGGTAGGTTATGAGGTGGCACGCCGCTCAGCCGTCGTCCCGAACAGGTTGACTGACATTGATTCCAAAAAAAAGGCGGCATAATCGGTATTGCACGCGCGCGATGAAACAGCTAGCGGCGGGCCTGGTAACACACGTGTAATCTGTCAGAGTTTTAACCTTCTAGATTCGTACTGCATTTTTAGTGACTCAGTTATACATTGATATCTATTATAAATTATTACTTAATAGTATTTGTGTATTATTATTTAACAATTATTGCACAGAAGCTATTCACACTTTCATTTCAAACACGTAATCCTATTTAAAAAATTTTACACTGAAATTTATTATGATAAGACTGAAATTCTGATGCGCAACTGTTTTGTGGAATGAAAATTGGTGTAGGTAACACTGTCAGGCAGGTAAGGTGGGAGCAGTGTCTCGCTTGCCTTCATAGGAAAAGGAAAAGAGACACATGTTCTTCTCGCTTTTATAATTTTATGTAAATAAATATATGATAAACACAATCTATCTTATTCAAGAATGATTAATTAATAATTAAAATGTTTCCCTGTACCTATTATAAAAATTTCATTTCTATCAAACACGCTGAGTTTTTCTTTTCGGAAATTGTCAATGGTCATCTCTGTATGGTGACGGTCTAAGAAAACAGTTATCCCCAACATCTTCATTTTTCTTGGTAATTATAAGAATAGATTAATGAATATAAATAGATAATATCGCTGTAAGACAAGGGAACCTCGAAATGAAATTCGTCTGTTCGTTATTTTATTTATTTATTTAAGACAACACCCTGCACTAAGGAAATAATCCTTGTATTGCGGGGGACTTTACAAACATATAATTAACGGACACAAATTACATCCAGACTCAGAACAACAATTTGTGGATCGCACAAAGTGTTGTCCCGCGTGGGATTCGAACCCCCGACACTGGCGCTGTAGGTCGCTATCTTAACCACTGCGCCATCTGTGCAGTCACACACGGTGCTCACACGGTTATTTGCACGACACCTATGCCTAAAATAGCAATTAAAAAATTTTTATATGTCTGTCTGTCTGTTTGTTCCGGGTAATCTTCAAAACGACTGGACCGATTTCAAAAATTCTTTCACCAATGGAAAGCTGTAATATCAGGGCGTAAACTAGGCTGTATTTTATCCCGGTATTCCTACGGGAACGGGAACTACGCGGGTAAAACGACTATAACCTATAACCGAAGCGAAGCGAGGGCGGGTTGCTAGTGGTATATAAGAATGATACACCCAATTCAGATAAAAATATGTGGGTAGGGTTACAGATAAAAATATGTAGGTATATAATAATGATAATATTTTATTACGCTATGGGCATGCACTTACATAACTTTGTTTATGTACGCAAATGTTAATATACCTATCAGGGTAAGATAACTTTATTATCGCACACGATAACTAAGAAACAAACCGGTTTTTTCTTTATCTAAGTAAAGTTGTTTGGTGTACAAGTGGCTCAAATAATGGACAAATATTTTAAAGGAAAAAGAATTCTTGTTACTGGTGGCTGTCAAGGTAAGCTAATGACTAATTAACAATGATAAGTAGGTACTTTACTCATTAAGAAAGACGAGAATCATGCGGTGTGTAAAACTTGTAAGCGTGGTAGAACAGCACCATTTCTCTTCCATTGTAGTGGAACCGCCTACACAGCCAACAGTGGCGTAACTACAGAGTGGCAAGTCGGCCCCCGGTCAGAGCAGGATCCCAACTCCCAACATAAACATTGGAGAGTCCGATGAATTTGTCACGGACCTCGAACGATATAGTTACTCCACTGATAGACAACAACAGCAGCCCTCAATAATTCGCACTTTTATCGCAATACCTAGCATATAACATAGCAACAATTTTCTTATGTAGATATCCTGTCGACTGAGCATAGCTCCAAATATCGTAATACTATTGCGAATGGCTTGACATTATAACTTAAGGTTATATTAACCTTTTTTTCTTGGTGATCCGAACCCTGAATGTTACGAAGCATTGCAGTAATTGCAACTACATATTTTTGTTTTAATAGGTATGTTTTTAGCTGGTAGTTGCAAATGACTTTTATAGCTTTATTTGGTAATTGAAATTATAATTCTCATCAACTCAGATATATGCTATAATACTAGACTCGGATCTGTTCCAACTGAGAGAAACTAGTCTAATTAGATATTGACTACTTATAATAATTTTTACCAATTTATCTGACATTTATAAGTATACACATTTCTGTCAATATATCTGTACACAGGCATTGGCCGTGGCATAGCCGTCGAATTATGGAGACAAGGCGCTAATGTGGTAATAGTATCCAATCAACTGGAAAATCTCGAAGTAATTAAGAAGGAGTATCCCTCTATAGAAGTTGTATGCGTTGACCTTTGCGATTGGGATAAAACTAGGGAAGCTGTGAATTCTATTGGAGTATTAGACGGTTTAGTCAACAGCGCCGGAGTAATTTTTATCGAACCGTTCCTTGAATTTTCACCAGAAAGCTTCGATAAGTGAGTATTTAAGTCTTACTCTTAAAATTTAAGGAGAAATTACTAAAGCCACTTAATAAAAATGGTTTTGTATGTTTACTAGGACAATGTCAGTCAATGTAAGAGCTATGCTGAATATAAGTCAAATTGTGGCAAAGAAAATGATTGACAACAAAATCAAGGGTTCTATCGTAAATATATCATCACAGGCATCAAAAGTAAGTATTTGAAGGGAAGCTTCAATGGCACTAGGAATAAAAATTTAGAAATGATAGCACACCTCGACGGATTACCCAAAGCACTGTTCTTATCATTATAGCCTATACAGGTGTCTCACGTTATGGTACAACTGGTCAAACCAGAGTTCGGCAATGGCAGGGTTGGGCAAAATCTGATTTTTATTAAAAAAATCAAAAACCATTGATTTTTTAAGAAAAATCATGATTTATTTGATTTTTTTAAAAAAATCATGATTTATTTGATTTTTTTAAAAAAATCATGATTTATTTGATTTTTTTGATTTTTTAAATTTGAACATAAAATTTTAACATTTTGATTCTTTGAATTTATTGTTAATTATTTTAATGTATAAGTCTAAAAATTATAATACAGTTTGCGCCTCAAAAACTTGTGACAACGCATTAGTCGCGCTTCTTGCTTCTTGCAAGAACATTCTTGTCGCGATTTGTTTTCCTTCTGTCCTATACACTCACTCACTATACAGAGCCGAGTGAGGCACGAACGCGTTTGTTGTGCTTTTTGCAAGAATATTCCTGTCGTGTCGTGTCGAGGCTTGTTTTCCTTTTCAACCTATAAATTGACGTTCGCGCATTTCGCTAGTTTAGTTAAGTAATTAAGTGAAGTGAAAACATATAAATAAAGTAAAATGAGTGGAAGAAAAGAGGACCCAATATGGCAGTTCTATATTAAGACAACAAATCCAAATAAATTGGGGTGTAGGGCTATTTGTAGAAAGTGCAAGAAAGATATTCAAGGGTTAGTCCAAAGACTTAAAGCACACCACGATGTTTGTAATTATCAAGAGAGGAATACAGGTAATTAAATTATTAATTTTATTTTATTTATATTTTAGGCATATATGATTGTTTTTTGTTTTTAAATGTTAGGTGAAATCTAACACGTGGCGTGGCCTTTAATGTAACTTTTTTAACGCGACCTTTCCCAGGTTAATTATTAAAGATTATCTTTACTCTTCTATACTTACTTAATTTTTAATTTTTTTCAACTTAAAAAAATAAATTTGCTTTTACATCTCTATTGAACATTTTAACTTTATTTTAAAATCAATAATTCAATACTATATCAATATATCATCAATTATAATTAATCAATTTCAATTTTCAGTTATGTTTTTTCTCTTTCCAGAGAGTCGAATGTCGCTTGACAGTTTTGCTAGCACATCATCTGCCTCAAGTTGTAGTTCACTCATGACGAAAGTACCAACACCAAAAAGTCCAACAACTTTTGAGCCAGTCCAAAAAAAGAAAGCAATCGAAACTCAGCCTACCATGAGTACCATGAGTAGTTTTGTAATGCGGACTTCAACTGCTGAAAAACATAAAATTGACAAACAAATAGCAAAGGCTATTTTTGCTACTAATTCGAGCTTCAGATGTATTGAGAATTTAGAGGTGAAAAAAGCCATTCAGTTATTAAGGCCTGGTTATACACCGCCCTCGAGAAAAACGGTAGCAACAAGTCTTTTGGACGAAATCTATGAAGAGGAAAAAGAAAAATATTTCTCCTCCCTTTCAGGACAGTCCGTAAATATGTCAATTGATGGGTGGTCAAACGTGCACAACGAACCAGTGATATGCGCAACGATAACCACTGAAGATGGACAAGCCCTCCTATACGAAACTATAGACACATCAGGAAATCCACATACTTCAGAATATTTAACTCAAATAGTTTGTGACCTGATTTCTTCATGTGAATTA
This sequence comes from Lymantria dispar, assembly GCA_032191425.1. Classification (NCBI taxonomy): domain Eukaryota; kingdom Metazoa; phylum Arthropoda; class Insecta; order Lepidoptera; family Erebidae; genus Lymantria; species Lymantria dispar. Next base: position 13,200,905 of record CM063451.1, read on the forward strand.
AAATACAAGTGTACCGTAAAATCTTTTGTGACAGACAATGCCGCAAATATGACACTTATGAGAAAAACATTAGAAGAAAAAACGAACGCAAAAGTTATAACTTATGGCTGCTCTGCACATATTTTTAATTTACTGTGCAAGGACTTTCAAGTTAAAGACGTTATAGAACATGTGGTCCAAATTGTTAAATATTTTCGAAATAACCATTTGGCTAGAGCTAAATTCAGTCAAGCAGGAGGCAGCGCTTTAGTCCTTCCAAGCGATGTGAGATGGAATAGCCTTGGCAACTGCTTAGAGATGTATGTCACTCAGTGGAACATCATATTAAAAATCTGCGAAGAAAATAAAAACGAGATTGAATCCACTATTTACCGAAAAGTTTCAAATATTGCGATTAAACATGCAGCGCAAGATTATTTAAACATTTTAAAACCTATATCAGTTGCTCTTGATACTGCGCAGAGGAAAAATGCTACTATCGCAGATACTGTCGAGCAGTGGAAACATTTACAATATATCTTTGATGAATCTGTGGAATTACCATTACAAAAAACACAACAATTTAATAATCGATATAAGCAAGCACTAACGCCATATCATTTTATAGCGTATATGTTGAATCCACAAAAAAACAAAATACCAGTTAACACCAGAAGAAAAGAATATAGCTCTAGAAACAATTAAAGAGTTACATGAAAACAATGGACTGTTACCTTTAGTAATAAAGTTAAATGCCCGCAGTGCTCCATTTAAGCAAGTTATGTTTTCGGACGAAGTAATAAAAAATGTAAACTGACTACAATGGTGGTTATCACAAAATGATGAATCGGAAATCTTGAAACAGTTGCCAATAATAAAACAGTACCTGTGTGCAACTGCTTCTTCAGCTTCAAGGAACGCGTATTTAGCTCTTTTGGTCTTATACACTCGGATATTAGAAACAGATTAGGCATAGAAAAAGGAGGAAAACTCGTGTTTTTGTTTAAATTGTATAACGAAAATGAATAGACTGAAAATATACGGTAATAAAATTTAGGTGTTACGTTAGTTTAAGAATTTGGAATTATGTACTTCTTTTTTGTTGTTTTTGCTAAAAGCAGATACTTCTTTTGATTTTTGAGAAAACTTTTATGTTATGTTGTTATCTGGTTCTGAATAAAAAGGAAAAAAAATGTTTTAAATCATGATTTTAATTTTAAAAATCAAGCGATTTAAATCATGATTTTAATCGTGATTTTAATCACTTGATTTTAATCAGCCCAATCCTGGGCAATGGTGGTATGAACCCATGAAAAAAAAATACATAATATAATATCGATTCCTTAATGAAAGTTAAGTGCCTAAACATTTATACATAGATCAATATACCTTAACATTTTTAAACGTATTGGGTGCGTAGCGGGGTTCTTAGAAAATAAATTATCATCGCGCGCGGGCACCCGTCACGTGTAGCCGCTTGCTTACATACAGCGAATTTGTCTAGTTATATAGGTATCTAGTAACTTTGACTGCCGCTCGTGTTGTTATGTAACGTAGACATCACTCGCGTTTATTGACGTGAAACATCAGACCGCCTGTTGGCGTGGTGACTCGTTACCATGCTGTATATGATAGTATGTATGTGGTAGCATATATCTAGCGACTGTACGACTCTCTCCCACACTCGGTTCGGCAATACGCCATCTCTTTTATGTTTGTGCTAAGCACGTAGTTATTTGATCTATAACTAAAATACAGTGGATTTCATTTATAACGACCTCGGTTGTAACGACTTTTCGGTTATAACGATGCCGAACTTACGACCCTAGAATTTAAAGGCAATGTAGGCAATACATACATTCATACATTCGGCAATAGCGACTCCGGATATAACGCCGAATTCGGGCATACCGACTTGTTTTATGAATTATTTGGAACAGATTCCTAGAAATTGCTTGCGGATGTTGCGAACGAGACGGCAAAGGCACAAAGACTCATTCATAAGCTTTAATTATTAAGCTTTCTTGTCCTTTATTCACATTCGCAGATGGTCAAATGCTTTGTTTGTGTGTAGGGTTATCCTTTGTTTACATTCGCAGACGGTCAAATGCTTTGTTTGTGTATAGGGTTACTTAGCATGTGCACGAAGTTAAAATTATGAATCAGTTACGTAGCCACTTTCCAGTGAGTAAACAGTGTTTCTTAAACTTGTGAACATGGTTCCTAGACGTATATTTACTGTTAAAGAAAAAGTGTTAATATAATTATTCCGGATATGGAGACCTCCGGATATAGCGACGACATGGTAAAGTGGTCCCTCCGCCGTCGTTATAACCGAAATCCCCTGTACCTGAAGAAGTAGTATACTAAAGCCACGTTAAATAATTACATTTATCGTGAAAATTCTTAAAATTTAATTTTTCAACTATCCATATATTTTTTTCAAGTACTTACCTCTTTCATAGTTCGCTCTAAATGATATAATATGGAGTGTCTTTCAATCTAATGATGTCTACTAGTCGATATAGGACTCCCAACGGGGATAATGTCATAATAGCCAAGCTTAGCAGGTGGTTGGCTGATTGCAGTCAATGTTATAAGCTATGTTATATTCTATGAAAAATTAAGGTTTTTTTTTGTGGCTGGGCTGCGGTCGGCGCGCCTCCGCACCACTCCGTCCGGAGCGACAGAGGGGCTTAAGCATGCAACTCCCGCAACCCACCCGAAAACCACGTCGCCTTCGTCGTTGGGCCGACCACCGGAGCAGAGTTAACTTGTCGTCAGTGGTCGGCCCGACGGAATACCCCCTACTTGGGGTACCCTCCCATCGACCGACGTCCCCCCCTCGGGGAGGACGTCGGTCTTTCCTCACGCGGTCGGCCTCTCGGCGGATGACGGACTAATCCCCGGTCACGTCACTCGCGGCCTCGGCTAGGGCGGCATGAGGCGCAGGTAGTTGCGCCTGCGCCGCCCCATTCGCCGGCGGCGGATCTCCTCATTGAGGCTGCGCTCCTCGCGCAGGCGATCCGCCGCCTCCTTCTGCGAGATCACTGTCTCGCAGAAGGCTGCAACCGCGTCTCAATTCCCGACGCTGTCGACCATCGCCCTAGCGATGGCCGGCAGCGTCAGGTCGGCACCGATGATTGCGACGAGTTCACGGCGCTGCGTGGCCCAAGCGGCGCAGGCTTCGAGCGTATGCTGCGCCGTGTCCTCGTCGCAATCGCAGTGGTGGCAGGACGGTGTACTCTCCCTCCTTATGACCTTGTGCAGGTATTTGGCGAAGCTCCCATGCCCCGTCAACACCTGCACTAGTCGGAAGGAGAGCACCCCGTGCCGCCTTTCCAAACACTGCATCATTCGCACCCCGAACCGAGGCCTCTCCAGCCGGACTGCCCAACGGGCAATGAAGTCTCGGCGGGCGTCGACGCGCCAGGCGATGAGCTCCCTCAAGGAAACAACACCAACCTCCCCGCGCACACCCAACACCCGCCGATACAACTCGGCGAGCATTTCCGCTTCCAGGTCCCACGTGGGAGTCCCGGCCAATAGGCACGCTGCCTCCGTCGCCACCGTGCGGTATCCGCGGATGGCCCTGACCGCCATGACCCTCTGTGGTCGCCACAGAAGGGCCCTAAGTCGGACGGTCATGGACCCCGCCCACACCGGTGCGCCGTACAGGGCCATCGACCGAATGACCCCCGCGTACAGCCGTCGGCACATAGCGCTCGGTCCGCCCACGTTCGTCATAAGCCACGATAGGGCGGACGCCGATGAAAAATAAGGTAGAAATACATTGTAGTCATCTGCCGTCAGTTTCATCATATGGCAATTGTTTTAATCTGATGTTACCGACCGAGGCCATACATATAGATATATTAGATAATAATGTGAACATACATCCGGTTTTGAACTGGACAGTCTCGTTTTCGAATTGTCTATTCCTTTGTCCCCAGTGTTACAACAATGTCCCGTTTTTGCAAACCGAGCAGAAATGATAATTTTAATAGTGATGTGTTTGTGCTTTTTTTTACTTTAAGTCCATATTTTTATCTATTCCTGCAATACTTCACGTGTTCTCGTTCTTTTTAGCCTTTAATTTCACAGTTTTCTTATTTCTGCAAATGTTCCATTCTGCAAAAATAACGAGAACGTTCAAGCGTCCCATTTTAATGTAAAAATATGGTCACATTAGGTGTAGATAGGCAACCAAATACTTTGCTTCCTTTGATTAATTTATTGGGAAGTGGGTAATTTATTTATTGTAACAAACAATTTATTATAGGCAAACTCTAGGTACAACGCAACACAATCTCAAGGCCAAGCTAAAGTCTAATGATACCCACTTTTAGAATTTACCTATATTAATCTTTTTTAGTTTTTTTTTTCATAAATGTACCTACTCAATTATAAATTATTTTAGTTTTACTAATCATGGGGACTACCCCTTCTTTTTTATCCACGAGAAGAATAATTACAAATAAACCCCTGTACCAACCTGTCTAACCAGCTTAGTATAGTAATTCCATTTGAAGAAAAGACCGTGCTCAATAAGAAAGGTGAGAAAGAAGTCATACTAGAACTAACTAGTCATTCTACCTTTTTACAGGCCGCGCTACAAGACCATGTTACTTATTGTGCTTCTAAAGGTGCAGTGGATTCTCTAACGCAGGTTATGGCCTTAGAATTAGGACCACATGGCATCAGAGTTAATACAGTTAACCCAACAGTCATAATGACAGAATTGGGTAGGAAGGTCTGGTCTGCGCCTGAAAAGTCACAGGGTATGCTCTCAAAGATACCACTAGGAAGGTAATGTCAAAAATTCAATTTTATAGAAATTAAAACGAAAATCGCTGTCACATCTCTCTTGAGAACTGCCCGTGAAATCATCCTATCGTAGCTTCATCACATCATCTCAGCCCACATTAAACCCACCGTTGGGCTTGGGCCTCCTCCACATTAGGAGGGAAATTACTGACTATACCGCGCTGGTCGAACATGTTGAAATATAATTTTGAGTATTCCTTCTCTTGCATAGATGTTATATGCATATTATAAGTCGTAGTAGTCTTTTGTTATTTGCATATTATGCCCGTGGGTGTCGTAAAAGACGACTAAGGGGTTTATAACTTTTATGCATGAGAAGGAACTCTCAAATTTAAACCCTATCAATCTGTCTGACCAGCGTGGTATAGTAGGTCAATTACTATCCTATATAGGTGGCTCGAACCCAGCAGTATATGACCTGAGATGATGATTAAATATTTGCCGACGTAGGTGCACTTCTCACAGTCCTAGGTATGAATCCATCGTTGCCAGTAGCGGATTTGTGTTTGTCGCATTATATACCGCGAGATAAGCTGCCTTTAAATATTTCTAACTTTATCGCCTTTAAAATTGTGTTGCCCTAGGCACAGACCTCACGGGCCGAGACCTAAACCCGCCACTAATTATTCATTCGTTTAAGATGGTTCTGGCACCTAACCACAGTGCCGATCACATTAAATTCATTTTGAGCCAATAAGCCATTTTTTCAAAGCCGAGCAATAATAACCAATAAACCGTGAGTATGGGATGGCTATGTCAAATACGAAAATGCACAAATTGATGTAAACGTAAATTTATTAAACACTAGCAACCTGCTCTCGCTTCGCTTCGGTTTCAATAGTCTTACCGGCGTAGTTCCCGTTCTCGTGGGAATACTGGAATAAAATATAGCCTATTTTCCTCCCTAATATTATAGCTTTCCATTGGTGAAAGAATTTTTGAAATCGGTCCAGTAGTTTCAGAGCCTATTCAATCGCAGTTAGCGTTACCAAGATTGCCAGAAGAGCTGTTGTTCCCTAAACCGGTTTTTAGAATCCCTCGAAAAAGCATGGCTGGCACATTGTATTTAACAAGTTCAATTTTTTAAATGAATAGGTATTTGCAAAGATTAGTAATCATTTTTAAATTTTCAGATTTGGCGAGATCCAAGATGTTGTCGATGCAGTCTTATTTCTATTGAGTGATGGCGCAAGTATGATATCTGGCGTACATTTGCCAGTCGATGGAGGATTTTTGGCAACATAACATTATAACCTAGTGAAGAACTCCGCGTATACATTAATAACACAAATACCCATAATTTAAAACTACAAGTCCACTTGAAAATATTCACACACGTCAGCACCGCTGCATGATCGTTTGAACGTATTTTCTTTAGTGAGCATACGATCAAAATTTTCCATCCAAATTATTTGATCTTATTATTAAAAAAAAAAATTGTAATGCGCTCCAATGTTTCTTACAACGTATAGTTGTGGTTTTTTCGTCTACTCGGAGATAGTTTGTTCGTAATGAACGCTCGACAGCGTTGATCTTACAAATTGGAGTTCAATGTTAAAACTGATGTGAAAAAAAAACTCTAAATGTAGGTACTACTGAGAATTTTATTAAAATACAAAATTAAACTTCGGTTATTTTATTCAGTTTATTGTGCCAAAGGAATTTTTACATACCGGACATAGAAAACAATGCAAGCAAACTATTTATGCTAAGGTAGGCTAGCATATTGTAAATAAAAAAAAAACACTTTGCAACGTAATGTGGTTAGGAATACAAGAATTACTCTTCTGTGAAATTCAATTGGAGGGAACAATACTTACGGAGTATGGACAGTAATCGCGGGCAACACCCACGACAGTTTTTTAAAAACCATTATTTTTTTTAACGTCTATGACTATTAATCTCAAATGTTCCCTCCAATACAATCTGTAAACGAAAAATAAATATGGTGGACCTACTCTGACTTGCGATTATTAATGTGGCCTCGTAGTTTCTTGCTGCTTTACCAATTTACATGTAATTAATGATGCTACAAAAACAAAATTACACATTGCATCGAAGTAAGAGTAGATCCTCGCGGTATTTTGAGCCAATCGAATGCGACACGATTCTACAAAAAGTATAATCATTATAACAGAAAAATAATTTCATCGACGTTTAAACACTACAACAGTTATGTTTGTATTTTATTCCATTACCTAGGATTATTGTAAAAAACAGTGTGTCCGCTTACCTAAATCTTAAAATTATTATTTACACAAATTAAGTCCATAAAGTCTTTCGTCGTCTATAGCGTTACACTTATATACGTTAGGAGCAAGCCACGAACTTCCCTCGCCAAAGCATTTGAGATACATGATACGCACTCCACACACTGACGACAAGCACAAGACATTTTCAGATAACCCGAAGGGCGACAATCACGATACAGGCGGCTCCAACACCTGCCCACGCATTTGTCTGCACATCGTTACCTTCATGTATTTAAACACGAACACATCTACTATACAACAATAGAAACACAATATCATTAAAATATTTGGATACTAACTTATCAACCTTCCTCTTACTCGCTTCCAAATAAATCAACACTCGATATTTGTAAATACTAAATTACACTGATATCAACGTTGGCACAGCATTGAAAACAATATATCTTTATTGGTGATAAAACTTGCAAATGTACAAATAAATCAAAATGAAAGTAGACAAATAAAATGCTATGTTTTACCCTGTAGATCTAATTAATATTTGTGTTAATCTTACAAATAATTAAATGGGGGTTTAATAACATAATAATAACAGAATTGTTTTGTGGTATACGGCTGCAAGTGCCTATTAAATGTGCATAGATGAATTATATAAAAACCAAAACAATATCATGACAATGGGATCATTTAAATCTCAAAGCTTTGCGATTCAAATCCTTGTAATGGACTTAAATATATATTATATACCATATGTACATTATAAATTGAACCTAATTCTCAGTCATATTAAGAGGTGACGGTACATACGTAATACACACTTCCATTCCAAATATTATGAAATTTCACTTAAAAAAAAATTTAACATTAAATTCCATATTTACAAATTAATATTTAATTTATAACATTCACTAGATATTGGCAGAATAAGACGTATTACTGCTTCCCATCAAAAGCAAATCGTAGATATAATCGCGAGAAAATACAAAGAGAATGGTAACAGATTTAATTGAACTAGGTACATAATGTATGAAAATTTTGGTAATTTACATGAGATCATAGATTCTTTGAATTCCTTGATCATTTTATTAATGAGAAATAATAGTCGATAACGTGAATGTAGTAGATATCTACATACACGTTATCCTACCATCGTTTATGTGAAATGAAAACTTCGGGTATTCATTTCAAAATTCGTCAAATATTTTACAATAGACACTAGTACGGGAATAGTATCATAATGTATTTTTTTTTTACTATATAAACCTATGGCAGTGGCTGGACTTACTTTGAAAGACTGATAATTTACATTATCACTTTAGGCCGCCTATAAAGTTGAACGGAATATCTTTAGTAATTCGACAGACGACTGTGTCGTACAAATGTCTAACTGCCGCACTCAGAAACGATACTTTAATTAAACATTTATAGATTAAGACAAGAAATACATGATAATTAATGTTAATTGAAGCATCTGAGCACGGCAAAGAGTAACAATATAAAGTTTTGTAAAATGAATATGCTTAATAAACTTGGAAGACAAAATGCTATACTCAATACAATATGTATTGAAGAGAACTAAAAAGAAACAAAATTATATTGCACAGTTTAACATGTCACTATTTTTTGCTAACACAATGAATGAATAGCAGATAGATTTCTTTAAAGCCAGATATTAGGATATATTTAATGCTTGGCCGCAAAAAACATCGGTATCAACATTTAATTTAAAAAAAAATAATATTAATTTTCAAGTTATATTTACATAGATATAAAGGAGTTTAAAACATATACAGAGCATTGAAAACAGTCCAAAATTTTGTTATAAAAATATCTAATAAATATCCACAAGGTACTTATGAAAGGGCTTTTAACATAAAGTTCTAGCCAATCTGACTTAAAAAACATATTATAGCTTAAATATTTAGTTGTAATGAGAGTCAAGGTCTGCAACCGATTTTTTTGAGACCAATTATAACTTTATCAGTATCATATGGTATCTTACTTCTAAATATAACTGAGCATAAAGTACAATGATGCATGAGTAGGCCTCGAAGTATTTCCATGTTTAAAGACCAATATTTAAATTTTCAATTAAAATATAACTATTCAATTTTATAATATGATCAAATTGAAAATGATAACAAATGGGGCATTATTCATAAAACTGTAATTTCCAATTTGTAAAACAAATTCTTCCATATTAATTATAAAAAAAAGGATTAAATTTGGCAAGAAAATGTAATTTTCATTCAATTAATTATAATGATCAAATTTGAGAGCGAAACAAATATGCCACTTTAGTTTTTTTTCAACTGATGATTGAAATACCGCTTTCAAATAAGAAATTTAAACATGAATAACTATTCGAGCCACTCAGCATCACTTAGTCTAATTAAATAATTTACAATAATATGAATGTTAACACGAATGCATACAAAATTGTTTTCTTACTATAAGAATCCCCTCGATACTTCACACATACGCAGTTACATTAGTCGAATTGTTAATTTCCAATCTGTTTTACATAGTCATATCATTTTGGCCATGAGGTCGGTTATCAGTTTTATCATTCTATCAATATATACATTTATCAATTCGAAGTAACGCAATAAATTACAAAAACCGCGTACGTATATGATTCGAGTTATGGGACGTATTACTTCCAAACCTAATCTCGAATCGTCGACGTGTATCGACGTTCGCGGCTCAAATCCACTGCGCGGTGTGACGTGATAAGTCGTCGTTATAACACCGTCATATTACACCAATATAATCGAGTGTGTTGTTCAAACATTATGTGCTGGTCACAAGTATGAACGTGGAGGTCCATAATAGTGGTGTTGTTAGTGCGACGACAGCGAGACTCCTCACCGCCACTCAGAGATGGCAGCTACCGTCGTGCTTGGTTGACCTGCCGCGCCTGCCGCTGTGTACATAAAAAAATCATTTAAAAAAATAATATATATAAAAATTTACCGACTTACTTATCTTTCCCAAGGGTTTCATAAAATGATCACAGTAAGAAACCTTTGAATAAAACCTAGCCATTTCATCAGATTGGTATAGTACAATTCTATTACTAATATGGACTATGATGACTTCTGATAATGGTGTTGTTCATATTTTGGAGTGCCCAAAATATGGCGGAGTAGACTAAGCAGCAAATTTCCTTTTTGAAATGTTATGAATCTGGGGACAATTTCCAAGCAGATAAATATGCAATCAACAATATTTCGTCATGAATCAATGTTATTTATGCCTGTTGCGAATGTTTAGTAAGTCCTTTGCAATATCTCTGTAAACCGTTTAAATAAGAGACATTTTAATTACAATATAAACACAAAAATTCCTCTGCAAAACAATAAAATATTTTCTAGTGCAATGTTAAAATCATCCACGAAGACTTTTCGCCCAAGACATTTATAATATACTAAACAAGTATAATGGATGCAGTTATATTCCTCTACTCACATAAACAACTAGGGACGGCTGAACATGTAAGGTATGCCTCTGTCCGCTTTAAATATTCTCTGAAGCATGGAAAACAAGTGACGATTTATGATAAATATGCACATTATATTGTAAAGGTGCATGCATTGAGTTGGAGACATATTCTATTCTGGTCCTTTTTGACAAATCGTCCGAGCATACGGCAAACGGCGTGTGAGGTTATTAGATGCTATATTATCTCTACACTGCCATTGATTGGGCCACTGGCTGTTTGACTTCGGTAGCCCATCGGATGGACGGATCTTTTGGACATACTCGGCGAATCTAAACAAATAAATAAAATTGAAGTGTCTGTTTGTAATGTCGAAATATTGGACTTTCTTCATGCTCACACGGTTATTTGCACGACACCTATGTCTAAAATACAGTTTCAAAATATTTTTTGTCTGTTTGTTCGAGGTAATCTTCAAAACGGCTGGACCGATTTTGATAATATTTTACTACCAGGTAGCTGTCTATATAAGGAGTTACTCCTTAGGAGTAACTTAGGCTATATTATATCCCGGTATTCCCACGTCAACAGGAACAATGCGGGTAAGGCGATTGAAACTGAAGCGAAGCGAGGACGGGTGGCTAGAATATAATACAAAATGATACGATAAATGAGATGAAATTCATTTGTCATACTGGAAAGACCATATGAACTGCACAGATAACATAATGTAGTAGCAACCTCCCACACTGAGCGTCATGGATTCAATTTGTTGTCTATATGTTATTTGTGTTCATCAAATGTATATTTGTAAAGTCCCCTGCAACACAATGATTTATTACTTAAAGCTTACGCTAACGTCTTGTTAGATAAAAAAACTATATGCTTTTAAACTGTAGTAAATATGATAGAATCCTCGCAGTTTTGACGGAAACGTGACAATGCCCTTCAATTATATTCAATACTAGCAATCCGCCCTCGCTTCGCTTCGGTTATAGGTTATAGTCGTTTTACACGCGTAGTTCCCGTTCCCGTGGGAATACCGGGATAAAATATAGCCTAGTTTACGCCCTGATATTATAGCTTTCCTTTGGTGAAAGAATTTTTGAAATCGGTCCAGCCGTTTTGAAGATTACCCGGAACAAACAGACAGACAGACAAAAATTTTTTAATTGCTATTTTAGGCATAGGTGTCGTGCAAATAACCGTGTGAGCACGAAAAAAGCCTATTATTTTGACATTACAAACAGACACTCCAATTTTATTTATTGGTATAGATTACAATGTTATAATGTAATATGTTCAAATGATTTTGATGGTATTTTATATAATGTAATGTGGAGAAAGTTATGTTCTAGTTAATTAATACAAAATATAACCTTAATTAAAATTTTTTTCATGCACCCCAAAATGCCCAAAAGATATCTGTGCCATTGCACCATAAAATGCAATAATTTGATTTACTGACGAGGAATTACTATAAAATGAAGTCATAATCTATCTTTTATTTACAAATAATGTACATTATATCAATAAATACTACAATAATAACTAGATTATACGATATGATTTAATTTGATAAAACTGTCAGATTAGTCATGTACTAAGAAACTGTGAAGGCGCTTTATTAACATGCTTTATTATAGTTTACGTAAATTATATTTACGTAGTGCCTGTGTATCACCATGTAAAATTAAAATCCTGAAAATGGTCAAATCAAATTTATGGAAATGTCTTGATGACAGGTAGTCTAATAAGTTTTCATTAAAGGCAGTATCTAATCCCCACCACACATTCCCACCACTGTAACTCCTGTAAGCCAGGATCCACAATGGTCTCCGTATAAGACACTGAGGTTTGACCCTCAGGAAGTCCCGGGAATCGCTTTTAATTGTCTTGGGACCCGCAACAAATTTAATTAGAAAAGAAAACAGGAGGAGTTGGAAAGATTCCACTTCCCTCCTATGCAAAGCGGGAGATATGAAGCAAAGTTGGCTGATAAGCCAGTAAATAAGAGTTTGTACAACTATGTGAAACGCAGCGGTACAGCACCACGGATTGGACAAAGCTTAATGGACCTATTTGTGAGCTTTAGGTTTGATTACAGTAATAGGTATGGCAAAAGCGCCTAAACGCACGGAAATTTTCTCGAGTTGCTACAAGATCCGAATAGTATACTACCCCAGACGTGACATGCACATTATCTAACATGACGTTCCGCTCGTTGCGCCAGAGAATGCACTCCCAAAGGATGTGATGAGCTGTTTGTTCCAAATTGGAGTTTGAGGTCGAACATTGACAAAATGGTGAATCTACTAGTGTAAAATAGAATAATTTGCTTCTAAAATTCCCATGGCCTGTGAGGAAATGGGCTACATAGTGGTCAATTTCTAGCCAAGTTCTCTCCAAACGTTCACGAACAGATGGAAAGAATAGATATAGATGACGACCTTTTGTTGACGAATCCCATCTTGCCTGCCATTCAGTCAGGAGCTTATCGTTAACGACGGATTGCGGTGCAAAAAGTCTAGTAATTTTATTACGATCGCGTGGTAAAAGAAAATTGTTAGTCATGTTTTCCCTAGTGGAATAATACATGGACGCACGTTTTTGTATCTCTAAGTCGACCGGAAGTACACCTGCAAGTACTGGTAAGGCTTCGGTGCTAACTGTTCTGTATGCCTTACACAGAAATATTAGCGCTAATCGTTGACTCTGTAGTAACTTATTAAAGGCAGTATATGTAATGTACTGCCCCCAATATAAAAACTACTCACTATTATCTTGTTCTTGATTTTGTTCATGACGTCGTAGGGTACGGTCGTTACCAGTTGATTGATAATTACCGCGTTGCCCGCCTGAAAATGCATATCAAAATCTTGATTAGATAAAATTTAAGGCTTCTTAAAAATTATTGTTATTCACCACTGGCAAAACCATTACATTAAATTAACTTTAATGCAATGTTTTATAGATTGACTTAGTGTCACGTAAAATGTAGGTGTCATAAGACAGACATTATCTTTCTATAAAACTTATTCGTAAACAGAAAAGTGATTGTTATAACCCGAGACTTGGTAATCTATTTCAGCAGATACTACGTTTGTGTGGTGAGAGAGCAACAATATAATTGTAACCCACTCCTTTCTTTCAAGTGGGTGAACGAAAGACGTTTAATGGATGCAAGCAGATAACATTCATATAAAAGGAAAAATTTAATAGAGACTATACCTATAACTTTTCTGAGTAGCATGATATATTAGGCAAATTTCTCTTTCAATGTGGAGAAGGTTTGAGCCCAGCAATGAGAGACATGTGAGTTGAGACGATCATAATTATTATATTAGCATAAGTTGGAATATTAGTCAGTACTGGCTTTTTGAGATAACAATAAAGTACTGGATCTACTAAAACTCTTTTGAGAAAATAGAAAAGTGCAGAGCCAACCAAATCTAAGCCATAGCAATTAGAAATAGTTCGAAGGGAATTAGTAATTAAGTGGTCTTTAAGTGGCTTATAAAATAAAACTCACCAAATTTGAGCATATTCCAATCAAATACATAATCGTACGTAAATCCTTGTCGATGGAAGAGTGTGCGAAATAACTGACGTAGATGACTATAGTCGGGTCTTTCTTCGAAACGAAGCCGTCGGCAATACTTCAAATATAGTTGGAATTCAATAGGATGATTCTGAAAACGTATAGAAAGTATATATTAGCTCGCATACTTCTATCTTCAACTTTATTTACTGCAGAGGTGCTCTACTTTGGCCCATTTTTTTACAAGACAACATTCCGCAACTGTGTCGCGTAGGATTTCACAAACAATTATTAATTCAAAGGACATACATTATACGCAGAACAATAATTCTTATAAAAAATTGTCCTGAATGGATCTAACACACGGCACTCATGGAGTGCTGCTGCCGTTCTTCTATTGATCCCTTACCGATTTTTACGACTTCCATGTAAGGGATAGTGACACATTGTATTGTGTTCTCCAGGATTAAGAGCCGTCAGCGTTCATCCATACTTCAGGCAAAGCTGTTAAAGCTATTTGCGCCGAACAGCCATAGACAAAAAAAACATGTGTTCTCAATCTGTCACATGTGGTGACAGATTGAGAACACATGTTTTTTTTGGTGGACAAGCCGTGAATGCATGTCAATAATTAGATGAAACCCCTTTTTTTGGAGTGGGTTATGGTCAGCGCACCCACCGCCTGTCTCCGTCCGGGGCGACAGAGGGGGCGGCGCGCGACCCCATAACCCACCATAGCACGTCGCCTTCGTCGTTAGGCCGACCACCGGTACAGAGTTCCTTGTGCCCCGTGGTCGGCCTGACAGAATACTCCGCGGGGCACCCTCTCCTCTCAACGTCCCCTTCCAAGTACGTCGGTCGCCGTCGCGCGAGTTCTTAAAACCCCGGTCTACCCCTTCAGATAAAAGTTCAACATGATAAAAAACTGATATTGAATTCTGATATTAAAAATTATCGCTTATAGCTCTACTTTTTTTAATTTGTGGTTAATTTGTTACAAGTAATACATATGACTATCAGTTTAAAATGATAATAGTCATCAAGACATTATTATCTTCTAGCATTTGCCTGATTCATTTAATAATTACGAGAAATATAATCCCCTAATGTGGCGACGGTAAGAATATAATTTTTGCCACTCGTTACTTGCCCGTGGGAGTCGTAAAAATCGCCTAAAGGTCACCACCAGGAGAGTGGGCAAATCTCTCCTGGAAAAAATACTTCACTACGACCGCCCAATCCGCCTGCCAAGCGTGGTGATTACGGCATTATGCCCTCACTTCTGGAAGAGGTCAAAGTCTAGCTGTAGGCGGCGAAAGGCTGAAATGGCGATGAATATGAAATAATGCTTTCAAAATTTTTCTTTTAACTCTTATCAAGAATATGTGTATTATATTATTATACTGTATATTTCCCATTGAGAAATAAGAGTGGTTAAAAACCGATATAGGCGCATTCTTAAAACGAAAATATACGTAGATATATATTTACCTTACATACCATTTTTTAGTCCATTTACGTCAGACAAGGATGAAGACGAATAAGGGATGTAAATAAATACCTACAACCCTGTGTCTAAGGAGTTATAGTACATTTAAAGTCACTAAATGAAAAGAAATATTAATTAAAATAGGTAATGGATTAGTAATAATTCTTACTTTGCAAAGTTCGTCAAAAGGTGTAGAAAGTTTCTTTTCAGATATTCTCTCGTATTTCTGGCGCTTCGTGGCAGCTTTGAGGCCTTGCCAGGGTAGGCTTCCGCGATTGAAATACATCAGCACGTAACCCAATGACTCCAGATCATCGCGGCGTGATTGTTCAATGCCTAAATGCGTATTTATCGATGCATATCTCGCTGTTCCTATAATTTACAAATTATTTATGATGAACTCCTTTATTATAAATACCATTTCTCCAGCGTGGAGAAAACTTTGCTTCAGATTTTATTTTATATACTAGCAACCTGCCCTCGCTTCGCTTCGGTTTTAGTCGTTTTACTAGCGTAGTTCCCGTTCCCGTGGGAATACCGGGATAAAATATAGCCTAGTTTACGCGCTGATATTATAGCTTTCCATTGGTGAAAGAATTTTTTAAATTGGTCCAGCCGTTTTGAAGATTACCCGGAACAAACAGACAGACAAAAATTTTTTAATCTGTATTTTAGGCATAGGTGTCGTGCAAATAACCGTGTGAGCATGAAAAAAGCCTATTATTTTGACATTACAAACGTCTGTTTGTAATGTCAAAATAATACTCCAATTTTATTTATTGGTATAGATTTCTTCCCTTATAAAGACGCTATCGCTCAAAGTCCGACAGTCTTTTAATGAAAGCAATGAAAGGGGGGCGGTAAATTGTGTTACTCCGCATCATCCCAAGGGTAAGATTATGGATTTTTAATAACGATTTTAAAAGATATCGAGCTAATCTACTACCTACAGCGCCAGTGTCGGGGGTTCGAATCCCACGCGGGACAACACTTTGTGCGATCCATAAATTGTTGTTCTGAGTCTGGATGTAATTTGTGTCCGTTAATTATATGTTTGTAAAGTCCCCCGCAATACAAGGATTATTTCCTTGGTGCAGGGTGTTGTCTTAAATAAATAAAAAAAAAAATCTTTCTGAGGCGTCTATGTCTAGCATCTCACCACTAACGCAACCTAATTAGACAAATCATACACCAGTTTTTTAAGTGTTTAATTCTAAAAAATCTGCCTGGTCATGTTTGTTTGACTATCTTGAGTATCAACAATAACGGTACATAATACTGAGTTCTGATGTTTTTGCGAGTATTACACATTTCTATTTCATTCCCAACGCTTCGAATTGTTGGAAACTTCGCGAAATCAAAAATCAAATAGAAATGCGATAAAATCTGAAACAATAGTTCTATTTCAAGTACGTAATACATTACTTAAAGGTGGTGTGAGACACATTTTTGGAAAAATGCTCTTAATAATTCAATTGCAGTATCAACCCCTCCGCTTCTGTTTAAGTCCAAATCTATCCAGAATAATATAATATACTTTTTCAGTCTGGTCACCGATGTCAATAAATCGGAACCAATAGTGCACCCCATAGTTATGGGGAGGGAATATGGTAGCTTATGAGACCCCAAGCCGCCCTTCTATCGCCCAGACGGGTTGAACGTCTGGAACGATAGCCGGTCAATAAAATAAAGGATTCTGGACATGTTTTAATACATACACTATTAGTAAACTTTACTTTATCAATATTATGATTTAATATGTATATACTATAACCAAGTCCACTGTTCAACATACCTCATTGTCTAAAAACACAGGTCTACGACCAGTGTGTGTTACCAGTGATGACTTACGGCACGGAAACGTGGTCCCTAAATGTAGGCCTCATATCAAGACTGAAAGTCGCTCAGCGTGCTATGGAACAGGCTATGCTCGGGATTTCTCTGCGAGATAGAATCCGGAATACGGAAATCCGCAGAAGAACGGGTGTAACCGACATAGCACGAAGAATTAGCACGCTGAAGTGGCAATGGGCAGGCCACATCGCTCGACGAACCGACAACCGCTGGGGAAGAAAGGTTCTCGAGTGGCGACCACGAATCGGACGACGCAGTGTAGGACGCCCCCCCACTAGGTGGACCGACGACCTAGTGAAAGTTGCTGGGCGTCGTTGGATGCAGGCGGCACAGGACCGCACATTGTGGCGCAACATGAGGGATGCCTACGTCCAGCAGTGGACGGCAATAGGCTGGAATGATGATGATGAATGAAGTCCACTGTTTAAACCAGGGATGCAGACTTATTAAGACTAGGGGCCACTCGGGCAAATCATGAACTGATGGCGGGCCGCCAGAAGTATAGGTAATTAAAGACAATAAAGAATTGATAATAATGTATTGAATTCAATATTTTTCGAATGTACGAGAGTATTATTTTTGCTGTCGGCGGGTCACCAGTATTCGACCGGCGGGCCGCATGCGGCCCGCGGGCTGTGCATCCATGGTTTAAACCATATATGTTAAAATAGGGACATGTACCGATACTACGTGACCTATTAAGTGAAGGGAGGTCTTCGAAAATAATAACTTAAACAAAATTGGGTCAAATTTTGTATTATGGATGACCACCCAAGGGGGTTAAAAATTTTTGCCCAGCTCATCCCGAGGCTCGTCAAGTCAGCCGCGGCACTGGGAAGACTTCTGCGGTACACTGGCGGTCCTGGGTCGTCATGCCGGCGACTCTACGCCGGCATTCTGCGGTCCATGGCACTGTATGGTGCTCCTATCTGGGCGGAGTCCCTCACCGCCCGCAACAGAGCCCTTCTGCGACGACCGCAGAGGGTTATGGCGATAGGGGCTACCGTACTGTGTCCTGGACTGCGGCGACAATGCTGGCAGGCGAACCGCCTTGGCCGCTGGTGGCAGAGGCGCTGGCTTCGGTTCCGCACCACAGCACGAGTCAACGACGAGCGGGTCTCCGCAGGACTGGGCAGAGCTCGGCAAATGGCTCAAACAGAAATCATCCGGCGGTGGAGTAAAGATCTAGAGTCCCCCGTAGCAGGGCGCGGGACTGTGGAGGCGGTTGCGCCGCATCTCCACCGTTGGCTCAGGAGAAGGCACAGCAGCCTTACATTTAGGATGGTGCAGGTGCTTACCGGACATGGGGTCTTCGGTAAGTACCTGCACAAAATTGGAAGAGAAGAGGCCCCAGGATGTCATGAGTGTGGCGCGCTAATCGACGATGCGCGCCACACACTGGAAGTATGCCCCGCCTGGGGGCCTCAGCGCCACGTCCTGTCAACGGAACTGGGAATAACAGACCTGTCGCTGCTGGCCATCATCTCCAAGATGCTCGGCAGCGACAGCAGTTGGTCGTCGATGGCCTCCTTCTGTGAGGCTATCATGACAAGGAAGGAGGCCGCGGAGCGGGTACGCGAGGCGCTTGCGTCCGCTGACTCGCTCCGCCGGCGACGACCAGGGAGGAGACGCCGCTATGCGCTCCTCCACCCACCGCCCTGAATGATGACAGGACGTGGCCAGACGGCCAAGCGTTGGGGTGTCGGGGATAGAATGTTATCAGACGATCTCTCCGGTACCCCGTAAAAGCGCGGAAGGGGCCGCTGTGGTTTTAGTGGGTATTTCGGTCACTTCTGCGGCCGGCGAGTCCCACACACACTCCCCTGTCTGTAACCGGCGGCGGATAGTGCGTAAATGCATTTCGACAGCATGAAAAAAAGGGGGGTTAAAAATTGTAAAAATGGGTCACATAGTATAGGTGTGATTACAAAAATAAATTTATTTGTTTTTCTTATAAATATTTGTAGATTTATATATAAAATTTTACCTGTTAAGTTTTTGTTTTCTCTGTATGGAATATGTTGAAGTGTGCGTGCATCTTTGTACTTCTTTGCTAGCCCAAAATCTATTATATACACTAAATTCCCTTTTTTACCTAGGCCCATAAGAAAGTTGTCAGGTTTTATGTCTCTGTAATACAAAAAAAAAAACATATTACACACGAACAATAAATAATATTATAGATCAAATAATATTATAGATCTGACTATGCTCTTTTGCTAGTTGTATTTTTTTTCCATGTAAGTAAGATTCAACACTCCCTTTCTTGTCCATGGATGTCATAAAAGACCACTAATGGTAATTATATGCAAGAGAAGAAACCTCGAAAGGGGTATACGTTTAATCAGCGCGATATAGTAGGTGTGGGAAGTGTGTGAGTTGATGATAATGACGAGGAATTATAACAATTATTCTCATTAAATTAAAATATTATACAAAATATAATTATAAACTCAATTATATCTACCTAAGTACTCGATTACATGTACCTAATTCAAATTCATCTATACAAATAAATAAAATTGAAGGGTCTGTTTGCAATGTCAAAATACTGGGTTTTTTCATGCTTACATGCACGTGCTTATTTGCACGACACTTGTGCCTAAAATACAGTTTAAATTTTTTTTGTCCGAAACAAACAGTTGTTTGGGATAATCTTCAAAACGGCTCCCTATTCGGAGTAACTTAGGCTATATTTTATCCCGGTATTCCCACGGGAACGGGAAATATCCCGCATATTTCCCGTAAGGCGACTGAAATCGAAGAGAAGCGAGAGCGGATTGCTAGTGGATAATACGACTGGAGTGAAATCTTATGAAAGCAATTTTTTTAATGTAGTAAGTTTTCTTAAACTAATATTTCTTATAAACATTGCTATGGTAAACCGTTATGCTCCTTTTGAAATGATGGCTAACGCAGGGATAGTACCTTAATAGGTGGGTAGTTAAGTACCTACTTGAATAATCGTATTATACATATATAAGAACAGAACATCAAGTCAAGTTTTTTTAAAGCGTAAATCTGAGTGATTCATAAATCCGACTTTGTAGAATATACTTTATGCTGTTTAAACTTGTTTTACATAATGACTATTATTATATTTAAGAGTGTTATACATATCAATTAAGATTATTTTTATGATTTTTACAACATACCATTTTGATTTTATTTTACAATTCGGATATCTTACTGGCACAACGATTAAGATATTTTATGTCCCACATGTCATCGCTTAAAATCAAATTAAAACGCAATAAAATCCGTAAATAAATTTTATTTATTGTATACAATGCTTTTATTACTAAAATGCAACATTTGAAAGAAAAATAAAAAGGTTTCCAATGAAAATAATACATTGGAATTTTTTAAATTTTATTCAAAAGCATCTACATATTGGTGGCAAACATAATAATAACCTATATTTATATTTGATCGACATAATATACCTAAGAATTAAGAGACCATGTTTAATATTTGACTAAAAGATTTATAAAATTAGTTACACAGCAGAAAACTGGTTTCTCACCAATTTCCTGACTTGGATAATATTTGTTAATAGGAATCGAGACTACCTGGGACAACATCCAAATTAATTGCAATTATGAATATTTCATCTTTATGATAACGTTATTATATTGTATAATAATTCTCCCTTGTCAATCAGATATAAATATTTGATCGAAATCATTTTTTTTATTGCCAACGGTGGCAAACGAGCAAGCAGCACACCTGATCGATCCTCGCTGACCGAACGAAATGCAGCAACAAATTGCTACTACTCAAACCTCGATCTTCTGCGAGAGTGTGGCACTGCTCCGGACGGACCGGCCCGCGACTGCAGACAAAAGACTGTCTACAGTTTGGTCCTACCACCACTGTTTTTATTTTAAATTTAAAATTCTCGATAATAATTAATCTCTTCAATAAATATTGTCCCTATTATTTTGACAATAAATGGTATAACAGATTAGGTACCAAATAAATAGCAAACATTTTATTTTCTATCCACGATCCTTTTTTAAGAAAGCTTATGCTACCAGTAAATAACCAAAAATTTGCGTTAAAAATAACTAAGGACAGTCAGAGACCCAAGTGCCAGCAGCTGTAACCGGGTGTGGTCGGGTCCATTGCCCAGTATTGAGCAACAGTGGACTAGAGTGGGCATACGCGAATCCTTCTTGGTGTCGAGGAAACGCGGTGCGTGTTGATCGGAACTCTACTTGGAGGAAGGATCGGCAAGAGATACCTCAGTACTAGGTTCGGACGTTGCAAGTTCGCCGACGGCTGCTGGTAAAGTAGATGGTGCGTTTATTTGTCTTTATTCCCGACTAGTGTAGCTACACATGACTCTACAAGACCTCTTGTAGAGTTATGTTTAATAGAAGAGAGAAAAGACAAACCTGTCAATACTGTGACTGCAAAATGATACAGCGCAGAATATGCTCGATGTATACGTGGCCAAAGCACAGCAGCACAATGAACTTGATGCAATCAAATGGACGGACGTTTCGTCAGGAAATAAGACGCAGTCTGAGATAATTGCATTGGCCTAAGACAAGGCTGCAGGAGGTCAGGAGGTCTAGGATTATTCAACTAATTGCGGTAAGCCGACCACATAAGTGGCTATCGCGGCACTATGCTCCCATGAAGGGTCAACGCCCCCCACCGCTGTATAGTATCCGTAAAAAACAAATTGACAAATTACAGGGCGCATAGAAAAACAGTGTAAAACTTTCCTAAATGTAATTAATAAACTTGTTTTCATTCTAATTTCATCAAAACTTCGTTACTGGTGTCAACTTTCTGACATTTTGAAGTGATAACGTCTTATAAAATGATGAACGCCGGCTGCATGCACGAAAAAGCATGACTCATTGTCACTCATTCGCTTTGTGACGCATCTATCTCTCTTCCACTCCAATTACCGATGCGTCCGAGTAAAAGAGAGGCAGCGCCAGCACACAACCTACACGTGAACTGTTTTGTCAACTGTTTATAAAGTAAAGTATTGAATTAACCAGAGCAAATAAATGTTAATTTATCGCAAAAAAAATATTTTCAATTAACTCCGTTGTGTGATAATAATTCAATAATCAATGTTTTCTTATGACCGTATCACGTAAAATTATCGTCCGTTAACAGACTTCCCAGACAATCAATTTTTGAACTATACTCAGAATTCTAACCAACGGAGGAAAGAAAAAACTAGTGTTCCCGTTTGCTGAAATTAACGCCACGCTGGCTCGTGCAGTTCAGTAATTCAGAAATGCATTAACTAATCAGAGTTTGGATGACCGTTTACCAAGTAATTGCATTTAAGGGTGCTGTTCGTATGACGTCGTTAGCGTCGTAAGCTTTTTTGTGTGTATTTTTTATTTGTTGTGTTATTTTAATGAAATGAGAGAGATGACATCTGATAAGGTTGTGTGGAAAAAGACGACATTGCGGCGACTCCAAATAGTTGGGATAACAGCATATGATGATGAGTGTTATTTTGATTGAGTAATTATTCGTCTTTATAAAAACAACTGTGTATTTATGTAACTATGGTTTTACGTAGAATGACCGTGTGACGTATTATATGTAAATCCTATTAGAGTATTTTATCTCAACCCATCGAAAACTTTAGACATATGATCAAGATCTTTAAAAACTTGTTTTGTACAATATTCGAAACCATTGAACGAATGACGGGCATTTCACTGGCAGGTAGCTGATGTTACAAAAAGTCATTTAGACTGTTTTTATTTCAGAAATAGAAGTAAGGCTCCATGTAAAAAAAATTAAATCCTTAATATTGGGAAGTCTCCGAAAGAATTCGACGAGAATTTCACTGCCACATAGAAACTTATAAAATTGAGCACTAATTTCAAAATTATTTCACAATAAGTAAATAGTTAAGTGCTAGGTATGTATACTTATCAGAATATATGTGTATGTATTGTAAGTGTATATATGAGGAATAGAAAAATATTACTTTTATTGCAAACTGAATAATTTTTTTTAACAGATGTACTCCTGGACCTCAGCGAGTTATAAATAAGATAGGAAACATAAGGAAGGAGATTCTTGTTTATATCTAACTAAAAACCCGCCCTCGCTTCGCTTCGGATTCAGTCGCTTTACCCGCTTAGTGCCCGTGGGAATACTGGGATAAAATATATCCTATGTTACTCCCTGATATTATAGCTTTCCATTGGTGAAAGAATTTTTGAAATCGGTTCAGTGGTTTAAGTGTGAAAGCGTAACAAACAAACAAACTTACTTTCGTATTTATAATATTAGTAAGGATTTATTTTGTAATTACAGATAATTGGAAAGAAATTCGAGTTATAGCAGGTAAATTATCATGCATCCATAATTAAATGATGATCTTTAATTGAGAAGCAATTGTTTTTGTTTATTACTCAATGATTAATCTAAAGATCTAATGAAAATATTTAATTGCAATTATTGCTTATTATTATTGAATTAGTGTTACATTATTAAAAATATATAATTGCAATTTTTGCTTATTGAATTAGAGAGCCCGCACACATACAATTGCAAGTCGGACGACTATCGTACAACTAAATTGCGTACATTTACAATTTAGTTGGCCAACTTTATTTAATTGGTTACACGCCGCAGACTTAACCGATTTAGTCGATGGTATTGCCAGCGCGGTGCGTGTGCGTGAAAATGCGGGAAAAATCCTTTTAATTGCTGATACGATCGGTGTCCAATTAATTAGTTGGAGACGATGTGCGGGCTAGCATAAGTAACTACGCCTAATACACCTACTTATGATTTAGTCGGCCAACTTACAATTGTATATCTGCGGCCGCTCTTAGTGTTATATTAATTTTGAAGTTGAAACACAACTAGCACCTATTCTAGGGTAATAAACACAAGATTTATTTTCAAGAACACCATACTACTCTTATTTCAATTCATCATCATCTCAGCCTAGATATTATGTCTCGCTGTTGGACTCAGGTCTCCTCCATAATGGGAGGGGAATTGACTTACTATTCCATTCTGGTCAGATGTGTTGGAATAGGGTTATGTTTCAATATGTTTATTAATTCCCTCTTTTTTATGGGTGGGCTATGGCAAGCGCACACGCCGTCCATTCCGTCCGGGGCGACGAAAGGACGGCGCGCGGGCCCATAACCCAACCGCATCCACGTCACCTTCGTCATTGGGCCGACTACCAGCGCCGAGTTCACTGTTGTTCCTCAGTGGTCGGCCCATTATATCCCTCTTAGTAGTCTTTTACGACATCGACGGGCAAGAGATGGTGAATTGTATTCTTACTTCGTCACCACATAGAAAGTATTAATATTTTAAATTATTCGGGTCAACTCAAAATGTACTCTCCTATCATAGTACTTATTGCATAAGTTTGTGTAACAGTTCTACGATAGGTCACATGCCTGACCAACCCTCCTTGGGACCGTAATTGTTGACCAAGTAGCATCAGATATAGTTGACAGGTATATAGAGCTCTAGGTCACTCTTACCATAACAAGCAATATAAATATTGGTAGTATTTGTAACTGCCACTACACAGCAAAACCATAGAAATTGTTTTATTTCATAATACAGTGCAACCACGATATAACAAATCCGACGGGAACTCGTAAATATTCCTTATATCAAGTAATTCGTTAAACTGAGGTTTGTTATATTGGGGTAAGGTTGGTTTAAAATTTGTTATAAAGAGGTAAAGAAATAGTTTTAATCACCTCAACATTTTTGCATTCAGCAACTAGAATCTTCAACAATAGTGACGAGCAGCAATAGTTTACATTATTTCCATCAAACGACTTCAATTGTTTTACGAAAAAAACGTGTCAAAACCTGTCGCGACTGAATCACATACTATGGGATTAAGGGTCAAATGGAGGTATTTACTTTTTTGATAGTTGAGAATTCGTTATAAAGAGGTTGTTCTTAAAAAAATTCGTAATGTAAAGGTATTATTTACTGTCTCTTATAGACAATTCAAGGGGATTGCAAAAAATTTGTTAAATCGAGGAAGTCGTTAAATTGAGGTTCGTTATATTAAGGTTGCACTGTAATACTTTTTGCACTATATTATCTTAATGTTTTTTTTACAGTCCATGTGTTAACTAGTGTTAACAAAGTGAGCATGAGTGTGTTGGATCCTCTATGGCATAGAATTTTCCAGTTTTCTTTCCTTTCATTCACCACAGCATCCACACTTCAATCACTTTTCTTCTTCTTTTTTTGTCTTGGCAATCAGCTATTAATACAAGCCATTTTTGCCAGTGTCGAGTTATAATTTTCTTTTCAAATTATCAATTTCTTCATGTCAGTAATGGTCCGTCAGTAAGTCAAAGTGTCGCCTCCAGCAGTGTAATGGCCACTGTTAGGGGTATCTTCTGAGAATTTTGGTGGAAACAAAAAGGTATGTATAGCAGTTTTATATTATATTCACTACACCTCAGCAGTTTTGCCACTATATATTACATAAAATGCCATCAAAATTATTTAATATAACACGTTAAAACACTAAGATATTGAATATAATACAAGAGCACCACATGACACTTCCAGATTCCCTCCAAAATCCCCCCTTCAATCACTCATACAATTACATTAATAGTGTGGTGATAATATTATACTCTGCGTTATGCTTTAATTTTATTTGTCAAGTAATAGCGACCATTATTCTACTAACCCTTATATTGCTCCTGAGAATCGTAGAAGATGAATAAAGGCTTTACATCAACCAGGGCCAACTCCAGTTGATCGCATCTGGTAATCACTTTCTAGGTGGATTGACATCAGGCAAGTAGCCAGTCATAAAACTATTGCCCAGACATTTTGCAATATATACAGTGAAATAAGAGTATACATTGAAACAATCCTAAGTATGGGGATGAGAGTTTTAGAGTTTAAAGAAGGATAAGAGTTTTGAGATTAGAATTTTATTCACAATTGCTTACTTCTAAGTGATGGCATCTATAATTATTATGAATGAATTATGGAGTGCATTGATGAGTAAATGCTTAAGATCACATTAAATTTTCTTTTCCTTAAGCTTGTTTGCGTGGTTTCCTATCAGACTATATATATATATATATATAAGATCGAAACAAGAGCTGAATACATACTATTATTCATACAATTACGCCCTATAATAGCAACTACTTGGATGTTGTATGTCATATTTCCAATAACAAAAACAAATGCATTTTAAAATTTACATAAAACAGAACCTAATGATTCCAATTAACTGAGTAACTTCTTTTAGTGGAGTGTGTTACTAAGTAAAGTTAAAAATATTTACCTATGGATGAAGTTCCTGTAATGAATATCCTCTATGCGTGTGATAAGTTGATCAGCAAGAAGCAGAACAGTCTTGAGTGAGAAGCGACGAGAACAGAAATTGAACAAGTCTTCCAAAGAGGGTCCAAGCAATTCCATTACCATTACATTGTAGTCACCTTCTGAGCCGCACCACTTTATTGCAGGAATACCAACTGTCATGAAAGGAATCCCATTAGAGTTCATTTTATAAAAGCCTGTCACATTACAAAAGTATTTGAAGAATGAAAATAAAGCAAGAATATTATTACACATACATTAGAAGAAAATTCAAGTTATGTGTTTGTGGATAAGTATGGGATAAGATTAAAATGTATCACATTGTCTTTTCAGTGCAAGTGAGAAATATGGGCTGAGGTATCATAAGGATAGCAGGCTGTGGTATTCTGCTAGGAAAATTTAACACACTTAGTAAAAATTATGGCATTATCTACACTAGAGGTAAAACAAATATCAGCACTTGACATATCTCTAATAACTAAAGTTGTAATAGAGTGGAGTTCGCACAATATTAATTTGGTGTGTTACGTCAAGGTGTAAAAATTTAACATATATGTATATACAGTGGATTTCATTAATAACGACTTCGTTTATAACGATTTTTAGGCTATAGCGACGTCGAACTTGCATCCCTAGAATATAAAGCATACTTTCGTAGGAAATTCATTCGGTAATAGCGACTCCGGATGTAATGCCTAATTCGGGTATACCGACTTGTTTTTATGAACTATTTGGGACAGATTCCTAGAAATTCCTTGAAGATGTTAGACTGAGTCGGCAAAGGCACACAGTCTCATTCATAAGCTTTAACTATTAAGCTTTCTTATCCTTTGTTTACATTCACAGATGGTTAAATGTCTTTTTTTTTGTGTGCGAAGTTAAAAATATGAATCAGTTATGTAGCTATTTCCAGTGAGTGAACAGTTTTTCTTAAACTTGTGAAAATGGCTCCTAGACGTACATTTACTGCTAAAGAAAAACTGATTTCGGATATATATACCTCTGGATATAGCAACGACATTAAAGTGGTCCCTCCGCCGTCATTATAACCGAAATACACTGTATTGTTAATTAGTCAAAAATTAGACATATATTGTATATATGATGTTAATCATGATGTTTTTGATCAATATTCTACATTACAATTCAAGAATTTGAACTATTAACATTTAATTCATACATCAATTTATTTTTACATGAATACTTTAGCACTTTAGTAATGACAAGTAGTTATAAAAGTGTAAAATAACATCTGGTAGTTTATATATTGACACATAATTTGAATTTATAGATATCCATCAATGAATAAACCTTGAATGTAAACCTTCCCAATAGGGAATAATGTAAATAATTGCTACACTTAGCAGATGGTTTGTTAAATGTAGTTAATGTTATAAGTTTCCCAGCAGTATGCTAGAGCCCATTCTCCTGGTCATTCCTCAGCCTCTTTTTACAACTGCTATAAATAAATACTAGTTCTTTGTGACACATTGTAATTCTAACCTATCACTAAATATAATCTTTATATAATCTTGGCTCATAAACGTCATACTGCTGGGCTCTCCTCTACAACCTCCTCCACAATAGGAGGGCAAATTGACCTTACTATACCATGCTGGTCAGCCAGGTTGGTATAGGGGTTTCTTTCGACTTTTCAATCTCTTTTTCAATTTTTAAATAGAAATCATATTACTGTATCATTTACATTAGAAATATAAAAAATGTGTTGTTTAATACATTAGCTATACAAATCAATAATTTGATAATGATAACCATATTCCAATCCAAGTAATCGTTAATTCACCACTGTCCTATTTTAACAGACCCTAAAGGAGTAGTATGCTAGCGTTTTGGCAAAAGATTAATCGGATAATTGTGTTGTGTTCGGATGTTGTGTGTTCGTCTTATCCATTCATAAAAGGACTCCTTCTATGTGCATTCATAAAAAATTATAACATATATTATAATATAATTTCAGTAGATATATTTTAATATAATTTCAGTTATAAGATGCTACTAAAAGTAATGACTCACCTCCTCCCTGCATAAGTTTGTAAAATTTACTTTCTATGTGTAACTGAGGGTGCCTTGTCTTTATGCATTCTAGTTTTATAGCTACCTCCTCTTTGGTGACTATGTTTGTTCCTGCAAATAGGAAATAACCTCATGAAATATCACATAACAAGAATCAGTATGCTAACTGAAGTTTACCAATACAGTTGGCCTATATTAGCAAATGACTAATAGCAATCTCATTCTTACAAGAGAACACCTAACATTGTGTATGGGCAGATAAAGATGAAGAAGGCCAAAACGTAGACAAACATAAATTACGTACTTTTTAGTTCTACTTTGAAGAAGACATATAGCATTGTTGAAAACTACGAGATGATATAAAATACTGCTTGTTATGCATACTAAATAAAAAATTAAAAGCAAATTAGTACGTAAGGATTAATTACTATACAATCACATGTTATCGTCATTCTTTGATACAATAGTTTTCTTGTTTTTTCTAAAGCAATTTAAAGTACGTTTTCAGACTAATCGTAATTGCATTCAAGTCAGTCCTAATCTAATCCGATCCGAAAAGATTTGCAGCTGGTCTACGAATTGGGCAGTTTTCTTTGTTTACAAAAAATCTTTCAAAAACTCACCCAGATAAATGTCTCCAAAAGATCCTGAACCGATTTTACGGCCCAGTCGGTATTTATTACCGACTCGAAGTTCCATTTTGGTATTTAGCATACAATGAATTCACAATAATATTACTGGCCACCAAATCATTACAGGACGGCCATATTGCGATAGACGCAGAATGTATCTCAATGAAGTATGTAACTAATTTGAGTGGAATTCAGTGAATAACAGTATATTTGACGAATTTAAATTGCTTCTAACTTTTTCACTAAATCTTAAAACACGTATAAAGTTATTTACACAGATAATGTTCTAAAATTGTTAAAATCTAACTACACAAGCACACACGAACATGAGGATTTTTCGTCGACAATCAGTTGATCACAGTGGTCTCTGGTTTCGAACGTCAAAATGCGAAATCGGTAGAGTCGGGCATAAATATCAGATTTATACACAAAATTGGTAGAAATATACTTTGAATTATATTCGTTAAAAAAAATCCACTCAAAACACAAAATAATACTTTGCATATTAATAGCGTATGTTTATGCGATACTTTCTAATATAAATACGTGTAGCCATTCAATAGCCCATAAGTGAAAAATCATCACAGCGAATGAGGGAAACGCATTCAAATTTATTCCTACAGGAATTTTCAATTTTTGAGGGATGACTTAGGTGTTATAAACGTTAGAACGGTCACATGGACAGTTGTATGGACTTAGATGATATGTGGCAGGTTCGTTCGTGAATAGCTTTGACCAAGCTAGCACTTCGAACCACACATGTCGTAAGTTCGTCGAAACACCGATCAAACCTAGGGACATAATTCGACTTGTCGTAACGTGGGTTTTGAAGTTTACGACAGTCCGTACGGCGGCGACGATGGTAGTCATTACAATTTTCACGCGCCGCGTTAATATGATATAATTTAAAATACATTGAGAGTTGATATTGAGAACTAGATCTCTAGTGATAATCGATATTAGAACATCGATGTCATAATTGAAAGCCCAATACCGATATTCGATATTTATCGAAAACCGAACATCGATGTTGGATAACATTGGACAACACTGTCAATTACTAATTACTTAGTAATTGACAAAGAAATAAAACACAGTGAAATCGTTACGTTTTATCTCGTTTTATTGAAAAATCAACAAGTGGCCATAGTTACCCATCTGAAGACGTAACAGCGTTCATAGAAGACATAATTTGTTTTGTTGGATTGGTCATGCGTGAGGCTGTGAGTTAACATGAATAATTAATTTTGTTAACATCATGTTGTGATATTTTTCGTATAGCAACATCGATGTTAAAACATCGATGTTTTTGCTTTTAACATCGATGATCATCGATCATTCCTACCTAGTACGCGGATGACTAGACCACCGACCAGGGATTCAGTCCGTCACTCGCCGAGAGGCTGACGGTGCGACGACGATCGACTTCCCCTTCGGGGATGTCGAGAGCGGAGTGCACCCCGCGACCGGGTTATTCCGTCGGGCCGACCACTGACGACAAGGAACTTCGCACCGTTGGCCGGCCCAACAACGGAGGCGACGTGCTACGTTGGTGGGTTATGGGGCCACGCGGCGCCCCTTTGTTGCCTTGGACAAAACCAGGCGGTGAGCGCGCTGATTATGGAAAAAAAGAGTGTTACACCATGCCAGTATCGCGGGTTTGAGCTATCCACAAATTGCTGTTCTGAGTCTGGGTGTAATGTGTGTATGTTAAATTATATGTTTGTAAATTCCCCGCAATACAAGGATTGTTTGCTTAGCGCAGTTACCAAAAAGGGGTCAACCTAGGAATAAGTGATTTATTATCAACAACAAAGATATATTAAAATGAAATCACCTACCTGTCAATCCTGTGGGCCTACTCTTGAAATCAATTTAAATTTCGAATTTGATTCAATTTCAATCTCACCAATCTTGTATTTGGTACTCTTGAACAAAATCGAGAATGAATTCTTCGCGTTTGCCTTTGTTACTTTCATCAAATGAGTCGTATTTTCTTACTTTAAATTAATCACGTAATCGAACTCAATCACCACAAAGACGTTTTCTTGAAATTATGCAATATTTACGATTTTAAACTACTTACGTCAAAATCACGTCGGGAGTACCTATCAAATATTTGACTTAATCGACGAGAGCCGAATTCATTTAGTTTTAAAATATGCCACCGAATTTGATTCCAATCATGCGCTAGTGTTGCTTTCAAGAGTACCAAATATGCTCAAATTCGAGCTGCAATTGGATCTAGAATTGAAATCGAAATTCAAGAGTAGGCACACTATTTTGCTGACTACCCAACCTGTCATTACAAAAAAAACTGCCATTTTAAATTTGTTTCTTTATAGGCGCGAGCACGAAGTATAGATACACAGAAGTCCGAACGGTACAACTTATCCATAGTATTCATGGTCACAATCTCCACAAACACAATACACATTTTTTTATACTATTAGGACAGACAAGTTTTTCTATTGGAGAAAATTACTACTTATTATTACTTCTTATTTAGGGTAAATAGGCAACGGGTACAAAATGTGTAAATCATTCATCCATCCTGACATCCACTGATGGCCATATGTCTCGTCAATATGTCAGATATTATTATAGTCACACTTGATGGGCAAATTGGTGATCACAGTAGATGCTATGAGTTTTGAAACAGTGTGCTGCTGTGGTGATCACCCAGCTGCTTTTTATGGCACCCAAGGAAAAGTAAAGAGTGGCAACACATTATATTATTAACTTGTGACCTCATCTCATCTAAGCTCACAAATGTCTCGTTGTTGACGTTAAGCCTTATTGTTAAATTAACACATTCGCTCTACCGCTACCGCCAACGACTCCACCTGTTGGTGAGATTGGGATCACCAATAATCGGAACAGCAGGTCTTTGAAGGAAGTCAACTGGGTCTATTTAATATTTAGGCGCCTCCCCCATGGATGTGAGCTTATATAACTTAGGATACTGTCTGGGTGTGAAATACCGTCCGGTTCTGTTCAGCGCCCAGCGTGGTGCTTACCAATTTGGTTTTGTCCTCCAAATTGATAGTGGTGAATTGTTTCCTTACTTCTTCATCACACGGGTGACTAGTACTAGGTTATGCCTGCAACTGCTATATGAAACGGGTCTTTCTTTGCAGTGAACGCCCTAACTTGTGCCTATGTGTAATAGGTAGCTATTTGAGACAGATACTACTAGAAACCACACTGTCGACAGTTATCTGTGTACAGCCGCGGGCCGGTCCGTCCGGGGCAGTACCACACTCTCGCAGAAAATCGACGTCTGAGTAGTAGCGATTTGTTATTGCGCTTCGTTCGGTGAGCGAGAGAGCCGGAAGCCCAACTTTCTGAGGGTGTTTGCGTGTGGAGGGTTTTGGTAGTGCCCTTGGTATCACCGAGCCTCAAATGCACGCATTCACACTCCCTTCACTTTCTTCGCGGTAGGCAACGGCCTTGTAAAGGTCCATGAGCGGCAGCAACACTTACCATCAGGTGTACTGTTTGCTCGTTTGCCACCGTTTGCAATAAAAAAAAAAACTTTTTTTATTTACTTGTAACTATAAATTGAGGAATATATTTTTGCTAGGCTGCCTATTAAAAAGTGTCATTTGTTAATTAAAATAATATTACCTAATTATATATTATCGTTGAAAACAAAATACAATTAAACCAATTTCACAGTAATATACTTACATATGTACATGAAGAACTTATAAAAGGTTTGGTTCAAAAAACACACTTCGCAACTATAATAAACATCCCCTATTTGATACCCTTTTTAAAGGCTTTCTATGTAGGTACGTAAACGTACAAGAGATGTAATCTTTGAGTAGTCTCGGGTTTGTTATCATAACTTCCATTTACCCATTATGCATGTGGTGACAGGGTAAGAATACAATTCACCACCTCCTTTCTTGGTCGTGGATGTCGTAAAATGCGATTAAGGGATATAATATGCATATAACATCTATGTGAGAGAAGGAAAACTCGAAACAAAACCCTATATCAGTGATGGGCAAAATACGGCCCGCGGGCCAACTCCGGCCCGCGTAAGTATTTAATCCGGCCCGCCGAGAGTCCATCCATCCTAAATATTCTGTCAGCATTTTGGCGCGTTAAATAAAATGTGACGTTTATAATTGAAAGTCTTCGAATTTTTAATGAAAGCTCCAATTCGTCAGGGATGTTTTGAGCTTTAATTATCTCATAATTAACTTGCCATAATTATCTCGGCAGTCTGTCACAGGTATGGGTTTATTTATTGGGAAATTCCATTCTAGTCACCTATCGGTGAAGCTAAACTAGCCGTGTAGTTCATGTGTTGGGAAATAAGGGGCGCAAAGAGTGGTGAAATGTGAGGCGTAGGCGGCGGGGGCGAGAACGGAAAAACTCAATCAGAAACCGATTGACTGATGAACACCTTTTCGCATTGCTGAAAGTTGCTTCGTCACAAATGGTACCTGGAACCTATAATTCTGGTCCTCCTCTCGAATTTCTTAAACTTTGAGGCCCGCCATTAAAAAAGTTTGCCCACCACTGCCCTATACTAACACGTCTGATCAGCGTGGATCAAATACAGCAATTAGTGGAGGAGGTCCGAGCCCACGAGTGGGACGTGTATGGGCTGAGATGATGATGATGGTGATCCATTAATCTATCGACGTGCATTGTTGGACGTAGACCTCTACAAGTTTTCTATAGCAAGTTAAAGACTGGAAGCATATTGTGTTTTTAACCAGTCACTACGCGGGCAACCTGCTATTACGATAACCCAGACGAGTGGTACAAAATTACCAGGATGTGTGCAATGTGTGTTACGTAAAAGAGAAAGATATATACGGTAATGACAATGACGCGATATAGTAAATCATGACGCTATAATTTTATTTAATAGGCTTTGTATTGGGAATTGTGTGGTCAATTTTCACCGCGTCGTAAGATTCGTTGCAAATGCCTACCTTTTGTTTCTCAGTGGTCGCCTTTATATCAAATTATACAGCTTTTTTTGTCGAACTATGAACCGGTCATACCTCAGGCAAACGTAAATGCGCGAGTAGCTATAATCCGCTAATAAGCGAGCCACCAGGAAAGGTTTCTCGACTTCTGGGGCAAACATTGGGATGTCCAGTACTACGATTACCGACTAAGGGACATCTATGATCGGTATATAATTATGGGATAGCCTTTCAAATAGAATTTATAGCGTGTGGTGACGTAGTAAGAATACAATTCACCTGCGGGTGTCGTAATATACGACTGAGGGATATAATATGCATAGATGTTCTATGCAAAAGAAGAAAAGCTCGAAATGAAACCCTAAACCAACACGTCTGACCAGCGTGGTATAGTAGGTCAATTTCCCTCACTTTGTGGAGGAGGCTCGAGCCCGGCAATGGGACGTATATAAGCTGTGATGATGATGATGATATCAAATAGAATTTATAGCGTGTTAGATCATGTTTCCAACTGCACAGTTACATATTCAGTGTTCTATAAAATCTGGATTGATTTAATTAGACTGTGGGTTAATAGGTCATAAATAATAAAATTTGTTAATGTTCTCTCACAAATATAAATGTCATATAGTTTAATCACAAATTGTCTGCCTAAAATACAAAAAATGTTTTGCACGTATATATGATACCTCTAATTACAGGTACACGTAAACAACTAAATCAAAGACTAAAATGCTTACAAAATAATCTTATTAGCCGTAAAAATGCATTTTACTAACATTCTTACATAGGATAACTTAAACTTAAATATAATAAAAAGTAAGTAGGTAACTACGAATTGAGATTTCATTGATTAACTTATTAAGGCATGAATAAAGATCGCGTAATAATAATGATTGTCATAAAAAAAGGTTTTACATATTCATTCTTTATCCAAAAGGTTTTGTATAATTTAGAGAGGCGAGGCTATATAATATGAATGTGACTCTCTGGTTTGCTAAAACCATCAACTTGATAATTCATAATTTGACGATAAAACTAACATCAAATAGCAATTCTATGAAGCTAAATAAAATCTGTTACACAACATACATAGCATGGTTATTTATATATATATTTTTTTATTTATATCACGAAAAGTCCAATTGACTGTTTACCTGTAGTAGAATTTAAATTAATTAACAATAATTAACAATATTTTTTTAGTTAATAGTAATTAACAATATTTTTGACACAGATGGCTCAGTCAAGGGTTGCGGTCATTTTGGCACCATGAGAATAAATCGATAAAATAATCTAAAGACTGCCTTGTAAGATTCAATAGATGCAATAAATCTGAATTCTAATTACATGAGCGTCATTTATGCTTTGTATGCGTTTTAACTGTACAAATGAATGATATAAAAGTGAATACGCCATGATCTAATTTCGGTGACTTGCACCCTTATATGTAATTTCAGAACGTAGCAAGATTGTGTTAATACTTCTAATAATTTGTTCTCATACATTATTGTTCACGCCGACCAGACATACAGGGACCTTTCAAATTAAACATTTGATATCCCTAGCAAAGGTTTAGTTTCAAAGCGCTGGGAATATCTTTGGTGTTGGGACATATTGTCTCGCCTGAAAAATAGAATAAGCACATTCCTGGTATGGTGAGTGTCATTAAGATTTAAAACTAGTTCTTGTAATAAGGGATAGACTTCTTAACGTGAAATTTTAAGTTAACGATATTGTAGCGCATGTATAGCATATTAAGAGCTCAAAATATTTTTAGGCTTCTAGTTTTCTCTTGTTCTTTATTATGTTATTAATTTCACCTTTTAAATCATATTTAACGTAAATCAGCTAATAAATGGTATATAAACATTTAATGGTATATAATCATAAATCAAATACAAACGCGATATAAACCGTAAAAGTAGTTTTATTTACAATGTGTAGTGCTCGCGTAAACATCAGATATCATTATCAATATTCCTTTCTCCTTTCTTTTTTATGATTTTCTCTAATATTTCTATAACGATTATATTAGTTTATATCTAGCAATTAATTCGTACCATTGGTCTTTGGGCATGCACTTAATGATAGATATCTATTCTTAATCAATTTTCAAGAGTGTGTCCAAGATTAATACTTTATTCAATACGTAAAAAAAATATATTTGTAAAATACATATATCTGTTTCATATATTAGATTAAATACCTAAAAACTTTAAAACCGGCTTGCCTTCAAAATTGAATTACAGATTATTTTGAGAATTCAACATTTACCGCGTATAAATGGTAAGGTGATTGCAATTTTGTTTTAACAGTACATATAGATAAGTTACCTTTAATATGGCCTGTCACACACAAATTGAATGTGACATTATACAAACACGTTTTACTTTTTGTCATACATATTATACTAGTAGTATTAAAATTGTAAAAATAACCGATTTTATTTCATCATCTTATATTATATCATCATCATAATTGTACTATCAACGTTTAATAAGAGTCCCTGTAGCTTCACACTAATATTGTTTTTGAAAATGCTATACCGCATCAAAATAAAATTTAAAAAATATTAATATATCATATATATAAGCTTTAAAAGCAAATGCTACAAAATTTTCATAAATATAAACTATTTAATTGTCATGTATAATTGTATATTTTTTATAACATTTCAGTACAGTTTGGTACTTTTATTTAAAATTATATCTAAGTATGTATATATTAATATTAAATATCTTTTTTTTTATTTTTAATGCGGACTATTAAATATCGCGTTTTTCCAATTATCTTGCCAAAGTTCGTCTTAGCTGAGGAATTTTAAAGTTGTCTGAAATCTAGATAGATTTGTTTTTGTTTATTAGTATGCGTGACGCTAAGTCTCTCGTGAGTCATTTGAATAATTTGGTCGTGCTATTCATGGTATACATCATATTCGTATGCTTCAAGTTGAGTGTTTAGGGCGAGCAAAGTGAAGACTAGCGCGTTTTTGTCAAAGACATTGACGTGATACCGGATTTGAGTCCTCCGGATCTTGGTCACTTGGCACGTTATTATTCTGTTCCTGATCTCGATTTAAAACGAAAACAGGCTCCACATTTTCATCATCAGTGTTAAATCTGAAAGTAAAAAAATTATTACATTAGCTTTTACCGTATTATTTAATTGAAATATTTAGTGGAATTGGGCGATACATGGCGGCAATCCATTACTATTTTAAATGTATTTGAAGCCGAACCACCCTGAGGATGCCTCGTGTACAGGCGAAACACGTGTCGAATATTCGAAGTTCTGCGGAGAATTGTAAATTAACGTTCTGGAAGGAGCTCATCACGTGAGAGTAAGATTTCCTTATATCCTATTCCACCTCGATCCAATCGCGTATTCCTGCCATTCCATTGTGGTGTGCGGTATATTGATTGATTAATCGTGGGAAAGTGGTGGGTGTCCCTTACTTACTTCCATTAATAAAAAAAATACCGATTTGTAATACGTACGTTTACTATTTTTTTTTTAAAGACGGGTGACTTTAAAAAAGAATTAAGGACATAATCCTTGTATTGCGTGAGACTTTACAAACTTATAGATAACTAGCAATCCGCCCTCGCTTCGCTTCGGTTATAGGTTATAATCGTTTTACTCGCGTAGTCCCCGTTCTCGTGGGAATACCGGGATAAAATATAACCTAGTTTACGCCCTGATGTTATAGCTTTCCATTGGTGAAAGAATTTTTGAAATCGGTCCAGCCGTTTTGAAGATTACCCGGAACAAACAGACAGACCAAAATTTTTAAATTGTTATTTTAGGCATAGGTGTCGTGCAAATAACCCTGTGAGCATGAAAAAAGCCTATTATTTTGACATTACAAACAGACACTCCAATTTTATTTATTGGTATAGATATAGATTAACGGACACAAATTGCATCCAGACTCAAAACAACAATTTATGGACCACCTTCCGTTTTGCCATTGGGCCGACGACTAGTACCGAACCCTTGACTTCCATGGCTAGCCCAGCGGGATACCCTTTCGGATACCCTCCCTTCACGACACCTACCAAGACGTCACCCTTACACGGTTAACCTCGGTCCAAGTTGTCCTGCGTGGGATTCGAACCCGTGACACTGGCACCGTAGGTCGATATTTTTACCATTATGCTATCTGTGTCATTATGTCATATACAGTGCAGTTTACAGAAAGTAACAGATGTGCTGACATTAATATCAATAATGACGTAATGTCTATAAGTTGTAGGGTATATTCTTACTAATGTTATAAATGCGAAAGCAAGTTTGTTTGTTTTCACGCTTAAACCACCGAACCGATTCCAAAAATTCTTTCTCCAGTGGAAAGCTATAATATCAGAGAGTAACATAGGCTATATTTTATCCCCGTATTCCCACGGGAACGGCAACTACGCGTGAAAGGCGACTAAAACCGAAGCGAAGCGAGGGCGGGTTGCTAGTATACAATATTTTTTTCTACTTTTTACATTCAATTTGTAAGTTCAAGCACTCATTAGCTACTATTAAGTATTAACGAATTATATCTTAAACTAGCAACTCGCCTTCGCTTCGCTTCGGTTTCTGTCGCCTTATCCCCGTAGTTCCTGTTCCCGTGGGAATACCGCGATAAAATATACCCTATGTTACTCTCTGATATTATAGTTTTCCATTGGAGAAAGAATTTTTTAAATCGGTTCAGCCGTTTTGAAGATTACCCAGAACAAACAGACAGACAGACAGACAAAAAAAAATAAAGTGATTTTTAGGCATATGTATAGTGCAAATAACCAAGTGAGCATGAAAAGGGCCTATTATTTTGACATTACAAACAGACACTCTAATTTTATTTATTGGTATAGATACAATATCGCACTTACTGGTATCGAGGAACTTCGCCCCTCATGGAGCATATTGCATTAGTCAGGGCCTTGACATAATTTTTGGCTAGAGTAAGTGTTTCTATTTTAGATAAACTCCTGTTGTCTTTTTTAACATGAGGGATGACTCGTCGTAAGTCCTATAACAAAAAAATAATATTAAAAATGTAATCTACCGTATAACGATAACGAATTGTATTTTATTCACCACTCTCTTTCTTTTTCGTGGGTGATCGTAAGAGATGACTAAGGAACACGAACACCACTCTTTCTGACCAGCGAAGTATAGTAGGTTAACTCTCCTCCCAGGAGGAGGTTCAGGCCTAGCAGAGGAACGTGTATGAGATGAATAGTGATAGATCAGGAACAAAGAGTATGACTCGGTGCTGGGCTCGAGCTTTCTTAACAATAAGAGTGAAATTGACCTCCTATAACATGCTAGTCAG
This sequence comes from Lymantria dispar, assembly GCA_032191425.1. Taxonomy (NCBI): domain Eukaryota; kingdom Metazoa; phylum Arthropoda; class Insecta; order Lepidoptera; family Erebidae; genus Lymantria; species Lymantria dispar. The sequence continues at coordinate 13,240,539 of CM063451.1, forward strand.
ATAAGTAGGTAAGGGTAGTAAATATCATAAACGACAGAGAAGGAAAACTTTAAATAAAACGCAATGGATAACCGTGTGTCCAGCCAGTAGGTACAGGCTACGTAGGTGCAGTAAGCACTCAAATGCTATGATAGTATTCGGTTTAAGCACCCCAAGAGGTTCTGCCTATGGTATTGGCCAAAAAATCGGCTGAAGGAACTATGAAAATGGGCAACAGCACTTTTTTATGTTTTGGCGTCAAATTTTTTTGGCCGGTTCGGTTTCTCTGCTTCAGCAGGACGTCTTGACTGTCCAAACCGTACTAAGGCATCTCCAGGCAGACTGCCCAATGGTCAATAATAATGGTCAATAATGGTCAATAATCACCGCAATCGTCGCTCCGTGATACTGCCAGTCAGGGCGACTGTGCTGTTCCCACTTGTGTTGGTGATACCCGCCAGTAGTGTTGCCCAAAAAAGTCTTGGTCTTGCGGTCTTGGTCTTGGTCTTGCGAGAAATGCGAGACCGAGACCAAGACCAAGACCGCTTAATTTTTGCAAGACCAAGACCAAGACTGGCGCTGCAAGACTTGAGCAAGACCAAGACTGGGCCTGCAAGAGTCTCGCGGTCTTGCATTTAATTCAAATCACCATTTCAGCTTATATACGGTTGAGCTCGTGTCTTCTACATAACAGGAGGAGAATCGGCCGTGGCCGGAGGGGAATCGCCACGGTGATCGGCCGTGTTGTTACAGGTCATACATGTCAAGTTTTCCTTCTCTTGCACCGATGTTATATATTATAGCCCTTAGTCGTGGGTTCGCAGTCACGGGTAAAATAGGGGGTGATGAATTATATTCTTAATCCGTCACTACACGGCAAGTCAAATCAGTCTTGAGATGTCCATCTATTGGCCAATCGATTCCCAATGTTGGTGTTGGCTTTTCAGAATTACTCTTGGGAAAGGCTTAAGGACAAAAATACCGTAATCACGAGAGTGCTCTTGCCCATTATACATATTTATATATCCGTTTATTCATTAGCCCAACGACGTTCACTGTTGGACATAGAAATATGCCTACAATTAATCTATATAAATGTCCATGTAGGGACAGAGTACGATCACCATCAGGCAGTACATGGAGCGTTGCTCCCAGCGCTATTTTGCCTCTGCCACGACTCACCCCAATCCACTAGTGGTTGGGGCGGTAAACTACGTCCCCTCAAAAATAGCCGCGGTCCGACGTCCTCGTCATCTTCTTGAAGAAGAAGATGACGCTATTATGATCGCCCAAGAAAGGACCTACACAGCTCGCGCAGCGATAACAGATAAAACTCCGCGGTATCGGCCTCGCTGTCGAGGTCGAAAACCGCGCCGCGTAAAAGTCATTAACCTAAACTTGGCCACGCCCACTTTGCTCTCAGCGACGCCCCGAGCCGAGGTCCGTTCCCCACAGGGGGGAGCCCTCGGGCGATGTTCGCTTAACTTACTTACCGGGTTGAGAGCCATCAGCGCTCACCCATTGACCGCGTTAAGCTGTCAAGGTCATCTGCGACCAACAGCTACACACACACACAAAAAAAAAGACAGAGTACGAATATAATTCACCACTCTCTTACCCGTGGATGTCGTATCAAATCGGATCGGGCAATGGTGTTAGGAACCCATGACAAAAAATTGAAATATAAATATCGATTCGTTAATGAATTGAGAGACATGTAAGTTCTCAATTTTGTCATCGTTTTTTCGTGTAAATTGATTAAAATGTATAAAGGAATGATACTTAATCTACAACATATTCGTATTTTGTTAAATGTTCATTAGAATTTGAATAAATCAATGATTACGTTTGCATAAGCAAGACAAACTTCGCTTTAACATAAATCAGCTGATCGGCCGATGACCGTTGATGAGTCACATTTGTACCTACGTAACCATTGAAAGGTTCGTGCAAATCTAATACCTATTTATACTGTCGAAATTTTACATGCTTACATATATCCTGTCTGTACATACCTACATAATGCATAAAATTTAAGGCATAAACTCTTAGACACACATTTTTGTAATCACTATAACTTTTACGTTATATTGTTTTTGTGTAATATACATTCTAATTATGATCTAAGACTGTTGAACTACAACATACATGAACAGTTGTCCCATAACCTGATACACCCTGTGTATATAACATATGTGCAAGAGAAGTGAAACTAGAAAGAAAACCCTGTACCAACATGTCTGACCAGCGTGGTATAGTAGATCAATTTTCCTCTTACTGGAAGGAAGCTTAAGTGGCACTTTTATGAGCTGTGACGATGACGACGAATATCATACATTTTACAAGTATTAAAACCATAAAATTTTAAATCAGTTTTATATGTTCTTGAATAAATAGTATATTAAGAGCTACATGGATCCAGCGGCCAAAGTATTTATATAGGCAATAGAGCAACAGGTTTTTTCAAGTATCCAGAGTATCAGTAACTAAACTGGAAATACAATAGATACATACCACTTAACTTGAAGGGGAATATAAACAATCGCATTAATTGTAAAATATCGCATTGATTATAAAATGACATAAAATTTATTGTATCAACTGCCTCGTGTGGTGACGTCTTAAGAAAATAGGGTCGAAAGTCCTGTCATAAGAGTAGTAACGCTGTCTAATGGAACACCAGGGGAATAGAAGAGTAATTTTCTCCAGTGGTAAGTATTGTATTCAATAGTGAACTATAGGCTAGCAGATGGATAGATAGGATAGGATATTTGATTAATTTAGTTGGATTTTTCATTGCCATGATAAATTACTGTTACGTTATTCTAACTGCAATACTTTGCGAGACTCTTGCTGCAATACCAAGACTCGGGTGCGCAAGACCAAGACCAAGACCATGACTCGGGTGCGCAAGACCAAGACCAAGACGAGACCAGGTGTGATGTTGCAAGACCAAGACCAAGACCGGTCCAAGTCTCGTCTTGGTCTTGCATTTGGGCAACACTACCCGCCAGTAAGTTCGGCGAATCTCCGCCTCTAGCTTCCACGGGGCAGCTCCGACTAATAGGCACAGTGCCTTCGTCGCTACCATGCGGTATCCACGAATGACCCTGGCCGCCATGGTCCTATGTGCCTCACAGTGGTGCGTCGTAAAAGGTCATCGACCGGCCCACCCCTACGTTCAGGCGTCGGCAAGAAAGGGCGGACACCGCCCCGACTAGCCGTGGTACAAGTTGACGGAAATCACAGTACATTTTGGGCTCAAATGAAATAATTTCATAGATATCTCTTAAAAAAATCAAAACATGTCCTTACCTCGAAAGCCCGGTTCAAAGAATGCATACGCATTCGTTCCCGTTCATTACTCTCTAGTCTTCTCAGATTTCTTTCGCGAGCAGAGATACCACAACGTCGTCTGCGCCCGGGACCTGTGGGTCCGCTACTGCTGGCTGCTGAGGATGAGGACCCTGCAGCTGCACGACGAGGTCGGCAAACTCGACGTGCCACTTGTTCATCACTACCGCTACCGCTGTCATAGAAATCTGAAAGTAAAACAAGGCAATGCAGTGGAATATAAAGGAAACTGACATCATAGCTTCCATTTTTATTACTCCCTATAGCCTTTTAAACTAGTTGTTTACTTTTATTTAAACCTGTTTCATTGTAGATGGAATTAGAAGTTATCGACAAAATAAATCAGCAAGGTCGTCTTTTTCGCTAGTTCATGCACTCAATTGCAATTCCTTATTAATTAATAAGTACAAGTTTATACATCTCAAAATTTACGTTTAGTGAGTATACAATAATAATTCTTCACTCGCTATCTTACCCGTGGATGTCGTAAAAGACGACTAAGTGATACGATATGCAAATCATATCTACAACAAAAAGTCAAAAAGGCGTGATTGTTTTAACAACTCCTGAGAGATACCATGCTGTTAGTACATCGTGTGACGTCACACAGGTAATGTGCAATAGAGATAACGCTCTACGATGCCAAAATTGGTCGATCATCTCTTTCCAACGGCCGATGTGCAGTATTTGTTGTTGAATACTTAAGCTTACGACGAAAACGATGCTGGCCATTCTCTTCGTGATATCTCCTCTGTGTGAATGCATGATTGTACCACTACACGGGGGCTATCTACTTATAGTTGTTATTTAGATGAAATTATTTATTATTCTTTAATCTGATCTAGATCACAATCCATAGTCTATATACAAATTTGGAAATAACTTTCTCATTCATCCATCTTAATCCCAGAAAGGATGTGCAGGGGTCTAATGCATTGTCATTTTGCTATCGTATAAATGATACATGGTACAGAATGTTTTATTGAAAAGTGTTGCAAACATCGAAGTCTATATAGTAGTTATACAGTAGAGCTACTGAATAGTTCGGATCGGCAGTCGCATGCCACTAACAAAAAGTAGTACATCTACACCAATAAATAAAATTGGAGTGTCTGTTTGTAATGTCAAAATAATAGGCTTTTTTCATGCTCACACGGTTATTTGCACGACACCTATGCCTAAAATGTCAATTAAAAAATTTTTGTCTGTCTGTCTGTTTGTTCCGGGTAATCTTCAAAATGGCTGGACCGATTTCAAAAATTAATTCACCAATGGAAAGCTATAATATTAGGGCGTAAACTAGGCTATATTTTATCCCGGTATTCAGACGGGAACGGGAACTACGCGGGTAAAACGACTATAACCTATAACCGAAACGAAGCGAGGGCGGGTTGTTAGTCTATATATATAAAAGAAAGTTGTGTTAGTTACACTATTTATAACTCAAGAATGGCTGCACAGATTTACCTGAAAATTGGCGGGGAGGTAGCTCAGAACCAGGAGACGGACATAGGATACTTTATATCCCGTTCGACCGGGCTCCCGTGGGACTTGACATAAAACGTCAAATAGAATACAAGTCACTACAAAACGTGGACTGAAAAGTCACTACAAAAACGAATCTATCATGTAATAATAAAACGCAAATGACAGCTACAGACATACTATATTTTCGGAAAATATATTTACGAAAAAAATTATGGCAGTACGAAGTTCGCCGGGTCGGCTAGTGTGTTTATAAATTCTACAGTTGATAGTCACTATTCGTGTGGTTACCATTTCATTGATTATATAAGTTAATTGAGCACCAATACTGTAGGTAACTCGGTGGTTGGATATACAATGCTTTATAGGGCAGCGTATCACCCTTGCGGTGCCCTAGATGCAGTGGACGGCGTTTGTGCTGACCAGAGCCCGTCCAAAAAAAGACCATATACACTAACAAACTTCAACATTTGTAATATTGGAACTAGTATAGACTAAAGATTACAACATTATTAATATACGAATATACACATATCCCTCGAAAAGATTATTGAATAGATATGTTTTTAGTCACGAAACGTGCAACCGCAAGTCGGGAACGACACGATATTGAAGTGAGAATAATATTTGTGCAACAAGTCAGCTGTTCAATACGAAACTCAGTTATTACGTGACGCGACTGCACGCTTGATAAAGTATTTGCATAACACCGTAAGTACAGACTAATCGATTTGTACGCACGGTTACGGATGATTTTCGTAATTCCCTTATCTGTTTCATGCTTTTCGATGTCAGCACGTATTATAAAATTAAATTAAATTACAATATGCATTTAGGCTCATATTGTAAATGCTATTTATTAAAAAGCGATCATGGGCGATTCAAAGCCGCGCATCTTATATTATGTACATAAATTTGGTACTAAAGTATTTCCTCCATCATAGAGATCTAATATTGATGGTCCTTAATTGCAAGAATTTAAAAATTTAACATCATTATTTCATGCTCATCATTATCACACGGATAATGACACTCAGTGATGGAGTAAGAATACAACTCACCACTCCCTATCTCGCCCGTGGATGTCGTAAAAGACGACTAAGGGATATAATAAGCATATAACATCAAGAGAAGGAAAACTCGAAATAAAATCTTATTCCAACACTTGATCAGCGTAAGTCAATTCCATTCCATTATGGAGGAGGCCTGAGCCCAACAGTGGAACATATATAGCCTGAGATGATGATGATGATATCAGCAGGATGATGATGATATCATCATCATCCTGCTCTTATTCCAATTACTTGAGATCAACGCAATATGTAGGTATTCTTCTTTCAAAGTACATATTGCAATAGTTTTATGACCAGCCGCCTGTCAGACATCAACACTCCTTAGGAATATAATTGTGGACCAGATGCCTTTAGATGGAGTTGGCACGAAACGATGCTCTAAGTGGTCTCTTTTACAACACCCACGAGCAATGTAAGGGTTGGTAGTATCCGTCCCCCATTTCTTTCTTTTCAGTCCACGCCAGCTTATTATTAGATGGATAGCTAAAAGTTATGTTACTAAATTTAAGATAAGATTAGGTATTTTTACATACGTTATTTAGAATTAAATTAAATCCTACTAATATTATAAACTCGAAAGTTTATGAGTATGTGAGGATGTTTGTTGCTCTTTCACGCAAAAACTACGGAATGAATTTTGATGAAACTTAACAATAATATAGCTTATATATCAGAATAACACTAGGCTCTAATTTATCTCAATATTACCACGGTAAGGGGAACTATGCGGGTAAAACCGCAGGGCACTGCTAGTTATTGTATATTTATAATCAAACAAATCGAAACCACGTCAACAGTCATAAATTTCGTTTACATTTAAGTAAAAGTATAACATAAAAAATAAATAAAAAGTAGAACGAAATAAATGCTAAGAGTTATTTAACTTGGATAGAAGGTAATCATCATCATCTCAGCCCATATATGTCCCACTTCTGGGCGTGGAGGCTTTGTTTCGAGTTTCCCTTCTTATGCCTAGATCTTATATGGATATTATACCTCTTAGTCGTCTTTTACGATACCCACGGGCAAGATAGGGGGCAGTGAATTATATTCTTACTCCATCACCACACGGAAAATGATGAAATATAATACTTACGAATAATGATATTAATTAAAGTATGTATCAAAATGTCTAACCTCCTGCTTGTTCTATTTTATCGGCAATATCTGGCTTGTTATCATAATACTCTGAGGTTTCATCTTCATAATACAACATCATCTGATCAGGCGACTCTGCTTCTGAACCTCCACCCTCTCCACTCGCCCATTGGGGCATATCTTGATCTGAAACAAACAATTGTATTCTATGAGCGATTTGAACATAAATTTATCTATTAAATTATATATCTACTAGCAGACCCGGCCACGCGTTGCTGTGGCTAATGTTTTTGTTATATTACATTTTATTAAACTATTTAAGTGGAACTGTAGGAGAACATCTGTCATGGAGGTCGTCATATTTTTTTACAAATGGCATCTATGTAAAAAAGCAAGTTAAAATCGTATATGACACGTTTGTAGGGTTGACATAGCAGCACCATCTATTAATTAATTACTCAATCCAGTCAACAGATATCGCCATCTGTTAAAATCGTTTGCGAATGTCAAATAATAGACAAATAATTTACAATAAAATAATATTGCCACTATGAATTAAGATGTAAGCTATCCTATCTTTCAAGTTGGATCAAACTGCACATGGTGTGCAAATTTGATTAAAATCGGTTAAGCAGTTTAGGAATCCATCGCGGACCAATAACGTGACACGTAATTTATATATATTAAAATTTCTATGGGATGATAGTGTAAGAATACAATTCACCACCTCCGCACTTGTCCGTGGGTACCATAAAAGACGACTAAAGGATTGAATAGGCATATAACATCTATGCAAAAGAAGGAAAACCTGAAATGAAGGCTATACCAATACGTCTGACCAGCTACTATACCATATAGTAGGTCAAATTCCCCCCTTTGCGGAGGAGGCTCGAGCCCAACAGTGGGACGTATATGACCTATGTTGATGATGATGAATGGAGAGAAACTGCGAAACTGCTACACAAAAATCTCAGGTTCGAACTTCTCAACTGCATGCTGCATTTTGTGAGTTTTTTTTTATTGCTGACGGTGGCAAACGAGCAAACGGTTGGGAACGGCCTGATGGTAAGTGTTGCTACCGCTCATCGACCTTTGTAAGGCCGCTGCCTACCGCGAAGAAAGTGAAGGGAGTGTAAATGCGTGCAATGAGGTTCGGTGATACTAAATGCATCAAAATCTAAAGATCTAAAGCCCACCACACGCAAACACTTTCAGAAAGTTGGGCTGCCGGCTCTCTCGCTTACCTAACAAAGCGCAATAACAAATTATTACTACTCGGACGGCGATTTTCTGCTCAGTGTGGTAATACCCCGGACGGACCGGCCTGCGGCTGTAGACAGATAACTATCAACAGTGTGGTCCTACCACATCCAAGTCTATGTATGTATTAAATTATAAATGATTGTTTAAGGTAAAAATCCTGAAAAAAAAACCGGCTGATTTAGATCAACCCTGTACGCATCTCAATTACTTGATGTATCAGTAGGTATATATTCTTCTTTATTAGTTCATATTGGAAAAGTTTTAGCAATAACTTTGTGACCGGCCGCTTGCCTGACGTCCCTCCTTGGTAATGTAATTAGATGGAGTTGGCCCAGGTCGATAAAAACAAAAAGTCGTCTTGTACGACACCCACGAGCAATTTAAGTGTTGGTAGTATTCGTAGGTGGCTACACTACACAGCTTTTCTATTATTGAACCAGGTCAACTATTTTATACGTATAGATCGCGTTTTAGGCAAAGTTTTATTAATAATGTGGGTATTCTTCGTTTCCCATACTTAGGTGATATATAAAATATTCTAAATGATGAGCAACAAGTTTGTTGGAGAGCGTGTTAAGCCATCAGTCTCGTCTGTTGTTAATACGCAATATTAGAAATCAGTAAGTCATCATCATCATCTTGCTCTTATCCCAATTACTTGGGGTCGACGCAATATGTCATCTGTTTTGACATATTGCAAAAAGTTATTAGAAAGTTAGTTAAGTTATTAGAAATCAGTAAGTACCCTTAAATATATCTGGTAGAATATTTTTAACCTGTTGCTAGTTGCATGGGTGTAATGAAAATCGCTTGTGGAAAAATTACGTTCTGCCAAAATTGGTTAGACTAGGGACAAATAAGATTAGATATGATAAACTCTAGGAATAATAAACTCATTAAAAATAGCGCCTAAGTATCCCTACCTATCTGTTTGGTTATTATAATTTTTTAATGTATATTTCACACGTATACCTAATCATGTAAATAGTGCGTATTATCCAGCGTCGAATAAATAGGCAGGGTACCCGAAAGGGTATCCCGTCGGGACGACAAGGAACTCGGTAGCGGTGGTCAGCCCAACGGCGAAGGAGAGGGATTACGGTGGGTTATAGGGCCGCACGCCATGCTTACGTCGCCCCGGACGGAATGGACAGCGACGGAATGGACGGTGCGCTGACCATCACATGCCCAAAAAAAAGCGTCGAATAAATACGTTTTCTTTCTTTCTAATCAAGTTTTGGAGGATAATCTATAAAATAATTACTCATTACGCAAATAAATAAAATGTATCAACAAATAGCCAAGCTGCAATTTTTGTATAATATAATGAAATAAAAGATTATGTTAACATGATGTTGAGAGTCCAGAGATTTGAGTTCTAATCCATGTCAATTTTGAACATCTACGAAGGTTTACATAGGAAGGTCTATATTGAGAAAATATTGTTAGGAAACCTGTCTGATGAAAAGACTTTCTCAACAGGTTATGAGTTCTAACAATGTATCAATATTATTGAGTTAACGCCCAGCATAATGTCGTAACATTCTCTGATTAAACTGCCCGTATTAATGAGATTGGAAAAAAAAACCTTTACGGATTCTTATTATTTCTAACACACTATCCGAAATATAAATTACTAGGTAAAACTAATATTTCGTTCTTGTTAACTTTGCGATACAAGAATATTTTATATATTCTTATATATTTAATTAAATAGGTTGTTTTGACTAACTGATTTCTCAACATGAAGCTCAAAGCACTGAATTTGACGAATTAAAGTTCACTAAATTTAGTGCTTTGGGCTTCATGTTCACGACACAAATATTTTATTTATAGATAACCTTTTAAGACTCGACCTGTTGATACTTCTTAACTGAAAATCTCATATTTATTCGTGCGGTTACGGAGTAAGAACACAATTCATCACCTACTTTGCTCGTGGGTGTCGTAAAAGGCGATGAACGGATACAGTATGCATACAACATCTATGTAAGAGAAGAAAGAATATACATAGTCGTATAGTATATATATATATATATATATATATATATATATATATATATATATATATATATATATATATATATATATATATATATATAATGTAAATCAATTTCCTTTCTCTTGTGGAGCAGAATCGATCCCACGAGCTGGATGATGATACTACCATATCGAGGAATCCGTCTGGCATACATCAGCCTATTGATGTCCATTCTTAAGCATTGGCCTCCCTAGAATGAAAGCATAATACCGTAATCGCCAGCCTTGGTAGGTTAGTTGATGTTCACAGCTAATGTTGAGCGACGCTACCCATATTTTTTTACTTTAACTTGTTTTTACGACTCTAATAGCAAAGTAGGGAGTGGTGACACGTTGCATCCTTAATTCGTTGCCACACGAGATATTCGTTTACTTCAGTAAGCGTCGATGAATATAATTATGTCACTCTTGTGAATTCACTGACTGAAAAGTAATTGATGTGACATCAACCGTGACGTTCATCGAATATCATTTGAATAACCATTAATATACAATGTGGGGATTGTTGCCAGTAAATTTCACTTAATCTGATTTTAAATATACTGTTAAGGCAGACAGAACACATCATTAACATTTCGTCATTAAACTTCCAAATAATATTATAAGAATGTTGTTTTATCATAATTAATATTATCAGTTGCCGCGTGGTGACGGAGTAAGAATACAATTCACCATCCCGCTCTCTTGCCCGTGGGCGTCATAAAAGACGACTAAGAGATTAAAATATGCATATAACATCTATATAAAAGAAAGAAAACTGGAAATTAAACCCTATACCAACCCGTTTGACCAGCGTGGTATAGTAGGTCAATTTCCTTCTTATAGTGGAAGTGGTTTAAGGCCAGCCTGGAGACATACGGTGATGTTGTTTTAGCATGCTACTATGTACTATTTTATTACATTACTAGTTTCTGCGTCAAAAGTTATTTTCCCAAAGTTAAAATATTATCCCAAGGGGACATATTATCGGGATTAGAATTATCCTGTGTGGTAATTCGAGTAATGGTCTAAGTGCCAATTGTCATCCAAACATGTTCTATGCTTTTATGCATGAGTAACAAACATCCAAATATTCAAAAATGTTCATAAATTTTCACATTTTTACACGCTCCCAAGTCTTATTTTCCATATACTGAACTTTAACTACATGAACTGTATATGCAAACGTTATCACCTTATCGCCACGCTTTGCACAGCAGTAAATATCAATGATATGAAAAATGCGTAGCTAATTTTATTTATTAAGCAACAGATGGATTACAAAATTATAATTAAACTTCTTTCTATTTTTATGGTTCAGATAAAAAGACCGAAAATATCAAATTTTAGGAACCAACGTTGACGATGAAATTTAACTCAATGTAATTTTTTGTTCAATATTTAGTGACAAGTTTCATTCATTTATTTTATGAAAATGAAATATCTTCATAGCTTGCGCAAGTAAATTAAATAAAACAAAAAATTGTTCTTTGTAATTTATTTAGCAAAAATGTAAGAACTCTAAAATTTTTAGTTTCGAGCTCTTATCTTAACAGAAATATTTTAGATGGAAAGCGAAGAAAAAATATTGTTTAGTAGGAAGTTCGATTGCATTTTTCGTGTACTATTAATTTAAATATTTTAAATATTTAGTAAAGTAATATTTAAAATATTGAATACATTCTTATTGAAGAACTTGTTTCGTGTTACATGCGCCTTTATAAGTTAAGCGGTGACTAGGCGCCACCGGTCGCTAGGCAACCGACGAGACGTTGAAGGCGCCCACGCGGCGCCCCTCTGCGCAACAAATGACATGCCACCAATACATTATACCTACATTGTACGTAGGAGTACTAAACATTAAACGATAATGGAAAATTGTTATTTTCATCGGGACATGAAAATAACAATTTTCCATTCAATTACGTGGAATATTGACACTATCATTTGTAAAATTTCAATTCTTATATATTATAATAATACTATACGATTTAAACGTAATTAAGCAATAAACAGTTTCTATGCTGATAGAATAACAATAAAAAGTAGCGAGCTTCATGGTATAAGTTGACTTTCTTGACTTTTTTTTTTTTTGGTGTGCTATGGTCAGCACAGAAGCCGTTCATCCACCCACCGTATTCCCACCCCTTCGGTATTGGGCCTAATCACTAAGTCACTGCCACTAAGTTTCTTGTCATTCGTAGCCAGCCCGGTGGATCTTTTTAGCCTTGCACCTTGATCTTCCGACGTTTCATGATGGAATACCAATTGAAGTTTAAAGTAATCTGTGAAGTCTGTTTTTAATACCCGAATTATGATTTACATATTAAAATAATTTCAGTGTGGGGGACGGAGTAAGAATACAATTAATCCTAATATGTTGGTGGCGAATTTCGTAAAAGAAGACAAAGATATTTAATATTCATATAACATTTATATTGAGCAAAATCTGGTAAAATCGAAATAAAATCCAGACCGTGTGTCCAGCGTAATATATTACTCAGCCTTAAAGGGTCATGAACAAACATGTGAAAAATAATAGTACTTGGATTGAATTTACAAGTTTATAGCCAGAAGGGATTAGTAGCGAAAGCCAGCACTCGATTAAAATTGTATTACTTGACTGATGGACAGATAACGAATTTACAACCAAATGTCGTCCTTAAAATCAGACGAAATATATTTTACTGGATTCTGTTTAAATAAATAAGTAGTTAAATTATCTTAGATACAACAGAGTTCGACGTGCCACGTCACCAATGCTACGCAAAGTGCTACGCCGCTACGAATATATCAACTGATAAGATAAACGGATGGGGCTTATAACAATAAACAGCAACAGTTTTTTGTAGAGTATTAAAAATAAAGTTATTTGATCCGTGTGGTGACGGCATTAGAATACTCACACATCACTCACTGTTTTACCCGTGGATGTCGTAAAAGATGACTAAGGGATGTAATATGACGGAGTAAGAATACAATTCACCTCCTCCTCTCTTGCCCGTGAGTATCGTAAAAGACGACTAAGGGATTATACGCATATAACATCTATGCAAGAGGAGGAATACTCAAAATAAAACCCTATATCAACTTGTCTGATCAGCATGGTATAGTAAGGTTAATTTCGCTCCTAGTGGAGGAGGCTCAAGCCCAGCAGTGGGACGTAGATGAGCCGAGATAATGATGTACTTATTACATTGTTTCAGATAACCTATTTAACCTTTTTATTATAATAGAATAGCATTAATTATCACATAACAACAATACTCATCATCATAACATCATAACCCATATACGTCCCACTGTTGGGCTCGGGTCCTCCATATTAGGAGTGAAATTGACCTACTATACCACGCTACATACGTGTTGATAAAGGGTTTTATTTCAAGATTTTCCTTCACTAACATATATGGAATATGCACATTATATTCCTTACTTGGCTTTTACGACATCCACGGGGACTTGCTCTTGGGGGTGTTGAATACCAACTCCATCACCACACAGAAAACATGTGAATACATGAACTGAAATAAAAAGGTACAATACCTTATTTTATTATATTTTTCGCTTTGATTTTAGAATGTAATTAGAATTTTGCGCTAGCTGAATATTTGAGAGAAAAAAAAAAGGAACATATCTGATAGGCATTACGAAAAGCTCGAAACTCGACGTTAGAAAAATGATTCGATACCAGTAAGTATCGATAATTTTTAATTGATATTAATTATCGCCCATTCGATACTAGTACTCAGTATCGAATGAAGAGTATTATAAAGTATCACCTCCTCTTAGATTTACCAAAAACAACAGCTCATCACAATCCCACCAGGTACCTATCTGATAGACTCTATGATAAGTACTCGATACCTCAAAAATTATTCGATACTGATACTAATAAGTATCGATACAGAATCGATTAAAAGTATAGATACCTGGATGGTATTGTTTCATTCCTAATTGTGAGTGGACAAGAAAGGTTATAATAGCTTTTAATAATATAATGTACCTAAATAAAAGTTTCCATGTGGTGACGGAGTAAGAATACAATTCAACACCCCTTCGCCCGTGAGTGTTGTTAAAAACCACTAAGGAATATAATTTCCTTATAGCATATATGCAACAGAAGGAAAACTCGACTTAAAACCTTATGCCAACACGTCTGATCAACACGGTATGGTAGATCAAATTCTCTTCCATTGTGAAGGAGTACAATACTCAATAGTTGGACCTGTATGTTATGATTAAATAAATAGTCATTAAAGATTTAAACTCAGCATGACAATAAAATAAGGAAAGTGAATGTATATAATGATCTTAGCTGCAGGTAAACGATTACTCTCACTTATACGGTTACAAGTGTAATGCACGTGTTAAATTATTCATTATATTAAGGAACCCCGCCCGAAGCCTCGGTTATGAAATTGGCCAGTTTCTAGGCAGCCAACAGAGATATGCCCCACTTTTAATAGAACCGGTCTTATTAATTTGTAGTTGATTTAAAAACATTAGAGTTAAAGTCGCAATTACAATTTGTTGTATAGCAAAAAGGCAACACCAATAAAAATATGTTTAACGAATTTTATGATAAACCTTACAAAATTACTGATTGCGAACCAATTTTTTTTTGGTAGGCTATGTTATAGACGCACGCCGTGCGTCTCAACCGGGATGTCGAGAAGGGGTTGCGTAACCCCATAACTCGCCGTAGGTAATTCCGGAACTGTATTCTTACTCCGTCACCGCAATTTCCGTTACCACAAATATTATGGGTTGTCAAAGAGGTTACCTTAATATACATCATAATCCGCAATCCAATACATATTGACATAATAGACGCTTTTAAATCTCGTGATACATGTGGTAATTAAACTATATATACAAGTAATATATTGATTTATCATCTCATCATCATTTCAGTCCCCACTGTTGACTCCCACTGTTGAATTCGGGCTTCCTCTACAATGGGAGGGGAATTAACTATACTGCGCTAGTCAGACGTGTCGAAATAAGGTTCTATTTTGAGTTTTCTCTTGCATAGATATTATCAGCATTTTTACAACATACACGGGCAAGAGGGGAGATGCTGAATTGTGTTCTTACTCCGTCACCGCACGGTTTACATATGGATTCAGAATTATGTATTACAATGTGATATTGAAATAGCCTTCGCTTAATTTTATCGAAATAGCTCAGCTAAATATCAAATAGTCATTAACATCATTACTTATGCATAAGTATGTATACACTTAGTAATTACAACCTATATGTTTTGCGTCAACGCCATAATACGCAGAATAATGTTGTAATAATTACTAGTGACCCGCCCTCGCTTTACTTCGGTTTCAGCCATTTTGCTACCTTATTTTAAATCTCCAATATCCTATATAATATTCAAGGCCTCGGGCCCGAGTCTCAGACTGGGTAATTTTTTTTAATAAAATGTATGGATGTTCTGTATTCTGTTCTGTCCTAAGTGAAATATGTGTGTGAAGTGAATGAAATATTTACCTCGTGATTACAGAAATTAAGTACATAATTTATGCAAATATATTAATGAATTCCGTGTGGTGACGGAGTCACCATCCCTTTTCTTACCCGTGGGTGTCGTAAAAGACGACTAAGGGATTAAAATATGCAGATAACATCTATGCAAGGGAAGCAAAACCCGAAATAAAACCCTATACCAACCCGTCCGACCAGCACGGTATAGGTAGTATATCGAGTTCTTAATTTGTCGAGCCCAGCAGTGGGATGATGATTAATGAAGGAGCTTATACATTTTAATCCAACGATAGACCACTGTTAAATGCGTGTAAGTAAACCTCATATTACTACTGTCTTATACTTACTGTCTGTCTGTCCAATACCAGAACCTCGAAAGCTTTCAACTCGAACTATACAATCTCTGCCAATGTCTGGACGAGTGCGAATCTCCGAACGATATGAACAACAGGTTCGTGGAAACTGTCCACGCGGTTGGGTCGAAATTTTTCAAGGCTCACCGCGTTAATAGACCTAAAAAACTTTCTGACCAGACTCTCGAGCTCATGGAGCGGAGAAAAGAGATGACGGTGCAGTCTGCAGCCGATTGGTCCAAACATAGGCAGCTAAATAGGCAGATCTCCAGGTCTGTGCGTCGCGATATTCGCCGATTTAATACGCTCCGTATTAAAGAAGCGATAGAGCGGAATCGTGGCTCGAAAGTGTTCGCATAAGATCTGTCTATTGGGCAAAGCCAAATGACTAAGCTGAAGATCGATGACGGCACTGTCATTTCATCCCAAAGTGAGGTCTTGTGAGAGGTCGAAAGGTTCTATGGACAGTTATATAAATCATCCCGAAATCCTGTTTTCGGCTTGGTCCAAGATGCTAACTCGGCAATATATCGTAGAAATCCCGGACATCAGCTTGTACGAGATCAGAATGGCTCTCAAACAACTACGTAACGGTAAGGCAGATGACGGAATTACGGCAGACCTCCTGAAGGCGGGCGGCAAGCCGGTCTTAATAGCCCTTCAGAAGCTATTTAATTCCGTTATCCTCGGGGGTGACGTTCCAGAGTCGTGGACCAGAAGTGTGATGGTGCTGTTCTTCAAGAAGGGTGACAAAGCTCTTTTAAAGAACTACAGACCCATCTCACTCCTGAGCCACATTTGTAAGTTGTTTTCGAGGGTCATTACCAATCGACTCACGCGCAAGCTCGATGACTTCCAGCCGCGCGAACAAGCCGGCTTCCGAAAAGGCTATAGCACCATAGACCATATCCTCACGCTTCGGCAGATTATACAAAAGACCGAGGAGTATAATCGGCCCCTGTGCTTAGCGTTTGTGGAATATGAGAAAGCTTTTGATTCAGTCGAAACTTGGGCGGTACTGCAGTCCCTTCAGCGGTGCCAAATAGACCATCGCTATATCGAAGTGCTGAAGTGTTTGTATAGGAACGCCACAATGTCAGTCCGTATCCGGGATAAGATTACGAAACCGATCCAGTTGCAGAAAGGCGTGAGACAGGGAGATGTCATCTCTTCAAAACTGTTCACCACTGCACTGGAAGATGTCTTCAAGCTCTTAGACTGGACTGGACTCGGCATCAACATTAACGGCGAATACATCGCTCACCTTCGATTTGCAGACGATATCGTCGTTATGGCAGAATCCATGGAGGACCTTGGCACAATGCTCAATGATCTCAGCAGGGTGGATACCCAGGGTATACAGGTACAGATACAGGGTACAGATACCAGGATACACAGGTTGGGATCAACTAGTGGGTTTACGAATGAACATGAACAAGACGAAAGTCATGCATCATCAAATGCCCATGTCATTCCTGTACCGGTCCTAGTTGGCAATGCGATTCTCGAAGTCGTCGATCACTATGTTTACCTAGGACAGACAGTCCAGTTAGGTAGATCCAATTTCGAGAAAGAGATCAGCCGACGAATCCAAGTCGGTTGGGCAGCGTTCGGGAAACTTAAGAGGATCTTCTCGTCCAACATACCTCAGCGTCTGAAAACACAGGTCTACGACCAGTGTGTGTTACCAGTGATGACTTACGGCACGGAAACGTGGTCCCTAAATGTAGGCCTCATAACAAGGCTCAAAGTCGCTCAGCGTGCTATGGAGCGGGCTATGCTCGGGATTTCTCTGCGAAATAGAATCCGGAATACGGAAATCCGCAGAAGAACGAGTGTAACCGACATAGCACGAAGAATTAGCACGCTGAAATGGCAATGGACAGGCCACATCGCTTAACGAACCGACAACCGCTGGGGAAGAAAGGTTCTCGAGTGGCGACTACGTATCCGATGACCTAGTGAAAATTGCTGGGCGTCGTTGGATGCAGGCGGCACAGGACCGCACATTGTGGCATAATATGAGGGAGGCCTACGTCCAGCAATGGACTGCAATAGGCTGAAATGATGATGATGAAATGATGAAACCTCTTATATCGTCGTGGAAATATCTCAAAATTATGGAGGTTTACTAACAAGTTTTTAATACATTCATAATGGAAACAAAAATGATAAATTGTCAAAAATCTTTAATTCAAAAGTTAAAAATGCAAGCTGTTTTTTTTCGGGCTGGGTTGCGTTCGTCGCACTCCTCGAGCCGCTCCGTCCGGGGCGACAGAGGGGCGTAAGCACACCTGCACCACACCCGCAACCCACCCGAACACTATGTCGCCTTCGTCGTTGGACCGACCACCGGAGCAGGGTTACTTGTCGTCAGTGGTCAAAGATGCAAGCTAAGGATTCTTTCTTCGCAAGATATTAGTAGCCCCACTAAGTTATAGCATATAGCTAGCTACATATTTATAGGTGGGCATATATTGTCAAATTCGATTAAATTAGTACTAAATATATGAGACACGGCATATTCAATTTGCTTTATTTGAACTGAACCTACATAACGTGTCCCAGCAAACATTCAATTAAATTAGTGTAAAATAGCAGACTCTATCGAAAATACATTGTGTTTAATTTACCCCAGTTAATTATTCCTACGTCGCTAAAAAAATTGTCGTTAAAAATCAATGTTGTAGCTTAAACGTTCAGCCTAAAAAACCAGTTACAGCTAATATAGATGGATGTATTACACACAGTCCAGAGACATCACAGCGAAATCAAAAATGTACAATATATAGGGCACAGATAGTCAATGTGTTAAGTGTGATGTATTGAAGGTGTGGTGTATTGAAGGCACCTGAAGAATGGCATGGACAGAAATATAAACACAAAGATAACATTGAATAGGGTTCATTGTGTGGAAGAAGGCATATTGCGTCGACCCCAAGTAATTGGGATAATTGCAGGGTACAGACATATATACATTGACACATAACTTGACGCCTCTTTGCAATAGGGGTAGGCAAAGACCACTTCCCTCAACTTGCTACGATCTTGACATAGCACTTTCGCCTCCTCCACATTCACTAATCTCCTCATGCGTGTTCTTCGGTTTAGGATATTTTTCTTTTTTTTTCTTGGAAATCAGCTACTGATACGAGCCATTTTTGCCAGTGTCGCCAAATTATAAATTTTCTTTACAAATTATCAGTTATCTCCGATGAGTCATTGTTTCTCATTGTCGCCTTCAACAGTGGCCATAAGGGCCAGTAACAGTATCTTCTGAGATTTTTGGTGGAAACGAAAAGGTATGTAAAACTGTATACTAAATAAAATGATATAAAAGTTATCATATTTACTATACCTCGGTAGTTCCTCCGTCATATATTACATAAAATGGCATCAAAATTATCCAACATAACACGTTAAACCACTAAGATGTCGAATAAAATACAAGACCACCATATGACACTCCATATTCTCGGCAAAAACTGTAGGGTACTTTTAACCTGGCCTTTCTTAAGAACGTCCCCGATTTGATGGTGGAACATCCACCATAGTCTTTCCCTTCGAACATTTCTGTTCACATTCGCCGTATAAATTTTCTTTGTTAGTCTCCTTTCAGTCGTTCTCTCTACATGACCAAACCAACTTAACATACCTTTCTCAATCCCTGTTATTACATTTGCTTTCATACCACAACGTTCCCTAATCACAGAGATAATTGATAATTGCAGGGTAATGTTTTTTTTTGGGCTGGGCCATGGTCAGATCTCTCGCCGCCCGGCTCCGTCCGGGGCGACAGTAGGGCGCCGCGTGGAACCATGACCCACCCGTAGCACGTCACCTTCGTCGTTGGGCCGACTACCGGTGCATAGTTCCTTATCGTCAGTGGTCAGCCCGACGGAATTCCTCGGTCGCGGGATACCCTCTTCTCACAACGTCCCCTCTCGGGGAAGTCGGTCGCCGTCGCGCGGTCGCCCTCTCGGCGGGTGACTGACTAAATCCCCTGTCTAGTCACCCGTGAATTACAGGGTGATGATGTTTATTACAAATATCAAATAATTATACCAATATATTACCATCCTAACACTTTATGAGATAGTGCCACTTTTAATATCCAGTTTATGATCAATAATTCACTCTCTCTCATGGCGAAATCACATTCAGCGAAATCGCGTGCAATTTGCACGTACACGCAAAACTATTGATACGAATTATGCACAAGTTTATAACAAGCATTATAAGCATTATATAATACCAGTCACATAATTTATGCATAGTCGTACAATTCAAGTCGTAGATATCGTATCAAATGTCAAAATGCTACTGTTAGCAATTGTGTGAGTTTTTTTAGAGCAATTATTATAATATATTAGATTGTTTTTAAAATACCTGTTTAAATTATGCCGTGGCCTATTTTAGTAGAATATATTAATTTTATCATATAAATGATCTTCTTAACTTAACGTGTTTTGCATTAAAAACCAATTAAAAAAATCACCCCAAAAACGCTTATGGCCTCCTATATTATTTCACAGCTTGTGTTACAAGGTGGGATCAAAAGGTAGTCAAAAGGTATTTTTGACAAATACTCAAACCGAGTGGCCCAAAATTTAAATTTAAAATAACTACTGAAAGTTGTACGGATTGTTTTTTTGTATATATGTATATGACAGATAAATTCATATTTAGAAATTCTAATAACAAAAATTTTAAACATTTGAAAAATTTAAATCTTAATATATATAAATTACGTGTCACGTTGTTTGTCTGCGATGGAATCCTAAACTACTTAACCGATTCTAATCAAATTTGCACACCGTGTGCAGTTTGATCGAACTTGAAAGATAGAATAGCTTACATCTTAATTTATAGTCGCAATATTATTTTATTGCAAATTATTTGTATAACCTATATATACCTATTATTTAACATTCACAATTATCTGTTAACTCTAAAGGATTTTAATAGATGGCGATATCTGTTGACTGGATTGGGAAAATAATTAATAGATGGCGCTGCTACATCAAACCTACAAATGTGTCATATACGATTTTAACTTGCTTTTTTACATAGATGCCATTTGTAAAAAAATATGACGACCTACATGACAGATGTTCTCCTAAATAGTTTAGTTCCAATTAAATAGTTTAACAAAATATAACACAAACATTAGCCACAGCAACGCGTAGCCGGGTCTGCTAGTTAAGTATAAAGCGCAGTTTTAGTATATTTAGATTACGATCGGTGGTAGGAAACAAAATTCTATCTTATTGTCAGTTGCAATCAACTTGCCTAAGTATATGTATACCTATATTCATTTTCATCATCATTTCGGCTCATATACGTACGTGCTGGGCTTAAGCCTCCTCCGCAATAGGAGGGATATTGACCTAGTATACCACGCTAGTCATACGGGTTGGCATAAGGTTTTATTTCGAGATTTACTTCTCTTACATAGACGTTATATGCAAATTATATCCTTTAGTCGTCTTTTATGACATCCATGGGTAGGAAAGGGAGTGGTGAATTGTATTCTTACTCCGTCACCACACGGAAAAAACTAGATCATGTAAACATAGATTACCTAGATTATGGTATAAAAATATAATTATTAATAATGTTAAACTATTATTTAAGTATATGCATAAGATTTCGTGTTTATCATACCTCTAAATTAAGAGAATATCATTTAAACAAAATTAAGTATTTTCTGATGGCGATGTGTGAATAAGTATATTCCGATATGGTAAAATATATCAGCAATAAAATACATAATCAAATCTAAAGTTAGTTTTAAACAAGCCAATCTGTATCGATCGGCAGCCTATAACATACAACGTACAAAAGAGGCTGTATACTGAACTTCCTTGGTTAGAAAATTTAGTTTTAAACAGCTCAATTTGTAATCGATCGGGAACATATAACACACAACGTAAAAAAATGGCTGTATACCAAACTTCCTTGGTCAGTAACAGTCATTTATAGTCCATAAAATATAGCTTGATCTCTGTGACAGATGTCAACGAAATCAACGAAGTAAGTTTGAACGAGCGACATGTTTACAATTTCATTTTGTATCAAATATATTTTCATTCTTTTCGTGCCAGTTTTATTGCAACTGAATTGCAATATATTATAAATATAAAAATATTAATATTCATGCCTAAAATGTACCTCGTAAGTACTGTAATACCTAGTAAACATTTCATACATAAATGACGCTTATGCACGTACAAGGTCAAACTGGATTGGAAATAAAAAAGAGATGGGACAGTCGATAGACGTAAATCGATAACCGATCTTTGTTAAATTATTCATAAAAGAAATAAACCAAATACAGTACCTATATAAAACTTTCAACATATTTTTTACAATTAAAACAGACAGTTACATTATAAAATACATAAATTGACTTAATTAAACATTAAAAAACTACTTTTCATCTCAGAATGATAATATAATGTACGCATTATTGTCAATGAACTAGACATATTTATTTATAAAACAGTCGTAATTGATCGATTGATCTAGTGACTGTCCCTAAGTTGGCAAAAAATGATAAATGTTCTAACAGGAACGCTCCACTGATGACGATAATAGTGACCTGGACCTTGATTGTACTCCTTTTGAATAATTAAAACAGTCAAACAATCTAAATGATTTTTATTGATTGTATTTTAATTATAATAGAAAATCACAATTATAAAAATAAAGAGTTTTATCGATAAAAAACTACGGACTTTATCGTAAGCGTGACAACACTAGGGACAACTGTTACAGAGATCATCCTATATTTTATGGACTATAATTATGCTCTCGTTATATATACTTTTTATGAATAGTTGGTAAACGAATCCACAGATGTTCATTACAGAAAGAACGGCGTAACCTCCGATTTTTTTACAAATCTTATAAAATCATAAATATGGCGTACAAAAATAAATAGAGTATTTAATTTATGTGTTCATTGCAACATGATAACATAAAATATTTTTATATTATACAAAATAAGTTAAATAAGTATTATCTGTTTTTCAGCAATGATATACAATAATGTAATTATTACAAGAGTAACAAATACATTACACTAGGTATTAGTTAAGACATACATGTGTAAATAAAACTGAAAAACATTCATTCAATTTTCATTGTCCCCGTGTAGGTACTATGTACATAATAACGATAAAAAGAACCTTATTGTTATAATTCAAACATAATACACTAATGTATTTACAATCAAGCATTTGCGTCACTTATATCAATCCGGCACCTGTTATAATATTGGGAACTTGTTTTATATAACATAAAATGAATAAAAGAAATTCTTATCGAAAGTAACATATCTATTATTTTTCATTATAAGTTCTTCTTATTACGCAAGTAATTTTTTTTTTATTTATTTATTTATTAATCTTCATGCAACAATGCAATGGCGGACTTAATGCCAAAGGCATTCTCTACCAGTCAACCATAATATTCATATTTTGTACCACTTTTCTATACTAATATTATAAAGAGGAAGAATTTGTTTGTTTGTATTGAACAGGCTCCGAAAGTACTGGACCGATTTCAAAAATTCTTTCACCAATGGAAAGCTGTAATATCAGGGAGTAACATATGCTATATTTTATCCCGGTATTCACGCGGGATTGAGAACTATGCGGGCAAGGCAACTGAAACCGAAGCGCGAAGTGAAGCGAGGGCGGGTTGCTAATATACAATAAAATATTAAATGATAGAATAGTCTCTACTTAATAAAAACCGCAGGAGTGAAGTCTGCGGTTTATTAGAAAATTGGAATCGCGTCTCAATGAGTTTAAAATATTAAGTCAAAACGCAGGTTACTATGAAGTAGAATTTAGGTAAGAACTAAGGATACCGTTGGCTTTTGTATATAATGTAATAGATAAGGCTTTCAAGAACTTTCAATGATGAGCAAAATTACTGTTAAAGCCATAGTAGGTAAAACATTTAAAACAGAAATAGACTACAGTGGAGTACTTCGATAAATGCCTATAGTAGCTATGTATCTATTAATATTTATCTATTATCCATTACTACGATATTATTTATTATTGTTACTATTTATCTATTATTTACATATACTTATCTAAGCATATGTAAATAATTATCGCCATGAAATTTATAACGAGCACATAGATAGCAAGATAGCATAGCCTTAAAATAGTGCTTTAAAGGTATTTTTATACGACGTTCATGGTTCTATATAATAATAGGATGGACATACGACTTCTTTCGATGGAACCCCATTAACCAATTTAAAAACAATAATTCAATACTTGGTTCACTTGATCCTCGAATTAAAGCCTGAATCCAAAACGGTGTATAGGTAACGGTGTATGTTCAAAAATTAATTGTACTTAATATCTATAAGAATTTGTATTACTTTGTAGAATGTTAAGATAAGAAGACTAACCTTCAAACATAAGTACTTAATTATAATTATAAATACCTTGTTTATTTTAGTTCCGTGTTAATTAACATATTTACAGTAAAGTGAAAGCAAGCGACCGCTGTGATAAGCAAGAATTTCTTGAAAAAGATTGGAAAATTTAAAAAAACACCTCAGAAGCTTAAAATATATTTGTTTAAAAATACACAGATAATTTGAAAGAAAGAAAGAAGAAAGAAAACATTTATTTTGTTCTCGTTAAATCTTAAAAAACACAAACTAAAAAAGAGCTTCTTACATAAATTGAAATAATTCTAACGAGAAACAAAAAAGGCTATTGGCTCAGCTCTTGCTACTTCTACATAAAAAGAAATAGTAATTCTTGTATATTATAAATAACAAAAAGGTTTTATGTTAAATAAGTAATGGAAAAACCAAATGAAAATCTTTTTTTATAGAAGCGCGCGAAATAAATATTATTCTTTACTCTATGTGATTTATTTCATAAATTATTTTCATCTTTTTCATACGAAAACATACTTATTAAGAATCCGCTTATTAAATACAAAAAAAAAAAATAACTTGTCAGTTGGTAAGTTATCCTGCACGACTAAAAATAATAAACTCCCGTTTTTATACTTACATTTATTTGTGATTTCACGTAAACCGGAATATATGGAGGTAATAGGTACATAATGTCAAAATCCTCTCCCAATCAACCCCTATATTATGAAGAAAACCAAAGGATAAACAAAATAGAACTAGAAAATAAAGTAACATGAGATTTCGTATACTTTCATATGCCTAATTTTGTTACTACTTGTGTTATTGACATTTATGTGACATTTCGAACGGTAGTATGAGTGTGATCGTTTGTATATCTAGATGCGTACGCGCCCCAGACCGCTGGCCCGTGGACCTGATTATGACGTCACACGGTCGGCAGCGTGGCATTCGACCTTCGCACAACTCGTAACTTTCACTATTAAATACTACCATCACTGTTAGCCTACATGTACATTCGGTCATTGTTATTACAATAGAGCACTTGCACAATATAATAATCTGCAAAATTAAGGCATCTGGAATACAGTGTAATACTAGTTTTTTTAGTTAAACGGCAATGAAGTCGATTTTCTAATGATATCAATAACATGTTAATGTACAACTATATAGACGAAACCTGCTTTTTTAACATTTAATTATAATTAAATCAATTGCGTAATTACTTAAGCGGGTATTTTATTTCAGTAAAAATAAAAGGTTATATTAAACGTTGAGTTTACAAGGAATATAATTAAGATAATATATTATTAAAAAAGTGAATTTGGTGATATTCTTGTTTAGTGTACACTTTTAAGAAGTCATTTGAAGTGCAAAATGTGAACAGACATTAGTTCTCATAACATTAGTAATTATTTCGCATAATGTGTTACACAGCAATTATGAATGGTAGCGTTTAGTGTGAAATTTGAAAGGTGGTGCGAGCAATAGTTTCATTCTGTATTATACTTCGACAATCCAGTAGATATCATATAAAACTAGCTTTGCCAACGACTACATCCACAGTGAATTTTGTATTTAAATTATTATGATTAAAAGAGTTGTATATGTTGCTGCAAAATAAAAACTATCATTTTAGCAAATTGACGCCATGCGACATAACAGTTGCATAACAGTTGAATCATTCGTGAACACAAGAACAATAAAAAATATCAAAAATCATTGCAATGTTTCTTTCTGTGAATGCTTCTATCATACCTATATTAATTTTCTCAATTATTTTCAATTCACAGGTTTGATATCTATACTCTATTTATAAATTTCTTGTGTAAGTGTGTTTAGGAGGCTGGCTGGATGTGGATGAAATTTATTGTGTGTATTCAAGGGGATTCGAGAATGGTTTAGATTCACAATTGGACCCGGTACGTGGCTTATTTTATTTGAACAGAACAACGTCTGTTGGGTCAGCTGGTTTTACTATAAAATACTTTATAATATCTCGTAGACGTTCATCATCTCATGTCAGCTCATATACGTCCCACCGCAGGGTCTTGTGCCTCCTATATAGGGGAACGCGGGGTATTGAGAGCGGTCGGGTAATGGGAGCGACGATAATTTAACGGAAAATACGCACTTTTGCGCTATGGTAAATACTCAGTTCTTGCCGTTAGTCATTCAGAAACTTCGCCTGATGAACATGAAACGTTAGTGCCAAACGTTAAGTCAGGAGGGAAAGTTATGTATTTTTCGTCTTCTGCTTATAAAAAACTACTGATCGCCAGCGCCAAGGTAAGACTATAGTTACATTCTTATTTTGTTATGCGTATGTTTATTACATCCTTAGATTCATTTATTAATAAGTATAATTAGTTAAATTGTGATTGAAAATAGAATTACATATTTATTTTGTTACTTTTCAGACAGGTCATTCGCGGGTAATGGTAGCCTAGCATGGCTCTCATTACCCGACGTAGCTCCTATTACCCCATTAGCTTTCATAATATACTTTTATGATAATTTAGATAAATATATCTTCTCTTTTTTATTTCAGATGCCACAAAAGCTTCTTGGCCGGTTGATACATTAGAAAATGCTATCACTGTTCTCAGGATTGGAGGCATTTCGGTGTGCAAATTATCTCAGCAAACTGATATACTTCACAAAAGCAAAAGTGGGAAGATGTGGTACCGATGTAGAAGCCGTGATAACTGATCCCACAAACGATGTTCTGGCAGTGATAGTCCAGATTCTTACATATGTGCTTTATATTTGGATCCGTAGAAAATCGGTCTTTTATTTTTTTTTACCCATTTTTACAATTTTTCTGTTCTGTTTACAAGGTAGATTTTTGATTTGTGTTATAAATATTTCTTCATATTAATAATTAAGATCTAATTTAAATTACCTATGTTTAGTTCAACTTTTAAGAGAAGTAAATGGTATATATGCAAGAGAAGGAAAACTCGAAATAAAACCCTATACCAATCCGTCTGACCAGCGTGGTATAGTAGGTCAATTTCCCTTCCGTTGTGGAGGAGGTTTGAGGCTAGCAGTGGGACGTATATAAGCTGTGATGATGATGGTGAAGTGGTATGTCTGCCATTACATATATGACAATTAAATGGGCTCTCATTACCCTCAGGTGTCGGGTAATAAGAGCGAATGACTTTATTTTTAAAATCGTTATTGTACATTAATACAAGGCTGTGATTGATTATAACTATGACTAAAATATACTTTAATAATTAATGTAACAATGTCTAATCAAAGATTATGAGAATGTTTACTAATATGTGTGTTTTTTTTTAAATGTCCCTTAGTAGGCCCCCATTACCCTGTTCTCCCCTAATAGGAACAAAATTGATCTACTACTTGCTGGTCAGACGAGTTGGTATGGAGTATTACATCGACTTTTCTTCTCTTTCATAAAGGTTATATGTAAATTGAATTCCTTATTAGTATTTTACGACACTCACGGGTAAGATAGGGGGTTGGTGGTAGTTTAACCCTGTCACCAGATGGAAAATAACATTACTATTTCATGTAACGACTTCCACACTCTGTCTACGTCCACACATACATACATATATCTGTTATTTGATGTTCACTGGTAGACACGGGTTTTCTCACGAAAGCTCCAAAGTGAATGGTCCTATGCTGCCTGCATCTAACACCTTCCTGTTAAAGTCCAATACATCCCTACGGAAGACTTGCCAACTGTGGGTCAGCTGATTTGTGGCCACCATTCGAGAATCACTTTTCGTTAACTTTTGTCGATTTTTCGACTTACATATATGGCACTCCTGCATGGTAAATTAATCCGGGTTATGTCAATTATACTAGTTCTTTTACAGATTGCTCATACTACGTATTTTATCTCATAGAGAAATCCTATTGATGAACCGATGGACGGACCGGGGATTAGTCAGCCTCCCGCAGACCGACCGTGTGAGGGTGACGCTCCGGCCACACTGTCTTGTTGTCGGGGCGTCGAATTGGACGGTACCCGAAAGGTTACCGCAGGGCCGATCACGGATGTCAAGGAACCGGTGGTTGGGCCAATGCTGATGGGGAGGGAATACGGTGGGACATGAGGGCGCACGCCGCTCATTCGTCATCCCGGGCGTATTGGGTGGAGCGTGTCTGGACCTACCAAAAAAGTGCTATTTGGGAGGAGGCTCGAGCCCAGCAGTGAGACGTATATGAGTTAAGATGAAATGATATATTGTTTCTACAAATGTCATAAATAAAACAAATTCAATGCATGAAAGCGCGAGACTACTAATCTTCTATGAAATTGTTTATAATTTTAGGAAATTTTTGGCTTTTGTGTAATATCATTATGGATGATATTACCGCAATTTAATTATAACTGGCATAATATTATAATAATTCAGGTGTTTTATGCATCATTAGTTATTATAAATCATCTGTGCACGGCATCACGCGTCATAGTAGAAATAATTAAAAGAAATTGTTACTTTTAGAAGTGGTAGGACCACACTATCGACAGTCATCTGTCTACAGCCGCGGGCCGGTCCGTCCGGGGCAGTACCATGCTCTCGCAGAAAATCGACGTCTGAGTAGTAGCAATTTGTTACTGCGCTTCGTTTGGTGAGCGAGAGAGCCGGAAGCCCAACTTTCTGAGGGTGATTGCGTGTGAAGGGTTTTGGTGGTGCCCTTGGTATCACCGAGCCTCAATGCACGCATTCACACTCCCTTCGCTTTCTTCGCGGTAGGCAATGGCCTTGTAAAGGTCCATGAGCGGCAGCAACACTTACCATCAGGTGTACTATTTGCTCGGTTGCCACCGTTTGCAATAAAAAAAAAAAACTTTCTGAAGCTATAATAGGTACTCTATAATTGTTGTAGCGCTATAAAAAGTTGGTGATATTTAGAAGTTTTGGATGGAACGTGAAAGCATCATATGGTGGCATTTGTATTATATTTGATATCTTAGTGTATTAACTTGCGATATTAAATATTTTTGATGGCATTTTATGTAATGTTACGCGGATGAAGTGCTGGAGTGTAGTAAATATGATATAACAATATTGCTGTTTTGCAGTAAAATTCCTATAAGATCATTAAGTGTGGGCCCTGTTAGCACTGTTGATGGTGACTATTTGATGACTGATGGACAATTACTTTAAAAGCCATCATCATCTTGCTCTTATCCCAATTACTTGGGGGTCGACGCAATATGTCATCTGTTTTGACATACTGCAAAAAGTTTCGGCAATGACTTTTATGACCGGCCGTCTGCCTGACGTCAACCCTCCTTGGGAATGTAATCGTTGACCCAAATGGTACCAGATGGAGTTGGTCCGGGTCAATCTAGGGCTCTTAGTCGTCTTTTACGACACCCACGAGCAAAGCAAGGGTTGGTAGTATTCGAAGCCGCTACCACACAGCAATTACTTTAAAAGTGGTAATATATAAATTAAGATTTAGTATATAACTTTTTTTTTTTTTTTATTGCCAACGGTAGCAAACGAGCAAGCAGCACACCTGATGGTAAGTGAAACTGCTGCACATGGACCTTTGCAATACCAGGGGCACAGCCAGGCCGCTGCCTACCGTGAAGGAAATACTTTTCTTAAACCTCGTTTAAAGAAGGACATGTCATAGCTCTTGGGAAACACAGCAGCAGGTAGTTCATTCCAGAGCTTGCACGTACGTGGGAGAAATGATCGCTGGAAACGTACAGTTGAAGACCATTACGTTTCCAGGTGAAATGGATGAACCCTGCTGCGATGTCGAGTGGTACGTTGGTAGAATGGTGACGGTGGTACCAAGTCAAACAGTTCCTCGGAGCATTCCCCGTGAAAGAATCGGTAGAGTACACAGAGTGACCCAAAGTCTCTCCGCTGCTCCAGCGACTCCAATCTGTCCGTAAGATTGGGATCCCCGACGATTCGAACAGCCCGTCTTTGCAGGGAGTCAAGTGGGTCTAGCTGATATTTGGGCGCACCTGCCCAGAGATGTGAACAGTACTCCACATGAGGACGAACTTGTGCTTTGTATAGCACAAAACGCTGTCTCGGTGTGAAGTACCGCCTGGCTCTGTTCAGGACGCCCAACTTTTTGCTTGCCAATTTGGCTTTGTCCTCCAAATGACTCCCAAACTGGACTTTGCTCGATATTTTGACGCCAAGAATCCCAATACTCTCAGAAGTTGGGAGAGTTACTCCTTGGAACTGAGGCGCCATGGCAAACGGGTCCTTCTTTGCAGTGAACGCGCAAACTTGTGTCTTTGTGGGGTTGAACTGGACTAGGTTCCGTTCACCCCACTCCGAGGCCCGCCCCAGAGAGCGCTCGACTTCAGACACAAGTTGAACCCTTCTTTCCTGAGTACTCCGAGGGATATTCCGTTGCTCAGTGTACCGCTCATCACCCGTACTGTCATCCGCATAGCAACGCATACTCTCGATAGAGAGCATGTCATTGATATGCAGGATAAACAACGTCGGGGAGAGCACCGAGCCTTGTGGTACACCAGCATTAATGGTCATGGTATCGGAGCAGGAGCCATCTACGACGACTTTTATACTCCGACCATCCAAAAAGCTGGCAATCCAATTACAGAGTCCCTCGGGGATTCCGTAAGATGGTAGCTTCGATAGAAGTGCCCTGTGCCAGACCCTATCGAACGCCTTTGCGATATCTAGGCTGAACGCCAGCGCCTCACCCTTGCCCTCCAAGGCCTCTGCCCAACGGTGTGTGAGGTACACAAGAAGATCTTGTGTACTAAGAAGATCACCAGCCGACCGACCATGACGAAAGCCGTATTGGCGATCACTGATAAGCTGGCGATCCTCAAGGTACTGCAGAAGCTGGCGGTTTATAACCTTCTCCATTATCTTGGAGAGCAAGGATGTTATCGCAATTGGCCTGTAATTCGATGGGTCAGACCGGTCTCCCTTTTTAGGGATCGGGTGGACATGGGCTACCTTCCACGAAGACGGAACCCTATTAGTAGCGTAGGAAAGTCGGTATAGGCGAGTCGGTGAGGATGGGAGTCAATTCAGGGGCGCACGTCTTTAGTACCACTGCAGGGATGCCATCCGGTCCACTCGACTTATGAACGTCTAAAAGCCGCAGCTCCCGCCTAACCGCTCGCTGCGTGATGCGGATTTTGGGCAGTGAGCTTTCACACCGTGGGATGGTAAGTGGTGTGGCAGCTCCGGCATCCAAAGTCGAGTTACAGGCAAAGAATTGACCTAGAAGATCGGCCTTCTCCTTTGCGCTGTGGGCCAGACTACCATCGTGTTTCTGCAGTGGTGGAAGATTGGGCTGGCAGAAGTTACCTTGGGCAGCCTTGGCGAGCGACCAGAATGCACGACTCCCAGCGGGATAGCTTTGCAATCGCTCGCCAATTCTGGCAACATGTTCCGCCTTGGCTCTGGCAATAGCTTTCTTACTAGATCTAGAAGCGGCGTTAAATTTCCACTTCACCTCTTTGGCGTTCGGATCCTGGCATTTTTTGGTCCTATTCCAGGCCCGATATGCGGACTGTTTCTGGCATGCAGCCGTCCTGTAGGTTTTGTTAAACCAGGGTCGGCTGCGGCCACCGACGGGTATTTTGGTGTTGGGGATGAATAATTCCATCCCCGTAATAACCGTTTCGGTAACGCAGTCCGCACAGACGCCAGGGTCCCCAGAGGCGAAGCAAAGTCGCTTCCATGGGTAGGATGCTTAAAACTCGCGCAGTCCATCCCAATCTGCTGACTTATATTGCCAGACTCTGCGAGTCCCAGTCGCCTTAGAACGACTAGGCCTTACAACAGGGGCACTGCTACGAACCAAGCAGTGGTCAGAAGACCCAAGAGGGGCTTCAACCACTACCTGATATCCGTGCTGGTGTGTAGTCAGCAGAAGATCCAGTAAAGAAGATTCATGGCTCTCAATATCTGGGATACGGGTGGGCTGTGTATAACGGAGTTCGGTGATACCAAAAAAAAAAAGGCAGGGCATAGTGCATGGTCGAGGAGTGAGTTTTGTGAGGAGCTGACACGAAGCACGGAAGGGCCCCCGATGCCCCCCCGTGCGTAGCCGCCGAGGTCCACTCCGGTTTCCCACACCGGCACGACGACTACCCAACGGGATTTTCGCCGGTTGGTGGGACAGCCTCCCAGGGAGGATGATCCTGGGTTCGGGTCCCCTGCTGACTGGCAGGTGGCCGGCGGTGACCATTCCCATCGGGTCTCCCTGTACACCATGCCAGCCCCTCACGCTCAATACCCCGACCAAGACCTCACCACCGCAGGTTTCAGGCCTCACCAAAACCCGCCACACACAAACACACCCAGAAAGTTGGGCTCCCGGCTCTCTCGCTCACCGAACGAAGTGCAGCAGCAAATTGCTACTACTCAAACGTCGATCTTCTGCGAGAGTGTGGTACTGCCCCGGACGGACCGGCCCGCGACTGCAGACAAAAGACTGTCTACAGTGTGGTCCTACCACCAACTCTCGCCTCGCAGAAAATTGACGTTCGTGTAGTAGCCATTTGTTATTGCGTTTCGTTCGGTGAGCGAGAGAGCCGGCAGCCCAACTTTCTGAGTGTGTTTGCGTATGATGGGTTTTGTATCACCAAACCTCATTGCAGGCATTCACACTCCCTTCACTTTCTTCGCGGTAGGCAGTGGCGTAGCTGTGCCCCTAGTATTGCAAAGGTCTATGAGCGGCAGCAACACTTACCATCAGGTTGTACTATTTCCACATTTGCCACCGCTCACAATAAAAAAAATGTAAATATTTTCTTTTTTTTTTGCGCTATATTGTATATTTTTTAAGAGTTGCCGTTCTTGGTCCGGGCTACGGGTTGCAAATTGCTTATAAAGTAATAAACGAAATATGCACCTTTATGAATAAATAATTATTATTCTGAATAAATAATTATCTACTAACGAAATGATAATGATAGAATTGCCTTGATAACTTCATAAATTAGCTTACAAACTCATAGAGTAAAAATGTTAGGTAAGCAAATAGTAAATAAAGCCGACCTCAAAACAAATGTTTTATATATTTTTACTGTTTATTAACCTCTAAATATATTAGTTTTTGTAACGTAATCAATTTAAATGGTTCTTATACCGATTTATCTATATATTAATACGTGAAGCAAAAACTTTGTACCCCTTTTTACGATAATTACGTGGATGGACAAGTATGAAATTTGGCACAATTGAATTATATAATGAGGCAAGGTGCATAAAACTGAAATTTCATATAATAATGGATTAGAAATACATTAAATTCATTAAAAACGGCATTACGCACACTACAACGCAATCGCTACACACACACCCACAGATGCGCGCGCTTATACACTTTTGTTTACGGTTAAAATCTCTGGTTAAACCGTATGTCAAATAATCATAATTATGATAACAATGTCTAATAGGCATTTGTACTTAGTACTTTATATATTAATTATTAGTGAAATACAGCTTGCTCAATTTACATAAATAAAATTAAAAGAAAATTGTGTAGCAGAAAATTAATTAAAATGAATTATGACCGAATTTCGACCACCCAGCGACCACTAGTATAATTAAATTAGTAAAATCTTATATACTTACATACCTTTATACGTGTGTACGTGTGTTATCGTGTTTTTAATTTGACTACGTAAGCTGTTTTGAATGTTGTTTATAATGCGAGTATATCAGTTGGTTAAACAAGAAACAATTGAATGTAATTTTATTGTGATCATGAAATTATGTTTTGGACCTTTTCACAAGGTTTTTTGAATGAATTCAATTCTCAATACAGTGGTAATGCGACTAACCGGATTAATTATTATTTTTGTCGTTAGGATTTTGTTTGTCCGAATGGAAAATTTTGATTATGCAATAGGATTTTGATTACTCAATCGGATAATCACCGTACACCGATTTTGATTATCCAATCGGATAGAAGTTGAGTATAGTACGAAATCAAGTGTATGAAGAATATAGCAGAGCCAACTATTTCTTTATTTTGCTGTTTTACTTTTTTACAGAGCAAAGATGCAGATATTGGTCGTTGATATGTCGTTTAGATTGCCTTAAGCCTGTGCTTAGAATTTTGCTTATTTTGCTCATTGCTTAAGGAGTTGAAATGTTAGTTGTAAATAAGATAAATAAAATTAGTATGACTTTTAGGCTGCTATTTAAATTGTATCCACGTAATTTTTAGACATTATATTATGTTTCTCGGTGTTTTATTTTTTACTTTCACATTCATATCAACATCATCTAACATATCATTTGCATAAATGACGTCACATCAAATTTATAAGTTTGTTCAGCCATTATTTGTCTAGTTTAATTAATAATTTGCAGTTATATTAATTTATGAGTTTTATTCATGACTGAATAAATTGTTCATGTAATGGCTTTCAATAAAATCGTGACTCATTTCCGATAGTATAATTGACAAAACGTGATTACTGAACTTTACAATATATGTATAGATACAGTAGATAAATCTAGTTTTGATAAATAGGAATTAGATCAAATATTTGTAATCAGAAAGCAATTTATAGGTTAACTAGATGACCCAACAGAAGTTGTTCTGTTCAAATAAAATAAAAGCAGCGCCACCAACCGGGTCCAATTGTAAATCTAAACAATCCTCGAACAACCTTGAACACGCACAAAAAATTTCGTCAATATTGGTCCAGCCGTTTGGGAGGAGTTCAGTGACATACACATGCACGCTAGAAATTTATATATAAGATGATATTTATATTCCCAGCTTAACAGACAAAAAGCAAAAAAATATCTCAAGTCGGTAAATTAATGGCTTCTAATTGCTTGATTGAGCCTATTGTGACTTAGTTGCTCTTATTTGGAATTCAAGGAAAACAAATTATAAGATACTAGCAACCCGCCCTCGCTTCGCTGCGGTTTCAGTCGCCTTACCCGCGTAGTTTCCGTTCCCGTGGGAATACCGGGATAAAATATAGCCTATGTTACTCCCTGATATTATAGCTTTCAATTGGTTTGATTGAATTGAATTTTTGAAATCGGTTCGGTGGTTTGAGCGTGAAAGCGTAACAAACAAACAATCAAACTTACTTTCGCATTTATAATATTAGTAAGAATAGGATATTGTGAGTAGGAAATTTTCATCTCATTTCTCTCACTAACTCTTCGATGGGAATATAAAATAAGCGTGATGAATTCACGCTTGGGAGGCGGTTTAACAATCGCACTTATTATTCCCATAGGCAATTCAATATCGAACACAAGGGAACTGTGCTATTTTTTATTATTAACTCAACTTTATGATGTGGACAATGATGGCAAATTAAAATTAGGATATCCTCAGTAGTAGCTTGATTTTTTTTTAAATATACCCCCTACGCTAATGAGCCTTGTGTATTGCGGAGGACTTTATAAAGATATAACTAACGGACACAAATTAAATCCAGACTTGGAAGCTCGGTACAACAATTGGTAGATCGCACAAAAATTGTCCTGCGTCGGTTCCAACCCGCGACACTGGTACTGTAGGTCGATATCTTAACCACTAGGCCATTTGTGTAGTGCAGTCCTGTGCCTGATAAAAGACAATAGGTCTATTATCTATTTTTTTAAATAAAATTTAAATAATGCAGTAAAGGTGTATTCATATCCCACACAATGTTAATATCTTGGATATTTGTGTGAAAATCCAAAATGAAATATGATTTATTTTATAGTATTTTACTATCAGCTATTATTAAGTGTACATATATGAATTGAAATTGACCGAACCTGGTGAAAGTTTCTTGGCGTTGTTGGATGCAGGCGGTACAGACCGCATCTGTGGAGTAACATGAGGAGGCCTACGTCCAGCAATGGACGGCGATTGGTTGAAATGATTATGATGATGATGACATGAATTGAAGATGTTTAAGAGTAATTTTTACAAGCATATTAGTAAATAACAACGTGGTGTTTTAAGCCAAATGTTTTTATCTGGAGAAAGCTGAATACTTACGAAAACACATCAGAATTCTAAAAAAAAGGAACCGATTTTCGACTGTTTAATATACTACTACGCTGGAGCCTTTGTATGTGGACCACTGATTCTAAAAAAAGTCATAGACTTTTTTACATACCTATATTAAAAAAAAAATAGCCCGATTGATTTAATAAGATGGCTTTAATATGGCTGGGCATTGAGTCTTAAATGATCTTTATCAGTTACTTTCAACGAAAGCGGCGCACCTTAATCTTGTCATTTCATTATTATTAGTAACACTTAAAACCGCCAATAAATTTATCGTCTATTTTCTTTTATGGCTTCCTTATCAACCACGAGCGCACATAAATGATATAATACTAATGTATTGTATTAAATACATACCATTTAAAAACAACTAAGTGAGCTCAAAGTGAAGGTAGTACTTTCGCTTCCAGTTCTAACTACTACGATCTCCACGAAGAGCCTCGTTGCTTTAGATTTTTATTTTCGATTTTAAAACACTTTCTATTATAATGATATTCTTCCTCGTCGTATTCCTTCCGGATATTTTCAAAAGCGAATTGAATCTTTTCAACTCTTCCAGTTTTTCTTTTCTAATTAAATTTGTTGCGGGTCCCAAGACAATTAAAAACTTTTCTCGGGACTTCCTGAGGGTCAAACCTCGGTATCTTATATGGAGACCATTGTGGATCCTGGCTTACAGGAGTTAAAATGGTGGGATTAATCCCATATTAAATAAAAGCGAATTCAATTTAACTGCTTTCCTATGCTCTCTTCTTCTTCTTTTCATTCATTCGACTCATATCATTCACATAACAATCTTTTCGTAATCCGGCTTTCTCTTTACACATAAGATATTTTTATTTAAGTTCACTAAAAGATTGCTTAATTTACTTGGCAAAGTTTACTTGGTCAGAACCTCCTACGCCAGTCTATTTTCGATGGCCGTTAATTTGTCTGATTGGGATATGTGATATAGTGTTTTACTTTGTTTTACAGTTACGTTACTTGTTAATGTCCGTTAATTTCTTCAATAACCTCCTGAGGAAAAGAAGAGATGGAAACCACATTGTATTGTCCATTTGTCTATTTAAGAACTAAGAAATCTTTCATAGCTAAAGTACTACATTGTCATAAAATAAAGAAACTGTTATTATATATTTTTACCTATATTTCTTTTTATATTGCTAGTAAAAAAGTTACTTATAATTCATATGAATCGTTATAATTAAAATTTTATTTATATGTAAAAAAATGTACACGTATGTGTAAATATTATACATTTGTGACATTGAATTAATATAACGAATTCAGTATGACGTGAAGAACAAATAAGTTGAATGCGGCCTACTGACTCATGTTGGAAAACCTTTGGAAGAAGACTCGCTAAGTCTTTTCATATATTGCACATGGATGCTCTTAATTTTTTATTCTTGTACTAGCAACCCGCCTTCGCTTCGCTTCGGTTTCAGTCGTCTTTCCTGCGTAGTTCCCGTTCCTGTGGGAATACCGGAATAAAATATAGCCTAGGCTACTCCCTGATATTATAGCTTTCCATTGGTGAAAGATTTTTTTAAATCGGTCCAGCCGTTTTGAAGATTACCCGGAACAAACAGACAGACAGACAAAAAAAATATAAAGTGTATTTTAGGCATATGTATAGCGTAAATAACCGTGTGAGCATGAAAAAAGCCTATTATTTTGACATTACAAACAGACTCTTCAATGTTATTTATTGGTATAGATTTAAATAATATGTGTTCATAGAATAACGGAAAGACCTGATAAAGATAAGAAGTAGAACACAGTCTCTTCTAGGTAGTGACAGATCATAATTCTGGAGGAAATTCTGTGAAAACTTGTGGCTACCGCCTAGCGTAATGTAGATGAAAATCATCTTATATCATCCATTTTTATTTTTTTTGGGCCATGGTGGGGGCACTCGCGGCGCGGCTCTCTCCGGGGCGACGGAGGGGCGGTGCGCGGCCCCATGACCCACCTGTAGCACGTCGCCTTCGTCATTGGACCGACCACCTGTGCAGAGTTAGTCTTATGTCATCCTGAGGCTATGTGTAGTATGACTGAATATTGTTCGTAACGCGCAATTAGGTCGCATGCCAATAATGTTACCACGTAGCTGCGTAGTTGTAACGTTGAGTTGGGCTATATTTTTAAATAGCTAATACGCTTGAAGATGCTGCTTCAAGCGAATAGATCATTAAAGTAAAATATACGTGGTGTCCTTAGAATAATAATGTATAGAAGGATAGTGTCCATACGTAAGCCATCAAAAATATGGAGCAAACAATACTACATGCGTGCAAGCGATTATACACGAACGCACGCACACCACTATACAAATTATGAAAACAAATTATGTTTTTATTAACATAAATCGTCAAAATACTTTTAAAAGTAATGTTAAAAACCTTTTTATGTTTTTCAAATGTGTTGTGACACCATTTGAATGCACAAACCTTCATAATTACCTATTTATTTTTTAAGAGTTGCGTAGGTACGTACGTGCAGTACAGTGACCTTGTACATTACGGAATGGTTCCGGCGTAAGCCCCATTAGGCTCCAATTGAAATGCTTCACTTTTTGTGGGTGAACTTACCTTCTATACGTTATTATTCTAAGGTGGTGTCATTGATATGCTTAAAATATGAAGAACTAGGAGCCCACGCTGACCTAAAGGTCTACACCGTAAAAATTAGTAGTCTTCCTTCACTTGCATAGATGTATTGTAATCACTTATTCGTCTATTACGACATCCACGGGGAAGAAAAGGTTTGGTGAATTGCATTCTTACTTCGTAACACATGGACAAATTTAAATATATCCTTACCAATATTATAAATATGAAAGTAAGTTTGTTTGTTACGCTTTCACGTATAAACCAACTAACCGATTTAAAAAATTCTTTCACCTATAGAAAGCTATAATATCAGGGAATAACATAGCCTATATTTTATCCCGGTATTCCCACGGGAACGGGAACTACACGGGTAAGGCGATTGAAACCGAAGCGAAGCGAGGGCGGATTGCTAGTTAATATATAAATTGTAATACGTACATTACCGCATATTAAATATGACTTGATTTTTTTTTAATTACAGTATTTATTTCATACCACTCTATAGTATAAAAGTTACACAATTTAATGCAGCCATATACAAATATAGACGTCACTGAAAACAGTTGCTAAAATATAGTGTAGGCGGTACTTTCACAACTACAATGTTGGCAGTTCGTACGTTCATTTGATCTAACGATTGATAACGTTTTATTGTAACGATAAACTAAATGTTACTTTACCAAATTTAACTTACTAAGTTGTTTACGTAGTAATATTTCATCGTCATCTCCAGTCATATAAGTCCCATTTCTGGCCTCGAACATCTTACACAATAGGAGAATTGAGCTACTATGTTATGCTGGTCAGATAGTCAGAGGATTGGTATAAGATTTTATTTCAAGTCTGCATTCTTGCAG
Organism: Lymantria dispar; assembly: GCA_032191425.1. Classification (NCBI taxonomy): domain Eukaryota; kingdom Metazoa; phylum Arthropoda; class Insecta; order Lepidoptera; family Erebidae; genus Lymantria; species Lymantria dispar. Next base: position 13,280,541 of record CM063451.1, read on the forward strand.
GGATATTATGCGCATTTTGTATCCCTTATTCTTTAGACGGAGTAAGAATACAATTTACCATCCCCTATCTTACCTGTGGGTGATCGTACGCGACGACTAAGGGAAAAAGCATATAACATCTATGCGAGAGAAGGAAAACTCGAAATAAAACCCTATACCAACACGTCTCACCAGCATGGTATAGTAGGTCAATTACCATTCCATTATGGAGGAGACCCGAGCCCAACAGTGGGACGTATATGGGCTGAGATTATGATGATTCTTTATTTAACGCCACCCACAAGCAAGCAAAGAGGTGGTTATATTGTATTCTTACTCCATCACCAGACAGTATCGGTTAATTATAATAGATAGCAACCCGCCTTTGCTTCGGTTTGGTTTCAGTCGCCTTACCCGCGTAGTTCCCAATCCCGTGGGAATACCGGGATAAAATATAGCCTATATTACTCCCTGATATTATAGCTTTCTATTGGTGAAAGAATTTTTGAAATCGGTCCACTAGTTTCGGAGCCTATTCATACAAAAAAAACAAACAAATCTTTCCTCTTTATAATATTAGTATAGATATTTGGCGATTCTCAACATAATGCCAGCAGTATTTTAATAAATTGACCTAATATATCATGCTGGTCAGACGGGTTGATATTGGGTTTCATTTCCAGTTTTTCTTCTCTTGCATAGATGTGATATCCTTTAGTCACCACACGTAAAGTGAAGTAAATAGTAGTAGCTGTTAGAATGTATTTTGCTGGTCACGACAACCTGATATTGCTAATTTCCATGAGAGGCGATTTTAAACTAGACTATTCTTAAAAAAATATCCTATACCATTTGCTATACTGACAATATGATCTTATGAAACTTCATAACAGTAGCGTTAAATATGAATGTTTGAAGATTTTTCTTGCTATAGTAAGAGAATGTCCCTAAATGTAGGCCTCATAACAAGGCTCAAAGTCGCTCAGCGTGCTATGGAACGGGCTATGCTCGGGATTTCTCTGCGAGATAGAATCCGAAATTCGGCAATCCGCAGAAGAACGGGTGTAACCAACATAGCACGAAGAATTAGCACGCTGAAGTGGCAATGGGCAGGCCACATCGCTCGACGAACCGACAACCGCTGGGGAAAAAAGGTTCTTGAGTGGCGACCACGTATTGGACGACGCAGTGTAGGATGCCCCCCGACTAGGTGGACCGACGACTTGGTGAAAGAAGACTGGGCGTCGTTGGATGCAGGCGGCACATGACCGCACTTTGTGGCGTAACATGAGGGAGGCCTACATCCAGCAGTGGACGGCGGTTATAAGCTGAAATGATGATGATGATAGTAAGAGACTGAAAGTAAATTATGGTGCCGATTGCGAATACTACCAAACCTTTACAAGACAAATGACTAACGAAACCTTTACACCGACCTCGCCAACTTCATTTGATGCCATAGTGGTAGGACCACAATATTGACCGTTGTCTGTCTTCAGCCGCGGGCCGGTTGGTCTGGAATAGTACCACATTCTCACAGGAAATCGACGTCCGAGTAGTAGCAACTTGTTACTGCGCTTCGTTCGGTGAGCGAGAGAGCTGGAAGCCCAACTTTCCGAGGGTGTTCGCGTGTGGTGGATTTCAGCGTTGCTTTTAGTAAAGGGTAAATTTTCGTGAAATTATGCGATCGAGAAATTTGATTTGCAATAAATTGATAGTTTCATTGGATGTGTAGCATGTGGTACCGTCCTGTTGAAACCACATGTCAGTGATATCCACGTCATCAATAATAGGCCAAAATTGAGTTGTTGTTGAACAACTCAATTTGGCCTATTCGAAAATCAGCTGTTATGTGGCCAGCCAGATCGTGTGATTAAACACCACTGGATTATTTTTTATGGGGCTATGTTAAGGACAGAGTCTATACGGAGCCAATCGAATCGATTGCAGCCTTAAAACTCAAAATCCGTGATGTGATTAACGAAATACACCCGCCATTTTGCCAAAAAGTGATTAAAAACTTTGATGAAAGAATCGAAATCTCTCAGCGTGATCGTGGTGGACATTTGCCAGATATCATTTTTCATTCATAATTGCCGAACTTTTCTATTCGTAATACTATAAAAATTTGAATCATCTTCATCAAAATTTCTTGTTTTATTTTGTTTTAGAACACAAAGTTCTTGTTGAAAAACCCTTTATCACCGAAACTCATTGCACGCATTCACAATTTCTTCACTTTCTTCACTGCATTCACAATTTCTTCGCGGTGGGCAGCGGCCTTGCAAGGTCCATGAACGGCAGCAACACTTACCATCAGATGTACTGTTTGCTCGTTTGCCACCATTTGGAATAAAAAAGAATTGGTTAACAATTACATTCCCAAGGATATGATGAGAGATGATGATTAAATATACATTTTAGAACATTTGATTAATTCTTACATACGTATCTAGTGGTTTTATCGCGAAGTCGAAAATGTGCAAGACGAGTTTCCGCGATGAAAATCAGAATTTAAAACACGTCCGAATTACTATTACACAAATTACTACCACATCACTACTTACCATTAAATTGAACGTGGACCATTATAATTACTAGTCTTTTTAATTATAACTGTAATAATATTTAACTGTCAGAATCTAAATTAAATCACAATCCACTAAAGTATTTAAATTAAAAGATTTATTACATAAGACTTGGTAAGTAGGTACGACTAATAAATGTAATAACAGAATGTCTGATTATTATTGACGTAATCCCAATTAAGTAAGTGTGTATTTAATTAGGGAAAACCAGTATTTTACGATTATTTACTTCGTAAGGGATCTAGCTTGCGGGCGTACCGGGCAATAGTCCGTCACCCGCAGACAGGCTGAACGTGGGAGAGCGAGACTACCCGAATTTATATCCCATCGGCCTAGTCACGGAAGTTAAAGATTTCGTACCAGTGGTCGGCCCAAGAGCGAAGAGGATACGACGAGTTTTGGGGTCAATCGCGGCCCTCTCGTCGCCCCGGATGGGACGGACCGCGAAAACGGGTATCACATCGACCGTCGTCCCGGGAGGTCGTTAGCGAGGGCCAGTATTAGAAAGAGTATCCCGCCGGGCTGAACACGGACGGCAAGAAACTCGGTACTAGTGGTCGGCCCAATGGCAAGAGGAAGGGAATATTTTCGTCACCCTGGACGGAACGGAAAACGTACCATAGCCCAACCAAAAAAAAAAACACATTTGTTAAGCAAATTGTATAGATAACGTTATTACTTAATAATATTGACAAGTTTCAAATTGTACTTTATACAACTTATAAATTGTACTTTTCATACATTCTCATTGCAGATTACAGTAAAATTGTTTGATCATCACTTTCAAGTGTTAGACCGCAAAACCTTTCTAAAATGTGTAATTACTATGTTCTCTTGCAATTTCTTGAGAGAGAATGGAATGATAGTTACATTGTAAAAACATTAATTTTATTTCATAATTCAAAGCATTAGGAATCAGTTACCAATCAATTCAAATTACTAGTAATGTGTTTGAATAGACTTGGATTTGACTAAAATCTTAATTGTCAAAGCCATTCTATTGGTGGTCGAAGTTTACGAGCCTTTCTTTTGAACATATTTCTATTATGTTATTTAGTTGGACAACAAATAATTGTTACAATTTTACAAGAGTAATAAAAAAGCATTACGAAGAAAACAAGACTGAATGTACATTACGAGTACGTACAATCTTCAAGGACACATCATGCATAATAAAAATGATAGTTACATAACTCCAATATACTTCTTTAATAGGAATTAAAAACAAATTTGAAGAAAAATAGTAGGAATTAAAACTAATTTGAAGTAAAGCTAGATAGAAAATACGAAAAAAATGTAATACAACGAAATAAGAGATAATTTGAGTAAAATTGAGACATAATTAAAATATAATTAACATATAAATTGTTTCTTAATGCATCCTTCTAATCAATGACTTCAGTATGTCATAACAATCTCAGCATAGTCATTTTAGATTTGGATAAAATACCCACAAAATATCCACAATTCGGTTTACAGCATTATAAAGCTTACGTGGCATAGATACAATAGAAAATTATTTTAAATCAGTTTTGCTGTTGTAATAATGCAGGTGTAACGATGCACCTAAGTGTTTGCGATCTAGGAATACGCTTCAACTCGGCATATAAAATTTAAATACCTTTGATTTTCCAAGATCTCTTCATTAGATTCTAACATAATCATAATGGGGCCATCTAGAAAGTATTAATCGATCGAAGCATCGATCGATCGACATATGGATCGATTAATACTTTGACCGATCGATCCAACACGAATTGAGAACCTCTGAATTGAGACTCTTTAATAAAACTAGTTTTTTTAACCGACTTCAAAAAAGTGGAAGTTCTAAATCATGTTCATGATCACGTGACCTTGACCGGACCCTTGACCACGAACGAATGTCGTCGAGAAATTAGAAATCAAAAACGTGATAGAATCAGTAAAAATAGTTTTATTTCAAATATGTTATAGGTATCTACTCGCGTAAACATCACGGATAATTAAATAACACATTTTTAAATGAACAGTAAATTATATTTTAAATATACAGAAGTAACTTATTTGCTGACATAGAAAGAGCAACGAAATAAAATTACGAAACGTGCTATAAATGATAATAATTTTATTATGGTTCACCGCGGCGACATTCTTGTTGTAATTTTTTTTCCAACCTAAGTATTTATTTCGGTTTCAGTATATTGTATAAAATTAATAATCTACATAATAAACAGTTCTTTTTGACAACTCAGTACCATAAGCAAGCGACTGCTAATCTTAAAAAAGACCGTTTCGATTCCTATTTTCGCTTAATAGTGTTACTAGATCTTATCTGAATAGGACACAGTCCTCTGTTCCTTTAATTGAGTTTATAAATTTAAATATTAATAATTGGTTAAGTGAAAAGTGAGATAAAAAAAGCCAATTTTACAAACGAGACCGTTTTTTTTGGTAATCTATAGTCTGGACACACTCCGCCCAATCTATCCGACCGTATTCCCTCCCCATCGGCATTGGGCCGACCACTGGTTTGCTTGACCTCCGTGGCCAGCCCAGTACAAATAAGACCCTAAGAAATAACTCCTTGAGTCACTGAGGTCTTAACAAATGCAACTGACACATGTAACAGACTTATAACAATAATTTGCAGGTCGCAAAAAAACTATATAGAGTGAGGAACCCGCCAGAAGCCACCGAAGAGACGCGGACTCGGTGTTCCACTCAAATGGCGATGGAGAAGTACAAACCAGTATGTTATGAGGACTATTGTCATAATCTGCGGCATTCTGAATCCGCTAGTATACAAATCATTAAAATATATGCCATATTCTCAAATAAACACGTATAAACAAAACTATTTTTACGGATTTTTCTTTCCGTGTGGTGACGGCATAAGGATATAATTCATCATCCTATATCTTGCCCGTGAATGTCGTAAAAGGCGATCAAGGGACATATTGTGTTCATGGTTTGAGAGATCTGTGACCATGAACGCGGTAAAAGTATTCGAAATGTCGACAAATTAAAAAATTAATACAAACACGATAAAAGCGACAGAAATAGTTTTATTCCAATATATAATATTCGCGTAAACAGAAGATATCATTAAATAAACTGGTACTTATCCACACTAATATTATAAAGAGGAAAATTTTGTATTTTTGTGTGTATGTTTGTAATGAATAAACTCAAAAACTACTGTGGCGGTTTCAAAAATTCTTTCACCGTTGGAAAGCTACATTATTCCTGAGTAATATAGGCTATATTTTATTCCGGTATTCCCACGGGAACGGGAATTACGCGAGGAAGGCGACTGTAACCGAAGCGAAGCGAGAGCGGGTTGCTAGTTATTTAATAAAAATACTGTAGTTTGGTCATAAAATAATATTACAAGCATACTATTACATATACTCAAAACAATTTTAAAACCTTAACCTAAGGAACATTCCGTAATTATACTGGCATGCTTTCCATAGATTCAAAGCAGCCAATGTACACACTTCTATAGTGCCTTAATACTGATAAATTGTAAATAGGAAGGACAAAAATAACATTGCACCGGAAACAGCTCATGCATATCTTTATTGCAGCAAAAATGTCAAGTGCAAGAAATGTCATATCAGTTGCATATCAACTATTCATTTTATTACAATTCATTCATAGTTGTAAGATATAAATTTTAATTATAGAAAAAGATTATTGATTTTTTTAGTATTTAATATAAGAATAGGGTTTGCCTTCTTTTGCACAGATGTTATATGCATATTATGTTCCTTAGTCGTATTTTACGACATCCACGGGTAAGATCGGGAGTGGTGAATTGTATTCTTACTCCGTCACTACACTGCAAGTAGTAGGCATGTAGTGCATGTGCAATAGGTGTAGAGCATGTAATAATGTAAAATAGCGAATATATGTTTTTAAAAAGAAAAATGTTAAACCGAGCTCCATGCTAGCAATTATCTGCTTGCATAGAGTTCGCTAGCTATTATACAGCTTTAAAAAATTTTAATAATCTAGTCTTTGAGGCTACCATTTCGAATTTAAACTTTTTGTCTAAGTTAAGCAAGTTATTTCATCAAGTGAGTATTACGTAGTTTAAAATGTAACGCTGTAAGTCGTGTTCTTTTTGTTTACCTAATTTTTCTGAGTGCTAATGCAAGCAAGAATACAATTGAACACCTCTTCTCTTACCTGTGGGTGCCTTAAGAAGATTAAAGGATAATATGCAGATAACATCCATGCATCAAGGAAACCTCGAAATAAAACCCTATTCCAACACTGGCTGACCATCTTAGTCAATTTCCATCCCATTGTAGAGGGGGTTGGAGCTCAATAGTGGAACCACAGAAAAATAAGTATTAATATTTCTGTGAGTGGAACATATAAGAGCCAAGATAAGTACCTAGTTACATTTACCAACCCCGTATGTTGATGGCTTAAGAATACAATATGTCTTCACCCTTAGAATGGACAACATAATTCTTCATAGTAATCTAAATGCAATCGCCAAATCGTCTATCAAGCGTGGCGAATGTGTTATTATTTCTTTTGAACAGATCTATGTCCAGTAGTGGACATCAATAGGCTGAGGCATTCATCTATTGCGATATAGTGCTTTGTATCGATATGGTAGTTCAGTAAGTCTGCTCATACACACGTCGTTAATTAAAAGTCATCAGGATTTTGGTAATATGGAATGATTTATAAACAAGTATTCTGACCGCTGGTGGGAATCACTAGAGACCTCGACTAGTTTTACATATTGAATTGTCCACACTTTTCTGTCTGTCTTTATTACAGTAAGTATCCATTTCGCACAATTCGCCTAACTTTTCTAAGATAAAATAAAAGTATGTATACTGTTCCAGAAAATAAAATTTTCTAATTTTATGATCCTTTCCTTTCTTTTTTATTATAAGCCAGAAATAGACAAAAATGATTTGAGAGTTTGTAAATTTATACGAATTCAGTATTGCCGCTGCTATAGAAGTTTACTCAAAAGTAATCTAATCAGAATCTTAATTTAATATCTATATTTAGTTATACCTTGTTTTTTTAGCTCAATACTTATATTAAATTAAAAATTTCATTTATCAAATTGTTCCTAGAAATAATACCAAAAATACCCTTAATATTCCGTGTGGTAACACCAAGTTGTAGGGGGGTCGGGAATTGTATTCTTATTCCGTCACAGCACAGAGAAGGTATCATTATTATATACTTGACTTGTCAATACATTACTATGCTCCGTGCTAACATGTCTGACCAGCACAATATTGTAGGTCAATTTCTTTCCTATTATGGAGGAGGCCCGAGCCCAATAGTGGGACTTATATTGGCTGAGATGACGATGATGGTGAAAGTTTGTGAAAAATACGTCTGCCTTGACAAAGCACAATAAAATCTATACTAATATTATAAAATGGTAAGATTTGTTTGTTTGTTTGTGTTGAATAGGCTCCGAAACTACTGGACCGATTTCCAAAAATTCTTTCACCAATGGAAAGCTATAATATCAGGGAGTAACATAGGCTATATTTTATGCCGGTATTCTCACGGGAACGGCAACTACGCGGGTAAGACGACTGAAACCAAAGCGAAGCGAGGGAAGGTTGCTAATTATCAATAAAAATATAAGGTGATTTAATTTATAAGAGGTGATATTACTGAAATCTTAGATATTATTTAATTTATATTAAATAATTAATACGTAAATTCATCAATAATTGTTTAATAAGAGGACCTATAGACGGAGCTCTATGTAGCTACATGTCTTTTTTTTTGGGGGTGGGCTACGGTCAGCACACCCACCGTCCGGCTCCGTCCGGGGCGACAGAGGGGCGGCGCGCGGCCCCGTAACCCACCCGTGACACGTCGCCTTCGTCGTTGGGCCAACCATCGGTGCAGGGTGACTTGTCGTCAGTGGTTGGCATGACATGTCTGAAAGGATATGATGATTTCTCACTGCACTTTAAATGATGCATCGAAATAATTATAAATTGTTAATTTTAGCCCGTTTTAAGGATGAATGAAAACATTGTATTGAATACCTTCATGATCAGGATGGGAATCCCAATTACTCAGGATCGACGCTATATGTATTCTTCTTCCAACGTACCTACACATCGAAAAAGTTATTTGGCGATATTTCGATTACCGGCCACCTGCCTGATATTTATTCTCTTTGGTAATATAATTGTTAAATCCCAGCTCAGATCTCATAGTAGTCTTTTGCGACTTCCACGTGCAATGTAAGTGTTGGTAGTATCGTAGCCGCTACCTTACAGCATAGAAAACCGACTTTCATTGCAAGGGTCTACTTCAGTTTCAATGAGATTGTTAACCCTTGCACCCCAAATAATAAGATTGAAGAACTAATGCCTAATGAGGTATAGAACAAATATTGCCTATCTTCTCAATATTACTGCCCATTCGTATGAAAAGTTGACATGCCTACAGGTTAGTTGGCTATCAATATGAAGCAATCAATACCAATTAGTTTGCATTACTACACTCTATTTTATCGCTCAAACGCCCTTGCAATATTTTCATGTAGCCGAGGCGTTGATAGCAGTTAATATCCGAAAGGGTTACCCGTCGGAAAGGTTATCGAAGATAACGATTCAATACCGGCGGTCCGCCGTGTCCCTCCGTATGGCAGGTTGCAGTAGCTTTCTTTGCCACCACCTCGGCGGTGTGTAATGGGACTATAGTTTATCCCTCTTTTTTTTTTTGTGTGACTTAGTTGTTAGCCTCAGATGGCTGTGACAACTTTACCCGGACTGGTGGGTGAGCGCTGAGGGCTCTCAACCCGTGTTTGTCCCTCAAGAAAAGTTTTATTTTATAGGTATATGCTAGAATTTTGGTAAGCTTGCCATGTGATAGACAATTTAATCGATAGTCTGTGGGTAGGATTTCTCGTATCTGATATTGCTAAAATTATTTAGTACATTTATCTATTGGACAAATGACAATCTCACAAAGCGTGGGTAGCTTGTAGAGAGGGTTAGTGCTGTAATTTTTATTGTAATAATTATTACAAACTAATGGCTGCACAGGTGGTGTAGTGGTTAAGATACCGAGCTATCGTGCCAGTGTCGCGGATAATTATCCCATGTAGGACAACACTCTCTGCCTCTTTACACGTGGACGGACCGCGTGAAGGCGACACCCCGGCAATGCTGCCTTGTTGCCGAGGCATCGAAGGAGATGGTACCCGATAGGGTAGCCTGCCATGGGTGTCAAGAAATTGGTACCAGTGGTTGGAGATTATATCTTTAGTGCTGAGTATCTTTAAAAAAAAACATTGAAGTTTCAATACTTTGAAGTCGCTTAGGTTAGTACTCTTATGTTTTCAGCAGGAATATGGTAGCATCACGCTCTTGAATTATATTCATTTTTTTTATTGTGTATATTGATTAAAAACACAGTGTTATATTGAATAATTTTGCTGATATTTTATGTAATATTATATGTAATATAGTTAATGTGCTGAAGTGTGTTGGATATGATATAATAGTGGTTTACATGTATTTTCATATTCTACCAAAATTCCCAGAGAAACCATAATTTGGTTTTCAGCGCTCAAATTAATGGTAGTGACTTGACTTACTGACGGACGATGACTTTTAATAAGTTACTCAATATGAAGAAGTGTTAAATAATAGGTAAAGACATTTGTATAAAACTTGGCTGTAAGGACTTTGATGCCTTTGTCTGCCAAAGGGAACCAAAAAAAGTCGAAACTTAGTCATAGTTTAATAAAATAGTTGCTTGATATGATACGAGAATAATGTATTATGTTATAATTAAACTACTGAGCTAATAAAAAGCCATCCATAACAAACGCTGATACTATTGGCCCGCCCACTTGACGCCACTTCGTCGCCCCGGACGGACCGCACCCATCAAAAAAAGGTAGATGAAAAGGGTTTAAAATGCTAATAGATATTTTTTTCACAGATAATATAAACATAAGCTTCTTTAATTTTAATTACTATAGCGCTTCAAGCAAGTAATTTTTCTGAAGTGTAAAGATAATCTATAATTTATTGGTAGGATTACATTCTGAGCGTATGTTATACAACAAATTTTATGAAATAGGCACTAAATCTGCTAATATTATAGAATTTCTATACATAAATATACAGACAAATAAATTGTATTTATAAAATACAAATTGAAAAAATCTAAAATGACATTGCTTGAAATAATTATAGTATTTTTATCGTAATAAATAATCATATCAGGTGCACAATAAAATTATATCGCACTCTGTAAATGATAATAGATTTTATAAGACATTTTTGGCAGCTCCAAGTTTATATTATGTCGTTTGAAAGATATATAACAAATTTTAAAAATAACGGTCGCGTAAACAATCACCAAGTTTTAATTACCGATTCTGTGTGATGACGGAGTTAGAACACATACGGAACATCACCACCCCTTACTTGCCCGAGCATGTCGTAAAAGACGACTAAGAGGCATGTGCATAACATCCATGCAAGAGAAGGTAAACTCGAAATAAAATCTTATACCAACTCGTCTGACCAGCGTGATAAATCAATCAAATCAATCAGGTCAATCCTCCTATAGTGGTTAAAGCTCGTACCCAACGGTGGGATACGACCAAGGGAGGTACACAGATCATTGTGAAAGAGAACTTTTATACTAAATCATCCAGGACGCTTGGAGTTTTAAGCCAAATTTCTATGAAAAAAGAATCTTTACCGATATTATATGTTGAAAAGAGGTCATTCCTTATTACTTTTTCAAATAAAATCATTTGAATTGAAACTATTTTACGAATTCTATCTGTATTATGTCCCGAAATTTCGAACATTTTCACAGGAGACCTCCTCCTGTTACCATAAACGTTGAAAAGTATTCGAATCGTTTTATTTTTAATGTGTAAACACTCGCGTAAACATCAGAAATAATTAAATAAAGTCATGATCAAAAGTTTCATTTATATTGTGTTCATTTTATTTCAAGGGCCTTAAATAAATGAATGCTATTTCCGCAGCGATATAATAACCATAACACACGCTTTATCAATGATAATTTTTTATAACACTAATTTCGACTGTTTATTTATTAAGAAGCTGTATTAATGATTTTGTTGATAACGCTTAAAAAGATTAACTGTTCAATATTCTACTGATATCAATCTAAATATCTGTTTTTATTCGACACGTGCCTCTGTTATTGATGACGCGTATATGTATCATCATCATCACATCTCTTATACATCCCAATGCTGAGCTTGAGCCTCCTCCATAATTAAAGGGAAACTGACCTTACTATATCATGCTGGTCAGCCAGGTTGATATAGGGTTGTTTCGAGTTTTACTTCTCTTGCATAGATGTTATATGCTTATTATAGAATATTAGTTTTCCGTAATTTTGAGAGCGTAGATAACTTTTTTTTGGCAGGTTATCATGCGGTCGCATGCTGTCCATTCCGTCCGGGGCGACTAGAGAGCAGCGCGTGATTCCATAACCCACGGGATTCCATCCCCTTCGCCACGGGTCCGACCACTGGTACCCAAGCCTTGACGCCCATGGCCAGCCCGGAGGGGGATATGAAATATTAGCGTGCCGTAATTTCGACAGCATGTACTATTTATATTTACTTTGAGTACGGTCCTTCGTTTATGTTTTACGTTAAAAAACATAAACGAAGGACCTTTTACCTTCGCATTTTAAATATCTAATATCGCCTTCGGGTTCCATTCCTGGAACGGGCAAAAATGTTATAGTCTTTCTAAGAGAAAAAAAATGGGTGCGTGTACTTATGTACGCGCGTGAGAAGTTATACTTCTTTGGCATCATTAAAAAATAGTTTTTAATTGCATGCAAATAATTAATTACAATAAAATAATAGAAAGATTGGAAAAGGATAATCAACAAAGTTCAGTTTAATAGTCATCAAATTTAAACTAAAAGAATGTTAGATTGATCTTAGATATCAATAATTAATATTAAAAATTGAAAATTAATATATTTATATAATAATATAAATTTATATAATATATAATTAATATATATATATATATATATGTATATATATATATATAATTATTAAAAACAAAATTTGAGAATAATAAATATATAAGACATCATTTGTACTAAATATTATAAGATTCTTAATTTTAAATGTTTATTATTGATTATTTAATATTTTAAAAATAAATTTAATAATAAATTCAAAAATTGAATTTAAGGTTAAGCAGACAGCTTCATACTGTTAATTTTGTGTCACAGATGCGCGCGCATCTTAAAATTTCACTCAATGAGCGGTTAAGCAGACAACTTCATACTGTTAATTTTGTGTCACAGATGCGCGCGCATCTTAAAATTTCACTCTCATCATTTTTTCATAACGCGCCTAAAGAAGTATAACTTCAAAAATAGCCAACGTTACTCCTTATAAATTCAGCTACCTGGTACGAAAAATATTATAAAAATCGGTCCAGGAGTTTTGAAGATTACCCGAAACAGGCAGACATTTTTTTTTTGTTTTAAACTAGTTTTTAGAAAAAAACTCCTCTATTTTAACATTACAAGCAGACTTAAATTTTATTTGTTTTTGTAGATAATACCTGTAAATTATTGTACGTGCAGACGAAGTAAGAATACATTAGTGAATATCACGGTTTACTGAATATAGTTGCCCAAGAGTGGGATATACTCGTACATATATAGACAGTGAAGATGAAGAAAAAGAAAAAAAAACTAATTTAATACTAATTTGTAAATGCAATAGTTGTTGTGAGCAACAGCATTCGCCTAGCAACGCAATAATTTTAACCGATTTACTAACAGTTATGATCACTGCTCAGCTTTTATGGCTGCATTATTTTATAGTGGATAATATTTCTATTAACAAAATATAAAAAAATTAACAGAATAAAAATATTTCCTCATTATCACTCTACTGTTATCCCAATTGCTTAAGAACGATACAATATACATTCTTCTTTTATTTCAATAAGACTTATATGGTTTTCTCATGGATGCAACTGTCAAAACTGGTCAAAAAGTATCATCAAAATCGGTTCACCCAATCAAAAGATCTAAGGTAACAAACAAAAAAAACACAGCCGAATTGAACCTCTACCTTTTTAAGTCCGTTAAAAAGGTAGGAGGATTCTTATGACGTAGTAACAATTATTTGGGTATTTACCTATCGTGAGTAGAAAACCCGTAAGATAACTTATAATCAAAAATACAAATATAATTATATAGATTACGTGATATGAAACTATAACGTTCATTTATGACATCTAGTAGTAGTAAATAAATACATAATGATATAGAGAATTATCGCAAGTCAAGAAGTTCAGACAATGATTTGGGGACAATATTTTGTTGAAAACTAGTTAAATGACCTGTATTTTCGTAGACAAAATGTAACTACCTTTTTTATAGACTCCAACGAGATAATAAATTGCAGCATACCCAGAGTTTATTGACTGATGTCAGTCCTACTTATTGGAAAGAGAGTCTAATGCTGTTAGTTAGAGGCTAGCAGAAGCTAATGCGGACGGACAGAAACATATTTACACATAACAGGACAGGAAAGTATGATCCAGGCGCCGACTGTTCTAAATGTTTGCCTCATGGTTTCTGGAGTCAGTAGTTGCATCCTAATGAGCATTACACCCCTTGTCTTTGATATGTAGTATTTTTATAAGTGTTATTAATTCCTAAGATGGTAAACATAGGCAAACATAGTTCATATTATACCTCATATTTCACTTGTCTCTCACCTAATAAGGTCCCGAGCTGGACCTTTTTACGGTTAACCAAAATTCTGTACTCCGAGTTTGATTCTGATAATGTTCCGAATGGTGATGGATTAAGAATATAATTGTATTCTTACTCCGTCACCATTGAATTCGCTTGTGAAGGTCGTTAAAGACAACCACGGAATGTAATTTGCATATAACATATCTGCAAGAGAAGGAAATCTCGAAATAAAATCCTATACCAAACCGTTAGATCAGCATGGTAGAGATAAATTTCTCTCACATTGTAGATGAGGCTTGATCTCAGCAGTGGGACGTATATGACCATGTATATAATATGAATGAATGAATGTTGCAATAAAGTCCACAAGAAGCCACGGTAACACTTTTTTAAATGGTACACATCGAACCCATGACCTCACAGTCGCAGTATTACAGGAATACCCAAACCAAGAGGCAGTCTCGTACTGTATCACAAATAATTAATTATCCCATAATTATTCCAAAGTGGTTACGAGTGACTTTTCTTAATCCAAAAATGTTGGATAAATACACCAGCGATAATTGGAAATGCAATCTCAGTTGAATACTCTATTTTCGATTTCAGCTTTAAATTATTTATTAGATGTTGTTCATCAGAATATGGATGAGATTATGGACGATTCCCTATAGTGCCCTGTTTAATACACAATAACGGTGCATAAATAGGTCAATGCGACAATATTCGTAGCTCATCATATATCAGATAACAATCTCTCAGAATTGATTTGAGTATTTATACACACCCTAATTTATATACACATAAAATTTAAACTAAATACACATAAATACATACACAATTTCGAAAAGTCCTTGATATTTTGATTCATGTCCGACTAACGATCAAAATTGCAGTACTGTCAGTCCTCAAACTAACTGGTCTTGCTTATTATTATAAAATAATTTAAAAAATATTAAAATATATATACATAAATACAAAATATAAATATTTATTTCACGCTTGACTTGCAACTGTACCAACAAAATAAGTACTTAAGTAAGGTAAATTATATATATTAAATAATTTTACTTAGATGTTAGGTATTTAAAGTTAAGAACATGTATTTATATATTAAATTAGTCATGTACCAAAATTGTATACTATAAATATTTCAAAACATTCCAACTGCAAGTACGGCACAAAAAAAAAATACAAAAGGAAACTCGTTATCTTTTCGCGTGTAAAATATGAAGGACAAAAAATTGCTGCATATAGATACATATCTATGAATGCCTAGAAGGGTGACCTAAATGATATAACGACACACAACTGTATAAATTACTTTAAGTATCGATATTGATAGTGCAAGCTAATTTATTCAAAACTTGCTCGTTATAAACACTACTTTTACTGCACCACGTAAGTTAATAAACAGCGATGGAATTTAATATCCTGTTGCGCGAAATAAAAGTGAGTGCTACGTAAAATGCAATATAGAACTTGTTGTCAACCTATCCACGTAATTTAACAAAGAGTTTGCCTTTCACTTAGCATTCGAAACTGACACGTTGACTCGATTTTGTTTCTGACCATGGAAGTATAGAGGAAATTAAACTTACCTTGCGATGCTCCCGGGGTTCTATGTACACAGATTCACAGTGTTATCATACTTGAAACTTGATTGTCATGAAAAGCGAAAGTGATAGTTTTTTTTATAATCGTGCGCGGTGAATTTGAGTGACGAGTTGGCGTGGTAAGGTAGACTGTTTAAACGCGTGGGCCTGCACTCGCGGCGGCCGCTCTACACGGAATGAAGTCGCGTAATATCTAAACACACAGTCGCTGGAGGCTGACGCGGACGTCAACGTCAGTCAGAGCACCCACGGGCTTTTATTAAGGATTACATAATTATCTATGAAATAGTTGATTTAAGCCGATTCTACCCCGAGAGCCAGGAGGCGTTAATGTCACCGCCAAAATTGTTTTTAGTCTTACGCTATATTTTTGGGATTTACGAGGTGGGTCCCTTAATGTAAATACTACTGGTCCTTGCGGTCCCTCGAATAGATGGAGAGGCTTCACGCGGCAAATTTTTCTCGCTCACGCCGCCTTGTTGTTAGCCGCCTGGCTATGGTGGCTAATTCTTAGGCTAATTTGCATATACATATTATGACCCATACCAGTACAACCTATATATCTATCTGTACTGAAAAGAAGAAGAATACGATTTTTTAAGTCCCACGCAATGAAGAGCGTAGCTATTAATAATAATAATAATATAATAATATAACTTTATTCATCTCCACAAACAACATTTACAGATACATTATTGACGGTAACTACATTAAAATTAACAGGATTATGCTATTCGTGGGAGATCTGGAGTCTAAACTAAGCCTAGGCCTGTATTTTAGTACTCCAGGCCCCCAGTATGTAATATTAAGTAGTAATATCAACAGGGCAGCAATGCGCACTATGCGTGCAGTGTCGTATGTGTGTGCGTGTGCGCGCGCGTGTGTGTGTGTGTGTGTGTGTGTGCGTGTGTGCGCGCGTGTGTGTGTGTGTGTGTGTGTGTGCGTGTGTATATATATATATATATATATATATATATAATATATATATGTGTAGTATAATAAATAAATAAATTCAAATGAACATACCTATAAAAGGATAAGACATATATGTATGTATATTGCAGTAAAAATTATTTATTGTATAAATAGATCTAGTAATTTTTCCGTAGCAAAATAGTCTAAATTAATAAGCCACTTGTGAATTTTGTTTTTGCAATCTACTTTAGAGCAGTTTGTTAAAGAGATTTCTTTATTTATTTTATTGAATAACATTATTTTATTGATGTCTATTGGTATATTTTCAAACTGTATGCTGCTCAGAATATCTTAAAAGAAAAACTTAGCAATAGTCTGAGTCATGGCGTTCAAAGCCGCGAAAAGCCAGTAGTTGAACGAGGCAACTTCTTTATAATAAGCATATCTGCTTAGAGAATGACCCGAACGAAAAAATAAAACTATATAGTACATATCACTATCATCACAGAGTTGATTATTCTCAATTATTGGCTTTCAAGAACAATTTTATCAAATCTTTACGTAAACTTGAACACATGTTATGATTCCTGATGTTAACGCGAGTATAAACATTATAAATAAAACTATTTTAACCCCCGACGCAAAAAGAGATGTGTTATAGTTTGACGTCGATGTCTGTCTGTCTGTGTGTGTGTGTGTGTAAAATAAACTTTAATATTTCAGTGAAATGCACACGGCATCATACTCCATTAAGTTTAACCGTAGTATCTACTAATTATATACAAAATAGTTTTTTGTGGCGAGCAGGAAAGACAATATAAAATGTAAAGTTTACGACGTTGACGTATTTAGCACAAGCGAAGCAACAGTGAGCTTGCTAGAGATTGCTAAGCCAGGTAATCTGTAATCCAACGCGAAAGTTAGTGAGTATTCACATACTCACTAACTTTAAATCCTTACTAATATAGGCCCAAGAATCATACTTTGGGAGAAATTCAAAGAAATAAATATTCTAACTGTTGTATCACAATATATATACGAAAATATATGTCAAAAAAAATCTCGCTAACTTTAAAACATATTGTGACATTCATGAAATGAATGCTCGGAATAAGGACAATTTAGTTGTACATACTACTCGTCTCCAAATAATTTGGAAATCATTGATGGGGCAATGTATACGCTTCTACAAGAGATTACCCAAAGATATCCGAGACCTGCCAATGAAAAAGTTTAAAAAAGGCATCAAGAATAGACTTTGTAAAAAAGCGTATTATAAAATTTCGGATTACGTAGATGATAATACAGATTGATTGTGAGCAGCTCCTCATTCAGCAATTTCCTTGTTATTTTAAATAAACTGTTTTTTTCTTTTTTACTTTTATTGTAAAGCGTAGCGTGTTTTGCCTAACGAAATTTTGTTTTTTCACCGTTTGTAACATATGGTGTTGGTCATGCTCACTGAAGGATCTATTTGCGGTAGCTGTGTGGAGCGAGTCTCTCCCTTCCCTCCATAGTGGTTGAGGGGAGTGATGGCTGCTCTAGTAGTTAACTCGTGGTCAGGTGCCGCTTGTGGTCTTGATCTGGTCAAGCCATAATCGTTTGAATTATATTTCGTAATTTGTGGTCGGTGCCCGTCGAGGGCATCACACTGGAGCTAGTTCTTACAAAACATGTTGTACTCAATTTCATATATTGTAAGGAGAAAAAAATAAAAACAATTTTCAATAATAAAATAAAAACAACGTTCCCATCCGATGGTAGTTTATTTTTTTTTGGATAATTTATTTTAATTTTGTAAACTTGACAATATGTAAGTGTCCTCTCGGGGTTTATGCATAATAAACGATTTGAATTTATTATAAATGCGAAAGTAAGTTTGTTTGTTTGTTACACTTTCACGTTAAAACCACTGAACTGACTTCAACAATTCTTTCACCAATAGAAAGCTATAATGTCAGGGAGTAACATAGGCTATTTATGCCAGTATTCCCACGGGAACGGGAACTACCCAGGTAAGGCGCCTGAAAGCGAAGCGAGGGCGGGTTGCTAGTAATTAATAACGAAGAGCAACACGTATGTATGTGAGGTACGTGAGTATATGAGGATGTTTGTTGCTCATTCACGCAAAAACTACTGGATAGATTTTGATGAAACTTCACAATAACATAGCTTATATATTATAATAATACATAGGCTATAATTTATCTCGATATTCCCACGGGAAGGGGAACTATGCGGATAAAACCGCAGGGTGCTACTTGTTCTTTATAAATTACAATTGCTTGTAATCTACTTAATTATATTATCTATAATGTCCACTGTCTATATTAGTTTAAAATGTAATGCCCCGTACACATGTTGACCGAGCGTTGCTGAGCGATGGCCAACGCAAACGTGTGTACACCCGATTTGCCTTGGTTGGCCAACGCTCGCCGTCGCTTGCCTAGTTTGCCGAATGAATCCAAACGCCATTATATTGTGTACATTTGATTTGTCTTCACTCGCCGTCGCTCGTGATCACTTGCCTCACTTCGCCTCGGTGTCGGTTTTTGTGCACAAATCAAAGGCGCTCGGTCAATACCGTCCACACGTTGGCCTGCTTGCCATTACATGGTTGACATCCATTGCTGTTAGACGCGTTTAATGTGATAATATCGCTCAACACAATTGACGACATTTTCAAATTTACACCACTACTTCTAGACATGCGACGTAAATAATTAGATCCAAGTCACCCTATATGTTACCTATAGTATCAAAAAGTATCTTCATCATTCATTATCATTTCAGCTCATATACGTCCCACTGTTGGACTCGAGCCTCCTCCACAATAGGAGTTCCCTCCTATAATAACCTTAATATAATAACCTTACTATTCCATGCTAGTCAGACAGGTTGGTATAGGGTTTTATTTCAAGTTTTTCTTCTCTTGCACAGATGTTATATGCGTATTATGTGTTATATCACTTAGTCGTCTTTTACGACATCCACGGGCAAGATAGAGAGTGGTGAATTGTATTCTTACTCCGTCACCACACGGATATATCTTACATTGTTCTATTTCCGTGAATACTCAGTATCAACCACCTTCTTTTTTTTCCACTTTACTGCGGTATACACTGAGATAATAGTTATATATGCTCATTAAATAAATAGCCGAAGCTGCAGCAACATCAATGTCAATGTCCATAGAGTTTCGGTGCACAATGAACACTGAGAGCGGCCAACGTGTGGATAACTCAACAAATACTCGTCTACGTTGGCCACTCGCATTGGTGTTCGACGCACTTGTCCAACGCGTGGACGCTAGCAGTTGCTTTGTATCTATTTGCCGACGGCGATGCTCGCGTTGGTCTAGACACGGCCAACATGTGTAGGGGGCTTAACATATTAGCGGAGACCTGTCATTAGCTGTCTGATGTATATCAAGTGTTAAGCAAAATAAACACATTAAAATGTGTTTATTTTACTGTTGGTCTTATTGAACATATGTATTATTTTGCCAAGTTCTCATGATAATTTTTAATTAACTATGGAAATAATTCAGATGTACCGTACACAATATATGGTTTTTGGTGGGTGGGGTGCGGTCGGCGCGCTGCTTGCACCCCTCCGTCCGGGGCGACAGAGGGGCGTAAGCACGCACATCCACAACCCACCCACGATGCACATCGCCTTCGTCGTTGGGCCGACCACCGGAGCAGGGTTACTTGTCATCAGTGGTCGGCCCGACGGAATACAACCTATTTGGGGTATCCTGCCATCGACCGACGTCCCCCCCCCCCTCGGGGAGCACGTCGGTCTTTTCTCTGGCGGTCGGCCTCTCGGCGGGTGACGGACTAATCTCCGGTCACGTCACCCGCGGTCTCGGCTAGGGCGGCATGAGGTGCAGGTATTCGCGCCTACGCCACCCCAGTCGCCGGAGGCGGATCGCCTCATCGAGGCTGCGCTCTTCGCGCAGGCGATCCGCCGCCTCCTTTCGCGAGACTACTGCCTCGCCGAATGCTGCGACCGAGTCCCAGGTCCTGACGCTGCTGACCACCGCCCAGGCGCCAAACCCAGGCCTCTCCAGCCGGACTTCCCAACGGGCAATGACGTCTCGGCGGGGGTCGACGCGCCAGGCGGTGAGCTCCCTCAACGAGACCACACCGCCTTCCGCTCGCACCCCCTATACCCGCCGATACAAACCGGCGAGTATTTGCGCATCCAGGTCCCACGGGGGAGTCCCGGCCAAGAGGCACGCTGCCTCCGTCGCCACCGTGCGGTATCCGTGTATGGCCCTGACCGCCATGGCCCTCTGTGGTGGCCACAGAAGAGCCGTGAGTCGGACGGTCAGGGACCCCGCCCACATCGGTGCGCCGTACAGGGTCATCGACCAGATGATCCCTACGTACAGCCGTCGGCACGTAGCGCTCGGCCCGTCCACGTTCAGCGTAAGCCACGATAGGGCGGACGCCGCGCCGACGAGCCGTGGAGCGAGCCTGCAAAAATGTTTTTTTTTTTTTTTTTTTTTTTATTGCAAACGGTGGCAAACGAGCAAACAGTACACCTGATGGTAAGTGTTGCTGCCGCTCATGGACCCTTACAAGGCCGTTGCCTACCACGAAGAAAGCGAAGGGAGTGTGAATGCGTGCATTGAGGCTCGGTGATACCAAGGGCATCACCAAAACCCTCCACACGCAATCACCCTCAGAAAGTTGGGCTTCCGGCTCTCTCGCTCACCGAACGAAGCGCAGTAACAAATTGCTACTACTCAGACGTCGATTTTCTGCGAGAGCATGGTACTGCCCCGGACGGACCGGCCCGCGGCTGTAGACAGATAACTGTCGACAGTGTGGTCCTACCACTCCTGCTCCCGGAACCACCATTGCCCGTCGAGCACCAGGCCCAAATACCTCATATGGGCCCGGATGCTGATGTCAACCGAACGGACGGTGATCGAGACGCCGATAGGAGTACATAATACAAGGTAAGAGCACCAGTAGTTGACCAATTAAGGGCATATAATTTCCTTTTCTATTGCTCAATCTTGATTTTCACTCGAATTCAATTAGTGTTTCTATTTCTGAGCTCTGCGGCATTTTTCAACGAAACTAGTGATTTTCGCTTGTACATTGATGAATTAAAATAAAACCTACAACTTGAGAATCAGTAGTTGACCATTCCACATATTGACTTTGTAATTTTTTTTTCATATTTCACATTCAACGTTAACTTAATTAATCCCAAACAAATGAAAAAAAAAAGAATATGTACTATTAACTATTTAGTGACCTAAATTGTTAATATTTCCCTTTAAAATTTTACAATTCTTAAAAAAAATAAGGAAAACAAAATTATCTGTTTAAGGTGCGTCACTTGAAAAACAAAAGGAGTACATTCGAAATATTAAAAAATTAGAGGATACGGAGTTTGCACGGTTTGCTGACTATATAACAGCATCGAATATTTAATATGTAATTAGTTTAAAACACGCTGTAAATTCTTATTTTATCGATCTATGTGTGTTAGTGATCAACTAAAGGTACATGGTCAACTACTGGTGCACTTCTTATTGTAGTTTTTATCAGCATATGAAATATTAGAAGGTAGAACTTAAAAATATAAAAATAACTTATATATAGCATAAAGATGATAAATATATTAGCTAAATACGAAATTACTATATCAGAAAAATGTTTACGTTCAATAGATCAGAAGTTATTGCCTTTATGTAAATAATTCGTCTGCTGCTATTTAAAAAGTCATTATTATGAATAATATATATTTTTTGAGTAAGAAAAGAATCTGTTTTACAATTACCTAGGAATTTTATATACAAATCAAATATATATATATATATATATATATATATATATATATATATATATATACATTCTTGTAATAAATAAATGTCAGAATTTTCTAAATAACTTGGTGTCTATTTAGATCTCAAGTTTTTCGTCGACAACCACATCGGTAAGGTAATATTTAAGAAATTTGCGAGTTAAATTTAGCTGTTGGCTTTCGAATTTTCGATATGTTGATTAGATGAATTATTCTGAAAAACCAATATATGAGAAGAATTACTTTTTAAACTAAAACATTTGACTACAATCACGTGGATGACAATCTACAGCAACTGAGTAAAAAAAAAGGAAAAAAAAACAAAGGCTAGTATTTTCACATTTGTGTTTTGATGGGATGTCATTATTTTTCGTAAACAAATTTAGCATTATTCATAAGTGACTGATAAGTTTCTTTTTTGTCGGCATTTACGCTCTATAATTTTATTTTTTATATTATTCTCTACATTTTCATGTTCATGCTATTTCAGTCGTAAATCAAACCTATTTCCTACCTACTGGAATTGCGACGCACAAAGTATAATATTATGTTTATAGATTTTAAAAGCCAAAGAACAGTAACAGTGCATAGTGTCACGCATTGTAAATAAAACTACGTATTTTATGGTGTTTTTATTTGAGTTTTGATTGCCGGACGCACAGAGAAAAAATAGGTTTTAGCCCGATGTTTCGAACACTTTACAGCGTTCACGGTCTCGGGCGAACTAAGATGTCACACGTCCAACAAGCCATCGTTCTTACAAAGATTTATATCTACCGGCCACAGATATTAGTTATTAAATTTTGACCCAAATTTTGGTGCAAATTTATTGCCAGTACAAGAAGAAAATGTTTCTATATGAAAAAATTATGTTATTTATAGTTAGTAATAAAAGTCCATCCATCCATCTATCAGCCTACAGACGTCCACTGCTGGACATAGGCCTCCCCACGAGAATGCCACTCGGAACGGTCCTGCGCCCCTTGCATCCAACGGTTCCCAGCGACCTAATAAACGTATAGGTTAAATTAAATTTGTATCATTATGACTTACTAATTTAAACGACTGGCAATGAGAAATTAAATACAAACGTGAAAATCCGTAGTTTTATAAATAATTATTATTAAAGTACCTGTAAGATGTTAAAAACCTTTCACGATGGAACTTATTTTCCTGTGAAAAAGAAAAAGTGTTTGCTTTTATGATTATGTGATTATGCAAGGCGCTAAGTTTTATCTAGTAAAATTAATTGATTGTAAAAATTTACAAAACTGAAATGACTCAATTTCTAAATATATATATATAAAATAAAAAATAAATAAATTCGGAATATAAATTTATCTAGGACGTTTAAATACCTAAATTAAATTTTATGTGTTAATATTTTTTGAATTATGAAGGGCTCAAAATGGTTCCTGTAAAATATATATAGACGGTGCGGTTCGCCTGTTCTCTACGGTGTAGCTGGACTTGACACGCTACCGCGCCTCTAGATTACAGCTTCACAAACCATATTGATTTTTAATAACGGCTTGCTATTTCCATGAAATGACATACTGGCTGGCAATTTACAGATAAAATACGTCATTTTGTTATAGATGACCTAATTAGACATTCTGTGTCTACATTTGGAACTGATTACAGATCTTGATTCTAAAGCCAATTCTTTGAACTATGTAGTAATTCAAACAGAACGTAATGGTCTATGACACCGCCTTAGCGTTTCTTGAGAGACACAGATTAGATAAATTTTAGCTCCTTCAAGAAGTAGCTAGAAAAAAGAATGCAAGAATCATTTCTATTCTTTGCGCTAAATACATGACACATGCTTATGCTCTTTTTTTTTTTTTTTTTTTTTTTTTGGGGTGGGCTGCGGCCGGCGCGCCTCCGCACCACTCCGTCCGGGTCGACAGAGGGGCTTAAGCACGCAACACCCGCAACCCACCCGAACACCACGTCGCCTTCGTCGTTGGGCCAACCACTGGAGCAGGGTTACTTGTCATCAGTGGTCGGCCCGACGGAATACCCCCTACCCGGGGCACCCTCCCATCGACCGACGTCCCCCCTCGGGGAGGACGTCGGTCTTTCCTCACGCGGTCGGCCTCTCGACGGGTGACGGACTAATCCCCGGTCTCGTCACCCGCGGCCGCGGCTAGGGCGGCATGGCGCGCAGGTAATCCCGCCTGCGCCGCCCCAGTCGCCGGCGGCGGGTCGCATCATCGAGGCTGTGCTCCTCGCGCTCGCGACCCGCCGCCTCCTTCTGCGAGATAACTGCCTCGCAGAAGGCTGCGACCGCGTCCCAATTCCTGATGCTGCCGAATCGCCCTAGCGATGGTCGGCAGCGTCAGGTCTGCACCGATGATTGCGACGAGTTCACGACGCGGCTCTGCCCAAGCGGCACAGACCTCGAGCGTATGCTGCGCCGTGTCTTCGTCGCAATCGCAGTGTTGGCAGGACGGAGTTCTCTCCCTCCTAGCGACCCTGTACAGGTACTTGCCGAAGCATCCATGCCCCGTCAAGACCTGTACGAGTCGGAAGGAGAGCACCCCGTGCCGCCTTTCCAACCACTGCATCAGCACCGGCCGGAAGGCCTCCACGGTCCAAACACCGTATCGAGGCCTCTCCAGCCGGTCTGCCCAACGGGCGATGACGTCTCGGCGGGCGTCGACGCGCCAGGCGGTGAGCTCCCTCAGGGAAACAACACCGCCCCCCCCCGCGCACCCCCGATACCCGCCGATACAAGTCGGCGAGCATTTCCGCCTCCAGGTCCCACGGGGGAGTCCCGGCCAACAGGCACGCCGCCTCCGTCGCCACCGTGCGGTACCCGCGGATGATCCTGACCGCCATGACCTTCTGTGGACGCCACAGAAGGGCTCTAAGTCGGGCGGTCATGGATCCCGCCCACACCGGTGCGCCGTAGAGGGCCATCGACCGGATGACCCCCGCGTACAGCTGTCGACATGCCGCGCTCGGTCCGCCCACATTCGGCATCAGCCATTGTAGGGCGGACGCCACGCCGACGAGCCGCGGGACGAGCCTGCGGAAATGCTCCCGAAACCACCATCGCCCGTCGAGCACCAGGCCCAAGTACTTCATATGGGCCTGGATGCTGATCCCAACCGAGTTGACGGTGATCGAGACGCCGATGGGAGGGTCCATACGGGGCCCATGGAACAAGAGGGCCTCCGTCTTGTCCAGGGCCACCCTCAACCCCAGCGCCTCGATCCGCCTGACGACCTCTTCGGTGCCTGAGGTCGCCAGGCTTACCGCCTCTTGTAGCGTCCCACCGCGGGCTGTGACGAGCGTGTCGTCGGCGTAACAAATTACGCCCAGCCCGGGTGGGAGGCTCCCCCGCAACGCCCAGTCGTAGCCGATGTTCTACAGGGTGGGTCCGAGGACCGACCCCTGTGGAACACCGCACGTCATGGGCGTTCGCACAACGTCCCCTACTCGGTTGGCGTAGAGGACGCTGCGTCCCTCCAAATAGTCTGCCACCAGCCGCCTCAGGTAAGCTGGCACTCCGTGGTAACGGAGCGCCTCCCTGTCACAGCTGAATGGCAGACTATTGAATGCGTTGGCGATGTCTAGGGACACCACCAACAGCACTCCCCCGCCGGTGACGGCCTCAGTCGCCACGGCCCTCAGACGCAACAGGGCCTCGATCGTCGAACGACCCCTCCTAAACCCAAACTGGGCGTCCGACAGATCGGGCCCCGTGCCGACGAGGTGCCGCTCGATGCGGGCAACTATCACCCTCTCCAGTAGCTTGCCCATATCATCGAGCAGCACGATAGGCCTGTAGGCCGATGGCGACTCCGGAGGCCGTCCCGGCTTCGGCAGGACATGCTTATGCTCTAGATATATTTAAACGAGTAGTGGGCGCATAAATATATCTACATGCTTATGCTCTAGATATATTTATGCGCCCACTACTCGTTTTTTCATCTTCATCAGCCCTAACGGCCCGGGTGACTGGACTGGGGATTAGTCCGTCACCCGCGGAGAGGTTTTTTTTTTTTTTTTTTTTTATTGCAAACGGTGGCAAACGAGCAAACAGTACACCTGATGGTAAGTGTTGCTGCCGCTCATGGACCTTTACAAGGCCGTTGCCTACCGCAAGAAAGCGAAGGGAGTGTGAATGCGTGCATTGAGGCTCGGTGATACCAAGGGCACCACCAAAACCCTCCACACGCAATCACCCTCAGAAAGTTGGGCTTCCGGCTCTCTCGCTCACCGAACGAAGCGCAGTAACAAATTGCTACTGCTCAGACGTCGATTTTCTGCGAGAGCATGGTACTGCCCCGGACGGACCGGCCCGCGGCTGTAGACAGATAAATGTCGACAGTGTGGTCCTACCACTCCTAATTTTTGTTGATCGGTTGATCGCACGAGGGTGACCGACGGCTCGAGAAAGGCGTTGAAGGAAGGGAGGGTACCGGACAGAGTATCCCGCCGGGTTGGCCACGGACGACAAGGAACTCGGTACCAGTAGCCGACTAAATAGCGAAGGAGAGGGATGACGGTGAGTTATGGGGTCGCGCGCTGCCCTTTCATCGTCCCGGACAAAAGCCCTAATTGCTGGTCTGTCCAATTATAGACCGTATTTTCTTCATAATTTGCATAGGATTATAATTTTTCGAGTTTTCTTTTCTTGTCGAGACGAACATTCTTGGGAAAGGCAGCAGTAGTGAATTGTATTCTTACGACATCACTATGAGATGGGTAAGTTGCAAATGAGTGCATATAAAATGTCAATACATTGGGTCTTTCTTGGTGACGGAGGAAGCCTAAAATGTATGGCGTCTTTCTTTCCGCGAGTATTATCAAATACCACTACTAGAAATATAAGCAAATAATAAAAGCACAACACAAGGAAAACTCAATATAAATCGTAAACCTATCCTAAAAGTAGTCTATTTTCCCTCTCATCATTAGGAGGTTCGTGCTCGTACAGTGGAATGTTTATAAACCGAGGAAAATAAAAAGTAATACCTCAATTATTCCGTATGGTGATGGAATAAGAATAGGTATAATTTACCGCCCCTTTCTAGCGCGGAGTATCGAAAAAGATGACTAAGGGATATAATATGTAGGTAACATCTATGTAACATCAAAACTCGAGACAAAATTGCTAAGGTCTGACCAGCACGCTCAATTCCTCCCAATCCTACTAGGTGGAATAACGACATCTTGAAAGTTGCAGGGAACCGTTGGATGCAAGTGACATGGGACCGTTCCGAATGGCATTCTCGTGGGGAGGCCTATGTTCAACAGTGGACGTCTATATGCTGATGGATGGATGGATAGATCAATTGTAATGAACAGCGCTATATTAATTTAGATTAGTTTTTAAAATAATAAGCTTTGTAGTGGCGACTATGGGTTTTTCATCAATCTGGGCCAATTGCATCTGATAGCGCTCAACAATTATATTTCCATGGAGGGTTGGCGTCAGACGGGCGAGGACTACGTATTGAGTAATTGGGGTAGGAGAAGGGAAAATTGCATGTTCGATAAAATTAGTAAGTAAGCTTCATAATCATCACAGTTCATATACGTCCCACTGCTGCGCTCAAGCTTCTTCTACATTGGGAGGAAAATTGACCTAATATATCTCGCTGGTTAGACGGGTTGCTAAGGGTTTTATTTCGAGTTTCCCTTCTCTTGCGTGCATATTATAATCCCTTAGTCGTCTTTAACGATACCCACTGGTAAGAAAGGGGTTGATGAATTATATTCTTATTCCGTCACCACACGTATAGTAAGCTTAGCGCCTTTCTAAAAATGCGAGAGTATTTTCAACAGAGCCTCTTAGTGCTTTATAACGTACTGCATTTTAATGGACAGTCTCTGTTAAAAGGAGACCTACCTTACCTACACGAATGTTTTAATAAAATTTGAACTAATTAGGGGCCTGGATGAACCGTTATATTGAATTTTGAATTACTTGAGTCTATAAATATATAGATTAGGTGCGGGACTACGTATTCCGTTTTCTATATTTTAATAATCTTGTAATATTTGTGGGTCAAATGTTTCTTTAGATCGCGCAGCAACTATTTTAACCTTTCTTAATACATAGCGCGTGCTATTGGAGTTTGTAGCGAGACCTCTCGACCGCATTGAACCCTAAGAATCAGTAACGTCACAAGTTATCGTGAGTTTTGAACTCAATTAATTATTGTTACAAAATAACGACACATGTAGTTATCAATACTTAAGTACTATACGCAGATAAGGCGATAAAAACTTAATAATCAATAATATAATTTTACTTTATGTAACGATATGCACGTATATCAAGAACACACTTAGGGTTGTCAGTCTTCTATTTAGTATAGTATTTTACAAGCTTTTATTAGTTTCACCTGCCCGATGCCTGTCTGCCTATGTTTGTATTCAAATCTTACACATTAAATTCAAAGCACTCCCCTGTGACCTATGAAGCTGAAGTTTTGTGGGGGACGCGGCCGGAGCACCTCCTCATGGTGCTCCCTGGTAACGTCCATTTGGACGTCATGCGTCCATTTGGACGGCCAAGATTCCGGCAGGGCGGGGGGTCTCCGCGTGCGGCTCTGGTGGCAGAGCGCACGGCGGATCTGACCCGGGGCCAATGGGGCGGATGTGCCTCATGGCACTCCGTCGCCAGGGACAGTTGCGTCACGGTCCGGGGGCGTGACGGGTCGGTCGCTCGCGAGCGGCCAGACCCGGAAGGCCCAAACCGTAATCCTGAGTAGGGGGGTCAGGACCGGGGGTCTTCGGACCGCGGGGAAGAAAACCCCTATAAAAAATTACCCCTAATCCTAAGTTTGGCCACTCGGCGAGGGGATGAATGCCGTCGTCTACGTCCGTGGCGCCGGCTGCGTCCGTCGCGGCTGCTGCGCCGGCCGCGCTCGTAGCGGCTGCTGCGCCGGCTGCGACCGTCGCGGCCTCGGCGCTTCCTCCCCTCGTCGTGGTCCCTCCGCCGGCTCGTGGCCGCGGGAGACCTCGGAAGGGGGAGGAGCCGCCGCCAGACGAGGTGCACGGCGTGTTGGAGTCGGCGATACGCGTCATCTTAGCCCGAGTAGGGGTGATGGTGGATGCGCGTATCGCCGCCGTAGCGGCTAGGCTCTCGCCTGAGCCGCCCCTCCGACCGCCACTCGCCGCGGACGGGGCGAGGCGGCCGCAAGCGTCAGCTCCCACCCCGCTGCCCTGTCAGGGTGGCCACGTGGTGAGCTACGCTGCGGCCGCGGCTGGGCCCAAGGGGGCCAAGAAGGCCGGCAAGGTGCCGGCTCTCGCCAAGGCCGGGCCGCGGCCGGCGCCAGCGGCTGCACCACAGGCGCCGGCCAGCGCATCCGCGACCGCTCCTGCTGCGCTCAGCGCTGCTGCCAGGCTCGAACAGGGCTGGCAGGTGGCTGAGCGGAGCAGGAAGGCACACGGCCAGAAGCGGAGAGCGGCGGCCAAGAGTGCCGCCGTGGCCGCCGCTCCCCAGGCGGGAGCCGGCAGAAAGGGGAAAAGGTCGCGCAGGGACCTCAAGTCGCCGAAGACAGCCGCGGTGGTCATCACCGTGCTGCCTGAGGCGGCTGAGAGGGGCCTCAACTATGAGGCCGTCCTAAAACGCACCCGGCGGGAGCTGGACGTCTCCGACATCGGGGGCGTCGAGGCGAGGACCCGCAAGGCCCAGACAGGGGCTCGAATACTCGAGTTCCCTGGGGCCGAGGGCGCGAAGACGGCCGATAGTTTGGCCATGATGTTGAGGGGGCTATTCGGGCCGGAGGATGGTGTCCGAATCGCCAGGCCTGTCAAGTGCGCAGAGATGCGCCTGACGGGCTTGGACGATTCCGTGACGTTGGAGGACGTCCGGGAGGCCATTATGGCGCGTACCGGATGTGCCTCGGACACCGTCCGGATTGGCACCATCCGCACTGGTCCGGGCGGCGTCGGTGCTGCCTGGGTGCAGTGTCCGGTGGAGTCGGTCAAGCAATTGGCCGACTCAGGCAGGCTCCTCGTGGGCTGGAGCTCGGCGCGGGTAACCGTGCTAGAGCCCCGGCCCGCGAGGTGTTACAAATGCATGGCGGTCGGGCATACCCGACCGACATGCAAAAACTGCATTGACTGCAGCGGGCTATGTTTCCGTTGCGGTCAGACCGGACACCAGGCAGCATCGTGCTCTGCGGTGCCCCACTGCCCCGCGTGTGCGGCAGGCAATAGGCCTGCCAAACACCGCATGGGCTCTGGGGACTGCAGACACCTGGCATCGGCCCCGAAGGGGCGGGACGGCCCATCGACCGGGCCAGTCCCCGCTCCAAGCGCGGCCCGATCGCCCGTCAGCGCGGAGGAGATGACGATGGATACGGACCGTTAATGGACCCCGTATCCATTCGTCTCCTCCAGGCCAACCTCAACCACACCGCCGGTGCGCAGGACGTGTTCCTGCAAGCCATGGCGGAGTGGTTGATAGGAGTAGCCGTAGCCGCGGAGCCGTACGTGGTGCCCGACCGGCCTAACTGGTTGGGTAGCACCGATGGCACCGTGGCAATCGTCGCCTCCACGTCGTGGCCTTCGTCGCCTCTGACCCTTAGGGACAGGGGCGTCGGATACGTCGCGGCGGACTGGGGGGAGATTACGCTCTTCGGAGTCTATCTCTCCCCTAACTGGAGTGTGACCGATTTCGAGGCCTCCCTCACCATCATGGAGGCCTCGTTACGGCGAATGGCAACGCGCCAGGTCTTCGTCTTGGGGGACTTCAACGCCAAGTCCGTGGTGTGGGGGTCTCCCCGGACGAACGACCGCGGACGGGCGATCGAGGAGTGGGCGGCGGCACTGGGCCTCTGTTTGCTGAACAGGGGCTCGGTGCATACGTGCGTGCGACAACGGGGCGGGTCGATAGTGGACCTTTCGTTTGTTAGCCCCGAGGTCGCCGCATGCGTGGGGAGCTGGCGCGTCGTGGAGGAGGTGGAGACCTTGTCGGACCACCAGTATATCCGGATGGAGGTGTCCCCGGCAATCCCGACGCCCAGCAGGGGTCACGGGGCGGATGGACGTCCTGCGTTCCCGCGATGGGCTGTGGGTCGCTTAGACCGGGACCAGCTGGCGGAGACAGCCATCGTTTACTCGTGGCTGTCCTCTGCCAACCAGTCGGACGGGGTGGACACCGAGGCTGGCCGCATCCGCAGTGCGTTGACGCAGATCTGCGATGCAGCCATGTCCCGGGTACGGCGTCCGCCCCTGAGGAGGGCGGTCCACTGGTGGTCCCGGGAGCTGGCGGATCTCCGGGCCGCGTGTATTCGCGCCGGCGGCGCCAACGCGACGCGGAGCTTGTTGTATGAGGGCTACCGCAATGCGCGGTCGGCCTTCAGGCTGGCCGTCCGCTCCGCCAAGGACGTCAGTCGGCAGGAGATGCTAGACGGTCTCGACTGTGACCCCTGGGGACGCCCCTATCGCGCGGTGCTGAATAAGCTCCGCGCGCGGGGCCTTCCCCTCACCGAGACTCTCCAGCCCAGCCTTCTCACCCGGGTCGTCGAGGACCTGTTCCCGCGGCGGGCGGAACACACGCCCCCGGTCATGGCTCCGTCAGACACAGACCGGGAGGCCGACGACGACAGTGTTCCGCCCATCACGGAACCCGAGATGGGAGTGGCGGTGGCGCGCTTGTGCGCAAAGTCCACCGCCCCTGGGCCCACCGGTGTTCCTAACCACGTGTTGGGCCTGGTCCTCGACCACCTGGGTCCCCGCCTCAGGGAGCTGTTCGACGCGTGTTTAGCGTCCGGACGGTTCCCTGGGTGCTGGAAGGAGGGAAGGCTGGTGCTTCTGCCGAAGCCGGGACGGTCTCCGGGGTTGCCTTCGGCCTACAGGCCTATCGTGCTGCTCGATGACACGGGCAAGCTACTGGAGAGGGTGGTAGCTGCCCGCATCGAGCGGCACCTCGTCGGCACGGGGCCCGATCTGTCGGACGCCCAGTTTGGGTTTAGGAGGGGTCGTTCGACGATCGCGGCTCTGTTGCGCCTGAGGGCCGTGGCGACTGAGGCCATCACCGGTGGGGGAGTGCTGTTGGCGGTGTCCCTAGACATCGCCAACGCATTCAATAGTCTGCGATTCAGCTGCATCAGGGAGGCGCTCCGGTATCACGGAGTGCCAGCTTACCTGAGGCGGCTAGTGGCAGACTATTTGGTGGAGTGCAGCGTCCTCTGTACCAACCGAGCAGGGGACATTGTGCGAACGCCCATGACGTGCGGTGTCCCACAGGGGTCGGTCTTCGGACCCACCCTGTTGAACATCAGCTACGACTGGGCGTTGCGAGGGAGCCTCCCACCCGGGCTGGGCGTGATTTGTTACGCTGACGACACGCTCGTCACAGCCCGCGATGGGACGCTAGAAGAGGCGGTAAGCCTGGCGACCTATGGCATCGAAGAGGTCGTCAGGCGGATCGAGGCGCTGGGGTTGAGGGTCGCCCTGGACAAGACGGAGGCCCTCTTGTTCCATGGGCGCCGTATGAGCCCTCCCATCGGCGTCTCGATCACCGTCCACTCGGTTGACATCAGCATCCGGGCCCATATGAGGTACTTGGGCCTGGTGCTCGACGGGCAATGGTGGTTCCGGGAGCATTTCCGCAGGCTTGCTCCACGGCTCGTCGGCGCGGCGTCCGCCTTATCGTGGCTTATGCCGAACGTGGGCGGATCGAGCGCTACGTGCCGACGGCTGTACGGGGGTCATCCGGTCGATGGCCCTGTACGGCGCACCGGTGTGGGCGGGGTCCTTGACCGTCCGACTTAGGGCCTTTCTGTGGCGACTATAGAGGGTCATGGCGGTCAGGGCCATCCGCGGATACCGCACGGTGGCGACGGAGGCAGCGTGCCTATTGGCCGGGACTCCCCCGTGGGACGTGGAGGCGGAGATGCTCGACGGATTGTATCGGCGGGTGACGCGGGTGCGAGCGGAGGGCGGTGAGATCTCGTTAAGGGAGCTCACCGCCTGGCACGTCGACGCCCGCCGAGACGTCATTGCCCGTTGGGCAGTCCGGCTGGAGAGTCCTCGGTTCGGGGTGCGAACCGTGGAGGCCTTCCAGCCGGTGCTGATGCAGTGTTTAGAAAGGCGGCACGGGGTGCTCTCCTTCCGACTAGTGCAGGTGTTGATGGGGCATGGGCGCTTCGCCAAATACCTGCACAAGGTCGTAAGGAGGGAGAGTACACCGTCCTGCCACCACTGCGATTGCGACGAGGACACGGCGCGCCACACGCTCGAGGCCTGCGCGGCTTGGGCAGTGCAGCGCCGTGAACTCGTCGCAATCATCGGTGCAGACCTGACTCTGCCGGCCATCGCTAAGGCGATGGTCGACATGGCAATGGCCTAGCAAATGTCCATGAGCGGCAGTATCGCTTATTATCACCATCATCAGCACCCCTGTTTTCTCGTTTGCCACTAGCAGCAATAAATAAAATCCTACAAATGACGGAAATTCAGCTCACACGTTGAAATTTTTAGGGTTCTGTACCCAAAGGGTAAAAACGGGACCCGCCGTCTGTCCATCCGTCTGTCTGTCACCAGGCTGTACAAGAACCGCGATAGTTAGACAGTTGAAATTTTTACAGATTATGTATGTATTTCTGTTGCCACTATAACAATATATACTAAATACAAAATAAAGTAAACATTAAAGGGGGCTCGCTCCCATACAACAAACGCGATTTTTACCCTTTTTTGCTCAATATTGATAATGGCAATAAGGAGGCACTTGTTTACCTAGTCAATGGTACGGAACCCTTCGTGCGCGACTCCGACTCGCACTTGGCCGATTTTAGTATTATTCGAGAACAACGACATGAAGTATAATAAACATTAATCAACTAATTGTGCTATTAGGTTGTATTCATAAGATAATGCAGAGTACTGTGACACGGGGAAGTTGTGAATTTGAATACATAATAGTATTAGAATATTATGTAAAACGAGAGACTCCCAATACATAGCTAGGTCAGACTTCAGTTTAGAACCTAAATTTCAATCTAAGTACATCACTTTTTGCAGATAAGTATATATTTGCGTATTTACTGTCGGTTGCTCATTATGCTTGAAGGACATGAAATAGTCATTGATTCTACGCCTGACCTCTAGTGCGACACAAGAATCGTACCGAATTGACATCTCTTCCCATCAAGGGATTATAAGAATGAGGAAAGTGTGACTCCGCATACTGTATGCATCTATGCCCCTGCATCTGGGGGCACGGCAGTGCCCCTGCCAAGTCGAGCAAAAAACAAGTCGGGCAAACCGCAACACTGCCGTAATAACATACTTTTCTAACATACTTTTCTCGAAGCAATTCAGACCATTTTCGACCCCCTATAACTTCGTTGTGAATAAAACTAGAAACTTGAATTTTTAGTAACCCAGCAGGTATTGTATACAGATTGTGTATGTTAAATTTCATTCAATTTGAACTAATAGTTTAAGAATTATAACTAGTCAAAATTTCGTAATTTTGTCACTCACTGACTGACTGACCGATCATCAATATTAAAGAGGCACTTCTAGCAGACATAGAAGTTTCAAATTTAGAATACAAGTAGTGTTTAGTGTATAAATGAAGAAAAATTATGAAATATTATTATTTTCCTCCAGTTGCCGAGACACATTAACTGCATAAATAATTTTGTAAACCCGTATAAATATATAGGATTACAAAGTTAAATTTGCAGTTAATGATATGTAACTTTGTAAAAAATAAGAATATATTTGTCGCCATCATTGCTTCCCTATGGGAATCGTAAAAACCGGCTAAAGACTGCGCAGATGGCGTAGTAGTTAAGATACCAACGTACCGTGCCAGTATCGCGGATTCGAATACCATGCAAGACAACACCTTGTACGATCCACAAATTGTTGGTCTGAGTCTGAATGTAATATGTGTCGGTTAATATATGTTGTTTCCGTGTGGTGACGAAGTAAGAATACAATTAACCACTCCTTATCTGGCCCGTGGATGTCGTATAAGATGACTATGGGATATAATATGCACATACCATCTATGCACGAGAAGGAAAACTCGAAATGAAACCCTATATCAACATGTCTGACCAGCATGGTATAGTGAGTCAAATTCCCTCCCATTGTGGAGGAGGCCCGAGCCGAGCAGTGGGACGTATGAAGGCTGCGATGATGATGCAATGATGAATTATATGTTTGTAAAGTCCCCCACAGTATAAGGATTATTATTCCCTTAGTTCAAGGAGTTGTCATTAAAAAAAACAGATTCAACAGGAGAATGGGCAGCAGCTCTGGTCGAGGAAATGTATGATATCTCACTGCGATACCATCCCGCCTACCAAACGTGGCGATTACGGCATTATTCCTCATATGGCGAAGAAAAATGAGCCCTAGTCATGGCAACTCTGTAACCCTTGAGCGTCGTTGGATGCAGGTGCCACAGTACCGCACTTTATGGTGAAGCATGAAGGGGTCTATGTTATGCAGTGGACGGCGATAACGATGATTGGCATAATAGGTGTAGACAGATACCTAGATATAATTATGTTCAAAGATAACTTGTAAAATAGTCAATCAACGGAATGAAAAAGCAAGAGTGGGACATGTCTTATGAAATTACACTAAAATCTCCCAAAGTATTAAGCAAACTAAATTGCCTGAAATTTACCTGAAAGATAGAACGCCATCATTAGGCTCGATTGCCATCAAAGCGGAGAGGAGACTAGAGGAAATGTGTTTCAAAAAATCAATCAAATTTATTTATTTCCACATCTCTCCGCTTAGTTTAGGTAGAAAAGACTCTAGCGGAAAGGAGAGATGTCTCATTTTTCAGAGAGTGGGCTCTAAGAAAATCTGTTGTTGGTATTCAAGAAGTAGAAGGTACCGGAAAGGAAAATAAACAGGTCTAGCTACAAAAAGAAATGAGATACCATCAAAAACAAAACTTGTAAAAAAAAAGCCAAGCCTCGCAACTGAGTTCTTCTACCATAAAAAGTTGTGAGATCTATGTTATACCAAGTCGGTTAACTCATTCCGTCCCTGCTTAAGGGACCTTTCTTCTTAAGTTATTACGTAAATAGCTAACTTAACAACTTCTTATAGTAACTATATCAATATTAAAGATCTTTTATGTTTTAAATAAAAATAAATGGATTGACTTGGCAATCGCACTATGTTTAGTACAATTTAATATAATATGTATTACTTGTGAGGTACATTGTGTATTCATGCGATATAATATATATATATATATATATATATAGAAAAGAGAGAGAGTTGCATAGTTACAAAACCTTTCTAAAAGAGCAGAATATTTATTTGTATTGTGAATATACAAATTATACTAAAGTATAATTTGTATATTCACAATACCTAGCAAGTAATAACAAACTATTTTAAGAAGTAAAGGGTCTTAAGATCAATTATAACAAATATATCATAGTACAATAACAGTGTAATCTAATCATGACAAAAATTATAGTAATATATTTTATACAAAAAATATTAATTCTATTGTATTGTACAGCTCCGATCGGCGGCCCGTTATCTATGACGGCCCGTATGAGACTGACCTAGGGATATTCATTAAACTTCGATATATAGAATTTATTCGATATTTTCCATGCAATATATTGGCTTGATACGATGTTTTGACAAACATTCATTCTATTCGAATTATCGATATTTTTATTTATTGAAACATCGAGTATTTTTTTTCTCCAAACTATTAAAAAAATATTAATAATAATGAGCCAGAATCATCATTATCTTGCTCTTATCCCAATTACTTGGGGTCGACGCAATATGTCATCTGTTTTGACATATTGCAAAAAGTTTCGGCAATAACTTTTATGACCGGCCGCCTGTCTGACGTCAACCCTCCTTGGGAATGTAATCGTTGACCCAAATGGTACCAGTTGGAGTTGGTCCGGGTCAATCTAGGGCTCTTAGTCGTCTTTTACGACACCCACGACCAAAGCAAGGATTGGTAGTATTCGAAGCCGCTGCCACAGAGCCAGAATATTTACTTTAAAATAAAGCTCATCACCAACAACCTCAGCCGAAACGTTTCCGATAAACTCTTTGAAAAGTACTAATCACAGACAGCAAATTTTCTGCGTTTGACTAGAGAAAGGTACCTAATATGTATTAAAATTTTGTGGAAAGTATTCGATATTGAAAGAACATCGATGCTTTCATACGATATATCGATAAAATATCGATGTTGGGATGCGATTTTTCTAATCAAATATAAATATCGATGTATTTTTTAAGTGAACACCCCTAGCTGACCCAAGAGACCTTTATTGTTTTTTTTTGTGTGTAGTGTAGCTGTTAGCCGCAGATGACTTTCACAGCTTAGCCCGAACTACGGGTGAGCGCTGAGGGCTCTCAACCTGGCATCCAAGGGTCCACTTTTATTCGCTTTTATAACCTAGCATCAACATATTACACGAGTCAATTTAAAAACTAGAAATATTTGGGCGACAACAGTTTATCTTAATTTAATTACAAGAGATATATAAATATAAATAATTAATTAATATAGGTCACGTATTTTAACAAGCGCATCGTCTCAAAATAGGTGTAAAATTAGAAATAACACATCAGTTAAATTATTTATTTTTTGCAAATTTTACAACCAGCCGAATTTCTGATCTTAAAGCCGCATAAAATGTCAGGACTCCTTTATCCAGTCACTCCAATCTATTTTATTATGCTAGATACATGACAGATAAGTTTTTTTTATGCTGACATTGTTATTTGTACGTTATGCTTAAAAACCAGTGTAAACATTTTACCTGTCTATCTATTTGTTCCAGGTAATCTTCAAAACGGCTGGACCGACTTTGATAGTTGTCAGTTTGAATTACCTAAAATACAGTAAGAGGCAGATAAGTTATTCATAAAAGTTATACCAACGTGTTATCCAGAGCAAATAAGATAACCACACATGCAGAACCGCGCTTCAATAATAATTAAAAAACGGTAAAATCGTAATTGTTAATAACCCTATTAATTACAGTGACATTGAAATGCAGAATTTTTTAATATCTCTTAACCTTAATCTTATTTTTAGAATATTTTATCTACAATGATAATAAAATAAAATCGAGCTTTATTTTTTTTTTTATTCGCTGCGTAACAGCAACAAGTTTCCCCTTTAAAAACGCATATACAGAAATATTTATGACCGACCATGTTTGATTCCAAATTGCAGATATTCCGTATTCCAGCATTGGCTTTGTTTGTAGGTATTTGTGGTCTTCTGTGTTTATCAGGGTTGTAGTATTATGTTTTGTAACCTATAACCACAACTGATAAGCGTGTTACCCACGATAATATTGAAATCGTGGTGTTAGTTCGTGAAATTAGAGACCTCAGCGATCAAACACTTTACTTTTACAATAAAACTAGCATATTCCTCGATCTTCAAACAGGAAAGTACGTATTGTTTCTGCATACAAACAATTACGCATTATTCACTACTAGCTTTTGCCCGCGACTTCGTCCACGTGGAAATCATGTGTGGCAGAGGCAATCACAAATAAATAAATAAATCATTAGAGAATTAAATCACTAAATAGCTGTTAGTATGTTCAGGGTTCTACAGGCCCACCGTGTTGCTCTGGATGATGTAGGCAAGCTAGTGTAGAGAATGCTGATTGACAGCATGAGTCAACACCTTAGCGACTGATTGTCTCGATCAGACATACTAATGACACTCCACATCTGCACATAACACTCATGGATTGTTGGTGTAAAATTA
Source organism: Lymantria dispar (assembly GCA_032191425.1). Lineage (NCBI taxonomy): Eukaryota > Metazoa > Arthropoda > Insecta > Lepidoptera > Erebidae > Lymantria > Lymantria dispar. The sequence goes on from CM063451.1 coordinate 13,319,936, forward strand.
TAGTATAATGATGGTATCTTATGCTTGACTATGGGGTAGGAGTTTCGTTAGATTGTTTAAATTTAAAATTATTAATTTTCAACCTGTTATTTGCCCTAAATACTATAAATAGTATTGAATGGTGAAAGACGGGACTTGCCAACTCACGCAATGGATCTCCTTGGCAGTTTTCATACAAGCTTTCAGGCAACACTGGTGCTAATGGCTAGGAGAGTCGAGTGGTGTGGCACCAGTTTCACCAATGCAAGTCTCAGATAAACAGAGACCCGAAGCTAGTTTCTCCGTAATTACGACCTTCAAAATGACCCTTCGAATCCTGAATATATAGCTCTGGCGATGCCTTTCTAATCAGACGCTTAAGGCAAGCCAGTATTAAGAGCCCTACAGATTCTCCTAGGTTTCCACTCCTTCCAATGAAGAGGTCAGGTCCGATTCTCTGGGCCATTCAGTACTAGGGTATCGCCACTCACATTCAGCTTGCCACAACCATGCGGTTCAGTGACTTTGCTATAAATCTTATTATACATTTTTTATATCCTTTTTTATTTTGATTATAAACTTAGGGTACCGTATAATGTTCCTCGGAGTTTTGGTTTAGTCTCATGGTAAGATAACAACTATCCCAGGGGTTTCTTCATTGCTTCCTCCTTTAAGGTACCATATAATTTTCCTCCATTCTTTCTACAACTTTAAATGACCATTTACAGCATAGTTATATTAAATTTAAGAATTAATGTTAGAAACTAAATCTCACAAGATAGCTTTTGTAAACTGTTAACACGGATTGTCTGTGTGAATATGTACGCATATACAAATAAAGGACCTAGTTGACTGATTCATCAACACCGAACCGAAATTGCAGTACCATAAAACACACAAAAAATTTACTATAGTTCATTTTTGTGATATAGACTAGCCAAGAAAGACTTTTATGAAATTCAAACTCAAAGGGGATGAAAGGCAGTAGCTAAATTTGTAATAAAAGAAAAACACTTTATCTTTATTTATTGTCTCCAAATTAAGCCCACTCTTTAGTAAAATTAAATAAACACATGTTATCATTATTCATTTTTCATTCTCTAAGAGTATAAAATAGAGGATCAATAGGTGAGGCGTTCATTTGATTTCTTATTAAATTAATTTACTTCTTCTAGATAAAGTACTGGTATGAGGTCTTTACCCCATTAAAAAGGAATAAGTATTCTTAAAATCAGTCGCGACGAGAATATATTCATTCTTAAGGAACTAAAATATGTTTGTGTGGTGAAAGAGTAAGAAAATAATTCACTACCCCATGCCTTACCCGTGAGTGTCGTAATAGGTATGGTAAAAAGAATTTAAAATACAGATACCATCTGTGCAAGATACGTCAAACTCGAATTAAAACTATTCCAACCCGTCTCAACAGAGTAGTATAGGAAGTCAAATTCTCTTCTGAATGATAAGGCCAGAAGTGGGACCTATATGAAGGGCGTAAAATAGGGCTATGTGTTTTATTTATATATTTTCCTTTCTATACACAAATAATAAAAATAATAGAAACGTTATTGCAGTATCTGTATTGCTATTGAGAGCATTTTTGTGGATATATTTAGTGACATATTTTGCTGAACTTAAAATTATAATGGAATAGGTTGCAGTCCACAGGCAGTCGCTTAAGCTGTTATACCAAAGAGTAACAAGTAAATAATACAAATTAGTTTAGCAATAGCATAAAAAATTAACTGTTGGGCGCAAGAGTCGCAATACAATAGGCTGTTGACTGTTATGGTAATTAACGAAACGGATGTCACCTTACAGGCATTTAAAAATAAATTCCTTGAAAACTTTCTACTGTAAATTCATACATACATAGCAAATAACTGCTCATTAACATAACCATATAGATTTTTACTAATTAATATTATCTTTTAAAGCTAAAAAGTTTGATTGAATATGTAAATATCGGGAACTACTGGCACAAATTGAACAATTCTTTTAGTTTTGGATAGCTATTTTACCGAGGAATATACATATGTTATCACGGTATAATAGGAGTGTAACGTCAATGAAAAATGTTGCAAAATCGGACAAATTCGTTCCTATAGAAAGCTTACGTTGCGTCCACTGTCCGCTATCGTTGCGTGCACTCTCCGTTATCGTTGCCCACGACCCACTCCCTTTCTCTCTCTCTCGTCATCTCATACTACATTGCTCGTCATCTCATTTCAGCCCATATTTGTCTTACTGTTGGGTTCTAATCTCCTCCAAAATAGAGGCCTAAAAATTAACTACTAATTGACCTAAAATACTTCGCTGGTCAAACAAATGTGTATAAGGTTATATTTCCAAATTTTCATCTCTTGCATAGATATTATCTATATCTATACCAATAAATAAAATTGAAGTGTCTGTTTGTAATGTCAAAATAATAGGCATTTTTCATGCTCACACGGTTATTTGCACTATACCCTTGCCTAAAAATCATTTTATAATTTTTTTGTCTGTCTGTCTGTTTGCTCCGGGTAATCTTCAAAACGGATGGATCGATTTCAAAAATTCTTTCACCAATGGAAAGCTATATCAGCGCGTAAACTAGGCTATATTTTATCCTGGTTTGCCCACGGGAATGGGAACTACGGGGATAAGGCCACAGAAACCGAAACGAAGCGAGGGCGGGTTGCTAGTACTACATATATCCCTTAATCGACTTTTGTAACACCTACGGCCAAAAAAGTAATGGTGAATTATATTCTTACTATTACACATGAAAAACATTGCCCATGGTTGTTGTAAAGGACGGCTTTATATTGATCCGGGCCAACTCTATCTAATGTCACCTGGGCAACAATTACTAAAACTTGGATGATACTACAGTCCTAGTATATTTGTTCTCAAGATTTTGTGTTGGCAAATTCAGTCCTCGTCCGGGATAAAAATATGACACTGTTCCAACTACAGAATTTCTAAAACAAGGTGACGTCATCTCTTCGAAATGATTCATCATTGAACTGGAAGACATCTTAAAACTCTTAAACTGGACTGGCATCAACATCAATAGTGAATACATCATGAATGATTCTTCGATTTTCAGATGATATTGTCATTATGGCAGATACTTTAAAGACCACGCTCAACGTTATCAGCAAGTTTTCCAACTAGTGGGTTTACAAATGGTCATAAAAAAGACAAAAATTGTATCAAATACCCGTGTCTTTTCAGTATCACTCCTTGTTGGCAAAGCGAATCTCGAAGTTGTCGATTATAAGGTTTACCTGTGGCAAATAATCCAGTTATATCTAGTTTCGAGAAAGAAATTTGTCGACTAATCTAACAGGGCTGAACAGTGTTTGGCAAAGATTAGAAAATCTTTTTATCCAATATCCCTCTGTGTCTAAAAGCACGGGTCTATGACCAGTGTGAGCGATGACTTATGGCCGACCGACAACTTGATGAATGTTGCTCGGAGTCTTTGGATGCGGGCAGCATAGAACCGCTCGTTACAGCGACCTTTAAACAAGCCCAGCCAGCAAGCGTCCAGCGGACTACCAAAGCCTAAACGATGATGACTAATTATAAGAATTATGCATTGCACCTGCTAAGAATTATTTACGTCGTATGCCACTATCAAAGATTCCAGGTAAGTTAACAACAATCATTTATTTAATATTTATTTTTATATCGGAAAACGTGACGAATTTTGATAAATAATCTATAGATAGTCATCATTATGACTTCATCCATCAAACTGGCTTTAAATTACAGATTTATATTTTTGATATAACGACAACATTGTTGATTAGGCAACGTCTAAACTGACTTTTTATTTTTCATTTTTCGGGTACGTGAAAATATCATACTTGTGTGAAAATATGAAATTATATTCAACATTTTAGTATTTAAAGCCCGTAGGTTTAATCGCGTTTTATGTAATAAAATCCAAGAACAGTACTAATGTATAATTACGTGTGTATAAAGTAGCGCACTGTCTGTTCGTGTGGTGACAATAAATCTGGCACGTGGGTGTCGTAAAAACCGACTATGGGATATTGTATATCATAGGTATATATATTATTAATAGTAAATGTTGCCTTTTTTATTTGTTTAGGATTAATTATTATTTAATTATTATATACAACGTTAGTTGTATGTGAAATATAGAAAAATTATTTACAAAGTCAATATGTGGGGTGGTCAACTACTGTTTCTCAAATTGTGGGTTTACTTTATTCCATCATTGTACAAGCAAAATCACTAGTGTAATGTCGTAGAAAAACTTCCTCAAACCTCAGAAAAAGAAACACTAATTACATTTGGGTGACCATTAAGATTGAGCAATAAATAAGGAAATTATATATTCTTAAATGGTCAACTACCGGTGCTCTAACCTTAATATGTTAAAACGATTTCTGCACAATTTACTTCGTTGCAGATAGAGGATGAGAGGCCGCACAGGACGTAATTCTGTGGTGCAAAACTAAGTAATTCAGATAAGAGCAGAATGATGATGACAATAATAGTCTTTTTAATATATGTATTGCCAAATTCCCGTGAAAAAAAAATTTCCGTGTGGTGACAGAGTAAGAATACAATTCACCACCCCCTATCTTACCCGTGGGTGATCGTACAAGACGATTAAGGGATATAAAACGCATATAACATCGATGCGAGATAAGGAAAACTCGAAATAAAACCCTATACCAACACGTCTGACCAGCGTGGTATAGTAGGTCAATTATCCTTCCATTATAGAGGAGGCCCGAGCCCAACAGTGGGACGTATATGGGCTGAGATGAGATGATACTTGCCAAATTGCTGAATTATATGTCAGTGCTGTCTAGCTATAAATTTCGCTTTCCACAATTATATACGGTACCTATACGGGCCTTTATATTTAGGACGAAACTTGTGCGCGACAGTAGGACATTTAAAAGATCTTCATAAATTATATTAAGATGGATACAAGACTTTTACGCTTACCGTTTTCGATAGTTATTTAAAAGAAACGAATAAAAATCTAATATTTACTTTAATATTACCAATTTTGCCGTGTGTTGGCGGAGTAGGAAAACAGTTCACCACCCCCTCTCTTATACGTAAGTGTCCTAAAAGACGACTGAGGGATATGAAAGATATTATCTGTATATCAAATCATATGATATACAGATAATATCTATGTGAGAGATGGAAAACTTGCCATTAAACCCTATATCAACGCGTCTGACCAGCGTGGTATAGTAGGTCAATTTCCCTTCCATTGCAGAGGAGGCCCGAGCCAACAGTGGGATTTTTATGGGCTGAGATGAGACAATTATGACTTGTAATTTTAACTAACAGCACAAATTTACAATATCATAATTCTTAAAGATATTTGCGAATTTTATGTACGAGTCCTTACTTAATTTGTTTTGTTCAACTAAAATTTTGTTCCATTAATTACTTCAACGCGATAAGTAGATCAGAACGCACATACTTCTAAAACAATAATATTATAACTCAAAATGATTTTCTTAACAGTAGCCTGTGTAATTTTAGTAGTGAATTTTCTATTTTTAGTTGGTTCTATGATATATACGATAGTGACTAAATCTAAGGTTAGTACTTATTTCTTCATACATTGGAGTTTAATAACCTAATTATTATTTCCTAAGTCCAATAATGATAGCCTGATGTGTGATTACTAACCACCCATCATAACCATTGCTTAGATGAAGTATATGAATAAATTTGTAACATCAAGATCATAAAATGGCCGCTTGGTGGTAGCAGTGGCCATTATTACCTACACATAATAGATGCTACACCAAATGCATGCAAGACTAACAAATCTACAATTTTAATTTACAAATTCATTATTAAGATAACATAAAATATATTAGTGCTACGATTCCAAGATTTACAAAAATTAATTGTATGATTTAAGCTTAATAAGTAATTCATAAGTCTTGTATTGTCTCAGCTCATACACGTCCTATTTTTTTTTTTTTTTTTTTTTTATGGGTGGGCTATGGTAAGCGCACGCGCGGTCCGGTTCCTCCGGGGCGATGAAAGGACGGCGCGCGGGCCCATAACCCACCCGTACCCACGTCACCTCGCTGTTGGGCCGACCACCGGAGCAGATGTCACTTGTCGTCAGTGGTCGGCCCGACGGAATACCCTTTCGGGTAACCTCACCTCTCGACGTCCTGGGACGTCGGTCGCCGTCGCGCGGTCAGCCTCTCTGCGGGTGATGGACAATTCCCCGGTCCGATCACCCGCGGCCTCGGCTAGGGCGGCATTAGGCGCAGATACTCGCGCCTGCGCCGCCCGAGTCGCCGACGGCGGAACGTGTCGCCGAATAGAAGCTCTACTCGCACACGATCCACCGGTACACGTCCTACTGAGCTCGAATCTGGGAGGGAAATGGATGTATTTTATACTGCTTAGACATATTGGTATATGGTCTTAGAATAATAACGTATAGAAGGTGAATCCGCTCAAAAAAATGAAGCATTTAAATTGGAGCCTAATGGAGCTTACACCGGACCGTTCGGTAATGTACAAGGTCACTGTACTGCACATACGTACGTAACACTTAAAAAATAAAGAGATAATTGTGACGGTTTGTGCATTCAAATGGTGTCACAACACATTTGAAAAACAGAAAAAGTGTATTAACATTATTTTAAAAGTATTTCGACGATTTATGATAATAAAAATAAAATCAGTTCATGAGAGATAAAGTATTTTCGCGTAATTTATAGCTTACATAAAGTATAAAGTACAATTAATGGAAATACGGCAAGTACGGGTAGCAACCCTAGTCATAATATAATGATGCCCTTAATTTTGTTTAGTTTTCTTTATGTACTATGAAGGAAAAGGACGTATTGAGTCAACACCTTTGTTTTTTGTTCTCGCTGTGGATTTCCACAGCGAGATGCATTTGCATTTACGCACTATCTCCCCGCCGGTGACAGACGGGGGAATGAGTGTAGGACTCGCCGGCCACATAAGCGACCGAAATACCCACTAAAACCACAGCGGTCCCTTCCGCGCTTTTACGGGGTGCCGGAGAGATCGTCTGATGACATTCTATCCTCGACACCTCAACGCTTCGTCGTCTTGCGGGAGCGGTGGGAGGAGAAGCGCATAGCGGCGTTTCTTCGGAGACAAGCGCCTCGCGTGCCGGCTCCAACGGCCTCCTTCCTTGTGATGACAGCCTCACAAAAGTAGGCCATCCACCATATTGAGTCAACCCCTAGTAATTGGGATAAGAGTAGGATGATAAGATTATGTTATATATATCCTTATATATTATGTAATTGTTCTGTACGTGTGTATATGACTAAACTCCCTTAAACAACTGGGCCGATTTTGATGATTTTGTGTGTTCAGATGAATTCAATATTTTTTCTTGAAAATAATGCACTGCACTAAGAATAAAATCCTTATATTGTGAACGACTTTACAAACATACTTTAACGGAAACAAAGAATTAATAATTGAACTGGGTAGGTGGCGCTGCGCTCGATTTCAAAGCATTATATTTTATTTTAATATGTTCAGAACATCCGTGTGATGCAGTAGGAATACAATTCATCACTCCCTATCTTGCCTGTAGATGTCGTAAAAGACGACTAAGGGATATATTACGCACACAACATCTATGCAAGAGAACGATAACTCGAAACAAAACCCCATACCAATCTGTCTGATAAGCATGGTAACAGTAAGGTCAATTTCTCTCCTATTATGGAGGAGGCTCGAGCCCAACAGTGGGGACGTATATGAGCTGAAATGATGATGAATGTTGATGTTCAGAATAGGATCTGTCCAGGTATCACAAAACCTTGTGCATTAATACTAATTCTCATGGGGGCTATTATTTAAACTTTTTGAAAAATGTAATAAAGTAACTAGCAATAGTTGAACCCAAAGAAAAGCAATAAATCTATGTTATGAATTGTAACAGCATAAGCCTGATAATTTATAATAGCAATCCGTTGTACTAGTTACACTTTTATACACTATATCCACTATACGAAACGCCTGAAGGGTTTCTTTCTTTATTTTCTTGCTTCATATGTTTATTATGATCAACGTGACCATATTTTTTATATGTCAGAAAATAACTCTTGTAAAAATAGCTAAGAAAAAGAATGCATATTAAAAACAACAAGGGCATGGACAAGGTGTATTAATAAACATAATTATATAATTTAAATTAATAAACATTAGATTGCAATTACAGACGCATTTCTTTTTGTTTTCGGGCGGAGTAAATCGATATTACAACCCCCCCATTAAACTGCCTTTTGCTACAAAACAAACATTTAGCAAGCATTTTTTTTATATTTTCAGGGTGATATTACTCCAAGAGTATCGCTGCAGCAGTCCGAGTTAGCTTATCCACTAAACGGTCGCGTTAGCCTGCAACCTCAAGTATTAATATATCATGCCGTAGCCCGTGCCAGTGGCACCATTTCGCCTTTGGATCAGCAAATAAGTGACCAAGCTCTAAAAGAGGGTTCTACAAAACAGGACAATTGAAGCGGTACTTACAGAATTTAAAAGCGTCAGCGTCATCATACTCAGAATATGATTTCATACTTTCCGCATTCTGATTAAGAAATTTCTGATAAAGAACCCTCGACTAAATATAATATTATGCGTTATAACGCGTCGATAGTTTCATTTTAGTATCTAATTTAATACTCAAGGTAATCGACGTAATTTAAATATGAGGGGTAAATTTTACGTGATTTAAATATGAGGTTTAAAGTTTATGTTATTCATTTGCTACATGCTAAATTTGCGGCATAACTTGCACCAAATTTTTAAAGTATGTTACGATTAAATTGAAATTTTACATACACATTTAGGTTGACACGATGCTTTAATAACATCATTCTAAATCCAATAGGGCGGACTTACTATTTTTGTGCACTCTCGCAATATCAAAGGGATTACAAAAAAGAATACAAAAATTTAAGGCCCTTATTCTAAAGAAGGACAGTTAATTTATTCACTCCTGCGAAACTGGTATCAAATAAAATGAATTATTGAGAACATTACATAATAAAATGACTACATTCTAAATTCAACATTTTGGACTTCTAATGATGGCGGCATAAATGTTTCAAGCATTTCGACTATATGTGTGTGATACGAAACGGCGGCGTGCTGTAATTAATATGAACGCTCGCTGTAAATAAGATGGCGATCATAAACTTAATTGCTCCAGTCCAAATTGATGATGAACCTACGGGCGTTTCTGGAGGCTCTGATTATAATTTTGGTGTATATTCTACGAACCTTAGTATATATCTTAACCTTAGGAACTAGACTTTAATATTCAAGCATTTAGTATTTAATTAAAATATGCCCACTTAGCTTCATACTATGAATTTTCGGCAAAATATAATCACGATACTGCAGAATAAAGCAACTGCCAATTAATTATAAAATGTAAGGTAGCACTGTCGACCGTGCTGTTCTTCACTTAGTTCTAAAGCTCTTCGCTGCTATTTAAGCATATATGCTTAGAATAATAACGTACATATGTGAATTAAAGTAGGCCAAAACACTAAAAGATCTCCTTCTTGTAGAACTAAACTTTACTAAATTAACAAGTAAACGACCATGCAATAACATGCATTAATTAAGATGAACAAATTCAGAACTATGTCCAGTGATAACAAAAAATAAAAAATTAAAACAAGCTTTTATTTAAATACGCAAAATAGAAGGAAATATAAAAGTTTATAGGGAGATTGATTGTAGGTTAAACAAAAATATAAGAATTAACTTCATTTTTATAAAAATGTTTAAGACAAAAGAAGTAAGTCTGTATTTTATAAAGTAACTTAATACATTTACTCAAGTATCATAGAAATTAAACAATGTAATAAAATGATTGCTATGATTTAATTTAAAGTATATTTTCTGCTTTTAAGAGCCTTTAAATAAAATCTTTGTTTTTAAAAATGTTTTTAGTTATTACTATTTATTTATTCAGAATTACTGTTGCTGTGATAATTGTCAAATATCTCGCATATGTAATATAAAAGGACTATACATATAATAAGATGGTGTTGGGTAACAGAAATAAAGTACTTTTCATTTGTTTTTTTTTTATTCTTATTCCTATATTTTTTTTTTTGTTGGGTGGGCTACGGTCAGCGCACCACCGCCCGGCTCTGTCCGCGGCGACGGAGACGCGTAAGCGCGCGGCCCCGTATCCCACCCGTGACACGTCGCCTTCGTCGTTGGGCCGACCACCGGTGCAGTGTGACTTGTCGTCAGCTGTCATTCCTATATATGGAGCGATGACTAGTACCAAATTAACGAACTCATCAGAACACTCCCCATTTAAAAGTCAATTGAATACACAGATAGACCCGAGGTCTCATCACCACTCCAACGTGAAAGATGTTCGTAGTGTAGATAATTCCAACAGCACAATTGGGCAGTCAAGTGGGTTTAGCTGATATTTTGGCACACCCGCCTAGAGATGTGAGCAGTACTCCATGTATAGACGAACATGTGTTTTGTACAAGATAAATCGTTGTCTAGTCATGACGTATCGCTTGACTCTATTTAGAACGCCCAGATTTTTATCCGACAATTTGGCTTTGTTCTCCTTGTTTTTTGTTACCACACCAATGTTCTAGACTGAATTCAGTAAGGCTGTGTGTGCAATAAATAAATAAAAAAAATTTTTAGAATTTTTTTTGATTGCAAGCAGTGGCAAACGAGCAAACAGTACACCTGATGATAAGTGTTGCTGCCGCTCATGGACCTCTACAAGGCCGCTGCCTATCGCGAAGAAAGTGAAGGGAGTGTGAATGCGTGCATTGAGGCTCGGTGATACCAAAGGCACCACCAAACCCCTCCACACGCGAACACCCTCAGAAAGTTGGGCTTTCGGCTCTCTCGCTCCCCGAACGAAGCGCAGTAATGAAATGCTACTAGTCAGACGTCGATTTTCTGCGAGAGCGTGGTACTACCCCGGACGGACCAGCCCGCGGCTGTAGACAGATAACTGTCGACAGTGTGATCCTACCACTAGGAAGATCCACGTAAATAGGTGCATGCCTTTTTTTTTGATAGGCTATGGTCTAAACATCTCAACCATTCCGGCCGGGGCGGTGAAAGGCCGGCGTGCAGCCAATACCCTCCATTTTTTCCTCCCCATCACTATTGGGCCGACTACTGCTTCCGATTCCTTGACATTTGGGGCTGGCCCGGCGTAAAATGATTCCCTGTGATAACAATGCCAGTAATGATAATAATGCTTGTTAGTAAGACTTTCTAGATGGCAAACACCAATGATACCTCTTAGCAGATATTGAAAGTGAAACTTTACCCAGTGGTAAGGCTTCAGTATCACCATTTCGTATGTAATAGCTGATACTATTGCTTATTTAAGCCACTGTAGTAACGAAGCTGTCAAATCTTATCTGGCCTTTAGAACATAAAATTTATCAGTTCTTAAGATTTATTAGATATGCACGTACATTTGTGCATGTTATATTTAAAATGTTACCGAATGGAAAGATGTTTATTTTATTTCTGACTTAAAAAAAGAGGCGGTTCTTGATTCGTCGAAATCTATTTTTTCCTGGTTTTTACATGTTCCCTGAAATTAGTGATTATTCGAATACGCTTGGACCGATTTCGAAAATTGTTGATCCATAGGATAACCTATAAACAATAACCTATCCGCTATCTATACCGTGATTGACTACAGCTTTCAGGGGATGTTTCAAATTTGCTGCAACTAAGTGTTGGAATACTATTCCCCCACCGTCTCAAAATAAAAATAGCAAATTTTCTTTTAAATTATACCTTAAAAGATATCTTCTTAAAAAGCAGCAAAACATGTGACATATATTTATAAAATTGTGGCTACACGTTTGGACTTATGTTCGGGACTCGGTGATTAAATAAATGCTATATCATAACTTCCGTGTGGTGACGGAGTAAGAATACAATTCACCACCCCCTAACTTACCCGTGGGTGATCGTACGAGACGACTAAGGGATATAAAACGCATATAACATCTATGCGAGAGAAGGAAAACTCGAAATAAAACCCTATACCAACACGTCTGACCAGCGTGGTATAGTAGGTCAATGACCCTTCCATTATGGAGGAGGCCCGAGCCCAACAGTGGGACGTATATGGGCTGAGATGATGATATCATAACTATGAATGATGTTCAACATAGTAATATTTTTGGCTAATACTAATCAATATACCTAATTCTTATAATTACATTCTTCTTTTGTATCAAATTATTATTATAATATACTTCTTATTTATTAAATTCTTATTATGTATCTCTATATTTATGTAACTGCTATCTTGTCGCTTAGGCTTTTTGTTCGTTTGATTAATTCGTACGTCACTAAGGTACCCATTGAAAATCAGCGTTGCAGTGTAGCATATTGCACTGTAGCATTATTGCTGAATGGGAACCTCATTGACACATCATATTTTGTTTTTCTTCTTTGTGTTGTATTTACAGTTAAGTTTAGCTATTATTTTAATTTTCTTATAAAACCTTTATATTTCATTCGACTTACTGTAATATCTAAATTTCAGCAAGTGTCAATAAAACAGTTTTATCTTATCTTATCTTATATACTTTCCAGTTGGTCCCATAGTCATGATCAAGTCAGCATCTGATGATGAGAACCTGGTAAAATCGAGGGTATTCAAATTTTATATACATCATTAAAATGATTTGGGTATATCCTTTGTAGTGTGTTATAACCACTAAAAAGCAAGATATAATAACCTCTTGAAATCGATTCCTCCTATAAATTCAACTTATACGAACTTCTGCGTTAGGCAGTAGGCACACACGCAGTTTTTTAATCTTAAAAATAATTTAATTTAACTTTCTTACTCCAACATCACAACGAACAGCTTGTCCAGGAGGTCCCACCTGTAGGCGATATGAGCAACCAGCATCATTTTATTCACATTATCCAGAAACAGACTTTTTATCTAAAATAACTTCAACGACTCAAATGTAATAAGAAGATAATGCATTAAACAAAAGAGTGATTTAAAAAAATCCATGTTAAAAACAAGGCATAATTTTTTTTTTAAATCAATTTGTAGTCAATTATTTTTTTATTGCAAAACAGTAATTTCCACACTTCAGGGAATACTTATCTATTATTTTATCTCAAAATAAATATAATCTTCCAATGGAATGTTATATTTATTTTAACATAAGACATTTTTCCCATAAGAAGAACTCAAACGACATAAATACGAAGAGAAATTCAATTCAATTAGATTATTTTTAACCACTAATCAAAAGATTTTTGTGTCTGGTTGAATAATTTGTAAATTTCTTCCTATACCTATATTGGTTCTTAGATTTTACAGTAGTAGCCTTCGCAATGAAATGATTAATTCATTATTGTTCTTTATAAAATATGTTAATATGTTCTTTATAATATATTTTTTTAAATGATAGGACCACACTGTCGACAATCGTCTGACTACAGCCGTGGGCCGATACGTCCGGTACCTACCACATTTTAGCAGAAAATCGACGTCTGTGAAGTAGCAATTTGTTACTGCACTTAGTCGGTGAGCGAGAGAGTTCAACTTTCTGATAGAGATTGCGTGTGATGGGTTTTGGTCACGCCTTCAGCATCAACGAATCCTTCACGGCAGGCAGTGCCCTAACAAAGGTCCATAAGAGACAGTATTACTTACCATCAGAGTGTTGCTTACTGTTTGCTTGATGGCCACCAACAGCAATAAAAATAAATCACAATTTCATTTCGGTTAGAATTATGAGTCTAAATTAAAAATCAATATGCACAATAGATTTATATCTACATACATTAATGTACATCTACACATAATATTTTAATACCTATAAAAATAAATAAAACAAACACTATGTAAGCCTATATAAGTTGTTTTTGCTACTGTAAATTACTTGCATGACCTTCGAGAATATTTAGTTTTGGCTATTATCTTGTTGAATTGTCTGGTGTCGTAATTATCAAAACCACACACTTTTACATGTACTTCATTATAATAACAAAAAGTAACTAAAATTATTATTAACTGTAGTTTACATTTAGACATTTAAAACGTTTAGGTAGTTATTATCTTGGCATACGTAACGTGACCATAAATTGGTTCTCAACGGGACAGTCCCGATTCCATGCTGCCTGTCCCGTTGTTTTCACAGCTCTAACAATTGTACCCTTCAAGTGACGACCAAAGACCACCAGAAATTTCTCGTTCATTGAACGTATTAAAACTGTAGGTGAAAAGGCGAAACGAAATTTTTATGCACTTACTAAAGTTTCGGCCCTCGTTTTAATACTCTTAAAATTATATATGCAGCCCCACATCTGGGTTGTATCTGTTATGATGCACCAGCCTGGGCTGATCGTGCCAACATAGGCGCAGCTCGGCGTAAATTACTATACAGTCAACGAATAGCGCTAATATTCCTGTGTAAGGCATACTGAACAGTTAGCACCGAAGCCTTACCAGTATTTGCAGGTGTTCTCCCGGTTGACTTGGACATACAGAGGCACGTGTCAATGTATTATTCCACTAGGGAAAACATGATTAACAATTTTCTTTTACCACGCGATCGTAATAAAATTACTAGACTTTTGCACCTCAATCCGTTATGTACGATGAGCGCCTGACCGTATGGCAGGAAAGGTGGGATTCGTCAACAAAGGGTCGTTATCCATATCTATTCTTCTCACATGTTCGTAAACGTTTAGAGAAAACTTGGCTGAAAATGGAGCATTATGTAGTCCAATTCCTTACTGTCCGTGGGAATTTTAGAAGCAAATTATTCTATTTTAAACTAGTACCTTCAACATTTTGTCAATATTCAACCTCAAACTCCCATTTTGATTAAACAAACAGCTCACCACATCCTTTAGGAGTGCATTCCCTGGCGTAACGAGTGGGACCTCATGTTAGACTCTTTCGTTTCATCGAGATTGAAATCACAATAGAATCCTAAAGAAGTTTCACTTCAAAAAAAATTACGACCACGTATCGGACGACCCAGTGTAGGACGCCATCTGGCTGGCGTCCTACAGGCAGTGAAAGTTGCTGGAAATCGATGAATGCAGTCGAAGCAGGACTACCTTCAGTGGTAATTTATGAGGGAGGCTCAGGTCCGTGGAGAGACAAAAGGCTGAATGTTGATAATGACGATATATGTATTTAGTTTTCTATAGTATTTTAATTATTATTTTAAACTTTTTGAACTTGATTTATTATTAATATTTACTTAATAATAAAAAACTTATAAACTTTTTTTTAAAACGCTTATTACAATGCTTATTTCCCCTTTTTTCTCGTATTACAGCACAACAGGCTGTTATTTTGGAAAGGTTTTTGAAACTGTTATTTCGCTAAAACTGAAACAGGTCTCACAATTTAGCTGTTGTAGAGCACCCCTAGTGATTCAGGGCCCTGAATATCATGTAGTGTAATAAGCGTTTTAATAATTACCTACTTATATATATTACTAGCAAGATAAAATATAGCCTAGTTTACGCCCTGATATTATAGCTTTCCATTGGTGAAAGAATTTTTGAAATCGGTTCAGCCGTTTTGAAGATTACCCGGAACAAACAGACAGACAGACAGACAAAAATTTTTTAATCGCTATTTTAGGCATAGGTGTCGTGAAAATAACCGTGTGAGCATGAAAAAAGCCTTAAAATTATTTTGATATTACAAACAGACACTCCAATTATATTTATTGGTATAGATATTTGATAGAATGTCATTAAGCAATATCTAGTTCCATAGTTATTTTATACGATCATTTTTATCTATTTACTAAGTGCTGATTAAACAATGCGTAGGAGAGGAAAATATACCTAACGCTTGTCATCGGCCATTAGGTCTGGTAGACTTTGAATTGAGATAAATTGTTGTCATGCGCACATCCAAAGTTGTATTCTAACAAAAAACGAGGGTACTCCAAGGACAAATGCTCGATAATTTGGTCCCTGTTACGTTCACAATAGCATATTGGAGGGTCTGTTAGCTTAAATCTGTAAAGGTAGGCTTCATTCTCTACGTGTTTACGAATTTATTTAGCGATACTATTAAGCGTTGTTTGTTTTTTTCTTAATTTAATGTTAGTAAATGTTTTTTTATATCTTCTTCGTGTAGACAGATTGATCTGATATTTGGTACATCTGTTAGTTCTGATGACAATACTATCGAATATATTCAGTAAATCCAAAAAAGTTGTTGACACAAAATCATCAAAAGCGACATTCAGCCTTTTGCTAAATGTAAGCCTTTTGCCTCCCCGTAGAACACCGCAAACTGTGATCCTGTGCCACCCACATCCAATGACTCTCAGCAACCTATATCAAGACGTTGGTCAAATGTTTTTTTCACAACGCGTCCCATATTGACCTGAAAAAGATAGGGCTTGATTAGTAGAATATCGTACACTATAATCTAAATAAATGCAATATCGGTGTGTAATAAATGACAAGGTTTAACTAGTACATTATAGGACACTGTGAAAATTTTAAATCTAGAATAGCCATCAGCACAAAACAGTGGATCATATATTTATTTTATGATCCACTAATTTGTGTCGATAGCTATCTTAGGTTTAGAATTTTCAAATGTCTATCAATTGAAAGAAGGTGGTTTACAAGTAAGCAGAGTTAATCATAAAGTTTAGCCACTTTATACAACATTGTAACTAAAATGTTAATAAATTGAAACAAGATTAACATTTATAGCTATTAATAAGCAGTGCCTTGACAAATCGCTCAGCTTTAGCGCAAGGACTACTTTCACATAGCTGATCAGCTAAATTAGTACAGGATTTTATTGCAAGATTATCCACTCTGGTAGTCATATTATTAGCTAACATCTCAGTCAGTCAGTCAGTTTGCTAACATCTCAGTCAACAGTTGTGTTTTACGACACCCACGGGAAACGGAGGAGTGTAAATATTTTCAAAACTCTCTCACGCAAGGAGAGAAAAAATATTATATAATTTATTATCATTATTATCTCAGCTGATATACGTCCCATTACTGGGCTTTAGCCACCTCCATAATAGAAAGGAAACCGACCAAAAATATTACGTCGATAAATACGACCGAAAGTATTACGTCAGTCAGGCGGGTTTGTATAGGGGTTTTATTACGAGTTTCCTTCTCTTGGACAGACGTTCTAAGTATATGATATCTCTTAGTTGGCTTATACGACACCATCTACGGGTAAGATAGGAGATCTTAAATGTATTCCTATTTCATCATTACACGGAAAATTATACTTTGATAAGAATCACAATTTTACGTGATTATTATATCTTATCTATACAACATTACTTTCCTATAATCCATATTATATCGGCTTATATCCGTTTCATATAATCCAAAAGTTTATAGTCTCATTGACTCACATCTGCATCTCTGAAAGAATATCCAAAGGCGAACTACTATGTTGGTTTTGTATCTACATAAACCTACGACCACAATTCTGAACTCTTAAGTTACTTTCAAGAATTTCTTAACACAGAAAACCAATAATGCCATATCCGGACTCGAAATTAAGACGAAACTGTGGCCATTAATATATTAGACTAACATTATTACACATCTTAAATAAAGTAACGTGACTTTACTATAAAATTATAAGCTATTATAGAACTACAACGTGCTAATCAGTAACATGAATTTTAATACTCCGCGTAATAATATGTAAACAATAGTTAAATACAGTTTGAATGAGACAGTAGCCTATACAAATGATTGATAAACATACATCACAATGACATATATTACAAACACAATTATATATGTTATAAAACGTGTTATGTGTTATTAAACGTACTTACACAAACTATTCGAAATTATAGAACAAAAAGCCTATACAATAGTAAACATTTTTAAAATTATTTCTTCTTCTTTCAGCTTTCTTCTCTCAACCGCAAGTCTTTATGAAAAGACCTTTATAAAGAAATTTGTGCTACGCTTACTCTAGCGAAGGTTGGTAGGATCAGCTCGACACCGGCAGTTACAGTTAATTCATGGCGTTATTCTGCTCAGGCAACAAAAACTTCGAGAATATGCTTCGCTAAATCCTCACTACAGTCAATTTGACTGCACAGATGGCGATTTAAAGAAATCTAAGTAGTGACGCATGTCATGAGTTTCATCACCACGCAGAACGTTTTCTGAGCGATCTATGAATGATTATTCCGAGTCTGAGTGTTATTTGTGGACTTAAATAATACCCAGTTAATTAATTACATGTTTTTAGATCATACGCGACTATTGACATGTATGAATGAATATTTACCGAAGAAACAATAAGACTGCACCAGCCGGATAGGATACATACTTCGGCATTAGAGGCGAAATACAGGCACTCCCACACTATTTACGACAATATTAACCTTATTACTAAATTATATGTTTCTGAGAATGCATAGTAACAAAAGGTTGAAGTAATGTGCTTGCTTAGTTCATTAGATATGTTTAAGTGGACTGCAATAGCTCTATTAATATTTAGAAGGTGCGGGTACTTATTGTCAAAGCCCTTAATAAGGCACTTTGGGTGCAAATCCTGGCAGATCAAATTATGAAAAGGGGTGGTAGCCAGCCTCTCCTTTAACTTTTTCTTGTCATGGTCACATGCGTGCCTCTAATACATTCCTTTTTCACCATGAGAACAAATGACATAACATTTAATTTTATTCTTTTGAATGATCTTATCATTTTTCATTCTTTAAACATATAGGAAACTCGTGTTAGAGGAAGGAGGGGTGAATTGTGGTATTCTTCCTCATAGCTCATTATTATAGAAAAACTGTTAGTTATAACCGCCACCCTAACTACAATCACAATCAACCACTTCTAAATATAATATAAATTTTATGTGTAGATTGCGCACATTATTTTAGTCCAGTTTCAAAGTAATTTGGAAAAGTAAGCCATTAGCGCGCAAGAGCTAGGCGTCCTGAACAGATCCAAGCGGTTACCTGATGTCAAAACAACGACTTGTGAAAAGCTTCGATAAGTTCGCCCATACATAGAGTAGGTACTCACATCCCTGAGTCAATGCGTGTAAATCGATTTATGTGACTGCAAAGACGTACGATTTGAATTGAAGATGATTCGAGTTTTACGATGGGATTGAAGTCATTGGGGTGACGAGGAGACTTCGGGTCACTTTGTGTAGTTTATAGACTCTTTAATGAGCAGTGCTCTGATGAATTGTTTGACTCTGTACCATCGTCTCCTTTCTATCATCATACCACTCGACAACGCATACTCATGTTATTCATACATAACGACTAGCAATCATATCGTCTTCTACTTTAAATTTTCAGCATTCATTTCTCCCACGCAATGTGCAAGATTTGGAATTAACTACATTCTGCGGTGTGACATGTTCGTCGTCAAACGAGATTAAAGAAAAGTTCTTCTCTCATGATAGTCATGATAGACAGCGATTAAGTTGTACCACCGATATTGCCGAGTTCTATAAGCGGCTCTTACCATTTAATATCATGTGGGCTGTTTCATCGTCTGTCACCAAAAGGTAATTTTTGTTTTGATATATACTTAGCAGTACGAAACCGCTCACAAAGTTTCAAGCATCCCATCGTTGTTATCAAATACGTTATTTAAATTATTATTTAACATGACACGTAATTTTGGAATGACTGGGGACAACGGAACTGTCCTGTTCAAAACGAGACGTATAGTCACATTAGTAATTCACGATATCTCCATAAAATCGCCACATGGCAGATTATAGTTATGTGTGTGTGATTTAACGCATTGATTATACTCGGGTAAATAAAGGCAAACGTTGATAAGTAGGTACATGATATCAGCGTTTTTATGTATGATAAAAACATACGTAGGTAACTGAATTCCATTTGTTTTCCAGCGCTCTTTCCGCAAACCTTCACAATGCAATCACTCTTAAGATATTGTAATATCTGCCTGCCGGATAAAATATCAACATTAAATTAATAGTCTGATGTCTTGTATTGAGATAGCCTATCTATCCATATAATAGTTTTATTTCTGTATGCAATGAAATCCATCTCGTGTATCGTATCAGTAGCTACAATATAGTTAGTTATATAGCTAGAATTATAAATACTAAAATTGTAAAAAATATGATAAATTTTGCGTACCTGTTTACACATTACTCATTATTACATTACTCCACTAACGTCATAATGATAATGGACCGTAATCAAGGGGCCGCCAGACGACATGCAGTCTGAACCATAAGAACGATTGTTGCCGTTTAGTTTTATTAACCAAAGAGCCTAATTTTTGAAAAATGTATGGAATTTAGCAATTGATACGGCCTCATTAGTCTCATTTGCTTCAGATGTTCATCGTCAAATATAATTTGCATTCCTCCAGTCACAGAAAATAAAAATCGTATTACCTTCAAAACGTTAGTTGATATTTATTTAATTCAGGTTATGCTAATATATGCTTTAGTCAAAAAAAAACCCTTAATTATAATCGTGGCCATTGAGATTTCCTTGCTTGGAAGTTCACTATAGTGGCATACAGATTAGTTTTTTAAAATATTTGTTTTACTATATATTAATAGTAATACAACTTAAAATATAAAATAATCAATTAAACTGTAAATAAGCTTAATATAAGAAGAATACATTGCAATGTTCAGCAAAAAGAAATGAAAAAATAGTTTTATATTGGATTAATAGCTGTCTCAAATAGTTAATATCTATTAATAAACACTAACCGAGTATGTCGTTTTCTTATCGTTTTCGACTAAATTTATTAGTTATTCTGAAGCTTCAACGAACATATCCAGTTGCAAATTTTTTTTGGGCCATTAATAATAATTTTTCATAATTCATTTCTTTAATTGTGCACATGCATTTGATTATCATGGAAAATAACCGTTTAAATGTAGATATTTACTTTAAAAAACAATGAAAGACTGCTTTAAATCGCAAAACATCATTAACTACACAAATTTATTTCGACATAGTTGAATCAAGTTGCTCTTGCTACGTTACACGAGTATACAGTTGCGTTTGAGTCGATAAAAAAACAAACAGTCGTTTAGAGTCAGATTGTGGCGATGGCGGTCCGCGAGTCTTGTTTCTTAAGCAATAAGCAAGCAGTTTTGGTCCAACATCGCGCGGCGACTCACGAGTCACTGCAGCAAAATACGACTTTAAATTATAAAAGTGTTTTGTGTTCAAAATGAGTTACGCGTTTTTGATAGTGGTCTCTGTGGCAATAACTTTGAAATTATTATTTTTAAGTTTTTCTTTGTATTTTACTTTAAAGAACAGCAAATCTGAAGGGATTCCGGTGAGTAACTTTGGCATAATTAAAACTCGCATTCATTTTTATTCTTTTCCACGATTCTGATGAGATCAGAAATAACTGTGGATTGTTATTAAGGTACGGGTTATACTTATCTCGCTAACTTTTATATTGTTTTAAATAATGCTTTCTTATTATTGTAAATCATATATGAAGGAAGCTAATATAAATGATTCTAAAATGATGTGAAAAGTAAGTAGTTTGATCGCCTGCCTATAAAGAATGAAAGTTATTACTCACCATATTGTTACCTTCACCTATAAATGTTTAATTATAAAACGTTTTTATAATGTATATTGAATTCGCTAAGTGAAAACATGTTAGTATTTTATCAATAGATTGCGAAATTAATTAAATAATATCTATACCTACCTACCCATATTCAAAAAAAACAGACAATGTTTATTTTTTTTGTGATGGTTTCATCAAATACGTAATATTAGATTGTTATAGGTACAAAACTGAAGTAAACAACAAGATAGTTGGTTAACGACTGATTTCCATAGATGATGTTTTGACGCTATAGTTCAAATAGGAATCGGTGACTTTCACCCATGCAAAATATAGAAGTTAGAACTTGCTTGCCGAGTATAAGAAATGATTAAGGAATGTCTAATTTAACAAATTTAATGATCGTTGATATAAACCGGTATTTATTAGCTACACATTAGCCTTAAAGTTTTCCGTGTGAGGACGCAGTAAGAATACAAGTCACCGTCCTCTCTCTTCACCGTGGATGTTGCAATAAAGGATATGACATGCTAATGACATAAGTCAAATAGAAGGAAAATTTGACGTACAATCCTATGCCAACACGTCAACTTAATATAATCGTGCAATTAATTTGCCTCCTACAACTTAACAAAGGGACGAATATAGGCTAGGAAGAAGAAGAAGAATAAAGTACATTAAAATCAATTCTAATATACTCGTACGCGTACCTAAGTATACACAATAACAAACTGTATCCTTGGTTTCACATACTTTGAATTTCCCATTAAGTATTAAGGTTTATGATATGGAGGTGCCCGATATCACAAAGTAATTAATATTATGTTCCTACAATCTCTAACGTTATGATGAAAGAGGTTAACTCAATAACAACGTTCAAATAATTTCAGGACTATTTGAAGAATTTTCATTATAAGTACCAAAGCATTAAGACCTTCCCCTTTATGTAATAATTTAATTTTTTTTTTTATTGCAAACGGTGGCAAACGAGCAAACAGTACACCTGATGGTAAGTGTTGCTGCCGCTCATGGACCTCTGCAAGGCCGCTGCCTACCGCGAAGAAATTGAAGGGAGTGTGAATGCGTGCATTGAGGCTCGGTGATACCAAGGGCACCACCAAAACCCTCCACACGCAAACACCCTCAGAAAATTGGGCTTCCGGCTCTCTCGCTCACCGAACGAAGCGCAATAACAAATCGCTACTACTCAGACGTCGATTTTCTGCAAGAGTGTGGTACTGCTCCGGACGGACCGGCCCGCGGCTGTAGACAGATAACTGTCGACAGTGTAGTCCTACCACTCCAAAAATTATAAATTATTTTTATTTTACAATTACTTCGCCCGGGGCGGCAGAGGGGCGTAAGCACGCACACACCCGTAATCCACCCGTATAGCACGTCGCCTTCGTCGTTGGGTCGACCACCTGTACAGAGTTCCTTGACTTCAGAGGTTCACCCGACAGAATACCCCAAGGGAGTACCCTCTCCCGTCGACGTCATCTACTGGGACGCCGATCACCGTCGCAAGGCTAACCTCTCCGTGGGTGTCCAGACTAAATCCCCGGTCCGGTCACCCGCAGCCTCTGCAAGGGCGGCATCAGGCGCAGGTACTCGCGCTTGCGCCGCCCTAGACATGTTGGTATAGGGTTTCATTTCGAGTTTTCTTTCTCTTGCACAGATGTTATGTGCATAATGTATCCCTTAGTCGTTTTTTATGATATCCACAGGTAAGATAGGAAGTGATGAATTATATTCTTACTCCGTCACCACACAGAAAAGTATTACACATCAT
This sequence comes from Lymantria dispar, assembly GCA_032191425.1. NCBI lineage: Eukaryota > Metazoa > Arthropoda > Insecta > Lepidoptera > Erebidae > Lymantria > Lymantria dispar. The sequence goes on from CM063451.1 coordinate 13,343,319, forward strand.
CATCATCATCTTGCTCTTATCCCAATTACTTGGGGTCGACGCAATATGTCATCTGTTTTGACATATTGCAAAAAGTTTCGGCAATGACTTTTATGACCGGCCGCCTGCCTGACGTCAACCCTCCTTGGGAATGTAATCGTTGACCCAAATGGTACCAGATGGAGTTGGTCCGGGTCAATCTAGGGCTCTTAGTCGACTTTTACGACACCCACGAGCAAAGCAAGGGTTGGTAGTATTCGAAGCCGCTACCACACAGCACACAGAAAAGTATTACACATATGAATTAATATTTATGGCATTCAGAGCGACTTTACTCCCATGACCATGAACGTTCCATGAATGTTGTGGGTTTAGCACGAATATTTGCGTCAAAGTATTCGTTTCACTATCGAGACCAATTTGTATGGGATTTGGATCAAACTGTTATCGCGCGATAGTTAACAGTTTAATCCAACTCTCATAAGAATTGCCCGCGATAACGATACGAATACTTTGATGCAAATGTCTATACTAAGGCCACTGAACTAACGTGTTCGAAACGTTTAAGTTAAGCATTATGGCGAGTACCTGTCATTGGAACACGTACCTATATAAATTATATTAAAATTCCATGGATTCCTCTTTATAGGTAATAATAATAATATTGCTCCACAAATCAATTTTATAAAAGGGCTACATGGTCACGTAGTCAATACATACATAGTTTAGAATATTGGCTTATGAAAGCGCATAGTACAATAATTCTAGTTCAAAGTTAGTTTCGCATTCCGGTAGATGCCACGGTGTATGTGATCGAAAACTGCGCTACAGGTTGACCCCACAGTGCCTTAAATGGTAAATGAATTGGAATGGATGGATATGGGCTATTGTATCATTGTATGTGATTACAATAGATTCCAATAGAGGGACCGGTTTGTGCTCCTATAAGAAAAGGTCCTTAAATTGGTTTCCATTTTTGGCATAGTCTTGCTGTGGTCCCAATATTTCACCCTGTAGCAGGTTATATATCGCTACTCAGCCTAGCCTACTTTTTGGGATGATTAATTAGTCAATTTATATATATTAGTTACGCTTCATAAGATGAGGTGATATGTCTCTTTATGAAACTTATTAGTCATCTTTATTTCACTACATTGCACCTTGCAATGAGTAAGAACTAGGTCCTTAAGTTTGCACTCCAAGGTTTTCAAAACAACGCTCTCAAATGGTTGAAACTCTACACTTATAGTTTTCTTTTTATCTCTACCGCTATACATATACAAGCGCTCATTGTATATTTAATTTGGTGCTACCTTACACGTGACGTACAGGATTCCAATTAGCTCGAATATATTGTATTATTTACACACATCGGCAATGATTCGGCTGTAGTTTTATGGACAACCGCGTGCCTGACGTCAACTCACCTTGAGAATGTTATTGTTGGTCGTTACCTACTGTCAGAGTCAACTACTGTTTCTTTAATTCTTGTTACATACCAGGTACTTACATCTTTATTTTCAAAAAATAAACCTTGTACTACGGGTTGCTTTGAAATGTTTCTTTATAAAATAATCTTTAACTTGTTACACCCGTGTGAAATTAGTTGACTAATAGTTTACCCATACTGTATTATCTATTGCATAAATGAATTGAAAATTACAAATAGTCTCAGATAAATTACTAGAAAGTTACACATCGTCTCGCGAAATATTTATTACACAAAAGTGTTAAATTGTTTTTGAAATATTTATGGCTTTATAGTGTTCATATGTAAGGTTTAAATTTGAAAAAAAATTTAGAACTATGATATTGCGGAAAATGACAGGTATTCAATGATGTCTCTGTGAACAGGATTAAAACTGGGAGTGATCACAGGATAGTACGAGGCACATTGAATTTTAAAGTCAAGCGTTCACGCTTGATGAAGATTACAGTCTGACCTATATCTGTTCGATATCACAGAGCTTTCACCTTGAATTACACAATCGTTTCCCATGCCTGGCAGAGTGCGAATCCTCGAGCAATATGAGCAAGAGCTTCGTGGAAACTGGCGGTCGGGTCGAAGATTTTTAAGGCCCGTCACGTAAATAGACCAAGACAACTTTCAGACTAGACTCTCGAGATCATGGAGCGAAGAATGAAAATGACGGTGCAGTCTTCAGCTGATGGACAAGACGAAAGTTCTTGTATAATGCTCATGTTATCCCTGTACCGTTCCTGTTGGGAATGCGATGCTTGAAATTGTCAATCACTATGTTTACCTTTTTTTTTTTGGGTGGGCTGTGGTCGGCGCACTCCTCGCACCACTCCGTCCGGGGCGACAGAGGGGCGTAAGCACGCACACCCGCAACCCACCCGAACACCACGTCGCCTTCGTCGTTGGGCCTACCACCGAAGCAGGGTTACTTGTCATTAGTGGTCGGCCCGGTCACTATGTTTACCTAGAACAAACAGTCCAGGTACCTAACACCCAATTTAGAGAAAGAGGTCAGCCGACGAATCCAACTCGGCTGAGCAACGTTCGGGCAACTTAAGAGGATCTTCTAGTCTTATTAGACGCAGTGTCTGAAAACGAGAATTGATAACTATTGTGTATTATCAGCGATAGCATACGACACTGAAACGTGGTCTATAAATGCCGGCCTCATAAAAAGGCTCAAACGTGCTGTGGAAAGAACTATGGTCGATATTTCTCAACGTGATAAAATCCGAAATACGGCAATCCGTAGATGAATGGTTGTAAGCGACATGCCTAGCCCGAAGAATTAGCACGTTGAAATCGAAGTGGATAGGTCACGTCGCCCGTCGAACGACAACCGTTGGGGAAGAAAGGTTCGCGAGTGGCGACCACGAATCGGATGACGCAGCGTAGGACGACCTCTTGCTATGTGGACTAACGACATCTTAAAAGTCGCAGAGAATCGTTGGATGCGAGTGGCACAGGACCATTCTGAGAGACATTCTCGTGGGGAGGTTTATGTCCACGTCGTCTGTCGGACGGACGGACATCTATGGGCTGATGAATGGATGGATGGATGATTAAATTTTCGGCCTCACATATTTAATTCAAAAACTATATTTTAAGAATAAGAATACTTCTACTCGGCACAGCTCTAGCGAAGTTTTGAATGGAAATTACCTTTCGTGTGCCGCGAACCATGCGCGAAATGTATGTGAGCGTTATTAAGTTATATTCCGATCTTACGACTCGAGCGCACGGAAAGAATATCGAAAAAAATGCCAGTTTTTTCCCGTTTGGAAATAATAAGAACGAGTACGCCTTGTTGAACATTTTCTATGGCAGCGGAGCATTCAGGTTTCTGAATCTGAATTTCTAATAAGGAAAACCTAATCAGGTTTACAACCTACCGTATGTGTACGTCCAACCAAAGATTTATTTGTGTTATGTTAACTTCAACCAAAGCAGGTCGGTGAACATCCGTTTTAAATGTCTCCGTAACCATTTCTGTACTAGTAGGTATCTATATTTAGATAGTTGTAATGTTTTGATTACTAAATACATGTGATAGCTCCTGTCATTAATATGATAGGTAGGTCATCAATTATTGTAAATTGATAATCGTTATAGATCATCTAATGACACTAATGATTAATTTAACACAGTGTGTAATAAAAATCATCTATTTTAAATGAAATATTTTCTAAAATTATCTGTTTTTATTGAAGTTATACTTCTTTAGGCGCGTTATGAAAAAATGATGAGAGTGAAATTTTAAGATGCGCGCGCATCTGTGACACAAAATTAACAGTATGAAGTTGTCTGCTTAACCGCTCATTAAGTCTCGAAAAAAAAGCTACCAACAAAATAGAAATTGAACCTCGATATTAGTCGCGCATGTTGGTACGCTCGTCACCTCTGATCACTGTTTTCATATTTATAATATTTATCAACATGTTTCTAGTTTATACATTCAGAACACGTGTTTTAGTTTCATACAAGTGCGAATTATATATGTGCTAATAAATTATATTCAGTAGTGATTTAAATTGAATATTTTGATCGATATTACTTACTACTTGTGAATATTAGTGAAAAAATTGTGCTTATATACTTTATCAAGTGCTCCAATATAATTGAGGTTAACTATCCGTATGTATTATTTATTGATATAAATTAAAATACTTTTATTTAATATAATTAACACTAAATATTATTAAATTATTAATGTTAAATACTTATTATTGGTTATTTAATATTTACAAAATAAAGAAATAAATTTAATAAAACATTTAATAAAAAGTTTGTGATAAAAATTAAAATTGAACATCAAATTATAATATTAATTTTTAATATTTGCTATTAAATTGAATAAATAATAAATATTTATAAAAATAACTAAATAAATTTAATGAAAACTTTTTGATAAAAATGAAAAGTGAATATTAAATTAAGAAATCAATAAAAATATTTAAAAAATGACCAACCTTAAATTCAATTTTTGAATTTATTATTAAATTTATTTTTAAAATATTAAATAATCATTTAAAATTAAGAATCTTATAATATTTAGTACAAATTATGTCTTATATATTTATTATTCTCTAAATTTTGTTTTTAATAATTATATATATATATGTGTTAATTATATATTATATAAATTTATATTAAATATATATATTAAATATATTATTATATAAATATATTAATTTTCAATTTTTAATATTAATTATTGATATCTAAGATCAATCTAAGATTCTTTTAGTTTAAATTTGATGACTATTAAACTGAACTTTGTTGATTATCCTTTTCCAATCCTTCTATTATTTTATTGTAATTAATTATTTGCATGCAATTAAAAACTATTTTTTAATGATGCCAAAGAAGTATAACTTCTCACGCGCGTACATAAGTACACGCACCCATTTTTTTTACATTTGCCTACTTCATTGTCTTTTCGTTGAAATATTTTCTAAAATTATCTGTTTTTGTTCTAATATTTGCCTATTTCATCGCCTTTTCGTTGAAATATTTTCTAAAATTATCTGTTTTTGTTCTAATATTTGCCTACTTCATCGTCTTTTCGTTGTAATATTTTCTAAAATTACCTGTTTTTGTTCTAATATTTACCTACTTCATTGTCTTTTCGTTGAAATATTTTCTAAAATTATCTGTTTTTGTTCTAATATTTGCCTACTTCATCGTCTTTTCGTTGAATTATATTGTTTTTGAATCTTCTAACCACAGAATAGAATCCTCGATAGCATCCAAAAATATTGTTTGACATACAAGCTTATTATATATTTACTAACTTTTGCCCGCAACTTCCTTCGTTTTTCGTCTGACGGTTGTCGGCAAATCGTGGTTTGTATTTAACTATATTGGCGAAAGTTCTTTTATTTAGAACCTATATAATATAACTAGGTATATGTTATTATTCTAGGACTATATATATATATATATATATATATATATATCTATATATATATATATATATATATCTATATATAGAAATAAATAATAAACCCAACCCACATCCTTAGGTTAGACGCAAACTTATGGTATTAAGTTTGGGTCCAACCAATAAATATGGATTGTGTATCTTATTAAGAATTCGAATTTCTTATTAAAAATAGTTTATATAGGTATGTAGATATAGTTCAACGAGGCGCGTTTTGTGCGTTCGGCTCGTAAGAACGGAAAATAGACCAATGACGTCGAACCTTGTTTTTTTTTGCGTGTGTACAGCTGTTGGCCGCAGATGGCCTTGACAGCTTGACGCGGACTATGGGTGAGCGCTGAGGGCTCTCAACCCGGAGAAAAGTATGCTAAGCGACATCGCCCTGTGGGGAACGGACCTCGGCTTGGGGCGTCGCTGGAGGCAAAGTGGGCGTGCCCACGTTTTTAGTCGTGACTTTTGCACGGCGCAGTTTCGCAACTCGACGGCGAGGGCGAAACCGCGGATATTTATTTGTTAAGGCCTCGCGGGCCGTGTAGGCTCTTTGTTGAGCGAGTGTGATATTGTCGTCCTCTTCGTCAAGGACGTGACGAGGACGTCTTTGTTTTTGAACAAAATGTGTAAGGCCGAAAATTTAATAATTGCCATCGAAAAATATTCCTGTAGGTATGTGGGATATTCAATCATTAATTCTTTTTCTTATCTAGGGCCAGTAAAGTACAACAGCAATTAATGCATCGTCGTCATCCAATTGTGCTTTCACAGAAACGCCTTTATACGTACTGATCGTATAAATTCCTTATACAAAGAAAATGGATGCTTGTGTTAGTCACGCGGAATTCCGAATCTGGATGCTTAATAAGGAAACCTAATCAGGAAACCGAACATTTGCGTCCAACCTTAAATCGATGATTATAGTTTTAAAATACTGGCAAATATAAAGAACATTGCAATAAAAATGGCAGGAACTGACAAAAAGAACGTAAAGGCATTTTTTATGTGTTTAGCACATTTTATCCGGCGAAGTTATGGCTTGTCATGATAAAGGTGGAATGATAATGTACGCATGCCCCTTTTTTTCAGATGGGTCAGCGTCTGTTCCGTCCAGAATGACGAAAGGGCAGAGCGCGGCCCCATAACCCACCGTGGTCTCTATCCTTGTCATCCGTGCCCAGCCGGTCTGGAAACTTGCTCTTCTACCGGGAGGGCGACCACTTGTCCCTAAGTGGCATAGTGTTAATCGTTCATAGGTCTCTCGTAGACAACGTGGAGAGGATCGAGAGTGTGTCGACAAGGGTAACGTACCTTATATTCAAAATTTACAAACGGTATTCGTTGATCGTCATATAGGTTCACGCACCGACCTCAATATACTCCGATGACGAGATGGTGGCCTTTTACGAGGACATCTCGAAAGCCATACGCGCGTATCCGGTCGATGGCCCTGTACGGCGCACCGGTGTTGGCGGGATCTATGACCGCCCAACTTAGGGCCCTTCTGTGGCGTCCACAGAAGGTCATGGCAGTCAGGATCATCCGCGGGTACCGCACGGTGGCGACGGAAGCGGCTTGCCTATTGGCCGGGACTTCCCCGTGGGACCTGGAGGCGGAAATGCTCGCCGACTTGTATCGGCGGGTGTCGGGGGTGCGCGGGGAGGGCGGTGCGGTTTCCTTGAGGGAGCTCACCGCCTGGCGCGTCGACGCCCGCCGAGACGTCATCGCGCGTTGGGCAGACCGGCTGGAAAGGCCTCGATACGGTGTTTGGACCGTGGAGGCCTTCCAGCCGGTGCTGATGCAATGGTTGGAAAGGCGGCACGGGGTGCTCTCCTTCCGACTCGTACAGGTCTTGACGGGGCATGTATGCTTCGGCAAGTACCTGTACAGGGTCGCTAGGAGGGAGAGAACTCCGTCCTGCTACCACTGCGATTGCGACGAGGACACGGCGCAGCATACGCTCGAGGTCTGTGCCGCTTGGGCAGAGCCGCGTCGTGAACTCGTCGCAATCATCGGTGCCGACCTGACGCTGCCGACCATCGCTAGGGAGATGCTCGGCAGCATCAAGAATTGGGACGCGGTCGCAGCCTTCTGCGAGGCAGTTATCTCGTAGAAGGAGGCGGCGGGTCGCGGAGCGTGAGGAGCACAGCCTCGACGATGCGATCCGCTGCCGGCGACTGGGGCGGCGCAGGCGCGACTACCTGCGTGCCCTGCCGCCCTAGCCGAGGCCGCGGGTGACGTGACCGTGGATTAGTCCGTTACCCGCCGAGAGGCCGACCGCATGAGGAAAGGCCGACGTCCTCCCCGAGGGGGGGACGTCGGTCGATAGGAGGATATACCCGGGGTGGGTAGGGGGTACCGTCGGGCCGACCACTGATGACAAGTAACCCTGCTCCAGTGGTCGGCCCAACGACGAAGGCGACGTGGTGTTCGGGTGGGTTGCAGGTGTTGTGTGCTTAAGCCCCTCTGTCGCCCCGGACGGAGTGGTGCGGAGGTGCGCCGACCGCAGCACAACACAAAAAAAAAGCCATACGCGCGTCCAAAACCCACTCCACGATGATTATGGAAATAGAATTTAACGCGAAACTGGACAAAGAGAGTGGAAGGTTGTGAAAAGAAGTGCGAAATTTTACATGAAAGTCCGTCATTTTTTAATATATAATTATGAAAATAGACGAATAGCAGCTTAGTTAAAATTAAAAACTGTTATCTGTTAAATAGTGTTTTAAAATTCAATATCTAATGGTTATACCCTTAGGGATGTACCAATATTGTACCTGGGAACCTGGGAGGTATAAGTACATATAAGTTATTACATAAACTTAAAAAAGTCATCCGTTTGCCATACTTAGTATTAGATAACATCATAACTAATTCTAATAGCGTATTAGGTACTTAAGAAAAATAATACAATTGACTCCACACTTTACGGCCATAAAATATGAAAATACTCAACTGTTACACCCTATAAATAAAAATCTGACTGACAGACTTATCTGTACACTGAAAGCATGAACGTGAAAATTTATCGTAATTAATTTTATCTATATTTATCTATATGTATCTATATCTGTACTCGTAAATAAGGGAGCTAGGTGACTGACTCATCAACGCCTAGCCAAAGCTACTGAAGCTAGAAACATGAAATTCTGACAGTAGTTTTTTTTTTGTAACGTATGAACCCGCTAAGAATTTTATGAAATTCTACCCTCTAAGGGAAACATAATGACAAAGTTCGTAAGGGGAGGAAAAAACTTTATCAATTATCATCAAATTAAGCACAAACATTCTTCAGTAAAAATAAAAAAACACGTGTTTTAGTATTTATCTATTTTCAGCCCCTACGAATGTAAAATAGGGGTTTAAATTTTGCAGTGATACTTTGATTTGAATTCTTTTGATCTTAGCCAATATACGTCCCACTTTTGGGCTTCCTTCATTGTGGGAGCGAATTTCATCAACTATACCACGCCGGTCAGTCGTTTCGGCATTAGGTTTTATTTCGAGTTTTACTTCTCTTGCACCGATGCATCTGCATATTATATCTCAAAGTCGTTTTTTACGACACCCACAGGCAAGAGAGGGGGTGATAAATTAACTAATCTTACTCGGTCACCACAGAGAAAATTAAAAATCAGGCCAAAAAGACTCGGTAATTATTTTGTAAATCAACCCCTCAGTGGACATATTATTCCCTAATGGTGTAAAAAGATAGTGGGTGATTTTGGCTATGATATTTTTGCCTTACATCACAACGAATGAATTGATACAACTCCCATTGATGATAATGACAATTGAATGCACATATGCCATAGTGGTTAAGATACCAATCTACAATGCCTACGTCACGAATGCAATGACCACGTAGAAAAATATTTTGTGCGATCGACAAATTGTTTTTATGAGTATGGGTGTAATTAGTATCCGTCACTTATATGCTTGTGAGGTCCTCTGCTGCATAAAGATTATTTTCTTAGTACATGACTGTTGATGAACCGTGATGAGATTCATGAAATAGCAAAACATTCATTATATTGAGGACCACTTTAAGCCGCACTTCTATCCACCAAATCTCCTCCTCAATGCCGAGTGTGGCCAAGCGTATCCTCTTCAAATTAGGCCCAGCCCGAGGAGAGTCCCAATGTACCTCACGATCGGTCGCAAGCGCGACTCTAGCTGGGCACCATAAACTTTAGCACAAATTCCTCCATACCCATCCCGCTATTATCACAAATTCCTCTGCGCACTTTTCGCTGTTATCACAGCGTTGCTCCAAAAATTTGCCACCGACCATCTCAGGTATGGAGGCACTTCATGATAATGGAGCTGAATGGCAAGCTATTGATTAAGCTGGCGCGTCTAAAGACCATACAGATGGGTGGTGGGCATAGTTCACCCAAAAGTTAACTTCGTTAATTAAAATTTTGACTTCGATAATCGTTAAAGCGTTAAATTTAACGCAAGTTAAAGTTAACCGTTAAAAGTTAACCATTTAAACTTATACTGCTTCCGTGTCCGTGTGGTGACGGAGTAAGAATACAATTCACCATTACCTATCTTGCCCGTGGATGTCGTAAAAGACGACTAAGGGATATAATATCCATATCACATCTGTGCAAGAGAAGAAAACTCGAAATAAACCCCTATACCAACATGTCTGACCAGCATGGTATAGTAGTTTTCCCTCCTATAAGAAAGGAGGCTCGAGCTCAGCAGTGGGACATGTTACTGCGCTTCGTTCGGTGAGCGAGAGAGCCGGAAGCCCAACTTTCTGAGGGTGTTTGTGTGTGGAGGGTTTTGGTGGTGCCCTTCGTATCACTGAGCCTCAATGCACGCATTCACACTCCCTTCACTTTCTTCGCGGTAGGCAGCGACCCTGTAAAGGTCCATGAGCGGCAGCAACACTTACGATATTGACGAGGACACGGCGCAGTACACGCTCGAGGTGAGTGTTACGAGGACAAAGGAGCGCCTTGAACTCGTCGCAATCATCTGTGGTAACCTGAAGCTGCCGACTATCGCTAGAGCGATGCTCGACTGCGTCAGGAACTAGGATGCGGTCGCCGTCTTCCGTGTGGCAGTTAAGTTACGGCAAGAGAGGGGCGGATCGTGCGCAGGAGTAATTCCTCTATGATACGATCCGCCGACAGCGACTTGGACGGCGCAGATATCGTGGCAAATTACGAACGTGGCGTGGCGCGTAATTCAAACAAACAAAATGACAGCATGTCAAGCAATGACTAATGTAACAGTATAAAGTTAACGGAAGATCAATTTAACGGAAATTAAAAAGCGTTAACAGTTTTTGAAGTTAACTTAAAAGTTAATCCGTGAAGCAAAATGTTAACTTCGTTAATTAACGATTAATGGATTAAGGAGTTAATGCTCACCTTTGCTAACGACACAGCCAACAGCACCTCTCCGCCAGTGACCGCCTCAGTGATCACGGGCCTCAGGCATAGAAAGGTGACAATCGTCAGCCAGAAACCGAACTGAGCATCGATCAGATCGAGGCTAACCTCACAGGTGCTGGGTGTCGGACGTAGTTAGGATTCTCTACACTAGCTAGCTTACATCATCCAGCAACACGATAGCACTGCGAAACCTGGAATAATCTTCCCAACTTGCCTGTGTCACACATGACTTCTAAGCGGACGGCTTTTGCCCACGAAGTCGTGGGCAAAAGCTAGGTCATTTATAAAACCTTTTCTCGCGTTTAGGAGTTTTAGAAAGATTTTTTTTAAGGTTTTTATCACATTTGTTGATGTTATTAACGTGATGTTTACTATGCAATCAAATCTTTTTGTTTCTCCACTAAGCTAACCAAACGAGTTGAGTTTAATTTTCCTTCCCTTAATGTTTTCTGCACCTTATGCAAATGGTTATCCTATTAGAAGCAGGGCGATGACGACACTTGGGGTGTCGCGGATAGAATGTAATCAGACGATCTCTCCGGCACCCCGTAAAAGTGCGAAGGGGCGCTGTGGTTTTAGTGAGTATTTCGGTCACTTCTGTTTCCGGCGAGTCCCTCACACACTCCCCTATCTGTAACCAGTGGGGGATAGTGCGTAAATGCATTTCCACAGCGTGAAAAAAAAAGGGCGATGATGACGGCACGCTATTAATTGCACCTCCTTGAGTGAGGATTTATATTCATATTCTCTTTAGGCCTGATATTGACCCCATAAGGGTAACGCCGGGCCGTCCACGGAAGTCAAGGAATCGGTACCAGTGGTCAACCCAATAGCGATGGGGAGGGGATACAGTAAGTTATGGGGCCGCACGCCGCTCATTCGTCGCCCCGGACAGATTGGGCAGGGTGTATCAAGTAGACCAAAGCCTTCCAAAAAAAGGCCCGATATTTACCAAAATAGCGTCCGAATACTGCCTAAGGCGATGGATAAAGCGCACACCACAATCCCAACGCAAGACAACGTTAGCATTCATATTGTCGTTCAGGGTGTTCTTAAAACCCACAAAAATATTCAAGAACATTATGTTCACGAGAACAAAGTACATGATCAGATAATATATTGGATTTTTTTTAATTTTAATACAATTATAATTACCAAGATTTCAAATGTTAATAAAATATTATTTTCCCTATTGTAATTAGTATATCCTATTACAAAAAGGTAAAAACAATGACTTAAACGTTAAATATTTTGTTTGCCCGAGACTATAGATCTATACCAATAAATAAAATTGGAGTGTCTGTTTGTAATGTCAAAATAATAGGCTTTTTTCATGCTCACAGGGTTATTTTCACGACACCTATGCCTAAAATACAAATTAAAAAAAAATTGTCTGTCTCTCTGTCTGTTTGTTTCGGGTAATCTTCAAAACGGTTGAACCGATTTCAAAAATTCTTTCACCAATGGAAAGCTATAATATCAGGGCGTAAACTAGGCTATATTTTATCCCGGTATTCCCACGGGAACGGGGACTACGCGGGTAAAACGACTATAACCGAAGCAAAGCGAGGGCGGGTTGCTAGTATTATAATATATTCGAAAGATGATAGTTGTAACTGTAAGGCGATTAAAGACCGCGAAAAAGACTGACACGTTAAGTTTAATGTATTTCTGATGTAAAAGAAGAGTGTTTTAAGTTTAAAACACTCCTCTTTTGCATCAGAAATAGAGAAAAAAAACACCCAATAAAACGCCTTAAAAACATTAATTATCCATTTAATACTTTACTGTGAAGAATGAACAAAATATCTGTGATTATATAAACACAAATAGCATCATCATCATTTCAGCCTATCGCCGTCCACTGCTGGACGTATGTTACGCCACAAAGTGCGGTCCTGTGCCGCCTGCATCCAACGACGCCCAGCAACTTTCACCGGGTCGTCGGTCCACCTGGTGGGCGTCCTACATTGCGTCGTCCGATACGTGCTCGCCACTCGAGAACCTTTCTTCCTCAGCGGAAAAAAATTAAATAAATAAAATATGCACAAATTAAATACTGGCTGGCTTAACAGTGGCTTATATACACTAAGCGCTAGTAACTATATTTGCTTTGTCATTCTTCACTCGTGCTTTTTACTTGTCCAAACCACCTCATCATCATCAGTATAGCTCATTTACATTGCGACGTAGGTATACGTATACTGCTAGACTCGATAATGGAATGGAAATTGAACTACCACCATTTTCTCTTGTAGGGTGGTTATACGCAGTCTTTTTTTTTTCTGTGTGACTTAGTTGTTAGCCGCAAATGGCTGTGACAACGTTACCCGGACTGGTGGGTGAGCGCCGAGGGCTCTCAACCCGTCTCATACACAGTAGTCGTCTTTTACGATATCTACGGGCAAAATAAGTGGTAGTGAATTGTATTCATACTCTGTCAACACACGGAAAAACTACCATAACACAATAAAAAATACGAAAAAAAAAATTGCTTCTAAATTAAACGGAGATTTTTTAAAAGGCAGCACCCAACACTAAGAAGTAATCCTTATATTACGGGTGACTATACAAACATAATGGTCACAAATTACACTCTAACTTAGAACAACAATTTATGCATTGCACAAAGTATTAAGTCGGAATAGAACTCACAACACTGGCATGATGGTTTGGTCGTAATTCGCCATCTGGATAGTCTTTTAATGTATCCTCTATTTTAAAAATTACGTTTAGGTTTTTTTTGAAGTGAAACTTCTTTAGAATCGTTGTGATTTCAAACTTGATGAAACGAAAAAGCTAGTCCATAGAGACACAAGCACGTAAATGTATAGGATTCATCCGGCGAACGAATGAGATAGAACACATTCGCGTAGCGTCCCCACTATCGTCTACTAAGCATTGTCCATATGTATGGGAGTTTTTGGCGGGAATCTGAAGTGTCATGTGGTGTTCTTGTATTATATTCAATATCTTAGGCCTCATTTACGGAGACGCGGGGCGTCGCGCGTCGCGTGTGGCTCGGCGTCTCGCGGCGCGTCGGACGTTTTTATTGTTTACGTAGCGGCGGCGCGTGAAGCGGCACGTATCATCGCACGCGTAAACACAGACTTATAGCAATATGCGATGTTGTTTATAGAGACATGAGGCGGAAAGAGTGGCGATGCCCGCCGCTGCGCCCGCGTCGTATTCTCAAGCGTGTAGCGGAGCACGCGGCGAGCATCGCTGCGGCGCAAGCGGGGTTCTCAGTTAATCCGACCCAAACTTCTCATGTTCCGCTATTATAAACACTGGGCCACTCTTTATATTAAATAACTCACTTTTTAAAATACAATTTTCTTCTAAAAAGTCTATCATATCATACTCCGTTGCGACGGTAACTACGTCTGTTGCACGATTAGCAAAAGAAACTGGCAGAAGGTTCCGCCACAGCCATCGCTTCATCGAGAATCACCGCTGCGTGCGCCGCCGCGATAAACGCCGCGTGAGACGTGACGATGCCATCCGTGGGCTCGACCGTAGAACACGCTCCATTTCAAGCAAACGCGTGTAAAATCGCTTCTCCGTAAACGCACTCATCCAACGCCCTACATTTGAATTTAGTGTGAGCCGCGCAGCCTAACGCGACGCGTGACGCGCCGCGTCGCGTCTCCGTAAATGAGGCCTTAGTGTTTTAACGCGTTATGTTAAATAATCTTGATGGCATTTTATGTAATATATAGCGACAGAACTGCTGAGGTGTAGTGAATATGATATAAAACTGCTATACATACTTTTGTATTTCCACCAAAATTCTCAGAAGATACCCTTAACAGTGGCCATTACACTGTTGAGGGCGACACTTTGACTTACTGACAGACCATTACTGACGTGAAGAAACTGAGAACTTGAAAAGATAATTATAACTCGACACTGGCAAAAATGGCTCGTATTTGTAGCTGATTGCCAAGACAAAAAAGAAGAAGTCCATATGTATGCTCCTGTGTAGTGGGATAATCAGTATATTTATGTTGCAGTTCCGAGCGTTCTACGTGTTTATGTTAGTATGTGTTTAATACATGTGTTTGCGCCTACGTATTAGGAAGCTTTAATATAAAGCAAGCGTGTTGATTGTTGAGGCATTTTTAATTGTATATTTCATCTCTGAGAAATTAATTTTACATTTTTTTTTTACTATTGACATAAAACACGTTAGATCAAAGGAGTTTCACTTCTAACATGCGTACTTTGTACGCACGCTCTTTTTAGTTTTTAAGACCACACTTTTTAGTTTCTAAGACGCCCTGCACTAAGGATATAATCCTTGTATTGCGAGGGACTTTACAAACATATAACTAACGTACACAAATTACATCCAGACTCAGAACAACAATTTGTGGATCGCACAGTGTTGTCCTGCGTCGGATTCGAACCCGCGACACTGGCACTGTAGGTCGGTATCTTAACTACTACGCCATGTGCATTGCCATTGTATAATTCCATGTATAATGTGTTATAATTGTTTCCAGACCAACATGCAGCAGACGAAACACAACAACAAATCCCTGTACGTGTCCTGGAAGGAGATTCCTAAGATTTTTATACCAAGATCTCTATATTGTCCTAAAAATAAAAACTTTCAAAACAAACCATAATTTTTTTAAACAATGACACAGTGATGTTAACATACATATACTTATATTCTGAAATTAAAGACAATTAAAAAAATAAAACCCTTTTATTTAAATACATAACAAACAATTTCCTTACACAACAACTATAGTTATATGAAGGGTATAAAAGCGAAAACGTCACGGTCCACAAACAAAAAATCAAAATTAAGAAAAGCTGTTAGGACAAGAATTGGTTAGCAGTTTTAAAGAAATTGACTCTTGAGTTATTGGCGTGATAACGTTTTATAAAACAATTAATGCCGGCTGCACGCACAAAAATCATGACTCAATTGTCACATTCCGCATGAGGCGAGCGTAGATGCGACAGCGCGGTAAAAGCAATTGAGTGGCACGATCGGCCTAAGCGTTCGACTTATGACATTGTTACTTGTAATTAATCTTTATAATTTAAGTAAATTAATGTGTTTGAATTACCGAGTGCAAATATAAATTCATGGAAAAACATTGTAATTTTCAATTAACTCTTTTATATTAAACAAAAAAGAGAAGAAAATTAATATTTCCAGAAGAAAGAAATTAATATTTCTAGATATAGATGAGACGGTAGCGTTTTTACTTTTATACACTCATATATAACTATGCAACATTTTATATTAATTACATGATTTTTTATTAGATTACTAACACTAAAGAGTCACTATATTGATAACATAGTTAATTCTAAACCCTTTTTCAGCATTCTGTTATTCCAATTTGTTGACAACTCAACATGTACTCTTCTTTCATAGTAAATATTGCAAAAGTTGTGGCAATAATTCAATCACTGATATCAACCCGCCTTAAGAATCTAATGGTTGACCAGTGTGCTTACTCTTGAATCTCGATTCCAATCCTAAATCCAATCGCAGCTCGAATTTGAATAATTTGGTACTCTTGAAAGCGACACTAGCGCACGACTGTAATCAAATTCAGTGGATTTTTTTTAAACCAAATGAATTCGACTCCCGTCGATTAAGTCAAATATTTGCTACGCCCGACGTGATTTTGACGTAGTTTAAAATCGTTAATGTTGTACAATTTCAAGAAAGCGTCTTTGTGATCGAGTTCGGTAACGTTATTAATTTAAAGTAATAAAATTGCGCACACATTTGATTAAAATAACAACAGCAAACGCGAAGAATTCATTCTCGATTTTGTTTAAGAGTACCAAATATAAGTTTGGTGAAATTGGAATTGAATCTGATTCAAAGTTAGAATTGATTTCAAGGGTAAGCCCATAGATGTCATGTGATGAATTTGGCTCAGGTCGCTACATCGACCTACATCTCCTAATCATATTTTATGACACCCATATGTTACAAGATTTATAATTGTTGTTATACATTGAGGAGGCACTGACCGTTGGCAAAAGTATATTATATTAATCTAAATCTTATTATGCTCAACTTTCAATTTATACATGTTTTAGTTATATCTATTTTATATTCCTTTCTTTTTATATGAACTGTACATATATGAGAATTGGAAATAGATGTTTCATTTATATTTGACACAGAATAATACAATATTTTGCCCAATCATAGACACTATATTTATGACCTACTCTCCCTTTTTTGACTTTTTGCAGCTCCGCATTGCATGTAAATAAGCTCCAAAAAGTATTGTGAAATAACAAATGCCTCTACCTATAATATACTAAGTAACCTTAGAATAATAACGTATAGAAGGATAGTGTCGGTATTTAAGCGATCAAAAACGTGAAGCCAAAAATACTATACATGCGTGCAAGCGATTACACTCATACACACGCACACCACTATACAACAGAGTTGTCTTGCGTATGAAGTGACCTTGTACCCTACGGAACGGTCCGGCGTAAAGCTACAATAGGCTCCAATTTAAATGCTTCAAATTTTGTGCGTGGAGTTACCTTCTGAGTTATTATTCTAAGTAGGTAACATTGTTTAAATAAATTTGTGTATATATACACACAAATTTATTTAAACAAGTTCTAGCTATTCTAGCTCCATGTAATTTTTTGTAATTCTTGATTATTGTCTTTTAAAAATATAGAGGAGCTAGAACATCGTGTGCTGATGTATTTAAGGATGTTTGGACATGCTCTTTTCTACATTTATACGCAGAATATTAGACTGGATGGGATTTTTTTTCTTTTTTAATAAATACTGTAAAAGTTCTTTATTCGCGGGGTATAGGTTCCTGAATACGGAATGGTAATTTATAGGGGATACATTCCTAGGTGACAAAATAGAAAAGCAGGCAATTCCTGAATGTCACTTGAATCTATCTATTCGAACCCATCTCGTCCTATTCTATTCGCTATTTCGGCAATGTTTGCAGTTAAAGTTTGAACTTGCACGGATTGCTCGTCGTTTTCTGCAGTCAGAGCAGCCACAATTTTTCAGCATGACTTCAATGTGTGTGATTTTAGTTCTTTCAATGATTCTTTTATGTTCACGATGCATTTTGCTATGTTAAATTTCTTTCAGTATTCCATAACATTCATAACAGGATTACATGCCATATTATCCAATATAATTTTAAAGATGTTCGTCTAATGTAAGAGCTTAAAGGCCTGGATTATTCCTTGGTATGGACCTTGGTTGAAGCAAAGCCGTCATGTTGGGAGGTAAAAATTACACTTTTATATTTGGATGCAATTAGATCTATTTTACTCTTTATTAGTCTGGTATTTACAAAGGATATTGGGTTGGATACCTATTGGAATCCTTTTTATTATTATGTAGGTAGGTACTTATTAAATCCGCGGAATCGGATCGGATAGATGGAACTTTTACTGTACATCTAAAATATCTCCTAAAAATTGAGCTTGATATCAAAGGGAGTTGGTGCATGGCCCTTTCCCATTTTAAAATACATTTACATTTATTTTTTTCATTTTCAATATTAATAGTCTAAATATACCCTTTTAACAATACAATTGTATAAATGAAATATAAAATTACTAATAAATTAATATGGAAAAGAGAGGTCAGCCCCATGCGCCAGCTGAATTGTTTATTTTTTCTCTGAGACAGTCTAATTTGTGTATATATATATATATATATATACGAATATCAGATACCACTGTATCTAATCCTTTTTATAAAGATCAATACTACAGGTACCTTAACAGTTTACTCTGAAGTTTAACGCTTATATGGTATATGCCCTGATTCCAATATTACAACCTCAACTGTTGCTAAAAATATGCTAACTAGTATGGATTAATCATATTTCTTAATAATTAAATATCTCATGTCTCTTATATATTGAGCCCATTTGATTTGCCGTTTCTCCAAATCAAGTCTTAGATTTGAATTTTTATATTCCAGTGCCTTTCTCACCACAAATCTATTAAAATAATGTACATGTGGATGATTGCAGTATTCCTCTATGTCCATCCATTGGCAACTATTTAGCTCTCTTTCTGATACATTAATTGTGTCCGAGATAGCTTTCATCATCATTATTATATAAATATCAGAGTTACCAAACATCATATTGTGATTATGTCGAAAAGTAACAACTGATTGGAATTCAGTGTCTACACCAGTTTCCTCTTTAACCTCTCTGATTGCAGCATCAGTAATGTCTTCACCTGTAAATAGTATATAATCTATATATTAATAAGTGAAGCAAAAACCTTGTACCCCTTTTTAAGAAAATTACATGGATTGACAAGTATGAAATTTTACATCGTTGAAGTCTATAATGAGAAGTGCATAAAACTAAAATTTCATGTAATAGTAGATTAGAAATACATTAAATTCATTAAAAAAGGCATTACGCACACTACCATGTAATCGCTACACACACGCACACACATACCAACGCTTATAGACTTTTTTTACGGTTAAAATCTCTGGTTGAACTGCATTCAGTCAAACAATCGTAATTATGATGACAATGTCTAATAGGCATATGTACTTGTATATTAGTTATTAGTGAAATACAGCTTGCTCAATCACAGGCGTAACTATACCACCTGGGGTCTGTGGCAAATTCTTTGATGAGGCCCTATCAGTAAGAGCCATCACGACAATCAGATTCCCAAAAAATAAAAAAACTCATTCACAAACACTCCCTCTAAAAACTTACCTCGTATTAGATAGGCTCGATACCGATACCAGTAAGTATCATCGGTACTTTTCAATCGATACTGATTGAGTACCGATACGGTATCGATTCATCCCTAGGCATTTTGGGCCGTGGCCCTCTCGGGTTGGGGGCCCGTGGCATTTTGCCAGCCCTGCCACCCTATAGTTACGCCACTGTGCTCAATATACAAGAAAATTGTGTAGCAGAAAAATTAATTTAAATGAATTATGGCCGAATTTCGACCACTCGGTAAGCACTATACTATTTCCATTTCTTTATTTTCTCGATGACAGCTCCTGTGGAAACTTGAACGAACGTCTTTTTTACATTGTGTATACATTATTTAATAAAAATATGACGCTTACGCGAGTACAAGGTCATAGCAGAGTCGGAGAAACTGATAGGGATGGAGCTATCGATAAACGTAACACGATAAGAGACCCGATATTTTTTTACAAAGTGTAAGAAACTAAACTATTGCCGGATAATTTTATACAAATTTATTAACTAATATTACATTTCATTACAAGATGTAATTATATTATGTTGATTGTTCATTTATTTATTTTAATCAAAATCTGATGAATCGCCACTATCACTCGATGAGCTCTCCTCAACATTTATTATAAGTTCCTGTATTTCTATATTATCTAATGCCACATGAATTTCCCAATCCGACGCTATAATGTTTTGGGTTCTTCTCACAATTTTCTCCCAGTGTTCGGCGGTTACTTCCGCATATGCATTTTTTAATCAATCTAACATCTTGTTTGCCGTAAAAGGGGGATGGGTATTGTTTCGAGCGGCGTGTCCTTTGATTTGTGCCCATATTAGTTCTATAGCATTGTACTGGCAATGATACGGCGGAAGTCGAAGAACCCAATGACCACATTCGGCAGCTATTTCGTCGGTAATATATCTTTTAGGGAGGCTTTTTTTAGATTTTAAAATATTCACTAATTGTACTTTTAATAAAGTATCATCCACATTTTCGCCATGACGTTTGAGCCAGTCAATTATCTCGTGTTTTTATTGGCCTGCGTCGGCATTTTATCAATTTGTCTAGAGTGATATGTAGCGTTGTCCATAATAATTATCGACGGTTCTTCCAGAGATTGCACCATTTCTTTGAAACATCCTTCGTAAATCTTCGCATTCATTTCTTCGTGGTAGTCCACTGTTTTCTTGGATTTAAAGGCCAGTAAAGCATCTGACACGAATCCTTTCGTAGACCCTGCATGGCATATGATAAGGCGTTCACCTTTTCCCATTGGCACTGAACTAGTGGAAGCGGCGGTGTCGTCAGTCCAGTTCTTCGATACTGTGTGGTTTGCATTTAACCAAGTCTCGTCAGTGAAAATAACATTTGACCAATCTGATATCTTTTTGGCTTCGCTCAAAAATTCGCAGCGAGCCATAGCAACGTCGTGACGCTCCATCAATATTTTACGTTTGCCCGATTTTTTATATGAAAATCCAATTTCTTTCAAAACTAAGCTTAATGACGATTTTTGGCCATGGAACTAACCACGTTCACGTAAAGAAACAACAAGTTTTTTAAGTGTTGGAATTTCTTTGCGCAAGTAATAGTCATATATGTATATGACGACGAATAGCGTCAGCGTCGAAGTTGTCAACCGATGTCACACGACGTGGTTGGCGTTTCTTCTTCGTCGTACGAAGCTTATTTGCTTGCATGCCGCTTGTACCGTAAGCTTCGGTAGTAATTTTTGAAACAGTAGGTCCACTAATTCCTAATGCGGCCGCAACACGCTCTCGCACTTGCGACAGTAGTAATAGCGGGCCACCATTTTGATATTCTGCTTCAAAGTCATTACGAACCTTGATCACCAGTTCTCTCGCCTGACTTTTCAGAACAGATCCTTTAGGCATTTTGATATTTGACAGCTGGGCAGCAATCAACACGGAGGAACACAAAATACACAACGTAACGTATGAATAATGTGAAAAAACTCAGCGAACAGAAATGTAGTGACCATATAGCACGACCGTCTTGTTGCGAGTGACAGATTAAAACAAATACAAAATGGCGGTGGATCATTGAGTGTTCCCAGCTTCAAAAAATATATTTGAATGTTTTTGTTGAATTTGTCTTTGTTCAAAACATATATGCGATCGATATCATTACTTATTTGGTCACAACACTACAACTATCAAATTATAACTGTCATCGAGAAAATAAAGAAATGGAAATAGTATAGTATAATTTATTTTACATAAATAATATAGATATGTGTTCCATGTGGAGAGTTCTGAAATAAGAATTCAGTTCACCACTACCACATAGACTAAAAGATGACTAAGCAATATAATATCCATACAACATTTATGCAAAAAAAGGAATAATCCCTTTTTTTGTGGGCTATGATCTTCGCACCCGCCACCAGGCTTCATCCGGGGCGACAGAGGGGCGGCGCGAGGACCCACAACCCACCGTAGCATGTCCCCTTCGTCGTTGAGACGACCACCGGTACTAAGTTCCTTGTCCTCCGTGGTCGGCCCGACGGAATACTCCGCGGAGAGCCTCTCGACGTCGGTCGCCTCTCGACGTCAGTCGCCTCTCTGCGGGTGACGGACTAAAATCCCCGGTACGGTCACCCGCGGAAATAAAAAAAAAAATAAATAAAACCCTAAACCAACAAGTCTGACTAGCATAATGTAATAGGTCAATTATCATCCAATTATAGAGGATATTCAAACCCAACATTGGGATATGTATGAGCCAAAATAATGGTGATAATGAAGCACACATTGCTTGCTTAGAGGCTGGAACTCAATAATCTTTACAGGTTGAAAAAACAAAATAATGAAACAGAATGCTCCTGAAAATAGGAAAATCCAGCAAAAAATTAAGTTCAAGAAGTAATTAGAGGTTTAGTTAATGCTTCAAAACATACATATATGATAGAGTTCTCGAGCAACAATCTTTTTAAACAAATACCATCTCCATATTTACCTATTTCAACATAACCTCCAGGGAGCTTCCAATGGGGATATTCATAGTGCTTCTCAGATATGGCCAATATTTGGTTTTTATCATTAAATACCATTGCTCCAACTCCAAGGTTTGTATGACATGATGGTGGCAGATTTGCTTGTGAATCCTTTGGCAGCCATTTGTACATCATAACATAGCCATCCCTGGCATGATGGAAATTAAAGCCTTTCTAAGAACACCAAGCCTTGATTTAAAATAATAAACAAATATGTAAACAATCAAAGAAGATTATCACATATACACAACTAAATTATTACACTTACTTCAGCCAATGCAGGTATGCAATATGCATCTTTAATATATATTTTAAACCATATACATCTGTTCTGGTCTATCTGCCATTTTGCTAAAGAATCTGAAAAAGAAGTATTAATTTTAAATAGAGATATGGCGATTATGACTATGGCCGACTAGGCAATTAGTCGGCTGAAAACAGCCAGACCAGCCGATCACGGTTTGGGGGTTTTCAGAAATTTACGTGACAATTAATTACCCACTACTAATTCACGCAGAACGCATTGCCTCCATGGACATCAAGAATTCGGTATTAGAGGTCGGCCCAATTACAATGGGCAGGGAATACAATGAGTTATGGGTCTGTAATATTGTTGTCCATGAAAGTGATACAACTAAATCAAAATTTTACCATGTCAAAAAGAAAGACTTGGGTACAGATTTTATTTTGCCCATTGGACAATGGTGAAAGTGAAATGTAACCAATGTCATATGTTGCCCCTGGTATTGCAGAGGTCCATTTGCAGGGATATCACTTACCATCAGGTATACTGCTTGCTCATTTGCTAGCATCGGCAATAAAAAGTAAATATAAAAAAAATAGTAAATACTACAAATATAAATAATCATATTAAATTGAATTCATCCTATATACATTTTTTCCCGTTTGGTCATGGAATAAGAATACAATTCACCACTCCCTATCTTCCCCGTGGATGTCGTAAAAGACGACTATGGGATATAATATAGACAGCAAGCAGCAATGAGCTTTAAATTAAAAAAAAACATAATAAATGAAAATGTTTCCACCTCATGTCAAAATACAATTATTAATCAGTTAAAAGTACCTTCAAGAATTTTTGAGAAATTCTGTTGATCACACTTCTGTAGTTTGAAATCCACAGTGACTCCTTTATAACGATCAATAACTCCATTAAATGTATCTCCATGAAATTTACTAGATAAGGTACATGCAGAAACTAACCTGAAATTTAAACATACACATAAATCCAATAAGGCACTTAAATGATACCACCACAAATGTTTTCTCAGTATACACTTCTATAAACTAGGATCCACAATTAAATCCATGGATAAGACCAAAATTTATTATTAACTCAATCTCTACTGCTTCGGCCTTGTGTCTCACACAGTCAAAAAGTACTATACTACATTGAACAAGTGGATAATCTGTAGCATTATTTGCTTATTCCTAATAAGCCTCCTTTTCCTTGGCGGTCTTTGGCATGAAGGGGTAAGAGATAATAAGTGTTTCATTTACTTCTGTAATGCAGAATTGAAAATTGGCTAAAGCAGAGAATGGAGAATAGCTACGACAAAAACAGCAGTAAAGTACCACAGAAATGGTGAAATCTACAGGGCCTGTTTTAATTACACTAAAAATCACTTACTGAACGACTTGCTTACCGAGAAAAATCACACTTTCTGTTCCAACGAAAATAATAAAATAATTTGTTCATTATTGTAACTGCGTCCTATATCATAGATTAATATCTTGGTACTATACTTAATATACTTTAGGAAGCAAAACGTATATAAATATTGAAACTATATATTAATGTAATATCGTAAATTGGATATCGTCCTCAGCTAAAACTATATATTTGATAAAACTTATAAAACACAATACCTATAAGTCCTATAACCAGTTTCTATTATGTATTCTGTGGTAGCACAGACTAATATATGCTAATTGCTACACAATCTATAGTATGTCAGATGTGTAGTATAGAGAAGGACAACTCGAAATGCAAACCTATACCAACATGTCTGACTAGCGTGGTATAGTACGGGTTGGTATAGGGTTTTGTTTCGAGTTCTCCTTCTATTGCATAGATGTTGTATGCTAAATATATTCCTTAGTCGTCTCTTACGACTCCCACGGGTAAGAGAGGGGGTGGTGATTTGTATTCTTAGATTCTTACTCCGTCACCACACGGAACCAAGAGCTACTTAAAATGGAAAATATTTAATATTGTACAGCACTTCTTCTTCTTCTTTTTTTTTGTCTTGGCAATTAGCTACTGATACGAGCCATTTTTGACAGTGTCGAGTTATAATTTTCTTTTCAAATTATCGGTTTCTTTATATCAGTAATGGTCCGTCAGTAAGTCAAAGTGTTGCCTTCAACAGTGTAATGGCCACTGTTAAGGGTATCTTCTGAGAATTTTGGTGGAAACAAAAAGGTATGTATAGCAGTTTTATATCATATTCACCACACCTCAGCAGTTCTGTCACTATATATTACACAAAATGCCATCAAGATTATTGAATATAACACGTTAAAACACTAGGATATTGAATATAATACAAGAACACCACATGCCACTTCCAGATTCCCGCCAAAATCCTTGTACAGCACTTGTGAATTTTGTAAACTGATAAAGTTGTCAATTAAATAAAATATAAAAGATACTGTCTGTGATTAAAAGGCTTATTACCCTACACGATATTCAGGGCCCTGTGGCAAGGGTGGGCGTGACCCCTAACTAGGGAGCCGCTTATTACACTAGCCGGTCCACAGGGCCCTAACTCACTTGTGGAGTGACGTCGTACGACGTTGACGTTTTTATCGTAGCCTTTATATAAGAATTTTAATATGTAATTTCCAAAAAACCTAGTTTTTAATCTTCGTATCTTTTTTTTTGTAATATTTATGTTCTTTCTGCCATAAGTAGGTACGGAATTTTTTATAATTTTCTATGAATTGGATAAGTCTCTTTTTGTTAACTGCACGACATTGGTGATAATGGAAGGGAAGTAGACCTACTATACCACGTTGGTCAGACGTGTTGGTATAGGGTTTTATTTCGAGATTTCCTTTTCTGGTATAATTGTTATGTGCATATTAAACCCCTTAATCGTCTTTTACGACACCAACAGGCAAGAAAGAGGGTGGTTAATAGTATTCTTACTCCGTCACAACACGGAGAACTAACACACGCACTCGAAACATCCGTTCACTTCGCTGGTCTAGCGACGACGACAACTGAAGCACAAGCACACTAACTCCCTGAACGCTATTACATTGCCCAGTGGCATGGGAGTCAGGGAGCTAGGGCGACAGGGTCGCTCTGATTAGGGACCCTTAAAGGCTTATTACACTACACGATATTCATTATTTTGGAACGGTTTCCTGAAACTGTTATTTCGCTAAAACTGAAACAGGTGAAACAGGTTTCACAATTTAGCTGTTGTAGAGCACCCCTACTAAGTTAGGGCCCTGAATATCGTATAGTGTAATAAGCCTTTAATAAGCACTAACTCCCTGAACGCTATTACACTGCCCGGTGGCAAGGGAGTCAGGGAGCTAGGGTGACAGGGTCGCTCCGGTCGCCCTGATTAGGGACCCTAACTCACTTACTGTTATTATTCTACCCTGAATCAGGGCCCTGACGCCCTGAATATCGTGTAGTGTAATACGCTTTTTAAATATTTAAAATATCTCCATCTATGAAACTATAACTAAACTACTTTTAGATATTGTTTTTCGATTGTGTTGGTGCATAATTTACTATAAAAAGTGTCTATGTATTTGTGACTGTAAAATCTGTAAATGTGAGTTCCTGAGTTCATTATTTACGTATGTACTGATAACATCATCATTTATGAAATAGATTAACTGATAGATGATTTGACTAGTTCTGCTAGTGATCATATTGGTTTTAGACATTCCACTTTATAATAAAAGCGTGTAAGTGACATGAGAATAATAATAAGTTATAATATATTATAACAATAATGGCAACCAAAATATTTCAAGGTGTTATCGACAGATATAATGGTATTACAGTAGATTCCCAATTGGAAACATGTGAGAGTAATCAGTTTTCAGATCAGTTACATAGTAAGTATTATAGAAATATTACCAAGTTGTTTGTAAGGTACAGCATTTTGTATTATTTTTATTAACACTAATTAATATCTTACAGGGTCCTTGAGAAAATGGTCTGAAGAGAAGAAACGCTGTGTATGGTTTAAAGTCAACATTAAAGATGCGAGTTGGGTGCCTATATTAGCAAATGTAAATATTTTTTATAGTTAGTTACTTTGAATTCACTCGTTTAAGGGACCACCCATAAAGTATGTTACACCTTAAGTGGGAGAAGGGGTCTACAAAGTGTACAAGGGGCGAGAGGGATCCTAAGTTACGTGACGTCATATTTCAAAATCCTATACAACTATTAAAATAATTTGAACTATTAATGGGAAACTTAAAAAGTATTTCCAACCCTGTCTTCAGCAGCACAAGCTCTTTGACAAATGTTACGATCAAAAAATCTCGAAATTACTTTGACGTATTTTATGAATGAACCTTAATAATATACAAATGAATTTTATGTCACTTATCTAATTTAACAAATGTTTTTAGGTTTATCAAAATTTTCCATTTTATAAAGAAAAATATTCCTTTCAGGAAGGCTTCAACTTTCATCATGCCCGAGATGATTTTGTTATGATGTACAAATGGTTACCTACTGATAGCACTTCTAATTTGCCTCCAGCTTGTCACACAAACCTTGGAGTTGGTGGAATGGTATTCAATGATAATAACCAATTATTAGTTGTGTCAGAGAAATATATAGATTTTCCACATTGGAAACTTCCTGGAGGATATGTGGAGAGAGGTAATTTATCTTTGTTTTAAATAGGATCATAATCATCATAGCTAGATTCGAGCCTACTCCATAATACCAGGGATATTGACCTACCAGGCTGGTCAGCTTATAGAGTAAGTAGGGTTTATTTTTCGAGTTTTCCACTGCTTGCTTAGAAGTTATCTGTATATTATGATCCCTTAGTCATCTTTTACAACAGCCACAAGCAAGAACATTGTGGTGGTCGCCACTTGGAAAATTGAAGGTAGCAATTATCAATTGTGTTATGCTTATTATAACAATTGCAGGTGAAGATATTAAAGATGCTGCTGTAAGAGAAGTCAAAGAAGAAACAGGAATTGACGCAACTTTTGAATCAATGGTAACATTAAGGCACACCCATAAAATGATGTTTGATAATTCAGACATATATGTAATTGTCATGTTAAGAGCTACATCAGAAGCTATAACAAAATCTGAAACAGAAATAAAAGAGTGCCAATGGATGGATGTGGATGAATATCTAAAGCACCCATATGTTCACGACTTTAATCGATTTATAGTTAAACAAGCAATCGACTTAAAGACTCGGAACATTAAACTAAGTCTTAATAAGGAAACATTGAAAATATCTAATTTTTCTAGAGAAATGACGTCACTAATATTGGAAGACTTGCAGAATAAGTCAGTGTAGAAATTGGTAAAAAATTAAGCAGTAACTTAGTTACTGCTGTTAGTTAGTTACATGAAATGGTAAAACTATTCATGTGTATATAAATTATCAACAATGTCTGTGACTACTACTTATGCTGTAAATATAATACATATTTTAATTCTAATCTACATATTTGTAATTGTGTATAAATAGGAACTTCTCAAGGTTAATTTATATAGATAAATTTGCTATATTTTACTTATATTGCTATATATATATATATATTTGCTACTTAATAAATGACACGGGTAAAAGGAATGGAATAAAAAATAGTATAGGTGCAAAATATGTTATGTATGTTTTTATTAACAATCAAATCCAAATAAATTAAAATCAATTTAGTATGACTTTAAAATAATAAAATTTTATCAGAACAATGCAATTAATTAAATTAATATTACATATATAATGGAAGTTCAAAAATATTGTATGTACAATCGTTATCAATAATAAGGTTTTATTGTACAAAATGTGATCCATAATTTATTACTGTATCAAGTTCTTTTTACAATAAATTACAAATTGAACAATTTTTACAATGTCTTTCTAACATTTAAAAATGACAAAGCAGTTTTGTATTATCATTACTTACATTTTGACCTATTAACCTCCATTACATTATCTTTGTTTTGTAAAACCGGTCGCTAAATTATTTGGAATAAAACATGTTTTTATTTAATAATCTCATGCCTTTTTCCTCGAAGGTTAGGCAGAGATGTCACAATCAATTTCTAGTGTAACTTTAGTTTCAAATATTAGGGGTGAGCTTATTGCACTTTACTGGGTTACAAAACAAACTTTGTGCAACAGCTGTTAAATTTTCTTAATGCAAATTAAGTAATAAGTTTCTTGGTTTGCAGATGTAAGATGCCAATTTCCTAATCTTGGTAAAAATTGTAAATGCTTTTTATGAGTAAAATGTTATTATATTGTCAAATACCTATTGGCTGTTGAGTAAACCCAGCAATGAAAATGAAGGCTAATTATAAAAAAGATATAATGAACAGTATACTATAAATTAGCAAACTTGTAAATGCAAACACCTTCACAGAAATAATTACTAATTATTTTGTTATAATATGTCGTAAATTTGAAAGAAGGTTGGAGCTAAATTAATTCTAAAGTGATGCTGAATACTTGCAGCATTAGTATACAGGTGTATCAGGTTGTGGGGCAACTGTTCGAGTATGTTGTAGTTTAACGGTCATAGATCATAATTAGAATGTACGTTACACAAAAAACAATATAACATAAAAGTTATAGTGATTTCAAAAAAATGTGTCTAAGAGTCTATGCCTTAAATGTTACGTATTATGTAGGCATGTACAGACAGAATACATGTAGGCATGTAAAGCTTCGACAGTATAATTTCATTCATTCATACCTAGAATTGCGCAAACGTTTCAATGACACGTAGGTACAACGGCGAGCGGTCAACGGTCATAGGCCGATCAGCTGTTTTAAAGTGAAGTTTGTCTTGCTTATGTGAATATAATCATTGATTCATTCAATTTCTAATAAACATTTAACAAAGTATGAATATGTTGCGTATTAAATATCATTGACTTTATAAATTTCAATCAGATTTACACGAAAAAGCGATGACAAAATCGAAAGCTTTACATGTCTCCAATTCCTTAACGAATCAATAGTTATTTCAAATTTTTTTCATGGGTTCCTGCCACCATTGCCTAGCTTCCTTTTGACCAGTTGCCCCATAACCTGATACACCCTGTATATTTATTATTATTTTCCATGTGGTGATAGAGTAAGAATACAATTCAACACTGCCCCTCTCTTTTCCATGGATGTCATATAAGACGACTAAGGCACATCATAATGTGCATAAAACATCAATACAAGAGAAGGAAAATCACAACAACCCTATGTCAACTTTTGACTGACATGGTATGGTAGATCAATTTTCTCATTA
Source organism: Lymantria dispar (assembly GCA_032191425.1). Lineage (NCBI taxonomy): Eukaryota > Metazoa > Arthropoda > Insecta > Lepidoptera > Erebidae > Lymantria > Lymantria dispar. Next base: position 13,373,381 of record CM063451.1, read on the forward strand.
TTGTGGAGGAAGTGTGAGCCTATTAGTGTGATGTGTATGCACTGAGATGGATAATATATAGTGTATGAACTGAAATGGATTTATATGAACTCTACACTTAATATTAATATAGAAAAATATAATGGTTTTTCTGCTGTGGCAAAAGAGTTCTGCTTTTTTAATTAGATCGCAAAATGATATATAAGTCATTGAACAACCATAATTAATTAAACCTTGAGTAATTATAATTAATAATATGGATACCGAGTAATGCTTACTGAAAAAGGAAGCAATATCCTAATTTGTTACTAAAACTAATTATCTAATTAGATAAAACAAGTATGCAGCAACACAAACCAGTAATTATGGAAAATTTCATTTTGTAGAACCATTCATGTAAATAATGATACAATATTAAAAAATGTTCAGCAATACTGTCATATGTTATGTCAATGATAATACAAAAGACAACATTATTTGATTTTTATGATTTCAATCTAGATCAGGGGCTGCAATATTTCTATCTAAGTAGTCCCCTTCTTCATCTGAACTATCAGCTTCACCTATAATAGATTTCAACAGCCCACCAAAAAGTGAATTTGAATTCCTGTTATCAGGAGGTATTTCTATACCGAACCAAATACGTCCAATATTGTCTAAATATACTGAATAATTTGGATCCCTTTTGATACTTATTGCATAACAATTTCTTAATATTTGAAATTGAGCCACACGTCTCCTGAAAAACAAATTAATAATTTATTTAAAATGGCTTCCGTGTGGTAACAGAGTAAGAATACTCCTCACCACTCCCTATTTTGTATGTGGGTGTCGTACAAGACGACTTTATAAGCATATCCCTTATGTAATATGCACATAACATCTCTGCAAGAGAAGTAAAACTCGAAATGAAACCCTATACCAACCTGTCTGACGAGCATGGTATAGTAGGTCAAATTGCTTCCCGTGGTGGAGGAGGCCCGAGCCCAACAGTGGGGCATATGTGGGCTGCGACGACGATTTAAAATTAGCAAATTGCAGTATGTTTATGCTCTCATTATCTCTATACATGTAATCGGCTACATAGACAACATAGTAATTAATTTATAAACCCTGCAAGCGGATGCGTGGCATCGAAACGACTACACTCAATACTGTTTCTCAGTTCTGTTATTGTTAACTAACCATGCCCCTTGCAACGCAACTGTCAACTTAAAAGTGGCCATTATTGCCACCTATTGGCCATTAACACAACAAAGATCAAAGAAGTCTAGTCTAAATAGTAGTTCGAACATTGAATATTTGTAGGACTCATCACATTGTAATGAAGGTAGAATTGAAAAAAAGTTGAGTGGAGGTCGAGTGATCGATTTTGTTATTTTGTTATATTTTACCATATTATAAAGTTAATTAGAGGTATATAAGAATATTTTGAGCTGCCAAATTACTATTTAATCCAAAGAAAATTTCAATCATGTTATTTTAATACATTTTTTTATTTTGTTTTAGTTTAATTTTTCTAAAAATTGTTTTCTAACACGAGGCCAATTTTTCTATATACAACAAAATCAATGATTATTATTTAATTAGTATTTTAAATAACTGCTTTCATAGGCCTTTTAGGTTAGGCGCCATCGCTGCCATTATAGATGACCATGCATCTACTCGAAGGTTAATAAATTAAAATACTAGTTATTAGTCAATTACGAGTGTTAAAATAACAATAACGCAATGATTCATACTCACTGTTCAATTGCACGTAATAAAAACCACAGAAAATTTAATAAAGGAAATATATACGGAGGACCTTTATCATTGTTTATTTTAGGGTGCGAACCCGTGTATTGAGCAAATGTTTCTGTGGCCATTTGAATATTACGTAAGCACAGTATTTGTAAAACCGCTTGGGCAATAAATAAATCTATTTCTGATTTCAGTCCTTTAGATGTATGCAGCTCAATAAGCATATTAGCATAAGCGGAGCCATCACTAGAGTGTAAGAAATGTTTATGTGCTGCTGTGTATTTTTTTTCTTTCCAGTAGACTTCAGCAATTTTCTGAAATAACATGCATTATACATATCAATATTGTATTGTTCATATAGTGATAGAAAATGAATACTGTGTCACATGTCACTAATATTATCCACTGGTATAATATGACAAGAGGGATTTCAGTCTAGTCCTCTACAATGGTAAGGAAATCAACCTACTATTGCCCGCTGGTCAGACATGTTGAAATAAGATTTTATATTGAGTTTTCCTTCTCTTGCATTGATATTTCCTGCATATATTACTTATTCATCTTTTACAATACCTATGGGCAAGAGAGGGAAGTTGTTAATTGTATTTCCATAGCCACAAAATTTATAGTATATAAGCATGATAAGTGAGTGTATAAAAGAAAAAAAAAAGTTGTTTTGCCAGATGTAACACAAGCGGGTTTCGGACTACCCTATAATATAATAGCATATAGTATATAGCTCATAGCACAACAATATCGCACACCATACATAAAATATAGTACGGTTGTACGGTTCCACGTACATGTTTTGCTTACTATGTAGTTTACTTGTAATTGATATGTAACTGACCAGTGCAAAGCTATACGGCAACCGCAACACACGTTGGGTAATACTTACTTTACTTAACTTAAATATAAAAACTATACTTAAGCTGTGTAGTTTTTGTGCTCCGATGTTGAGCACAAAAACTATGTGTACGGCATCAACTAGAACCGTATATGCTTTTTGGTCCTTCGAGCCGGATGTACATTGATCAACGGTACAGTGTGAACGTGTCCTTAACAATGTATGGTATGCGATATTGTTGTGCTATGAGCTATATACTATTATATTATAGCTTAGTCTGAAACCCGCTTTACTCATAATTGGATAGTAGAGCCCAATGAAGTAAATTAATAATAATAAGTCATTATGACTGATACAAAGAATCAATGCATCATAAATAGCCATATCATAAGTGAATACAGAGATAATAATTTTCAGGTACATTTTATTTTTAATATTAGCCAACCTGCACTACTATTCTTATTTTGTTTCATACAATGAATTCAAAATTAATCAACATGACTACTATCAACTATATAAATCAATTAACACAATTTCTTATATATTTCAAAATAAAATTAAGTAAACCAAGCTATTATTATATGATTTATTAACTTACATAATACAAAAAGAATAATAAACAACAGTGTGTGTATAAGCCACATAACACGTATTTATTTACCTTATGAAGTAAAGGATCTCCTCTTTTATTGTTGTCCATAGACCATTTCACAGAATTAGTAAGGTATGTTTCTCTTTCAGGTAAACTACAATGCATTAGTTCGAATAACTTAGCTAGTTTTTCAACCCATTCGCGACATGGCTTAGTTTCAGATTTATTCAAAACATCTATGAGTAATATAGCTAAATCAGCACCACTGCCTTGTTGGTCACGCTGCAGCAACAGAGTAGAACCTTTATATAATAAATTCAATAAGTCTGGATATTTTTTTTGACTTAGATATCTGAAAAAGAACAACAAATTACAACTACAAATTATCAAAATAACACATTCTCAGTGCATTGGGTACTTACCTAAAATAAAGAGTTCTGTACATTTGGTGTGCTTCATAATATTGACCAGAATTAACAGATGCTTCTAATTTATCAAGAACTCTCCCAACTCCTCGTGTAGCCATCATATGTTTTCTAGAACGATCTCTTATTAAAATTTATTAGATTCACTTTATTGCAATTTGCACCATAAAACCACGACGAAATAAACGTAAGAGTGAATGGAATTAGGGCTGTCCTGTCTGTTGATGAAAAATCGAAATATCGATATTGTTATTTTGAAATATCAATACTTACTATTGATATTTTTTTGGACTATATATCGATAGTTCGATGCTAAAAAGTAAACATCGAGGTTCGATGTTTATTTGAATAAATTTGTTGCTTTATCTTTTCTTGTAAAGGATTTATTCTACAAAATCACCGTAAACTTAATTTACTGTAAAATTGCTGGCATCAATTTGATGATAAATTAATAATTATCATTTACTCCTAAAATTTATCCGAAAAAGGCTCATCACGAAAACCCCGCAAGGAACCAAGTTAAAAAATGGTCATGGGGAAAGATATCGAAATATCGATATTTTTTTTTCGATATCTAATATCGAAAATAAAAATATCGAAATACTTTATTTTTATAAATATCAACAGCCCTAAATGGAATGGAACCAGATGTATCAAATTCATTCAATCTTCAATAGATTTTTATGGATTGGTTACAAAGACCTTTAAGCCAAGTATTATTTTATCATTTCTAAGAAAGAAGAAAAAAAGAAAATAAGATTTATTGACAGATGAAATTCCAAATATTAATGTCCGAAAGGCAACAGCTCAGCATAATATATGCTACATAAACTTGCAGCGCTGCTTTTCAGCTGCAGCCTAACTAATCTAAGTTACAGGGCACAAGAAGTGCAAGTACAGAAGAACTACAATTAATAGGTTCATAGATTATTCAAAATGGTAAATAGTCATATTAGTAACAATAATAACAGCATCTAAACCAAACCAACTCTATTTGAAATCTGCATTTTAAAAGTCTGAAGTGATCAGAAGAACACTGTAAACATTGATGATAATGATTGATGTTACAATCAAGTTTTGCACTTAAAAAATAAATAAAAGGAATATATGTATATATAATATTAAAAGCAAAAATCCTTTTTAAAAAAAGCTTTTATTTAAACGCTCTAAAAAGAAGAAAATATTTTTCCTTAAAAATTTTAACTATCAACTTATAACCTCATCAATATACAGGGTGACTGGTAAAAGATTGTACATATTGAAGGAGGGTATTCAGTACTCGATTCTGATACCGAATATATAAAAAAAATGGGTACTTAAATTTTGAACTAATTATCTTATAAAAATATTTAGTTATGGACACATGGGATAGGTCAACGTACGTTAGCACTTGTAGATACTAAACAGTTCGCGTAACATTGAACTAGTTACATTTTAGGTACCTAAATATTCTACCTATGCGACTCGACCCAGTAGGTATTTTTTGCGTCGCGGGCCGCAGACAGAGGTCAACGTACGCTGGCAAACATATTGTTTTGATTAGAAACAAATCACTTTATCTCAGGATTGGTAAGAGCTATGAATCTGCAACTAACTTCACCTAGTTTTAGTAATTCTAGTAATAAATATCCAAAATCTTGACAACAGTACTAACAAAACTGTTACTCGATATCGGTATCGGTGTATCGCCAGTAGGGTGACAATATTTTTGGAAGTCTTGTAACACTAATATTGTTGATGTTTGCTATGTAGTTAATTAATATTATCTTCTTTTTACACTTTTATTAGTTACATGTGGCCATTATCTATCGTTTCCTTCAATATGTACAATCCTTTACCAGTCATACTGTATAGCAGATATAGATATATAGCAGATCAATTTACATAATTAAATTGGTACTAGATTATTTAAAAATCGCGCGACAAGCTTTTATTATCATATAAATTGTATATAATGAGGTTATAAGTTGATAGTTAAATTTTTCAAGGAAAAATATTTTCTTCTTTTTAGAGCCTTTAAATAATAGCTTTCTTTATAAAAAGTTTTTTTGCTTTTAATTAATTTTTTAGTTATCGTTGGCTAGGTTTCTTAGTCTGTTCATCTCATTCAATGCATCATTGTTGCAAGGTCGTTTGCCGGTTAATTTCAAACAGTCCAGCTCTTCAATAAGTAGACCTTCTAATGTTGTTACCCTACTTAAGGCCACGACTGTCGTTGAGTAGGTGTTACGCTATTGTCTTGATCACGTCTTTTGTTAAGTTTTTTTTTATCGCAAACGGTGGCAAACGAGCAGACAGTACACCCGATGGTAAGTGTTGCTGCCGCTCATAGACCTTTACAAGGTCGCTGCCTACCGCGAAGAAAGTAAAGGGAGTGTGAATGCGTGCATTGAGGCTCGGTGATACCAAAACCCTCCACACGCAAACACCCTCAGAAAGTTGGGCTTCCGGCTCTCTCACTCACCGAACGAAGCGCAGTAACAAATTGCTAAAACTCAGACGTCGATTTTCTACGAGAGTGTGGTACTACCCCGGACGGACCGGCCCGCGGCTGTAGACAGATAACTGTCGACAGTGTGGTCCTACCACTCCACAAAGTAAGTAAGTCTTCGGCGTTTTGCGTCATCATCTTCGTTAGCAAGCTTTTCCTGCCGTTTTAATTTCCTATTTTCCAGTCTTCTCTTCCTTTGTGATGTTTCTGTTTTTCCCATTTTGTTCCCACGAGTACCGAAGAGTTAATCGTCGATCCTTCCAGAACTCCGTTTAGAAGGGTAAGAGCTAATACACAACAGGGTTTGCCCAGGTGCCCTGAGGTGGTACGTTCACGACATCATATTACACCCGATGCCATTCAGTCTTCGGCACGGCCTCACTTTGACTTGGGTGTTTAAGAGAATGTGCCACTTATTTTAGTTTGGCGCTTACTTGTGGCTGACGATACACAGTGCCGAGTTTGATTTTGGATTTGTGCTTCTCCTAGACAAGTTACAGACCAATGCTGATGACGCCCATCTCGCCAAATTACAGAAGTGAAACTTATTTCAGTTTGGAGTTTACTTTTGCGTGACGAAATACAGTTCCGAGTTTGATTTTGGAGTTTTCCTTCTCCTAGACAGGTTGAAGACCAATGCTGATGACGCCCATCTCGCCAAATTACACAAGACAAACTTATTCCACTTTGGAGCTAACTTGTGCATGACGAAACACAGTTCCGAGTTAGATTTTGGAGTTGTCCTTCTCCTAGACAGGTTGCAGACCAATGTTGATGACGCCCATCTCGCTAAATTACACAAGTCAAACTTATTTCAGCTTGAAGCTCTCTTTTCAATGTACTCCCAATGAACCCTTTCATTTGATACCCATATTGTAGAAGTGCATTGCTGTGTGGTAGCGGCTTCGAATACTACCAACCCTTGTTTTGCTCGTGGGTGTCGTAAAAGATGACTAAGAGCCCTAGATTGACCCGGACCAACTCCATCTGGTACCATTTGGGTCAACGATTACATTCCCAAGGAGGGTTGACGTCAGGCAGGCGGCCGGTCATAAAAGTCATTGCCGAAACTTTTTGCAATATGTCAAAACAGATGACATATTGCGTCGACCCCAAGTAATTGGGATAAGAGCAAGATGATGATGATGATTGTAGAAGTGCATTAAAAATAACTACTCCGCCATCTTGGGTGGTCCACCGTATTGGATTTAGAATAACGCTACATTACTATTCGAGTTACTCTCAACAAGCCCTTTTATTACATACCCATATTGTACAAATGCATTATAATTATCTATACCGCCATCTTGGATGGTCCGCCATATTGGATTTAGAATAATGTTACACACCATATCGTGCATTGTCATCCAAACTAAACGTGTATACAAAATTTCAGATCAATTGGTTGAAGATATCTACTTCAAAATTGAGTTCAAAGATTCCACCAGAACAAACATACTTACATACATATATACATTGCAAGTTAAATAAAAGCTTTTAAAAAGATATGTCATTGAATAAGTTATTATGTTATTAAAAGATGTCAAAATGATTAATATAGCATTAAAATTAATATGATAATTTAAATATATTAAAATAATATAAAATAATAATAATTAAGCATCACATTATCAAGAGGGAGTAAAAAGTACGGAAAGAATTATCCCAATCCCAAAAAACCGCTTCAAAATAAGCTAAGAACTAGACTTTTGTTGTGTTTAGTTGTTATTTATTAGTCTCTGAACCCTTCCGCAACTGGCCTGGACAGCACGTCTACTTGTACACTTGCTATTTATTTTTTTGTGCTCCCTCAAATGTTATATGGTGGTTATCTTATTTTTTTTTGTTCGTTGACCAGCGTGATACAATTTGTCAATATCTCTCCTATTGCGACGATGGCTCGAGCGCAGTAGGGCGACTTATATGAGCTGAGATGATGATGATGATGATCTACTATACAAATTCTCTTGGATAGATGTTACCAGCAGATATGGGCAACGCAGAGAGTTGTCAATTGTATTTTTACTCCGTCACCATACGAAAAAGGAAAACTTACAAGATTCGATTCGATTATTATCACTTTTATGAGATTAAAAGTGGAGCTGCGAAACCATAAGAACAAAAACTTGTTTCATTTTTGCATCATATCTACAAATTACAATACAAAAAAGGTTCCGTGTGGTGAGGGAATATGAATACAATTCACCATTCCCTACTTTACCAGTGGATCTTAGTCGCTTGTACTATACAAGTGACTAAGGGATATATAGGTATGGCTACGCATATAACATGTATGCAAGAGAAGGAAAACTCACAACAAATCCCTATACCAACCTCCAGCCAGCATGGTATAGTACGGTCAATTTCCGTTTTATTGTGGAGGAGGCTCGAGCCCAGCAGTGGGATGTGTATGAGCTGAGATGACGATGACGAAAAAAGAGGAATTTTATAAAAAATGAGATTTAATTTTTTTCTTTATTGTCCACCACATCAAAAAATTAAAAAATAATCCCGAGTATAGAGGAGTATAAAAACATTTTCTGACGAATTTTGGTGAGTGACATATTTTAAAAAGGTTAAAAAAAGATTATAATTTTCTTTTCCCCGTTAAAAATCGGCTTTTCATTTAAGAACTATGATCATATGATATTTTCATGTTTTGGACTCATAAGAATAAGGAAAAAATCTTCATCGATTAAGTCCGAATTTTACTATAAAATTAAAAATAATTTAGAAAACAGTTTTTTTTAATTCTCGAATTACTTTTGAGTTAAAAAGCTAAAAATTGAGGTGAATTATTTTCATTCGAACACTCCGTCCGGGGCGACAGAGGGGCATAAGCACGCACACCCGTAACCCACCCTAACACACGTCGCCTTCGTCGTTGGGCCGACCACCGAAGCAGGGTGACTTGACATCAGTGGTCGCCCCGACGGAATACCCCCTTGACCACTACTATACTACACTAACTATATGATTTTCACTAATAAACATAATTGGTTGGATTGGTTTCACTAATAAACATAACACTACTCCGCAACAGAAGGGAAATTAACCGATTCTATTCATGACAGACATAAAGGATAAGTAGGTATGTCTTATTTAGTGATGTACCTATAGGGCGACTGGTGAAATGCCACTTTGGTTATTACGATTGTTACAGTCAAACTCAAATAAAACCCCAGCGAGTTTTAGTGCATTCGTATGTAAACTACCCATCATAGAGCCATTAAAACTATGAAAAGAATGTGGCTTTTAAGCACATATCAAACACTACTAGAAGAACAGAACAGACGCTGGAAACACAATTTAGGGCTGTATTAAGTTTATAATAGGATTAGCTCAACTGGTCCATAGCTAGCATATGGGTATGTCGGCTGTCATGAACGCGATGTCAACTGCTGCTTCCTAAAATCTTCTTTAATGGAAATATCTTAGTAAAAACTATATGTCTAGGAATTCTAGAGTTACGTATGAACGTATGAAGAAATATGATGCTGGGTGGCTATTTAAAATAAAACAGAGCATATTTTATTTGAAAATTATTTATATTTATTTTTAAGAAACTTAGTTAATAATTTTTGAAAACCCTTAGTTGCCTTAAAATAACGTTAATTTATTGTAAAGTATTTATAGTAAAAGCTTTTAATAAAATGGTACTATGATTCTAAAATTCTAATGTATGATAGTAAAATCTTCCATAATCATTGTGTCTACAAATGATTTGAGAACGGCGGCAATAATTCTCTGTTAAGGGCATAGCCGGATTAACATGGGAATTCTGCCCTATGGCTTTTTGAGTTATACTTAGGGGGTCGATTTGGTGTCAAATGAAAATAATTCACCTCAATGTTTAGCTCTTAACTCAAACGGTACCCGAGAATTTAACAAAAAACTGTTTTTTCGAAATTTTTTTTATTTTTATAGTAAAATTACGAATTAATTTATGATTTTTTTTCTGATTCTTACAAGTCCAAAACATAAAAAATCCTATGATTTTTCCAACGGAAAGTCGATTTTTAACGAAGAAAAGAAAATTATAATCAATTTTTTTAACTTTTTTGAAATATGTCATTCACCATTTAACTTCGATTCACAACTTTGAATATGCCTTATAATGTGTTCAGTTTTTTGCCTCAATTAAACACATCTTTGGAAGAATAAAATAACCCCTCCAATTCTGGAATGTAATTTTTTCTTTAGCAACAAACTTCGCACTTAACCTTCTTTAATATTTAGTGTACACCGTTTCCAGAAATATACCCCAAATTTGATTTACGTACGATACGTACGACGAATACGATTTAAGAGGAGTATGCTGGGCTATACAAAAAGAGACAAGCAAAGAGCAATAGATGTAAGACATATCACAAAAATAGTAGATGTTATAGATAAAATAAAAAGACCTGATTATCTCTTATTACCCCATTATCTCTTATCATGAGTCTCCAACTCATGATAAGAGATAATGGGCGCCGAGATATTAAACAAAGAAAAAAGAGAAAGGCAAAAGAAACTCTGGTCTGATGACATCAACAACATTGCAAGTCAACTATGTTCCAAAACAATTAAAATCAGAGTAGATAGAAGAAAGAGCTAGCGGAGGCCTTCGTGATTGGTCGTCGGCGGGTAAAGACCCGCCGACGACCAATAACAAATTTACAAAAGTTCAAAATTTTATTGCAAAGATGATTGTTTATTGAAATTATGTCGGTTATACAGACTTAATAAAAAATTATAATAACAATAAAAACTCTGTTTATAGATCGTGGGATATGCGAATCTATATATGCCTACGCTGTTATAATTTTATAAAAAATCGGCCGAGTGCGAGTCGGAGTCACGCGCGAACGTTTCCGCACCATTATTTATAAAAAAGGGCAAAAAATATTTATTTTATTTTATATAATGTATATTTCTCCTTGAATATTTATTTTATTTTGTTTTTAGTATTTGTTATAGCGGCAACAGAAATACATAATTTGTAAAAATTTGAACTGTCTAGCTATCGCGGATCTTGAGATACAGCCTGGTGACAGACAGACGGACGGACAGACAACGAGGTCTTAGTAATAGGTTGCCGTTTTTACCTCTTGGGTTCGGAACGCTTAAAAAAAAAAAGTAGTAGTAATCGTTAGACCATTACTAGTAAAATCTTTTTGAACGGTTTTATCCGTTTTATTTTTTGCGTGGTAATAGTATTAAATAATTCCATGGTCTTAAATATATAATGTATACAAGGGTTAACATACGCATTTCAAATTTAGGTTGAACGTCTACAATATATGCTATTCTCGATATCTCAATTCTGAGTGTCTGAGACGATGCCAATAACTCACTGAGATAAGCATTTGGGGAATTTATAAATCTCTGGATTTTATTTTTTCTGTTTGTAATCGATCATGAACTGAATTCCTCTTTAGAATCTTTTTTATAATAATAGATGTTAAAGTAAAAAGTATATATTTTATCGTATCACTTTTGTAGTTAAACTGAACATATCATAATGGTGTTTGATGTTTACACGAATATAACATATTGTAAATAAAACTACTTTACGAATTTTATTGCATTTGTATTGGATTTTTGATTGCTCGACACTTCGAACACTTTACAGCATTCATGGTCCGTCCGTGACCATCAATCCGTAAAGTAGTTCATTGGAAATAAAACTATTTCCAATGAACTACGTTAGTTTTGAAGATTCGTTTTTTTTTTGTTTATATTTAAGCATTTCATACAATATTGTGTATGTTTTTTTTTTATCGACGACACCCTGCAATAGGGAAGTATTCCTTGGCGGGAGACTTTATAAACATATAATCAATGGACACAAATTAAACCCAGATTCGGAACAACAATTTGTGGAAGAAGAAGAATTCACGTTGGCAATCATAGCTAGTGTTAGGAGTGCTAGGGTTGGTGATCCATTATATTCATAATCCATATAAGCATGTTTCCATACCTGAATATATTAACTGAATATTATTAAAATCTTTTATTGGGACGAAAAATATTGTTTATGAAAATATATACACGAAATACCTATCTTATTGGATTTAATTTTGTTCCAATAAAATTTGTTTGCTTAAACATTAAAGTTTCATGACCCCTCTTCGTGCTACACTTCTTATAGAGTATTTCGCCCATAAAATCATATTAGCTAAGGAATTTTTGTTAAATAAAACATGTAAAATGTAACAACAGACAAGTGGCTATTATGTAAGCTATTAATTGTTTTTGTTTACGGAAAACATTTCCTTGCTTTTAATGTATGTTAATTATCAAGGTTAATATGAAAATAATTCTTATTTTAATGATATTTTTTTGTTTGCAGGACATGTTATAATAGGTATGGTCCAAGAATATAAAACCTATTAGTATAACTGAAACAAAAAAGTTGAACATAAATAAAATAATATATAAATTAAGTATAAATATATACTCTTAAATTTTCCGTGTGGTGACAGAGTAAGAATACAATTCACAACTTCCTATCTTGCCCGTGGTCAACGTTATGCAGAAAATATGCATATAACACTTATGCAAAAGAAGGCAAATTCGAAATAAACCATATACCAATCCGTCTGACCAGTATGGTATAGTAGGTGCATATTGTATATTAATTAATATAAAATATTATTATATAACCATTTGCACGCTCCACGGGGCAGAATATGATGTACTCAATCGATTTGTAAACACCTGTATAAACCATATTTTAGCCCCTAGCCGAGGCCGCGTCCCTAGCCGAGGCCGCGTCCCTAGCCGAGGCCGCGTCCCTAGCCGAGGCCGCGGGTGACGTGACCGGGGATTAGTCCGTCACCCGCCGAGAGGCCGACCGCGTGAGGAAAGACCGACGTCCCCCCCTCGGGGAGGACGTACCCTCGATGGGAGGGTACCCCAACAGGGGGTATTCCGTCGGGCCGACCACTGACGACAAGTTAACGCTGCTCCAGTGGTCGGCCCAACGACGAAGGCGACGTGGTTTTCGGGTGGGTCGCGGGAGTTGCGTGCTTAAGCCCCTCTGTCGCCCCGGACGGAGTGGTGCGGAGGCGCGCCGACCGCGGCCCACCCACAAAAAAAAATAAAAAACCGTATTTTAGCAAATAAAATTAATTGAATTGAATTGAATATTCCTTCTATTATGGAGGAGATTCGAGCACAGTAGTGGGACGTATGGGCGAGAGGACCAGGGAATACTCCGTCACCCGCAGAGAGACTGTCGGCGTGAGGGTCACTGACGTCCTGGGAGGGGCATTAGGGAGGAACGGTAGCCGAATGGGTATAACGCTGGGCTGGCTATTGTTAGAAATGCGATTAAAACGGAATTAGTTGATAATGAATATTTTACATATGGTACGTTGGTAAAACGGTGATGGTGAAACCAAATCAAACTGTTCATCATCATCGTCATTACAGCTCATATACGACCCATTAGCGTACCACGGCGTGGTATCACTGTCACCGCCATAATACTCGTCACCGTAACAGGGTTCTTACATTTTACCTAAAAACGTTATGGTTTTCAACTGTACGTTGCCAGCGATCATTTCTCCCACGTACGTGCAGGATCAGGAATGAATAACTTGCTGGTGCATTTCCCACGTGCTATTTTTTAAACGAAGTTTAAAAAGAGCAATTTCTTCACAGCAGGCAGAGGTCTAGCTGTGTCCCTATTATTGCAAAGGGCTATGTGGAACAGTGTCACTTATCATTAGGTTAGGTTGCTTGCTCGTTTGTAACCAGCAGTAGGTAATAAAAATAAACAAAATTCACGTATGTATTGTTCTGGGTGTCTCAATGAAATAGTCCTTAGTGCGTAGTTTTATCTTTAAAACTGTGCTGCAGGAAGGTCGTTCTCACACGGACAGTCTCTCTATAGGTATCATACTAATGCTCAGTCCAGCTACTCACAATCCAACCAGTAAATCACAACAGTGCTGTAGATTTTTTATCTTAAAAAGAATATTATAGGTAAGAAATCAGATGCTCGATACTCCGTCCATATTCTTCAAATCAAATTATTTATTATTTAATAAACCTTGCAAGAGCACTTATATATATATTGTCAATTTTAAAGTTTTTCCTGAATTAATTTAATAATCTACCACCAGTTCGGGACAAGGCCGTAAGCGAAAAGATCCAGCAAAAATCTTAGCGGGATTGCCATTGTTTAAGTGGCTTTTTTTTAAATAAAATTGCATGCAGTACGTTTAGTAAGTATTAGATCTAGTATGAGTTAGCTACCGTCTTTGTAGGTTAATTTACATACGAATGCAGCAGCAGAAATTACACGCCCACGTCATGTTTGCATCTCCGGCACGCTGGCACCTATATTTATCATTATTAACTTAACGAGGTTAATCAAGATACATTGTGTATGGAAATAAATCACCTCATTTTACATTTCTACATTCGTAACAGGATCAGTATACAATTGAATCACTATAACTCGAACCTCGTTAAGTCGTACTCCTCAGTAGGTTAAAAAATATGACATTTTCTTCCTTTGTATCCACATATACATGGCATTTCGAATTATTTAGATTTTTTAACTTGAAAGAAATATTATTTCCCTGCGAGGTATTAATAGTATATCATCATCATCACAACTCATATACGTACGTCCCACTGCTGGGCGCGGACTCCTCCGTAATAGCAGCGAATTTGACCCACAATACCACGCTGGTCAGACGAGTTGGTATAGGGTCTTCTTTAGAGCTTTCCTTCTTTGTATTGAATGAAAATGTTTATTGAATAAAAATCATTATTTTCTGGGAAAAAAAATCACAATATAAAATTTATACATTATGTCATACTAGTTTCTGTCGTCGTTAATTGTTATTTTGTGCATATATATATATTTGTAAAAAATAATTTCGATGTTTCACATCTGCCAGGCTTCATGATCGCAGTTTTATTTATTTTATATTATACTTGAATGATTATGATTATGAACGATTATTTTTGTTTTTCTATAACATGTCGCAGAATTGTATTTACGGCATAGGCAGCAAACAAAAAGAAAGGCAGCATCGTTTAATAAATGATGGGAGACACAAATTTTAAGCTCTATAGTAATAATGCTTAATTATCCTCAGTATTTCATTCGTAGAATGATAAATACTTGTGAATTTACCTCCTCATATCCACTGTTGACAAGCTCTCTTGCGAGCTTGTTCAGATGTCGATCGCTTCTGACCTCTCATTGTAAAATTCAATATGTGCCTGAAATTTCGAACATAAATTCAATTTTCTCTGATATTACGGACCTTCCAAAGTGGAACATTTATAATAAAGTCATTGAAAGCTGTATTTTAACGGAATAATTTTATTTTTGCCTGTTTGACTAATGTTAACTCAAATATACAGCCAGGGCAGAACCATTACTGCATTTGTTTTTTTTTTAAAGATAAACAGCTCCTATATCATGGACATAATCGTATTATAGCTCTGCTCATTTCGGAAATGAAAATATGTCTTTGAATTAGAAGGCCTGTTTCTTGAAAAAGTTCTTGGGAAATGCTAATATAATAACCCTTTAATGTGGTAGATAGGCAGTGATCATAAATATTAGCAAATGGAAAAATACTAACGATGAGATTCACTTATTCTTTGTTGATAGGCAGACATTATCGGTCACTCGATTTACGTAACGGATCCCAGTACTGTCGGAGATTTGAAGACTTAATCCTTGGAACTGAGGTGCTATAGTAAATAAATCTTTCTGTGCGTAAATTCTTTAAAGACCATTGATTGAATTATATATACCAGATACTGCTGACCAACAAGGAAGGTATGGTGGGACTTGGCAGTTGTTCTTTATGAGTTTAATAAACTGGTAAGAAATCATATGGTTTACTTACTCGTCTCAATTAATAAAATAGCTGTAGTATTGCTGTGATTAAAAATGTCTGTTATTCCTTTTCAGGGTCGTCTTCATCTTCTTCTTTCTTGTTGCCTTATCAGCCATACCGGGATTTAATAGATATATGTAATTACCACTAATAATTACTCACATAGATTATGGTAATCATAGCATAATTACCCCTTTTTTCAGTAATTATCGTTAAATCTAATAAAAAAGCTTGCAGAACTATGTAAAGTCCTTTAATCAAATTTATATCCACTCCTGTAATTTTAGCAGTGCAGCTCGCATTCTAAAAATATCTCCTGGCAGTATTACAATCATTAGTATTACCATGTAATTTTAGTGGTTGGTTGTTGATAAATTCTAGTTCGTCACAAAAACCTTTTGCACCATGTAAAAACTAAAAATGTGTGTTGTAGCGGCTAAGAATACTACAAAACATTACATTGCTTGTGGTATCTTATATCTTTAAACGAGCAATTCTTCTGTATTTCTATCGCCGTCGAGAGCGACAATAGCCCAGTTGGGAAGTTGTCCAGTCGCATTCAAACAACGTGAAATCGAATCTCAGTGTAATTATTATTATGTTTTTTTAATTATTGATATTTTAAATTTTTCATAATTTTTATTTATATATATCTAAATATGTTCGTCAAAAATTCAGTTTACAAAAAAAAAAAAAGAATATACCGAGCAAAGCTCGGTCAACCAGATATTAAGATAATTAAGAGCTTTAAATCGATCTGCAACAACTACATTTCCAAGGACGCTTGACGTCAAACAGGTGACCGGTAATAAAACTATTGCTAATAACATTTCGCAAAATGTACAATTGCAGAAGATTATATATTGCGTCGACCCAAAGGCAATGGGATAAAAACAGGATAATGATAAGGATAAAAAATAAATGAAATGTCAGTTATATAATAGCTATAGGAGAGAGAGATAGGTAGATTTGTATATTTATGCCATGGCTATAAATTTGAAGTGCGGTTGTCGAAAAAAAAGTATGATAAGGTAAGACCCAAATAATTCACCGCTGTTGCAATATTAGCAAGGATCTCCGTAAAATATCTTAACACATTTTATTTATACCACACTGAAATTTTAATAAGAACTTAATTAAACTTTGGCGTTGATTCAGTTTACGCCAGAGATGCTTGGCGTGTACGCGCGATGTGAAAATTGAATAGCCGCTAAAAGTTGATACTCATTTTTGTTTACTGTTACGTCTACTGTTTTGAATATCTGGGCGTTGACTTGTTTTAAATGTAAATTATCATTCATGATATGAAATATACAACATAAACAAAATTATGTAGTCTGTTAATTTCTTAACTCGTCGCAATCATCGGTGCCGACCTGACGCTGCCGGCCATCGCTAGGGCGATGGTCGACAGCGTCGGGAACTGGGACGCGGTCGCAGCCTTCTGCGAGACAGTGATCTCGCAGAAGGAGGCGGCGGATCGTCTGCGTGTGGAGCGCAGCCTCGATGAGGAGATCCGCCGCCGGCGACTGGGGCGGCGCAGACGCAACTATCTGCGCCTCATGCCGCCCTAGCCGAGGCCGCGGGTGACGTGACCGGGGATTAGTCCGTCACCCGCCGAGAGGCCGACCGCGTGAGGAAAGACCGACGTCCTCCCCGAGGGGGGGACGTCGGTCGATGGGAGGGTACCCCGCGTAGGGGGTATTCCGTCGGGCCAACCACTGACGACAAGTAAACCTGCTCCGGTGGTCGGCCCAATGACGAAGGCGAGGTGGTTTTCGGTTTTTTTTTGGGTGGGTCGCGGTCGGCGCGCCTCCGCACCACTCCGTCCGGGGCGACAGAGGGGCTTAAGCACGCAACTCCCGCGACCCACCCGAAAACCACCTCGCCTTCGTCATTGGGCCGACCACCGGAGCAGAGTTAACTTGTCGTCAGTGGTCGGCCCGACGGAATAACCCCTACTTGGGGTACCCTCCCATCGACTTTCCTCACGCGGTCGGCCTCTCGGCGGGTGACGGACTAAGCCCCGGTGGTTTTTGGGTGGGTCGCGGGAGAAGCGTGCTTAAGCCCCTCTGTCGCCCCGGACGGAGTGGTGCGGAGGCGCGTCGACCGCGCCCCACCCAAAAAAAAAAAAAAAAAAAAATAGTTGTATTAAAATGCGAACCAAAAATTTAGTACTCTGTTATAAAATGTTAAGCGAACGGCAAAGTGTGATATTTATCACAGTTAATATGAACAAGGAATTTATCGTTACTAATATTATAAATGCGAAAGTATGTTTGTTTGTTACGCTTTCACAATTAAACCACCCAACCGAGTTCAAAAATTTCTTTCACCAATGGAATGCTATAATACCAGGAAGTAACATAGGCTACATTTTATCCCGGTATTCCCACGGAAACAGGGATTACACGGGTAAGATGACTGATACTGAAGCGAAGCAAGGGCGGGTTCTTAGTATAATATATATGGTCTCCCTGAGCCCAGACAGAAGAACAATAGAAGTTACTATATAACTCATATTATTTATTTTTGGTTAAGAAATATGAATAACTATCATACAGAACACCTAGGTGTGATTGGCAGGCAGTTTTTAGCCGGCCAACAAAAAAATTACTATGCATTGATTAAGAATATATTTATCACCTTTAAATCCTTTACATTAACTTCTCGTAACAAAGCTCGTTTAAAAAAAAATAGCTCATAATGGCCGTACAGAAGAATAAGGCAGAGGTGTTTTTAGATTTTCACAAACTATACACGAACAGAATTTGCATTAACACAGTAGGTATATTCATAAAGGGTGAGCTTGAATATTAATTATTCAACAGTAAAATTACTCATGCATGAGGTGCAAATGACATTTCACGATGTTGGTGATAAGAATGATAACATGAGTGCTATCCCTACATGCTTAATTTGACAATGTATAATTCTGAGTTTTCCTTTTCTTGAAGTGATGTTATCTATACCAATAAATAAAATTGGAGTGTCTGTTTGTAATGTCAAAATAATAGGCTTTTTTCATGCTCACATGGGTTATTTGCACGACACCTATGCCTAAAATAGCAATTAAAAAATTTTTGTCTGTCTGTCTGTTTGTTTGTTCCGGGTAATCTTCAAAACGGCTGGACCGATTTCAAAAAATTTTTCACCAATGGAAAGCTATAATATCAGGGCGTAAACTAGGCTATACTATATTTTATCCCGGTATTCCCACGGGAACGGGAACTACGCGGGTAAAACGACTATAACCTATAACCGAAGCGAAGCGAGGGCGGGTTGCTAGTCTGCATATAAAGGTAGTTGTGTTTTATGACACCTACAGGCAATTGGGGGTTAATGTAGTGAAACACCCCTAAGTTGGTTCAATATTGATTTATTTTTTTAATACACTGCACCTAGTTACAATTAATGTACCTACAATATACTACAGTTAATAATTCATAATAGTAGTTCGCCCCTAACCATGCATAAAATCCGTAGAGGAGTGTTATTTACAATGTATTCTTAATTGATAGCCACATGGATTTAATAAGATACATAGCATAAATATATACATTACTAGCAATCCGCCCTCGCTTCGCTTCGGTTATAGGTTATAGTCGTTTTACCCGCGTAGTTCCCGTTCCCGTGGGAATACCGGGATAAAATATAGCCTAGTTTACGCCCTGATATTGTAGCTTTCCATTGGTGAAAGAATTTTTGAAATCGGTCCAGCCGTTTTGAAGATTACCCAGAACAAACAGACAGACAGATAGACAAAAATTTTTTAATTGCTATTTTAGGCATAGGTGCCGTGCAAATAACCGTGTGAGCATGAAAAAAGCCTATTATTTTGACATTACAAACAGACACTCCAATTTTATTTATTGGTATAGATACATATATAACACAAATACGCTAAATACAGACCTACCAACTTCGTCGTGATTTTATTAATTAACCAAGGGAGCGATCTCGGCTACTTTTCAGCCCGGAAGCGCAATTTTCTTAGGGTATTAGCGTGTGATGGGTTTTAGTCATGCTTTTAGTATCACCGAACCTCATTGCACGCATTCACACTCCCTTCACTTTCTTCACGGTAGCCAGCGGCCTTGCAAAGGTCCATGAGCAGCAGCAACACTTTTTTTTTTTTTTTTTTTTATGGGTGGGCTATGGTAAGCGCACGCGCGGTCCAGTCCGTCCGGGGCAATGAAAGGACGGCGCGCGGGCCCATAACCCACCCGTACCCACGTCACTTCGTTGTTGGGCCGACCACCGGAGCAGATGTGACTTATCGTCAGTGGTCGGCCCGACGGAATACCCTTTCAGGTACCCTCACCTCCCGACATCCTGGGACGTTGGTCGCCATCGCGCGGTTAGCCACACTGCGGGTGACGGACAATTCCCCGGTCCGATCACCCGCGGCCTCGGCTAGGGCGGCATTAGGCGCAGATACTCGCGCCTGCGCCGCCCGAGTCGCCGGCGGCGGAACGTGTCGCCGAATAGGAGCTCTACTCGCACACGATCCGCCGCCTCCTTCCGTGAGATAACGGCCTCACAGAAGGCGGCGACCGCGTCCCAGTTCCTGACGCTGACGAGCATCTCCCTGGCGATGGTCGGCAGCGCCAGGTCGGCACCGATAATCGCGACGAGTTCACGGCGCTCTCCCTCCCACGCAGCACACTCCTCGAGCGTGTGCTGCGCCGAGTCCTCGTCGCAACTGCAGTGGTGGCAGGACGGTGTGCTCTCCCTCCTGACAATCTAGTGCAGGTACTTTGCGAAGCATCCGTGCCCCGTCAGCACCTGCACCAGTCGGAAGGAAAGCACCCCATGCGTCCGCTCCAACCACTCCATCAGCACCGGCCGGAAGGCCTCGACGGTCCTGACACCGTACCGAGGACTCTCCAGCCGGACTGCCCAACGGGCAATGACTCCACGGCGGGCGTCGACCCGCCAGGCGGTGATCTCCTGCAGGGAGACCATACCGCCGCGGGCGCGCGTCTCCGACACCCGCCGATAAATGTCGGCGAGCATCTCCGCCTGCAGGTCCCACGGGGGAGTTCCGGCCAAGAGGCACGCTGCCTCCGTCGACATGGTGCGGTAACCGCGTATGGCCCTGACCGCCATTACCCTCTGTGGTCGCCTCAAGAGGGCCCTCAGCCGGACGGTCAGGGACCCCGCCCACACCGGTGCGCCGTACAGAGCCATCGACCGGATCACCCCCGCGTACGCGTACAGCTGTCGGCACGTAGCGCTGGGTCCGCCCACATTCGGCATCAGCCGCGAAAGGGCGGACGCCGCGCCGACAAGCCGGGGAACAAGTCGGTGGAGATGCTCCCGGAACCAAAAATGCCCGTCGAGCACCAGGCCCAAGTACTTCATGTGGGCCTGGATGCTGATGGTGACCGACTTCACGGTGATCGAAGCGCCGGCGGGAGGCCCGGCGGTACGGAGGCCATGAAACAAAAGGGCCTCCGTCTTTTCCAGGGCTACCCTCAACCCCAGCGCTTCGATCCGCCTGACAATCTCCTCGGTGCCAGGCGTGCCGCCTCCTCTAGTGTCCCACCCCGGGCTGTGACGAGTGTATCGTCGGCGTAGCAAATTACACCCAGCCCGGGTGGGAGGCTTCCTCTCAACGCCCAGTCGTAGCCGATGTTAGCAGCAACACTTACCATCAGGTGTACTGTTTGCTCATTTGCCACCATTTGCAATAAAAAAGAAGGATTTTCTTAGTTAGTTATCTTTAATATCCTCGGCATTAAAAAGGAATATACTTAAATGCATTCTCTCCGTATGGTGACCGAGCATTTGGATTCAAATTGATCTTGCTAATATATTTTTATTGAAGAATTCGTACAAAAATCACGTAAACATTCTTGATTCATTCAGTCTATAACGTCACTCATAATGAGCATACTAATACGCAGTCCAGTGGATGCCTAATTGTCGCGGTATATAACCGCATACGGAGAACATCCTTCATTGGAAAGGCAGGTACTGTAGGGGGGAAAATTAGTAAAGTTACACAATGTTAACTATTAACAGTGATATATATAAATAGACAGCCTCATACAAGTCACGGGTTTGAAGGCATAATCTTTCAAAGTTTACTTCTGACCTTTTAAAGTTGCGTCCATGAAATCGTAAATTATTAATTGCTTTGATGACGAAGAAACACATTATATACAAACCGGTGTTTCTAAAAGATTAAAACGAAGATGTGCAGCTCGAAACATCTGTGATCTCAATTTCACGTACAGGTTGGAATTGCTGAAGCGGCAGTGAGATATCGTATCACTGTGTACTCGACCGGATCTTTTATCGAGAGTGCTGTGAGGAACTATTTGACTTGGCACCACCGTCACCCTTTCACCGTCGTACTACTCGACACCGTAGCAGGGTTAATTCATGTTTTCTAGAAGGGTTATGGTCGCTGTTTCTTACTATAGGTTTCTGCTGCCAAATTTCCCGAGCGCTATGACATGTCCTTAATTAAACGAGGTGTAAGAAGAGAACTTTCTTCACAGTAGGCTAGTATACAGTAATCTGTGTCCTTGGTATTACAAAGGACTAAGAGCGACAGTATCACTTACTATAAGTTTAGTGTGTTGTTTGCTCATTTGCCACCAACAGGAATTAAAGAAACCGATATGTATATGCTACTTAAAACATTTATTTTTAAATTTTTCAATGAAATTCAAATATATACGTACGTAATTATTTTATTCAACAATATTTCATCATTACTTTGAAAATATCAAAGCCAAATTTTTCAGATACTTTAACTTTCAAATTGCCCGCTAGGATCTTTTGGCATTAATCCAAAGCAATGCACTGGTTGGTAGTAATAGAGTCAATGAAATAATTAAAAAGAAGTTTTAGAATGAGACAATGTGTTGTCAGTTTTTAAATTTGTATTTCATTTTTAAACGAACGTCTGTATAGTAAATGCCTATATTTTAAGTTAAGTATCCGATCTTATCCCAATCACTTAGGATTGATGCAATGTATAAAATAAAAAGTGGTAACTCTTTTTCTACCGCACATATTCTAAGAATTTATGGTAATCATTTTATGAACGACCGCTGGGATCCATTTACGCGCTATTCCCCTGCCGATGATAGATGAGGGAGTGTGTGTGGGACTCGTCACTCGAAATATCCATTAAAAGCACAGCGGTTCTGTCGCGCATTTACGGTGTACGGATTGATGGTTCAACGACATTCTTTACCCGACATTCCAACGTTTTGCGGTTTGGCCATGTCCTGTAATCATTTAGGGTGGCAGGAGAGGCGCATAGTGGCGTCTCCTTTTCCCTAGTCGCCGCCAGCGGAGTGAACCGGCGGACGTAAGTGCCTAGCGTGCCCGCAGCGAGGTTTCTTTCCTTGTCATGACAACCTCACAGAAGGAGGTCATCGACGATCAGCACACGTCGCTGCCGAACATCATAGCAATAACGACACCCACAAACAATGTAAAGGTTAGTAGTATTCGCAGTTGCTACTACACAGCGATTTACAAATATGAATTTATCTTATAATATTTACTTAGGTATTACTGGTCGGTTTCAAATTTTCGGCCGGCAAAGCATCATTTCCATAAATTAGAACTTTTTCATATATTGGTTGTTTTTGGGATAGAAAAGGTTTTATTGAATTAAAACACACAATCAAAGACTCCAAATATTTTAATTAAAATCCATACTAATATTATAAATGCGAAAGTAAGGATGTTTGTTTGTTTGTTTGTTTGTAACGCTTTCACGCTTAAACCACCGAACCGATTTCAAAAATTCTTTCACCAATGGA
The DNA here is from genome assembly GCA_032191425.1 of Lymantria dispar. Classification (NCBI taxonomy): domain Eukaryota; kingdom Metazoa; phylum Arthropoda; class Insecta; order Lepidoptera; family Erebidae; genus Lymantria; species Lymantria dispar. Next base: position 13,397,111 of record CM063451.1, read on the forward strand.
AAGCTATAATATCAGGGAGTAACATAGGCTATATTTTATCCCGGTATTCCCACAGGAACGGGAACTACGCCGCGGGTAAAGCGACTGAAACCGAAGCGAAGCGAGGGCGGGTTGCTAGTATCATATAAAATTAGCTTTTTGAGTAACACAAATGCGCGACTTCGTTTCACGAGTGACATTTGATTGTTTATTGTTGAGAATATTGGTTAAGCTAATGATAATCGTTTTATTTATGCATAATTGTTATTCTATATAAAAATAACGAGTACAATAATGTAATATTTTATCATCGATGTAAATATTTATAAAGTCTCTTTTATTATTATCTTTACATATTCTTTCTTTACTAATTGTACGTAGGCATACATTATTTTTTTTTATTTTGACTCTTAAAATAAGTATTGTGGATACTATAAAAAGTGTTTTTCAAGCATTTGTAAAATATATCATCATCATCATCATCTTCATTTTAGCTCGTATACGTCCTACTGGTGGGGCTCGAACCTCCTCTACAATAAGCGGGATATTGATCTTACTATACAATGTTGGTCAGACAGGTTGGTAAAGGTTTTTATTTCGAGTTTTCCTTTTCTTGCACAGATTTTATATGCATATGATATCCCTTAGTCGTCTTTTACGACATCCACGATGGTAATTTGTATTCTTACTCCGTTACCACATGGATTATGATGTAAAATATATACGAAAAAATATTTTAGGTTAATTAGTTTTTAAAACAATTATCAAGCACATTTGATAATACTTATAAATCGAAGAAAGTCTTTTTCATGTGCCGTAAGTTCCGTCGTCGACACTACAAAAGTTTGATTTATCCATTTATTTCTACGACTTTGAGATTGAAGAATTCGTTGCTTGATTCTCATGGCTAATTGCAATATCGCTAAGTGTTAGGATTCTCGGCTTCGAAGACTCACTTCCTGAAATCTTATCATGCAACAGGCGGTCAGGCGGCAACTACAGCTTTTAGACGTCCATAGGTGAAATGGGCTGGATGGAATCCCTGCAGTGGTCCTAAACACGTACGCCCTGTATCGACTCCCATCCTCACGCGCTTATGCCGACTTTCCTACGATATTAATAGGGTTCCGTATTTGTGAAAGGTAGCCCATGTTCAAACAATCCCTGAAAGGGGAGATCGGTTGAATCTATCGAATTACAGGCCAAGCGTTCAGCCTAAATATCGCAAAGGCGTACGATAGGGTCTGGCACAGAGCACTTCTATGGAAGCTACCATCATACGAAATCCCCGAGAGACCCTGTAATTGGATTGCCAGATTTTTGGATGGCTGGAGTATAAAAGTCAGACTCTTGCTGTGGCACCATGACCATTAATGCTGGTGTACCACAAGGCTCTGTGTTATCCTGTATGTCAAGACCATACTCTTCATAGAGGACATGCGTTGCTATGCGGATGACAGCACAGGTGACGATTGGTTAACCGAGCTACAGAATATGTCTCGAAGTACACAGGAAAAAAGGATTCAATTCGTCTGAAATCAAGCGCTCTCTAGAGCGGGCCTTGGAATGTTATGAACGGCACTTAGTTCAGTTCAATCCTACAAAGACACAAGTTTGCACTCACTGCAAAGAAGGAACCGTTTGTCATGGCACCTCAGTTCTAAGGAGTAGCTTTTCAAATTTCTAAGAGTATTGGGATCCTCGTCGTCGAAATATTAAGCAAAGTCCGATTTGGGCATAATTTGGTCCTCCAAATTGGCAAGCAAAAATTGGGCGTCATGAACAAAGCCAGACGGTACTTCACATTGAGACCGCCCCTTATGTTATACAAAGCACAAGCTCCTCCTCATGTAGAGTACTCACTCACATGCTCACATGTCTGTGCAAGCACACTCAAATATCAGCTAGACCCACTTTCAGCAAAAGTGTGCTATTTAAATTATCGGGGATCCCAATCTTGCGGTCAGGTTGGAGTCATTGAAACAACAGAGCGACTTTGAGTCACTCTGTGTACTCTACTGGCTCTTGCATGGGGAGTACTCTGCGGACCAACCAAAGTGCAACTTGACACGGTAGTAGAGTTAATCCATTTCACCTTAAAACATTGTGGTCATCAACTGTACGCTTCTAGCGATCATTTCTCCCACAGGCTCTGAAATAAACTATCTGCTGCTGTATTCCCCGAGCGCTACGGCATGTCCTTCTTTAAACTCAACTTTATGAGAAAATTTTAGCCCATAATTTGTAGAGAAATCTTTTTCATTACAATTTAGCGACTCCTTCAAATTTTTAACAGTAAAAAAGAAAAATTAAAAGGTGAAATTTTAGCATAGGGTTCTCCAGTTTATGTATTAGGTGCCGTGGACCGAGTTTTGTTTTTTATTATTTTTAATTCCTTTCGATGTATTTTGTTAATATCTTTCTCCAATTTCATATATGGGAGATAAGGAATGTCCTTATTATTCTGAAATTATTTATATAATGTCAACCTATATTTACGAATAGCGCATTTGCGGCTGACACAGTCTAAACTATATTTAACGCAATACAATTTAATAATAAAATTATTTAGAAAGTCTACTATAGGGCCTATATTAGCTGTTTAATATGTACTAATACTTATCTATTAATTGTAAAAGTTCGTTAGACTCTTTGGCTGCGCGTCGACGCCCGTCGAGACGTCATCGTCCGTTGGTCCAGACCGGCTGGAGGGGCCTCGATACGGTGTCTGGGCCGTGGAGGCCTTCCGGCCGGTGCTGATGCAGTGATTGGAACGGCGGCACGGTGTGCTCTCCTTCCTACTGGTACAGGTCTTGACGGGGCATGGATGCTTCGGCAAATACCTGTACACGATCGCTAGGAGGGAGAAAACACCGTCCTGCCACCACTGCGATTGCGATGAGGACACGGCGCAGCATACGCTCAAGGTCTGTGCCGCTTGGGCAGAGCAGCGTCGTGAGCTCGTCGCAATCATCGGTGCCGACCTGACGCTGCCGACCATCGCTAGGAAGATGCTCGGCAGCATCAGGAATTGGGACGCGGTCGCAGCCTTCTGCGAGGCAGTGATCTCGCAGAAGGAGGCGGCAGGTCGCACGCGCGAGGAGCACAGCCTCGACGAAGCTACCCGCCGCCAGCGACTGGGGCGGCGCAGGCGGGACTACCTGCGTGCCATGCCGCTGTAGCCGAGGCCGCGGGTGACGTGACTGGGGATTAGTACGTCACCCGCCGAGAGGCCGACCGCGTGAGGAAAGACCGACGTCCTCCCCGAGGGGGGGACGTCGGTGGATGGAAGGGTACCCCAAGTAGGGGGTATTCCGTCGGGCCGACCACTGATGACCCTAGCTAGCAAGTAACCCTGCTCCGGTGGTCGGCCCAACGACGAAGGTGACGTGGTGTTCAGGTGGGTTGCAGTTGTGGGGTGCTATACGCCCCTCTGTCGCCCCGGACAGAGTGGTGCGTGGAGCGCGCCGACCGCAGCCCACCCCAAAAAAAAAAAAAGACTCTTTGGCTGACTTTTTGCTTATAGTTTATGATACTTTCTTTTCATTTTCTACTTTAAATTCGTTGTTCGCGCGAGGAATCTATTCTATTATACTTACTTATATTACTTGTTTTTTTCCTTTTTGCTTCCATTTGATATTATTTTCCTTTTGCACGACGTCGAGCATTCAAAAATTAAATACAAACACGGTAAAATGTTACTCGCGTAAACATCAGAGTTAGTATTTGCTAACACCACAGCGAATTTAAAAAAGTGGAGAATAATAACATAAACACCAATTATTTTATTTAATTATGTTTTAGCCCTAACTGATATCGTAAGTGGTCGGTCCAGGAACTGGGACAAGAGCAACCTCCCAATGTTTTATTGCTGTGACGTCAACAGAGAAATATTTATACGAGAAAAGGTTCATCGGCTAAGCGGACCACCGCAATAAAGGAGCTAGTTCCAGTAGCTTTCTAAGCGGGTACAATGTGGTCAGACCATATCCAGCCCAAAAAAGTTATTGCATTATGAAATATTCAAGAAAGGTACAAAACTTTAAAATAAAGTGGAAAGCCGTTAATGAAAATTATTAAGATCGCGATTAAAATTCATTATTAAAATATATTAATTCTTATTATATACCTACTTTCAAGATAGTTTCATAGTATATAAAGACACTGAGAATCTAGGCGTAAACAAGCTTAATAAGCTTAATTAATCTTTTTTAAGCCAATATCCTGATTTCATTATGACTTTATTAAAAATTCAGCGCCGTATAATTATGTTTATTATGATATTTCATAGTAATCCCTGTTTGTTATGGCAGCAATTTACACCTGGCCTTGTATTTACTTACCTGGCGCACCCCTGACCGTTTGACTGATGAAAAAATAATTTTTCACCACCACGTGTTCCATTGTTCTCTCGCAACATAAACGAGAAAACGGTACAAAGTACAATAAATGAAAAGTTTTGCACCCTCTAACGATGTTGACAATGAGTTGTGGTATTTTGTTTGTAAATTTTCTGTTTTACCAAAATTCTGCGGTGAATTATACTAATTAGGATAAGCTGTGCCAAAGAAAGAAGGCATTTTTTTAAATGTAAATGTTCTTTATAATATCTAAACGTCGAATTGTTGAACGGGAGCCTTCTCCACCTTCTTCTCAATGAGGAAGAAATTTAATGCCTATTTCACGCTCGTCGGGTTTAGTTCAATGGGTTTTGCTTCGCGTTTTTTTTATTTTTTAGTGAAGTGCTTACTTTTTTTTACGATTTGTGTTCAGTTCTTTGCCGCATGGTGACGGAGTAAGAATATAGTTCACCACCCCTTTCTTGCCCATGGGTATTCTTAAAGCAGACTAAGTGATATAGGTACAGATTACATCTATGCAAAACATGGAAAACTCGAAATGAAACCCATCTGACCAACCCGTCTGTCCAGCGTGGAAGTCAATAATCAAATAAGTCAATTGCCCGCCTATTGAGGATTAGGCGCGAGCCCAACAATGGGATACATATGAGCTGATATGACGATGATAATGCACAGTTGTTAGTCACTGGATGACTTTTACAACTTGAATCAGACTATGGGTGAATGTTGACCGTTCGTAACCCAATTTAATAAGCTATGGGACCTTACCTAAGGCCATTCCTTTTAAAGTACGTATTTCGATTTAGGGCGTTGCTGGGTGCAAAGTGAATGTTCCCACGTTTGGAGTAAAGACTATTTCGCGTCGCGGTTTTGCACTTTGTTGGAGAGAACGAATCCGCAGGTAGTTATGTAGTATGGCTAAGTGTGCCGTGTAGACTTTTAACTGATCGTTATATTAAATTTGCAGAAAGAAAATCTTTATTTTTTTTTAAACTTTACTATCAAAGTAAATCAATACTTGTAACTGAAAGAACGCTTTCAAAATGGCGCACTTTTGTCCGACGCACAATAGGCTATTGTTGATTTCCTTCAATAATTACCTATGAAGGTTATATTTATAAGGCAGCGATGTGAATATATTGTCGATATTTCAGCCAGGAGAGAGAAAAAAATATATTTTAAAGATTATATTTTATTTTTTATGTCTCAGGCATTTTGTTTTGCTAATACTAGGCAGGGGTGGGTTGTAATATACCTATTTACACTTTTGCCTAGTAATAAAGAACCCTTTATGAGTAAATATATTATTTTCCATATGATGAAGGAGTTAGAATTAACTTTACACCTCTCTTTTTCTCATGGGAATCGTAACAAGAAATTAGTTTCATATAAGCGGATACAATCACTACAAAGGAATGGAACCACTTGGGATCAAATATCTAATTAGAAGGCTTTATTTGAGGTTCAACGGTGAATTCAACTCATTTGGACAACGTTCGAGATATGTGGTAATATCAACAACATCTCGTTCAGTTAGCCAGTATTTATTAATATTTGCTGGAAATAAGTATAAGACATAAGAAAGCAAGATGTAAAGGTCGTGCAACTTACTCGTAGTATGCCGTACGTAGGTATGCTGGAAGATCACTATGAGACCAAACGGTGTATAATGAATGGAGTCGTTTAATTTTTTTTACCATTACATAAATATATGGTATATAAACATTTAAAAAGTTACTAATAATAAAATACTGTATTACGTAACAATCTTGGCTGTTACTGAATCTAGACTAAATATTTTTATCATGATAAAATCTGAAAAGGTTATAGGTAAATATTTATATATTTTTTTTTGGGGTTGGGTTGCGGTCGGCGCGCTCCTCGCACCACTCCATCCGGGGCGACAGAGGGGCGTAAACACGCACACCCGCAACCCACCCCACGTGCACGTCGCCTTCGTCGTTGGGCCGATCACCGGAGCAGAGTTACTTGTCATCAGTGGTCATAATAGTGTATATATTTTAAAAATACAACATTTTTTTTTGCGCGCGGTATCAGATTATACAGGAAGCCAGTCCACATGGTAAGCTGTCCCTACTCGTGGACATAGCAATATGGTAACGATCAAGATTACTGAACCTGTGCCTTTAAGATCCACCTCTACTAGTGGACTAGTTTTTTTTGGGGACAGACTATGGTAGTCACCCCACGCCTGATCCGTCCGGGGTGATGGAGAGGACGGCGTGCCACCTCATAACCTGCCATAGTCAATATCTCTCTATGCCATGAGGGCGTGTCGCTGGTACGCGTCCTTGTCTTTAGTGACTAGTCCGGAGGATTACTCTTTCGGGTACCATTTCGAGTCAATGTCCCGGCGTATTCACCATCGAGACATCGCCCTCATGCAGTCGGCCTCTCCTCGACTGACCAGATTAATCTTGGATCTACTCCCGAGTTAATAATCTATTACATACATTAAACAGGTGCCGTAGAGATTTAAAAGCAAAGCGAGTCTATTCTAATGAGTTCAATTCCTACGCAAGATAATACCTTGTGTACTTAATTCCTTCTCCACATTTGGTTGATTTGTATATGATTTGTGTTGGTTAATTGTATGTTGATAAACTTTTGGCAATACAAAGAAAATACAAATAACACAAGCAACAGAATTTCTTTCATTAGGTACTGCGGGATGTTGTCTTTAAAAAACACCTAAATGAATTCCTTTTCTATTTTAATGGTTTGTTTTAAAATTGGCACAGAGTTGATAATTTCATTTTGACATGATATATGTATCTCAGACGTCTAAAACACACGAAAGACAATGGTCGCCATTAATAAAAAGAAGATAAACCATCTTCTCGAAGATGGTTTAACTGATGTCACATTATATTATTGGATAGGTATAGATGATGATCTCACATTATAGTATATGACGTAGCAGGTAGCGCCGTGTTGTTTTTAAAAGCAATGACGTCAGCATGGCTAACGTCATCTACCTCGCTACTATGTTGATAGTGTTGATGGTGTTCCATGATAAACGTAATTGAAACAATAAAGTTGAAACAGTACTAGTGTTATTGAATTCTAGTTTAAAACTAAGTGGAGTCTAGAGCTCCGCACTGTTCGGCTGCTAGCGATCGAATGAATGTCGTACCTTTTTTTTTTTTTTTTGTTTGACTTATACTCGTTCTAACCATTTATTTTACTTTTGACACATGCTTTAGGACGTAACTGTTTCATTATACGCAATTATTAACTTTGAAACGAGTGAGCAGAGAAATATATAAACTGCCCAATAATAATAGTATGGAGTGATTGGCATTGGCCAATCATTCCATACCAAAAGGTTGGACTGACGATACTGCTGCTTCTACTTCTGCAGTGCCAATGGGGAAAGGTGAACGCCTCATCATTTGCCATGCGGGAACTACAAAGGGATTTGTACCAGACGCTCTGTTAGCGTTCAAATCAAAAAAAACAGGAGACTATCATGAGGAGATGAATGCGGACGTGTATGAAAAGTGGTTCAGAGAAATGCTTACATCACTTGAAGAGCCATCAACAATATTTATTGATAATGCACCCTATCACTCTCGCCAAATTAATAAAATGCCAACACAGGCCAACAAAAAACACGAGATTATAAACTGGCTTCGTGATAATGGGGAAGATGTGGACGAATCCCTACTAAAAGTAGAATTACTTAAAATATTAAAAAGTAAAAAGCAGCCAAAACGATATGTCATCGACGAAATGGCAGCAGAATATGGGCATGTTGTAATCAGAATTCCTCCGTACCACTGTCAATATAATCCAATTGAAATGATCTGGGCACAAGTCAAAGGACACGCCGCAAGAAACAATACAACTCCTCCTTTCACAGCAAATAAAATGCTTGAACTTTTAAAAAACGCATGTGCTAGTGTGACGCCTGAAAACTGGGCGAGTGTCGTCAACAAGACAAAAAATATAATATTCTCTGATTGGGATCGGGAAATTGAATTTGACAACATACCTACACAAGAGTTAATAATAAACACTGCAGATGATTCAAGCGACGATTCGAGTTCGTATGAAGAATCCGACGATTCGTTATAATAAAATAATATTAAAATATTTTGGTTGTTTTATTTCATGTTATAGGTATGATGAGAAGATTTTTATATCTCCCTGATACAATTTTAACGTGTTGTCTATTACAACAATTCAAAACTCAGTTGTCAGCTGACTTAACTGCAAATAAGTGTAATCGATTATTTGCGATTCATTAGTTTGCACCGAATACTTTTGATCCTGTCACTAGATGCGATAGAACGTAACTTTTTTTATAACGGAAATGAATTATCACTTAAATTTTATGAATAGAGCTATTTACGGCATATTAATGTATTTAGTGGGTAATAATTAAGAGATGAAAGGAAATTCGTAACTCTATGTTTTATAAGAAAGAAAGAGAAAGAAAGAAAAACTGTTTATTTCTCCCTCGCGGAGGGATACATATTTGTACAACTTAGTTCACATATAGATAGATGTAAGAGCTGGGATCCCAACCCGCAAACTGCACGCGAGTAAAAGGATCGTTACTCGGCTTTATGTTGTAGTAATACCAAAACACTGTTTTTCAGGAGCGGCTTATGGTATGACGATTGTCAGCAAAATGAACGCAGACTACTTATTTACAACATATATATAACGATGCACAACTTAATTTTTTTGATATGCCGTAATTAGAATTTTATTAATTAGCTGACCCAATAGACGCTGTTCTGTTCAAATTAAAAAAAGGAATTCTTTTTGAAGTAATGCTACCTACTGGGTCCAAATATTAATCTAAAGCATTCTCGAACCCACTTGAATACACACAAAAAAGATCATCAAAATCAGTCCAGCCGTTTGGAAGGCATTCAATTACCAACACACGAGCAGAAGATTTATATATGTAAGATTAAACAATGAATAATATAATACCCATTGCATAAATAATATTTGACAAAAGGAATTTTATTTTTATAACAATTATTCTACTTGAATTTTAGAGATCATCATAGTAATCTTTCCTACTAATATTATAAACGCGAAAGTTTGTATGTGAGGATGTGAAGATGTGAGGATGTTTGTTGCTCTTTCACAAAAAAACTACAGAATGGATTTTGATGAAACTTCACAATAATATAACTTACATAACAGAATAACACATAGGCTATAATTTATCTCGATATTCCCACGGGAAGGGGAACTATGCGGGTAAAACCGCAGGGCGCTGCTAGTACTATTATATAAGTCTTTACAGCAAAATAGTCTAGACAGTTAAATAGAATATTATCAAAAACTGAGATTATTAAATTGTAATGGATATAATACATACACTAATACTTAGCATATAATTATACAACTTATGCTGTCGCCACGTAGGTACCGCTGAGACCTCTTCTCCCTTAAGTAAGTACGAGTAAGTACACTTTTCCATCACATACGTTAAGAGAGTAATTAGGAAGATTATTTGTACATTCACACCACTTTGTATTAAGAATAATTAAACTACAAAGTGTGTCGTACATTTTACACGATATCTTGGTGAATAGAATCGTATCATTGAAATATTATTTAGTATCGAATAACTGTTTTGTAGTGACAATTTAAGTATTTAAAAATAAAATATTAATTAAAAAACGTTTTAAAAACAAGTTTTTATTTAAATTCTCTAAAGCGAAGAAAAAGTGCTGGTCAAGACTATTCAAACGAGTCTAGACTCGACGGTTTCATCTTGTTTAGTTTAGAAGTTGCTATGACCACCTTCCGACGCCATCTTGAGACCAGCTTACCATATTATTGCATTGTCACCGAAGTTACCTAAGTAAACCGAATTTCAACCTAATCTAACGACAAGAAGTGGTTCTAATTTAACTCGCAAGATTTGTCTTATAATAACAGGGCAAGTTAAATGAAAGCTTTTAAATAGTATGAGTTATGAGTTAGGCTTAGGTAAATATTATTACTATGGAGAGGATTAAATATGTTACTATTTTCCGTGTGGTGACGGAGTAAGAATATAAACCACCTTCTTTCTTGTCCGTGGGTGTCGTAAAAGACGATTAAGGGATATAATATGTATACCACATTTATGGAAGAGAAGAAATCTTACAATAATACCCTATACCAAAACATCTGACCAGCGTGATATAGTAGGGTAATTTCCCTTTCAAAGTAGAGGAAGCCTACGTCCAATAGTGGGTCGTATATGGGCTAAGATGATGATGAGAGCAAGGCAAAATAAATGCTTGTAATAAAAGGAAATACCTATGGTAATTATTTGATATTATTTCAAACTAATAGTTTGAGCTAATATCTTTATATCTCGTTAGGTTGACAAATATTATATACTAGCAACCCGCCCTCGCTTCGCTTCGGTTTTAGTCGTTTAGCCCGCGTGGTTTCCGTTCCCGTGGGAATACCAAGATAAAATATAGCCTAGTTTACGCACTGTTATTATAGCTTTCCATTGGTGAAAGAATTTTTAAAATCGGTCCAGCCGTTTTGAAGATTACCCGGAACAAACAGACAGACAAAAAATTTTTAATCTGTATTTTAGGCTAGGTGTCGTGCAAATAAACGTGTGAGCATGAAAAAAGTCTATTATTTTGACATTACAAACAGACAATCCAATTTTATTTATTGGTATAGACTAGCAACCAGCCCTCGTTTCGCTTCGGTTTCAGTCGCCTTATCCGCGTAGTTCCCGTTCCCGTGGGAATACCGGGACAAAATATAGCCTATGTTACTCCCTGATATTATAACTTTCCATGGATGAAAGAATTTTTTAAATCCGTTAGGTGGTTTAAGGTTCATTTCCACACATCAGTAACTGCACAGTACCGTAACGTGACCGTGATGCGACAGTGTGTTGATATCAGTGATAAAATTATTGTTTCATAAAACATGTACGAAGCTATGCCCACTCGTCCGACGCCGTACTGGCACAGTACCATCAGTATTCTCTCAGTAACTTTACAGTGACGTCGGAGATTATTTGCTATCGATATTTTTAAGGGCGCCTTCAAATTTTCCGCAAAGTGCCGCGCGGTAGCAGCGCGTCTGCAGCGCTGCGGCCGCGCTACTTTGTAAATCTATGTAAATAAATAACGCGCGGTAGCAGCGCTACACCGGCGCTGCAGACACGCATCAGTTCATCGATCGACTAGTGATGCGCGCACGTATTTTTTTGTATAAGTAGAGCAGAGTTTCTTCGTCATAGTCTATCGTGAAACTATGTACTACACTACGATCCTCAAACCTAGCGACAGCAGCGCGTCTGCAGCGCTGCAGCGCTGCCTCCGCGCGTCACTTTGCGGCAAATTTGAAGGCGCCCTAATATTACGGAAGGATGGAAGACGAAAAATTAATAGAACTTGTGCAGGAATACAAAGTATTGTACGATCTGAGCTATAAAAAGTATCATCATCATCATCTTACTTTTATGCCAATTACTTGGGGTCGACGCAATATGTCATCTTCTTCCATACAGTCCTAACAGACGTCATCTCTGCAGTCACTCCCAGACTATCCACGCCATGTTAAATGAATTATCATACATTCGAAATGATTCGTAATATTTTCTTTGATCTTGAATTAAATGAGAATACAGTGTAGCGAATTCGCCTTCTTTGTCGCGCGTTTTCCAGGCCTCCAGTACCCAGATGCTCCTCCTTTTTTGAGGTGCAGCTCTTCTTCATCTAAAAGTAAAGCTATCACAGCCAAACGTGTATTTGAAAGCCATCGTCATATCATTCACTGGCACGGTACTAAAGCTATTACGGAGATGTGTGAACAGACAGCACTGTGAATTCACTGACACTGATAATACTGTGCAGTTTGGGTACTGTGCAGTTACAGATGTGTGGAAATGAACCTTAAAGCGTGAAAGCATAACAAACAAACAAACTTACTTTCTCTTTTTTATTAGTAAGGATTAAGATTTTCTCCTCCTCATTATATTCTGTTAGTAAATGTTGTTTGCCTGACATCAGAGTATTTCCATTGTTATGATACAATCATATAAAACCTTTGCAACAATGTGTGGCATTTGTATATTGTCATTAAACTAAAATACAACAACTTATAATGTATTTCTTGTATTTGCGTTGAAAACCTATGATATTTAAACAATTATTTTATTGTGATAATAAAATTATACCTGTGCATGTTCACGGAAAGACTAGGAAAGACTGTGTGACTATACTTTCATAATTATGAACGCTGAAAAGCACTTGAAATGTTGGAATAGTGAAAACAAAATGAAAATGCAATAAAATGCGCATTTTTTTCCATTACTCAGGTTTAATATTCATGTAAACATCAGATTTCATCATTTTATAGTGTCACGTTTTACAAGCCAACAAAGTATACAAAATATATTGATACCATTTTTCATTAAAATTTTAATTAGTACCAAAGACAGTTGGAATATTAATGTTACATATTGAATGGTTAATAACATCAAGAAGTCGTTGATATGTCATATAGATTGCCTTAAGGCTGTGCTTGGAATTTTGGTATCGTTTATAAATACCATTCCGTCCATTCCGTCCGAGGCGACGAAAGGACGGTCCATAACTCATGCGTACCCACGCTGCCTTCGTCGTTGTGCCGACCACCAGTGCCGAGTTCTTTGTCCTCAGTGACCGGCTCGCAGGCGCGAGTATCCGCGCGTAATGCCGCCCTAGCCGAGGCAGCGGGTGACTGGACCGGGGATTTAGTCTGTCACCCGCAGAGAAGCTGACCGTGCGACAGCGACCGACGTCTCCAAGGGGAACGTCGAGAGGAGAGGGTACCCCGCGACCGGGGTATTCCGTTGGGCCGACCACTGACGACAAGTCACCCTGCTCCGATGGTCGGCTCAACGACGAAGGTGACATAGCTACGGGTGGGTCACGGGGCCACACGCCGCCCCTCCGTCGTCCCGGACGGGGTCGGGCGACGGGTGCGCCGACCATGGCCCACACTCAAAAAAACAAAATAAAGCCTCACCTATCGACGTCCCGTGACAGATTACCATAGGGTTATATTTCGAGTTTTGTAGTAATAGTAGATACATTGAGAAAAAATCTATAAAATAGTTGAAAGATACTTGCTCGATGCCTAGATAGCATATTCGTGTTTTGAGATTCTTGCGAAAAAGACAAAATTATGAAATAAATTCTTCCTTTGTCAGTGCATGAAAAGCGCTTATAAGCAATTTTCACTCACTGGATAAATAAGTCATCTATCTAGCAACATGCATAATGTTCATTAGGACTAACTCCTGCGTGAATAGCGTCAACTATAACTAAGCATAACTCTCCAAATGCAGAGTTGCTTAATTAAATATTCACATTGAAAATCAGCATCAGAATACTCCAACGTGGAGCGGTCGTAAATCCATCTAGTCTCTCCGTGTCGTATCACAATATTTCAAAAGGCATTCAAGCTACTACTGTCAAAGAGAAATTCAGAAACCTTTAGTGAAATTTATATCACAAGTATCCGAATCATTATTTCATTTTTCTTTTTTATTTTCTTCCCTTACGTATCTCACTGTTCTTCACAAGCCCTTTTACAATTAAATGTATATCGACCTGATCTTTACGTTGGCCTGACGGGTAGACTTTTATTTATAATATAATAGACTTTTATTAATACGCTGCCTTCTCTTGCAGTAATGCTACCTTCTTTGCCGAGTTGTGATGGAATAAAATACAATTCACCATCTCTTTATTTCCCGTGGCCATCATAAAAGATGATTAAGGGATGAAAGTAATATTAACACAAAAAGAGAAGGCAAACTTGAAATGGAACCTTGTATTAATTCGCTTTATCAGTATAGTAGATCATTTCACCTCTAGTTAGAAGAAAACTCTTTTCCAACAATAGGACTTATATGAGTTGAGATAAAGAAAAAGAAAATAAAATAATAAATATGCGTTAATAAATGATTACGTTTTACCTTTTTTCGGTCAGATTTTGATTTGGGCTGATCACGAACATCAAGGACTCGGTCCAGACTATAGCCCGAAGAATAGAAGGAACCGGTGATCGCTTCACCACTTCCTTCTGCTAAATTAATTTTAAATAATGATATCTGATGATTACGGGAGCACTACACAATAGATGTCTGTAACTGATAAATGTCTGTAATAACGATGACTTGTTGGACGTGAGACACCTTAGTCCGCCCGTGACCATGAATGCTGCAAAGTGTTCGAAACGTCGGGCAATTAAAAATCAAATACAAAACCAAACTACCGGTGCAGAGTTCCTTGACTTCAGTTGTTGACCCGACGGAATACTCCGAGGGAGTACCCTCTCCCGTCGACGTCCCGGTCGATCGGTACCGGTAGTCCCCTATCGGGACTTTTCTGAGTTATAATAATATTTTAAGTTTTCTTGTAATTGGTGTACAAATAAAGAATTCTTTATCTATCTAAAATTTCTCGAGGCATTTTTTTTATGTCATTTACAAATTTCTTTATTTTATTTTTTTTTATTTTAATATTGTTGGAGTTAATGTAGTTTGCTAAAATGTTCACATATGAGGAATGAACGTAAGTGAGCAGGTTGAGAAGGACGCCGCATTGAATGGAACAGCAAGGATATCATATAAAGACAATAATCTTTTGGGCCATAAGAAAAAAAAATGGTTGCTTGGGTTTTCCATCCAGACTATACTTACAAGGTGAACTATCCGTAAAGTGAAGTGAAGCTCAAATAAATGTAAATTAGAGCAAGTATGACCAAGTTTGAGACGGTAAACAATAGATGTCACTTTTTGTTTACTTTAAATTTGGGAAACCAAGGTTGGAATGTCAATCTGTACAGATACCATAATATTTTATTATTCCACTGTTCCTTCCATTTACAAAATAGTTTGTTCTTAGTAAAACGTAAAAGATCTCGGGAGAAATATTTAAATTGGCCAAGGCAACCATTTTGCTGCTGAACCCAGATAGCTTTTATCAGATATTTTCGATGCATCAGTGTATAAACAAATGAATTATTCCAGTGATTGCTCGTATAATATTGTAATAATTCCTCAGCATTAGTCGTTTTAGAAAACCACCATTATTAATACCTAAGTTTAATATTATATTTGGTTTATAGATTAATACCTCAAATGGGATTTGATACACCAGACATAAGGGATTCAATTCACTGGGCAAAACTGGAAATGGCAAACATAGGTAATTTCTGACAGTTTTACAAATTCAAGCAAATAAGGAAGGCTTTTATGTGTCCGCTATCCACAGCTGGAAATGCAAGGATTTTAGTAGGTAGTAAGGCTCTGACCCGCCTAGCCCCTTCCCCACTTCTCTATAAATACCTTTTGATGGGCTAAAATTATCCGTAGGTAACTCAGGTATAAGAGTTATCTTAAAATAGCAATAAATAGGCATCTATGCACATAATATAAAGAAGATTCTACAACTTTCTCAAAATGTTGGAGATGTCTTATTAAATATTAACTTTTTCTTTGCATTTTCTGAGAATATTTACCATAGTAATGTTTTTTTTTTTAAATCATCAGAAAGAAGAGATTTCGACGAATAAAAAACCCACCAACTTTTTTAAAAAACTGATTTCAAAAACCGATTTCAAAAATATTTGGACGTGAGAATTTTCGATTGAAATATGGGGTGCTTTTTCGATATTAAGTCAAAATAATAAAAAAAATTACACTGTGTTTGGGACATAAGAAGGTAAGTTTTCACCAAATTTCGTGCATTTTTTTATACAAAAAAAAATAAAAACGAAAAACTTGGTTATTTGAATTTTTCACATAAATTTTGAGGTTATATGAAAAAATATAAATACAAAAGTTGTAGATCTGTTTATTACCTACAACTTTGTCATTTAATTTTTATCCATAGGACTTGTAGTTTTGCCGGAAATCGAGATAAACTGTTTTATACCCTTAAAAACTCACCCCCACCCACTTCCCGACCTCAGATCGCCAGTAAATTATTTTTCCTTTCATTTTTGTTATATTCTTCCCCTTCCGTTCGGACCTCGATATCGAGCAGACGCGTTTAAATTCTATGCAGGTTAAATTAATTAAATG
Organism: Lymantria dispar; assembly: GCA_032191425.1. NCBI lineage: Eukaryota > Metazoa > Arthropoda > Insecta > Lepidoptera > Erebidae > Lymantria > Lymantria dispar. The sequence goes on from CM063451.1 coordinate 13,413,545, forward strand.
CAATTCAAATATTTAATTCGAAGATAATAGAAAATAAATAATAGAAGTGCATAAGGACGGAGGAGGTTGCTGTTTGGCTGTGCCTATGCAAGTTGCAACTAAGCTCCGCCTACGGGTCTACGGGTGAGAAAGACAAATATACTTTTACTAACACCACCATTATATCAAGTACCAGGAGGGTAGACAAATTAAGAGTCTATATGAATAATACGCCAATACTGAAGCAAAATTTGGAATCATTAAGTAGTGCTTTCGTAGCACATTGGATAAGAGGTGCGACTTAGGCGTTGGCCCGAGGATCAAATCCCGGCAGCGAGAGTTCTTTTTGTGAATCGAAATACTTTTTATTTTCATTTTGTTTTGAATTAATCATAAAAAGTTGAGAATATCGCAATATTGTTTATATATATTTTCTAGAATATTAAATATAGAAATTTACTATTTTCCGACTATCAACTACACATTATTGACTGCATACTATTCCTACACAACAAAATCTCTTTTGGTACACTATGCCATTAAGACATTCGCCCACACGATCTTCACCAGCTATAGCTTCTGGTACCAACCTTATTGGAGGAACTGGCTCTGCTACACAGGCATACGAATCGGATACTGCATCTGAGAGAAGTGGTATTGGATATATGTCCGTGAGACAGAAACGTAAACGTGAAGAGGATGATAACAAAGAACTAAAGAGCTAGATCTGTTCTCTATCGGCTAAGGTTGATCAAAATTTCGTTGAACTAAAACAAAAAAACGAGGAACTGAAAGAAAGTCTACAATTTATATCGGACAAATACGACACAATAATCAAAACACTGCGAAATCTGGAATCAGAAAGGGTAGAAGATAAAAAAACAATTCAGCGACTAGAAGAAAAAATAGAAGCCTTTGAACGCAAAAGCAAATCGACCTGTTTCGAGATACGTAATGTTCCTATTGTCCTACCTGATAATAATAAATTTGAAACAAAAGAGAATGCTACTGGAATTCTGAAAAAGCTGTCGAAAGTTATAGAGATGGACTTACAAGACTCTGATATCAGAGACATATACAGAATCATTACACCCAAAGAGGGCAATAGGCCTATCATGGTTGAGTTAAACAGTGTACTAAAGAAGAATAAAGTTCTACAAGCGGTCAGCAATTTTAATAGGAGAAAACAAATAAGCGAGAAATTGAATACTGGACATCTCAATATATCCGGAGCAACTAAGCCTGTGTATATATCAGAGGCACTAACCCACAAAACACAAAAACTTTTCTTCGCGGCTCGCCAATTTGCGCGTGACAATAGTTACGCCTACTGTTGGACTACGCGTGGCTTGGTATATCTGCGTAAGACTGAGGGTGGGCCTGCAAATCGTATCGATAACGAATCAAGCCTTACTAAACTTGAAAACAAAAAATGACTGTATTCTTCAGTTCTGGTTAGTTTCTTATGCAAAGTTTTTAGTTATTGGCATTGTTGCTACTTTAAGTTTATTCCATGTTTAATTTTATTATATTCGATACCTAGCAATACACAGTTAACACTATCCTTATTACACTCAGAAAACCACCATAACAGACTACTCTTCAAACAATCATACGTCATCCTTACTATCGTCCACATCTCAAAACCACACCTACCGCAATACATAACGCACACCACGCACACTAAACGCAGTTCTAGTTACTTAAATAAAGTTAATAATATGAGAGACCCTTCCCCCCTTAAGATGGCAAACCGAATTGAACTAATACAAACTACACATTGGTCAGAAATTCCGATCGGTTATTATACTTATTGTACATATTCGATATAATAAAACTTTCAGATGATATAGATCAAGTATCTATATCTCATTCACAAACCGTAGAAGTAGAGGTATGTCATAAAATCATACCAGCGACTCCAAAACGCTTGCTTTGTATGACGCAAAACATACGTAGTATAAATTGTAACATTCTGGCTTAGAAGTTCTTTTAGCTCGGTTAAAACTTAATTGCGATATAATTATTCTGACGGAATGCTGGCTTCCATGCACATCTGCTATACCAGTTCTAACTGGATATTGCCATGCATCAACTACTCTTAATTACAAACAAAATGATGGAGTAGTTGTCTACTACAAAGAACAACTCAAAATAACCATAAAGGAACCAAACTTACTCGAGTGTAACTCCATAATAGCCACTTTGGAAAATCAAACGGCCATTTTAGCGTTATATAGATCACCATCTTATAATAACATAGATCCATTCCTCTCCTCTCTAGACAAAATTTTACACAGCCTATCATCATTTGCTAATGTTATAATTATGGGTGACCTGAACATTTCACTATGCCCAAACAATATTGATGGCAATGGAGAACGATATCTCACATTAGCAGTCACTCATGGTCTTCTACCTGCCCACTGCTTAATGACGTGACCCAAAAGTGCTACGTGTCTTGACCACGTTCTCCTAAAATCAAATTGCCCATCTGTTACTTTAGTCCTTCAAGCAACACTAACGGACCATTACCCGGTGTTATTAAATATGAAACAAAAAAATACCCGTCATTTCAGTACCTCGACAATAACTAAAATTAATCATCCAAATATTGAACGAGAAATTTCAGAAATTGACTTCAGTAAAATGCTGTGCTCGGAGAACCCAAATACTAGCTTGAACTATTTCACAAAAACTTTGAAAGATATAATAGAAAGTAACACTAAAATAATTTCTCTTCCACGACGCAAAAAAATAATAAAGTCGTGGATAACGCAAGGTTTGCTACGATGCTTACAAAATAGGGACAAATTACACCAAAGAACCACCTCTTCACCTGAAAATGCAGTATTAAATGTCACCTATAAACGGTACAGGAATTTCTGTAACAATTTAATAAAAAAAGTAAAAGAAACATACGAACGAGCTGAAATTAAAAACGCAAAAAATAACAAAGAATTATTGAAAGTTATTAAAAAGGCAACAAATACTACACAAACAACACAACATGCTAAACAACTTTTATCAACTAATACTACACCCGAACAGTCACTGATGGAAGCTAATAAATACTTCATTAATGTGGGCAGTTCACTAGCAAGCAAAATTCACCAACAGAAATCACTGACACACAGGCACTCAAAAACCTCTCACACAATAAAGTCTAATGACACAAGCAATCTAAACTCCTTTGTACTGCTGGACACAGATGTAAACGAAGTAGACAACATTATTACCAGCTTAAAGACAGATTGTGCACCAGGAGCTGACAAAATTAGCTGCAATTTTCTGAAAAAATACAAGCAAGTTCTAGTACAACCTCTAACTATCTTTAACGATTGCCTCAAATCTGGGATATTCCCAGATGCACTAAAAAAGTCAGAAGTAAGCCCTATTTATAAAAGTGGAGACAGAGATCGTATCTGTAATTATAGACCTATATCTATCTTACCGGCAATCTCGAAGATATTAGAAAAAATTATTAATACAAGGCTAATCAATTATCTAGAAAACAATAAAATGTTATCCGATAACCAATACGGTTTTCGGCATGGAAAGAGCACTGAGCAAGCTGTTAATAGGTTCGTAAGCTACTTAAGTTTAAATATGTCAAATAAAAAAAAATGTCTAACAATTTTTCTAGACCTTGCAAAGGCATTTGATACCATCTCTGTCTCCATCTTACTAAAGAAACTCGAAAAACTCGGCATCAGGGGAATGCAACTTGAGCTGTTAAAAAGCTATCTCTCTGGTAGATTTCAATGTATCCGAGTTGATCAATTTAGAAGTGCCTACCTTCCTGTCACTCACGGCGTTCCACAGGGCAGTCTTAGGCCCTACCCTCTTTCTCGTGTATATAAACGAGCTCACAAAATTGAAACTCACCCTTGATAAGATCATTTTTTTCGCTGACGACACAGCTCTTGTTTTTATCGGCAATACCTGGGATGAAGTTTTTAACGCTACCCAAGATGGGTTTGATTCAGTTAGGAGTTGGCTACAGGATAATATCCTGACCTTAAATATAGATAAAACCAAATATATTTGTTTTAGTATAAAGGGTGGCACTGCATTCTCCAATATACATAATATTACATCGCATGAATGTTACTCCAAAGGTAGCTGTAATTGCCCATCACTAGAATGTGTTGATACAATAAAATACCTAGGTGTTACATTAGATAGCTGCCTGAACTTGAAAGAACACATTAAAATCTTGTGCGGTAGGGTGCGAAAACTGATTTATGTATTCAGAAAACTCAGGTACATTACTGAAACGTATTTGTTGAAACAAATATATCTTGCATTGTGTCAGTCACTCCTAACCTACTGCATTACTTCTTGGGGAGGTACCTCGAAGACCACAATTAAGTCTTTAGAAGTTGCGTTGCGTGCTGTTCTTAAAGTTAGCATTTCAAAACCTATTTACTACCCAACCGTACTTTTACATCAAACCTGTGGAGTCCTAACCGTAAGACAATTATTCATTTTGAAAATCATCTTGCTACAGCATAACAAACTGTCTTACGATCCAGAAGTACTTAACAAACGGAGAAAGGACATGGTGTGTTACAACCATTCACAGTGCAAAACCATATTCAGTAGAAAATTTTCTGATTTTATTGGTCCTTATCTATACAATAAAATTAATAAGTTAATAGATATTTACTCACTAACGACAACTAAATGCAAAGCAAAGTTATCTGAATATTTACAAAAACTAAGTTATGAGGAAACTGAACAACTCTTACACATAATTCAATAACATACTTACACATGCAAGCAGCCGCCTCCACGCGCAGATAACCACATGCACACGCATGCATACACATGCACACACACACACACACACACGCGCACGTACGCACGCACACACACACACACACACGCGCACGTACGCACGCACACACACACACACACACGCACGCGCATACACACACGCACGCGCACGCGCTCACACACACACACACACACATACACACACTATATACAAACTAGACTATATATAAACACATTATAATTAACTCCACACACACTATAGTGTTAATACTAAATAAATTTAATTGCTTTTGTTTTTTTTTAATTTCTTTAAATTCATTTTGTTATTTATTTTTCCCATACAATTAATGGAATATTTAAAGTTATGGTCGATACACACGCTAAGCTTAAAATTGTTCACTAAACATGCGGAATACAGTTTTTTAACTAGCATAGGGTACAGGCGACCTTTTCCACTAATGTAATAGAATAAGATTGTAGGTCATCTAAGTATATATTTAAATTGTGGAAAAAAATAATTGTAACCTGTTTTTGAGATCAATAAACTTATTACTTACTTATTACTTATTCTCTTCCTTTTCCAATGAGTTTCATCCTACTATTATTTTTTTTTTACTTTTTACCATTTTCAAAGGCTTCAGCCCCGGGGTCTAATGCTGGGTGCGTTTATGTAATGTTTGACAGGAACTATTTGTATGGGAAAATATAATGGTTGTTTTTTCTACTGTACCTACTACATACGCTTTCACGCTTTAAACTAACGAATCGATTTCAAAAATTTTTCACCAATGGAAAGCTGTAATATCAGGAAATAACATAGGCTATATTTTATTACGGTATTCCTACGGGAACAGGCACAGGTAAGGCGACTGAAACCGAAGCGAAGCGAAGGCGGGTTAGGCTAGTATAGAATATCAGACAAATACGTCAATACAATCCCCCTATACAATCAATACCCCTATACAATCTTTTATTATCTTTTATAATTGATGAATCACTGACGACATAAAAAAGGTAATGTTGAAATATACACCTGTTTTTGTTTTCTCAAAACTGTTGTCTCATTTTTTCAATTAGCAATTGACATTATTGGCATTTCAGATATATTAAACTCCTCCATTATCAACCTCTACTTCAAATAACTCCTAATTACATTAAATATCTTTACATTGAAAATTCTAAGATGATGGTTTAAAAAAATCCCTACATTATTAAATTAATTTTGTAGTCTTGCATCTTATGATCAGATTAATTGCACCATTGTCCACGCCATTATCTGAATTCGAGGACTGATAGAACAATTATACGAATCAAAGACCGGAGATGTCAGTAAAATATATAAAATATTATGAGGAAATCTCTTTTTAGTTGAATAATACAGTACAAAAACATAAAATGGTCTATGGTAATATTTTTATAGGACTGTCGATGAGTAAAGGTTAGTTATTATTTTCACGAAATTGATTATATTTAACCTTCTGGTTAAAATTTAATTATTGTTCGGTGCTAAAACAATTTTGCAAACATTTAATTGACTACATTATCTGCTAGTATGCTGGGCTATGGTCACCACACACATAGTCCGTTCCGTCCGGAGTGATGGAAGGGCGGTGCGTGGCCATATTTAACTTACCATATTCCCTCCCCTTCCCCATTGGGTCGACCACCGGTACCGAGTTCCCTGTCGTGCGTGGCCAGCCCGGCGGGGTATGGTTTCGGGTACCCTGTCACCCTAACGCCCCTCTGAGGACGTCAATTGGCCTCGCGTGGTCAGCCTCTCTGCAGGTAACGGACTATTCCCCAGCCCAGTCACCCATACCATTGACGACCCTACTCCGGTGGTCGGTCCAAAGACGAAGGCGACGTGGTGTTTGGGTGGGTTGCGATTGTGCGTGTTTACGCCCCTTTGTCGCCCCGGACGAAGTGGTGCGAGGAGTGCGCCGATCGCAGCCCCAAAAAAAAGCCTAGTCACCCATGACCTCGGCTAGGGTGCAATCAGGGGCAGATACTCGCTTCTGCGCTGTCCAAGACGTCGGCGGCGGAGTTCTTCTTGCGTACAGTCTGCCGCCTTCTTCCGCGAGCCTAGTGCCTCGCAGTAGACAACGACAGCATCTCAATTCCTGACGTTGTCGAGCATCGCCCTAGCCATAGAGGATGTCCTCACGTGCGTGCTCCGCCGCCTCTTTCCGTAAGATGACTGTCTCACAGACGGCGGCGACCGCGTCCCAGTACCTGATGTTGTCGAGCATCTATCTCCCTAGCGATGGTCGGCAGTATCAGGTCGGCACCGATGACTGCGACGAGTTCACAGAATTTCATCTTGAGAGTGCTATTTTTACTCAGGTGAAGCTATGGGCAGAAGCCGGTAAAAGTACAAATTAATTTATATTTCTCATAATTTATATTTTCGTGTGGTGACGGAGTAAGAATACAATACAACTCCCTATCTTGCCCGTGGATAATATCCCTTACTCGTAAAAGACGACTAAGGGATATTATACGCATATAACATCTGTGCGAGAGAAGAAAAACTCGAAATGAAACCCTTTTCCAACATATCTGAACAGCATGGTATGGTAGGTGAAATGCCCTCCCATTGCGGAGGAGTCCCGAGTCCAACAGTGGGAACGTATGTAGGCTGCAATGATAATGATGATATTTCTCTAGAGAAGATCGTAAAATGTTTAAATATTAAAGTTGATCATATTCGACGCATTTATAATTACAATATTACTGAAACGTTAAGCAGGTTACTTTATCGTGTAATTTATGCTAGAGCCGTGCTAGAGCCCCGGCCCGCGAGGTGTTATAAATGCATGGCGGTAGGGCATACCCGACCGACATGCAAAAACTGCTTTGACTGCAGCGGGCTATGTTTCCGTTGCGGTCAGACCGGACACCAGGCGGCATCGTGCTCTGCGGTGCCCCACTGCCCCGCGTGTGCGGCAGGCAATAAGCCTGCCGAGCATCGCATGGGCTCTGGGGACTGCAGACCCCCGGCTTCGGCCCCAAAGGGGCGGGGCGGCCCGTCGACCGGGCCAGTCCCCGCTCCGAGCGCGGCCCGATCGCCCATCAGCACGGAGGAGGTGACGATGGATACGGACCATTAATGGACCCCGTATCCATTCGTCTCCTCCAGGCCAACCTCAACCACGCCGCCGGTGCGCAGGACGTGTTCCTGCAAGCCATGGCGGAGTGGTTGATAGGAGTAGCCGTAGCCGCGGAGCCGTACGTGGTGCCTGACCGGCCTAACTGGTTGGGTAGCACCGATGGCACCGTGGCAATCGTCGCCTCCACGTCGTGGCCTTCGTCGTCTCTGACCCTTAGGGACAGGGGCGTCGGATACGTCGCGGCGGACTGGGGGGAGATTACGCTCTTCGGAGTCTATCTCTCCCCTAACTGGAGTGTGACCGATTTCGAGGCCTCCCTCACCATCATGGAGGCCTCGTTACGGCGAATGGCATCGCGCCAGGTCTTTGTTTTGGGGGACTTCAACGCCAAGTCCATGGCGTGGGGGTCCCCCCGGACGAACGACCGAGGACGGGCGATCGAGGAGTGGGCGGCGGCACTGGGCCTCTGTTTGTTGAACAGGGGCTCGGTGCATACGTGCGTGCGACAACGGGGCGGGTCGATAGTGGACCTTTCGTTCGCTAGCCCCGAGGTCGCCGCACGCGTGGGGAGCTGGCGCGTCGTGGAGGAGGTGGAGACCTTGTCGGACCACCGCTATATCCGGATGGAGGTCTCCCCGGCAATCCCGACGCCCAGCAGGGGTCACGGGGCGGATGGACGTCCTGCGTTCTCGCGATGGGCTGTGGGTCGCTTAGACCAAGACCAGCTGGCGGAGACAGCCATCGTTTATTCGTCGCTGTCCTCTGCCAACCAGTCGGACGGAGTGGACGCCGAGGCTGGCCGCATCCGCAGTGCGTTGACGCAGATCTGCGATACGGCCATGCCCCGGGTACGGCGTCTGCCACCGAGGAGGGCGGTCCACTGGTGGTCCCGGGAGCTGGCGGATCTCCGGGCCGCGTGTATTCGCGTCCGGAGGGCCTACACCTGCAGCCGGCGGCGCCAACGCGATGCGGAGCGGGAAGCCTTGCTGTACGAGGGCTACCGCAATGCGCGGTCGGCCTTCAGGCTGGCCGTCCGCTCCGCCAAGGACGTCAGTCGGCAGGAGATGCTGGACGGTCTCGACCGTGACCCCTGGGGACGCCCCTATCGCGCGGTGCTGAATAAGCTCCGCGCGCGAGGCCCTCCCCTCACCGAGACTCTCCAGCCCAGCCTTCTCACCCGGGTCGTCGAGGACCTGTTCCCACGGCGGGCGGAACATACGCCCCCGGTCATGGCTCCACCAGACACTGACCGGGAGGCCGACTACGACAGTGTTCCGCCCATCACGGAACCCGAGATGGGAGTGGCGGTGGCGCGCATGTGCGCAAAGTCCACCGCCCCCGGGCCCGACGGTGTTCCTAACCGTGTGCTGGGCCTGGTCCTCGACCACCTGGGTCCCCGCTTCAGGGAGCTGTTCGACGCGTGTTTAGCGTCCGGACGGTTCCCTGGGTGCTGGAAGGAGGGAAGGCTCCTGCCGAAGCCGGGACGGTCTCCGGGGTCGCCTTCGGCCTACAGGCCTATCGTGCTGCTCGATGACACGGGCAAGCTACTGGAGAGGGTGGTAGCTGCCCGCATCGAGTGGCACCTCGTCGGCACGGGGCCCGATCTGTCGGACGCCCAGTTTGGGTTTAGGAGGGGTCGTTCGACGATCGCGGCTCTGTTGCGCCTGAGGGCCGTGGCGACTGAGGCCGTCACCGGTGGGGGAGTGCTGTTGGCAGTGTCCCTAGACATCGCCAACGCATTCAATAGTCTGCCATTCAGCTGCATCAGGGAGGCGCTCCGGTATCACGGAGTGCCAGCTTACCTGAGGCGGCTAGTGGCAGACTATTTGGAGGGGCGCAGCGTCCTCTGTACCAACCGAGCAGGGGACGTTGTACGAACGCCCATGTCGTGCGGTGTCCCACAGGGGTCGGTCCTCGGACCCACCCTGTGGAACATCGGCTAAGACTAGGTGTTGCGGGGGAGCTTCCCGCCCGGGCTGGGCGTGATTTGTTACGCCGACGACACGCTCGTCACAGCCCGCGGTGGGACGCTAGAAGAGGCGGTAAGCCTGGCGACCTATGCCACCGAAGAGGTCGTCAGGCGGATCGAGGCGCTGGGGTTGAGGGTCGCCCTGGACAAGACGGAGGCCCTCTTGTTCCATGGGCGCCGTATAAGCCCTCCCATCGGCGTCTCGATCACCGTCCACTCGATTGACATCAGCATCCGGGCCCATATGAGGTACTTGGGCCTGGTGCTCGACGGGCAATGGTGGTTCCGGGAGCATTTCCGCAGGCTCGCTCCACGGCTCGTCGGCGCGCGTCCGCTCTATCGTGGCTTATGCCGAACGTGGGCGGACCGAGCGCCACGTGCCGACGGCTGTACGCGGGGGTCATCCGGTCGATGGCCCTGTACGGCGCACCGGTGTGGGCGGGGTCCTTGACCGTCCGACTTAGGGCCCTTCTGTGGCGACCACAGAGGGTCATGGCGGTCAGGACCATCCACGGATACCGCACGGTGGCAACGGAGGCAGCGTGCCTATTGGCCGGGACTCCCCCGTGGGACCTGGAGGCGGAAATGCTCGCCGAGTTGTATCGGCGGGTGTGGGGAGTGCGCGGGGAGGGCGGTGTTGTTTCCTTGAGGGAGCTCACCGCTTGGCGCGTCGACGCCCGCCGAGACGTTATTGCCCGTTGGGCAGTCCGGCTGGAGAGGCCTCGGTTCGGGGTGCGAATCGTGGAGGCCTTCCGGCCGGTGCTGATACAGTGGTTGGAAAGGCGGCACGGGGTGCTCTCCTTCCGACTAGTGCAGGTGTTGACGGGGCATGGGAGCTTCGCCAAATACCTGCACAAGGTCGTAAGGAGGGAGAGTACACCGTCCTGCCACCACTGCGATTGCGACGAGGACACGGCGCAGCATACGCTCGAGGCCTGCGCCGCTTGGGCCACGCAGCGCCGTGAACTCGTCGCAATCATCGGTGCCGACCTGACGCTGCCGGCCATCGCTAGGGCGATGGTCGACAGCGTCGGGAATTGGGACGCGGTCGCAGCCTTCTGCGAGACAGTGATCTCGCAGAAGGAGGCGGCGGATCGTCTGGGCCAGGAGCGCAGCCTCGATGAGGAGATCCGCCGCCGGCGAATGGGGCGGCGCAGGCGCAACTACCTGCGTCTCATGCCACCCTAGCCGAGGCCGCGGGTGACGTGACCGGGGATTAGTTCGTCACCCGCCGAGAGGCCCACCGCGTGAGGTAAGACTGACGTCCTCCCCGAGGGGGGGACGTCGGTCGATGGGAGGGTACCCCATGCAGGGGGTATTCCGTCGGGCCGACCACTGACGACAAGTAAACCTGCGCCGGTGGTCGGCCCAACGACGAAGGCGAGGTGGTTTTCGGGTGGGTTGCGGGAGTTGCGTGCTTAAGCCCCTCTGTCGCCCCGGACGGAGTGGTGCGGAGGCGCGCCGACCGCAGCCCACCCCCAAAAAAAAAAAAAAAAAAACAAAAAAAAAAAAAAAAAAATCCTGTAATTTATAGACCAGTAGTTGTTAATTCTATTACGATGCCCTGAGGTCATGATTTTATACATGCAACAGACAATTTATTATTAGAAAACCCCGATACATATGAAATCTACAATCATGTACTACAATAAAATTACGGAACCGTTCAAAAGGGAATTCAAATCGCACCTGGCTGGGTAATAATTTATATTTATTTTTATTTAATATTACTTTCAAGATTATATTTAATGCGCAGGGCAAAAATAAAACTATTTATTTTTTATATTTCTTCTTTCAATTAATATTTATAGTAACTGCAAACTCTTCACGTACATAATATCAAATAATTGACGACAAACAAAACAACGGTTATTGTTAACGTTAGAAAATTTCCCGTGGGATTTACATTGCAGGATATACTAGGCAGTTTCAGCCAAGAAATGTGAATGTAAGTCGAGATTGTTCAAGAATACTGTATCGTAATTTCATCGACATGAATTGTATAGAAGTCATAATATTATCAAATTTTACACAATTTTAAGAGTAAATATCCAAATATAATTTCACTAGAAAACTTATCGTTTGAAGCTTGATTCTAGTTTTTATTTGTCGCATAATCATGTATAGGGGCGTATGTTCTCGTTTTCTCGTGGGTACCGTAATAGACTACAATATCATTGCAAAGAAAGGAAAACACGCACCAGTTTCTGCTGTGCCTAATAATATTTTCTTTAAATAATGCTTGTTACAAACAAAACAATGCTCTTTAATACTATATATAGTATTTGTACTACTACTTTCTATTGTACTTGATATTATGTCATAATAGCAAGTACAATAGAATATTAATCGGACTAATTGTTGTTGGTAGGCATTCGGATAATCGAAAATCCAGATAATCGAATGTATGTAAAACCTCCTTCGGTTTAGTGCATATGTAGTATGTACATAATTTTATGCGTATATTAAAAGACGAACACATATTCCGCGCGGCAGTATAGTAACAATTACTAACTAAAACAGTAATGAAAAGCGTGGGATAGCGATCTTGCGGGGCGCGGGCGGGACATTCCATTTTAGACACGTTTATTCAAATTCGATTTGTAGGTACAATAGGTCGCGGTTGGTAGTCCGGATAATCGCGAATCCGTATAACCTAGTGTCGGATAATCGAGTTTCTACTGTAGTATGATTATGTAACTTGTCTAGTTAACGAGGAATTCTTTTGGTTTTTGTCTCTCTATAATTATTTCTTTATTATTTTATTAATAGACATATATCTGTGTAACTTATCCTCTTAATTTCCTTAGTAATTTATATTTTTGTATATACTTTATTTTATTTTAAACATTTAAATAGATAATAATGTAATAATAAACAAGTCATTTTGAAATATCTGTTAGACGTAATATATGACTCTCGATTTTTCTTTCTAATGATTAAATTACAACAGTTGTGCTTCCATAGGTTTCACAGAATGAATATTTAAAAATTCAAATGTTTGGGGTGGTCCATTAATCATGCGAGGCTCGAAAGGTGATGTACTTCTCTATCACCATGGGAGCTCGTCGCTGGTGCCAAATCTTTGCCTTCGGTGATAGGTATACTATACTAAGGAATATATAGATAGAACATAGTGCAAACTATAACTAATTATTTACAGTTTTGTAATATTTGAAATAAAGTTCTGTCGACATACTCGTACAAGTTGTTCGGCTGAAAGTTTAATAGCTGTAGAAATGTCAATGTGTTTGGAGGCAAACTTAAATTGTTTAATAGCTGCCTAGGAGACAGTTGACGTTAGGTCATGAATATGGTATACAAATAGCGCAACTAGCTTTGCTGCTTGTTGATATTAATTTTCACTTAAATAATTTTGCGTGTGGCGTAATAATTGAGTAAGAATAAATTTAGCCACCACAGCATGCTGAGAAGTGGTAACAAATTAAATAAAGAAAAGAAACCAGAAAAAATAAAAAAAATCTAGCAACAGAAATCTTAATTATTAGATATTTGATATTTTAAAGATTTAAAGTAATAATGGAGACTATTAGTGCAGTAAAGCATTTTAGGATTTGCCGAAAATATAAAATGTACAGTGAGAAATTGACAATATGGTTTATGACAACTTATATAATGAAACATTACTTATTAATGTTTCACATAAACAAAACCAGACAAGCATTAACAAAGCACTGGATCTTCATAGCTCATGTCACTCATTCACGTTTTCAAAATTAATAACTAGGAGATGGTATAAAACCATGTTATTCGTTACAAAGTTAAATTTTTTGGTTTATTTATCATTATTAAATTATTAATAGCTACTATTTCCCTGTGGTGACTGAGTAAGAATACAATTCACCACTCCTTATCTTGCCCGTGGATGTCGTATAATACGACTATGGGAGATAATATGCACATAAGATCCGTGCAAGAGAAGGAAAACTCGAAATGAAACCCTATACCAACATGTCTGACCAGCATCGTATAATAGGTTAAATTCCCTCCATTGTGGAGGAGGCCCGAGCCCAACAGTGGGACATATGTGGGCTGCGATGATGATGATGGTGATAATATATTGTTACATTACATATTATGTTATAGTATATTCATTCCGTGTGATGACAGAGTAAGAATACAGTTCACCAATAAATTTTTCTGTGGTTCACCATCTCCTCGCTTACCCGTAGGTGTCGTAAAAGACGGATGGGGAAGATATTAAGGATGGGGGAGAAATTATATATGCAGATTAATATCTGCAAAAAAAGGAAAGCTCGATGCAAAGTTCTATACCAACACGTCTGACAAACTCGATATAGTAGGTCAATTTTCCTTCTATTATAGAGAAGGCCCGAGCTTAACAGTGGCACTTATATGGGCTGAGTTAACATATTATTACCATATGAGATACTCTAGCCTAAACTAAAATAAAAAAACTTTATATGAAAATGTTTATATGATTTTATACAAATGTCATTTATAAAATTAACTAGTTGATTTAACAGAACGGTTGTTCTATAATTATGTCGAAATAAATAATAATAGAATACATCAAAATATTTTTTCTAAAAGATTTTAGCAGCGGCACCTCCTGGGTTCTAATTAGACATGTGTCCGCTATAGCAAAACGTAACCGAAAACGATTGACGTCTCTAATGTATTGTATCGGTATTGATCTAACTAGCAACGGTTATCACTTATTTAGGTATAAACAAATGACGATGACGCGACACGATTAACTAACAATATCACAACAATAATTGGTTACATTTCATGATTCTCGGTTCGCTATATTGGTAACAGAACAATCACTAATAACCTAAATAACCAAAATAATTGTGCTAAAAAGACAGTGGTTTGCTGCCTAGTGGTAGAACCACACTGTTGACAGTTATCTGTCTACAGCCGCGGGCCGATCCGTCTGGGGTAGTACCACAATCTCGCAGAAAATTGACGTACAAGTAGTAGCAATTTGGTACTGCGCTTCGTTTGGTGACTGAGAGAGCAGACAGCCCAACTTTCTTAGGGTGTTTGCGTGTGATGGGTTTTAGTGCTGTCTTTAGTATCACCGAACCTCATTGCACGCATACCCAATACTTTCACTTTCTTCGTGGTAGGCAGCGGCCTTGCGGTCCATGAGCGGCAGCAACACTTACCATCACGTGTACTGTTTGCTCGTTTGCCACCGTTGACAATTAAAAAAAACAGTTAGGTTTGGGTACTATTAATAATAATAATTGGGTTGATTAATAGAAACAAATTAACGTTCCTAAACAAGCACATGTCCGTGAACCCGACATACTGCTTTCTTGAGTGAAATAGGTGACCTTCAACTACCATTGTAACTATTTTAATACGTGTCAAGAGTGAAAACATCATAGATTTAATTAATTACGAGTATATAATAAAGGTACATTCTGTAGTTGTTCACGCTATAGGTAGATAATTTGCCACAGAATAACCGTAGAAAGAATTGATTTAACAACTTCTTTAATGGACCATTTAGGACACGTAGCGCCTCTAAAAAGAGAGAAATATTCATCTAACTTTATGATCATCTACAGCTAGGAGAAGAGAAGACGACGAGTTGTTCTACCTCGCGGGTCCCATCCGTCGTCACGGGTTAATCATATTAATTGAGTTATAGCCAGCGTAAAATCAAAAAAGCTTATCACACGGAAAACAAAGACTTCAAAACTTAAAAAAGTGTAAACCAATATGGGTTTAGCGGCTACGAACTGTAAGTCTTATTGAAAACGTAAGAGAGAAGATCACTTTCCCTCCCATTATGTAGAAGACTTAATAGTAGGCCGTATTTAGAGTGAAATTGAGACTCAAAATCTCTAAAAATTAATAGTTTCCCAATTTAATTTAGAAAAGTTAGTAACATAGTTGTTTTAAAATCTCTACACGTCCAGCCTCTAGTCTGAAATGAATAAAGTTCATTATCATCTTGTCACAACTATTTCGATAACTTAAGATCATCGCAACATATTTTTGTTCGCTTACTTATTATTTTGCTAATGAAATCTGAATATTAATTCTATATCTTTCTCTTACTTGTTTTCCTATCTAAGCGATCACTCATACTTCATCTAATTCATCTGTCGTTCTTCGTATCTTAATATACCTATACTTACTTTAAATTTGTCCAAGAACATTATTTTCTTTTCATTTCATCATATCATATTAAGACAAATATTTTTATATTATTTCGTTATTTATGTACCTAGTCTTGCCATAAATACTGTAACAAAGAAAAAAAAGAGTTTCTATGCAAATAACATTTATTAATTTTACAGTGTGTTAGTTTAATACATAAATATAAAACAATATAAAATATAAAAAGTTTAGTGCAAGCCGTACTCTCTAAAACTGTCCATAAATCATAATCCAGCGGATTAAGATCGGGACTAGACGACGGCCAGTCTTCAGTTCTGGTGAAGTCCGAAACGTTGGTTTTTAACCAAGACTGCGTAGACCGAGCTTTATGACCCGGCGCCGAGTATTGTTGGAAGGACCAGTCTTGGTTATTGAACATGGTGTTGTTAAGGGGCTTCAATACCTCCTCAAGAATGGTATCCTGATACACTTGTGTCGATGTTTTGGTACACTTTGCACAGAAGTATGGCTCAGTTACTCCTTCATAGCTAATACCACACCAAACCACCACTGAAGTCGGATAATACCCACGTTGCATTCTGTCGACTAATTGGGAAGCTTCCTTAGAGCTTTGGGCATAAAAACGGTCATTTTGTTTGTTAAGATGTTCATCAATTGTAAAAATCTCAATCTCATCCATAAACAAAATTTTCTGTAACCACCCTTTGCGTACTGCTTCAGTAGTTGTTTCGATTTTATCACCCTATTTCTTTTTAAATTATATTTATATTACACAATATGGTTCTAGGTGCATGTCCCGAGATAAAATCTTTTGCTTTCGGAGAGGATTTCTTTGAATTCTTTCCCTTACTACTTTGACCATCTTTTTCGTACAAACACTACGTGGACGGCCACGTCTTCTCCTGTCACAAACAGAGGAGGTTTCATTGTATCTATTAATAGCCCGGTACACAAACATTTTATTAATACCAAGCGTATGGAGAGTTTTAAAAATTGTATTTGGCTCCTACTTTGTGTAATGCAATCACAGCGATTCGGTTCTCTTTATCACCCCACTCCATTTTAATATCGTAAAATATTGTACAATGTATTGGTGCCAAAATGAGAAAACACAATGAACAATCATATAAAAATGACATATTTCACATTCAAATGTAATATTTTGTTTATTTTGAATTATAACAGTATCTATGGCCAGACTAAGTACATAATATAAGGTTCAATTTTACCGTAATGTTTCTATAGGATAAAAGTGGTTCTTTCTTTACTTATTTTAATTTTCTGTCAAAGTATTCCTCGAATCAATCTGTGGCTTTGACTAGGCACAATTTACATGAGTTGGCTACACTACAAAATCAACAAATATTTAATGTTATACTTGCAGAACGTATGGTAGCATACATTACTAAGGTATCTATGTAAATTATAAAAGACTGCAGCCTACCACGTAAAATAGACCACACCGCCAAGAGTTTAAAAATTCAACAGGCTTGCTAGTCGAAAGCGCTAAAAGTAATAAAACTTTACTAGACATATATCATAAAAACTGAACGTACACAGTTCTTTGCATGGACTATAAGGTAGAATAAATTTTATGCAAAATAAGTGCAACATAAGTAATTTTTATTATGATCTGTTTATCTGTAAAAGGTTTCGTTTTAATACGTAATTCAAATTTATATAACACAACTTGGTTATTTATAAACAGACTAATAATACAATCATCAAAATATTTTTACAAATTATACAGTGTAGTTTTATCGCTTTCTGTCTGCCGACATTCCCCCAGCTTGAATAAAGAGGTCCTAAAACAAAAAGAAATGAAGATACACTACAAATGATACTAAAATTAAGAATATGGAGGACATGTGTCCTGCAATAAGGTACTATAAGGCATGATGAAATTATTACCGCGGGTGACTGGACCGGGAATTTAGTCTGTCACCCGCCGAGAGGCCGACCGCGTGACGGTTACGGACGTCCCCGAGGGGGGACGTCGAGATGAGAGGGTACTTCGCAGGGGTATTCCGTCGGGCAAACTACTGAAGACAAGGAACCCTGCACCGGTGGTCAGCCCAACGACGAAGGCGACATGCCACGGGTGGGTCATGGGGCCTTGGACGGAGCCGGGCGATGAGCGAGCTGACCATGCTCCACCGCTCAAAGAAAAAACTATGAAATTATTAAAATTTTAGGAATTCGGTATTAATATTTTCTCATTCTTGACAATTTTGAATGAATATCTATGATAGTGGCTGCTACGAATATTATGAAGTTTTTTTATATCGACCTGGGCCGACCCTGTCTGATGTCTAGTCAACAATTACACTGAATTGACCTCTGATAGGTGGTTAAAACTTTCATAATATGTACGATTGAAGAAAATCGTCGTATGCAGCTAATTGGGAGAAAAGAGTTATAATGATGATGGTTTGCCGTGTGGTGACGGAGTAAGAATACAATTCACCACTACCTTATCTTCCCCGTGGATGTCGTAAAAGCCGACTATGAGATATAATATGCAAATAACATTTATGCAAGAGAAGGAAAACTCGAAACGAAACCCTATACCAACATCTGACCAGCATGCTAGACTAAGGTCAATTGCCCTCCTATTATAGAGGAGGGGACCTATATGATCCGATAAGATGAATGATGATGATGGTAGGAAAAGTCGAAATAAATCCTTAGGTTATCGTGATATATAAGCCTAATTTACTCTCATCCGGTTGGTTCCCTTGCCCAGTAGATGGACAAATTTTACCTGAGTAAAAAAGTTATAACTGTTAAAAAGAATAATGCAGCCTTAGAATAATAACGTATAGAAGGATAGTGTCAGTACTTCGAACTTTAAAAATTTGAATCTAAAAATACTAATGGCGGGCAGACGATTACACACGTACACACGGAAACCACTATACAAATTATGAAATCAAGTTTTGTTTTTATTAACATAAATCGTCGAAATACTTTTAAAAGTAATGTTAAAAACCTTTTTATGTTTTTCAAATGTGTTGTGGCACCATTTGAATGCACAAGCCGTCATAATTACCTATTTATTTTTTAAAAGTTGCGTACGTTCGTGCAGTGCAATGACTTGTATATTACGGGACTGTTCCGGCGTAAGCTCCATTAGGCTCCAATTGAAATGCCTCACTTTTTGTGCGTGGACTTACCTTCTATATGTTATTATTCTAAGAATGCAGCTTTCATACATTAAAAAAAACTATGTAGCCATACATACAGCAAACGTACTGTGAAATATTTCGTGTCGGGTAAATCACCCAGAATTACTATCTTCCAGTCAAATATATGCTGCTGTCGGTTCAATACGTATGTTTCTTATCCTGGCTTATCTATATAGCCATTTTTCAATATGTGATGTGTATTTGCACGTGGTTGCTTTTCTAAACAGAAAGATATATAGAGGGGAAAAGTATTAAGATGTCGATGGCGTTTGTATGCAATTAAATGTGAGTAAATAATATATATGTGTGTGTGTGAATGTTAATGGAATACTGAAAACTTGCATGCAATACGTATTTCTAATGTTTATGTTTATGTATTTATTATATATATCTATACCAATAAATAAAATTGGAGTGTCTGTTTGTAATGTCAAAATAATAGGCTTTTTTCATGCTCACACGGTTATTTACACTATACACATGCCTAAAAATCACTTTATATTTTTTTGTCTGTCTGTCTGTTGGTTCCGGGTAATCTTCAAAACGGCTGAACCGATTCCAAAAATTCTTTCACCAATGGAAAGCTATAATATCAGGGAGTAACTTAAGCTTATTTTGTTCTGGTATTCCCACGGGAACGGGAATTACGCGGGTAAAACGACTAAAACCGAAGCGACGCGAGGGCGGGTTGCTAGTATCGTATATTTCATACTGTATATTATTCTTCTTACATTTTCGTTACTGTTCATCCATATATACATATATATATATATATATATATATATATATATATATATATATATATATATATATATATATATATATATATATATATATATATATATATATATATATACTTGCTAACCCAATAGACGTTGTTCTGTTCAAATAAGCGCCACCTACCGGGCCCAATTGTGAATCTAAACCATTCTCGAATACCCTTAAGACGCACAAAAAATTCATCGACACCGGTCCAGCCGTTTAGGAGCAGTTCAGTGACATACGCACGACGTGTTGGTATAAGGTTTCATTTCAAGTTTTCTTTCTTTTTTTTTTTTTGTAATAAATGGTATGACTGATAAAATAATGATGATAATTGTATATTTTGGTATAATAAAAAATATTATATTAGTAAAATTTTATAAAATCTATATGTATCTAAAGACACTAAAGACATTACATATATACTAGCTGACCCAACAGACGTTGTTCTGTTCAAATCTAAAAAAAATAGTAAAAAGGAATACTCCTTGAAAACGATCGCCACCTACCGGTTCCAATTATTAATCTAAACCATTCTCATATCCATCGGAATAGCTAAAAAACATCAAAATCGGTCCAGGCGCTTGCCCGCTTAGAAGGAGTTCAATTACAAACACACGAACAGAAGATTTATATATATATAAAGATAGAAAAGTTTATATAGTTGAAAAAAAGGTTACATTAGAAAAGTTATATATAAACGTTAACTTATCTTAAATTTTATAATTTTCTGCGCAAATTTCTTGTTTTTCGTAAAAGTCTTTTTTTAAAATATTAGAAAACTTAAAAAAAAAGATGGGCTAAATCGGTAAAGTCGTTCTCAAGTTATGTTATTGTCCTGCCCGAACAGCGCACCTACCGGGTCCAATTGTGAACCTAAACCATCCTCGAATCTCCTTGAATGCACACAAAAAATTTCGTCAATATCAGTCCAGCCGTTTAGGAGGAGTTCAGTGACATACACACGTACGCTAGAAATTTATATATAAGATATACATATGTACATACATGCTTTGCTCAAACTGAGTGATGTATTCGCCGCTGAGCAAACATTAATTATCTTTTACGATCACCGAACATTCGTAGTCATTGTATTGACAGCGTCTATGTAACAATGCCCAACAATAGTATAGCTGTGTATCTTTATTGAATATTATGGTTTGCCGCTATGGATCTCCAATACTATTTATTAATTAATGTCATGTTATCCATTACTGTAAATCTCATATATAGATGTCTGATGTTTAAGTAATACATTATATACTAGCAATCCACCTTTGCTTCGCTTCGGATTCAGTCATCCTACCCGCATAGTTCCTATTCCCGAGGGCATATCGGGACAAATTACTCCAACAACTAATACAGCCTAACTTATTCCTTACATAGGCAGCCACCTAGTAGTAAAATATTATCAAAATTGATCCAGCCGTTTTGAAGATTACCTCAAACAAACAGACAGACAGGCAAAGAATTTTTTTTTTTTGGCATAGGTGCCGTGCAAATAACCGCGTGAGCGTGAACAAAACCCAATAATTTGACATTGCAAACAGACACTTCAATTTTATTTATTTGTATAGATAATAAAACTATTTGTATAATAGCCCGTCCACAAGTTGGCCGAGCGTAGGCGAGCGACGGCAAACGCCAATGTGTGTACACCCGATTTGCCTTAGTTGGCCAATGCTCGCTGTCGCTCGCCTAGTTGGCCGAGTAAATACAAGCGCCAACGTGTAGACAGCTGATTTGTGTTCACTCGCCGTTACTCACCGTCGCTCGTGATCACTTGCCTCACTTCGCCTCGGTATCGGTCTTTGTGCACAAATCAAAGGCACACGTCTGCGCTCGGCCAATGCCGTCCACACGTTGGCCTGCTCGCCATTACACGGTCGACATCCATCGCTGTTAGACGTGTTTAATGTGATAATGTCGCTCAACATAAATGATTATATTTTCAAATTTGTACCACTACTTCTAAATATGCGACAAAAATAATTAGATGCAAGCCACCCTATATGTTACTTATAGTATCAAAAACTATCTTCATCATTGATCATCATTTCAGCTCATATAGGTACGTCCTACTGTTGGGCTCGAGCCTCCTCCACAATAGGAGGGAAACTGACCTTAGTATTCCATGCTAGTCAGACAGGTTGGTATAGGGTTTTATTTCGAGGTTTCCTTCTCTTGCATAGATGTTATATGCGTATTATGTATTATATCCTTTAGTCGTCTTTTACGACATTCACGGACAAGATAGGGACTGGTGAATTTTTTCTTACTCCGTCACCACATGGATATATCTTACATTGTTCTATTTCTGTGAATACTCAGTATCAACCACCTTCTTTTTTTCCCACTTTACTGCGGTATACACTGAGATAATAACTATTATCTATATACTATTATTATATATACTATATACTATTATATATCTATATACTATTTACTACTACTACTTATTATATAACTATATAAGTTCATTAAATAATTAGTCGAAGCTGTAGCGACGTCTATTTCAACCCCGTAGTGTTTCAGTGCACAATGAACACTGACCGAGGCCAACGTGTGGACAGCTCTACAAATACTCGTCTACGTTGGCCACTCGCGTTGGCGTTCAGAGGACAGTACTGTCGTAACCATGAATGCTGAATTCTGACAAGTTCATACTCATATTCATCGCACTCATATTCACTTTATGAACTAAACTAAAAATATCATTTATAATAAGCCGCTTACCGTAGTCCGTCACCATCAATAAAATTTTAGGAATATGCATTTTAACTTTCGTTGCTTGCGTGTCCGACATGCCCTTTTGTTTACAGGAATAAATATTTTTTTTACAACAGAGAAAACTCCTCTAGCTGATTTTTCCATTTAATTGTAAAATTTGGAATTTCACGCCGATAATAATAAAATATATTAAAAACCGGCTAAATTTGAGTCGGAATAGTGGACGTAGGATTCCGTACCATTATCTATAAAAATCGCATTTGTTGTATGGGAAATATTTAAGAGGGGCTTAAATATTTATTTTATTTTGTTTTTAGTATTTGTTATTTAGTATTTGTTTTTAGTATTTGTTATTATAGCGGCAACAGAAATACATAATGTGTATAAATTTAAACTGTCTAGCTATCGCAATTGTTGAGATACTGCCTGGTGACAGACAGATGGACGGACAGACAGCGAAGTCTTAGTAATAGGGTTCTGTTTTTTACCCTTTGGGTACGGAACTCTAAAAATATAGTATTCAAATCGCAATTCTGTTAGAACTACAAAATTTCATTTCTATTGATCGGTATAATTCCACTAGAGATATTAGATTTACCTATTACGTATTAAGAGAATAAATCTTTTGCAAATCATCTCCGTTTAAATCTCAATGCTACTTTATTTAATTTATATACAATTCGCGAATTACTTTGAAGTCATTCACATATTGATGAAATGGAGAAACTCATTAATAGATACAAATGAACCCTCTTTACGTCTATGTAACAAGTGAACCCGACATAATTGCTACTTTATTGAATGACTCGTAGAACATGCTACGAATTTAGCTACGATTCGCCGTAACTACTCATCTCCTCAGCTGATATACATACGTTCTATTGCTAAGCACGGGATTACTCTGCAATAGAATAGAAATTGACCTACTATTTGATGGATCTACCACACTGATCAGATAGTATTGTATACGATTTGTCGTATTTACTGATAAATGAAAACCATTCCACCTCTACGCGAGTATTACACATTGTAAATAAAACTACTTTACGGATTTTATCGTGTTTGTATTTGATTTTTAATTCGCCGACGTTTTGAACATTTAATATTATAATCTCTACTACTGTAAAGTATTCTGTAAAGTGTTCGAAACGTCGGGTAATCAAATTTCAAATACAAACGTGATAATACTCGTAAATAGTTTTATTTACATTCCATCTGTATCAAGCATTTCAATACCTATTTTGCATATGCATTAGTCTTCTTCTAGTGGTCAATAAAAAATCGCTATGCATGGCAGGAGGATTGCCGATTGCATTAGGCGTTTTAAGTTTCCCAGACAATTGCTACCCATTTCTCTTAGTATGTCTCAGGCGGTTTCTACGACTCCCATGAGAAAGTAATAGTTATATATCCTATGAAAAAGTGGGGGAATAATATGTTGTATTCTTAATCCGTCACAATGGGGATAAATGTTTTTATTATTATTATTTTATACTAGCAACTCGCCCTCGCTTCGCTTCGGTTTCAGTCGCCTTACCCGTGTAGTTCCCGTGCCTGTAGGAATTCTGGGATAAAATATAGCCTATGTTACTCCCTGATATTATAGCTTGCCATTGGTGAAAGAATTTTTGAAATTAGTTCCCTGGTTTAAACGTGAAAGCGTAATAAATAAACAAATAAACTTACTTTCGCATTAATAATATTAGTAAGCATGATTTGATGTTAAAATAAGGCAGATTATATATTTTGATATGTGAAAATTTTATCGTCTTTATTATAACTCATATTTTTCCTTCCCTTGCATAGATTTTATCTGCATATACACTCATTTGCAAAAAAAACGGGCACCTAAGCAATGAACCATTTCAAATGTTAATATTTCTTTGTTTGATAATTATAGGTAGTTTTATCCACACAATTTGCTAAATTAATAAGAAAATAATCGTTTTCATCAGTATTTCATAAAATTTAGATACAATTTATGGGAAATAATGCTAAACCTCGCTAGTAGTGTATATTCGCTAGTAGTGCATATGCTCATGAAGTAAAAATAAAAAAGTTTTTTTGTTTGTTTTTCTTTAATAAAGTAAAAGCAGATAAATGTTTAGTATCGAGTGTGACCCCCTCTAGCTAAAATCACAGCTTGAATTCGTCTGGGCATGCTAGCGAGTATATCCCGGATACTTGCTTGCGGAATACGTTCCCACTCCGCAGTAATCACATTCTTCAGCTCTCTGATGGTCTGCGGAGCCGGGTGTACTGATCTCACATGCCGTTTCAGAACGTCCCAGACATGCTCTATGGGATTGAGGTCGGGACTTCGAGCTGGCCAATCCAAACGACGAATGCCGACCTCTTGCACATACGCATTAACATCGCGGGATCGGTGGGCGCGAGCATTGTCGTCCATAAAAATCGAGTCTTCACCTAGAGCGGCCAATGCGGGTTGTGCATGAGAAATTAGAACTTCCGTTATGTATCGATGCCCAGTCAGTGAGCCGTTTTCAATGAAGACTAACTCTGTACGATCCATTGAATTTATTCCTGCCCAAAACATAACAGAGCCCCCACCATAAGGTGTGATTTCTTCGAAACATGCCTCTGCAAAGCGTTCTCCTTGTCTTCTTAGCACTCGCCGACGTCGATCTTCACCGAACAGAGATATCCTGGCTTCATCAGAGAACAAAACCCTATTCCAATCGTCTTGAGTCCATGATTCACAATTTCTAGCGAACCTAAGCCTGTGAACTCTGTGCTCACGGAGTAATTTGGGGCCGCGGGCCGGGCGGTGACTGCGTATATTGGCAGCGAGAAGCCTCCTCCTGACCGTCCATAGACTAATATGCACATTTCTTACTTCTTGGAGGTTGTTCTTAAGATCCACATACGAAGATTTGCGATTTCTCAATGCGCGACTCAAAAGAAAACGATCATCCCGTGGTTGGGTACATGGTTTTCTTCCAGAACCAGGCCTTCTCTCGACGGAACCAGTCTCCTGATATCGCTGCCAGGTCCTTTGGACTGTCGAGCGACTAACATTTAGCCTCCTAGCCACGAAACATTGGCTGCAACCCTCTTCAAGCAGCGCGATAATTTTGGTAGCTTTTACCACTTTATCTACCATTTTTGATACAGCCAAACAGCATTAAATAAAGCTTTGACAGTCAAGGATATGAAATTAATCGATAAAAATTGAATAAAGTTATGAAAGTCGATGTTAACTTCTGGAACTTCGCGCCAAAAATGTAGGATAAAAAGGGGTTTTCTGTAAAAATGAACATCAAATGAAAAATTGAATTTAGAACGTACTTTTTTAAATACCACAGCATTTTTAAAACCGGCCAGTAACGTGTACAAACGATTGAAACCTTTTTGGTATTGTATCTTTTTAAATATGAATGAAAATCAAAACCGCCCGTTTTTTTTGCAAATGAGTTTATAACAATCCAATAATCCCTTGTTCTTAATTCAAAACAAGTTTAACATGGAAGCAACTAGAAACTTATTATCGAAGCAACGATGTCATGCATTAATTATGAACATTTATGAACCTCCGTTTGTATACTCGGTGTTTGTTAACTATGAAGACCGTCAATAACAGATACCCTAGTCTTAGAACAACGTTTATTCTCTGCGGACTTGGCTGAAAACTTGGGCAAAAGTTTTGTTTACATGCTAACGTAATATATCATACATTATGTACTAATTTCATAAACTATTTATTATAATTAAAACTACTTTTACGGATTATATCGCGTTTGTATTTGATTTATGATTGCCCGACGTTTCGAACACTTTGCAGCATTCATGGTCACGGGCGGACTAAGGTGTCTCACGTCCAACAAGTAATCGTTATTACAGACATTTACAATTATCTACCCGATACAGAAAATAGTTATAAATTTATTAAATTGTTACCCACCGTGGGTATATTAGGGTAGGTAAATTTATTAAATTGTTACCCACCGTGGGTAACAATTTAATAAATTTATAACTATTTTCTGTATCGGGTAGATAATTGTAAATGTCTGTAATAACGATTACTTGTTGGACGTGAGACACCTTAGTCCGCCCGTGACCATGAATGCTGCAAAGTGTTCGAAACGTCGGGCAATCATAAATCAAATACAAACGCGATATAATCCGTAAAAGTAGTTTTATTTACAATGTGTAGTGCTCGCGTAAACATCAGATATCATTATTTATTATAAGATACTCTATTACTATTAATTACCGACTGGTAAAAGTAAAAATACAATACTTGCTCGTGGGTGTCGTAAGAGGCAGGCATATTATAATATGTATGCATATGAAAGCTATGTAAAGGAAGAAAACCTTGAAATAAAGGCAGTCGGTCTGGACGGCTTGGTATAGGACTTATAGGAGGTAATATGGTTATATTATGGAGGAGGATATCCTATTATGGAGAAGACTTGGACCCAGTAATGGGTAAATAATTTTGTTAATGGGGTTTGAGTTGTTGATGGTAAGTTTAACCGCTGCTATTGTATTCACATATGGTAATAGCTAATATGAAAAAAAGAAAAGATTGCTGTCACAAAATAATATTTTTAAACACTTCGTAGGTATAACGTATGATCTGGAACGTGGTCGTCAACTTCTGCGGGGCAGTCCTCTTGAGGAAGGAGGTGGCGGAGCGGACGTGGATGAAATTTTTCTACGGTGACACACTCCACTATCAATGATTTGGGCGGCGTAGGTGCAAGTACCTGCGCCTGATGCCATCATAGTTGAGGCAGCAGGTAACTAGACCGGGGATTAGTCCAATTAACTGAAGATGGGAAAATCGCGTGAGGGTGACAATATCCGCCTGTATGAGTCACTGATGACAAGGTCCGATAGCGCAGGCCCTAGTGCAAGAGAGAGTTACACACCTGGCGAGTTATGTATTTGCTCCACGCCCCTTACTTGCCACGGATGAATCGGATATCGGATGGTTTGTGGCGCAGCATAACCTGTCGCCGGCAAAAATAATTGATGTGCGGCTATGTCTCGCCTCGCGATCTGACCACCCGGTGAACTGATACCACCGGACATCAGCCAGTTGCTCGTTGGACAGTGCGGCTAGGCGTCGGTTGATTGGGTGAGTCGGCAGCACGGGGCGCTTTCCTTCCGTCTGGTGCAGGTATTGACGAGGCACGGTTGCTTCAGTAAGTACTTGTACACGATTGCGAGCAGGAAGAGGACATCATATATCATCATAGCCACCCCTGCGAGTGCGACAAGGACAAGGTGTAGCACACGTGCGACGTACCTGGGCAGAGCAGTTCTGTAAATCTGTCGCAATCCTCGGTCTAAACCTGATGTTGCCCCATCATCGCTAAGACGATGCTCAACAAAAGTAGGTCGGGACACGCGGTTCCAGAATGAATTCCTCTATCGCGACATGCTCCGCCACTGGCATGTCGTGTGTCGCATCTACGCTAGGTCGCTGGTGGGCGTATTGGGGATTAGTTCGCCACCCGCAGAGAGTCCTACTGTGTGAGGGCGAAGCCCCAGCAACACTGTCTTTGTTGCCGGGGCGTCGAAGGGGGTGGTACTCGAACGGGTAATCTGCCGGGTTGGCCACAATGTCAAGGAAGCGGCACCCATAGTCAGCTCAATTGCGATGGGGAGAGATTACGGAAGATTATGGGGGTACACGCCGCCCTAGTGTCGCCTCGGATAGATTCGGCAGGGCGTATCCAGATCACAGCCTAACTTAATCGAATAAGACACTGTTCACTCAAAAAAATACTACCTTCAAAAGGCGAATGGGGAGTAAAATTAACCTTCCGGAGCAACCGCAACTTTGGGTAACAGGCCTTTGTACTCAAAACATGTCCGCGTATAAATGTAATTATCATTAGAAGGTCACAATCAAAACGCATTACTGTTTCATATCAGTAATAAGTGGGTGGTACCTATCTGGATCTAATAATAACTCACGAGATATGTTCTAAAATTCAAAGACTGATTTAAGGAGGATTAATTAGGGCTTAGATTTTATTACTTTACGTTTCCTTTACGTGTTTATTTAATGAAAGTGTGTTACATAATAGCACTTTTGTTATCTTATATAATTAGAATTTTGTGTATCACTACATTTTTTATGTTTCTAATCTATAAAAATGTAAAAAAAAAATATTACTTAAGAAATAGAATATCATTATCCAAATTAAGTGATAAAATATAAATTTGTTTTACGAAAACTGTAAGCTGTAAGTATTCACAGTTCTTCTTATGTAAAGTTTATTTCTGCAAGTTTTTCTTTTTGTTACAAATTTATAGGTAGGGTGTATTCATGACGTAACAAGGCCTCGCACTATTTTTTTGTAATAAACATTCACAATATAGAGTCCACAATAACAAACAATAAATCAATGCTTATGATTGCGTACGTAGTGATAAACCAATTGAATAGTCCGACCACGCGTAGCTCGTTTTTATATTGCAAGCAGTTGAAAGGCTTGGCTGAGCTCCAATATGACTGGGTCGAATATTTTTGCCGACATTTGTGCAGCTAGCGGTTCGTCTACATGCCTCTAGTGACTTATTTTATAACTTGTGCCGACGGCTCCCCATGTCCGCTCCCGCACCGAAACACACGTTTCATGTTATTCGGTAATAAAGCTCCGAGAAAGAATATTTACACTCATTCACTACAAGATTTACGTATAACTAATTCATTGTACAACAAAATTAAAACATTGTTTTCCTGTGCCCCAGAAATATTATTTTAAATTTACTGCAGCTAAAAATATGTTAAGAATACTCCTGTTTTATCAGGTATTGTAATTAAAAATGTAAAGTGTAGAATATTATCCTCATCAGTATTACTTTATT
The DNA here is from genome assembly GCA_032191425.1 of Lymantria dispar. NCBI lineage: Eukaryota > Metazoa > Arthropoda > Insecta > Lepidoptera > Erebidae > Lymantria > Lymantria dispar. The sequence continues at coordinate 13,443,037 of CM063451.1, forward strand.
CTAAATACTATATTTAAGGATTTTATTGGGTCACTATTTGATTTTTATCTCCCGACGTTTCGAGGGCTAAGAAGGACTAAAATGATTCACGTCCAACAAATCATAGTCATTACGTACGATTTTTACGTACCATAATCTATTTTAATTATTACATTTTGACTCGAACTTTTAATATAAATTCATTGCTAGTACAAAAACAAAGTGACTCTATATAAACATTATTGAAAACTAAAACAAGAAGAGACTTGTTTTTGGTCAGTTTTATTAAATTTTAAAAATTATTTTATTGTATCAGTTTATAAATATAAAACTAACAAATGTAATGCTCTACCACTGAATGGGAGTCAAAAGGAATTAATCCTAATTGTCATAATTAAAAGCTCAGTGCTTTAAGTGCACCGAGGGTTTTATAGTCTAGTGCTAGTCTTCTTGTTTTAGTTTTAAATAAAATAGGATCCCAAATATAATAGGATCTCAACTTAATGGTAATACCCAGCTATATTCTCTATTGAGACGTTTGTGTCAATCTCTCTCAATTTTATTAGCCTCGCGAATTATTGAAGACAGTGTGGCTAAAAGATTAGTATTTTAAATCAAACCTGAAGGATGGTGCTTAGGTTCCTGAATGTGCTCACAGTCTTAATGTAACGGTGCTTTACAGCTATGCATTCTTTGATAGGAGTTCTTTTAGAACTCCGTAGTTGATCAATGTCAAAGAGCCCATATTCAAAATTCAATTTATAAACTCCTACATTCTGTAGAAGTATTGTAATATGTGGTAGGAACTGACTAATGGTCTTCAGTAGATTAAAATAAGTTTTCATGGAAGCATGTTTCAGGATATAATCAATCTTGTCAGTGACTCCTTTCACATAAGTTAAGATTGTAGGGAGGGGGAGGGACTTTTACTTATGGAGGATTTTATTTTTTTATCCTGTTTTTTGTATTTATCGCTGTTTTTTGTATTTATATAGAATCATTGTTGACCATATATATATATATATATATATATATATATATATATATATATATATACACTACTGGAAAAATTAAGGGCTGGAAAAAATTAAGGCTGAATAAACAAGTTATCTGATAGATATAGTAGTTAAGTTGGAAAAATTTTTCTACGCCCGTAGACCAAAAAAAAAACTAAAAAAAATTGCAAATTTTTTTGTTGCTGGTTTTTCTACGATTACTCAAAAACCGCGGCAGTTATAAAATTTTAAAGTTCTAATTCAAAAACTAGATACCTGGAGCTACAATTTCCTTTTTTTTATTTCCTGTACAATCATTTCTCTCGAAGTTACGGCCTGTTGAAAATTGCCCAAAAATTTAGAATTTTTTTTGATCCCTTAATTTTTCCAGTAGTATATATATATCCCAACAGACGTTGTTCTGATTAAATCTAAAAACTAGTAAAAGGAACCCTCCTTGAAATTGATCGCTTGAATCGAGTCGACGCCAAGTAATTGACTTTAGACGAGGATTTTCTTCGTGTGGTGACACAGTAAGGATACAATTCACCACCCCCCTCTCTTGTCTGTGGGTGTCGCAAAATACGACTAAGGGATATGATATGCAGACAATATCTATTCAAGAGAAAGAAAACTTGGCTTACAATCCTGTGCCAACACGTCTGACCAGCGCAGTATATCAATTTCCCTCCCATTGTGGAGGAGGCCTGAGCCCAATATGTCAGCCCACCTAAGTTGTGAGAATTAGAGATGGTGAGATGAAGGTGAATCCGTGTGGTGACGGAGTAATAACACAATTCACCACTCCATACCTTGCTCGTGGATGTCGTAAAAGACGACCAAGGGATATAATATGAACAGATGTTATATCTGTCCAAGAGAATGAAAACTCGAAATGAAACCCTATACTAACATGTTTCCTGGAGATGGAGATGCTCGCCGGAATTTAACGGCGGGTGTCGGAGAAGCGCGCCCGCGGCGGCATGGTCTCGGTTCAGGAGATCATCGCCTAGCGGGTCGACGCCCGCCGAGAAGTCATTGCCCGTTGGGCAGTCCAGCTGGAGAGGCCTCGGTACGGTGTCAGGACCATCGAGGCCTGCCGGCCGGTGCTGATGGAGTGGTTGAAGCGGACGCATGGGGTGCTTTCCTTCCGACTGGTGCAGGTGCTGACGGAGCACGGTTGCTTCACCAAGTACCTACATAAGATTGTCAGGAGGGAGAGCACACCGTCCTTCCACCACTGCAATTGCGACAAGGACACGGCGCAGCACATGCTCGAGGTGTGTGCTGCGTGGGCAGGGGAGCACCGTGAACTCGTCGCGATTATCGGTGCCGACCTGACGTTGCCGACCATCACCAGGGAGATGCTCGACAGCGTCAAGAACTGGGACGCGGTCGCCTCCTTCTATGAGGCCGTAATCTCACGGAAGGAGGCAGCGGATCGTATGCGAGAGGAGCTCTTCTTCGGCGACACGTTCCGCCGCTGGCGACTCGGGCGGCGCAGGCGCGAGTTGGTACTCGCCTGATGCCGCCCTAACCGAGGCCGCGGGTGACTGGACCGAGGAATTTAGTCCGTCACCCGCAGACAGGCTGACCGCGCGACGGCGACCGACGTCCCGGGACAGGGACGTGGAGAGGTGAGGGTACCCGAAAGGGTATTCCGTCGGGCCGACCACTGACGACAAGTCACCCTGCTCCGGTAGTCGGCCCAACGACGAGGTGACGTGGGTACGGGTGGGTTATGAACCCGTGCGCCGTCCTTTCATCGCGTCGCCCCGGACGGAATGGACCACGCGGGCGCTTACCATAGCCCACCCATAAAAAAAAAATACTAACATGATTGACCAGCATGGTATAGTAGGTCAAATTCTCTCCCATCGTGGAGGAGGCCCGAGCCCAACAATGGAACATAGGTGGGCTGCGATGATGATGATATAAGTATAAATAATATATAAATAAAACATATTTAAAGAATAATCACATTTAGATCAAAGAGCACAAATTGCTACAAAACATTGAAGTTACATAAGAATGTGAGTATATTCCGGCATTAGTATTACAGTAAGTAACCAACGCTCGAGGCGTTTGAATACGCTTCGGCGAGCTTGCATTGCAGTTTTTGAACAACTTTGTTTACAATAAAAGCTCAAACTCGATAGAGGACTCTGTAGGAATTAATATTTATAATACATCATAGTTATCATTTAGATGCTTGTTTAATTGTATTTTTAATAGAATTAAACAGTCATAAAACGCATAGCCGATGTCAAATACCGCCGTCACACTAAGTCTGTAAACACACTCAGGACCGCGGCAGCCATAACATCAGGTTTGATAAAACACAAATCCTCGCAAAAGAACACCGATAGGCAGGTGCCTAGAATGGTACGCGAGGCTATTGCTATCAAAAAACACAAAAATTTCAATTGATAGGATGGCTGGGTATCAAGCTAGGATCCTGTTGTAAACATAATTAAAAATAAAAACAAAAAGACCACTACAAGACTGCAAGACACTGTGAGCACTTATTGTATAGATTTGACCCGCACTAGTAATAGTAATAGTTGAAGATTAAATTATAAATCCAAAACCTTTTAGTAAGAATAAGTTAGCCGCCTTTTAAAATTAATAATAATTTAGCATCATGAAAGTGACGACTGAGTTTTCTTGCCGGATCTTTCTCAGTGAGATCGCTTTCCGATCCGGTGGTAGTATATTAGATTTGTTAGGTTTAAATTAATAAACTGTCATAATAATTACTACAAATTTAATGTTTAATCATTACTAACCACAAAGAATATAATTTTCTTATATATAATCATTTTCTTCTTGTACTGACAATAAATTAGTAACAAAATGTGCGTCAAAATTTAATAACTAATTTCTATAGCGAATAGATAATTATAAATATCTGTAATAACGATGACTTGTTGGATGTCAGATATCTTAGTCCGCCCGTGACCATGAATGTTGTAAAGTGTTCGAAACGTCGGGCAATCAAAAATCAAACGCGATAGAATCCGTAGTTTTATTTACAATGTGTAATACTCACGTAAACAACAGAATTCATTATCATAATATTAGATAATATCTATGCAAGACAAGGAAAAATGGAAACAAAACCTTATATCAACACGTCTGACCAGCGTGGATATAGAAGGAGGCCGGAACCCAACAGTGGGACGTATATGAGATCTGATAATTATGATGATAATAATTTTGAATATATACTGCGTATTTTGTAGTTGTAAACTTACCTTCCCATTTAGTGACGTCACCATAGCTAAGAATATAACATGTTATCACCCTTCACTTTTCCATGTAAGTCGTAGATAACAGCTGCGGGATTATCAGAAGAAGTATTAGCGGTTTCCTGGGACTCTTACAACATAAACTGGGATCGCTAAGCTGCCTGATAAGCATGGCGATTATGCCATTATCACCTCTTTAGGGAAGTCCAACAACAGATAATGATACTCTGAAAGAGAAAACTTACCTATATTTCGATCACTGTACATTTGCTATTTATTTATTATGGTGTTTGTTTTCTACACTATCCTTACTAATATTATAAATGCAAAAGTATGTTTGTTTGTTTGTTACGCTTTAACGCTTACACCACTGAACCGATTTCAAAAATTCTTCCACTAATGTAAAATTACAATATCAGGGAGTAACATAGGCTATATTTTATCCTGGTATTCCCACGTGAACAGGAACTACACGGGTAAGACGACTGAAACCGTGGCGGAGCGAGGGCAGGTTGCTTTCTTGTATATTTGTTTAAGACTAATACCCAACATCAATTAAATTAAGATAAGATTATCGTTTAGGTAAAGCCTTTTCTTACTAAAAGTTAGAAGATGCTCACTTCTTCTATTTTGAAGTCGGTTAAAACATTTATTCTCCACTGTCTCTCGTTAAAGAGAATTCATGACTAAATTTAATTTTAATAACTTCCTCAGGCGCACTGCGCCTTTTTTCGCATAAATATTTTTATTACACTCTATTTAAAGTAATGAGTTTTGTCATATAAGTATTCTAAGCTGCTAGCATTAATGACTTTATTATTTAAAGCTTATTTATTTGATCAGTAATAATAAGGGCTTTTCTTTCGACTTTTCTTTTAATCAGTTTTAATTTTATAGCACTTTTTTGGCACAAAGTTCATTCACAATGAGCAGATATATATAACTTCATGTTTTTTATTAGTCGCTCTATTGGACAAGATCTTTAATACTAGGAGGTAAACTAGCTTACGATGCCTAGTATATTATTCTTTCTCAGCATTTACGTTCCAATACGTTAATAATACGTAGGATTATTTTTTTTAGTTAAGTGAGAACTATTATATTCCTGTTTTATGATCATTTCCATTAGTTGTCTAGCTTATGAAAGGGAAGTGTGTCGGCATATATTCATTTACCAGACTGTGTTTATTATTTACAAAAATGATTTCTGATATATACAATAGTATTACACATATGAAATAAAACAATTTTTATGTTCCCCTGACCACGAACCCTGAAAAGTGTTCGAAGCATTGGAATAGTAATAGTCAAATATAAATGTGATAAAATCCGTAAGAATAGATATTAAATATTTGTATTATTATATTATAATTTAGTTGTTATATAAATGTTAGCTTTATTTAATATCATGAATATTAGTTTAGAATAGTCAAAACTAGTGCTAAAGCGCTAAATCTATAAATTTTCATAATAGTCTAAGGATTGGGATTCTCGGCGTCAAAATATCGAGTAAAGTCCAGTTTGGGAGTCATTTGGAGGACAAAGCCAAATTGGTAAACAAAAAGTTGGGCGTCCTGAACAGAGCCAGGCGGTACTTCACACCGAGACAGCGTCTTGTGCTATACAAAGCACAAATTCGTCCTCATGTGGAGTACTGCTCACATCTCTGGGCAGGTGCGCCCAAATATCAGCTAGACCCACTTGACTCCCTGCAAAGACGGGCTGTTCGAATCGTCGGGGATCCCAATCTTACGGACAGATTGGAGTCGCTGGAGCAGCGGAGAGACTTTGGGTCACTCTGTGTACTCTACCGACTCTTTCACGGGGAGTGCTCTGAGGAACTGTTTGACTTGGTACCACCGTCACCGTTTTACCAACGTACCACTCGACTTCGTAGCAGGGTTCATCCATTTCACCTGGAAACGTTATGGTCTTCAACTGTACATTTCCAGCGATCATTTCTCCCACGTACGTGCAAGCTCTGGAATGAACTACCTGCTGCTGTGTTTCCCGAGCGCTATGACATATCCTTCTTTAAACGAGGTTTAAGAAGAGTATTTCCTTCACGGTAGGCAGCGGCCTGGCTGTGCCCCTGGTATTGCAAAGGTTCATGTGCAGCAGTTTCACTTACCATCAGGTGTGCTGCTTGCTCGTTTGCCACTGTTGGCAATAAAAAAAAAAGATTATACTAAGTAGTGTATTCATATAAATAATATGAGTAGTACTATTACCAACAGCCACGTAGTGATCTATCATACTGAGACGGTCATCTATTCTTATGTAGAGCAATTCCAGGTCCTAAACTTTTAATAACGATGCATATTATAACGCATAAGTCATGTAAAACTTATGCTAATTTAAATAATAAAGTAATAAATAAAAGTAATTAGATTGTATATATTACTTATTTCAAAGGCATAACACACTCAAAAATTGTTAAAACCTAAAGGAAAATACATCATTATCTGTACTCATATACGTCCCTATGGTAGACCTCCTACAGCGTATCTTAAATTAGTAGTATTGCAAATATAAAATTATAGAAATTATTTCTACAAAAACTATCTCCAATATACCTATTTGACATCATAATTTCGAAGCTTTATTAAATTAATAAGCTTAAACTGAAATACTGACTACTGACAGTGACTTTACAAATCCTGAGTTTCACTCAAAGAATCTTTAGACATAAATCAATAAGTGCCACCATCTTCGTTTACACTGAAATACCTAATCCTCTACATATGTATACAAAGTTTCATCTATAATACAGCTATATAAATACCTGTAAAACTTAGTTTGAGAGTAACTTTGTTTTAAAATGTTTACACCACAACGTGATAAAATAATTTTATGTTTTCCGATCACGTTTCTTGTTAAAGTAATCCATGTGACCGGTCATAACCATTTGCTGCGACCCTTTCACTTACACTAAGCAATTTTAAGTCAGTAAAAAGGTGTGGTAGTCTATATTTACTTAATAAATCACAAAACTTTATTATCATAATTTGAATCTTTGGGAAGAGCTTCATGATAAAAGGTATCATTTATCAGTTTATCAGATTCTCACGGGAAACGGCAATATTATCCATCCTTACTTCCTTACTAATATTATAAATGCGAAAATAATGTTTGCTTGTTTGTTTGTTACGCTTTCACATTTAAACCACCGAACCAAGTTAAAAAATTTATTCACCAATGGAAAGCTATAATATCAGGGAGTAACATAGGCTATATTTTATCCCGGTTTTCCCACGGGAACGGGAACTACGCCGCGAGTAAAAACCTGAAACCGAAGCGAAGCGAGGGCGGGTTGCTAGTATATTATAAATGCGAAAGTAAGTATTTATTTATTTAAGACAACACCCTGCACTAAGGAAATAATCCTTGTATTGCGGGGACTTTACAAACATATAATTAACGGACACAAATTACATCCAGACTCAGAACAACAATTTGTGGATCGCACAAAGTGTTGTCCCGCGTGGGATTCGAACCCCCGACACAGGCGCTGTAGGTCGCTTTCTTAACCACTACGCCATCAGTGCAGAAAGTAAGTATGTTTGTTTGTTACGCTTTAACGCTTAAACCACCCAACCGATTTCAAAAATTCTTTCACCAATGGAAAACTATAATGTCAGGGAGTAACATAGGCTATATTTTATCACGGTATTCCCACGGGAACAGGAAATACACAGGCAAGGCGACTGAAACCGAAGCGAAGCGACGGCGCGCTGCTAGTATATAATATAGCCATATACTTACAATGTTATAACAGACGAGCCTGCGAACCCCAGACCTTCGTTATTTTATTAAAGCTGAAAGTTTGTCAGCGCATGCTCCCAACACAGGTAAGAACGGTGGCCCATTATGAAGTTTGGGTTACAGTGGCTTTGGCAGATAGAAGGTTCTATAGGTGTGTAAAATATCGATTTATTTTCATCAAATTATTAAGCTTGATTTTTTGATATTACCTTCAGAACGTTATTAAAAATCACGTTATTCATTGCCAGACACTTAACATCGTGGCAACCCCTTGCTAGACACCCTTAACATTCATGAAACTATAATTCTACTTACGTTATAGTATAAAAGCTGATTTTTGAAATAACGAAGGTCTGGGGCCACAGGCTCTTAGTCTATTACGTCATCTTAAAATTTCCTTTCGAGTTTTCGCTTTTTACAGTGTCATTATCTTCTTACATCCCATGATTTATTTCTACAAGTAGCTATACAATCAAGTGATAATAATTATTGCTCTAGTTTTCTCCATCAGTAAACTTAGTTCGTCTTAGCTCATATAAGACCCACTGCTGGCTTAACCCTCTACACAATGTAAGTGAACTTTACGTACTTATATCACACAAGTGCAATGGGTTAGTATGTATATTTTAGTAGTTTTCCTCCTTTTGCATAGATGCTATCTGTACATGATCTCCCGTCCTCGTATTTTACGATACTCACAGGCAAGAAAGGAGTTAGTGAATTATATTCTTCCTTGCTTTCGTTGGTAAACGAAAGCAAGTTGGTTTCCGTGTGGTGACGGAGTAAGAATACAATTCACCACCCCCCTTTCTTGCCCGTGGCTGTCATAAAAGACAACTAAGGGAATAAATATGCATATGATATCTATGCAAGAGAAGGAAAACTCTAAACAAAACCCTATACCAAGTCGTCTGACCAGCGTGGTATAGTAGGTTAATATCCCTTTTAATACCGAGGAGGCTCGAGTCCAACAGTGGGGCGTATATGTGCTGAAATGATGAATGATGATTCTTCCTTGCCATCACACGGAGTGGCCCTCACCAAAAGGCGCCAGCCGTAGCCTAAACTGATAACTGCTCATCTTGAATCGCTTGCAAAACATCTAAAACATCATACACTCTGGTAAACAATATCACACCTATGTCATATAAACAATTACTAAAGGCAGAATTAAATGGTACTGCGATAGAATGATAAAACCATTTCAAACTATAGCGCCATCCACTTCCAATAAACCAAAATCTCTCTACTAACTTAACGACTTAAGTTTGTTTATCAGTTTCGAATACATGCCTTTGCAAAGTATGACGTAGGCCAAGCTGTATTTAAGCACGAATATAAAGAGATTGGATACTCTATGTCTGAATGGATTTAATTAGACAGAAATGCCATCAGTCACATACCATAACCTTTAGACTCAGTTCCGGTCTCATTCCTCTTAATAAGTTCGCTTACATGATGAATAAACTCTCATCTTCCTATGTAAGTACTGAATGTGATATTTAAGAATACGCATGTTATGTTTGTGGTAATGGAGTAAGAATACAGTTCACCACCCCTTTTCTTACCCGTGGGTGTTGTAAAAGACGACTAAGGGATCTGATAATCAAATAATATCTAAGCAAGTGAAGGAAAACTCGACATAAATCCTATGCCAACACGTCTGCTGAGCGCGTTATAATAGATCAATTTCCCTTCCATTGCGGAGGAGCCTCGAGCCCAACAGTGGAGCAGCCAGCAGTGCCCAGCCCAGTTATATGGGCTGGAATGATGATGATGATGATAATGTTATGTTTGATTTTGTCCAAAATGAGGACATCAGGGAAGAAAATGTATCTATTGCTGGAGAGATGGGGCAAACTTGTAACGTAATTTTAGCTTATCCTCTTATTAAAGCTGCTTTAAAACTATATACAATAGTTGATAAGGGGATGCAGCTTCGTTAGTTTATGTACCGTACTGTATTTTAGTCTGATATACTGTTGCTTTAGTAAATGTTGGTCTAATGGAGAGGCGTAGTCCATTAAGCTCATTAAATAAAGTAAAAAATACAAGGCAGTTATGATGATAACCGACAGAGGTGAGGACTTAAAATATGAGCAAATTGTTTTTATTTTAGGCTTTTCAGATTAATTGTTTGATCTTGAACTTTTAAAAACTTTTTACATTCGTGGTTTTGACAGACATTGTGACATTGGCATAGCTACAAAAGTAGTTGTTAGCGTTAATACGTCACGTGATGACCACTGAAGTCAAGGAACTCTGCACCGGTGGTCGATCCAACGACGAAGTCGACGTGCTATACAGGTGGGTTACGGATGTGCGTGCTTACGCCCCTCTGTCGCCCCGGACGGAGTCGGGCGAGGAGTGCGCCGACCGTAACCCACCCCCCAAAAAAGAAATACGTCACGTGACCATGTCGATGATGACTTAGATGAATTTACTCCCCATTCATACCAGCCTGTACAAGTTTTTACTGCAAAAATCATCATCTTTCTTTTATCTTAATTACTTGGGGTTGACGTAGTACTTCTCTTTTTTTTCATCGTACGTTTTCGCAAGTTATGGCGGTAGTTTTATATATCGCGCGACGGTGCCCGACGTCCCGAAAAAGGGACGTCGAAAGGAGAGGGTACCTCCTCAGAGTATTCCGTCGGGCCGATCACTGATGGCAAGGAACTCAGCACCGGTGGTCGGCCCAATGACGTGGGGCCGCGCGCCGCCCCACTGTTGCCTCAGACGGAGCCGGTCGCCCGGGCGGAGAATGAGCTGACCCCAAAAAAAAAGTTGCTTTATAACTGGGCGCCTGCTTAATGTCCCTCCTAGGAAATGTAATTGTTAATCCAGGACAAAATATATCTCTTAGTCGTCTTTTACGACACTCGAGAGCAATGTATTGGGTCCTATATCAAGCCACCACCACTACAGAGAATGAAAATAAGAAAAAATATCTAATTAGATTTTGACAAATAATAATCTATGAAATAATAACATTATATTTGGCATACATTATAATGGAAAAAAGATAAAAAATTATAGTGGTATATTTTTTCTATTAATCAGTTGTTGTACTAATCTATACTAATAAATAAAATAGGAGTGTCTGTTTGTAATGTCAAAATAATAGATTTTTTTCATGCTCACGTGGTTACTTGCACGACACCTACGCCTAACCTATGCCTAAAATACAAATTAAAAAATTTTTGTCTGTCTGTCTGTTTGTTCCGGGTAATCTTCAAAACGGCTGGACCGATTTCAAAAATTCTTTCACCAATGGAAAGCTATAATATCAGGGCGTAAAATAGGCTATATTTTATCCCGGTATTCCCATGGGAACGGGAACTACGAGGGTAAAACGACTAAAACCGAAGCGAAGCGAGGGCGGGTTGCTAGTATACAATAAGTATAATAAAATTGTGAGAGCAATAAATTGTTGGCCAAAGTCGTCGGTTTCGATCTCCAAGGGACTCGCCAACATATAAGTGTAGAGTAAGTGTAATATAAGTGTAGAGTTATGTATCAAAAGATACTGTTAATTATCGTTTGTTAATTAATGGTGAAAGTTAATAACGTATGGAAACCCGGATATCTACTAAAATATTAAAATTTTCGTACATATATGAAATCCATGCTTCGGACCTCACGTTAAGCTCAAGTCCCAACTTATGAACGTTTCCGACAGTCGTTATAGATAGACATTATTCATCAAATATCCTAACATCTGGTCTACCTTTAGAATATATCCTCTTTTGAATTTCGTAGATTTTATGATAGTCGCTTCAAGGTATATAATATATTGGTAAAACTAGCTCTTTATTCGACTCTTTAACCTAACCCAGTTAATAAAAATCTAATATGATGTTATAGAGATAATGGAGGCGCAGAGAATCAAAATGTTGGGGAATATTGTAAATTAATTTTTTATCATCGTCATTTAATTATATCCATTATTCTTATTTGCTTTCCTTTCACTAATATCTTATTTATTATTTGCATTATTTTATCCCTTAGTGGTATTTTACGACATCCACGGGTAAAGTAAGGATTGGTGAATTGTATTCTTACTTAATCACTACACGGAGCTTCTTTCATAATGTGATGAAATTTGAACATTTTATAGCACGTTGGTAATATTTTAAGAATCTGATTGGCTTAAAATCTCAAGACTTAAGAATATATATATGTTAGTATTCATTCTTTAGTCGTCACCTCAGAATGGATGTTGATACACCCTACTCAAAGTCTTTTATCACATGGATAACACGAATTACTGTTACAAATTCCTTTGTACTCTACAAAAACGTTAGGAAATAAAACTTAATTTTGCGAAGTTCAGTTTTACCGTATCGTTGAAATTGTAAAAAACCTGTTAAAAAGTACACATAATTAATTCATTTACATTTCACGCAGTGTATCTTGTGATCTCCATAGATACGCGTACTTACCCATTCCAGTTTCCTCTTCCTTCAGTATGTTGCATATTTTATGAGTGTTTTCGTAGACTTACACCGTGTCATGTGAATATTTCTCGCGTGAGATATGCATGACAGCGCTAGTCGCAAAGATATATTGTAAGTAGTAGCATAAGTACTAACATATTGGGTGTTATGCGTGCAGACAGAGTGCAAGCGGCTACGAATGGGGTGAGTGGTGTGTGCGTAAACAGGGCCCGGGCGGGTGGAAGGGCGGGCGCGCGGGGTATAACGGGGGTGCGGGTGGGTGCAGGTGCACCTGGGCGGCGGCCGGCGCCCAGCACCCGACGGCCCACGTGCCCGGGCGCGAGGCGCTCGCTCAGTCGCTAGTGAGCCGCCGTCGCCACTGTCGTGCCGCTTCCCGGCAGCGCAGCGCCCGCCGCGCCGACAGCGACAGGTGGCGCCGACGCCCGCCGCCTGCGCGTAACGCTACTCGCCCGCAGATACCCACTCGCCTTTCCAACATCCAATTTATACGACCGGCTTTAACATTCAACTTTAACATAAAGCTTTCTTTGGTAAATCAATGTGCAGTGCTTATTTCATTTTATAATACAAAAAAAAAATGAATGTTTACAGATAGTTTATGTGTTAATAATTTATAAATAATGCTGCGAACGGCTGTTTTGTTTTGAATATAATAATTTAGCTGAAACACTGTAAGTATGTATTAATAAAAAATAATACCATCTTAATATGACACAAAATTAATTGAACATATGCTATAAATTAATTAACTATATTGCTTATTTAAAAAATAAAAAAGCTTTAGATTAAAAACCTATAATAAAAGGCAAGAATTACAATAGTAATGATGTATTAATGTAATGAGAAATTTATCCAATATAACTAGGTAATTGGTTCCCTAATTTCTTCATTATTCTTCAAAGTACAAAAGTAATAAATACTTTTGTACTTTGAGGAATAATTGTACATACTTTATATTCATATATGGTAGTTGGGAAAACTCGTACTCGTTTTGTTAAACCATTTATTGTTGCTATATATGACCTTTATATGTACAAAATGTTGATAAAATGGTGTTTAAAACATTTCCTTGAATTATATGTGGGGAATAAACCAAGGCTGTTCTCAATTCAAACTTGTCCAACCAAGATTTTAAAAATAGCCGACCGATTGTGTCTTTACTATAAAACTTAAGAGATTAAAATTTCAAAGAAAATCACAGTTGAGAGTTGGGGTCAACTGACAATTAATTTAATTACCTGAGGGTTAATTTGAGAGCAAGAGATCATCGAAATAGTACTATTCTTCTCGAATAGAAAAGCTTTCTTTTAGATTTTATTTAGCAGAAATATGTATTGCCTAACTGTCCGTACGCTTGTACATACGAGAAACATGAAAATGTACTTCAAACTTTAAAAATGCTAATTGGACTGGCATTACTTTACTTGTAAAGTTAAAGTAACATAAAGGCTAAATGGATGTCTAAGCATTGTGTACCTTAGATTTAGTCCCAACTAATCCTATTAATTTTAGTAATCTTCAATACGTTAACGTCTTCAACTAAATAAGTTTTCTATACTGAGTAATTTCTGTAATCTTTCCTTTTTTAGAATTCTGGCATTGAATCATTTTAAAAATGTAAGCAAACAAAAGAATAGAGCCATATGTTTCGTATTTAACATTAATGAATGAGGGCTTTGACTATCATCGTCAGTACTTGGCTTCCAAATTTGTTTATGGTATAGAAGTTTATTTTATTAAAATAAAATCAAAATACTAAATCATATTTTATCTTTTAAATTTAAAACATATGTTTAGTTATGTAATATATGTGTATTACGACTTTTTATATAATATTGACATAATTCTCGCTACATTACTGTTTGGCAGTCGATGCGGCGGAATATTTTGATGCCACATATTCAATTCTTTATTTTATTATTTTGTAAATATTTTATTTGATTAGTCACCATATTTATTATAAATTTAGGGTCATTAGCATCATTCAGTCTTTCGCCGTCCACTGCTAAATATCAATATTATGTCATGTTAAGTATATGTATATAAGAAAATAATGTCATTCACTCACTTCAGCCCTGTGTTGGTGCTGTGTGGTAGCGGCTTCGAATACTACCAACCCTTGCTTTGCTCGTGGGTGTCGTAAAAGACAACTAAGAGCCCTAGATTAACCCGGACCAACTCCATCTGGTACCATTTGGGTCAATGATTACATTCCCAAGGAGGGTTGACGTCAAGCAGGCGGCCGGTCATAAAAGTCATTGCCGAAACTTTTTGCAATATGTCAAAACAAATGACATATTGCGTCGACCCCAAGTAATTGGGATAAGAGCAAGATGATGATGACTCACTTCAGCTCTACGTCCCACTGTGTTCGTGTTCAAGCCTCCTCTACAATAGGTGATAAACTGATCTACTATACCACGATTCTCAGACGTTTTGCTATAGAGTTTTATTTAGAGTTTTCTTTTTTTTCTATTGCAAACAATACGAGCAAACAGTACACCTGATGGTAAGTGTTGCTGCGGCTCATGGACCTTTGCTAGGCCGCTGCCTGCTGGGAAGAAAGTGAAGGGAGTGTGAATGCGTGCGTAATTCAGTGATACTAAAGGCATCACTAAAATCGTACGCAAAGACCCTCAGAAAGTTGGGCTTCCAGCTCTCTCACTTACCAAACGAAGCGCAGTAACAAATTGCTACTACTCAGACGTCGGTTTTCTGCGAGATTGTGGTACTACCCCGGACGGACGGCCTGCGACTGTAGACAGACGACTGTCAACAGTTTGGTCCTACCTTTATATCTAGTTCTTTTACATAGATATGTGTCTATTTAATCTCTTAGTCGTATTAAGAAAATACTAAATCTACATATGTTACCATAGTTATTTTACTTTAATAAAAATTAATTGTATGCTTTTACGAGTATACATCTGATATCCTAAATAATTGCTTCAGGCGTTGATTGTGATTAATGGTGTATCGAATTTCCAATGAATACGAAGCACTAAACTATATAATCGTTTGTAGTTATATATATACGAATAGACTAAGGCATAAGGAACATATATATTAAATATAAATATAAATGTTTTTTATATACAAGCTATAATTTAAATTTAATGAAAACTTTTTAAAGGATCTCATAATGACAAAGCAAACATTCAACTCGAGCTCTAATTGCCGAGTTCTTATTCAAATTCTCTGAGAAAATGAATGCCCAATTTAAAGCTAATAATGTTTTGGAGAAAAGGACATGTTCTATTTTAGGCGTGTTTTATTTTTACTGCCTTTTAATATTTCTCTCTTACATGATATACACTCTTTAAAGGTGAACTAGTATTTTTAGCCTGCCTCATTATAAAAAATACTGGCATATTTATCATCATCATCAAAGATCATAAGCAATCCATTGCTGGGCTTGAGCCTCCTCTACGATAGGAGGGAAATTGTTTTACTATACCATGCTGGTCAGACGTGTTGGCATAGGGTTTTATTTCGTGTTTTTCGTATCTTGCTATGTTATCTGCATATTATAATCCCTTAGTCGTCTTTTACGACACCCACAGGCAAGAAAGGGGGTGGTAAATTGTATTCTTACTCCGTTACAAGGAAAGGGCAAAATTTATGAATTCCAATTTTTTTGTTTAATTATTTAGACCAGAAGTAATTTTGGTCTCTAATGACAAGTCTGTATAATCTCAAAGATTTATTATAATTTTAACACGTTAAACACCGATCGTTCCTGATTTTTCAATTTGGGTTATGGGGGACATCATGTAGCTGACATATAGTCGTTCCGTTAGAACTCTAAGGCATATAACCGCGAACCAGAAGCGAGTTTAAGCAAAATAAAGTCACAAATTGCTTTTCTTTGGTTTTCACTACGTGATTCACCACATTTTAAAGCCCCTAAATAAATAAAAAAAATATCATTAAAATTTTAGAAGCAAGCGATTTTATGCTGGCTCCATATATTAGATAAGTGAGGCCCACATGGTGACCCCCATGGCGTTCAACGTGTTAAAGGATTATAAATCAATAATTAATACATTATCTATCATCGTAATATACGTTCCGGTGCTAGGATTGAACATCTTCCACTTTAAAAGGGAAATTTTCCAACTATACTGCTGGTCAGACGTGTTGGTATCCCGTAAAAGCGCGGAAGAGGCCGCTGCGGTTTTAGTGGGTATTTCGGTCACTTTTGTGGCCGGCGAGTCCCACACGCACTCCCTTGTCTGTAACCGGCGGGGGATAATGCGTAAATGCATTTCCACAGCGTGAAAAAAAAAGCATTGTTGATATAGGGTTAAATTTTCAGTTTTCCTTGTCTTAAAGTAATGATGAGTTATCTGTATATTATATCTCTTTTAAGACTACTACTCTCGGGTAAGAGGGGGAGTGAGTATATACATATCTGTATTAAACAAATATTAGGCATTAAAACACACAAGTTGTGATAGTTGGCTTGGTTATATTAGCATTTTTTAGTGTCTATTTCGAATCTCTGTCATGTTAATTTAAATTTACATACAAGTTTTGTACAACGGAATATATCCTTCTCTCTATGCGGGTCTATCTACCCGTGAAGTAAGCTTTGGTTGTGTATGACACTACTTCGTAAGCCACGTCAACAAAGGATATAATATTAGAATATGATACAACTTTATGCTGTACCCTTAGAATAATAACGTATAGAAGGTAAGTTCGCGCACAAAAAGTGAAGCATTTCAATTGGAGCCTAATGGAGCTTACGCCGGAACCGTTCCGTAATGTACAAGGTCACTGTACTGCACGTACGTAGGCAACTCTTAAAAAATAAATAGGTAATTATGACGATTTGTGCATTCAAATGGTGTCACAACACATTTGAAAAACGTAAAAAGGATTTTAACATTACTTTTAAAAGTATTTCGACGATTTATGTTAATAAAAACAAAATTTGATTTCATAATTTGTATAGTGGTGTGTTTTCCGTGTAGTGATGGAGTAAGAATACAATTCACCACCCCCTATCTTACCCGTGGGTGATCGTACGAGACGACTAAGGGATATAAAACGCATATAACATCTTTGCGAGAGAAGGAAAACTCGAAATAAAACCATATACCAACACGTCTGACCAGCGTGGTATAGTAGGTCAATTACCCTTCCATTATAGAGGAGGCCCGAGCCCAACAGTGGGACGTATATGGGCTGAGATGATGATGATGATGATGATAGTGGTGTGCGTGTGTGTGTAATCGCCTGCGCGCATGTAGTATTTTTAGATTCATATTTCGATCGTACAAAGTACCAACGCTATTCTTCTATACGTTATTATTCTAAGGCTGTACCATAAATATCCACGATTTTAGCCATACTAGTTATAAAATAATGTCTTTAAAACAAAAAAAATTGCCAAAAATAGGTTAAAAACTAACATTATAAATAGTTGCAAGTGTACTAAGAAACTATTTAGAATTGTATGCATATATATGCTCATATCTACGTGATTTTTTTACACATTTTAACCTCCACCCCCTTTTAGTAAACTTTTTAAACTCCTCGAAACTCCCCCTATAATATAATCGTAGTATACAGTCAAGGCTTAGTGTTATTCAAGTGTAATAATTTTAAAGACAAAACTGAACAATTTAATGTATCTAATTTTTTGAATCGGGTAGATAATTATAAATTTACTGTAATAAAGATGACGTGTTGGACATGAGACCTCTTAGTCTGCCCGTGACCATGAACGCTGCAAAGTGTTCGAAACGTCGGGCAATCAAAAATTAAACACAAACGCGATAAAATTCGTACTGTAGTATTATTTAAAATGTATAATACCCACGTAAACATCAGAAATCATTATGTAAAACTGAACAAGTCACGTAACATTTTCTAATAAGACTGCAAGAGAAGGAAATCCCGGCATAAATTTCTACATATGTGCGTTCCATCAGGCTAGCATGAATTACCCTCCGATTTGAAGCTAGCTCATTCTGAATAGTGACATATAAACGATATATAAAGAGATGCCTTTCTAGGAAATCTTTATTTCATTCATTCATCATTTCAGCTCATATACGTCCCACTGTTGGGATCAAGCCTTCTCCATAATAGAAGGGAAATTGACTTTCCTATACCATGCTAGTCAGTCAGGTTGGTATAGGGTTTAATTTCAAGTTATCCTTCTCTTGCGTAGATGTTATATGCTTACCTCCCTTAGTCGTTATTTGCGACATCCACGGCCAATATATGGAGTGGTGAATTGTATTCTTACTCCGTCACCACACGGAAAAAACTTTTAACAGCTCTAACATATATAGAATCAATATAAATTCATGAAAATTTACTATTTAGTAGTGATAAATACTTGTTTGTATATTACCGCGCTTTATATGTACTTATTCATGTTTTTGTGTATCAAGTGTTTTCATATTCTCACATCAGAAATTTCCAACTTAATAGAAGTCAGTGACGTGTGTATGTTTTCCTCTTGGGTATAATATATTTGCCATAAATTGGAATCGATGGTTATGAGTTCGTAAGTACGTGACATATATTGTTGCTTCGAGCCCACTCCTCCCTAATTCATCACGCTGACACCGATTTTATTCATCGTCGTATTTTCTTTTTGACAGTAAAGTTACAACCTTAAACAAAGTATAATTTAGGACTATATTTGCTTCGTATAATTTTGCGATTAGACCATCGTCTCTTCCTTTCTTTTTATTCATATGCAAGTTGCTTGAATTAGGAAATGATTTCGTAAGTGAATTTAGAGTCTTCGTTATTTACACGAGATTATTTTATACTAGGAGTAAAATTTAAAATGTTCTATATTTTTTTGACAAATTTATCTTTAAAGAAAAATGTTTCCTAAGTGAAAGCTGATCAGTTCAATCTGCTCTCGTTTAAGAGAATTAGTGCTATCAACAATCCTGTCAAACTTTTTTATGAAAATTGTTGGTTAAAGTTAAAAAGGGAAATCGTTTTTAATTTTCTGCTGATCCTAGTTAATTGCTATTAATCCTATCCATCAGCCTATAGGCTGTAAGAATAATATAAATAAGAATAATGACATGTAAAGTAATACGTAATGTCATGATTGTCCTAGGCTTAGAAGGTTGATAAAAGTAGTTTATGTTGTTTCCCGGGAGAGTGCTGCAGCCCATTCTCCTGTAACTAACGTATATCATTCATACTTACATATATCTGAATATAAATTAAGTAGTTTAATTATATGTAATTTCTGTGAGGTGACAGAGTAAGAATACAATTCATCATGCTTGTCTTAACTTCTTACTAATATTATAAATGCGAAAGTAAGTTTGTTTAGTTGTTACACTTTCACGCTTAAACCACTGAACCGGTTTCGAAAATTCTTTCACCAATGGAAAGCTATAATCTCAGGGAGTAACATAGGCTATATCTTATCCCGGTATTCCCACGGGGAATGGTGACTAAAGGGGCTAATAGACTGGCCATTGCTACGCCATCAATTTGAATATAGCACACACCCTTGTGGAAATAAAATTTTTAATCTCCTATTTTGAAATCATTTTAAAAAACCAGTAGTTTTAGTTCTTATTCAGAAATCGAAATGAAAATTTTCAGGGCACTTTAATATGATTTTAATTTTGCAGTAAATTAAAAATTTCTCATTAAATTTGAACATAATTTATAAAAAACCCATATGGAGGCGATTTAATAATACAAAAACAGAAACCATGGTAAAAGATGATTGGGGACTTTACTTAATATCCATGCAAGAAAAGGAAATTTGGAATAAATCGTTATCAATGATTGTTACCGGTTTACTAGGATCACCCAATGTTGAAAGTCTAGTACTAAATGTTGCCCATAGATTTAGAAAAAAATAATAACATATAGTTTACATAAAATAAGTCTACAAGTACTTATACAAATTTTAAGTACGCAGTTTCAGCCCTTTACGCTGTGCCACATAAAAATATTGGCAGCATGGTTCGTATCGAGTTATGGCTTTTTCTCTAAATTAATAAATTGCGAATCGAGTTGCAATGCCTTTTAGTACTCATATTTATTTTAAGGTAGACATTTTGAAAACTTTCTTATTACCTTAGATATATCTGTCTTTTTCACTAATTAACAAAAATACAATTTCTTTCTGTTTGTAGTTACAACTTAAAAAAAAATTATATGACTATATTAACAATCAAAATAGCATTTAATTTATTTAATTGGTGATAAAGCTTTTTAGTTTTTAGGGGGCAATATAAATATGGGGTAGCGCGTCGCTCATCCGTCGTCCCTGAGAGATTGGGCGGGGTGTGTATTGCCATATTGCCTACCATGAAAAAGGGCAGTATCCTTACTAATATTATAAATGCGAAAGTAAGTTTGTTTCTTTATTTGTTTGTTACGCTTTTATGCTTAATCCACCGGACCGATTTCAATTTTTTTTTCTTCAATGGAAAGCTATAACATCAGGAAGTAACATAGGCTATACTTTATCCCGTTATTACGGTAAGGCATCTGAAACTGAAGCGAAGGTTGGTAGTTGTACTAAAATGTCTTGAAAAACAAATAGCTGTACACTATAAGTACGTCATTTGAGGGTAGCGGAGTGTTGCCGTGATGCTAATAATTGCAAATAAACAAATCGTTACAGTGTATTTACTGTATACTATATATACGTAAGGAGAGCTACAAGGATAAGTATTATATCAATATATAAAAGGAATGGATTGCTTGAAAAAAAATTAATAAAACCGACTAAGTGCGAGTTCGGAGTAGTCGACTAAGTCGCGTACGAAGAGGTTCCGTATAAAAAATCGCGTTTGTTGTATGGCCCCCTTAAATATTTATTTTATTTTGTTTTTAGTATTTGCGGTTATAGCGGCAACAGATATACATAAATTGTGAAAATTTCAACTGTCTCGCTATCGCGGTTCTTGAGATACAGCCTGGTGACGGACAGACGGACGGACAGACACTGAAGTCTTAGTAATAGGGTTCCATTTTTACCCTTTAGGTACGGAACCCTAAAAATTACTTGCGGCCGCGGTTCCAAAACTATCATTCATTATAAATTAAAACTATATTTACGGATTTTATCACGTTATTTGCAATTAAAAATCAAATACAAACACTATAAAATTTGTAAAAATGATTTTGTTTCTAATCATATAATTATTATTCTATATTATATCGATTTAATTAAAGATTTTCTCTATATACATAGGTATAGTAAAATAATAAATGCAAATAGCGTTTTCAAAATCAGACAAGTAATTTCCAAGATAGGTACTATGTTAAATAAACTCTTCAATATTTAGAATTTTAAATTTTACTATAACAAAATCTCATAAAGGTGTAGCGTCTAAAATATAGTTTAAAATGTTGTATAGAAATTGTGCAATAGCAATCAGAAAATCAAATACAAACGCGATGTAATCGGTAAAAATAGCTTTATTGATAACTAGCAAACCACCCTCGCTTTGCTTTGGTTTCAGTCGTCTTAAGCGCGTAGTTTCCGTTCCCGTGGGAATCCCGGTATAAAATATAGCCTATGTTACTCCCTGATATTATAGTTTTCCATTGATGAAAAATTTTTAAAATCTATTTAGTGGTTTAAGCGTGAAAGCGTAAAAAATAAACAAACTTACTTTTTTTTTTAATGCCAACGGTGGCAAACGAGCAAGCAACACACCTGATGGTAAGTGAAACTGCTGTACATGGACCTTTGCAATACCAGGGGCACAGCTAGGCCGCTGCCTACCGTGAAGGAATTACTCTTCTTAAACCTCGTTTAAAGAAGGACATGTCATAGCGCTCGGGAAACACAGCAGCAGGTAGTTCATTCCAGAGCTTGCACGTACAGTTGAAGACCATAACGTTTCCAGGTGAAATGGATGAACCCTGCTACGATATCGAGTGGTACGTTGGTAGAATGGTGACGGTGGTATCAAGTCAAACAACTCCTCGGAACACTCCCCGTGAAAGAGTCAGTGACCCAAAGTCTCTCCGCTGCTCCAGCGACTCCAATCTGTCCGTAAGATTGGGATCCCCGACGCTTCGAACAGCCCGTCTTTGCAGGGAGTCAAGTGGGTCTAGCTGATATTTGGGCGCACCTGCCCAGAGATGTGAGCAGTACTCCACATGAGGACGAACTTGTGCTTTGTATAGCACAAGACGCTGTCTCGGTGTGAAGTACCGCCTGGTTCTGTTCAGGACACCCAACTTTTTGCTTGCCAATTTGGCTTTGTCCTCCAAATGACTCCCAAACTGAACTTTGCTCGATATTTTGACGCCGAGAATCCCAATACTCTCAGAAATTGGGAGAGTTACTCCTTGGAACTGTGGCGCCATAACAAACGGGTCCTTCTTTGCAGTGAACGCGCAAACTTATGTCTTAGTGAGGTTGAACTGGACTAGGTTCCGTTCACCCCATTCCGAGGCCCGCCCCAGAGAGCGCTCGACTTCAGACACAAGTTGAACCCTTCTTTCCTGAGTACTCCCGAGGGATATTCCGTTGCTCAGTGTACCGCTCATCACCCGTGCTGTCATCCGCATAGCAACGCATACTCTCGATAGAGAGCATGTCATTTATATGCAGGATAAACAACGTCGGGGAGAGCACCGAGCCTTGTGGTACATCAGCATTAATGGTCATATTATCGGAGCAGGAGCCATTTACGACGACTTTCCATCCAAAAAGCTGGCGATCCAATTACAGAGTCCCTCGGGGATTCCGTATGATGGTAGCTTCGATAGAAGTGCCCTGTGCCAGACCCTATCGAACGCTTTTGCGATATCTAGGCTGAACGCCAGCGCCTCACCCTTGCCCTCCAAGGCCTCTGCCCAACGGTGTGTGAGGTACACAAGAAGATCACCAGCCGACCGACCATGACGAAAGCCGTATTGGCGATCACTGATAAGCTGGCGATCCTCAAGGTACTGCAGAAGCTGGCGGTTTATAACCTTCTCCATTATCTTGGAGAGCAAGGATGTTATCGCAATTGGCCTGTAATTCGATGGGTCAGACCGGTCTCCCTTTTTAGGGATCGGGTGGACATGGGCTACCTTCCACGAAGACGTAGTAGCGTAGGAAAGTCGGTATAGGCGCGTGAGGATGGGAGTCAATTCAGGGGCGCACGTCTTTAGTACCACTGCAGGGATGCCATCCGGTCCACTCGACTTATGGACGTCTAAAGAGACGTCCATAAGTCGAGAGACGACTAGACGTCCGCTCGCTGCGTGATGCGGATTTCGGGCAGTGAGCTTTCACACCGTGGGGTGGTAGGTGGTGTGGCAGCTCCGGCATCCAAAGTCGAGTTACAGGCAAAGAATTGACCTAGAAGATCGGCCTTCTCCTTTGCGCTGTGGGCCAGACTACCATCGTGTTTCTGCAGTGGTGGGAGATTGGGCTGGCAGAAGTTGCCTTAGGCAGCCTTGGCGAGCGACCAGAATGCACGACTCCCAGTGGGATAGCTTTGCAATCGCTCGCCAATTCTAGCAACACGTTCCGCCTTGGCTCTGGCAATAGCCTTCTTACTAGATCTAGAAGCGGCGTTAAATTTCCGCTTCACCTCTTTGGCGTTCGGGTCCTGGCATTTTTTGGCCCTATTCCAGGCCCGATATGTGGATTGTTTCTGGCATGCAGCCGTCCTGCAGGTTTTGTTAAACCAGGGTCGGCTGCGGCCACCGACGGGTATTTTGGTGTTGGGGATGAATAATTCCATCCCCGTAATAACCGTTTCGGTAACGCAGTCCGCATAGACGCCAGGGTCCCCAGAGGCGAAGCAAAGCCGCTTCCATGGGTAGGATGCGTAAAACTCGCGGAGTGTATCCCAATCTGCTGACTTATATTGCCAGACTCTGCGAGCCCCAGTCGCCTTAGAACGACTAGGCCTTACAACAGGGGCACTGCTACGAACCAAGCAGTGGTCAGAAGATCCAAGAGGGGCTTCAAGCACTACCTGATATCCGTGCTGGTGTGTAGTCAGCAGAAGATCCAGTAAAGAAGACTCATGACTCTCAATATCTGGGATACGGGTGGGCTGTGTCACCAGTTGTGAGAGACCATAGGCTGAGACCATATTGAAGAGATGTCGACCCTGGAGGTCAGTGGTTCGGGACCCCAGCCACTCTTTATGATGAGCGTTGAAATCTCCAAGAACCACCACCTCCGCTGATGGACACTGCTGCAATATTTCCTCAATCCCCCATTGGTCGTTCTCAAATAATTGAATTGACCCCGGATCACTGCCATGGGACCTGTAGAGGCATGCGTAGATGCGGGTAAGCCCTCCATAGTCTACGCGTAGCCATAGGATTGACAAGTCACCATGTTCGAGGGCCCGAAGGCGGCGACAGCAGATATCACCTCGGATGCATACGCACACTCCGGCTTTACGACGGAAGGTATGCTCCAACTCGTAGCCGGGGTAATTTAGGTACGAAATGTCATCCGGAGCACCTATCTGCGTCTCCGTTAAAAAGAGTAAGGTAGGCCGCGCCGTCTCGAGGTGATGGTGGATGGCGTCGAGATTGCTATGTAAACCCCTGATATTGCAAAAATCCACATCAAATGTGGATAAGGGGACCGCCGTAGAAAACGTTCTCTTTTTATTTTTCTTGGCCATGAGTTATTGTTTAAGAAGGAGGAAGGAGGAAGGGAGTGTGAATGTGTACAACGGAGTTCGGTGATAACAAAAAAAAATGGGTAGGGCATAGTGCATGGTCGATGAGTGAGTTTTGTGAGGAGCTGACACGATACACGGAAGGGCCCCCGATGCTCCCCCGTGCGTAGCCGCCGAGGTCCACTCCGGCACGACGACTACCCAACGGGATTTTCGCCGGTTGGTGGGACAGCCTCCCAGGGAGGATGATCCTGGGTTCAGGTCCCCTGCTGACCGGCAGGTGGCCGGCGGTAACCATTCCCATCGGGTCTTCTCGTACACCATGCCAGCCCCTCACGCTCAATGCCCCGATCAAGACCTCACCACCGCAGGTTTCAGGCCTCACCAAAACCCGCCACACATAAACACACCCAGAAAGTTGGGCTCCCGGCTCTCTCGCTCACCAAACGAAGTGCAGCAGCAAATTGCTACTACTCAAACGTCGATCTTCTGCGAGAGTGTGGTACTGCCCCGGACGGACCGGCCCGCGACTGCAGACAAAAGACTGTCTACAGTGTGGTCCTACCTATTCACAAACGTTATCAGATGAGCCACCGATAACGACCGTTATCAGATGAGTCACCGATAATGACTGTTATCAGATAAGTCACAGATAATAACCGTTATCAGATGAGTCACCGATAACAACCGTTATCAGATAAGTCAATGATAACAACCTTTATCAGATGAGTCACCGATAACAACCGTTATCAAATTAGTCACTGATAACAACCATTATCAGATGAGTCACCGATAACAACCTTTATCAGATGAGTCACCGATAACAGTCGTTATCAGATGAGGCACTGATAACGACCGTTATCAGATGAGTCATCAATAACAACCGTTATCATATGAGTCACCGATAATACCCGCTATCAGATGAGTCACTGATAAAGATCGTTATCAGATGAGTCACCGATGACAATCGTTATCAGATGAGTCACAGACGACAACCGTTATAAGTTGAGTCACCGATGACAAACGTTATCAGATGAGTAACGGATTTCAATCATTATCAGGTAAGTCACTGATAACAACCTTTATCAGATGAGTCACCGATAACAACCGTTATCAGATGAGTCACTGATAACAATCGTTGCCAGTTGAGTCACCGATGACAACCGTTATCATATGAGTCACCGACAACAATCGTTATCAGAAGAGTCACTAATAACAATCGTTGCCAGTTGAGTCACCGATGATAACCGTTATCAGATGAGTCACCGATAACAACCGTTATCATATGAGTCACCGATAACGATTGTTATGAGATGAGTCACCGATAACAACCGTTATCATATGACTCATCTGATAACAGCCGTTATCAGATGAGTCACCAATGACAAATGTCACCAGATGAGTCACCGATAACAACCGTTATCAGATGAGTCACTAATAACAACCGTTATCAGATGAGTCACCGATAACAACCGTTATCAAATTAGTCACTGATAACAACCGCTATCAGATGAGTTACCGATAACAACCGTTATCAGATGAGTCACCGATAACAGCCGTTATCAGATGAGTCACCGATAACGACCGTTATCAGATGAGTCACCGATAACGACCGTTATCAGATGAGTCACCGATAACAACCGTTATCATATGAGTCACCGATAACAACTGTTATCAGATGAGTTACTAATAAAGATCGTTATCAGATGAGTCACCGATGACAACTGTTATAATTTGAGTCACCGATGACAAACGTTATCAGATGAGTCACCGATGACAATCATTATCAGATAAGTCACTGATAATAACCGTTATCAGATGAGTCACTGATAACAACCGTTAGCAGTTCAGTCACCGATGACAACCGTTATCAGATGAGTCACCGATAACAACCGTTATCAGATGAGTCACCAATAACAACCGTTATCAGATAAGTCAATGATCAGACAAGTCAAACCGTTAGCAGTATTACTTTGGCATTTATAATATTAGTTAGGTTTACTCGCACGTACGTAAACATCAGAAATCATTATTTCGTAATCAAATCAATAATTTTATCAATCAATAAGACTACTTAATGAAATATTAATATTTAGACTATTACCAGTAGTATTTATAAAGATTTTCTTTTTTTTAGCCCATATACGTCATATTATATACGTCCATTTTGGATACGACCTCCTCTAAATGAATGAAATTTGTCTATTACGTTACGCTGGATTTATTTTGAATTGGCCCTTCTTTTGCAGTGATTCCACTTACGTACTTTAATGGATTTTTAAGATTCTCATAGGAAGATAAGAGGGTGGTAAAGTATTTATTTATGATGTTTACAAATCATAAATTAGAAATGTTTTATATGCGCTTTATTTTATAAAAATAGAACTCACAATGTTTAATATCAATATATTAAACATTGCGAGTTCTATTTTTATAAAAAAATTTAAGAAGCAAAGATACCTAGATTACATATATTTGCACAAATGATTGGATATCTTAAATAAAAACATAATGTTCATCTATATTTTGAATCATCATCATCATCACAGCTCATATACGTCCCGCTACTGGGCTTGAGCCTCCTCCATATTGGAAGGGAAATTGACCTACTATACCACGCTAGTCAGGGGGGTTAGTATAGGGTGTTGTTTCGAGTTCTCCTTCTCTTGCATTGTTGTTATATGCACTAGATATCCCTTAGTCGTCTTTTACGACACCCACGAGCAAGAGAGGGGGTGATGAATTACATTGTTACTCCGTCACCACACGAAGAATGTGAATAGTAGAATTATACATTTTATAGTCTAAATAACGTATGGTGACGAAATTAGAATACAATTCACCAACCACCCCCACGACTAAGGGACGTTTATGTAAAAGAAGGAAAACTTTAAACACGCCATACGAACACGTCTGACCAGCATAGTATAGTAGATCCATCACTCGCCTATTGTGGACGAGGTTCGACCACAACAGTATAAACTGAGATGGATATGATTATATACTTACTTCGTTACAAAATTGTAGTTTTATTAAATATATAAAAATTTTGTAAGAGATTTATGAAACTTTGAAAAAAGTGCAATAAAGCTTTAAAATGTGTCTAGCATAGCTACAAATTTTGCTACGCCTCGTAGCACGCGTAGCTACATTTTATAACAGATTCTATTTTTTAGCAACACTAAGATGGACTTTAACAGACACTTAATAGTTACACTTAAAATAAGCACATAATATTTTTATAGACCCACTCTTTGTCCTTTAATGGGTAAGCCAAGATGATATCTTGTATTTAATGGCAATAGGTAAATAGTAAACGCATTTATCCGCGCTTGGTGAAATGGAATCCCTAAAGTGAAGGAAATCGCAAGTTTCTCATTCATTTAGTGTAGTAAATATGCGATAGGATTAATGAGAACGAGGATAAATGTAAATTATGAGGCTTTCTTATGAAATAATTTCAAAAACCTCATATCGAAAACTATTTTTAGGGCTTTCTTTTGACTTTCAACAGTCCTCTTGTGTCTATGAACGCTGAAAAGTGTGGAGGACACCTCTTTCGTGACCATAAGCGTAGAGAAGTGTTTGGAACGTCGAAAAAATCAATCATTTTGAACAAAAAACCCAACTTCAACCGTTTTCTCATAGATACCATTGTCAGAACTGGATCGAAATGAAATGAGAGTACACGGGAAGCACCAGCTTCCAAATAAAAAAAGAATCATCAAACCTCTCCTTCTCTTTTGAAGTCGGTTAAAATGAAATAAAAACACGATAAAATCCGTGAAAATAGTTTTATTTAAAATGTTATTGCATATTGCAAAAAACTCAGTAATCATCCTTTACACCACATTATTTTTTTTTATTTATCAGCCCGTCACTGTTAGGTATAGGCCTATTCAAGGGCGGATAGTGCCATAATGACTACTCTTTGCAAGTAGCAGTTGGTGTTATGACTAACCCAGAAGAGTGGTGCTGTTCATCTCCTGATGACCCTTAGGCAATTTTCACAACTGAGAATATGAGAAAGTAAGGAATGGTAACATATTGTGGTCTTAACCATAAGGATGAGAAAAAAAGTATAAAATTACAAACCAAGGACTTGTCGGGCCGTATACCTTCGGATACAGATACTATCGGATTAGGATTTTCAGTTTTCCTTCACCTACAATTATCTCATGTTCTACATCACTTGATAGTTTCTTACGACACTCATGTCATTGAGACCGATGGTGTCCTATATCCGTCATAATATGGTTAACCATTTTCATCGATCTGGACCAACTTTATTTGATGCCGTCAATTTATCAATTACATTTCCAAGGAGGGTTAAAGTCAGTCACCGAGGCGGTCATAAAACTATTGCCAAAACTTTTGCAATATGTACTATAAAAGAAGAGTATATAACAGCAAGCCCAACAGTGGGACGTATGTGGGCTGCAATGATCGCGATGATGAAGCGAACTTATTAAGAGGAGGGAGGCCAGAACCAAATCTAAAGTTATGGTGGCATTTCTATCCAATTAAATCCATTCAGAGTGATTGTGTGCTCCACGTATCCAATCTCTGGATATACCCACCTAAATACAGCTTCGCCTACATCATACTTTGCAGCATAGTAAGATCAATTTCCCTCCTATTCTGATTCGAGATTCGAGCCCAACAGTGGGACGTATATGAGCTGAAATGAATGTAATGAAAATGAAAAAAAAAAACAAAATTCTTCGCGTAAGGCATATTTGTTTAGTTTTTCCTACTGTCTGCGGATATTATTCTGATGAATGTTTTGGCAAGCATGACCCTTGTCAGAGGCGCGCCTGTTCGCCGGCCGCCGCAATTCTGTCGATACGAAGATAGTACCCGCGGTACGATACTCCATAAATTTATTCTCCAAATGAATTAATTCCCTGACAAATTAATTATAACCGAGCAGCAGTAACAATTAAATATAGGCCACCTGTTGTATCAGAAAGTTTATCTTCGACCCGACGGCCGTTTCGAGCGGTTCACTACAATAAAGATTAAAGTTGATATTGATCTTAGTGAATTATTATATTTTCTTTATTTATTAAAAAGATATACAGTATTTTTGAAATAAAACTACTTTTACGGATTTTATCTCGTTTTTACCGTTGATTTTTAACTGTCCGACGTTTCGAACATTGTTCAACGTGAGGACTAAGGTGTCTCACGTCCAACAAGTCATCCTTATAATAAAGATTTATGACTCCCCACTCCTCCTCCACACACAGTATTGATTATTAAATATTGACCCACATTTTTGATACAAATTTTATAACAAATCATAATTGTTTTAACAGCTCCTAATAAATAACTTATTGTTAGTGCTTCATGCGACGTTACATACGTGTGTGATAGGGACAATGCTCTACGATGTCGAAATTATTCGATTCTCTTTTGAAGAATCGACATCAAATATTTATCTCTTTGTACTGTAATTATTTGAGTGGCATCTACAACACAGATATTAAATATGCTACTTGTTCTATCATTCGCTTAATTTACTTCCAATGAAAAAATTCTAACGTTTATATTATGTTTAATAGCAACCCGTCTGACTAGCATAGTATCAATTTTCAACCTGTTTATGAGAAGGTTCGAGGTTCATAACGGTGGTCCCTTAAGCGATTTTAACCACATCTATGAGAAATGGAAAATCATGGATATTTTATTGCATCCAACTCTATGACCACAAGGTCCACCCCCACCTTCTTTGTATATGTGATAGATATAGAATTAACATTTACGTTCGGCAAGTGGAGTAAAAATAAAATTCACCACCCGCTCATTTATCGCGGTTGTTGTAAAAAGCAATTACAGTATGTAAACAGAAAGAACTAAAATAAAAGGGAAATTAATAATAAAACCCCGTACTAAATGTTACAATACTAACCAGTATGATATAGTGGATTAATTTCTCTCCCACTGTGAAGTTGATGAGCTAAAGAAAATAGAAATTTATTATGGAAGTACATTAAAGTCACTGTTTAAGTTTTACAGCGTCATAAGGTATATTTATATTTTTTTAATGAACAGACGCCGCTCCAAGGAATATATCCTTGTTTCGTGGTGGACTTTTATAAACATTTAATACATTATCTTAGTCCACGTAAGTTTCACTGTTCGCCTCGCGCCAGAATGGGAGAGAAGTTGACCTAATATAACACGCTCGCAGGTTTAATGACGAATTTCCCTCCTTTTATATCGATTTTATCTGCATATTCCTTTAGTCATCTTTTACAATATCCACGGCGGGTAACAGAGGGGGGCGATGAATTATATTACTACTCCGTCATCATATGGAATAATCAGTTGTGGATCGATCACTAAAAACTCTTCTGAAGAGATCAGAGAATCCACATACGCAGCATAGAAGTTCACAACTTAAACTACTACGCTATATGTACATCATCATCAGCATCTCAGCTCATTTACCTCTTACAACTCGGCTCCTATGCAATAGGATAGCAATTTATATACGATACCAGGCTGGTCAGACGGGTTGGTATAATTTTTTTCCATGTTTTCCTCCTCTTGCATAGATGTTATCTGAATATCATATCCCTTAATACGTTCGTTGCGTTACGAGATCTATCAGATCTCTTGCAGGACTTTTGTATTGTGCGTTGACTATAATCGTGTTTTTCACTCCTTCCGGGAGGCGCTAACGTGTAAAGTACTTTAAGTATGAGTAAGTAAGATAAATATACATATTTGCTTCCTACGTAAAGGTGAATTCAAGGTCATAAAAAAAAACAATTAGAGATGGATTAGGTCCCTAACGCACAGTAGTATAATTATTTTCACAGTAGTATATAAATTATTTTCAAAACCGTATTTTTAGGAGACTTATTAGGTCTCAAACGCACCAAAGGGTTAGTTACGAGATCTTTTAGGTCTCCAAAGCACCAGCTGGAAGTTCTTTGAAAATGATGGTGCAGGAAACGAACGAACTTATTAGCGATACCTACGTGCTAAAAAAGGGGTGTTAGATTGTTTTCTTACTCAGTGACCACAAGTAAGACTTATATAATAAACGTGTATATTTTGTTATAGGTGATTTGAGAAGAAGGAGTTAAGTTAATTGTTCTGTGAGAGCTGGTGGCGGATGCATGTCGCGGTCGGGGCGATGACGCGGCGTGCATTGCTCGGCATGCCCTGCTGACATGGCACGCAGCCGCTCCGCTCTCCTTACGCTGGCAGCTCTAGCAACACTTGCCGGTAATGTATCACTGTACATGACGTAA
This sequence comes from Lymantria dispar, assembly GCA_032191425.1. Taxonomy (NCBI): domain Eukaryota; kingdom Metazoa; phylum Arthropoda; class Insecta; order Lepidoptera; family Erebidae; genus Lymantria; species Lymantria dispar. The sequence continues at coordinate 13,475,363 of CM063451.1, forward strand.
TCACATCAAGCCCTTCAACCAACGGAGATGCTCCGACCATTAACGAGTGACATATACCCGTTTTAGACTTAAATACAACAATAAATCTTGTATAAAATGTAATTATTAGCGAATAACAGATCATTTAATTCAGGTATCAGAGTAATACAATTTACCAGCCCCTATTTTCTTTTTTTTCTTTGGTTTGGGTTGCGGTCGGCGCGCTCCTCGCGCCACTTCATCCAGGGCAACAGAGAGGCGTTAGCATGCACACCCGCAACCCACTCGAACACCACGGCGCCTTCGTCGTTGGACAGCAGGGTGACTTGACTTCAGTGGTCAATTTACCAGCCCCTGCCTTATCCATGGGTATTGTAAAAGATGATTAAGGAATTTACTTTCGTGTAACATCTATAAAATAAAATAAAAATTGAAATAAAACCTTAAACCCGTGTAACTAAGGTAGCATAGTAGTTCGATTTCCCTTTTATTATTCGAGAAGGTTCGAGCCCAGAAGTGGCATGTATGTGAGCTGAGATGAAAGTGGCTGTATTAGTTGTTTAGTTAGTCAAGGCAATAAGAGATAATCTCTTATGATGAGCATCAGAATACCCTCTGTCATACAAGAAAATAATCATATAACTCATTCTTCGCTTAAATGCAAGAAGATATTAAAATATTGCACATTCTGATACCGCATAAATAGCTTTTTTTTTTTCTTTTTTTTTTTTTTGGGGTGGGCTGCGGTCGGCGCGCTCCTCGCACCACTCCGTCCGGGGTGTCAGAGGGGCGTAAGCACGCAACACCCGCAACCCACCCGAACACCACGTCGCCTTCGTCGTTGGACCGACCACCGGAGCAGGGTTGCTTGTCATCAGTGGTCGGCCCGACGGAATACCCCCTACATGGGGTACCGCGTAAATAGCTAACGTAGCTACGTTTAGTATTTGTTTGTTTATAACAAATACCTTATCATACAAAATATAATAACATAACACAACAAGATTATTTGAACTAACATTTCCGAGCGGAATTTCTAAAGCAAATTATCTGATGTCGTCATTGTTCGACGACCCAGCAGTTTTGTTTTATGCGTAGTGGAAAATTTGGCTCCGTTACAACTGAATTAAATAACAGATTGTATATGCTATTACTACTTAAAAGTCATAATATTAATACGCTTATCTTTTATAAACCTAGTCCATAGCTTAAAGACAGCAGGACAGGTAGCTTAAAGACAAAAATGTAATTTTATATAAGTATAATTAATAGCGTTTTTAGACGGCTTTTTAATACTCTTTTATTAGCTTCAGACGTATCTATGTTAGTATATAACGGAATCTTTGAACATGATTTTGACCCCCTTCAAAACGTTGGATTAACTCGAAATTTGGCATACTTACTTTTTTTTATTGCAAGCAGTGGCAAACGAGCAAACAGTACACTTGATGGTAAGTGTTGCTGCTGCTCATGGACCTTTACAAGGCCGCTGCCTACCACGAAGAAAATGAAGGGAGTGTGAATGCGTGCATTGAGGCTCGGGATACCAAAGGCACCACCAAAACTTCCACACACAAACACCCTCAGAAAGTTGGGCTTCCGGCTCTCTCGCTCACCGAACGAAGCGCAGTAACAAATTGCTACTACTCAGAGGTCGATCTTCTGCGAGAGCGTGGTACTACCCCGGACGGACCGGCCCGCGGCTGTAGACAGATAACTGTCGACAGTGTGGTCCTACCACTAAATTATTAAGGACCGATGACAATTCAATATTTTAAACATTTTGACCCGTTATCCTTACTAGGATAATCAGGATTAGCGATTTAAGCATATTTTTTTAGTTTTTTTTAATTATTATATTTATTTAAGTATCTAGTTAATATTACATTTACGATGGCAGTTTAATTGCATGAAATGCATAAAGAATTTCCATATAATATTGATCTAATAGATTGTATATCCTTACTAATATTATAAATGCGAAAGTAAATTTGTTTGTTTGTTACGCTTTCACGCTTAAACCACTGGACCGATTTCAAAAAATCTTTCACCAATGGCAAGCTATAATATCAGTGAGTAACATAGGTTTTATTTTATCCCAGTATTACCACGAGAATGGGAAATGCGCGGGTAAGGCGACTGAAACCGAAATGAAACGAGGGCGGGTGGCTAGTCTATTATAAAGCGGCCCTGCTTTCAATTTCATGCTACACATCTTTGATTGTGGTAGTTAGTTGTAAATATTTTAATCATCATCACAGCTCATATATATCCCAATATTGGACTCGAGACTCCTCCCAATGAAAGGGAAATTGACTTGCGCTGGTTACACGGCTTGTTATATGGCTCTGTTTCGAGATTTACTTGCCTTTCATAGATTTTATAAGCATCTTATTTTCCTTAATCATCTTTTACAATACTTATAGCGGTCTCTCTGTCTCTCTCCTCCATGCTTTTTATGTGGCATGAAACGCCATATTATGATATCATAATAAAATAATAATTATTATTAGTTATGCCCGTCGAATTGTTGTTCATATAACATCTTGCACAGGATTTATTTTTTCCTTTGAGTCATTTCACATCGAGTTTTCCTTCTTTTGCATAGATGTTGATAGATGCATAGATATATCTCTTAATCAAATTTTATGATACCCACGGGCAAGATAGGGGATAGTCTGGATAGTGAACTATATTCTTACTTCGTCACCATACGTAAAAATTATAAAAAAATATAAATTAGTTGTGAATTGAAATAGTAATTGAAAAAAATGAATTTTTTTGTTGATGCGTACAAAAAAGAAATCTATTAGATAAAAATTTGCATGACTAAAATCTATAAAATTTCTTTCAAGATATGTGAAATGTAAATTGATCGATCGCTTTAACAATCAGGGAAAATATCGTGAGGAAACATATATTTAAGCATCTATAACAATAAATAATCCTGAATATCTACGCTTATCCGTTGATCCCTACGGTCTAGAACATATATTATGTATATAACGGTCAATATGAAAACTAGAATGGGGCCCATTCAAATATTCTGATATGTTTTTTAATTCTATGGTATTATTATCATTTTGGATTAAAATATTGTGTTATACAAGTGAAATTTCGTCAAACCTGTTTGTATACGAAATACGACCTCAATACAATTGGGAAATAGCGAGAAATATTTTTTATGATATGTCAAATCAGAGAGGAAATTAACCTACTATAACCATGCTAGTCAGACGTATTAGGCGTAGTTTTATTTCAAGTTTTCTTTCCTTGCATACATCTTATATGCATATTTAATCCCTTAGTCGTTTTTACGACACCCACGGGGAAGAAGGGGAGGAAGGGGTGGTGAATTGTATTCTTACTCCATCACCACGCGGAATATAAAAACTGTAATTAAATAAACATAAATGAATTTAATAAAACGGGGCTACTACTATTATTATTTATATCTATGAATTGATTTTAAATTATGACAGTATCTCACTGGGACTTACATTTATTAATTTTTGTTATAATAGCGACAATATATCACTATTATATTATGGTTATTATGGCAGTAGAACTCCATTACGACATCCCTAGTTAACTCTAGTAAATAAACATCTAAATAAATGGCATGACACACTCAAAGTAATGGATAAATACAAATAATTTTCTATTACTATTTCATCATCATCATTTCAGCCCACATAAGTTCCACTATAAGGCTCGGGCCTCCTCCACAATAGGAGGGCAATTGACATACCACTGTGGTCAAACATGTTGATATAGGGTTTTATTTCGAGTATTACTTCTCTTCAATAGAGATACGCATATTTAATTGCTTATTTGTTTTAACGACGCAAGGGCAAGATACGGGGTGGTGAAATGTATTCTTACTCCGTCAACACACAATACTATTTATTAAAGAATAATTTTAGGTATTGATACAATTAGAAATAATATATATATATATATATAACTAGCAACCCGCACTCGCTTCACTTCGAATTCAGTCGCTTTACCCGCGTAGCTCCCGTTCCAGTGAGAATACCGGGATAAAATAAAGCCTATGTTACTCCTATTATAGCTATACATTGTTGAAAGAATTTTTGAAATCGGTTCAGTGATTTAAGCGTGAAAACGTAACAAACAAATTTACAAAGTAAATTTATAAAATTAATAGTAAAAATAATACAAGTAATACATTAACATATTTATAACGCCTTCATTTATTTCTCTATTAGCCTTACCATCCGCTTGCCATTATCCCAATATTTATATGAGGTCGGCGTAACGTATACCTTTCCCTTTAATGTAGATGGAAAAAGAACAGAACATACTCGGTGTTTTGGTTCAATTTTACGACCGGACGCCTGCCTCACGGCAATATTCTTTAGGAATTTATAAGTATCGAAGCTTTATTTTATTACTTTTTTAATATTTTAAATTTAGAAATAAATGTGATCATGTGCATTACATTTATTTCTAAATTTAAAACGACGACTTACGTGTGGTGACGGAGTAAGGATACAATTCACCGCCCTCTCTCTTACCTAGGGTGTTGTAAAAGACGACTAAGGGATATAATATGCATATAACATCTATGAAAGAGAAGGTAAACTCGAAATAAAACCCTAAGCCAGGAGTTGGCGATATCGTCAACAAAGGTACCCCCTCCCCGAACTCCTTTATAACACAGCTTCTACATAAATTAACTTATGTAAAAATAGACGTTACGCTTTATAGAACTGAACATAAATAATAATTTGATAATCTGCGTGTGGTGACGGACTAAGACCTTTCTTGCCCGTGGGTGTCGTAAAAGATGACTAAGGGATATAATATGCACATAACATATATGCAAGAGAAGGTAAACTCGAAATAAAACTCTATACTAACACGTCTCGAGACGTCATTGTCCGTTGGACAGTCCGGCTGGAGACGCTTTGGTGGTAGGACCGTCGAGGACTTCCAGCCAGTGCTGATGGAGTAGTTGGAGCGGACGCACGGGGTGCTTGCCGCCCGACTGGTGCAGGTGCTGACGGGGCACGGTAGCTTCGCCAAGTACCTGCACATGATCGTCAGGAGGGAGAGCACACCGTCCTGCCACCACTGCGATTGCGACGAGGATACGGCGCAGCACACACTCGAGGTCTGTGCCGCGTGGGCTGAACAGCGCCGTGAACTTGTCGCAATCGTCGGTATCGACCTGACGCTGCCGACCATCGCTAGGGAGATGCTCGGCAGCGTCAGGAACTGGAACGCGGGTGCCGCCTTCTGTGAGGCCGGCATCTCACGGAAGGAGGTGGCGGATCGTGCACGAGTGGAACTCCTCTTCGGTGACACGTTCCGACGCCGGCCACTCGGGCGGCGCAGACGCGAGTTCCTGCGCCTGATGCTGCTCTAGCCGAGACCGCGCGTGACCGGACCGGGGACTTTAGTCCGGCACCCGCAGAGAGGCTGACCGCACGACGGCGACTAACGTCCCGGGACAAAAATTTTTTCACCCATGGAAAGCTATAATATCAGGGAGTAACATAGGCTATATTTTATCTCGTTATTCCCACAGGAACGGGCACTACGCAAGTAAGGCGACTGAAACCGAAGCGAAGAGAGGGCAGTTTGCTAGTCTATACCAATAAATAAAATTGGAGTGTCTGTTTGTGTGGTAGCGGCTTCGAATACTACCAACCCTTGCTTTGCTCGTGGGTGTCGTAAAAGACGACTAAGAGCCCTAGATTGACCCGGACCAACTCCATCTGGTACCATTTGGGTCAACGATTACATTCCCAAGGAGGGTTGACGTCAGGCAGGCGGCCGGTCATAAAAGTCATTGCCGAAACTTTTTGCAATATGTCAAAACAGATGACATATTGCGTCGACCCCAAGTAATTGGGATAAGAGCAAGATGATGTGATGATGGAGTGTCTGTTTGTAATGTCAAAATAATAGGCTTTTTTCATGCTCACACGGTTATTTGCACGACACCTATGACTAAAATACAGATTAAAAATTTTTTGTCTGTCTGTCTGTCTGTCTATCTGTCTGTCTGTCTGTCTGTTTATTCCGGGTAATCTTCAAAACGGTTGGACCGATTTCAAAAATTCTTTCACCAATGGAAAGCTATAATATCAGGGCGTAAACTAGGCTATATTTTATCCCGGTATTCCCACGGGAACGGGAACTATTCAGGAAAGACGACTTAAACCGAAGCGAAGCGAGGGCGGGTTGCTAGTATTCAAATAAAACTGACCATCATCACAAATGCGATATTTGTTATATTCCTCTTTTCCTTGGCAGTATATCTATACCAATAAATAAAATTGGAGTGTCTGTTTGTAATGTCAAAATAATAGGCTTTTTTCATGCTCACACGGTTATTTGCACGACACCTATGACTAAAATACAGATTAAAAAATTTTTGTCTGTCTGTCTGTCTGTTTGTTCCGGGTAATCTTCAAAACGATTGGACCAATTTCGAAAATTCTTTCACCAATGGAAAGCTATAATATCAGGGCGTAAATTAGTCTATATTTTATCCCGGTATTCCTACGGGAACGGGAACTACGCGGATAAAACGACTAAAACCGAAGCGAAGCGAGGGCGGGTTGCTAGTATGAGTATATAATAGGTACCAATAAAATTGTCAAAGTGATATTCATTTTCTCCTTTTGTTAAGCTATATACTATTGGACGTAGGTTTCCTCTACAATTGAATAGAAATTGGTTTGGTGCCTGTATATTGATCGGTACACAATTTTCCGTCGTTTTATTTCATTGCAGTCGCAGTATATGATCTTCGTTCCTTTATTCGTTTCGACTTAAATCCATGTGTAAACAAGAAATCATTATTCATCATTTCGGTTTATATATATCCCACTGTTGGGCTCGAGCCTCCTCCGCAATAGGAACAAAATTGACCTACTATACCATGCTGATCAGACATGTTGATATAAAATTTTGTTACGATGTTTCCTTCTCGTGCATAGATGTTTTAATATCGGGTTGACCGGTACAATTTTTGTGGTACAAGTGAATGGTATTTTAACGAACTTATTAGGATTAATAAACAACTATAAAAAGGTGAAATAATGATTAAAATATCAAAAATTACAAAAAGAGAATAATAATAACACCGAGATTCGATCTCACACTGTTTGAATGCGACTTCCCAACTGAGCTCATGACAGCGACAACGAAATTTTAATTCCTATTTAGAGAATGTCAGTAACATTTTATGTCAACATGCCCGTGGGTTTTACCAACATGTCAGCTAAAAACACCAACAAAACAACATTTGATATAAATAAAACCTAGCTAGATCGATTTTTTGGTGCCGAAACCTCTAGTGTGCCAATTTACGACAGCCAATGGCAAGATAGGGAGTGATGAATTGTATTCTTACTCCGTCACCATACGGAATAATAAGAAATAGTGGACATATTATATTCTTAATCTACTTCATATATGTATTCTTTCCGTATGGTGACGGAATAAGAATACAATTCACCACTCCCTATCTTGCCTGTGGATGTCTTAAAAGACGACTAAAGGATATAAGAAGCATATAACATCCGTGCAAGAGACGGAAAATTCGAAAAAATACCTATTCTAACACGCCTGACCAGTGTGAAATAGTAGGTCAACTCCCTTCCCAGTATGGAGGAGGCTTGATTACAACAATGGGACAAATATAGGCTGATATGAATCTATTATTATATGGCTATTTATTTTTATTGGTTCCTTGAGCTTCATTAACCGTGTCACAACATCGCATAAAATATAAAATTGTATAAATACGTGCCAGATTATGAGGATTATGATTTGTCGCTTAGGTACCTCTCGCTGCGACTAACTGAAATGAATAATTCAGGAGCTGTTCTCGCAATGGTCCCCACGAGCAAATAGAAACATAAGTGACGTATTTGTGCCACAGCGATAAATTACGTCAATTGAATTGGTTTTGAATGCTTTTAAAGGAAAACAATAGAGTTAGTGTGAGGGGAAAATCTATAAAGGCATTGTCATTCTGGCAGTCGCCGTGTTTTTATTCTCAATGTTTATCTAAGAATAATAGTATGCCAGAACAATTGAAAATAAATTCATTATTTAACTAGCAACCCGCCCTCGTTTCGCTTCGGTTTCAGTCGCCTTAGCCGCGTAATTCCCGTGGGAATATCGGGATAAAATATAGCTTATGTTACTCCCTGATATTATAGGTATATATTTTTGAAAGAATTTTTAAAATCGGTTCAGTAATTTAAGCGTGAAAACGTAACAAACAAACTTACTTTCGCATTTATAATATCAGTAAGGATAAAACATTAATTGTGGTAACGAAGTTAGTATTCATCACACTCTCTCTTGCCCGTGGGTTTTACCAACACGTCTGACCAGCGTGGTATAGTAATTCAATTTTCCTCCCACTGTGAAGGACGGGCGAGCCCAACAGTGGGTCTTATGTAGGCTGAGATGAATAAAACATTTATTCACTGCGGTGATGGACTAGAAACAATAGTTATCCACAAAACCTTTAACCGTAAGTATTATAGGGAATAATAATGCACAGATAGCGTAGTGGTTAAGATACCGACCTAGCATGCCAGTGTCATGGGTTCGAATCCCATGCAGGACAACACTTTGTGTGATCTACAAATTACTTTTCTGAGTTTGGATGTAATTTGTTTCCGTTAATTATATGTTTGTAAGTTCCCCTTAATACAAGGATTATTTCTTTAGTGCAGGTAATCTTTAAAAAAAAAAACTAAGAGAATAAACCCATGACATTACTGTAAGAGAAATTGAAATATAACGCTATACTAAATTACCTCAGTAGCATGGCATAGTAGCCCATTGGGACATAAATAGCTGAAAAGGATAGTAAAAGAAGATGTACTGTTTTGTTCTTTATATTTAAATTAACTTTATCTACGGTTTTGCTCGCATATCATAGTCGCTTGAACAGTGTTTCTTTTTTTATAAATGGTACTCTATCTGGTTTTGTGTCCTCCTTATAATAAATTGGACGACAACCGATTGAGTATTTAAGACATATCAAACAAATAAATGAACTAATCTACTACATTTATGTGTAACTAGCTGACCCGGCGAACTTCATACCGCCATAATAATTTTCGTAAATATTTTTCTAAATTGCCGAAAATATAGTCTCTAATGGTAGAACCATTACGATCGTCTTGGCCGCGACATTGTTAATGATGATTCAAAGAGAATACAAATTACTCATTATTACTGATCATGATTTTTGACAAAATTATAATTATCCAATTTTTAACCATACTTAATCATAGACGAAATTACGTTTAGCTGTCATTTGCGTTTTGTTATTACCTACATATCGAATGCGTTTTTGTTATACCACGTTTCATAGTGGCTTGTATTCTCTTAGACGTTTTACGTCACGTCACACGGGAACGGGACCGAACGGGATAAAAAGTATCCTATGTCCGTCTCCTGGTTCTAAGCTACCTCACCACGAATATTCAGCCAAATTGGTATAACCGTTCTTGAGTTATAAATAGTGTAACTAACACGACTTTATTTTATATATATATATATATATATATAGACTAGCAACCCGCCCTCGCTTCGCTTCAGTTTCAGTCGCCCTACTCGCGTAGTTCCCGTTCCCGTGGGTATACTGGGATAAAACCCATATTACTCACATGGGATATAGCCCATATTACTCGGAGATACTGTAACATTCTAATGGTGAAAGAATTATTGAAATCTGTCCAGGAGTTTTTGAGTTTATTCGTAAGGAACATTTCCTCTATATAATATTAGTGCAGAGTGCAGATTACACCTTTAGAGGGTAAAAATTAAAAAAATGCTGAAACCCGTGTTTATTTATTTTTACTAAAGAGTATTTTTGGAGAATTTGAAGAAAATCGATGTAATTTTTTTTGCTCCTTATACAAACTTTGTTACTGCTGTTTACCCCCCTAGGGGTTGAATTTCAAAAAACCCTTTCTTAGTAGGTTTCTACGTCACGCAAAGAAACTAATGCCAAAATTTCACGTTTCTGGCTTCAGTAGTTTCGGCTCTGTGATAAGTCAGTATACTGACATCTTTCTACCTATTTTACACCCTTAGAGGATGAAAATGGACAAACACTGAAACACGTGTTGATTTATTTTTATTAAAGAGTATTTGTGCTTAATTTCAAGACAGCAGCTAAAGATTTTTTTTTTCTTTCCATACAAACTTTGCCGTTGCATTTCACCCCGTTAGGGGTAGAATTTCAAAAAAAATTTTGTCCTAGAGTGCCTACGTCACAAAATAAAACTACTGTCTAAATTTCATTTTTCTAGCTTCAGTAGCTTCGGCTCACCCTGTTCCTTTATATGTGTATTATTATTAACGCCCCCGCAACACCCCTTGCAGGTGGAATTTCGTAAAATCCGTTCTTAGCTGACCTCTACTCGACGAAAGCAATATTTCTGCCAAATTTCAAGTCCGTACGCCTTATGGTTCCAGAGATATGGTGATGAGTCAATATATCGCTCGCAAAACCCGCCTCTCCGATATACATATATATACCTAGATATTATTTAAGATAGCCGGCTTCATCTAACAGATAGTGACCGACTTTGATCACCACCCAGAGCTAAATTATTTTGCGCCTCATGCCGCCCTAGCCGAGGCCGCGGGTGACGTGACCGGGGATTAGTCCGTCACCCGCCGAGAGGCCGACCGCGTGAGGAAAGACCGACGTCCTCCCCGGGGGGGGGACGTCGGTCGACGGGAGGGTACCCCGCGTAGGGGGTATTCCGTCGGGCCGACCACTGACGACAAGTAAACCTGCTCCGGTGGTCGGCCCAATGACGAAGGCGAGGTGGTTTTCGGGTGGGTTGCGGGAGTTGCGTGCTTAAGCCCCTCTGTCGCCCCGGACGGAGTGGTGCGGAGGTGCGCCGACCGCGACCCACCCACAAAAAAAAAAAAAAAAGAGCTAAATTATTTATGATAATAAATTCAATAAGTCTAATATTATTATAACGGTGTGTATTAATCGTTCGGATTGTGTGGAGTTATTCTCTGGGCCCACTTTTAGAGCTTCTCAATTTGTTGTTATTTAGGTTACATCATCGTCATTATCGCTCAGCCTATCGCTGTCCACAGCCACACGATAGTCTCCCTCACGTTTCGCTACAAAGTGCAATCCTTTGCCGCCTATATCCAACGACGTCCAGCAACTTTCACCAAGTCGTCGGTCCATTTAGTTTGTGTCCTACACTGCACCGCGTAATACGTGGTCGCCACTCGAGAACCTTTTTTCCCTAGCGGTGGTCGGTTCCTCGAGCGACGTGACTTGCCCATTGTCACTGCAGCGTGCTAATTCTTCATGCAGTATCGTATGTCGGTTACACCCGTTCTTCACGGATTTCGTATTTCGGATTCTTTTTCACAAAGAAATCCCATGCATAGCCCACTCCATAGCATACCTACTAATTGACTTTGAGCTTGGTTATGTTATGTATTGTTAAGTTACATAAGTACACTATATTTTATATGCACTTCAAAAATTTATTACTAATTCAAAACTAAAGACAAAGGAACCTTGTTTAATAACGACTTTGTTACAAATTGTTTACTTATTAACTATTATAACATTAAAAATATGATTTTAATATTTATTATTATAATTACAGTTTACGTATATATGTCCCACTGCTAGATTCGAGCTTCCTCCATAATGGAAGGGAAATTGTCTTACTATACCACGCTGGTCAGACAGGTTGGTATAGGTTTATGTTTTGAGTTTTTCTTTTCTTCCATAGATGTTATCTGCATCTTATATGCCTTAGTCGACCTTTACTCACGGGTAAGAAATAGGATAGTGAAAATATTTATTGTACGTTACAATAACTTTATTCATTTAACTAAAATATTGTCAGCGAGTAAGTATATAGACACAGTTAAGTCCATTACTTAATCTAAGTGTTTATTTATAACGCGCAAAATCACTTTTAAGCTTAATTGTAGAATTACGTTTGAACTAATTTTTGCGAGCTTCTTCGATTGCATTTTTCTAATATAATATTTCCTTCCGGGATACCGTAATCCTGTTTTCTATTCTATAATACAACATAATACAAATTAATCATCTATTTAGGCCGAACTTTTACGGTAAACAAGCGCCCATAACAAATGTATATATTTTTTATGTTATTGTAACATGTCTAGTTTTAATTGTACTTGTGGTCGGTAGTGCAGTTATCTGCGCTTCCAACAAGAAATATCCGATGCCAAAACTAGCCTATTTGTCATTATAGTACTTGAAAACATCGTACAAGGTCTGATTTTTCACCATTTTTAGTAATATGCTCATATAAAAAAAAATGACATGGATTTTTTTTATTTTTTTTTCATAGCTGTCATAACGTTATCTACCACCCACTTACCGTTGGACGTTTAATTTAGGGACATCCTGTATAAATTTCATGCATGTACGTCACTAAACTCCTCCTAAACAGCTGGACCGATGTTGATGAAATTTATTGTGTGTATTCAAGAGGATTTCAGAATGATTCACAATTGGACCCGGTAGGTGGCGCTTATTTGAATAGAACAACGTCTGTTGGATCAGCTTGTAGTATATATTTTCTATACATGATCATGCAATCGATGATCACCTTTGTGTACACGGGACACAAGGATGATTATCGGTTGCATAATAAATGATATCTGTCATGTACACATTCCTAAGCCAACAGAAACTTTACAGTTAAAAAACGTGTACTCATAAGTTACTATAAAAAAGTCTCCTTGGACGGGAGAAATGGGATCAAAAAACGTCACCCAACTATTCCGTACTTAGTGACAGTTGGGACTAAGTTCGGGCAGTTAGTTTATAATATTAATTAAGATTCTTAAGTTAGTTTTTGTTGCCAAAAGCAGCTTTTATGTATTATATTATGTACGATTTAGTAACCTCGAATGTGTATCGGGTTTTCCCTACATTTATTTAAAACTAGCTGACCCGGCGAACTTTGTGCCGCCATCAGTCAATTCTTTAATTTTAGTTTTTTAATACTCATTCTTCTATTCGAGACACTGGGTCACTAGTAAGATAAAAAAAGAAAAAAGAAAGATAATAAGTCTACATTATGACAAAAAAAAATTATAAAACATCTAAAATTTTTGTATTTGACATGAATATACGACACTAACGTCACTCAATTGTTTTGCCTGCCCGGTACCTCTCCACTAACACTTGAACTTTATAGTATAAGTATTAAGGTTCAAATTGATTTTTAATTATTATTACGAATCGTTTGTATGGAAGTATAGAAAAGCGTTGTTTTTAGACCTTTTTAGGCAATTTTTGAAATTTTTCTCTGCGTAAGAATTGTTATTCATTTAGCAGTTTCCGTGACTAAAAGAAAATATTAAATGAAAACATACAAAGCAATTTAGTTTTAATTGTACCTCACCCTACCCATTCAAATCTATACCAATAAATAAAATTGGAGTGTCTGTTTGTAATGTCAAAATAATAGACTTTTTTCATGCTTACACGGTTATTTGCACTATACATATGCCACATACACTTTATATTTTTTTTTTGTCTGTCTGTCTGTCTGTTTGTTCCGGGTAATCTTCAAAACGGCTGGACCGATTTCAAAAATTCTTTCACCAATGGAAAGCTATAATATCAGGGAGTAAACTAGGCTATATTTTATCCCGGTATTCCCACGGGAACGGGAACAACGGGGATAAGGCGACAGAAATCCAAGCGAAGCGAGAGCGGCTTGCTAGTAATAAATAAATTTGCAGATAAAATTTTTCATTTTATTTATTTTGATTTGCTCAAATATATTTATTTAAGCCTCTTACATTAAAAATGAATTCATAACACCGATATTGTTTTTTTTTTTCAAAAACTTTAAATTATTATAAATTATTTTGACAATATATGTTAATAATATCATTTTCAACAACACTAGGGGCGCAATGTTGTTCTAGAATTAATAACGCTTTGACGCTTACTGAGAGTACGTAGTGTTTATCAAAGCTTGTGTTTAACAACGCTATACAAGGCAACTAGCTAACGCCGTCAAGTTAGAGCTATAATTTCACTTTATCTTCATGAAAGTAAATAGAATTTTAAACATACATATCATCATCTCAGCCCCTATATGTCCCACTGCTGGGCACGGGCCTCCTCCATAATGGAAGGGTAATTGCCCTACTATACCACGCTGGTCAGACGTGTTGGTATAGGGTTTTATTTCGAGTTTTCCTTCTCTCGCATAGATGTTATATGCGTTTTATATCCCCATACATATACTAATATTATTTTAAATCAAAAACCTATGGTTTCTACTTATTATACACTAGCATCCCGCCCTCGCTTCGCTTCGGTTCTGTCGCCTTATCCCCGTTGTTCCCGTTCCCGTTCCCATGGGAAAACCGGGATAAAATATAGCCTAGTTTACTCCCTGATATTATAGCTTTCCATTAATGAAAGAATTTTTGAAATCGGTCCAGCCGTTTTGAAGATTACCCAGAACAAACAGACAGACAAAAAAAATATAAAGTGTATTTTAGGCGTATGTATAGTGCAAATAACCGTGTGAGCATGAAAAAAGCCTATTATTTTGACATTACAAACAGACACTCCCAATTTTATTTGTTGGTATAGATTGATATAGATAAGTAAGTAATAATTTCCTCTTTAGATTTTTATGTGAAACATCTATAGGCGAGGATGAACCTGGTCATCGCGTGGCATAAACAGCTCATGGTGTTACGACGTCACGCTATATGACGGAATATGCGAGGGTTAACCTGATGGTTGTAACGTTAACGCCACGCTATATATATGTACATACGTAGCTATAGGTATATAATATAATAGTAATATAATAGTGTATGAGTGAGACAGAGCGACGCAATGTTGTGCGCAAGCGCCTGCGCGCTGTCTCTCTCGCTGCACTGAGCTCGCATATCTACAGTATATACTAATGAAAATAAATGTTTATTGAATAAAAATCATCATTTTCTGGAAAAAATTGCAATATTTTATTAATACTTTATGCAGTTTATGCCATGTTAGTTCCGGGCGTAATCTGTTCTTTTATGCATATATACTTGTACAAAATAATTTCGATGTTTTATATCTGCCAGATATCCTCAGCGACGGCTCCCTTTTCCAGGTGAATCATCTATAGGCAAGGGTGAACCTGATCGTTGGCGTGGCGTTAACGCCACGCATCGATGAGTACATTTGTGTAATGAAACCATAACCTGTTTTAGAATTTTATACGGCTCCATTTTCTTACTTTTAGAAAAGTTAGGTTAGCCTACTCCTTTTTAGAGCTATTTACATATAAAATATATTATAGTATTCGCTACCTTCGTGACTTCATTTATAAAGAAAATTAATAAATTGTCATATTATAAATTCAAATCCTTTAAATAAAACTACTTTACGGATTTTATCGCGTTTGTATTTGATTTTTGATTACCCGACGTTTCGAACACTTTACAGCGTTCATGGTCACGGGTGGACTAAGATGTCTCACGTCCAACAAGTCATCGTTATTACAGAAAATTTATAATTATCTACCCGATACTGATAAAATCCGTAAAGTAGTTTTATTTAAAATGTATAATACTCGCGTAAACATCAGAAATCAAATCCTTTATTACGTACTAGCTTTTGCCCGCGACTTCGTCCGCGTAGAAGTCATAATAGCTGTGAAGTGATATTAGCTGAGACTGGACTTACTCCAGTTTGAGCTTAATTTAAATAAGCGTTAAATTTGGCCATAAGTACTTGGTATCGAGGTGGTGATTCAATGAGTCACGCTACCGTTTAGAGTTGGTCTATATAAAAAGAATTATTTGCTGTTTCATATACCTCGTAACTATACACCCGTCGGCACAGCAATCACTGTTAATTCGGTTTCACTCGATCGAGAACCGGATAAAATATTTGGGCTTAGTACTCGACGGGCGTTGGTGCTTTCAGGAGCATTTTTATCAAATTACACCCCGGCTCGTTGGCGCGGTGTTACATGTTGACGGCTGTAAGTGAGACTGGTTCAATCAATAGCCCTGTACGGTGCATCTGTGTGGGTGAGCTCTGACCACCTGTCTTAGAACTTTTTTCTGGCATTCGTAGAAAGTCATGGTGCTTAGGGCTACACGCAGATACCGTACCGTGTCGACCGAGGCAGCGTGCGCTTTGGCTGGAACCCTCCTGTGGGACTTGTTCATAATGTGGAAATACACGGAGCCCTCCCACAATTGTTATTCCAGCTAAGATACAGCAGGCATACTTTTGAGATATGTTTTTTTTATTTAATAGTTGTAGGACCACACTATTGATAGTTGTCTGTCTACAGCCGCGGGCCGGGCCGTCTGGGTTAGTACTACACTCTTGCAGAAAATCGTCCGAGTAATAACAATTTATTACTATGCTTCGTTCGGTATGTGAGAGAACCGGCAGCCCAACTTTCTGAGGGTGTTTGCCTCTGGTGGATTTTAGTGATGTCTTTAGTATCACCAAACTTTATTGGAGGTATTCACACTCCCTTAACTTTCTTCACGGCAGATGTGCCGAAAGCGGCCTAGCAAAGGTCCATGAGCGGCAGCAACACTTACCATCAGGTGTACTGTTCTCTCGTTTACCAACGTTTGCAATAAAAAAAAATTCACACTCCCTTTACTTTCTTCGTGATTCGCAACGGCTTAGCTGTGGCCCTAGTATTGCAAAGGTCCATGAGCAGCAGGAACACTTACCATCATGTGTACTGTTTGCTCGTTTGCCACCATTTGCAATAAAAAAAAAGATCTGTGTGGCCGGGGTAGAGCAGCGCCGTGAACTCATCGCAAGTATCACTAACTCGATAGTCGATAGATCAAAAACTGTCCTATGAGGTCGCCATTTTCTGCTTGGCAGTTATCTCGCATAAGAACTCGGCAGAGCGAGTCAGAAAGAAAAACTTCCAAGCTGCCTCGTTCCACTGCTGTCGTGTCGGGTGCTGTCTAACCCAAGTGCTTGCGCTTTACTATCTTTACGTGATAGAATCACACTCTCGACAGTCGTCTATCTAATGTCGTGGGTGTTTGCATGTGGTGGGTTTTGGTGATACCTTTGGTATTACCAAACCTCATTGCACTTGCTTCACGTTCTTCACAATGGCAAAAGTTCATGAGCAGTATCACTTACCATTAGGTGTGCTGCTTGCTCGTTGGCCAACAATGACCACGCGTGGGCGATACCACGACAACATAATTTGCTGGCTGGGGTCAAAAAATTGTGTTCGAGTGATCTTTTGTAGGGTTCCATACCAAAAGGATAAAAATAGGACCTTATTACTAAGACTTAGCTGTCTGTCCGTCCGTCTGTATCTCACCAGGCTGTATCTCAAGAACCGCGATAGCTAGACAGTTGAAATTTTTACAAATTATGTATTTCTGTTGCCGCTATAACAACAAACGCGATTTTTTTGGCAGCAGGTAGGAACTTGAATTATTTAAAAAATACTCAGTTGTATTTTTTATAATAATAAATAATAAAATTAAAATAATAATAAATAATGAACGTAAAATAAATATTTAACGGAGGCTCTCATACAAAAACGTAATTTTTGTCTAATTTTGCTCGATATCAGTAAATGGTAACAGGTGAAGATTAAAATATAAAATTTCTGTGTACCAACTGTTGTTTACCTAGTCAATGGTAGGGAACCCTTCGTGCGCGAGTCCGACTCACACTTGGCCGATTTTTATTAGTTATTCTATAAATTATGAATTTCGCGTTACACCATCCACTGAGAAACCTCACAAACATAAGTGACAGACATAAATTAGACTCAGTTTACTACTACCTAGTCTACCCAGCAACAATTTGTCGATCACACAAAAAATTGTCCGGCGTTGGAATTGAACCCGTGACACTGGCATGGTAAGTTGTTATCTTAACCACTATGCTATCAGTGCAGTTAATTAATCATTGAGGTGGTATGAATTTATTACTTGTGTATTAGAGTGAAAATATCAAAGCATAATTCATCCCCTATTTTACACCATTAAAAAAGGATATATCCTCTACGGGGTGGATTTTCAGAATAAATTTCGTTTATAACGAATCTTTTTATATCGATTTTCAATTAAGTAGGTTGTGTACTAAGCTGTATAAGTTACTACAGTTTTTTACCTATCCCACGGGAACTCTTTAATTTTCCGGGATTAAAAATATCTTAAATGTTGACCGGGGATGTAAGGTACCACCATGCAAAATTTCATTGAAATTGGTCCAATAACTTCGGAGATTAGCCCGTACAAACAGACAAACAGACAGAGAAAAAAAAAATTTGAAAACAATCTGGATATGTTCTATCTCACTTCTAATATCCCCCTGAGTCGGTTTTTAGCGTTTATTTTCAATGTACAGAATTTCGACCTCTACAGTTTTATTATATGTATAGATATATAAACCTCGCGGGGCACTTACATATTGTCATTTTTTTACATTTTACCTTAAATTACTACTGGATCGGAACGCGACCGCACTGAGAAGATCCAGCAAGAAACTCAGTGGGATTGTCTTCTTTTTTTTTCATTTACTAAAATAACCACTATTTCATACTAAAATAGTTATTACTATAATAACCTACCTACTTCCTGTCGGCTCATATGCGTTCCATTGCTGGGCTCAAGCCTCCTCCATGATATGAAGAAAATTGACCTATACGACGCAGGTGCGTTGATTTAGAGTTTAATTTTGAGTTTTTCTTCTCTTGCAAGTATTATTTGCATAATATCCCTTACAAGTCTTTTACGAAACCCACTGGCAAGAAATGGCGTAATGAATACTGTTCTCACTCAGTCACCACACGAATATTAAATTATCTAGAGACTTAAAAAGGCAAAATTTATACTACGTTTACAATAATTAAATAGATGAAGTTGAAGCAAAACTTTCAGCCATTATATCTGTATATAGTAGACCAATTTCTGATTGTGACTTTTAAGTGCTAATAAGAATAAGAAACAATAAAAATATGCAACAATAAGAATTGCTTCAATAAATTCTGGGTGAACGAATTTCATTCGGCGCTTTAGACTTTTTTCGGTGACACTTATTTCGATAAGGTAACAAAGTAAAGCGTTAACTAAATTTATGCTAACATCCTGATAGCAACCATGCAAGTACCTTAAAGATTTACGAATGTAATAAAAATGTGATTTTATGTAGAAACATTTATTCGGTAAAGATAACTAACATTTAAACGACTGCTCAATTTCCCAATTGAGCTATTTTTATTCTTGGCGATATTGGCTAAATTTACCTTCATATTTTAATTATATTTTTTGCTTTGCTTGAAAATACTAAGGAAGCGATGTTTTCTGTGAATGAAACCTAACTAGATCGATTTATCGCTGCCCTTCATTCTTGTAGGCGTTGCCGAGATATCGTATATTTAGATACTAACTATAGAAACTATATTTCGTTTCACTTTACCTCCCGTATTTTAAATCTTCAATATGTTCTAAAATATTACGATAGGCGACTGCAGTGCATGAGGCTTCAGTTTCGATTCCGGATCGGGCAAAATTTTATAGGGTTTTCTTGAGAGGTAAAATAGCCTAAATTAATCTTTTACTCTTACTACTTATATAGATTACCCAAAACAAACAGACATATAGAGAAACTTTTGAAGTTAAGCTTCTTTAGGCGCGTTATGAAAAAATGATGAGAGTGAAATTTTAATTATGTGACACAAAATTAACAGTATGAAGTTGTCTACTTAACCGCTCATTAAGTCTCGAAATAAAAGCTACCAACAAAATAGAAATTGAACCTCGATATTAGTCGCGCATGTTGGTACGCTCGTCACCTCTGATCACTGTTTTTTTTTTCTTTTTTTTTTTTAGTATTTTTTTTAATTTTTTTTATATATATTTTTTATTTTTTTTTCTTTTTTTTTATTTTTTTTTATTCCTTTTTTCTTTTTTTTTCTTATTTTTTTATTATTTTTTTTTATTTTTTTTTTTTTTTTATTTTTTTATATATATATTTTTTTTTTATTATTATTTTTTTTTATTTAGATTATTCTCTAAATTTGGTTTTTAATAATTATATATATATATATATATATATATATATTTTAATGATGCCAAAGAAGTATAACTTCTCACGCGCGTACATAAGTACACGCACCCATTTTTTTTTGTTTTTTGGCATAGTTATCGTGTAAATAACCATGTGAGCATGAAAAGAACGTACTATTTTGATATTACAAATAGACACTTCAATTTCATTTATTTGTATCGTCATCATCATCTCAGCCCATACATGTCTCACTGTTGAGTTCGGGCCTCCTCTTCTATAGGAGTGAAATTGACTAACTAGACCACGCATCAGACGTGTTGGTATAGCGTTTTGTTTAGAGTTATCCTTATCTTGGTTAAATATTATATGCATATTATATCCCTTAGTCATCTTTTACGACACCTATGGGCAATAGATTTATTCTTACTTCGTCACCACACGGAATATATACAATTATACATAGATAAACAAAAATTGCTGCCTTAAAGTTATTAGATAAATAGAAAACAAACTATAAACTACTCTTTCTAAGATTAATATATATCTATCTAACTACCTATTATACCATTAGCGATCGTAAATATTTTAGTACACCAATGGACAATAAAACTAAGTAAATGTCATATCATAAAAGCACATTCCCTTTTATGATAATACATATGTATATGAACTCGATCAGCAAGCGATTTTATCTGTTGATATTTTTGCTCGATCATTATTTATAGGGGATACATATATAATAATTTCATATAGATGTTTATTTCTTTCGATAAATATAAATTCTCGTATATAAGCTTCATTCGTGTGGCGGCGGAGTAAAGGATATAATTCACCACTCCCTATCTTACCCGTGGATATCGTAACAGACGACTAAGGATTTTATCGGTGGACAGTCCACCCGTGACCATGAACGCTGTAAAGTGTTCGAAACGTCGGGTAATCAAAAATGAAATACAAACGCGATAAAATCCGTAAAGTAGTTTTATTTAAAACTAGCAACCCGCCCTCGCTTCGCTTCGGTTATAGTCGTTTTACCCGCGTAGTTCCCGTTCCCGTGCGAATACCGGGATAAAATATAGCCTAGTTTACGCCCTGATATTATAGCTTTCTATTGGTGAAAGAATTTTTTAAATCGGTTCAGCCGTTTTGAAGATTACCCGGAACAAACAGACAGACAGACAGACAGACAAAAATTTTTTAATCGCTATTTTAGGCATAGGTGTCGTGCAAATAACCGTGTGAGCATGAAAAAAACCTATTATTTTGACATTACAAAGAGACACTACAATTTTATTTATAGGTATAGATGTATAATACTCGCGTAAACATCAGAAATCATTAGACGACTAAGGAATACAATATGCCTATAACGTCTACGCAAGAGAAGGAAAATTCGAAATCAAAACCTATGCCAACCCATCTGACCAACGTGGTATAGTAGGTCAACATCCCTCCCATTATGGAGCCCTCCCTTTATCCCACAACATGTTCTTACCTTTAATAGCCTCCTGTCAGCTGTCATATTTAAACTTACTGCTTTCATACGCATATCCTCATTCACACAATCCATCCAGCTCTTCTTGGGTCTGCCATACTTCTTACGTCCATCGCCCAGCAGCGGGATGTATATAAGCCGAGATGGTGATGATAATGATGATGATATGAGTTTAACTCGATGAATATTTGTACTCGTAATGAATATTTCATTACTAGCGACCAGCCCTCGCTTCGCTTTGGATTCAGTAGCTTTGATCGCATTTTAAATCTCCAATATCTTCTAGTATATTATGGTGGCTCACGTGAGGGAAGACCAACGTCCTCCCCGAGGGGGGGACGT
Organism: Lymantria dispar; assembly: GCA_032191425.1. Lineage (NCBI taxonomy): Eukaryota > Metazoa > Arthropoda > Insecta > Lepidoptera > Erebidae > Lymantria > Lymantria dispar. The sequence goes on from CM063451.1 coordinate 13,497,259, forward strand.
CGATCGATGGGAGGGTAGCCCACTAGGGGGTATTCCGTCGGGCCGACCACTGATGACAAGTAACCCTGCTCCGGTGGTTGGCCCATCGACGAAGGCGACGTGGTGTTCGGGTGGGTTGCGGCTGTGCGTGCTTACGCCTCTCTGTCGCCCCGGACGGAGTAGTGCGAGGAGTGCGCCGACCGTAGCCCACCCAAAAAAAAAGTATATTATGGTACACGACTGCAGTCCGTGAGGCCGCTTCGATTCTCAGATCGAGTAAATTTTATAGGGTTTTCTGAGAAAAAAATAGCATAAGTTACTTTTTATATATGCTATACCTTATATGGTAGTAAATATTGTCTAAATCGGTCGAGTCGTTTTGATGATTACCTGGAACAAACAGACAGACATGAAAATTTTAAATTGCTTTTTAGGCATAAATATCGTGTACATAACCGTGTGAGCATGAAGAATAACTACTATTTTGATTTTACAAATAGACATTTAAATTTCATTTATTTGTATACATAACTAGCAACCCACCCTCGCTTTCACTCGCCTTACCCGCGGCGAAGTTCCCGTTCCCGTGGAAATACCCATATAAAATATAGCCTATGTTACTCCCTGATATTATAGCTTTCCATTGGTGAAAGAATTTTTGAATTTGAATTTATGAAATTTTTGGTTCGGTGGTTTAAGCGTGAAAGCGTAACAAACAAACATCCTTACTTTCGCATTTATAATATTAGTAAGGATATATTGCAATGACTGTATCATTTTTCACATATTGAAAGAAAGAGCATTATGACAATAAACGGGATAATCCCAACAATAATATTTTTCAGGCCAAGCCAGGATTACAATTCGAACTTAAAATTTACAGTCTCATATTTATGCTACGAACTCTAAGCAATATTGTTAAGATAAGCCATAATTATCTTGTTTGTCTCATACGCCTCGATGCTTCTATTAAATTAACTGAGATATGGTGTAATATTTAATGGATAATAATTATCAACATAAATTTTACTTGATTATAATACAAAATTACTGCCCTCATACATTTAAATGACTTGTAATAATTTTTAGTGGTTCCTCCTTCGTACTAGTTACTACTGTTTCGTGGGGTGACGAAGTAAGAATACAATTCTCCACTCTCTATCTTGCCCGTGGATGATGATGATCCAGTCTAGCCCGTATAGGATTGCGGCTCGGGCATGAGACTTCTCCACAAGGGAAGGAAAATTGGCCTTCTACAGCACCATGAACGCAGATCTAGGAAGAATTATGTTTTAACATTGTAGTAATATTACTATATTGCGAGGTAGTCTTTCAATTCTCGAGTTTTCTCATTTTGTGTGACTTAATATTTCATTTAAAAATGCTGAAATTTTAAATAATTTATGAAATTATACGAAGTAAATGCATTAAGCACTCCATTTTTGCGATGTAGCTGTTAAATTTGGTTGATTTTTATTTCAATCTAGCACTTTAAAAAAAAAAAAAAAAAAAATATAGCCTAGCTTACGTCCTGATATTATAGCTTTCTATTGGTGAAAGAATTTTTAAAATCGGTCCAGCCGTTTTAAAGATTACCCGGAACAAACAGACAGACAGACAGACAAAATTTTTTTAATTGCTATTTTAGGCATAGGTGTCGTGCAAATAACGGTGTTTTTTTTTTTTTTGTGGGTGGGCCGCGGTCGGCGCGCTTCCGCACCACTCCGTCCGGGGCGACAAAGGGGCTTAAGCACGCAACTCCCGCGACCCACCCAGAAACCACGTCGCCTTCGTCGTTGGGCCGACCACTGGAGCAGCGTTAACTTGTCGTCAGTGGTCGGCCCGACGGAATACCCCCTGTTGGGGTACCCTCCCATCGACCGACGTCCCCCTCTCGGGGAGGACGTCGGTCTTTCCTCGCGCGGTCGGCCTCTCGGCGGGTGACGGACTAATCCCCGGTCACGTCACCCGCGGCCTCGGCTAGGGGCAAATAATCGTGTGAGCATGAAAAAAGTCTATTATTTTGACATTACAAACAGACACTCCAATTTTATTTATTGGTATAGATGGACCTTAAATTAAGATGGACGACGTGTTCCCTAATACACTTTAGGCATAAATAACAAAGACTGCGTTCCCTATTCCAGACGAGAGATTAAAATTGAAAATCATTTATTATGTATAAACCCGGCAAGGGCCCTTACATATCGTCAATTTTATATTTTACCTTTAATTAATCCAATGACCACCGAAACGCAGCTGCCACTGAGAAGATCCAGTAAAAAATTTAGGAATTACATTTATACTAATAACATAAAACTTATATGAGTTTACTTAACAAACTTGTTCTGACAGTAAATGTTGATTTTTTAACTAAAGTGAAAACTGCTCATCAATTTCCCGTGGGAATCATGAAATCCGGTTAAACTCTTTCGTGAAACTTTACTCTTTGATCACGAATCCAACCACTAAACGGGGCAATTATAGCATTTATCTGCCTTGGAACGGCTTCAGTGCCCCAGTGGATGTCTAAGTGTTGATGGATGGAATCGCTATCGAATAGGTTCGTAATTTATTAGCAGGAACTAAATGTTACGTGTTCAGCGTGAGTTATAGTTTTACTTCAAGGCTTGAGTCTATAAAATATCATTATCTCAGCTCATACTCCTACTGTTGAGCCCGGACCTCTTCCATAATAGAAGATAAATTAACCTATTATACTATACTACCTTGGCACAGGACCTAGAACCTTTGTACTATGCTTAATGACCTCAGCAAGGTTTCTCAATTAGTGGATCTACAAATGAACATGGACAAGATGAAAGTCATATCTAATGCCCATGTCAGTCCTGTAGGCCTACTCTTGAAATCAATTCTAATTTCGAATCCGATTCGATTCCAATCTCACCAAACTTATATTTGGTACTCTTGAACAAAATCGAGAATGAATTTTACGCGTTCGTCGTTGTTATTTTCACCAAATGTGCCATGTTTTCTTACTTTATATTAATAACGTTATCGAACTCGATCACCACAAAGACGCTTTCTTGAAATTGTGTAACATTAACGATTTTAAACCACGTCAAAATCCCGTCGGGAGTAGCAAATATTTGACTTAATCGACGAGAGTCGAATTCATTTAGTTTAGAAACGTTCCACCTAATTTGATTCCAATCGGGCGCTAGTGTCGCTTTCAAGAGTACCAAATTTGCTCAAATTCGAACTGCGATTGGATTTAGGATTGGAATCGAGATTCAAGAGTAGGCACACTGTACCGGTCCTAGTTGGGAATGAGAATCTCGAAGTTGTCGAACACTATATTTACCTAGAATAAGCACTCCAGTTAGGTAGACCCAATTTCGAGAAAGAGATCAGCTGACGAATCTAACTCGGCTGGGCAGCGTTCGGGAAACTTAAGAGGAGTTTCTCATCCAATATGCCTCAGTGTCTGAAAACAAAGTCTGTGTTACCGGCGATGACTTACAGCACTAAAACATGGTCTCTAAATTTCGGCCTCATAAAAAGGCTCAGTCGCTCAACATGCTATGGAGAGGGCTATGCTCAGTATTTTTCTACGTAATGAAATCCGGAATATGGCAATCCGTAGAAAAATGGGTGTAACCGACATAGCCCGCAGAATTAACACATTGAAATGGCAATGAGCAGGCCATATCGCTCGTTGAACTGAAAACCGTTGGGGAAGAAAGGTTCTCGAATGGCGACCACGAATCGTAAGACACAGCATGGTACGACCCTCTACTAGGTGGACTGACGACATTCTCAAAGTCGCAGGAAACCGTTGGATGCAAGTGGCACAGAACCATTCTGAGCGGCATTCTCGTAAGGAGGCCTATTTCCAGCAGTGGACGCCTGTAGACTTATAGATGATTTGATTATACTACATTCGTCAGACGGGTTGTTACAGGATCTTATTTCGAATTTTCCTTCTCTTGCAATGATTTGCTTGTGTCCTTAGTCGTCTCTTACAATCACCATGAAATATATTAAAACTGAATTAGACTTCAGAGTTCTCGTCATCGTATGATCATCACAACGCACTCTATGATGTATGTATATCGGCAACAAAGAAATAATTCATAAAAACAAATTCCAGTTGACAGTGACGCTGCTTTGATTCATTGTCCTAAGCGAACTTATAATTAAGGTCTAATTAGATATCATTTTGATCTTACTTTTAGCGTAAATGTACCTTTTTTATATGTAACATAATTAATCTAAACTGAAGCACATTTAACACTGAAAGGCTTGTATTGAAAACTGACTTAATTAATGAGAGCAACCGACTAATTGCGACCGTGTTTGAAAAACAAATGGTCCTCGGCGAATGCTAGTGACAATGAACGACTTTACACATAAAATCTTTAGCTATAAGCATCATTAATGAATTCAATGTGAATATATTACTGTTTTCATTCTTCATGCTATACGCAAAAGTGGTGAAACTTTTTTATATAAGAAGAAAACTGTTTATTCCGCTCGCTGTTACAAGGTTAAAGATGAATGAATATAGTATTTGATTCTATAAAGTATGACTCATTTCAAAGAAAAAAAACTTCTACATGAATCTATAGGTTCTGTATCTATATGTATGTTGGGTTTGTAAAGCATTGATCTATGTTATATTATTATTGTCTTTCCTGTGTGCTGACGAAGTAAGAATACTATTCACCACCCCCTTTCGACTAAAGGCTTTTACGACACCCACGGGCAAGAGCCCGTGGGTGTTGTAAAAGGCGACTGAAGGATATCATGTGCATATAACAAGTATGCTAGAGAAGCAAATTCAAAATAAAACTCTATACCAACCCGGCAGCTCGGCTGACCAGCTCGGCACAGTAGGTCAATTTTCGTCCCAATCTTTTTTTTTTGAGGTACCCTATGGTCCTCGCACCCACTGACGGGCTCCGTCCGAGGCGACAAAGGGGCGGCGCTCGGCCCCATAACCCATCGTAGCTCGTCACCTTCGTCGTTGGGCCAACCACCGGTACCAAGTTCCTTCTCCCCCTTGGTTGGCCCGACAGAATACCCTGCGCGGGTACTCGCACCTGCGCCGTCCGATTCGGTGGTGGCGTACCGCGTCGTCGTGGAGGCGTTCCTCCCGCGCACTTCTTCCCAATATGGAGGAGGCTCGAATCCAGTAGTGGGACGTATGTGAGCTGTGATTATGATGATGAAACATGTATTTTTGTAAATATTGTAAAAATTATAATTAAAATTCAACACAACATTTATATATTGGCAGCGGTTATATGATGGCAACGCTAAATTACGCCACAATATATTTATAGGCTTCAATGAATCGAGTACCAATTCAACCGTTTTAGATGTCACAGTTTACCAAGAGCTTTTTTTACATTTTTCGTTAAATACATCACAGGGTCCGTAACAGTAAATCATAATGGTTCGCGATATTACCCCTTAATGGAATTATTACGCCATGTGTGGAGGTTAAAGTGCCACTCTTTCGAACTGATAATTATGAAACATATTGTTAAATTTATTGAAAATTTGTGACAAGACATCCTGAACAAATACTATATTATTATGAGGTAACTACCGAACAATTGTGAGTGCTAAATTAATAAAATCGTGTGTAAAATACAATTAAAGTGTTTGTTTTTAATTCTTATAGTAGCAATATAGTGCGATATTGCTAAAAGATTTTGTTTTAATTTAAAATAAAATCCCTATTATATTTTAATAACTTCCTTTTTCCTAGTTTTATTACGTCAACAACATACTATCCAAACGTTGATACTGTACAAAACAAGAACTAAGGGTTTTTGCTTTTATTGTGTCCTTGGCTTTATTGGCAGTGACATAGGTGAAAGTACCGACGATTGAAACTTATACTCTATTATCCCTATGGTTCACAATACCCATTCAAAATACATTTACTGTAAAAATGCACAGTGACTATCTTACATTTATATGATTTTTCTAATTATTTCTGATGTTTACGCGAGCATTACATATTAAAAAAAAAATACTTTTTAGGGTTCCGTACGCAAAGGATAAAAACGAGATCCTATTACTAAGACTTCGCTGTTTGTCCGTCCGTCTGTCTGTCACCAGGCTATATCTAAAGAACCACGATAGCTAGACAGTTGAGATTTTCACAAATTATGTATTTCTGTTGCCGCTATAACAACAAATACTAAAAACATAATAAAATCAATATTTAGGGGGGTCTCCCATAAAACAAAGGCAGTTTTTTAAATAATGGTACGGAAACATTCGTGTGCGACTCCGACTCGCACTTAGCCGATTTTTTATACATTTTACCATGATTTTGATTGCCTGACGTTTCCAATACTTTTTAGCGTTCATGGTTTCGATAATACTAAAGTGTCATCGTTATGACATCACATCTAAAAATCACACTGCAAAATGTAGATATTTTACTTTACCTTAACTAACCTAAAATATGTATTATTGTAAAAGAAATACGAGTTATTTCATCTTCATGTTTCCGCATCAATAAGTTTTCGTCTCGTTAATGGAAGTCAAAAACACCAATTAAAAAGTATAAAACAAGCTTATTGTTTACTGAAACTAAGTCGGTGTCGCTTCGTTGTTAGGGAGCGCTGTAAAACGTGATTGATGATTTACGAGCACAATTTCTCTGCACTGACAACATTACCACGCGTCATTGTTATTAATTATTATTATTGAAATTTATGGTGTATATTTTTTTTATATTTTGCAGTATTTTTATGTACTTGTGCGTTTTCCTCAAGAGGCAATTAGGGTGTGACTTTTTCGTAATGTGTGTATGTTTATTATTATCATATTTCATTCGTTATTAATTAATTCTGTGTGATGACGAAGTAAGAATACAATTCACCAACTCCTCTCTTGCCCGTATTTATCATAAAAGATGATTAAGGGATATAATAAATATATTCAAGAGCATATTTAATATAACATCTATGCAAGAGAAAGAACACTCAAAACAAAACCCTATGCCAACACATCTGACGTGGTATAGCAGGACAATTGCCCTGTCATAGTGGAGGAAGCCCGAGCCCAATAGTAGTATTTATTCAAAACAGCTCATATATTTTTTACTGCTGGGCTCGAGCCTCCACCACAAGAAAAGGGAAATTGACCTGCTATTCCACGCTGGACAGACGGGTTGGTATAGGGTTTTATTTAGAGTTTCCTTCTTTTTCATAGGTGTTTATATCCCTCAGTCGTCTTTTATGACACCCACGGGCTTTTTGGGGGGTGGTATATGGTATTCTTACTCCATCACCACGCGGATATTCTTATTCATCATATATCATTCATAATTTCACATTTTGTGCTACTACTGGGAAACTTCATGATGAAAAATTCTAATAACTTTATGTACTACCCTTATTTTTTATTCTTGCTTGGTAGGTCATTCGGTTATCCGCGTGAGGAAAGACCGACGACCTCCCCGAGAGGGGGGGGGGGGGGCGTCGATCGATGGGAGGGTACTCCTCAAGGGGGTATTCCACCGCGCCGACCACTGACGTCAAGACACCCTGCTCCGGTGGTCGGCCCAACGACGAAGGCGACGTGTCGCGGGTGGGTTACGGGTGTGCATGCTTAGGGGAGAGTCCGGCAGTACCGTCACCTTAAGGTTTATGTAAGATAAAATAAAAAGTCCTCAGGTTGAATGTTAAATATCAGCTAAACTGTGTTCAGGCATTCAATTTCTCTTAATAAAAACAATAAAATACTGCTATATTTAGAAATAATCAACTTTATTAATAAAATTTGAAGAGTACAAAAATCAACTTAAAAAAAAATGGCCTCCAGTATCGGCCAGCATAAAATGATCATTTATATTAGACAATAATCACAAGTGTGTATTGATTTTTTAGACCTGGTATATTTGCACGCGCCTCATGGACCCATGTTTTTAAGTTTCCACATTGAATCCAATCCTCTTCATGAAATTCAAGGCACAAAGGACAAATGGCCTTTTTTCCTCGTTTGGTTTGTGGACAGGACTTTGGTTTTCTTTTTTCTTATTTTTTCCTTTCTTGCTGACATCTTTTCCTGAAACCAAGTTCTTGCCTTTCTTGATGGTATTTAGTCCTGAAAGCATTATCCTAATTCGCTTAGCTGACTCAACACTTTTGTCATTTTCTGTTCCAGCATATTTTTTATGGAGAACTTGTGTAAATTTCACTTTTTTCGGCTTTACGACGTCGTGCAGTAGCTCGTCGCTTTGAAGCATCAGGAACCGGTGACAATTCCGCAACTACTGCCTTAAAATTATCAACCGATAGGTCAATTTCATCAGTAGTTTCTTGAGGTTTGGATTGTTGAGAGGTGACAGTGTGAGACTGTTGAGGACCTGGAGGTATCATTTCTGGCTACTGCCATGGCGGTAAATTTCTCAGCTCTGACTGTTCAAAATCTGAAGTGGTCGATTCTGACAGATGATAATTTGGAAGCAATGATTCTGACTGTGATTGATAACTTTCTGTAACATTGGTCATATTCGAAGCTATAAAATCTAAATAACTGAAAATATTTTTATTAAAGGAGTTAATACCAGTGCAACGAAACGCGCGCACTCATTTCGTTGCTCAGCACCTTTTGCACGGCTTTATGCATACTGTCAGGTTCCCAATTATCCTTCTTTTTCTTCTTCCCACCATCACTATTATCGCCTGCCATCTTTGTGCATCTATAAGAAAATAAAATCTCTCAAAAATAAAAATATTTAATGGTCGGTACTGGAGGATAATTTTATGGCCGGTACTGTAGGGAACGAAATAAATATAATATGCAAGCTTGGAGAATAAATTATAAATAGTTATTGAAATGAAACATATTTTATAATAGCTATATAAATAATGAATACATACCAGGTTTCTCTTCTTTTGAACTCGTTCTATAAACTTCTGTAATCTCTCACGGAACTTAAGTTGTGTATCGTGCGTTCACTACGCGCAACACAAATTGGCGTACTGTTAGTAAACGTATCACAATAGGTCGACGCCACTCGGGGTATATACTTGTAAGAACGCATTACCTTAAGGGCAAAATCTAGATGAGAGTCATCTCTTATAAAAGTCAGGCAACTCTAACTGGCCAATACTGGATGCCGGCCGGTACTGTAGGGCTTTCCCCTACGCACCTCTGTCGCCCCGGACGCAGTGGTGCGAGGAGTACGCCGACCGTAACCCACCGCCAAAAAAAAAAGGTCATTCGGTTATCTGGTCCGGATTTAGCCTGTATTCTTAAACCATGTTTCGCACACATATGTACGTCTCACTGCTGGGATCGAGCCTTCTCTCCATTAAGAGAGAAATTGACCAACTATACCATACCTACTGGTCAGATTTGTTGATATAGAGTTTTATTTCGAGTTTTCTGTTTCTTGCACAGATGTAATATGCCTATTATATCTCTTAGTCGTCTTTTACAACATCCACGAGCAAGGGGGTGATGGATTGTATTCTTATTCCGTCACCACAAGGCTGTGAAATTTTACGAACATATAATTAAGATTAAGCGATATATTATGTACATGTAATGGCTGTGATAGAGAAGGAAATCTCGAGGCCAGAAGTGGTGGTGATGATGGTGATGGTGATAATTAAAGGAAACAGAACAGCCGCAACTCGAGTCGGAGCAACGTTTGATAGAACCCAAGATAAAAACCAATACGCACTTGTCTCTCATAAAGTATTAGCAAATAAATACATATCTTTGTTATATTTAAGATTATGTTGTTAGCGAAATATTTCTTTATTAGGTATGTGTATTATCTCAGTTAGTTGCGGACGAAATGAACAGACTACTCTTTCACATCCCGTGGGTGTCGTATAAATAATTGAGGTATTATGTTAGAATGAAGCTCAATAGTGCTCAACTTAACTAGTAATGAAATTTCACGCAAACTTCATTTGTAATAAAAAAAATGTACCGCCATTTAACAACAGTGATTGTTGGATATTATAATTTTTTGTTTTTGGCTTGGATGGGGAGTAATTTCATGTAAGTTGTAATCGACATGGTTACGTAAAATATATATATATATATATATACTAGCAGACCCGGCCACGCGTTGCTGTGGCTAATATTTTTGTTATATTACATTTTATTAAACTATTTAAGTAGAACTGTAGGAGAACATCTATCATGGAGGTCGTCATACTTTTTACAAATGGCATCTATGTAAAAAAGCAAGTTAAAATCGTATATGACACTTTTTTTTTTTTGGAGTGGGCTGCGGTTGGCGCGCCTCCGCTCCACTCCGTCCGGGGCGACAGAGGGGCTTAAGCACGCAACTCCCGCAACCCACCCGAACACCACGTCGCCTTCGTCGTTGGGCCGACCACTGGAGCAGGGTTACTTGTCATCAGTGATCGGCCCGACGGAATACTACCCCTACCCGGGGTACCCTCCCATCGACCGACGTCCTCCCCTCGGGGAGGGCGCTCCCGCCTGCGCAGGCCCAGTCGCCGACGGCGGGTCGCATCATCGAGGCTGTGCTCCTCGCGCTCGCGACACGCCGCCTCCTTCTGCGAGATAACTGCCTCGCAGAAGGCTGTGACCGCGTCCCAATTCCTGATGCTGCCGAGCATCTCCCTAGCGATGGTCGGCAGCGTCAGGTCTGCACCGATGATTGCGACGAGTTCACGACGCGGCTCTGCCCAAGCGGCACAGACCTCGAGCGTATGCTGCGCCGTGTCCTCGTCGCAATCGCAGTGGTGGCAGGATGGAGTTCTCTCCCTCCTAGCGACCCTGTACATATCTGTACGAAACATCATATATGACACGTTTGTAGGTTTGACATAGTAACATAGTCAACAGATATCGCCATCTGTTAAAATCGTTTGGAGTTAACAGATAATTGTGAATGTCAAATAATAGACAAATAATTTGCAATAAAATAATATTTCGACTATAAATTAAGATATAAGATATCATATCTTTTAAGTTGGATCAAACTGTACATGCTGTGCAAATTTGATTAAAATCGGTTAAGTACTTTAGGAGTCCATCGCGGACAAACAACGTGACACGTAATTTATATATATTAAGATATTAATTTCAATATCTAAAAAAACTTATATATTCAAATATTGATTTCTTGTTTGCATATCACTTCTTTTATCACAGAATTACCTTATTTAAATAAACTTGAGAATCCACTGAGGTTAGGATAGGTACCCACCTTTACTGCTGGACTTAGACTTATGCTAATATTGTCCTCTGTGTGGAATATATGGCTAAATTTTAATAAAAAAATATGTTAACTACAATTTATACTAACAATTAATAGCAACAATATTCCCTAAAAGATATACGAGATGGCGATTTAGGCAAATATATTTTTTGTGTAAAATCACGTTTGTAGAAAATAAATATATTTACATAAATTTCAGAAGCAAGCCCTTACCAAATACAATATTTCATTTTACAAACACAAGACCGACGTCTTAGAGAGCTCTCCAATATTTTACACATTTTCGAGAGGTTTTTTTTTGACTCAAACCTTTTGATTTCCTCCACCGTTAAATAAACAATAATTCACATTTCAATACACACATAATTTCTAAATGTCGAAACTGTGTAACTTGCATACGTGGCAGTATTTTGAGCCTTCAACGTTTATTTATAAATGTGAAATTCTACTTGAAGACCTTCACATTTCTAACAATTAAAAAAAATACGATGACGGAGTAAGAATAGAACTAATCACTCCCTATCTTGTCCGTGGATGTCGTAAAAGATGACTGAAGGATATAATACGCATATGACATCTATGCAAGAAAAGAGCAACTTGAAACAAAACCCTACACCAACGACCAACCTGGTGTGACCAGCATGGAGTGAGGGCAATTTCCCTGCGTTTTATAGAGGAGGCTCGAACCCAGCAATGGAACGTGTATGGGCTGAGATGAATAAATAAAAATGAATCTGCATTAAGATACTGTAAGTCTTAAGTTACACGTACTTTTACGAAATTACCTCCAAAAACTTTAGCGTGATCAAACAATTACCTAACTAATGTACTCCACTTTGAAATAGAATAATTTTCTTTATTTGATCAGTCTTGAACAATCATTGTTATTCTTTAATCTTCTTATAAAAGTTGCAAGCAAAGATGATACCATTTTTTATTCATTTGACTCGCAGATTTATGAATTCTAAAACATTTTACGCTTCCAACTTTATCTCTATATTGTACTAGAACCAAACCACACTGTAAAAGCTTATTTCCGTTCCCAATTTAAATTTAGAAGCTCTCGTTAATGCTGCATAACCTTTCAAAGCTGAAGATTATGTGTAATTCTTGTAGCGGATTTGCTTTTTGTTTATTTAAAATTATGTTGTGTGTACAGGGTGTTGTGTATGCGCGCCGCAAGGTAGCGTGCAGGGCGGCGTACAAGGAGGAGCACAGGTGCCTCCCGGGGTACCACATTCCACAGCACCTCCAGCTGGCGTCGGTGGAGTCCGAAGGTACCAATACAGACATATTTTATTAAATTTTTAAACCGTTCAATTTTCATGCCTCCTTTGCGAGTGCAACCTCCTTCAAGGAGCAACAGTATATCAACAATACAGTTCACAACGTGGTTTATGACCTTAAAACTATTTCCACTTTCCACTGAGATGAAGGCCATATAAAAATAAATCTAATATTCTTACCTTTGAGTTGCAATTGTTGACGTTATAATAACTTAAGGAATAAATATTTTAATCTCTGTATGTGCCTGAAAAGACGCCTCTTAACATCTATATCTTTATATACTTATTTCTTGTGTACGTTTGTATGTATGTGCGTATGTCTGGACCGATGTTGACGAAAATTTTTGTGTGTTGAAGGGGATTCTAGAATGGTTTAGATTCACAATTGGACTCAGTAGGTGGCGCTGCGATCGATTACAAGGATTCTTTTTACTACTTTTTTAGATTTAAACAGAACAACTTCTGATGGGTCAGCTAGTATATAATAAAACGTAAAACACATAGTTTGAACTCATAGTTTGAGATTTCAGACTAAAAACTTTTCTTGGTGAAATAAAAAAGTCCACGTCATTTATTCTTTGGTAAAAGTCTCATAAAGCAACTTTAAAGTAGTTGAAATTTTATAGAATATTGTGATTAATAATTTACTTTTGGAAATTTCATCAGAATTTTCACTTTAAAAGCTTTCAATATCGTTCAGGTCAATAGTCAAGGTTTTAGATTTAACTAATCTATAGTCTCTTTATTAAGCTCTTACTAATTAAGCAGCCGATCGTTGCACAAGCCCCGCCACTTATATAGCCCATTGTATTGTCACTTCAGTTAAGACCCATTATCGATTACAACATTTGAGATAGAGGTAATTAAACACAAACACGTAAATGCACTCGAATACGTTTGTATTTAGTTCACTGATTTCATTTAATATAAATGTATTATGCATACAATAAATAATGGTAATAAATAATGGTAATAAATAAGTCATAAAATTAGCATGTTAGTTTAAGATTTTATACTAAAGACGCGTAAGCCATTGATACAATATTGATCTTGTTTGGGTTCATAATTTCATATTTTTTGTCCATTAAATACTCTTATAGAAATTTACCATAAAAAAATTCAAAATAAGAATGAGTTCTCCTAATTTAATTAACTAAAAAATATAAAAATTATAATAAAAATCTACAAATGCATGTGATCAGTTAAATGGACAACAAAACAAAAACAAAACACTATGCTTACTCGAGACCGTTTGGGCCCAGAGTGGCCCAGAATGGTGTAGCATCCCAATTTCCTCCTTATTTTGAAACACATTCCGATCTACCAATGTAACGTGTAAAGGCTTAAGAAGATTTGCATTAATAAAAAACGAATTTTCAATTCCATTCCCTTTAAGGAACTATAATTTGATACATTGACTTATAGGGTAACAAACAAAATTGAAATGACAAATGCCCTTCCTAAGTCGAGACACTACTCAGCTCATAAATATTCTACTGTTGGGCTCGACTGCCCTCTTTAATGACAGGTAAATTTACCTAATATACCACTTTAACAAACCGATGGGCATGTAGTGTTATGTTGAGTTTTCAAACTAGATCCTTAAAGTATCTGCGTATCATATTCCTCAGTGGATTTTTTTAACCACGGATAATAAAAAAGCTGAGATTTGCTCTTACTTTATCACCACAGGGTGATAGATAAGGGTGTACATAACAATTAATTTGTAATTAGTAATACTTTTTAAGCAACAATAACGAAATAGAAAGACACGACATACACGGCTGCGTAGAGGTTCGACCCCCACGGCACGTATCTGCACCTTGCAAAGTAATATTTAATCGTAAACTTTTAATATCGTTTGCTTTAACGAAGCAAGAAGATGAAAACATTGTGAGAGCATTGTAAATAAAACTACTTTTACGGATTATATCGCGTTTGTATTTGATTTATGATTGCCCGACGTTTCGAACACTTTGCAGCATTCATGCAACGCAGCCTCGATGAGGGGATCCGCCGCCGGCGACTGGGGCGGCGTAGGCGCAACTATCTGCGCCTCATGCCGCCCTAGCCGAGGCCGCGGGTGACGTGACCGGGGATTAGTCCGTCACCCGCTGAGAGGCCGACCGCGTGAGGACAGACCGACGTCCGAGGGGGGGACGTCGGTCTATGGGAGGGTACCCCAATTAGGGGTATTCCGTCGGGCCGACCACTGACGACAAGTTAACGCTGCTCCAGTGGTCGGCCCAACGACGAAGGCGACGTGGTTTTTGGGTGGGTCGCGGGAGTTGCGTGCTTAAGCCCCTCTGTCGCCCCGGATGGAGTGGTGCGGAGGCGCGCCGACCGCGACCCACCCACAAAAACAAAAAAAGAGCAACTTATACTTCTAAAATATGAAAAGATAAAATTGTAAAATATCTGTACATGTATGTGACCTTTGTCCGTGTAGTGACAGAGTAATAATGGAATTGAGCACCCTCTCTCTAGACGACTAAGAGATGAACTATAAAGATAACATTGATGCAAGAGAAGGAAAATTGGAAATGAAATCCTATACTAACACGTCTGACCAGCATGGTCAAATTCCCACCCACAATGGATGAGGCCTGAGCCCAATAATGTTACGTATATGCGCAGATATAATTATGATGACATATATCTCGAATAACACATTAAGACTTAGATTTCAGCTATCTACATACATCTATAGTACCCAAGATATTTAGCACTCTTACATTTTCTAACATTTAATGTAATCTTAAATAATTGTAAGCCTGGTTGCAGCTGTTAGATAATACAACGGCTTCTTGGCAAAATTACGTTCTTTCAAAACTGATGACACCGAAAAGCTGATCTTAACGAGTACTATTAAGAAAACCTTTGAGAATAAACGACTAATACTCAAAGCCATTGGTTGTTAAACAATGACATAACGTAAATTCGTTGAATCCGTTTTAAAAAGGCTGCATAAAATTATGTAAATGAATAAAATTGCAATAAAATTATGTAAAAAATGCAATAAAATTATATGTTTATTCCTGAATAACAGATGTTATTGAGCTGAATTCAATAGAATTATTGTAGCAAACTAGATTAAAAACATTATTGACAAAGAAAGCTACACTAGTAATATGAATTTGAAATTCAAGTTGTAACACGTAAGGGATTTAAATGTAACTACTTCGTCTTCGAAAGAATTTACATTCTCAATTACTACCTTACTTTTGATTACTGATGTTTATACGAATATTATATATGAGATAAAAAAAAATACGGCTTTTACCGCGTTTGTATTTACTTTCTTACTGTTTCGAACACTTCAGCATTCACGGTTTTAGGAGGACTCCTTCCATTTAGAAAACTCCCAATATGTAATATAAAATCCGTGGAAATGATATAACGCCAGTTTTCAACAGATTGTATTATTATTTGTTGGTTGATCTGTATTACACATAGGTTATTATAAAATTTTCACCCATTATCAGACAATTGATTATTTTGAAATAAGCATGCAGGATAAGCAATGACAACAATACAAATTAATATTATGATTAAATTCATGAAGACGTAATGACTAATTTTTAATTCTATTTACTGTCGTATATTATCCGAGGCAATTTTTTCAGTGACAAAAAAATTAGCACCTTGCAAGCGAAGTTGTGGGTACGCCTAATATCCTGTATATAAAAGGTACCTGTTAAGTACTGAAGTAAAACTATTATCTTAATATATATAAATCTCCTGTCACGATGTTTGTCCGCGATGGACTCCTAAACTACTTAACCGATTTTAATCAAATTTGCACACCGTGTGCAGTTTGCTCCAACTTGAAACATAGGATAACTTACATCTTAATTTATAGTCGCAATATTATTTTATTGCAAATTATTTATCTATTATTTGACATTCACAATTATCTGTGAAATCCAAACGATTTTAACAGATGGCGATATCTGTTGACTGGATAGAGTAAGTAATTTGTGTGTGCTCAAGAGAGAGAGAGAGAATGGTTTAGATTCACAATTGGACCCGGTAGGTGGCGCTTTATTTGAACAGAACAACGTCTATTGGGTCAGCTAGTTATTATATATATTCCTACCAGTTAATTATTTATAATGTTTCTGTGGTGTTTACATACAACAGTTATTTGCAACTTTTACGATGTTGTCAGTTTATCTGGGGTTTTTTCCAGCTCTCTCTTCTTCCAACAGATAATGATGCCACAAGCGAGGTGTCTTGCCATTGCTGCAGCAACAGATTAATCCATTATATTTTTCTATGTCGATTTTATCCGTTCCTGTACAGATTCCCTTATTATGAATTTTACCTTATAAGGAAATATACCATACATATATGATCGTAATTGAGTGATTGAATTTCATTGTGTGAGGTACTAGATAATCACGTTTCTATACGGTTATCGCTGATAAGCCACACTGTTCATAGATATATCTTGTTTTTTACGACTACATTATGCCTAGCTGTCTGAAACCGAGTATTCCCTTTGTGCCTATTGAATTGGCCACTGATAGCTATCATTATTTTAACTTCAGTGAACTGCCCGTTGGATTAGCCGTCATAGATAATCTTTGTTTTCAGATTGAAAGACGTTTTGGAATATTAGACGAGAAGATTCCTATATCCGAACAATTTAAGTTATATTTTCGGTAGTAATAATGAGAAGGAATATGATATGGATGCCATAGCAACAAAAATAAATTTTCCTCACAAGACTCTTATGACAAAATAAGAAAAGAAAAGCGGATAATAAGGTTTGTCTGCCTGTCCGTCGTACCCTCTTACCATCTACCCTTTTCAAGTTTGTCTACCATCCTACCACTCTACCGGCATTCTTCTACTAAGCAACATTTCAACGCGTTCCAAAGTATTATATATAACTAGCTACTTCCCGCGACTTCGTCCGCGGGGAATAGTTACTTTGGGCTAACGCTAACTTTAACCTGCGATTTTATTTATGTAGCAGGTGAAAATATTTTTAAATAATACGATTCTGTCACACACGATTTTTGTAGAACTTTAACCGTTTATTCAGCGCAAAACAAAAAAATTATTTTGAAATATTCTTCATCGATGCTCCGCTCCTATGGGTCTTAGCCTGATGATATATAGCCTACAGCCTTCCTCGATAAATGGGCTATCTAACACTGAAAGAATTTTTCAAATCAGACTAGTAGTTCCTGAGATTAGCGCGTTCAAACAAACAAACTCTTGAGCTTTAAATATTAGTATAGTGAGATGATATTAGTAGAGATTTATTTTAAAATTATATTTAGTTTTTGGAATATGAAATCCTCAAGAGCAAATTACGCTAAATCTAAATTTGTTTCTGATAGACGGTAATATTATCATCATTGCACTGCAATCCATTCTCTTTATGAGCCTCCCACCAATTTTTACAACTCCCATGGGTTAAAACTACTTTACGGATTTTATCGCGTTTGTATTTGATTTTTGATTACCCGACGTTTCGAACACTTTACAGCGTTCATGATCACGGGTGGACAAACATCAGAAATCATTAAACTCCCATGGGGTAGCGCAATAAAAATACATTTTACAACCCCTTCTCTTGCCCGTAAGTGTCGTAAAAAACAACTGAACTATGTAATATGTGGATATCATCAATGCAAGAAAAAGTTATAAAATCCTATCGTTGGCATAGTGACCCAACATCTGACTAGCATGGTACAGTAGATCAAATTCTCGCTTATAAAGAAGGAGGCTCGAGCCCAACAATGCGACTTGTATGGGTTGAGTTGACGATGATCTACTTTAAAATGAAGACAAAAAAAATAATCATGTATTATTATTAGACAATCTTCACTGAGGCATGTTATGAACTTATTAAACATTTAAAAACATAGCATGTAAACCTATAAAGCTTTGCTATGCCTATCTGTACTATCCTAGTAACGGTAATAAAGGTCATTTTATTACAGCATAGTAGAAATAATGTTGAATAATACAAAGTACAAGAGCACGAAGCAGCTGTTACTATAGCGCGTAAAATCTTAACGACACTGTTAATCTTACCTGATCATTTATTTCAAACGGCTCTCGCTCTTCGACACTAAAACCAAAAAATCTATTAAGAATGTAATAATAATTATATTGTAGCAAAATATATGACACAATTTTAACTTATGATAGCAATAGAGTGCTACGTAAAGGTCTCGAATTCAAATCAGCAGTAGATTGAACGAACTATGCGTCCTACCCGCAGAAGCGGTTTTGCTTCTCCTCTGCGGATCCTAACGATTGTGCGGACTACGAGGTATGTAGTTATTCATCATCTAATCATCTCAGCTTATATACATCTAATCAACTGTTGGGCTCCCTCCTTCTTCAGGTCAATTTCCCTTGTATGAACAAGGGAAATTGACCTACGATACCAGGTTGGTCAGACGTGTTGAAATAGAGTTTTGTTTCGAGTTTTCCTTCTCTAGTACAGATGTTATATGTTTGTTATATCCCTTAGTCGTCTTTTAGGTCATACTGGCAAGATAGGGATGATTTGTATTCTTACTCCGTCACCACATGGACATCTAGTAGCCTATGATTTGCATCTGGGCAATCTGGTTGTCGGTTCGTCAAGCGATCTGTATTGCTAATTGCCACTTCAACGTGTGAATTCTTCTATGTAGGTATATACAAAATTTATAAAAAATATTATAAACGACAATTTAGAATTTATTTTATTCTCTACCAGCAACCCGCCCTCGCTTCGCTACAGTTTCAGTGGTATTACCCTCGTTGATCCCGTTCCTGTGGGAACACTGGGATAAAATATAGCCTATGCTACTCTCCAATATTATAGCTTTCCATTGGTGAAAGAATTTTTGAAATCGGTTCGGTGGTTTAAGCTTGAAAGCGTAACAAACAAACTTACTTTCGCTTGCGTAGTATTAGTAATGATTGCAGATATCATTTGCGTTATTTTAAAGCAATAATATTAAAGAATACATAGCAGATATAAACAGGTAATAGGAACAATATCTGTACCCTTCATGTTCCTCATGGGAACAAATTACGCCGCAAGATAGCCGAGCTTAATACTCCACATGATACTGAACAACATTACTTACACTAAACTCTATTTATTTTATGTTACCAAATTCGCAATCAAATAATACTGTAGAATCTTTTGCTACAAAGAAACTACAAATTATAATGATTCATTATGATTTAATTTATTAAAGAATAGATTAGAGAATTAATTGAATATTAAAAGACTCATAAGACGTTCTCTTTTACTTTAAGCTAAGCACTTTACAATTACTATGTAAGTTCTTCTGAAATGAAAACGCTTATTACGATTTACTATCCGACTTTTATTTTTACTTAATATTACCGACAACAGTTAAAGTGTAAAATTATTACAAGATGGCGTTCTGTAATGTAAGTTTTAAACTAGATTTTTAATGAAAACATTCATTTTAAGATATTTAAAATCTGTATTTATTTTTCGTCAAAAGTGAGAAAAATAATACACAAAATGGCCCATCAATCATAAATGTTGCTACAGTTTTATGGGTGAAATCTCATAAACACAGAAATCCACACTAACTATATAATAAACAAAATAAACTAAATAATCTACATGTACAAATTTCCATAGGCAATCGCACTAGCTAAAGTAGTTGAAATAAAATTTAACAAAGGCAATGCAGTCAGGGACGCAGTAAAGTATTGAAGCCAGACGGGACATAACCGTGCTATAGAAGCTTCTTTGACAATGGTCTGTATACAGTGAAAGGCTAAAAGGCAAATTAACTTTATATTTATTTTCCTATAGTTGTTACGCTATATTTACTTCTTATTTTATTTCAAATATATAAAACATTATATGCTGTGTGAAAGCGGCTACGAATACAACCAACCCTTATGGCCGAGCGACACGGTGCGGTGCGGCTTCGGCACGACGCCTGAGCGGTCCCGCAACGGTTTTCTACATATAAAAATGTATGGTATTCCACACGGCGTGTCCGGTTCCGTTCCGGTGCTGCACCGCAGGCGCACCGGACAACGGCGCGAAGAAGACGAGGCGGGGAGGAGTGTAAGCAGTGCGGTGCCGCAGCGGCGCCGCTCGGTTGTTTGTACGACATAGCGAAGAGTGCACTCTCGTTGATTCTATATACCTAATCCTTACTAATATTATAAATGCAAAAGTAAGTTTGTTTGTGTGTTTATTTGTTTGTTACGCTTTCACGCTTAAACCACCGAACCGATTTCAAATTTTTTTCCATCAATGGAAGGCTATAATATCAGGAAGTAACATAGGCTATATTTTATCACGATATTCCCACGGGAACGGGAACTACGCGGGTAAAGCGACTGGAACCGAAGCGAAGCGAGGGCGGGTTGCTAGTTACTAATAAGCCAAGCCAACTTTGTTGCCGCAGCGGCGCCGG
Source organism: Lymantria dispar (assembly GCA_032191425.1). NCBI lineage: Eukaryota > Metazoa > Arthropoda > Insecta > Lepidoptera > Erebidae > Lymantria > Lymantria dispar. The sequence continues at coordinate 13,518,159 of CM063451.1, forward strand.
CGCCACGCCGTAGAATCGTTGCAACGCCGCACTACTCATGTGGCCGCTAGTGCGGTGCCGAGTAATGCGGTGCGAAGCGACAGCGGGTTGCTAGTATATTATATTACGTCATAATTGGGACAAGAGCAAGATGATGATAATTATATTATGATTGGATTTCCAGTCGAACTAAACTGCAATTGCATCCCATTTTATCTATCAACTTTGATATATTATTGTGAAAGTAAAAAAAAAAACTTTTTCTATGTTACTTTTAACGTTTGACTTTGTTAAAATATTCTAAGAGTTGCTTAAATTATATTCACCTGAGAAAACTAGCTTTATATATCATCATGCTATCTCTACTGATATCGATGTTCATGACAGCCGGAAAAGCTTAACGTGCTCCGATTGCTCCGAGGCATAAATTTCGATCATATCCGAAAACTTTTCATGTAAAACTTCCGATATATGGGTTTGTCACTAAATTTTTCTTCAGTATAAACGAATCGACATGTAACTCTTTTATTCGATTTTATTCGTTATCTATATAACTTGCAAAAGTCAGACATCTTTATGACAGTATATTAATCTCCCCACTAAGCTATATTTTTTTGTAAGCCAATGTTCTAATCTCGGCCCAACCAGTCGTCCTTTTAGGGTGACATGATAAAAACTGTTTTGCGATAGATTGGTCTATCTATTAAGTAATCCACACACAAGATTTTTTTTTTGATATCGTTAACTTAAAAATCAACACAAGTATGATTAGCAAAGATATGGTATTGTAAATAAAACTACTTTTACGGATTATATCGCGTTGTATTTGATTTAGGATTGCCCGACGTTTCGAACACTTTGCAGCATTCATTCGTCGGCCAATCATAAATCAAATACAACGCGATATAATCCGTAATAGTTTTATTTACAACTAGCAACCCGCCCTCGTTTCGCTTCGGTTTTAGTCGTTTTACCCGCGTAGTTCCCGTTCCCGTGGGAATACCGTGATAAAATATAGCCTAGTTTTCGCCCTGATATTATAGCTTTCCATTGGTGAAAGAATTTTTGAAATCAGTTCAGCCGTTTTGATGATTACCCGGAACAAACAGACAGACAGACAGACAAAAATTTTTTAATCGCTATTTTAGGCATAGGTGTCGTACAAATAACCGTGTGAGCATGAAAAAAGTCTATAATTTTGACATTACAAACAGACACTCCAATTTTATTTATTGTTATAGATGTGTAGTGCTCGCGTAAACATCAGATATCATTAAAGATATGGTAATTGTACTTGCTAATCATATATCATCTCAGCTTATACAAATCCCACTGTTGGGCTCGTGTTGGGCTCGAACTTCCTCCACAATAGGAAGAAAAATGACTTTACCATTGGGGTCAGACAGGTTGGCATAGAGTTTTGTTTCGAGTTTTCCTTCTCTACCATAGATATATGTTTACTGTATCCTTTAGTCGTCTTTTACGACATCCACGGGTAAGTTAGGTGGTGGTGAATTGTGTTCTTATTCCGTCAACACACGCAAAGTATTATATATGCTTTGATATTTTCTGCATTTAAAACATTAAATTTGCTGAAAATCATTTTTAATCGGTATATAAATTACTAGTTACGGCAACGACTTTGCTTGTACTATTGTGGATTTTATCTATCCCTCGGGAATAGTGCTTTTGTCTAGATGAAAGGTACCCTATAGACTTATCTGTATCCCTAATAACGTTTATGATTTTTTTTTATTTTTTTTATGGGTGAGCTATGGTAAGCGCACGCGCGGTCCAGTACGTCCGGGGCGATGAAAGGACGGCGCGTGGGCCCATAACCCACCCGTACCCACGTCACCTCGTTGTTGGGCCGACCACCGGAGCAGATGTGACTTGTCGTCAGTGGTCGGCCCGACGGAATACCCTTTCGGGTAACCTCACCTCTCGACGTCCTGGGACGTCGGTCGCCGTCGCGCGGTTGGCCACACTGCGGGTGACGGACAATTCCCCGGTCCGATCACCCGCGGCCTCGGCTAGGGCGGCATTAGGCGCAGATACTCGCACCTGCGTCGCCCGAGTCGCCGGCGGCAGAACGTGTCGCCGAATAGGAGCTCTACTCGCACACGATCCGCCGCCTCCTTCCGTGAGATTATAGCCTCACAAAAGGCGGCGACCGCGTCCCAGTTCCTGATGCTGTCGAGCATCTCCCTGGCGATGGTCGGCAGCGTCAGGTCGGCACCGATAATCGCGACGAGTTCACGGTGCTCCCCCTCCCACGCAGCACACTCCTCGAGCGTGTGCTGCGCCGTGTCCTCGCCGCAACTGCAGTGGTGCCGGATGGTGTGCTTTCCCTCCTGACAATCTTGTGCAGGTACTTAATTAATAACGTTTATAATAAACTAAAAAGTAAGAATGCAATTCACCTCTCTCTCTCTCTCTCTCTCTCTCTCTTTTACCCTTAGGAATAGTAAAAACTACTGAAGGATCAGAATACGGAGAAAACATCTACGCAAAAAAAAAACTTGAAATAAAACCCTATACCACCCCATCCGATCAGCGTGGTATAGTAGGTCAATTGCTCTCCCATTATGCAGGAGGCTAGGACCCAGCAGTAGGACATCCCATTTACCGAGAATACATATACAAGTACCGAGATAAGATGATACATTTTCTTTATAAAAGCATTGAAAATCATCATCAACATGTATAATTCCACCGTTCAGTGCGAATAGGAATAAAACGTAGTTTTTACTCACCAAAATGTAATTTCAACCAAAACGAAAAGACCATTTCTTATTACACAAAAAGCAAAATAGTTTATGTGCGATATATATTCCGTTGACAAATATTTAAGTGAAATACTAATATTCGAGCCGAATTTATGTAGTTTAATAATAAGCAGGTTAGCCATCACAGAATACCGTGCGTCATAATACCAGCATTTTAAAGATAATAATAGATAAGTAAAATTGAAAAATTTTAATAACCCCCGACACAACCTAAAACAATATAAAAAAATATCACTTTCTCTTCAACAGGAATTATTAATTAATTGTCATTTAACGTCTCTACTGGCACGAGTGAAGCACCTAATCGAGTAATCATACGCCATTACATCACTTTGGAATAGAGCTGATACTCTTACACTGCTGAACCGATATAAACCAAACATAGCTAAGAACTACAGCAAGGGAACTGGCTTTCGAAAGAAAAAAAACCGCATCAAAATCGATTCATCCGTTTGAGAGCTACGATGCCACAGATGGACACACACGCACACGCAGACAGACAGATATCGACGTCAAATTAATAACACCCCTCTTTTTCCGTCGGGGGTTAAAAACAGTTCCAATGTTATGATTTTTTTTACAGAGGTATACTTTTCTAAAAAGAAGTATATTCTTTGTTACGTATGTCAGAAAGATGATTTATAAAGATCTGATACATAATTAAATATATCACATAAAGTAGGAAATGTCTCTAATCTACTAAAATAACCTGGCACTTTTAAACGTTCATTGGCGCCTCCCTATGAACGCTGAAAAGTGTTCGGAATGACACGCGAAAAAAATCGTAAGTTTCCACTTGGAATTACTTGTTATTTTTCATAAAAAAATCGTAAATGTCTTGTATAAATATTTTTTCCATTTAGTTTATAGAACAGTTTTTTTGAACAACCTTAACCGAAAAGTATTTCCTTATCATACATATATAGTTTTACTAGCAGACCCGGCCACGCGTTGCTGTGGCTAATGTTTTTATTATTATTATTATTACATTTTATTAAACTATTTAAGTGGAACTGTAGGCGAACATCTGTCATGGAGATCGTCTTATTTTTTTACAAATGGCATCTATGTAAAAAAGCAAGTTAAAATCGTATATGACACGTTTGTAGGTTTGACATAGCAGTGCCATCTATTAATTAATTACTCAATCCAGTCAATAGATATCGCCATCTGTTAAAATCGTTTGGAGTTAACAGATAATTGTGAATGTCAAATAATAGGCAAATAATTTGCAATAAAATAATATTGCGACTATAAATTAAGATGTAAGCTATCCTATCTTTCAAGTTGGATCAAACTGCACACGGTGTGCAAATTTGATTAAAATCGATTAAATAGTTTAGGAGTCCATCGCGGACAAACAACGTGACACGTAATTTATATATATTAAGATATTAACATTAGTTGCAAACACTATATGGTTCTAAATTAAAAGTTAAAACAATTCAACATATCTAGTGTAAAGACATGTATAACATATACATAAGAACGTCATATTTTATGATATTTTGACAGATGCCTCATAAAAGAGCTTTTATGTTTCCATCTTCTAGTTTCTTTTTAAGCGTGTATCTTTAACTAATTTTTGTTAACGCAAAAGATTATTTTGTGTGCTGACAGAGTAAAAAAAATTAGCACTACTACCTTTTCGTGGATATCGAAAAACACGATTAATGGGCAACATCGCTGGCATTTTTATTTGGGTGAATTACGGTTTGCGCACTCCTTGCACCACTCCGTGCGGGCCGACAGAGGGGCGTAAGCACGCACACCCGTAACCCACCCGTAACACAGCGCCTTCGTCATTGGACCGACCAGTGGAGCAGGGTGACTTGACGTCAGTGGTCGCGCCTGCGCCGCCCCAGTCGTCGGCGGCGGTTCACGTCGTCGAGGAGACGCTCCTCGCGGACGCGCTCCGCTGCCTCCTTCCGTGAGACTACTGCCTCGCAGAAGGCTGCGACTGTGGCCCAATTCCTGACGCTGTAGAGCATCGCCCTGGCGATGGTCGCCAGCATCAGGTCGGCACCAATGATTGCGACGAGTTCACGACGCTGCTCTGCCCAAGCGGCTCAAGCCTCGAGCGTATGCTGCGCCGTGTCCTCATCGCAATCGCAGTGGTGGCAGGACGGTGTACTCTCCCTCCTGACGACCGTGTACAGGTATTTGGCGAAGCATCCATGCCGCGTCAAAACCTGCACCAGTCGGAAGGAGAGCACCCCGTGCCGCCGCTTTAACCACTGCATCAGCACCGGCCGGAAGGCCTCGACGGTCTTAACACCGAACCGAGGCCTCTCCAGCCGGACTGCCCAATGGGCAATGACGTCTCTCCGAGCGTCGACGCGCCAGGCATTGAGCTCCCTCAAAGAGACCACACCGCCCTCCACTCGCACCCCCGAACATCGCTGGCATAAGCAGTCAATGTAGCAACGTAGCAGCAGCTATAAAAGGAAAATTTGAAATATAACTCTATAACAACCTATTTAATCGATATGACAAACAGCACATCCATTCTCTTTTATCATGGAATAAGTCTATCACATCCTTACTTCCTCACTAATATTATAAATGCGAAAGGAAGTTTGTTTGTTTGTTTGTTTATTTGTTTGTTTGTTTCTTACGCTTTCACGCTTAAACCACCGAACCGATTTCACAAATTCTTTCACCAATGGATAGCTATAATATCAGGGAGTAAGATCGGCTATATTTTATCCCGGTATTCCCACGGCAACGGGAACTACGTGGTTAAGGCGGCTGAAACCAAAGCGAAGCGAGGGCAGGTTGCTAGTTGCAAAAAAACAAAAAAGTTGCAGCAAAAAAGGTTGCTAGTTATAAATAAGAGTTAAATATATGGGTTTATAGAAGATGTAGCTAAGAGATAAAATATGATAACCAAAATATGATAAAAAGTTAAAAACCTTTTGACATGAGGCAGAAAATTAGTTTCCAATACATATTTGTTACATCAAACTATTCAAATGACGTCGGTGAAAATTAACGTTATAGATTTCTTTACATACATACAGATCAATCTAATACAAGCTTGGGAATACATTAAAAAGAAGTAAAACTCGAAATAGAATAATATGCCAATTTGTCTATCCAAAGTGGTATAGTAAGTTAATTAAACGCCTACTCTTAGGACGTAGATAGATAGAATTAGAATTATCGCTAAAATAAAGTATGTCTTCAAAAAAGGATTATCGTATGAACAATAAAGTTCAAACGTAGATAGTTTATTAGTAAATCAACACATACAATATTTTCCAAATACATAAAATACCGTTGCCATATCATATCATATTACTCCTATTATTTAATAACCTCAAAGTTAATCAAAATATTGAAAAACTAACCACGAAATTTGTGAACTGTTTATTTTATTTATATTTAATTTTATGTGTTTAATAAATATATAAACAGAACCTACCTATATATATATTTAATATTTTATTATCCGCTACAATACCGGTGCAACGAGATAATGTAAGTCATTTGTTATTTAGAGTGTTTTCAAAATCTATACTTTTTAATAAGCTAGGCGCCAAAGTCAATGATCATTTTCTAAAAGCCATCAGTTATATCCAACGAGTGGCAGTTTTCTTGCATGATGATAATTATTACATTAATAACATAATGCACGTTTGACTCATTAGTAATGGGTGGATGAAGAATAATCATATCTGATTATAATTTTTCATATTAACAATGAAATATTACTTATTTACCTACCACATGAGTAGGTATTAAAGATAATATTCCTTTCGATGTTAAGGTTCCTTAATCGAAGATTAACGATTATGTAACATCCATCAAAATATAAAATTCCTGTCAAAACCTAAACGTATTATTTACTCCTATATAACCTAATGTTGCAAAACATCACATCCTAAATGCTGCGAAATTGAATTGTTTGATACAAACAGACTACTGAGTATAGTTTATAAGAATCGTTTATAACCAACTCAAATTCGACTGCATCTTAGTCCAATTCCACACCCGATTCCATAACAAACAGCTTTAATTTTTGAATTCATTATAAAAAATCTTTATTCGCTTTAGTAACTATAGTTTCATAATGTCTACTTATCACAGTAGTTACAACTGTGTTCGCATGTACCACTTATTTAAAACATTAGGCATTTGCACGATTTGCAACTAAAATATCCTATAGACGGAAAATGGTAACAATTCAATTTCGCTTTTTTGCTGTTGTTAGTAAGAATATACTAATAGTAAGAAGTATAAGCTTTAGCATTGAAGGCTTGGCTTTACGCCAATTATGCGATCGAGGCACCTTCGGCAACTTTGCTGTCTCATTATGACCAGTAGTGTGACATTTTATTAATGTAGCCACACTTAATAGTCATTTTATATCTGAGTAATATTTTATTAGGCATTTATATTACAAAAGATATAGCTATACGTAGGTAGTATAATAAAATTATTTATGCTGAGTAAAATGAAATAATATTTCTACGTTTCGCAGATTCAGTCAATATTCCAGAGGCCGAGGATACCGCGACTGGCGCACCCGTGGGGATCCTATGCTCATCAACTCACTGTGGCGCAGTCGACAACCATTGGGGATACGGAAACAGCTCGGTTAGATTTTGACTAAATGAACTATGTTCAAAAATCATTAATCTTTAAAAGCGTTCACGTATTATTACATTATACTAATTAAATGTGTATTATGTAAAAGGCCTGAGACTTCAGCCTTTTTGAAATTTCCAAACAAAGGAAACTTTTCACTTAAAATTTAATTGAAACCTTAAATTAGAATCTTACGTAATATAAAAATAAAAGCGAAATAAGTCGCTTTTAAACTTAGATCCATGGGTGACTTTGTGTAAAAGGACAATTACTTCTGAGATATCTTAATATATTCAATAAATGCATCATACATGAGCTCATCAATTTCCACTGTTGGACATAGACTTCAAAGCGATTATAATAACATAATCGTAACACTTAGCAGGCCAGTTTGTAATCGTAATCGGTGTTATAAGTTTCCTAGCAAAGCGCTGCTGTCCTGTCTCCCAGTGATCGATTAGTTGATCTTTACGACTCTCTTTAGAAGTAAAGAACATTGACACTTTGTATTCTTAAACTATTTCCACAAAGGGATTTTATTAAAATTAATATCTATAATTCAGTTAAAATAAATATTTAATAATATGTACCTAAATGCCCACCGAAAGGTTATACTAATCTAAACAAAAATTGTTGTAGGAAACGCAGAGGTGTACATAATATTAGCGCTGCTGATCGGTTTCGTGACTGTAGTGGTGGGGTGCTGGCTGTCAGACAACTGCTGGTCACCAGAGCCGGAGGATTTGCTGGCGGGTGGGTGACCCGTGGCGGCGGGCGCTTGCACGCACGTGTAGCGCCCGCCGTCCGCGGCCGCGGACCGAGACAGCCCGTCAGGCGCGGGCTCCCTGTCGCCCGTGCTGCCGACTGCACCTCCACCTGCCCGCGCACCCGCCTTTCTTCACGCCGCCACTCACCTCTGTCGCAGTACGTGCCTACCGCTCCCCTGTCACACAAGACACCCTCCTCCAGTTTTTTGACCGGAGTCATCGCATCACTCCTGCCGCATTCACGAAAAGACTAACGGAAATCATATTCCAACTATTGCAAATGGCGGAGTGTGCGATCATTAGTTCGTGATATTAAAAGACAATTTTTGATGGGCACTCCTTTTCACGTTGAAGTGTGAGATGTAGTTTCGACAAGTGTTCTTTGACTATTTGTGAAATTGGTAATACAGTGGATGATACATTTTTAATGGGCTCGTAAAGCTTGGGTTTGTTCTTTTTTATGTATTAATGGTACCATAATTAAGATGTAAGACATTATAGGGTAACATGTGTGTAACTTATACACATCGCGGCGTCGTGGTGCCAATACCATTAGCCCAACGCTCGGGATTAGTAAACTAGGAGGTTCATAATATACTACTGAACTTATCGTAGGCTACGCTTTTAGTGGTCGCTCTGATTTCAACACGTCTGATGTCACCTAACCTGACGGTGGTACAGCTATGTTTTCCACTTGTACCACCTTAATATTATTTCTAAAAGTATGTGCCTTGAAACGCTTTCCTCGACTTGATTCGTAGTTTAGAGCGTGTTTTGAACCATTTAGAAGGAATGTTCTCTCTGTCTGTACGGACAAGTAATCCCATAAGTGCAATACACATCATGACCGTGCCTTTACAGTTCTATAGACTTTGAGAGGGACGTAATTAACAATAGGTTTTAAAAATACGCTTGCCTCGATGGAGGATCAACTACCAACGATTACTTTTGTATTTTTGTATATCACCCAGCTTGTTTTATTGTTTATTGGTAATTAAGATGCTGTTAATAATAATAGGGCAAAGTGAAGTAGGACCAAGATGTCTAAATAAATGTACGTCAATTGAATAATAATAATGTATTCGGAATTACCATCGCAATAGGATAAGATACAACTTTGAGAGACAACGATATGGGTATATTAAAGTAGAATTTTAATAAATTTAATTTTCACATTTCACCATAATTATTGTAGAAATATAGTGATATTGTTAAATTAATTTCACTATATAGCAATATTATGTAGCAATATGCAATCACTTGTTAATTGTTACGGCTATTATTCTTAACAATATTTAAAATAACTAAAGTGATATATCGAGGAAACGTACCTCTTCAGAATATTGAATTTCCTAATGATAGAAATATCCCATTAAAATTTTACATGATACCTACACAACTATTGTGCAAAAGAATAAATTATGTAATTCTATGGTTGATATAACCCTTACAAAATATTTATATATACGTTTATAATCGGTAGTGTCAGTTTAATTTCGTACTTATAGGCGTGGCGCAAACTTTTATCTTAGCAAAGTATCCCAATCTATATTTAGTTCACCTCTTATTGAGTTGCGTAATTATCTTTTCTATAGTAAATAACTTACTATCTTGTACAGCGTATAGTTTTAAGACCGAAAACTTAGATTAACAAAGGTTCATATGAAAATCGACAGTAAGACGTTAGTAGCTTTTGCTAAATCGCTGCGATTGTGTTAATGTATACATATATATATTTAAGAATCACATATTTAAAATACAAAATTGAATTAAATATTTTGATGACAACAAAATAAGTCTCAAATATTTTACTCTAATAAAGGTGATAAATATTAAAAAAAACATCGCAAATCTGTATTGTTTCCGTCGCCCAAATACAAACGTTATGCGTATTAATTAACAATACATAATAAATATAAATTAGATGTGATTTTAAATTATAATTTAGATATATTCAAATGCTGTATTTAATGAAAATCTTTTAAATGTTGAATGTGTTGCATTTTGTTATATTTCAAAATACATTATGTAGATAGTATTGGTAAAGGCTGGCAACATTAAACTGATCTTTCATTAGTAACGGTATTGTGTAGTAATGTATTTGTATATTACATTGCTTTTTAAATAAACCGATTAGGTGTGCATTAATTTTATTTCACATCATCTGTACTTGTAGTTTTAAGGCGTAATATAAATTTTGTGTTTGGTATACCCCCAATTAAATATTTGTCGTAGAATTAAGGAACCCGACTGAATAGTCAAAATTTTTAAGCATTATGTAATTTGTAGATAGGCGGTAGTCGATTGCAGATAAATATTTTATTCGATAATTGTGAATGTTAAAGAAATGGAAAGTTCTTGCGAAGACCCAACTTTTTGATCTCTTTTGTCCAGTGAATATTTGAACGAATTTTCTGCCAAATATTTGTGGATTGATATTTCTTGTAAAATTTTATATGGCATCGCTTTGGACGTCTATTAAATTAATAGAATAAAAAAACGTGTTATATAATGTGCTAACGTATTTTATTTACGAGTACTTTTAGCCGGTAAAATATGGATGTCTTAGAATAATAAAGTATATAATAGAAGGTAAGTACGCCCACAAAAAATGGAGCATTTAAATTGGAGCCTAATGGAGCTTACGTAGTACCATTCCGCAACTCTTAAAAAATAAATAGGTAATTATGACGGTTTGTGCATTCAAATGGTGTAAAATTAAAAAAACATAAAAAATATATTAACATTATTTTTAAAAGTATTTCGACGATTTATGTTAACTAGTGGTCGCTGAGTGGTCGAAATTCGGTCATAATTTATTTATTTTTCTGCTACACAATTTTCTTTTAATTTTATTTATGTATAATTGTATATTGAGCAAGCTGTATTTCAATAATAATCTAGAACTATGATGACAATCTCTATAGACATTTGTCTATTAGAGATTGTCATCATAATTACGATTGTTTGACATTCAGTTCGACCAGAGATTTTAACCGTAAACAAAAGTGTATAAGCGTACTACGCAACACACTCACACAAACGAGTGTGTGTGTATGTGTGTGTGTGTGTGTGTGTGTGTGTGTGTATGTGTGTGTGTGTGTGTGTGTGTAGCGATAGCATTCTAGTGTGCGTAATGCCTTTTTTAATTGCGATAACATCCTTGCGATAACATCCTTGCTCTCCAAGATAATGGAGAAAATTATAAACCGCCAGATTCTGCAGTACCTTGAGGATCACCAGCTGATCAGTGATCGCCAATACGGCTTTCGTCGTGGGCGATCGGCTGGTGATCTTCTTGTGTACCTCACTCACCGTTGGGCAGAGGCCTTGGAGGGCAAGGGTGAGGCGCTAGCATTCAGCCTAGACATCGCAAAGGCGTTCGATAGGGTCTGGCAGAGGGCACTTCTATCGAAGCTACCATCATACGGAATCCCCGAGGGACTCTGTAATTGGATCGCCAGCTTTCTGGATGGTCGGAGGATAAAAGTCATCGTAGATGGCTCCTGTTCCGATACCATGACCACTAATGCTGGTGTACCACAAGGCTCGGTGCTTTCCCCAACGTTGTTTATCCTGCATATCAACGACATGCTCTCCATCGAGAATATGCGTTGCTATGCGGATGACGAACGGTATACCGAGCAACGGCATGTCCCTCGGAGTACTCAGGAAAGAAGGGTTCAACTTGTGTCTGAAGTCGAGTGCTCTCTGGGGCGGGCCTCGGAATGGGGTGAGTGCAATTTAGTCCAGTTCAACCCCACAAAGACACAAGTTTGCGCGTTCACTGCAAGAAGGACCCGTTTGTCATGGCGCCTCAGTTCCAAGGAGTAACTCTCCAAATTTCCGACAGAATTGGGATCCTCGGCGTCAAAATATCGAACAAAGTCCAGTTTGGGAGTCATTTGGAGGACAAAGCCAAATTGGCCAGCAAAAAGTTGGGCGTCCTGAACAGAGTCAGGCGGTACTTCATACTGAGACAGCGCCTTGTACTATATAAGGCGCAAGTTCGTCCTCATGTGGAGTACTGCTCACATCTCTGGGCAAGCGCGCCCAAATATCAGCTAGACCCACTTGACTCCCTCCAAAGGCGTGCTGATCGAATCGTCGGGGATCCCAATCTCACGGACGGATTGGAGTCGCTGGAGCGGCGGAGAGACTTTGGGTCACTCTGTGTACTCTACCGACTCTTTCACGGGGAGTGCTCTGAGGAACTGTTTGACTTGGTACCACCGTCACCGTTTTACCAACGTACCACTCGACACCACAGCAAGGTTCATCCATTTCACCTGGAAACGATATGGTCTTCAACTGTACGTTTCCAGCGATCATTTCTCCCACGTACATGCAGGCTCTGGAATGAACTACCTGCTGCTGTGTTTCCCGAGCGCTATAACATGTCCTTCTTTAAACGAGGTTTAAGAAGAGCATTTACTTCACGGTAGGCAACGGCCTGGCTGTGCCCCTGGTATTGCAAAGGTCCATGTGCGGCAACAGCACTTACCATCAGGTGTGCTGCCTGCTCGTTTGTCACCATCGGCAATAAAAAAAAATAATAATAATAATGAATTTGATGCATTTCTAATCCATTATTATATTAAATTTTAGTTTTCTGCATTTCTCCTCAATATATTCTTCAACTGTGCCAAATTTCATACTTGTACATCCACGTAATTTTCGTAAAAAGGGGTACAAAGTTTTTGCTTCGCGTATTTATATATAGATAAAAACAAAATTTGATTTCATAATTTCTATAGTGGTGTACGTGTGTAATCGCCTGCGCGCCTGTAGTATTTTTGGCTTCGTGTTTTTGATCGCTTGAGTACCGACACTATCCTTCTATACGTTATTATTCTAAGATGGATGTGTTTATTTACTATCATATACTTATACACCCAAGTTATTAATAAATAATGCGTGGTTTGGTTTTAAACGACTTTCGTTCATTCACTATCTAGTTCAGTTATTGTTATAAAAACATTATTAATTACTGAAACTTTTAAATACTTCATATCAAAGAATATTTGGTCAGAAAATTTCGTTTATTATATTTCTACCTTGACTGTCGTTGTCATTCTGCTTGAAAATTATATTATACAGTAGATTTTATATATTTGATCATAATAATAAGTTAAATTAAGTATAAACAATTATTTATATTTGAATACCAGCTAATATTTTACTTACTAAAATAACCAGTTTTCGGTAAAATAAATACAATATAATGTTTTATATAACGCTAATTAATTAGTAACATAATCAGCACATTATTTTGTATTAAAAATTATGATTTATAGCATATAATTATCTCCTTCGATGTGCCAATTCTAAATGAAGTTGTTATTATTCTTCTTATTTAATCTAAATGTGTTGAATAATTTAAGGTATTATGTGCTAATTCACTACTTAAAACCAGTATCAATAAACGGCGAACATAAATGCACGATAAAAATGTATTTGATCTCAAATAATACATTGATTATTTAATTCTTGTCATTCTATGCTAACGATCTCTAATGTTTATGCGAGTATTACAAATTATAAATAAAACTATTTTTACGGATTTTATTTGATTTTGTATTTGATTTTTCACAACACTTTTCTGCATTCATGGTCACGAGAGGACCATGAACACTAAAAAGTGTTCGAAACTTTGTAAAATCAAACATTTTATGCTAGTTACTAATGTATCTAGTGGCATTTATATTAGTGACTAGCATATTATTCATGCATTAATAACGAAAATATAAAAAAACATGAGTCGGATACGGCTGCGGTGACCTAAAATGCACTGTTATTTCCAATAATTATAATAAACCGCAGATAACTTTAAATGTGCATATAATTTACTCGATTACAAAACTCGATATACCAATAATATTAACATCAATAATTAATTTGCAAATCATAAATTAGTTCAAAATTATAATAACATATTATTGTGTTGTAATCAACGAGTTATTTGACCTTTATTGTATACTTCCAACTGATATTAAGCCATATTTTACATGTATAATGTAAATATTCGAACGAATGGGCATGATAGAAGTCTACAGGCTTGGCTGATTTAGGAATTGAGAGAACTCATAAGCTCAATAAATAATACTTAGAAATTAAATAATAATTGATGTAGGTATTGTCATTATTTGTCACGAATAATTTAAAATAAATGTAATAATCTATCTCCTTTGTGTTTTATTAATCATTTGATCATATAAAGATGAAATAGCCTAGTTTGTTTCTAGAAACTGGAATACGGAGAAGAAAACATTAAAAAAAGACTTTTATCTCACAGTTTTTATAGAAAATATAGGCCATGCAGCGCTTTCCGTGCAGCGAGGGGTGACACAGAAAGGCTTTCTCGCTTCTCACTTGACACTACTATTCTACAGATAGGTAGTTATGGTATACTCATTTGTGATATTAAAGAGCTTCGCTTCATTGAGACTACCTTTGACATTTAGGTCTATTGAACACATTGTAAAGATGTCAAAACCATAGACATCTGTATATACATCTATAGAATTCCATCTTAATAGCACGGTTTATTAGAAATTGGGACTAGGAAGTTATGTAATATCAACACTGAAATGTTTTCTTTTTATGAAATATAATGTTAACGGTATGATTTATAGAATAATACAGTATAAGTACTCTTTACAACATACTATTAAAAGTTACAGGAATTAAAAAATAACACCAAAGTACAATTGACCGTTATTTTGCATATTATATAGTAATTTCTTACAGACGACCTTAGAATTTTCCGTAAGCTGACGGTGACGGAAAATAATACAATTCATTCACCAGACCTTTTCATGCCTATGGGTGTCCTAATAACGACTGGGAGATATAAAATTTGTGCATGAGAAAGAAATTCTCCATTGTACCCTATGCCAACCCATCTGACCAGCAGGGTATTTTTTTTTTTGGTTGTGTCGCTGTCGGCGCACTCCTTGCACCACTCCATTCGGGGCGACGGAGGGGCGTAAGCACGCACACTCGCAACCCACCCGAACACCACGTCGCCTTCGTTGTTGGACCGACCACCGGAACAGGGTTACTTGTCATCAGTAGTCGGCCCGACGGAATACACCCTAGTGGGGTACCCTCTCACCGAACCAGCGGGGTATAGTAGGTAAATTTCCCTACCATGAAGGAGGCCCGATCCTGTTTGACGTATGTGGTCTGCAACGATGATGAGCCCTCTTTGTTTTGGCATTAGTTCTTTTTTTTTATTTATACATCAACCAATTGACATCTACTATTGGGCATAAATCTCTCCACTGAAGAGGAATAGTGATATAATTGCCACGCGTACTAGTCGGTTTGGCAATCTCAGTTGATGTTGAGTTTCCTAGGAGTGCGTAGATGCGAACTGCCTTAGATGCTTACAAACATATAGTTTATATTCTCAAAACGTTGCCACACGGTTTCGCCTTCATTGACTTTTTATAAATTTATACGATGCCACTTTATGTGTGTGTGTGCAATTAGCCCGTTATTGATTCATGATTGCTTGGTTAATTGGTAAATTTATTATTCATCAGGATTCATCGAATACATTAATTTTTAATTTTATTTTTTAATTTAATCCAAATACTACACCCATATTTAGCTAGGATTTTTTTAATAACTTGTAGTCATGTTCATCTTCTGAGTATAATTTTGACCTTCTTCTAATTTTCTTTACCATATCCATATATTTGCGCCTCATGCCGCCCTAGCCGAGGCCGCGGGTGACGTGACCGGGGATTAGTCCGTCACCCGCCGAGAGGCCGACCGCGTGAGGAAAGACCGACGTCCTCCCCGAGGAGGGGACGTCGGTCGATGGGAGGGTACCCCGCGTAGGGGGTATTCCGTCGGGCCGACCACTGACGACAAGTAAACCTGCTCCGGTGGTCGGCCCAACGACGAAGGCGAAGTGGTTTTCGGGTGGGTTGCGGGAGTTGCGTGCTTAAGCCCCTCTGTCGCCCCAGACGGAGTGGTGCGGAGGCGCGCCGACCGCAGCCCACCCACAATAAAAAAAAAAAAACCATATCCATATATTGAAACTATGACCTTGTGATAGATAGTACATAATTGTAGTACATTTCTAAAGTCATCATTAGCTCATATTCGCTGCTCCCACTGCTAAGCTCGAGCCCGCTCCACCATAGAAAGGAAATAAAAAACGTACTATACTTTGTACCATACTGGTCTGACGGGTTGGGCTATGAAACTATATGGTTAGATGAGTCGGGTTATAAAACTATAGGGTTTTATAGCCACAGTAGGAAGGAAAATGACCTACTATACCACACTAGTCAGTTTAGTATAGAGTTTTGTTTCGAGTTTTCCTTCTCTCGCATAGATGTTATATGCATGTTCCCTTAGTCATCTTTTGTGACACACTGACAGAATGGGCATAGTGAATAGTACTATTACTATGTCACCAAAAATTACATCATTATAATTATAAATAAAATTTATAAAACATTAATAAACGATAAAATTCACTTAAAACTTAAACACGGAATATGGCAACATTTAAATGACGAACTGCCCTATTATGCTTTTTGCCTCCTGTCAAGAGTCTTATGTCGATTGCTCTAAGCTTGAGAGGCTTGTTAAAAACCCAGAATGGCTGTCAACTAAACGAGCAGCTTTGTTCTGACTTAAAAATTAAACGATTTTACAAATTTATACTCCGACCTAAAATTGTGTTCTTTTGATAAAAAAAATCATCGTCTCATTTTCCGTGTGGTGACGAATTATGATTACAATTGACTACTCCATATCATGCCCGTAGATGTAAAGTACGACTTAAGTAATATAATACGCTTAAAACAAGAGGTGGAAAACTCGAAATAAAACCCTATACTAACCTGTAGGTCCATCAAGGCATAGTAAGGTCAATTCCCCTCCTATTGAGGAGGAGGCTCGACCCCAGCAGTGGGACGTATATGAGTAGAGATGATAATCATCACAGCCTATCTACATCCCACTTACGGACTTGGACCTCTTTTCCTTTGGGAGAGAAATTAACCTATTATAGCATGCTAGTCAGACAAGATTTATTTTTTTTGACGGCAGCCCATGATACGTCGCACACCATCCTATTCATCCGGAGCGATGAAAGGGGGCGACGATCGAGCTCATAGCCCGCCGGATGCATACCTCCAAGCGCCAAGTGGGCGAGCCATCAATAAACATGTTGGTATAGAGTCTAATCTCTAGCCGAGGCCGCGGGTGACTGGACCGGGGAATTAGTCCGTCACCCGCTGAGAGGCTGACCGCGCGAGGAAAGCCCGAAGTCCTCCCCGAGAGGGGGACGTCAGTCGATGGGAGGGTACTCCTCAGGGGGTATTCCGTCGGGCCGACCACTGACGTCAAGTCACCCTGCTCCGGTGGTTGGTCCAACGACGAAGGCGACGTGTCACGGGTGGGTTGCGGGTGTGCGTGCTTACGCCCCTCTGTCGCCCCGGACGGAGTGGTGCGAGAAGTGCGCTGACCGTAACCCAACCGCAAAAAATAATAGGGTCTAATTTCGAGATTTCCTTCTCTTTCATCAATGTTATCGGCCTATCATATCTGTTAGTCGTCTTTACGATACATACAGGCAGATCATGGCATGGTAACTGTGTTACCCGTATTCTTACTACATCACCACATGGATGATATATACTTACTATAATTTCTTACTAAACTGAACGTTAATGGATATTGATTGGAATTATCCAAACCTCGATATAAGTACTATCATTTACAAATGATACGTAACCGAAATCTAATTAAAATGTCTATCTACTATATATATGCCTATGCCTTAAGTAATAATGTTATCATCATCGCAGCCCACATACGTCCCACTGTTGGGCTCGGGCCTCCTCCACAATGGGAGGTAATTTGACCTACTATACCATGCTGGTCAGACATGTTGGTATAGGTTTCACTTCGAGTTTTTCTTCTCTTGCACAGATGTTATGGGCATATTATATCCCTTAGTCGTTTTTTACGACATCCACGGGCAAGATAAGGAGTGGTGAATTGTATTCTTACTCCGTCACCACACGGAAAATAATAATATATACTTAAATAAAAAATAAAATGTATGAAGAAAACCATATTTGGTGTATGAACAAGAACCGGTTTTAGCAAAAGTTAGCAATGTGATGCAGTTTGAAAACTAATACCGGCACAGCTGTTGTGAATGTTAGCTAACTGTAATACAGTGTCGCCGTCTACAAAGACATTTGAACTAACCACGTCTGACTATTAAACAGTGTATTCTATATTATATACTAAATTAATAAGGCTTGATAATTTAATATTAAGTGCACAGATAGCGAGTATGCTCTAAGTAGAAAACTTCCCTGAAGAGTAGGGAGAGTAAGAGCATTTGCTTACTAAGTACACTTTAGTGAATTGATTAATTCGAAAATGTCTTATAGACCCTTCGACTAATATAGAGCTTTTTGAAGTGAAAACTTCTTTAGGCGCACCGTACACAGATTTTTTCGTGGATAATAAGTTAGGCTGATCCGTCATGCTCTGAGGTGAAACGCTCGATCGGGTGAACTCGGGACCGCCGAGTGTACCCGAGCGAGAAAGATACAGTCAGCTGCTCTTCGCAGTTGTATCGCTGTATTTCGTATGATCAATTCTTACGTCTTTATTAAAATTAATAGTTATAATTGATACGTAATGATAATTATTATTTTAACAACTATCTGTTTTACAATGTGAGGTTAGTGTGTGTATTTAGCGGTTTGGTAATATTGAAAATAATACATTTTAAAAAAATATAATTATATTGAAAAAAAAAATTATAAACAATAACCGTTACACAAATCATAATTATTGTTATTGATATTATATAAAGTGATTCGATCGTATAGGTAAGTCACCTCATGTTTATGTTATATGCGTATATAATATAAATGTATGTATGTATGTGTAATATAATTAAAAGTTAACCTAACTTTTTTTATTTTGAAACACTACTATTATTATTATTTAATTGATTGGGATTGGCCAATGAAGTTTTCACTTCTGCCGTGCGGTCTTAAGCGCACACTTTTTTTTCGAGCTTTCATTCTCTTACACAGTTATTATCTGCATATATCTCTTAGCCGTCTTGCGATAGCTACGGGTAAGAGAGGAAGCGGTGAATTATATTCTTACTCTGTCACCACATAGAAAAATAATTAACTTATATTATTTTCCAATGAGATCTGACGCAAACTAAGTACATATATGCAACTATTATAGAGTTTAACTGTACGTAAACTGCACGTTAAGTGATTAAAACTACTTAATTTTTAATAAAATAGCCATTTACTGTTCCATCGTTCCATAACGAGATAAATACGACAGCACTACGCTAGCTAGCAATTGAATTAGCGCAGCAGCAACGGCCATAAACGTAGCCTTTTGTAGCATATAAAATATATAAATTTTAACTTTTCTTCCGTAGTTTAATAAATTATTTATATACTTAATTCATAATGTAATAATAATTAAACATTATATTTAGACATTACAGAGAAATCAATATATTTCCTTCAAATACCTATCCTGAATAAAAATATCTTCTACACCTTCATCATTATCATTACAACTCATGTTTGTCCCATTGCTAGGCTCGAACCTCCTTCATAATAGGAAATTGACCAACTATACCACGCTAGTCACACGGGTTGGTATGTGGTTTTAATTCGAATTTTCCTTCTCTTACACCTTATCTGTATGTACTATCGTTAGCCGTTTGTTTAAGTACAAACAAGATGTCTTTTCCATAACGCCATGTAATCGAACTTGCCAAAGGTATTGATTTATTTTATAAAATTTACCTTTTTAACAAAATGAAAACATATAGAAAATTTTTACTCCTCGGTGATAAGCAGTCCTCAAAATTAAATACTGAATCGACACTTGTTTCTTTTCTGGAGAAGACATCTACGAGATATGTATTTCGACACAGAATGGATGTTCTTCTTTTTATTTTGAGACAAGGAATTCTGTGATACAGTAAGAAAGTTATACATCTTTATTTCTATCATTTATTATAAAAAAAATGCAACTCCGAGAGTGCTGAAAACTTGAACAATAACGTGTGTATTTTTTGAATCGCTATGAAATATTTTATTTTGCAGGATATTCTTTTAAAATACAAGGCGCTGTGTGCTACATATATGGATATACGCGTAGAGAGATATACTCTTAGTATTTTTTTTTTGGTCTAATACCACTACACTATGTGAAACGCAGCGGTACAGTACCACGGATTGAACAGAGCTGGACCTATTTGTGAGCTCTAGGTTTTTGTTACAACAGTAGGTATGGCAAAAGCGCCTGAACACGCGGAAATTTTCTCGAGTTGCTACAAGGTCCGAATATTTTTTGTATACATATATAATATATATATATAATCTATAATAATAACACACATAGGTATATCTATGTACATATATATACACTGTATACATGTAGATTATGGAAAGCGTGCGGTGACAATGACGCGAGTTTGACGCTTTTTGTTCACCCACGAAAGTGCTTAATGCGCCTGAAGAAGTTTGCAATTCAAAAACAGATTTGCCTTATTAACCAAAGAAATATAATATAAATAGGTGAGTATTAGTTAAAAGCATGTTCCAGAATATTATTTCAATAGTCATGTGCAATCATTCACAGCCGTATTCGTTTTGAATTTGATTTAGTGTAGGCGTTATAAAGGTCATTGCGTCTCTCACTTTAGATATTTAAGTAAATTAATTTACTGTATAAACAATATTTAAATTGTTATTTTTAATTTAGATTAATATAGATTCTTTACAAGTAAAGGTCGAGATATTGTGGTTGATGCTAGGCTATAAACACAGTGACCCATATCGGGCGCTATATCCGTCTCATATAGCCAGGAGTTGCCGATATCGTCAACAAAGGTATCCCCCTCCCCGAACTCCTTTATAACACAGCTTCTAAATAAATTAACTTATGTAAAATAGACGTTACGGTTTATAAAAACTGAACATATTAATAGATAATAATTTGATAATCTCTGTGTGGTGATGGACTAAGATTACACTTCACCACGCCCGTTCTTGGCCGTGGGTACCGTAAAAGACGACTAAAGTACACACACATGACATCTATGTATATACATATGACATCTATGCAAGACAAGGAAAACTCGATACAAAACCCTATACCAACCTGTCTGACCAGTTTGGTATAGTAAGTTTAATTTCTCTTCTATTATGGAAGAGGCGTGAGCCCAGTAGTGGGACATATATGAGCGGAGAAGATGAGATGATGATCTGCCAGTAGGTTAATTTTCCTCCTACTGTGGAGGAGGCTCGAGCCCAACAGTTGGACGTATATGAGCTGTGATGATAATGATTATGATGAATTTCAAATAATCTAAAGATATTCACAAAATTATCGTTAATATATTTTATACTATGTATTTTTTGAAGTTTTTTCATGATCGCCGAGATTATTAATGCTGGTTTGGCTTGGAACCCTCCCCGACGTTGTTTATCCTGCATATCAACGATGCTCCTAATAAATATTATGCGTTGCTATGCTATGATGATAGCCCGGGTGATGAACGATATACCAAGCATCAGAATGTTCCTCGGAGTATGTCATAGGAAAGACAGGGTCAATTTGTATCTGAAGTTGATGGCTCTCTATGGCAGGCTTCTTAGTTCAGTTCAATCCCTGAAAGACACAAGTTTGCGAATTCATGTTAAGAAAGACGACGTTGCAAGTTTCAAATATAATTTAATTTTTTTTTCGATAGTTTAAACAATAAATAACAGTTTTCCATATGTTGATGATATGCTTTATGGTTATGTGGCAGAACCTTTTATACTCAATAGTACTGATTATCAAGAGCAACATTAAAATATAATGCCAATAACTTTTGTAATATATACTTTGAAAGAGGAGAACATATTGTGTCGACCCCAAGTAATTCGAATAAGGTCAAGGTGATGATGATTTTATTTATTTTTTATTTATTCTATTTATTTATTTACAAGCAATTCTAATACCTTTACAGGACATTTAACCTAATGTGATATTATAAGTAAAATTAGAAAATTAATACAGTTATATATAGTAAGACAATAATATTATACAAATAATAAAATATAATATCAAAATATTAATCATAATTTAATATTATATTTTACCAAATAACATTTAACTAAATAATAAATTAAGACATGTAATACAATATGACAATAATATAAAACAATTCATAAAGAATAATATCAAAATATTAATTATAATTTAATATTATGTTTTACTAATAATAAGCCATGATGATGACATATAGATAATTACAATTATATGTAATAATTGATTGAATTAGGCAATACATAGCGGAAATCCATCTTTATTTTAAAATGGAAGGAAGGTAGAAACACCCACCACTTTCCTACGGTAATCAATATACCACACACCATAATAGAAGGAATACGGGACAGAAATAAGGTGGACTAGGAAATAAAGAAATATTAATCTCACGTGATGACCACCTTCCAGAACATCAACTTGCAATTCGCCGCAGAACTTCGAATATTTATTCAACACCTGTTTCGCCTCTCAGCGAGACATCCTCAGGACGATTTGAAGACAAACCGTCCTATCCCGTACTCCTTCTATTGTGGTGTGCGGTATATTGATTACAGTGGGAAAGTGGTGGGTCTCCCTTCCTTCCTTCCTTCCATTTCAAAATAATAATTTGTAAATTATTCCAGTATTTTTTTTCTCTAAGTGATTGCCATTTGTAACTTACTCTAAAATGTCGTCTGTCGTTTAGGGTTTACTTTTCTCGAACAAGTTTTATACGGTTGAGCGTAATGGATTAGTCTTATGCAAAATCAACTGCAAAACGCGCCTAAAAAAGTTTTTACTTCAAAATAAACTGTTGGTTATGTATCCCAATAGAATTCTTACTGGGACGCATAAGTTATAGTTTATTTTAGTTTTCCAAAGCTTAGATGATAATTCTTAGCGATAGGATACTGAATTTAACCAAAGGCATTGTGTTTTGCTACTTTATTACCAGTTTTTAAGATATACTTAATAAGCGAACTACTTCCTTTTAAACAAAATATCATATTAGTATCATCATCATCATTTCAGCCTATCGCCGTCCACTGCTGGACGGAGGCCTCCTTCATGTTACGCCAGAGAGTGCAGTCCTGTGCTGCGTGCATCCAACGATTCCCAGCAACTTTCAACAGGTCGTCGGTCCACTAGGTGCACACGCCACCTATTTGTATATTTTATTTTAAACTACATATACATACGACGATATATTTGCTTTTTTTAGCAATTATATGTAGAACAGGTGCAAATTTCTCAGATTGGCTATGCTGTATGCTATTCATGTACAATAAAAATTGTATTACTGACTAAGCTGTTAACTGACACAAATTACATCTAGACACAGAACAACAATTTGTGGATCGTACAAGGTGTTGTCCTGCGTGGGATTCGAACCCGCGACACTGGACCGATAGATCGGTATCTTAACCACTACGTCATCTGAGCAGTCCTTAGCCGGTTCTTACGACTCCCATAGGGAAGCAAGGAATGGCGACAATTGTATTCTTCATCATCGCAGCTCACATACGTCCCACTGTTGGGCTCAGGCCTCCTCCACAACAAGAAGAAATTTAATCTACTATACCATGCTGACCATGCGCCTAATGCCGCCCTAGCCGAGGCCGCGGGTGATCGGACCGGGGAATTGTCCGTCACCCGCAGGGAGGCTGACCGCGCGATGGCGACCGACGTCCCAGTACGTCGAGAGGTGAGAGGTTACCCGAAAGGGTATTCCGTCGGGCCGACCACTGATGACAAGTCACATCTGCTCCGGTGGTCGGCCCAACAACGAGGTGACGTGGGTACGGGTGGGTTATGGGCCCGCGCGCCGTCCTTTCATCGCCCCGGAAGGACAGGACCGCGCGTGCGCTTACCATAGCCCACCCATAAAAAAAAAAAAAAAAAAAAAAAAAAATACCATGCTGACCAGATATGTTGGTATAGGGTTTCATTTCGAGTTTTCTTCTCTTGCACAGATCTTATGTGCATATTAGATCCCTTAGTCGTACCCTGTAGCTTATCAGATATATGAATCAAGCTGGAATATGCAGCAGTCCAAGACTATTTTCATTCAATGGATTCCGTCTCATATACAGCTAAAAGAAAATGATGAAGTAGACTTATTAGCTAAGCAAGCTGTGGTTGATGGGATGCCTATAAGAATCACTCCCCTATACTCGGATCACATTATTTTCATAAAAGAACTTTGTTTAGAGAATTGGCAAGAGTATTTCGATGCGAGATCAAGCGAAAAAGGCATATGGTATGACAAACAACAGAGACGGGGTTGGATAGTACGTATCCAACCCCGTCTCTGTTGGTACCCTTGGATAGATAAAATAAATTTAAATAAACCATACTTGACTGTTGCTCTTAGACTACGTTCTGGCCATATTCCATCTAACAAATTCCGATATCTAATGAAAAAAGTTCCTTCTCCCAATTGCATTACGTGTGGTGTTGTTGAAGATGTCTTACACATTCTGATGGAGTGTTCTATTATTATTCTATTCTATTATTCTAGTCTAAGAAATTCATTTTTTGAACAGAAGCCATTTTATGTTGGTTTTTGTAATAGTATTTTAGTTAATCCATCTTCAGCTGAAGCATTTTTGTTATATAAATTAGTAAGTAGCATAATCTAGTTGTTAATTGTGTAATAATAGTTATGTAATTGTGTAATAAGGTGGTATTATCGCTAAGCGACAAAGCCTTATTTCAATAAATTAAAAAAAAAATCCCTCAGTGGTCTTTTATTGCTATCAGTGATTCAACTGACACTCTGTTAATAGTTGTTATCAGTGATTCAACTGTCCAACTGATAACAGTTGTTATCAGGGATTCAACTGTACAACTGATAACTGTACATGGTAACTGTAACTGTTATCAGGGATTCAACTTTACAACTGATAACAGTTGTTATCAGTGATTCAACGGTCCACCTGATAACAGTTGTTATCAGTGGTGCAAGTGATAACAGTTGTTATCAATGATTCAACTGTCCAACTGATAACAGTTGTTATCAGTGGATAACAACTGTTATCAGTTGTAACACAGATAAGATACTGAAAGCATGAAAACAAGTCAATTTTGTAGCACTAAAGCCCATAAACTGGATATACATCTCATCATCATCTTTGTAATCAATTATTGAATGATGATATAAAAAAAATCCATCCATC
Organism: Lymantria dispar; assembly: GCA_032191425.1. Taxonomy (NCBI): domain Eukaryota; kingdom Metazoa; phylum Arthropoda; class Insecta; order Lepidoptera; family Erebidae; genus Lymantria; species Lymantria dispar. The sequence continues at coordinate 13,543,575 of CM063451.1, forward strand.
CATCCATCAGCCTACAGATGTCCACTGCTGGGTATAGGCCTCACCACGAGAATGCCACTCGGAACGGTCCTAGGCCACTTGCACCCAACGGTTCCCTGGGACTTTGAGAATGTTGTCAGTCATCTAGTGGAGGGTAATGCAATATATAAAATTGAATCACAAATATTTCAAGAGATCTATTATGGACATATACATTCATAAAAGAAGAAAGAAAATTAACGAATTTTGACAATGCTAACACATAGAAAATACAAATATTGAATAGTTGTAAGGGACACGTCGTTGTTAGGCCAAATTGAGACGCTCTGACACAAAAACTCAGGGTAATGATACGCATAATCGACATACACGTGAATGAAGCGGAAAAAATTGATGGATATCGTAACGGTTACCTTATTTGCAGATAAGTAACGAACAATCTAATAATAGTGTAGTAAAAATACCTATATCACATAATATAGGTACTAGAAGTAGAACACAAAATAAATTATAGGGTATAAAAGCTTGCAATTATTACGAGAGACGAACACTTGCTTACATAATTCCCTCACTAATAAACGAGATACCAATACGAATCAATACAGAAATAAATAATATGAACTACAAGTAAAAATATAAAAAACTCTTTCAGTACGATTTGCTGAACATTTATTTCAAATTATACAATTCAAACTGATTGCCTTATACTTGGAATATTGTGTATTCATAGTGTGAACTAGCTTTGCATTGCAAAGATTAAATAAGCAGTAACAGATAATGAAATAGCATAAATATGAAACAGACTGTATACGGTTCGCTTGCTCATCTGTTGCAAATGAATTGTATTTTCACTACTCTCCCCTTCAAAAGAGAACGAAAATATGCGTATTATTATTAATATACGTGTTTCTTGCCTTTTTTTATTTCTAGATTGTCAAATAAGTTGTATGTATTTTTATATTGTAACATAAGTACTATCATAAGACTCGTTTATTTGCCTCGTTGTTTGAATGTCAATACCTATACAAACTTAAAAAAGTTTTAAAAAAGTTTAAAGGTACAATAACAATTAATATGTATTTTTTTCTTTGTAAATTAAATAAATAAAAAAAAAATAAGCGTTCGTATATGTATGTAGAAACCCAAAAAGACAGTTTATAACTGCATGAAAGCGACAGGGGTAAACTAATAGGCTAACGAGTAAGAACCCCTGATTCTGCAGTTGAAGGCAAGCACAAAATCTGTACAGCATGACAATAATGAGGATTTTTAAGCAATAAAAGGAGAATAGAGAAAAATATGGTGATTAGTGCATGTTCCACTACAGGTTCATTATGAGAATATTGATCTGGATCAATGAATCTCACTTCTAAATGAGGTTTATCATCGTTACAGCGCATATACGTTCCACTGTGGTGCTTGAGACGCTCCACAATAGGAGGGCAATTTATTTATTATATCACGCTGGTCAGGCGGTTTGGCATAAGATTTTATTTCGAATTTGCCTTTTTTATCTACATATTATAATACCTTAGTCGTCTTATACGACACCCACGGGTAAGAGAAGAGATTGTGAATTGTATTCTTAATACGTCAACACACGGAATAACTACACTATACGAAGTTATGTGCGTATTCTATTATGAATATAATATTGTGACATTCATCATCATCGCAGCCCACATACGCCCACTGTTGGGCTCGGGCCTCCTCCGTAATGGAAGGGAATTTGACCTACTATACCATGCTGGTCAGACATGTTGATATAGGGTTTCATTTCGAGTTTTCTTCTCTGTCACAGATGTTATGTGCATATATATCCTTTAGTCGTCTTTTACGATAACCACGGGTAAGATAGGGATTGGTGAATTGTATTCTTAGTTCGTCACCACACGGATTGTGATTATGAGATTAATAACAATATATAAAGCAATTTGCATTCGAGTTAGAATTCTATCGCGATTCACAAATAAGAGCTTTGATTCTCTTTGTGTCTGTTAACTGTACATTTGTAGTCCCAAGCGACGAAAAACTTTACTCCTTAGTCTTTTAAAAACATGAGATTATTTATTACTGAAATGTTCATACGTGTATTACTTTTACGCTGTGTCGCCTGAAAGGATTTATGTGAAATGTGAAATAGAGATAGTATATATCCTGGATTAACACATAAGCAACTTTTTATCCCAGCAAAGTTGGCTGTTACTGTGAGATACTGCGTATTAAGAGCTCGACGTAATTTTTGAACCGACAAAGTATGTATAATTTTTTTACGTTTTCACATAATGAACAGTTTTTTTTGTGTTGTGACGGAATAGAAATACAATTCACCATCCCCATCTTGTCCATGGGTGTCGTAAAAGACGACTAAGAGATAAAATATTCATTTAAAATGTGTTAAAAAAAACTCGAAATAAAACGCTATACCAATCCGTTCGACCAACATGGTATACTAGGTCAATTACCCTCCTATTACGGAGCAGGCTCAAGCCCAGCAGTGGGCCATATATGAGCTGTAGTGTGTTGTGTGAACATAGTTATATGAAATACAGCATTCTAATATTTTATAATATAGATTAAGAACTTCTACTCAAGTGATATTGTTTTTATTGCAAACGCTGGCAGAGGAGCAAACAGTTACACCAACAGATGATAAATGTTGCTGCCGCTCATGGACCTTTGCAAGGCCACTGCCTACCGCGAAAAAATTGAAGGGAGTGTGAATGAGTGCAATGAGGTTCGGTAATACTAAAGGCATCATTAAAACCACACGCAAATACCCTCAGAAAGTTGGGTTGCCGTCTTTCTCGCTCACCGAACGAAGCGCAGTAACAATTTGCTACAACTCGGACGTCGCTTTTCTGCGAGAGTGTGGTACTACCCTGGACTACCGATCCGCGGCTGTAGACAGACTGTCAACAGTGTGGTCCTACCACTCCAATATTGATAATTATTTGTGTAGTAAGAATACAATTAACCATCGTTTATTTTTCAGTGGGTATCGTAGAGGCGACTCAGAGATGTAAGTTGATAAGTAAAGAAATGCAACTCGGTAGTAAAACCCCGTGCCAAGTCATCTGACCAATATAATATATCTTAATAAGGAGGAAGCTTGAGACCAACAGTGAGTTATATACAAACTGAGATGACTGGTGTCATTCCACTATCTCAGCCCACAGTTGGGCTCAAACCTCCATCACAATGGCAAAAATATTGACCTACTATACCACGCTGGTCAAATCGAGTTTTCCATCTCTTGCATAGATGTCATATGCATATTTAATCCCTTAGTCATCTTTTACGACACCCATGGGCAAGAGAGGGGGGTGGTAAATTGTATTCTTACTCCGTCACCACACGGAAAATACCGTAAAATACCATAATTAGAGTGAGTGAGATTTTCTTGCTCTGTGTTCTCCGATAGTAGAACGAGATGTTATAAAAAAAGATGGTGATATATGAATTTGAAAGCCACTACCTTATGATATATGATTCTCAAACAGTTACCTAATTTCGAATTGTGCTTCTCTTGCACAGATGTTATATCCTTTAGTCGTCCTTTACGACATCCATATCTTTACCTATAAACTTAATATCAGACGAAACTGTTGCTACAGAAGGAATGTAATCCAGAACCAAATATATGCCGTAAACGAAGTTAATATGATTTGATTACGGTTGTGACACGTATGCATATTCATAACAACTTGAGTGCGGTCCGGCACTCCCAACGCGATTTGAGTGACAAGGACATGACAGGCATATGTGCTGTATGATCCCAAACAAATACAGGACAACAAAACAAATATGACCATAATTTTTTCTTGCATTTATGCAAATGTTATACATGAAGTAAAACTAATTTTATGGTTAGTTTTTTTCAGTGGTATTGGATTAAGAATACAGTGTACTACCAAGGCTTATTCCACGACGGTTGGAGTCGTAAGTATCGTCTGAGAAATTAAGTCTAAATCATCCTTACTCCTTACTAATATTATAAATGGCCAAAATATTATAAACTACCGAACCGATTTCAAAAATTGTTTCACCAATGGAAAGCTAATATCAGGGAGTAATATGGGCTATATTTTATCCCGTTATTCCCAGGGGAACGGGATCTATGAGGGTAAGGCGCCTGAAACCGAAGCGAAGCGAGGGCGGGTGGCTAGTATATAATAACTGTGACCGCAGCTTAATTAGTTTAGATTACTTGCACGAGTATTTTAAGCACATAGATATTTTAACTGCATCAACAAGGAAGTAGTTTATGTACCGACCTCTAGTGCTGCGAGTCATGAAGCTGATCTTCATACAGAAGAATGTCCTTTATGCGTACCTACGCGTGTAAAATCCACGGTTTATTCTATAGAATATACGCTATAGCGTGGGGTGCTGTCCTTAATAAATAAAAATCCTCTGCTTTTCAAAATATTATTTATGATTTTTATAACAATTTCAATTGGCTAGCATTAATAATAACTCGTATTTAATTATATTTTTTCCAATTTACTAACATAAATGGTTATTGGCCTATTAATTGCAACAAAAAATATTTTATAGCCTACAACCTTCCTTGATAAACGGGCTCGATATTTTTTTTTCTAACTTGACTGGTAGTAACATAAATATGGTAGTCGATAAATAACAGAAAGACAATGCAATACCCGTATTTTTGAAAACAGGTCTTCTTTCGAATCTTTATTATTCTCAATCGTATTGGACGGCTTTATAGCTTAATCAAATTAGACAGAATATAGTTCTGCCACGGAGCGACAGCTATTTGACCTTCACAGTGCAAAGGGATAACAATAGTTTATGATTAAACAAGGTGTCGGTATATTTGATTGAATCCTATCCTCATACTTACTGTCATAGATATTCATAACACCTGAGATCGACGATATAACATGCTTTGTTATGCGGGTTTCAGTTATCGAATATTTTATTTTTCTTTGGATCTCCAAGAATTTTCTATTTATAAAGTTAATGGCTGACCCAACAGACGTGATTCTGGTCAAATCTAAAAAAATATTAAAAGCAATTCTTCTTGAAATCGATCGCAGCGTCACCTACCGGTTCCAATTATTAATCTAAATCATTGTCATATCCATTGAAACACTAACAAAAAAACATCAAAATCGTTCCAACCGTTTAGAAGGAGTTCAATTTCAAACACACGAACAGAAGTTCCCCTTGAACACGCACAAAAAATTTCATCAACATCGGTCCAGCCATTTAGAAGGAGTTCAGTGACATACACACGTACACAAGAAATTTATATATAAAGATATACATAAGGACATAAGATCACAAGCTGTGAGATTATAACGGGGGAACCTTGATATCACTCTCTAACTAATACTGCGTATACAAAATTTATTAAAAAAAAAAACCAACATTCACCATGGCCATAAAGAAAGTTCATAACTAAAAGTAGAAAGTGTTGTTTGACTGTGAAAATGGTGAGTTGACCAAACTATTCCCATAAAATATTACGTTTTATGGTTGTTGTTGTTTTTTATTGTTCTGACTGGTTGGATATTACACTTGTACTCTTACATGAAAAATTAAAAAAGTACTGGCTAGTGATCATAGAAAAAAAAATTATTCTTATATCAAAACTATTTGTAAAAAAAAGTATCTATATATTAATACGTGAAGCAAAAACTTTGTACCCCTTTTTATGAAAATTATGTGGAGGGACAAGTATGAAATTTGGCACAGTTGAAGTATATAATGAGGAGAAGTGTATAAAGCTGAAATCTCATATAATAATGGATTAGAAATGCATTAAATTAATTAAAAAAGGCTTTACGCACACTACCATGCAATCGCTACACACACATACACCAACGCTTATACACTTTTGTTTACGGTTCAAATCTCTGGTTGAACTGAATGTCAAACAATCATAATGTGACACTATTATGACAATGTCTAATATACATTTGTACTTATATATTAGTTATTAGTGAACTTCGGTCGATGGGAGGGTACTCCTCTAGGACTATTCCGTCGGGCCGACCACTGACGTCAAGTCACTCTGCTCCGGTGGTCGGCCCAACGACGAAGGCGACGTGTCGCGCGGGTGGGTTACGGGTGCGCGTGCTTACTCCCCTCTGTCGTCCCGGACGGAGTGGTGCGAGGAGAGCGCCGAAGGTAACCCACCACAAAAAAAACGGCCGCAAGATACGCATACTAAAATTTAAACATAATTTTATTAGCAAACTCAACATGAGAATTTTGACTAACACAAATTAGCAAGACGTTATGAAATGCTAAATCTAAATAAATAATTATTAAAGTTTTAGTAATTTATTAAAAAAAATATAATTATTTTTAGCTTCTTTTTGATAAATTTGAAATTCGATTACCATAATTGTTTTTATTTAAATAGATTTTAGATTCACTAATATTACACATCATCAAAATTGAATCAAATTATTTCTGTTTCAGTATATTTTTACAATAATGCTTTATTGCGTGGTATTTTTTTAGGGGCGGGCCATGGTCTGGACCCACGCCGTCCGTTCCATCCGGGGTGACGAAAAGACGGCGCACGGCCCTACAACCCATCGTTTTCCTTTTTGCCATTGCGCCGATCACTAGTATCGAGTCCATGACGTCCGTGAATGGCGGTAGTGTCAAGAATAGGCTTGTGAAAAATAATTTAATTTCACTATAACAATGTTGTTTCCGTGTGGTGACGGAGTAAGAATACAATTCATCACTCCCTGTCTTGCCCGTGGATGTCGTAAGAGACGACTAAGGCTATATGCCTTATATGATGCGCAGATGTTATGTGCATATAGCATAAGGCTATATGCCTTAATGCTATATGCACATAACATCTGCGCAAGAGAAGGAAGACTCGAAACAAAACCCTATACCAACATTTCTGACCAGCATGGTATAGTACATCAAATTCCCTCCCATTATGGTGGAGACCCGAGCCCAACAGTGGAACGTATGTGGGCTACAATCATAACAATGTTGAACTTTGTTTCAAATTCACAATTTCAAAAATATTATTATAGGTTATTTAATTTTTTAAAGATTTCTTAACTTATACAGATAAACAAAAATTAAGCGGCGTCTGTTTGTAATGTCAACTTAAAACTTTTATACTAAACTAGCGGACCCAACAGACGTTGTTCTGTTCAAATAAAATAAAAGGTATTCTCCTTGAAATCGACAGCAGCGCCACCTACCGGCTCCAATTTTGAATCTAAACCATTGACGAATCCCCTTGAACACACACAAAAATTTCATCAACATCGGTCCAGCCGTTTAGGAGGATTTCAGTGACATACACACGTACACGAGAAATTTATATATAATGAAGTTTAAAAGAAATCATTAAAAAAATCTGTTTACCTAACATGTCTGTCTGATTGGCCCAATTTTGCCCGTAAATCCATAAGGAGTAACATAAGCTATTTTTATTTCATCAAACTTGAGATAATTCCATGTTATTTTATGAAAACCAGGATTCCGAGGTCAAAAATATAAATTACATGATCCATTTCTATTCAAATGTTATACATTCAATATAATTTATCATTTTTACGTTTTTGACCTCTGAATTTCGTTCATTAGTATTCCAAAATAAAACGGAACATAAATACTTGCAATGGAAGATAAGTGAAATAAGGCAACCAAAGCCTCAGATAGAACACTAATAAAAGCAATCAAAAGAAAAGGAAAATATTATCCAAATTCCTTATAACTATTTGTTTTCAACTTATCCTATCCAAAACCGCTTAGCTAATTGAGAAGAAGATCGGGAGTAAATAAATAGTAGTGCCAACAAGTGTAATAATGAATCCGTTATGAGGTGATAATCCGCCACCGACCGTAATTATCTCGAAACTATATTTAAGAGAGGAGGCCAGTCTAACAATTTATTGGGATATTCCGTTGGTGTAGGTATTTATACCATCATGGTGTAGGTATCCTTATTGTTATATATGTCACCGTATTATTGTACGAACCGTCAGTTTATAAACTATCTAGTGAGATTATAAACTATCGATAGATTGTGAACGGACACAAAAATTTACAATCTAACGCTTACATTTTCGTAAGTTTATAAGTTGATGAAACTTTTTGCGTATGTTCAAGAGGATTCAGGAACGGTTCACAATCGGACCCAGTAGGTGGCGCTGCGATCAATTTCAAGGAGAATTCCTTTACTATTTCTTTAGGTTTGAACAGAACAACGTCTCAAAATTCATCTTCAAATACAGCCATACAGTATTGGTAGTAACAAATAAAAATACCATGTATCTCTTATATTTTTGTCAGATTGGTAAGACCAAGTATCAGAATATCACCCACAATCATCCTCATCATCATCATCACGGCTCATAGACGTCTCACTGTTGGGCTCGAGCCTCCTCCGCAACGGAACCTACTACGCTTATTTTTTTTTTTGGGTGGGTTGCGGTCGGTGCACTCCTCGCACCACTCCATCCGGGGCGACAGAGGGGCGTAAGCACGCACACCCGCAACCCACCCGAAAACCACGTCGCCTTCGTCATTGGACCGACCACCGGAGCAGGGTTACTTGTCATCAGCGGTCGGCCCGACGGTATACCCCCTAGTGGGGTATCCTCCCATCGACCGATGTTCCCCCCTCGGGGAGGACGTCGGTCTTTCCTCACGCGGTCGGCCTCTCGGCGGTTGACGGGCTAATTCCCCGATCACGTCACCCGCGGCCTCGGCTAGGGCGGCATGAGGCGCAGGTAGTCGCGCCTACGCCGCCACAGTCGCCAGCGGCGGGTCGCTACGTCGCGGCTGCGCTCCTCGCGCGCGCGACACGCCGCCTCCTTCTGTGAGATTACTGCCTCGCAGAAGGCTGCGACCGCGTCCCAGTTCCTGACGCTGTTGAACATCGCCCTGGCGATGGTCGGCAGCGTCAGGTCAGCACCGATGATTGCGATGAGTTCACGACGCTACTCTGCCCAGGCGGCACAAATCTCGAGCCTATGCTGCGCCGTGTCCTCGTCGCAATCGCAGTGGTAGCAGGATGGTGTACTCTCTCTCCTAGCGACCGTGACAGGTATTTGGCGAAGCATTCATATTTCATGTCCCGTCAAAACCTGCACCAGTCGGAAGCACCCCGTGCCGCCGTTTTAGCCACTGCATCAACACCGACCGGAAGGCCACTACCACACTGGTCAGACGTGTTGGTATAGGGTTTTATTTCCAGTTTTTTTCTCTTGCTTAGATGTTATATGCATATTAGGATACCTTAGTCGTCATCACACGGTCTGCTCCTTTCTTTCTCCCTCCCACAAACAGTTTATTTATTATATAAATTAGTTCATAGTTTAATAGATTCACCGGATATTCTTGATCGATTGAATTACTAGTAGCGCGAGCTGACAGTCGTCTATACAATCGTAAAACATTCTACTGAAACGGATTCAGAACGAATCTTGGTCAACACTCTACCTACTATCGTACGAGCTCTTCAACATGTGTCATTAGAAAAGATAGTGATCTATTTCGTAGTGGTTCTCTCGCTTCCTTTAAAAAAAATATTAAAATCATTTTTACTTCTTGGTTGTATTTTTCTTTTTCAACACCAGCAGCAATTTCTGTAAAACAACAGTTTTGAAGTGAAACTTCTAATGCGACTTCCAACAAGGTTGCGTTAAACCTTTAACGTTAAACGTTGCGTTAAACGTTTAACGCTACGGGAATAAAATGACATGCGTATTTTGTATGCACGCTCTTTTTTATATTTTTTTTTTATATTGACGAAAAACACGTGGCACCAAAGAAGTTTCACTTCCGACATGCCTATTTTGTACGCACGCTCTTTTTTTTGTAAATAAGACACATTATCTAAGACCCATTCGTGTTTAACAATTTCTTACAATTCAATAATATACGTACTATAACATCAATGATTAACATCTGGGAACGTTTCAAGATGGCTGATGCCTTAATAATATTAAGGACCTTTATTATCATTGAAGGTCACGGCAAGTAGCTGTAAATTATGGCTACAATTGATTACACATCGGCTATAGATTACGACTATCTAAACGGGTAAACCTTCGAGACTATATTTCGGACAAATAATTATATTTATCACATGCCTATAATTCTATTGTTACGTACAACTTCAATAAAAGTAAATAAATGCTGGTCACGTTAGCCAAATAGATTGGAATAGGAATCTGTTTGACATTTTCCTTCCTTGCTAACGATTAGACATTGGTAGTGATTATATCGTACACTAAGACAAGTCACGATCTATTGTTAATTGAGGCCCCTGCTATATATCTCCTCAATTATATTTAAAAGCGACGGTAATTCAAAAAAATGTAACAATATAAATCGCAATAACTTTATTGTTATATCATTAGTTTGTACATGACACCTCTATTTAAGAATGCGGGGTAAGTGCGATATTAAAACGTAATTCATTTTGACAATCAAAATAGAAGTTATATTACGTAATTCACTTTAACAATCAAAATAGTAGTTATATATACAAAAGAGTAGGTTAATTATCTTTTTGGGGGGTGGGTTGCTTTCGGCGCATTCCTCGCATTCCTCGCACCACTCCGTCCTTGGCGACAAAGGGGCGCAAGCACGCACACCCGCAACCCACCCGAACACCACGTCGCCTTCGTCGTTGGACCGACTACCGGAGCAGGGTTCGCGGTCGGCCTCTCGGTGGGTGACGGACTAACTCCCCGGTCACCCACGGCCTCGGCTAGGATGGCATCAGGCGCAGGTTATCTTAGAAGGTTTTGATATAATCAGTAAAATTGAAAATTTTGAATAACCACCGAAACAAACTAAAATAATAAAAAAAAACGATTACGTTCTCTTCAAGAGCAATTATCAATTAGGTAATTGTCATTGAACGATTTTACTGGCACGCGTGAAGCACTTAATCGAAAAATCATACGCCATTACATCATTTTGCAGCTGATACTCTTACACTACTGGACCGATATTAACCAAACATAGCTAAGACCCACCGCCAAGAAACTGGCTTTCAAATGAAAAATATCGCATCGAAATCGGTCCATCCGTTTGAGAGCTACGATGCCATAGACCAACACACACACACACACACACAGACATACAGACATCGACGTCAAACTTAGAACAACCCTCTTTTTCGTTTGAGGGTTAAAAAAACAATAAATTGGCTCTAATGTCTTCATAATGGGTATTCTTTTCTAAATGACTAACATTCATTTGATAAAATATAGTAATGATTTACTTGTCCCGAGTCTTTCATCTCGAAAGAAACATGATTTATTATAATTTATACATTTGTGTACATAATAATTTTTTAGTAATTCTACGAGATGCATATGGTGATGGAGTTAGAATAAAAGGGTCTTCACCCTCTTTCTTTTTTCATGTGGATGAGAATTTAAGACGACCAAGGGACGATATTCGAACCCGTTTGATCAGCATCGCAGCAGGTTAATTTCCTTCCTACTGTGGAACAGGCAGTGTTAGGAGCAATCCAGCAATAAGATGTACATGAGCAGATATGATGATGACAATGATGATGAATTATATCTAAACTTAACTTACGAGGTAATTGATGATACGTCACTGGGGCAATGATTGCATCGCAGGTCAATGGCAATTTCGACCAGCGGTCAAAAAGCCAAATGTGTCAACCACACCTTATTAAAGATGAAATGTCTATTAAAAGTAGATAGGCATAGAACTTGACCCAGAAGTGCATACTAATCTGTTAGGCGCTAAAGAAAACCTTTTTATGAGTTGGACCAGTTATCGATTCTACAATGACTATGAAATTGTACGCTGCGCGTACTATCGGCAGCATGGTCATGTCGCTCTGGGGAGGCCTCGGATCGGCGTGCGGATCGTGGAGGCCTTCCGGACGGTGCTGATGCAGTGGTTGAAACGGCGGCACGGGGTGCTCTCCTTCCGACTGGTGCAGGTGTTGACGGGGCATGGATGTTTCGCCAAATACCTGCACAAGTTCGTTAGGAGGAAGAGTACACCGTCCTGCCATCACTGCGATTGCGACGAGGACACCGCGTAGCATACGCTCAAGGTCTGTGACGCTTGGGCAGAGCAGCGTCGTGAACTCGTCGCAATCATCGGTGCCGACCTGACGCTGCCGACTATCGCCAGGGCGATGGTCGGCGGCGTCAGGAACTGGGACGCGGTCGCAGCCTTCTGCGAGGCAGTGATCTCGCAGAAGGAGGAGGTGGATCGCTTGCGCGAGGAGCGCAACCTCGACGAGGCGCTCCGCCGCCGGCGACTGGGGCGGCGTAGATGCGAATACCTGCGCCTCATGCCGCCCTAGCCGAGGCCGCGGGTGACGTGACCGGAGAATTAGTCCGCCACCCGCCGAGAGACCTACCGCGTGAGGAAAGACCGACGTCCTCCCCGAGGGGGGGACGTCGGTCGATTGGGAGGGTACCCCAAATAATTCCATCGGGCCGACCACCGGAGCAGGGTGACTTGTCACCTTGCTTCGGTGGTCGGCCCAACGACGAAGGCGACGTGCATCGCGGTCGGCGCACTCCTCACACTACTCCGTCCGGGGTGGCAGAGGGGCGTAAGCACGCACTCCCGCAACCCAACCCAAAAATAAAAATGGTCATGTCGCTAAATATTCCATTGAAAATAGCCCACGTGCGATAACTGTGCAGATGGACATATATCAATTTTAACAAAAAAAAAACAATTTCAACGAGATCCAATTGAAATGGGACCATACGGGCAACACTAAGTGCCAAATAAAAACATCAAAATCGGTTTAGCCAGTCAAAAGTTCTGAGGTGACAACCATAAAAAAGCAGACGAATTAAGATCTTCCTTATTTGAAGTCGGTCAACAAAATCTTGCAAAAAAACAAAGTAAAACCAGATTTCTAACCCAAATGTGCTTTCTGTAAGCATACTAAAACCAAGATCACCCCTATGGCGTATCAGGCTATGACTCACCTACAAATTTAATCTAGAACAGCTTCTCTTGAACTACTAAAAACGGTCTTAATCTATTAAAAATGCATAGTTTAAACTTTGGACATATTACTTATTCAAAAGCAATAGCACAACGTTCGCTTTCGCAGTAGGGTGCTACAATTGGATAACAAAGCGCAAGCTGAAATATATGTGTCAAATTCTAAATTTATGGTTACACCTCATTACAAAGTCACACTGTGCTGTCACGGTTAGATCCCCATCCTGTAGAGTTTAGGTTGTGAGTTGCTATAAATCGACTGCCAACGTGGTCATTGTCATTAGAAAAACTGCTTCTAGGTATATCGATTTTTAAAAATGTACTAGGCATCTTCCTGGATATTTCAGGTGCTGTCGAATGTCGAACGCATGATTCAGAAATGTAAAGACATTTCATACAGCCACATATGTGGAGCATATATACATGCCTGGGCTTATCGTGCTACTATAGATGCGTATATTACTCCAGAGTCAACCATAAACTGTAATATTCCTGTATAAGGCCTTCAGAACCAATAGCACTGAAGGCTTAAGGCCTCATTTACGGAGACGCGGGGCGTCGCGCGTCGCGTGTGGCGTGCGTCTCGCGGCGCGTCGGACGTTTTTAATGTTTACGTAGCCGCGGCGCGTGAAGCGGCATGTATCATCGCACGCGTAAACACAGACTTATAGCAATACGCGATGTTGTTTATAGAGACGCGAGGCGGAAAGAGTGGCGATGCCCGCCGCTACGCCTGCGTCGTATTCTCAAGCGTGCAGCGGAGCTCGCGACGAGCATCGCTGCGGCGCACGCGGGGTTCTTAGTTAATCCGACCCAAACTTCTCATGTACCGCTATTATAAACACTGGGCCACTCTTTATATTAAATAACTCACTTTTTAAAATACAATTTTCTTCTAAAAAGTCTATCATATACTCCGTTGCGACGGTAACTACGTCTCTGTTGCACGATTAGCAAATGAAACTGGCAGAAAGTTCCGCCACAGGCATCGCTTCATCGAGAATCGCCGCTGCGTGCGCCGCCGCGATAAACGCCGCGTGAGACGTGACGATGCCATCCGCGGGCTCGGCCGTAGAACACGCTCCATTTCAAGCAAACGCGTGTAAAATCGCTTCTCCGTAAACGCACTCATCCAACGCCCTACATTTGAATTTAGTGCGGGCCGCGCAGCTTATCGCGACGCGCGACGCGCCGCGTCTCCGTAAATGAGGCCTAACAGTACTTGCAGGCGTTCTTCCGGTTAGTACGAGATCCGGCTGCAAAATCACTACGTTCATCGCGTAGTTAAACAAACTCAAATTCTTACATACATTTATGATTAAGAGAATACATTGATAACAGGGTGCCGGTGAATAAGTGGCCGTAAGTAATGTTAATTAAATTAATGTTAATAAATTTTCCAAAAAAATTTCGTTCACTTGTTTTTTAAATAAAATATCATCCACATCATAGCAATGTATGTAACGAATTCGAAAATCAATGGGTGCCGTTGCACACTCGGCCGCAACTACTTCGCAGCCAGGTGTAAACAGGTAATATTTTGGTGTATTTATACGTTCATGACGTATACACTTGGTTTTTATATCAAACTTAAGCTATTTTTTTAAATATGATGATATATCGCTGCCTGTAAACAAATGGCCGCAAATTAGGGTTGGTAGCTGTTAAATATTCGAGGTATTTGAGATAAAGTAAAAGAGAGTTAGCGCGCAACGCCACTTGTTAAAAGAGGATGGCGTGTGCCAGCTGTGGGAGTATGTAAAGCCATTGCGCATGCGTCAATAGAAAGGGTTCTCAGTTAGCACCGCGGCGGCGGGTGTCGGCAGGTACCTCAGCGAGATCACCGCCTGGCGGGACGACGCTCGCTGTGACGTCATTGCCCGTTGGTGCTGTGCTTTTAATTGGGGCAGCTATTGACAGGGCACGGTTGCAAGTACCTAGACAAGGTCGTAAGAAGAAAGAGTACACCATCTTGCCACCACTGCGACTGCAACAAGGACACGGCCCAGCACTCGTTCCAGATGTGGCGCCTGGGCAGGACAGTGCTGCAGGCTGGCTGGCCACGGACTTTAAGGACTGGGTATCAGTGGTCGGCACAATAGTAAGGGAGAGGGAAATGGTGGATTACGGGGTTGCGCGTCGCTCTTGTATCACCCGGCGTGCGTCCACACCACAGCCTGCGATTAAAAGAAAACATGAACATAGATTTTCTTTTGCCACACGATCGCAGCAATATTACTAGACTTTTCACACCGTAATCCGTTATATACGATGAGCTCCGAATGATAAGAAAAGTGGTATTCATTCCTCACTGGCCATAGGAATTTTAAAAGTAAGTTAATCTAATTTAAACTAGTAGCTTCACCATTTTGTCAATGATCCACCTCTAACTGCGATTGTGAGCAAATAGTCTCATTATTCTCAGTCTCTTACATAACGAGCGTGACTTCATGTTAAACAATTAGCTAGTCACGTTTAGGGTAGTTTACTTTATAGACCATATAGCAACTCTAGAAAACTGCCGTGTGTGTGCAATAGCAAGTGTGGCAGAAACGCTCATGCGTTTCTTGCCACACTTGTTATTGCAATCAATCTTACTAAGCTATGTCATATCTGTGGTGGTTTTCTGCTACGCTTCACGTAAAGCAGTACATCCTCTTATCTATTGGTTTATTAAATAATTTTGCTTCAAGTGTCCTGCTTTACATAAGCATTAACACCAATTTTTTCTATTGAAATTTGTTGTGAGTCTCAAGACAATTAACAGTGTTGCTAGGACATCTTGAGAATCAAACGTCTATGTCTCTCACAAAAACCATTATGGATTCTGGCTTATAGAAGTTACATACAGTGACGGAATGTGTGGTGCAATTAGTCCCAAGAAATGCTTAGAAATTTTGTTCAATGGCGGTTAATGATATCTTTTTAATTTATTTTATTTTCATAATATATTTTAAAGTAAATAATTTGCAAGATTATAATAATATTTTAAACCCATGCTGGGATGATAAGAATGATATTTCTCGTGTATAGTATAAGGGTAAATAATACCCAATTTTATATGGATAGGTACATTATATACAGAATATACATTATATACGTATTATATACAGAACTACTAACTAATTTACAAATACGAAATTGAACTGTATAGACATGGTATATATAGATATCGTATCAGCATTGCTATTTCGGTATAAAATTTCCAAAAACAAACCTTCATTCCTTTCCCAGTTGCAAGGTTACTCTATTCTTGTTTTGCTTGTCGCTTTAACGATTGGTCAGGCAGATTGCTTAGAGAGAGGTTACGACATGAAGAAATAGGGCCACATAATTCGTTTGTTTTAGATTGAAAATGCAATTATTTTAAATAAATTATTTTGTATTGTAATTTGTTTTCTTCATAGGTAAATGGTATTCCTCGTTTATTGGATATGGAGTAAGAATACAGTACCCCTTATCTATTATTCCTTACGTAGCTGTGATAATTGTAATTATAGGCCGAAGGATCAGCAAAAAATAGACGAGAGCACTCTCTCTCTTTGTTCAAAAATATAAAACAAATTATGGTTTAAGGGTTTTACATCATATATTTTAATACCTTCAAATTTCTAATATTTCGATAAGCGCCATAATCACGAAAGAACACTGACGAGAAAATTCTCATGGCCGAGCTCTTCCAGGATCACGGCGCTCGCAATAGTGCCCAAATAATAAACGTAATAGCTAGCTTAAATAATAAAACATACCTATAATATAAATACCGTTAACCATTATTTCTCTAAGAGCACTCTCGTAGAAAACTTATAACACCAACTTATAATTTATATCACTAACGCACCTACCAAAGCACCGCTATTTCAATGACCGACACAAAGACTGACACTAATAGACAGATGTGATACAGAGTTAGAGACTTCCGAGAGAATTTTGATAAATATAGGATTCTTTACTGTATTTATCATCATTATCTCGACTCATTTAGATTCCACTGCCGGATTCTAATCACCTTCATAATGGGAGGGATATTGATTATACCACGCGAGTCAGACGTTAGTATAGGGTTTCATTTCGAGCTTTTATTTTCTTGAATAGATGTTATCTATATATTTTAATACCTTAGTCGTCTTTTATGAGAGTAAGATATTGGTGGTGGTGAATTGTATTCTTACTCCATGACGACACGGAAAATAGTTTAATACATTAGCATTCAACTACCGCGTAAGTCGTGTTACGCAATTATCATCATCTCGACTCATATACGTCCCACTGCTGGGCTCAAGCTTCCTTTATAATGGGAGGGCAATTAACCTAATATACGGTCAGACGGATTGGCATAGTTTTATTTTGAGTTGCCTTTCTCTTGCATAGACGTTATATGCTTATTGTATCCCTTAGTCGTCTTTTACGATATCCACTACCAAGATATGTACTCGTATATGATTTGAATTGTATTCTTACTCCGTCACCACACGGACATTTACGCAATGTGATTCCTATAAATTATTTAAGTTATTAAAATCATCAAACATAAAATTATTAAGATTTTCATAATATATTTTAAAGAAATAAACCATTTGCGACACATATTTCACATAAATATTACCAGTATTATATGATACAGAAGAACCTTTACAAACGACGCCAAATATTTTATTCAAGCTCTTTTTGAAATTGTTGCTTGCCACTTAGCACCAGTTTTACTCGCATTACACGATACAATAACATTTCAAAAATATATTTAATACCTTCAACTGTATGGTTGTTTTGTTTTGATTTTTTATCTTTTAATAATTACGATTCACTGCACAGATGGCGTAATGGTTAAGATACTAACCTACCGTGCCAATGTAATGGGTTTCATTTGTGCGTATACGTTTCATAAAATAGTGATAGGACCATACTGTTTACAGTTGTCTGTCTACAGCCGCGGGCCAGTCCGTCCGAGGTAGTACCACACTCTCACAGAAAATCGACGTTCGACTAGTAGCAATTTGTTACTGCATTTCGTTCGGTGAGCGAGAGAGCCGGCAGCCCAACTTTCTTGGGGCGGCGTAGGCGCGACTACCTGCGCCTCATGCCACCCTAGCCGAGGCCGCGGGTGACGTGACCGGGGATTAGTCCGTCACCCGCCGAGAGGCCGACTGCGTGAGGAAAGACCGACGTCCTCCCCGAGGGGGGGACGTCGGTCGATGGGAGGGTACTCCACGTAGGGGGTATTCCGTCGGGCCGACCACTGATGACAAGTAACCCTGCTCCGGTGGTCGGCCCAACGACGAAAGCGACGTGGTTTTCAGGTGGGTTGCGGGTGTTGCGTGCTTACGCCCCTCTGTCGCCTCGAACGGAGTGGTGCGAGGAGCGCGCCGACCGCAGCCCAAAACAAAAAAAAAAAAGAAGCCCACTTTCTGAGGGTGTTTGCGTATGGTGGGTTCTAGTATCACCGAACCTCATTACACACACTCACACTCCCTTCACTTTCTTCTCGGTAGGCAGCGGCCTTGCAAAGGTCTATGAGCAGCAGCAACACTTACCATCAGATGTATTGTTTGCTTGTTTGCAAAAAAAAATTGATACGAGCCAAAAATTGTTGTTCTGAGTCTAAATGTAATTTGTATCTTTTAGTTATATGTTTATAAAGTCCCCTACAATCATCATCATCTCGGCTCAAATACTTTACTGGGCTCAAACCTCCTTCCTTATAGGAGGGAAATTAACCTTACTATATCATGCTCATCAGAGAGGTTGATATAGAGTTTTGTTTCGAGTTTTTCTTCTCTTGCGTAAATGTTATACACCTATTATATTCCTCAGTTGTCTTTTGCAACATTCACCGGCAAGACAGAGAATGGCTAATTATATTCATACTCCGCCACCACACGCAATACAAGGATTATTTCCTTGGTGTATGCTCTTTAAAAAAAACAAATAACTACCAAGTCGTTTTATTAGACAAAAAAACTGTTCAGATATTTTTATTAAATTTATTATTAACATATATTGGTAACAAGCCAAACACAAATTCTCGATATTGTAAAAACTGGAATAATATTGACACACACTCTAGGAGCGCATAGAATAATATTATGTGAATACTTTTTATTGCATACCAGTAAAAGTTACAGGAAATAAAAAAATAATATCAAAGCATTGGTACGATTGGCGATCTTATCGCATACTGTAATTTCTTAAACACAAGAAAAGAATAGGATGAATTTTTAATTTAATTTGAACAAGTGCGCACTTTCGATGTGGTGTCGGAGTAAGTATACAATTCACCACTCCCTTTGCTGGGCGTGAGTATCGTAAAGGGCGAATAGGGATTACAATATGCATATAACGGCTATGCAAGAGAAGGAAAACTCGATATAAAGCTATACGCCAACCCAACTGACCAGCGTGGTACAGTATTTCAATGTCCCTCCCATTGTAGCGGGGGCTCGAGCCCAGTAGTAAGACAGATATGAACCGTGACCACGCTGGTACGCCACCACATACACCCGTACCATTATAAAGAAAATAAAAAAGAGAGAAACACAAAATCTACATCATAATACATAAATATTTATACACAGATATACTTTTATATCATCATTATCATCTCTGCTCATATACGTCCCACTGCTGGGCTCGAGCCTCCTCTACAATGGGAAGGAAATTCACCTACTATATCAAGCTAGTCAGACGGGTTGGTATAGGGTTTTCTTTCAAGTTCTTACACAGTTGTTACATGCATAAATAATCTATCCCTTAGTTGTCTTTTACGACACCTACGGGTAAAGGGGTGGTCAATTGTATTCTTATTCCGTCACCACACGGATACTTTTATATACTCACAAATAAATACAGGGATAATTATCACTGAATGGATGACTTAATATATAGTATCAAAATTACAGATTGCAGGGTATATATAATTATAGGGTGATTATAGTAGGGATTGTTGGCGGCAGACGACGTACATTTATTTCATTAATGCTTCATACTAAAAATATTCACAAAGAAACAAAGCTCTTAACAAATAAATAAATTTTAAGGTTTCATCACGTTTTTACAACTTGAACGAGATAAATTGTCCGTAATGTCAGGATAGTAAAAAAATAAAACACGGAAACATCTCAATGTTTATTTTATTTTATACTAGCAACCCGCGCTCGCCTCGCTTTGCTTTCAGTAGCCTTACCCGCGTAGTGCCCGTTCCCGTGGGAATACCGGGGTAAAATATAGCCTATGTTACTCTCTGATATTATAGCTTTCCATTGGTGAAAGAATTTTTGAAATCAATTTGGTGGTTTAAGCATGAAAACGTAACAAACAAACAAACTTACTTTCGCATATATAATATTAGTAAGGTTATCCTCATTTTTCGTACGTTTTTCATGACCAAGCGCCTACCAAATGTTATTCCAGCTTAAGGATGTAATGACCAGACGGCATCAGGCGGAGTTGGCCCAAATAGCTTTAAACTCTTAGTCATCCTTTATGTCACCCACGAGAAATATCAGGGTTGACTGTATTCGTAACTACCATCATACAGCAAAAGAAAAAACATAAAACCAATATTAAAACACGATACAATAAATATATTGCTAAAAATAGAAAATAAGAAATTATAAATTAATCATTCCATGTGGTGATGGAGTAAGAATACAATTCACCACTCCCTTGCCCGTGGATGTCGTAAAAGACGACTAAGGGATATAATACGCATATAACATCTATGCAAGAGAAGGACAACTCGAAATGAAACCAACCAACCATACAACCAACATGTCTGATCAGCATGGTATAGTAAGTCAAATTCCCTCCCATTGTGGAGGAGGCCCGAGCCCAACAGTGGGACGTATGTGGGCTGCGATAATGATGACGATGATAAAATTAATCATAATAAGATATAGTAACGTAATGACGGGCTAAGAACACTATTTGCCTCCGTCTATTTCTTACCCGGGTATTACTTATGAAACGATTACGAGGAAAGCTTGAAACTAAACCCTATACCAATAAATTAGATCAGAGTGGTACAGTAAGTTAATTTATTTACTCATAATGAAGAATAGTTCTCGCAAGATGTAGGGTGTAAAAATGAAATGAGATAATGCCAGGTTTTCTTTAATGTGAAGTTGGAACTAAGCCTTTGAAGTAAACATAAACTGACAAATTAATTAACCTATTTTTTTTTGTGGGTGTGCTGCGGTCGGTGCGCCTCCGCACCACTCCGTCCGGGGCGACAGATGGGCTTAAGCACGCAACTCCCGCAACCCACCCGAAAACCACGTCGCCTTCGTCGTTGGGCCACCCACCGGAGCAGGGTTAACTTGTCATGGAAGGAGAGCACCCCGTGCCGCCTTTCCAACCACTGCATCAGCACCGGCCGGAAGGCCTCCACCGTTCGCACCCCGAACCGAAGCCTCTCCAGCCGGACCGCCCAACGGGCAATGACGTCTCGGCGGGCGTCGACGCGCCAGGCCGTGAGATCCCTTAACGAGACCACACCGCCCCCCGCTCGCACCCCTCGTCACCCGCCGATACAGTCCGGCGAGCATCTCCGCCTCCAGGTCCCACGAGAGAGTCCCGGCCAATAGGCACGCTGCCTCCCTCGCCACCGTGCGGTATCCGCGGATGGCCCTGACCGCCATGACTATCTGTGGTCGCCACAGAAGGGCCCTAAGTCGGACGGTCATGGACCCCGCCCACACCGGTGCGCCGTACAAGGCCATCGACCGGATGACCCCCGCGTACAGCCGTCGGAAATTAATTAACCTATGTAGGTATTTAAAAGCTATTTTTGAAATTTATTTATTTACATGTATATAAATCCGTATAGTGACAGAGTAACAGTACAATTTACCCTTTCTTGGCCTTAGGTGTCGTAAAAGGCAACTGAAGGATATAAGGAAGGATTATAAGGATACAAGATCCAAATAAAAAATATACAAAACTAGCATTGCCCTGCAGTTTCACCCGCAGTTCCTCTTCCCGTGGGAATATCGGGTTAAGTTATAGCCTATGTGTTATTCTGATATGTAAGCTATATTATTGTGAAGTTTCATCAAAATCCATCAGTAGTTTTTGCGTGAAAGAGCAACAAACATCTTCACATTTTCACATCCTCACATAATCACAAACTTTCGCGTTTATAATATTAGTAGGATTTTTTTTTTGGGGGGTGGGCTGCGGTCGGCGCGCTCCTTGCGCCACTCCGTCCGGAGCGACAGAGGGGCGTAAGCACACACACCCGCAACCCACCCAAGTGCACGTCGCCTTCGTCGTTGGGCCGACCACCGGAGCAGGTTTCCCTTGTCATCAGTGGTCGGTCCGACGGAATACCCCCTATTTGGGGTACCCTCCCATCGACCGACGTCCCCCCCTCGGGGAGGACGTCGGTCGGCCTCTCGGCGGGCTAGGGTGGCATGAGGCGCGCCTACGCCGCCTACGCTCCTCGCGCAGGCGAGCCGCCGCCTCCTTCCGCGAGATCACTGCCTCGCAGAAGGCTGCGACCGCGTCCAAATTCCTGACAGGTCAGGTCGGCACCGATGATTGCGACGAGTTCACGGTGCTGCACTGCCCAAGCGGCGCAGACCTCGAGCGTATGCTGCGTCGTGTCCTCGTCGCAAATATTAGTAGGATAAAGCAAACTCAATTACGATAATGAAGAAGAGAAATTGACCTTTATGCTGCTTAGACGAGTCAGTATAGGGTTTCATTTCGAGTTGTCCTTCTCTTGCATAGATGTTATATGCGTATTATATCCCTTAGTCGTCTTTTACGACATCCACGGGCAAGATAGGGAGTGGTGAATTGTATTCTTACTCCATCACCACACGGAATGATACATTTATATTTTCTTATTTTTGTATTTTTAGCAATATATTTATTGTATCGTATTTTAATATTGGTTTTATGTTTTTCTTTTGCTGTGTGATGGTAGTTACGAATACCGAATGCAAATTGACCTACTATGCTACTTAGACCAGTCAGTATAGGGTTTTATTTCGAGATTTCTTTCTCTCTAGATATTCATCGTCTTTAACAACGCCCACAAACAAAGTACCACACGGCGAATTTTCGTATATAATATGTATATCATGTTAACTGAAGTGGCAATGGGCAGGCCACATCGCTCGACGAATCGACAGCCACTGGGAAAGAAAGGTTCTTGAGTGCCGATCACTTATTGGACGACAAAGTATAGTACGCCAACTAGGTAGACCGACGGCCTGGTGTAAATTGTTGGGCGTCGTTGAATGCAGGCGCCAGAGAACGACACTATGCGACATAACATGAAAGAGGTCTACGTCCAGCAGTTGGCAGCGAAAGGCTGAAAGGATGATGATTATAATCGTATGTGTGTATAATCTGTGTGGTAGCAGAGTAAGAATACAATTCACCACCCCCTTCCTTGTTTTTGGATGTCGTAAAAGACGACTAAAAAATCTAATAAGCAGGTAACATCTATGCGAGACAAAGAAAACTCAAAATAAAGTCCTATACCAACCTGTCTGACCAACATGCTATAATAGATGTATGTCTCCCATCGTGGAGGAGGCTCGAGCCCAGCAGTGGAGCATTTATGAACTGAAATGTGAAGATTAACGTCTTTTAGTCATCATTTTATATAATCACATATATTAAACATCGTTATGGAATTTAGTATAATTTATAGTATAAAAGGTAACACAAAGCAGATCTTGCACTGAATTTATATTCCTTTTGATAAATGACATAAAATTTGCTTATATTAAGAGACACATTAATCTTGAATGATGGAGTCTCTCACAGATAGATTATTATATCTTACAATTTAATTATTTTTATTATTCTCTTAATAAATGAATGTAATAAAGCATTAGATTATTTTTTGGGACTCGACTTATATATTTATCGACTATGAAAATGTATTATTAATAAAACAATTTTTTCAAATTTTATCGAGTTTGTATTTGATTTATGATTCCTTTCCCAATATTTTACAGAGTTCATGGTCACAGGCGGACACAGTCACGATAAAATCCGTAAAAATAGTTTTATTTACAATGTGTAATACTTGCGTAAACAACAGTAATCATTATAAAAATTTGTATAAAACTAACTGACCCAACAGACGTTGTTCTGTTTAAATCGAAAAAAATAATAAAAGGAATTCTCCTTGAGATCGATCGCAGCGCTACCTACCGGGGCCAATTTTGAATCTAAACCATTCTCGAATCTCTTTGAACACACACAAAAAAATTTCATCAACATCGGTCCAACGTCGCACTCACGAGTTCGGCCTCTCTGCGGATGGCGGACTAACTCCCGATCCATCCACCCGCGACCTGGGTTAGGGCGACATCAGGCGCAGGTTCTCGTGCCTGCGCCGCCCAATGCGCCGGTGGCGGAGCGTGTCGTGGCGGAACAATGCCTCCCGAGCAAGCTCCACTGCCTCCTTCTGTAAGACAACTGGGAGGTAGCGGCGATCGCATCCCATCCTGACGCTGTCAAGCATCGTTCAATCGATGGTCCTCAGCGTCAGGTTGACACCGATAGTTGCAACGAGTTCACGGGAAGGCCACCTAAGACAATAATTGGATAACGGTGGTCACCACAAATGGCGGCAGAGAATTTCAATTGGGCAAGTTATAGAGCTGCAAGCCGACATTTCCGTCCTGGATGGTTTGTGTTTAGGTGGGGTGTGACCGGACAGCCCGTCGTAACAAAATAAAAAAATATTAGATAACTTTAAGCTTATATGAAACGTTAATCATGAAGTAAATATAATTTCATAAGTTCCTAAAATAATCCTTACTAATCCTTATCCTTACTAATATTATAAATGCGAAAGTAACTCTGTCTGTCTGTCTGTCTGTCTGTCTGTCTGCTACGCTTTCACGACTAAACCACTGGACCGATTTTGATGAAATTTGGTACAGAGATGGACTAAAGCTTGAGAAAGGACATAGGCTACTTTTTATCGCGAAAAAATGGGTATAAGGGGTTGAAATAGGGGATGACATTTTGTATGGAAATTCGTCATTTTCGATGATCGAACCACAAATCTTTGTATTGAGGCACCTAATAATAAATAAATAAATATTCGCTCAAGCGTTTTGGAAATTCCATTTACATGGGGATGAAATTCAACCCCTAAAATACCAAAAAGCATACAGCCGAAACCACTGGACCTAGAAACGTATTATTTCTACACTATCGTATTTCTTGGGGTGCACGAGCACTAGCAAAGGATTTTTGGAAATTCACCCCCTTAAGGGGGTGAAAAACATATAGTCTTTCGCGTCTAAACCGATTTTGATGAAATTTGGTACAGAGATGGACTAAAGCTTGAAAAAGGATATAGGCTACTTTTTATTGCGAAAAAATGGGTAATAAGGGGTTGAAATAGGGGATGACATTTTGTATGAAAATTCGTCATTTTCGATGATCGAACCACGAATCTTTGTATTGAGGCACCTAATAATAAATAAATAAATATTCGCTCAAGCGTTTTGGAAATTCCATTTACATGGGGATGAAATTCAACCCCTAAAATACCAAAAAGCATACAGCCGAAACCACTGGACCTAGAAACGTATTATTTTTACACTATCGTATTTCTTGGGGTGCACGAGCACTAGCAAAGGATTTTTGGAAATTCACCCCCTTAAGGGGGTGAAAAACATATAGTCTTTCGCGTCTAAACCGATTTTGATGAAATTTGGTACAGAGATGGACTAAAGCTTGAAAAAGGATATAGGCTACTTTTTATTGCGAAAAAATGGGTAATAAGGGGTTGAAATAGGGGATGACATTTTGTATGAAAATTCGTCATTTTCGATGATCGAACCACGAATCTTTGTATTGAGGCACCTAATAATAAATAAATATATATTCGCTCAAGCGTTTTGGAAATTCCATTTACATGGGGATGAAATTCAACCCCTAAAATACTAAAAAGCATACAGCCGAAACCACTGGGCCTAGAAACGTATTTTTTTTTACACCATCGTATTTCTTAGGGTGCACGAGCACTAGCAAAGGATTTTTGGAAATTCACCCCCTTAAGGGGGTGAAAAACATATAGTCTTTCACGTCTAAACCGATTTTGATGAAATTTGGTACAGTGATGGACTAAAGCTTGAGAAAGGATATAGACTACTTTTTATTGCAAAAAAATGTGTATAAGGGGTTGAAATAGGGGATGACATTTTGTATGGAAATTCGTCATTTTCGATGATCGAACCACGAATCTTTGTATTGAGGCACCTAATAATAAATAAATAAATATTCGCTCAAGCGTTTTGGAAATTCCATTTACATGGGGATGAAATTCAACCCCTAAAATACTAAAAAGCATACAGTCGAAACCACTGGGCCTAGAAACGCATTTTTTTTTACACCATCGTATTTCTTGGGGTGCCCGGACGGAGTGGTGCGAGGAGCGCGCCAACCGCAGCCCAACCCAAAAAAAAAGGGGGTTGAAAAGCATATAGCCTTTCACGTCGAAACCATTTAACCGATTTTGATGAAATTTGGTACAGAGATGAACTAAAGCTTGAGAAAGGATATAAGGCTACTTTTTATCGCGAAAAAATAGGTATAAGGGGTTGAAATAGGGGAAAGTATTTTCTTTTTACGTCATCTTATTTCTTGGGGTACACGAGCACTAGCAAAGGATTTTTGGAAAATCACCCCCTTAAGTGGGTGAAAAGCGTATAGACGAAACTCTTGGAGCTAGGAACGTAAAACTTACTATGCAATTCTCTTTCTTTTGTTGTAAGTGAGCTCTAAGAAATTATTTTATTAAAATCAACTCCTAAAGGGGTGCAAAATATATAGCCCAAATCATTAGGCCTAGAAACATGGAATTTTGTATAAAGTTTCCTTTCTTGGGGAAAGAGAGATTTTTGCAATTTTAGCCCTAAAGGGGTGAAAAGTGTTTAACCGAAATCACTGAGCCTAAGAAGGATCATTTTAGTACACGGTCGGCTTTCTTGGATTACCCCCAGATTTTCTTAGTGCTCACTTACCAAGCACTATGAAACAAGTTTTGGCAAGGATAAGCGAGCTCTAACAAAGAATCTCTTCTGCCATCGTAGATATATTGCAAAGATTCTAGCAACATTTTATGACCTGGCGCACGACATTGTTGGCCAGACGGCATCACCGGTCCAGGTCGATGTAAATCTTTGTCTTAGTAGTATTTTGCGATACCCACGAACAATGAAAGCGTGGTAATATTTCTAGCAGCTACCAGACAGTAAGTTACAATCAAGATATTATTCCAATTTTCTATCTCTACAAATAAATAAATTTGATGCGTCTGTTTGTCTATCAAAATAATAGGTTTTATTTATGCTCACACAATACGGTCTAAATTTTTTTGTCTGTCTGTCTATTCGTTACAGGTAATCTTCAAAATGGCTGGACCGATTGATTATATTTTACCATCAGGTCTACCAGTCGTACATAAGGAATAACTTAGACTATATTTTATCCCAGGTTATATTTTATCCCGGTGTGGCTGAATTAAGTCGATTTTAAAATTATTTCACTAATGGAAAGCTATTTTTAAGCGAGTAACATATTTAAGCTATTTTTATCCCGATATTCCTACGGGATCGGGTACAATGTCGGTGAAATCACGGGAATTTAATGGTTTTAAAAATTAATTCACTAATGAAAAGCTATATCATCAGTAAATACTATATAAAGGCTATTTTCATCCCGGTATTTGCCCAGGAACGAGAACTATACCGGGGGATGTCGACCAATTTTTAAAATTCTTTCACCAATGGAAAGCTACCTATGTTATTAGCGAGTAACATAGGCAATTTATATCTCTGATATTTCTGGGATTTATATATTTTTTTTTTACCTATGTAAATTTATAATATCAGCGAGTAACATAGGCATTTTTTTTATCTCGGTATTGGCATGGGAATTTCTACGTGAATGAAACTGCGGGTGTTTGATTGATATAATTTTTTTTTCACCAATGGAAAAGTACGTTATCAGAGACTAAAGAAAGGCATATTTATCATCGTATTTGCACGGCAATCTGAACTACAAGGCTGGAAGTAATATTCAAATGTGAAAGTTTGTGAAGATATTTGGATGTTTGTTACTCAATCACGCTTAAACTGTTGAGCAGATTTGGATGAAAATTGACACGTAGATAGAGTATTTCTTAAATTAAGAAATGTAATACTCTTTATGCCGATAATATTCTTTGCGATAATAGTTCAATATGCAAGTAAATTTTTACGCGGGCGAAGCCGCGGGCAAAAGCTAGTATAATATAACTAGCTGACCCAACAGACGTTCTGTTCAAATAAGCGTCACCTACTGGGTCCAATTGTGAATCTAAACCTTTCTCGAATCCCCTTGAATATGCACAAATCATCGGATCAGCCGTTAGGAGGAATTCAGTGACGTACACAAGAAATTTATATATAAAGACTAGCCGTTCCCGCCCGCTTCGCTGGACGAATTTTAAAAGGAAATAAATTAAATTTTATATGTAATTTTAATTTTTTTTTATTTCTATCTTTATTATTCTCTTTCATTTTCAATTTTAATGTTATTTTATTTATATTTTTAAGTTAGAGCTGAATGTACGTCAATGTAGATCAATAATATTATTTTCCGGGCATTTTCTAACTTCCTTCTTTATTTTTTCAATCTTCTCCTTTTTTCCCTTGTTCCTTCATCCTTCCCCTTATCCACTTCTTCGTCTACTCTTCCTTCTGTGAATTTTTCGTCTTCTATTTCAGTTGATTCCGTTGCGATTTCTTTTTCATGTGACGGGGTTGTATTAAAATTAAATGTAATTATTATGATTTATGTTCTGAATTAATAAATAGAAAATTTCTTTTTAATTTCCACTCCTGCTGTTTTTTCGCCTGTTGAGCAGGCCACCAACCAAACGCATCATTCGTTCTTGTTATTTTCTCTTAAAGTAAGTTCGTATTCGCAACCCCCTGTGGGGGCTATCGTAAAATTCATTCATAGACTATTTCTACATCTCTTACAGAAGATTCCTACCAAATATGGAGTTTCTAGGAGCTATAGTTTAAAAACAGGAATTGTTCACTGTTAATGTCCCCGTAGTCCCCTTTAGGGGATGAATTTCTGGCTTATGCCGAACGTGGGCGGACCGAGCGCTACGTGCCGACAGCTGTACACGGGGGTCATCCGGTCGATGGCCCTGTACGGCGCACCGGTGTGGGCGGGGTCCTTGACCGTCCGACTTAGGGCCCTTCTGTGGCGACCACAGAGGATCATGGCGGTCAGGGCCATCCGCGGATACCGCACGGTGGCGACGGAGGCAGCGTGCCTATTGGCCGGGACTCCCCCGTGGGACCTGGAGGCGGAGATGCTCGCCGGATTGTATCGGCGGGTGACGGGGGTGCGAGCAGAGGGCGGTGAGATCTCGTTAAGGGAGCTCACCGCCTGGCGCGTCGACGCCCGCCGAGACGTCATTGCCCGTTGGGCAGTCCGGCTGGAGTGGCCTCGGTTCGGGGTGCGAACCGTGGAGGCCTTCCGGCCGGTGCTGATGCAGTGGTTGGAAAGGCGGCACGGGGTGCTCTCCTTCCGACTGGTGCGGGTGTTGACGGGGCATGGGAGCTTCACCAAATACCTGCACAGGGTCGTAAGGAGGGAGAGTACACCGTCCTGTCACCACTGCGATTGCGACGAGGACACGGCGCGCCACACGCTCGAGGCCTGCGCGGCTTGGGCAGTGCAGCGACGTGAACTCGTCGCAATCATCGGTGCCGACATGACGCTGCCGGCCATCGCTAGGGCGATGGTCGACAGCGTCGGGAATTGGGACGCGGTCGCAGCCTTCTGCGAGACAGTGATCTCGCAGAAGGAGGCGGCGGATCGTCTGCGCGTGGAGCGCAGCCTCGATGAGGAGATCCGCCGCCGGCGACTGGGGCGGCGTAGGCGCAACTATCTGCGCCTCATGCCGCCCTAGCCGAGGCCGCGAGTGACGTGACCGGGGATTAGTCCGTCACCCGCCGAGAGGCTGACCGCGTGAGGAAAGACCGACGTCCTCCCCGAGGGGGGAGTGGTGCGGAGCCCACCCACACAAAAAAAAAAAAAAAAAAAAAAAAGGTATGAATTTCTTAAAATCCGTTTTTAACTGACTTCTACATAACAAAAGTAATATTCCTATAAAGTTTCACGTTTGTAAGTCCTATGGTGCCCGAGATTTCGTGATAAGTAACTATATAGATTCGAATCCTTCGATTATCTTCGGAATTTTTAACTTGTTAGCAGACTTTTTAAAATTTTCTTACATACAAACCTTCTCCTGACAATTCTGAAGACAACAAAAAAATTTGCTCAATCGGTCCAGCTGTTCTCAAATGATACTCGGACATAGATGCGGCATTTTACTTTTATCAAAAAATGGGAGTAGGTGTGCAGGGGTGCGTGGAAGTGCGCGAGAGTGTGTGAGTAGATTCTTATCTGAATGTAAAAGAACATAACCCGTTTAATGTACTCCGTTGAAATCCATGAACACAAAAGAATCAAGAGAAAATGATTGTCTTTTGTTTTTATTAGCGGGAAAAATGTTCATAAAAGTGAAATAGCAATAAAAAATGAAGGAAGGTTGGAATTCGAAAAATAAATAGCCATAAACCATCTAGGATAAATTTCGCATCGAATGGTGGTAGTTTCATATCGATACGATCAGTGGTTTAGGCGTAAAAGACACTCAAACAAAAACCATTTTCATCTATATCTATACCAATAAATAAAATTAGAGTGTCTGTTTGTAATGTCAAAATAATAGGCTTTTTTCATGCTCACACGGTTATTTGCACGACACCTATGCCTAAAATAGCAATTAAAAAATTTTTGTCTGTCTGTCTGTCTGTCTGTTTGTTCCGGGTAATCTTCAAAAGGGCTGGACCGATTTCAAAAATTCTTTCACCAATGGAAAGCTATAATATCAGGGCGTAAACTAGGCTATATTTTATCCCGGTATTCCCATGGGAACGGGAACTACGCCGGTAAAACGACTATAACCTATAACCGAAGCGAAGCGAGGGCGGTTTGCTAGTTATATATATATCCGGAGGTCTCTATATCCGAAATCAGTTTTTCTTTAACAATAAATGTTCGTCTAGGAGCGATTTTCACAAGTTTAAGAAACACTGTTTACTCACTGGAAATAGCTACGTAACTGATTCATAATTTTAACATCGCGCACATGCTAAGTAACGCTACACACAAACAAAGCATTTGACCATGTGCGAATATAAACAAAGGATAAGAAAGCTTAATAGTTAAAGCTTATGAATGACACTTTATGCCTTTGTCGACTCAGTCGCAACATCCGAAAGGAATTTCTAGGAATCTGTCCCAATAGTTCATAAAAATAAGTCGGTATACCCGAATTAGGCGTTATATCCGGAGTCGCTATAACCGAATGAATTTCCTACGAATGTATGCTTTAAATTCTAGGGACGCAAGTTCGACGTCGCTATAACCGAAAAGTCGTTACAACCGAGGTCATTATTAATGAAATCCACTGTATACACATATAATTACAATTGATTTACACATATAATTTACAACACAACTGGAACAGTATTCGATTTTTAAAAAGTTTGTTTACCAAACGCTTTTTAATAAATACCTCCTGATATCAATACTATACTTTGGACTTAAATAAACAAGTGACATAAAACCTGTATTAATTTTAATTCTCATCCTCTTTTTTTATAGTGTTAGGCTATATAATCTAGACACAGCAGCTCAATTCGTACGAAGTGACAGAACATCGTGCGTCCCAAACCCTACCATATCCCCTCCACATCACTATTGAACTAGCCACTGGTACCGATTCTTTAACGGTGATGAATTTCTCATCCTCCTTGCCTTATCTGTATTTACTCGTATATAGAAGAGCCACTTTCTCATCCTTCAATACAGATAGAAGTAGAAAACAATGCTGCAGAGGATGGCTAAATTTCAAGAGTCGCAAGTATAATTTCATCTTATCTTGGGATAGCAATCGTTGGTTGCTCTTGTCGATTTTTACAAAATCCAGAAATAAAGCTATCTATATTACATACTAGCAACCCGCCCTCACTTCGCTTCGGTTTTAGTCGTTTAATCCCCGCAGTTCCCGTTCCCGTGGGAATATCGGGCTAAAATATAGCCTAGTTTACGCCCTGATAGTATAGCTTTCCATTGGTGAAAGAATTTTTGAAATCGGTCCAGCTGTTTTGAAGATTACCCGGAACAAACAGATAGACAGACAGACAAAAAATTTTTAATTGCTATTTTAGGCATAGGTGTCGTGCAAATAACCGTGTGAGCATGAAAAAAGCCCATTATTCTCACATTACAAACAGACACTCCAATTTTATTTATTGGTATAGAATAAATACATAACCATACTACTAACACTTATATTGCGCGTGACTGTCGTAAAAGGCGACTAAGACCTTTATATCTTTGTAGATATTTTCCAGGTGGATATAAATACCTACCTAGATACTCTATACCCAGGCGGGTCAACTCTATCTGATGCTCATGTCAACCTACATTTCCAAGGAAGGTTAACGTCAGGCAGGAGACCGGTGATAAAACTATTGTCAAAACTGTTGCACGTATACTACGAAAGAACATATTGATCCCCAAGTAATTAGGCTAAGAGCAAAATTATAATGATGACGTAGACATGGCGGAAACTTAGTTAACAACACTTGGTATCTTACATATGAAATCTTATGTTATGGAAATTAAAAAGAGCAGCTTATATAAATGTTGCATTACCCTGTTTATGGTAGAATCTATCTACCACTTCAACAGGACATCCGGCGGGGGAGACAGCAAACGTCACACATATAGTAAAGCATTGCCCAGCTAGAGATAGGTACAACATGTTGGTTATCTTTGTAATAATTAAAGCTAATGTTAATAAATAACAATAGTAACAGAAAGTATATGTTTCATTATGGAGACAACACAACAAAACAACCCTATCTAATATATCCGATGCAATACTTTTATTTTTATATAGTTAATTTTGTTTCCAATACATACCTGACGATAAACAAATAGCTGGCCTGAAATATTAGTGCGAAACAGATACATTTATTTTGCACGCAACGTGACCGAAATTTTGAGAGTTCTGCACATAGGGAAATAGTAATACTTGGTTCGATATTTACATTTCACAAATTTCTTACCCCTTTTATATAAGCGCTTGATTTATATTTTACTAAATTATAATGAATATTATTTTTACGACTTTTTTTAAATATTGGCTAATACATGTATCATTAACCCTATATATATAAAAAAACTTTATTACGTCTAGCATTTTATAGTTAAAATACACTTTTTTTAATAGAGCGGTTTGGCAAGGCGTCTGAGGCGACAGAAGGGCGGTATGTGAAACTTATCGTCTCTCGTCTCTCAGCCTTTTGAGCAGCTCTTGGAAAATGCTCCATTTGACTCGAAAATGGCATGTTATGGTTGTAATAATTCAATTTCACTGCTGACAATTATCCCTAAATTATTCAGAAACTATAAGTGCTGGTTAACCGCAGTATTTTTTACTAAATTGATTAAACTAATCATGTAGTGAAAGACTGAAACATCACCTGATACATATATCAAGGGATGCGATTCGCAGACGACTATTGATCAATGACTTATTGCATACAAACATCTTATATTCTTTAAAACCGAGAAATATTAAGCCGCCAATTGTTCTTATTGGATATTTCGAACCAAAGATCTGTATCGGTGAACCCCATAAACCCTTATAGAAAAATGCGTAAGAAAATTCTCTCCGCTTTCATAAAAGCAATTAATCTATACCAATAAATAAAATTGGAGTGTCTGTTTGTAATGTCAAAATAATAGGCTTTTTTCATGCTCACACGGTTATTTGCACGACACCTATGACTAAAATACAGATTAAAAATGTTTTGTCTGTCTGTCTGTCTGTCTGTCTGTTTGTTCCGGGTAATCTTCAAAACGGCTGGACCGATTTCAAAAATTCTTTCCCCAATGGAAAGCTATAATATCAGGGCGTAAACTAGGCTATATTTTATCCCGGTATTCCCACGGGAACGGGAACTACACGGGTAAAACGACTAAAACCGAAGCGAAGCGAGGGCGGGTTGCTAGTATAATTCATAAAATCTTTCGCCAAAATATCCATTCCTAAATGATAACAATGGAGTAATAACGAAGTGAAAAAGCAACTAGTTATTAAAAATCCAAAGAGGTTCAATTTAATGGTCTATGATTCAGATCGACGGCAATAAAGGTAATAGAAACGAGGCGTCTAACTGGCCGATAAATTATACTCCCATTTTACTGAATAATTAATTTCTCGAGACCACGAGCTAACCGTCTTTAACAGGAAAAGCTTTCAAATACATAACATTTAAAACGAGAATCTACTGATTTATGGCTTTACATTGCACAGCCTAAAGATCTCTGGCAAGAAATTGTTTGTGTAAGTAAATTTAAATGTTTATTCGAGTATTATACATATCAAATAAGCTTATTAAAACGGCTTTTATTACATGCTGCTTTAATTTTTGCTATGCGAACATATTTGCCAGAAATCAGTATCATGAGCAAATTAGGGTTTTCTCTTTCATTTATTTCAACTCCTGTACTTCCCAGTAATGGATCTGGTCTCCTCCAAAATAGGAGTGAAATTGACCCACTATACTACGCTGCGCTGAACAGACTTGTTGGTATAGGATTTTATTTCAAGTTTTCCTTCTTGCATAGGTGTTAATTTGTGTAAATACACACGTGTATGTCACTGAACTCCTCCTAAACGACTGGTCCGATGTTCACGAATTTTTTTGTGTATGTTTAAAGGGATTCGAGAATGGTTTAAATTCACAATTGGACCCGGTAGATGGCGCTTTATTTGAACCTAACAACATCTGTTGGGTCAGCTAGTATTCTTATATAAAACTAAAAGACATAGAAACTAGGTCTCAAAATATCGCCCTCATAAAAGCCTCAAAGTCGTTAGCATGCTATGGACAAGGCTACGTTGGAGATTTCACTGCGTAATTTAAATCCGGTTTACGGTAGTCCGTAGAAGAACGGGTGTAACTTACATAGGCCAAAGGCAGTTTGGCAGGCTACATCGTGCGTCGAATCGTTGTCGGTTGGGGAAGAACGATTGTTCGTTGGGGAAGAAAGGTTCTTAAATGGCGACTACGAATCGGACGACACAACATATGACGACCCCCCCACTAGATGGATTTATTCATTTTTTCATTCATCACAGCTGACGTACATTCCATTGCTGGGCTCGAGCTTCCTCTGCAAAGGAAGGTAAATTGACCTACTATACCACGCCTGTCAAACGGGATGGTCTTTACCAACCAGCAGGGAAATCGAAATTAAACCCTTTGGTTTAATTTCGATTTCCCTGCTCTTGCATAGATGTTATACACATATTATATCCCTAAGTCGTCGTTTACGATACCCACAGGCAAGATAGGTGGTGAATTCTATTCTTACTCCATCACCATACGTCATACAAACGTCTACGGTCTAATGGAAGGATGGATGACTGGAATAAGGTACCATTGTTTTATTAAAACTTCAATATAAGTACTTGAAATTCAATAGATTATGTAAATTTAACCTAAAGAAAACCATGAAAAATTCTCACAAGCTTAGATTCCAACAATGGCTGCCGTTTGAAATAATTCGTTACTCTACTTCCCTTTAAAATATTTAGAGCATTCTTTTAATTTGTTGGCGAAATCTTTACCTATTTAAACTAATAAAATTGTGAATTTGTACACCATGATAATATCAAAGACTTATACTTCCACTTATACCGAAATATCTTGTTTGAGAAAGTTTTACGGTCTCAAATTGCCATCTAAACCACCAACTATTAAAACTATGTGAGAATTTCCTCATAATCTATTACTTTCCTTGGAGGAAATGTAAAACGATCCTGCGCTTTAACTTTCGCCAGTCCTATCATATTACCAGTCAATAAAGCTATAAGAGTTAATGTGTTGAAGAGTGTTCCAGTGTAACTGTATATATGTACTTGGATTTTGAGATCTTTACTCTTTAAGTGTCGAACTAACGACTAGTCTTTATAGCCGCCTTATTACACTAAAAAGGGATGAGAATTTAATATGTAAAAATAAATAAATTAAATCGTTAGCCCTTGAAAGTCGTAATCGTAATGAGACTGTCGACTTTGTTGTCCACTAGTAAATTGCCGCGAATTCACGCGCGTAGTTTCAGTTCTCATGGTGATACCAGAATAAAATATAGTCTAAATTGATCCGTATATAGGCAGAACCTAGTAGTAAAATATTATCAAAATCAAAACAGCCGTTTTGAAGACTGCCCGGAATATACAGACAGACAAACAATATTTTTGAGTGGTTTTTATACATAAGAGTAGTATAAATAACCATGTGAGCATCAATAATACTTATTATTGTGACATTACAAACAGACACTTCAATTTTATTTATTTGTCTAGCTAAGTTTATCACTATAATATTTTTCTCAAACATGTTTGGGAATTCGAGCATTATTGTGAAAACCTTCTTCAAGATAAATCGAAATTACTGTACTGACCAAATACATGCGAGCAGCGGCCGGCAAAAAATGTAAGAAAATCCATAGCTGTCGTGTTTTAACGGCCAAATTATATGTACATGTAAATTCATATGCATCGTGTATTTTTAAACTGCAAGAATTTAGCCAAAACATGGCAACCAAGAAGGCAACTTATCAGAATTTTATTTAAATTTCGAACTGGCTTGAAAAAGAAACCTGTTTGATAAAAGAAAATAAATGAACCCTTTGGCGCGTGAATAATATTGCGAAGACAATGAGTGTAATGAACTTACTTTAACACCACCTGAAATACAAGAGGCGGCTTATGAATGCTATTATAATAGAAAAGAGCTATAATAGAAAACTTGTAAATGTAAGTCGTATCTATTTTTAAATAAAAAGTTCTACTTAGTACTACTTAGTTTTAATTTCCGCACATTATTTGAGAAAAGTACTAAACTAGATTGACCCGGACCAACTCCATCTGCTACCATTTGGGTCAACGATTACATTCCCAAGGAGGGTTGACGTCAGGCAGGCGGCCGGTCATAAAAGTCATTGCCGAAACTTTTTGCAATATGTCAAAACAGATGACATATTTCGTCGACCCCAAGTAATTGGGATAAGAGCAAGATGATGATGATTTGAGAAAAGTACTATATAAGTCTTGGCCAAAATCAGGCATTGATGCACTTACGTATATGTGCTTCGGCTTTGCCTCAGTCCACATTTACCCGTTCGTCCATCAATGCCTATTTTGATGCCCGCTACGGTTATGTACTATGAATGTATGACGCAGTTCTTAATATCATTATTCTACGCTCAATCATCACGGAGAATAATTATTTATGGTGTCCATATATTTATATTTGATTTATGTACGATTTTATATTTATTAATTTCGAAATGACACGAAAATTTATTCCTTAGTGCAGAATAAAGAATTAAAAAAATGGTACCAGAAACAGTTAAAAGTTTTCATCGACATTAAAGTTGTTAAACTGCAAGAAAATAAATAACTCGAAGAAGCTTTGTAATATTGCGTTTCACAGTACGATTACCAAGGTGCAATACCGCTTTCGATTTCTGGCAAACATCCAACTTATAACACCTGTAACAAAGAATATTCATTTATGATCAAATCTATTACGCGGATTCCCTGGAATGAATAAAAATATTATAGATATTTATATTTTCTGACAATCTGAAGAACTAAAATGATATACAATAAGTATTGAAATAAAAGACACACATATATGGACATAGAAGTCAGACATAGAAGGTTATGAATAAAATGAAATTAAAATTTTTGAGTAACCGCGAAACGAACGAAAATGAAAAGGAACATGCTAAAAGAAAGTAAGCATCACTTCCTCGTCATCAGGATAAATAAATAGAATAAATCAAGAAAATCCGATAAGCCCAATTTGATGAGTTTACTAATAGATAAAATTGCCGTGTGGTGGCGGAGTAAGAACACTATTCACCACTCCCTATCTTGTCCGTGGATGTCGTAAAAGACGACTATGAGATATAATATGCACATAACATCTGTGCAAGAGAAGGAAAACTCGAAATGAAACCTTATATCAACATGTCTGACCAGCATGGTATAGTAGGTAAAATTCCTTCCCATTGTGGAGGAGGCCCGTGCCCAACAGTGGGACGTATGTGGGCTGCGATGATGATGATGACTAATAGATAATTCAGCACTTCATCAGAGTTAAATAATAGAGTTTATATAAATAATAGAGTTGGCTCTATAACGTCAGTTTCGAACAAAAAACCACACCATAATCAGATCATTCGTTTAGGAGTTACGATGCCATGGAGAGACACACAGACACGTGAAACTTATAATACCCCTCTCTTTGCGTAGGAGGTTAAATTTGGTTAATAAGCAATCTTATATATAACTGACAAGAATAACATAAACTAGAAGTAACCTCTTCTATTGTATACTAGCAATCCGCCCTCGCTTCGCTTCGGTTATAGGTTATAATCGTTTTACCCGCGTAGTTCTTGTTCCTGTGGGAGTACCGGGATAAAATATAGCCTAGTTTACGCCCTGATACTATAGCTTTCCATTGGTGAAAGAATTTTTGAAATCGGTTCAGCCGTTTTGAAGATTACCCGGAACAAACAGACAGACAGACAGACAGACAAAAATTTTTTTATTGCTATTTTAGGCACAGGTGTCGTGCAAATAACCGTGTGAGCATGAAAAAAGCCTATTATTTTGACATTACAAACAGACACTCCAATTTTATTTATTGGTATAGATGTATATTGAAAAAGTTATTGGCAACAGTTTTATGACGGCAACAATTCTATGCCTAACGTCAAACCTTATCGGAAATGTAATTGAATAACATAGAGTAGACCTATATTAAAATAATTAAAAAAATAAACAATTTTTCCAAATATGTTATCAGCGGTACTAACCTGCAGCCTGCAGATCAAGAGATCACTATTTATACTGTTAAAAACTTTCAAAATTTCTTAACAAACTTTAATTATAGGCATCATATTTATTATTGTACATCTATTTTTCGTTATTTTACTAAATTAAAGCACTATATTAATTTTATTTCATATTAAGATACCATTAACTAGCTTAGTCGTTATTTTAACTAAAACATACAATGTTCAGTTTTCATAAACAGTGTAAAGCTATCTTGAAGACCGCATTATATCTAATTTGAGAAAATAGAAATTGAATCGGCAATATATAAATCGGTGATACATATTTTCCGTGTGGTGACGGAGTAAGAATACAATTCACCACCTTATCTTGCTCGCGAGTATTGTAAAAGACGGCCAAGCTATAGAATATGTATATAATATATGCAAGAAATAAAATTGGAAAAAAAAATCCCCGAACCAACCCGTCTGTCCAGCGTGGTATCATCATCAAAAAATTAAAGGTGTTTCTACTAAGTAAAAGTTACTACAGTGTCAATGATTACTTAAATGACATCATTTAACTAGGTACCTAAATAGTAGTAGTAGTAAAAACATCCACATATAGATTAATTCTAATAATAAATAACAATAATCTAATAACAATAATCAAATAATAATAATTCAATTATATTAAGTAAATTAATAATTAATTTTAATAATAATTTTAATAATAACAATAATTCAAAAATAATAGTAAATTAATAATTAATTCTAATAATCAAATAATAATAATTCTATTAAATTAAGTAAATTAATAATAAATTTTAATAATAATAAAAATTCTAAAATAATTCTAGTAAATCTTAAAAATAACCATAATTAAAATTTTAATAATAACAAAAATCGCATAATAATAATTCTAGTAAATATATGTAATAATTTTATTCTAGTAAATATATGTAAAAGTATGTATCATAAAATTAGGAAAATTCATAAAAATGTTCCTCTCTCCTACTGTTGCCGTGCCCTACAAGGTCCATAATTGTTGCATGTTTTGTTGTTAAGATCTTTTATACATTATGGAGTGCAATAAAGTTTGAAATTGAAATTGAAATCACCATCATAAACCTGCGCTAATCCCACAAGATATATTGTATTCTTATACCGTCACCACACAAGAAAAATTATTTAACTAACTGCTAGGCAGTTACACAAATGCAAATAAATTATCCTTACCTCGGGTCATATAATCAAGGTTGACAGTTATCCGTCTAAAGCCGCGGGCCCGTCCGTCCGGGGCAGAACTACACTCTGAGTTTGCAATTTGTTACTTCGCTTCGTTCGGTGAGCGAGGGAGCCGGAAGCCCTAGTTTCTGAGGGTGTTTAGCTGTTTACATGTGGAGGATTTTAGTGATGCCTTAAGTATCACCGAACCTCATTGCACGCATTCACACTCCCTTC
The DNA here is from genome assembly GCA_032191425.1 of Lymantria dispar. Taxonomy (NCBI): domain Eukaryota; kingdom Metazoa; phylum Arthropoda; class Insecta; order Lepidoptera; family Erebidae; genus Lymantria; species Lymantria dispar. The sequence goes on from CM063451.1 coordinate 13,583,988, forward strand.
ACTTTCTTCACGATAGACAGCAGTCTTGCAAAAGTCCATGAGCGGCAGCAACACTTACCATCAGGTGTACTGTTTCCTCGTTTGCCACCGTTTGCGACAATTAAAAAAAAAACTCATATACGTCCCACTGCTGAGCTCTAACCTTCTGTATAATTAAAGAGAAAGAAATTGACCTACTAAATCACGCTGGTCAGACGGATTAGTATAGGATTTTAGGTCGAGTTTTCATTCTCTTGCAAATATACATATTATATGCCTTAATTATCTCTTACGACACCCATGCAAGAAAGGAAATGGTGAATCATATACGTAATCAGTCACCACAGGACTAAACGCCATTAAATATTGTTGGTCGTTTATACTATTTTATATGACATAATTTTACCATAAGGTACAATATAAAATAAAGCCATGAAAATTCCTATAAAATTTCATAACAAAATAATATTCCAAATATGCTACATCATGATTTTATGCGCATTCGGTAAGGGTTGGCCCTTCTGACTTCACATCTCGAGGCTTTATTTGCTTTTGCGTAGTTTCAACCTTGTTTGACATTATTGTTTATTTAAGTTTGTGGTACGAATATAAGCCCAAATATTTAACATAATTTACTTTGTACTGCGTAAATATATAAAATTTTTATCTTAAGTTGATGCTAACATTTTTTAATAATAAGACTCGGCACTAAGAAATTGCTATATGATATTATGAGTACCAACTAACTACCAATTGTTACATTGATGGTGGATGTCGTAAAAAATAACTAAGTCCTGAACCTAATGCCATCTTGTCAATAATTACATTTCCAAGAAGATTTGAAAGTCGAGGGGTCAGAAAATTATTGCCAAAACTTTTGCAATGTTTGCAATAGAGAAGGAGTACTTATTGTACCGATCTCAAGTAATTGGTTTATACCAATTACTGGAGAGCTGGATAATAATGATAACATGACACTGAGAAATAAATATCTGTGTTAATTTAAAATTAATTGACAAAAATTAAAACAGACTTAGAACAATCCTTATAAATCACACAAAGAATGTCCCTGCCTAAATCCAAACCCTTGGTACATGATGTAGCTTCAACCATTATCCCTTCTGTGCAGTTGAATACATTAATATCTGATATAAATTCAGCACTAATCATGTTGATATAGGTGATAATTTTATATTTCGTGTAGAATTATTCCAATAATAATATTACTAATCTTTACATTTGTTAGTTTGTGTTTTTACCCATGCGGGCTGTTCTTACATCCCCAATTTGAATAGCATATTGTGAATAATCACCGATGGAAATCAATGCAGATTAGCAGATCAACAATTAACTGACTGTTAAAATACCAATTTGCTCAACTATATACACAATATGTGTCTCTAAATAACTGCTGCCAGGATAACTGCTGCCAGTCGTCGTTATCATCTCGGCTTATATACGTTCCACAGCTAGGCCCAAGCCTCCTCCCCAATAGGATGGACATTGACCTTTTATATCATGCTGGTCAAACATGTTGGTATAGGGTTTTATTTCGAGCTTTCCTTTCGCTTGCACAAATGTTATAAGCATATTATATCCCTTAGTCATCTTTTACGACATCCATGATCAAGACAAAGAGTAGTAAATTATATTCTTATTCTGTCACCATACGGAAACTGCTACCAGTAACGGACCTGATTTTTCATTGCTGATCAAGCATAAAGAAAAGACACTTTTTTGGGTAGGCTGTGGTTTGAACGCCGTGCGTTCTGTCCGGAGTGACCAAAAAGCGACACGCGGCTCCACAACCCAGCGTATTCCATCCCCTTCATCAGCGAGCCGGCCAATGGTACCGAATCCTTGACGTCTGTGGCCAACCAAGCGGGATAGCTTTTCGGATACCGTCCCTCCCTGACAACCCCCGGGGCATCGGCCTCACTCTGTCAGCCTCTCTGTAGGTGAAGAACTATTCCCCGGTCCAGCCTACACCGCTTCCTTCCGCCGCTTGACGCTATTGAGCATCTTACTAGCGATGATGGGCAGGGTCAGGTTCACGTGCCAAACCGCAATTGCAGTGGTGGCAGATTTTTAGATGTTAGGTATATAATAGTTAAAGCTGTGTATATAAAATTTGGGTTATAAGTCTAACCTAATTTATATACGAAATTGGTCTATGTTAAATAGTTTTTGCATTATAAAGGGGTAAAAAGCAGTTCATAAAACCTCGTGTATAACACATGATTCTTTGCTCGAACTTGGCTTGATACGCTATCGCGTGTTTAGATACGTCTTAAAACCTTTTAAGTTACGCATGTCGCTAAATTTTCTATTAAAAACAAAAGAAACGTGATGAAAAATTTTGAAGTACAAATGGTACTTCCTATATGAAAGTATGTACTCATTCCAAATTTACGATTCTATTTAAAAGTTCATCCGTGTGCTAGTACACCTCACTAAGCCGGGACAGGTAGGTAGTAAACGGATCTCGTCGTGATTATGCGGATTTACATGAAATATGAATTAGGTACATAGACATATTTTCATGAAATATTCACACACACACATGACACATTATTTAATAAAATTATTTTAGTTTCACAATATCCATTAAAATACTTTGAAATTTTTATTCATTATTTTCAAACCATATACAGTAGAACAATCTAATTGTGCCCAACAACCTTCTCTAAAATGGAAGAAAATGTACCTATTACTCTATAATACTCAAAAGTTGATAAAACAGTTGCTTTTGTTAGTTTTCTTCTTTTGCATAATAATTTCTACTTACGTACGTAATTTTTTTCCAAGAAACTAAAAAGAAACGGCAATGTATTCGTACAAAAAAAAATATTAATAAAAAATAAATCACGGTTTCGTAAAGTACCTACCTAAAATATTAATACAGTGTTGCTTGAAAAAGAACTTTAAATGTCATGGTAAGTGGATGAGACAGACGGATACCTGATATCAGCGTAACTCGTGGGAAAACTCGAGGTACAAAATAAAACAGTGAAGATTTATAAGGTTAAGATGTTTCGCTAAAAATTTAACCTACTGGAATCCTTCGTATACCATGCGCTCGTGATGGACTACAGAGAAGATGAGATTACAATGAGATAAAGGTGAGATATCTCCCTGAAGGGTCGTCAGCTCTGTAGAAAAAGAACAACAGGTGATCGGATTAGATTCTTTATCAAAACAGGCCTGTGCCTCATTATCATCATCGCAGCCCACATACGTCCCACTGTTGGGCTCGGGCCTCCTCCACAATGGGAGAGAATTTGACTTACTATACTATACTAATCAGAAATGTTGGTATAGAGTTTCATTTCAAGATTTCCTTCTCTTGCACAGATCTTATGTGCAAATTATATCCCTAAGTCATCTTTTACGACATCCATAGGCAAGATAGAGAGTGGTGAATTGTATACTCACTCCCCGTCACCACACGGACTTGTGCATATTTTTGAGTTATTAAAATATTAGCGTGCTCTTTTTTTGTCCAATCCTAAATGCGGCAGATAAAAAATCACTACTGTTTTATGGTGACGATAACTAATTTACTGAGACCTACTTACTTGTAGATAAAATACAGTGATAATAGTAACAGTAAACATTACGAATATAACTATACGGTGGATCTTAGACTGTTAATTAGTGAGTCTTAAATACGTTACGATAAACGGGGAGATGACAGCTAGCTTGTTAGCTAGCCAAGGTGTCACTGTTTTCTCGGTGCGTTTTTCCCTAACCTCCCCATCCTCCTTTTCATCGAGCAATTGTATTATCTGGGGAGAAAGGAAGGAGAAGGATCTACTTTCTATTAGTAAATGATTAAAATTTTATCAGTTTCGAGTTCCTAATCTTGCAAATTTTAACTCTTCATAATATTAATACAGAAATCTAGTCTTCTTTTTTTAGGCTATACACGGCGTTTACAGATTTGCATTCAGTAACTACAGAGAATAATCTATGATTATTAAAATTTTAAAAATAAACCTAATCATCATCATCATCTTGCTCTTATCCCAATTACTTGGGATCGACGCAATATGTCATCTGTTTTGACATATTGCAAAAAGTTTCGGCAATGACTTTTATGACCGGCCGCCTGCCTGACGTCAACCCTCCTTGGGAATGTAATCGTTGAACCAAATGGTACCAGATGGAGTTGGTCCAGGTCAATCTAGGGCTCTTAGTCGTCTTTTACGACACCCACGAGCAAAGCAAGGGTTGGTAGTATTCGAAGCCGCTACCACACAGCATAAAAATAAACCTAATACTACAATATATTTTATGGACTATGTCACAGTATTAAATTAAACTATTCAATGTTATATTTACATAAATTAACAGCTCTAAAAGTTTCGGACATTAACTTTATATGTATGAGGTACCTCTAAAAATAATAAACATACAATCATTTTTGCGAAATACTTCAGGTGAACCAGCGTCGGGGTGGCCTGAGGCAAGCTGCCCGTACAGTGCCCCCAAGCAATCACTGCACAGACCGTTGTCACTGAATATTTAACATATAACAATAAACAACGAAACGCAAACTAACGGAATTAACTTCTGTGGTTAATAAAATAGACAAATATTTTTATTTATTTTTTTATTATCGTTCAAGATTTAAAAATCTACTTCCAACTTGTTATTCCTGTGGCTTCACTCGTGTCTTATGGCTAACAAACACCGATCATTATATTCCTTACTAGCTTTTGCCCGCGACTTCGTCCACGTAGAAGTCATATGTAGCAAGGGCAATCACAGATAACTGTTTAGTGTATTCAAGGTTCTACAGGCCCAACGTGTTGCTCTTGATGGCAAGTTAATATAAAGAATCTTGATTTCTCGCATCAGCCAGCACCTTAGCGAGGTTGTCTCAATCAGACCAACTTTTTCTGGCAGACGACCACAACCTTTCTATGCTTGTGGCCCGTCGTCATTAAGGCGCTCACTGGTGGAGAGATGCTGTAGTTGGTGTATTTAGATGTCGTCAAGTCATTTAATAGTTTGCAAATCTGGTATATCAGGCAGGCGCTGTTATCAAGGGGTGCTTCTATACTTAAGCGGCTCATTCTAGGTTATTTGAAGTGGCGCAGTGGCCGCTGCGTGAAGTGCGCAGAGGACTTTGTGCTAACGCCTATTTTATTCTGCTCCCAGCTGAGGGAGTTCGTGGGGATGAGTGTATGGTATATTAGCTGAGAATTCTTTTTTTTTATGGGTGGCCTATGGTAAGCATACACGCGGTCCATTCCGTCCGGGGCGACAAAAGGACGGCGCGCGGGCCAATAACCCACCCGTATCCACGTCGCCTTCGTCGTTGGGCCGACCACCGGAGCAGGGTGACTTGTCATCAATGGTCGGCCTGAAGAAATACCCTTTCGGGTACCCTCACCTCTCGACGTCTCTGTCCCAGGACGTCGGTCGCCATCGCGCGTTCACCCTCTCTGCAGGTGCAGGTCCAAAGTCCCCAGTCTGGTCACCCGCGGCCTCGACTAGGGCGGCATCAGGCACAGGTACTCGCGCCTACGCCGCCCGAGTCGCCGGCGACAGAACGTGTCACTGAAGAGGAGCTCCTCTCGCGCACGATTCGCCGCCTTCTTCCGTGAGATGACAGCCTCACAGAAGGCGGCGACTGCGTCCCAGTTCCTGACGCTGTCGAGCATCTCCCTGGCGATGGTCAACAGCGTCAGGTATATTAATTAGCTGAGACTGGACTTACTTCAGTTTGGGCTTAATTTAAATAAGAGTTACATTTGGCCATACTTGGTATCGAGGTGGTGATTCAATGAGTCACGCTGCCGCTTAGAGTAGGTCTAGATAAAACGAATGATTTGTTGTGTCATAGACCTCGTAACTATACACCCGTCGGCACAGCAATCACTTTTAATTCGGTTCCACTCGATCAAGGACCAGATAAGATATTTGGGCTTAGTACTCGACGGGCGATAGTGCTTTCAGGAGCATTTTTATCAAATTACTCCCCGGCTCGTTGACGCGGTGTTACATGTTGACGGCTGTATGCGAGATTGTTTCGATCAATGGCCCTGTACGGTACACCTGTGTGGGTGAGCTCTGACCACTTGTCTTGGAACTATTTTCTGGCATTCGCAGAAAGCCATTCTGATTAGGGCTACACGCAGATACCGTACCGTATCGACCAAGGCAGCATGCGCTTTGGCCGGCACCCTCCCGTGGGACTTAAATGTGGAAATACACGGAGCCCTCCCACCATTGTGGTCCCAGCTAATATACAGCAGGCATAGTTTTGACATATGTTTTTTTTTATTTAATAGTTGCAGGACCATACTGTTGACAGTTGTCTGTCTACAGCCGCGGGCGGGTCCGTCCGGGGTATTACCACACTCTCGCAAAAAATCTATATCCGAGTAGTAGTAATTTGTTACTGTGCTTTGTTCGGTGTATGAGAGAACCGGCAGCCCAACTTTCTGAGGGTGTTTGCCTCTGGTGGATTTTAGTGATGTCTTTAGTATCACCGAACTTTTTATTGCAGGCATTCACACTCCCTTAACTTTCTTCACGGTAAGCAGCGGCCTAGCAAAGGTTCATGAGCGGCAGCAACACTTACCATCAGGTCTACTGTTAGCCACCATTTGCAATGAAAAAAACGATCGGTATGGTTGGGGTAGAGCAGCGCCGTGAATTCATCGCAAGCGTCACTATCAAAGCTGCCGACCACCACTTAGACCATAGTCGATAGATCAAGAACTGACATATGAGGTCATTTTCTGCTTGGCTGTTATCTCGCGTAAGAACTCGGCAGAGCGAGTCAGGAAGAAAAACTTTCAAGCTGACTCGTTCCACTGCTGTCGTGTCGGGTGGTGTCTAGCCCGAGTGCTTACGCTTTACTATCTTTACATGATAGAATCACACTCTAATATCGCGTGTGTTCGCATATGGTGGGTTTTGGTGATACCTTTAGTATTACCAAACCTTATTGCACTTCCTTCCCTTTCTTCACGGTAGGCAGCGACCTGGCAAAAGTTAATGAGCAGTATCACTTACCATTAGATGTGCTGCTTGCTCGTATGCCAACAATGGCCGCACGCGGGTGATATTTATTATTTTGCTCGATATCAGTAAATGGTAACAGGTGAAGGTTAAAATATAACATTTTTATGTACCTACTGTTGTTTACCTAGTCAATGGTAGGGAACCCTTCGTGCGTGAGTCCGATTCACACTTGGCCAATTTTTATTAGTTATTCTACAAACTATGAATTTCGCGTTACACCCTCCACTGAGAAACCTCACAAACATATAAGTAACAGACACAAGTTAGACTCAGTACCCTAACTTAGTCTACCCAGCAACAATTTGTCGATCACACAAAAAATTGTCCGGTGTTGGAGTTGAACCCGTGACACTGGCATGGTAAGTTGTTATCTTAACCACTATGCTATGAGGGTAATGGCGGTCAGGGCCATACGCGGTTACCGCACCATGTCGACGGAGGCAGCGTGCCTCTTGGCCGGAACTCCCCCGTGGGACCTGGAGGCGGAGATGCTCGCCGACATTTATCGGCGGGTGTCGGAGACGCGCGCCCGCGGCGGTATGGTCTCCCTGCAGGAGATCACCGCCTGGCGGGTCGACGCCCGCCGTGGAGTCATTGCCCGTTGGGCAGTCCGGCTGGAGAGTCCTCGGTACGGTGTCAGGACCGTCGAGGCCTTCCGGCCGGTGCTGATGGAGTGGTTGGAGCGGACGCACGGGGTGCTTTCCTTCCGACTGGTGCAGGTGCTGACGGGGCACGGATGCTTCGCAAAGTACCTGCACAAGATTGTCAGGAGGGAGAGCACACCGTTCTGCCACCACTGCAGTTGCGACGAGGACACGGCGCAGCACACGCTCGAGGAGTGTGCTGCGTGGGAGGGGGAGCGCCGTGAACTCGTCGCGATTATCGGTGCCGACCTGGCGCTGCCGACCATCGCCAGGGAGATGCTCGTCAGCGTCAGGAACTGGGACGCGGTCGCCGCTTTCTGTGAGGCCGTTATCTCACGGAAGGAGGCGGCGGATCGTGTGCGAGTAGAGATCCTATTCGGCGACACGTTCCGCCGCCGGCGACTCGGGCGGCGCAGGCGCGAGTATCTGCGCCTAATGCCGCCCTAGCCGAGGCCGCGGGTGATCGGACCGGGGAATTGTCCGTCACCCGCAGTGTGGCTAACCGCGCGATGGCGACCGACGTCCCAGGATGTCGAGAGGTGAGGGTACCTGAAAGGGTATTCCGTCGGGCCGACCACTGACGACAAGTCACATCTGCTCCGGTGGTCGGCCCAACAACGAGGTGACGTGGGTACGGGTGGGTTATGGGCCCGCGCGCCGTCCTTTCATCGCCCCGGACGGACTGGACCGCGCGTGCGCTTACCATAGCCCACCCATAAAAAAAAAAAAAAAAAAAACCACTATGCTATCAGTGCAGTTAATTAATCATTGAGGTGGTATGAATTTATTACTTGTGTATTAGAGTGAAAAATATCAAAGCATAATTCATCCCCTACTTTACACCATTAAAAAAGGATATATCCTCTGCGTGGTGGATTTTCAGAATAAATTTCGTTTATAATGAATCTTTTTATATCGATTAAGTAGGTTGTGTACTAAGCTGTATAAGTTACTACAGTTTTTTACCTATCCCACGGAAACTCTTTAATTTTCCGGGATTAAAAATATCCTAAATGTTGACCGGCGATATAAGGTACCACCATGCAAAATTTCATTTAAATCGGTCCAATAACTTCGGAGATTAGCCCGTACAAACAGATAAACAGACAAACGGACAAACAGACAGAGAAACAAAAAATTTGAAAACAATCTGGATGTGTTCTACTTCACTTCTAACACTCCCCTGACTCGGTTTTGAGCGTTTTTTTTTAATGTACAGAATTTCGACCTCTACAGTTTTATTAAATGTATAGATATAGATAGATAACTACTTTTTTTCATGTGATAGCAAAGGAAGAATACGACTTACCATCCTTCTCTTGCCCGTTGGTGTTATAGAAGACAACTAAGAAATGAAAAATGCAAATAACATCGATTCAAGAGAAGGAAAACTCGAAATAAAGTTTTATACCAACACATCGGACCAGCCTCGTATATATAGGCAATTATCCTGTTATTATAGAAAAAAAGTTAGCCGTTGCCTGAAAGCCTGGCAGATGTCAAATATCGAAGTAATTTTGTACAAGTATATATGCTTAAAAGAAGATTGCATATGCATGAAAGAAGATACAGATTAAGACAACAACTAATATGGCCTAATGTATAAATAAAATATCACGATTATTTTCCAGAAAATGATGATTTTTATTCAGTAAGCAATTATTTTAATTAAATGAAAGAATTAAAAATTCAAAAATATTTCATATTATTACAAACATTTCTTTTAATCAGTGATTTCTGTAATCATAATAATAGGTAATAGTTACATTCTATGCCTCTGACGATATTACTGTGGCAATCGGGCGGCACTTCATTTACTATCATAAAGCGTGGCGAGGCCTCGCCACACCAACGATCTAATTTACCCTCGCCAATAGATGTTTTACATCAAAAGCTTGAGACCTCCAGTGGAATGTAAATGAGCTAAGATGGTGATGATGGACACTGATCTTCATTATACACTATTATTATTATATTACACTATTATTATATACATATGACTTAACACAATCTGTTTTTTTTTTCTCTGTCATACATATTGTCATTCGAAGAAACTCTAAGTAGCGTATTGATATTTGCCAGACATACTTCGTCTATTCTATTGAAAACCTGTTTAAAAAATGTATAGCAAATCCAATAATATGTACTTTACTTTGTCCTAAGAAGTAATTCACACTCTTTAGAAAATCTGTAGAAACTTCGTTAGAAAATCTATAGAACACCAATATTACTTTAGTCTCACACATCGAGGTTATAGTTTGATATTTACACAAGCTTAAATCTAAACATACAATGCACAATTCCCATTTTCTTCTGTAGAATATCTGAATGGAACTTCTCTTCGAACTTTTATTATGTAGCATATATGTACATGATAAAATAAAACTCCAAACCGATGTGGGAAATTTCGAATTAATACATACAAATTATTTACAATACAAATTAATTTCACTCTAAATTAGTAAATTTAAATATGTATCTTTAGAGATAACTCTAATTAGGAATATCCCGAAAAAAAAATAAAATTTTCGTGCCTTATTTAATTTACGATTGTGAAAGTTACAAATCAATTTTTTTCGATATTGTGATCTATATCTATAAGTGGGCATTCCCCGCCAGGAATAAAAACATTTATCTCGCAATCGACAGTTTATCAGGTTGAGAGCCCTCAGCCCTCATCCAACAGTCCGGGTAAAGATGTCACAAAAAAAATCGATAGTCGAATCGTGTCGATGATCGTACATGTGCTACTAAAGTTATAAATTAAGATCACCTAGACAGACAAATAAATTACAGTATAAAATTCGTTCAACTCTTAAAATACTCAAGTATCAAAATTTTTCAACTTTAAAGCCATTAACTACGATCCTAATGGGATACGAGTAAAAGTTAATAAGTTTCCTACGTGCTCTACTTCTTGACCAGTTCATAAAAAGTATGAACGCTATTATTTCTTAAAAAACTTTTAAAAATTTAACATTGTACATGTAACATTTATATAGCATACAAATATTTCCGTTTTAAAGATACGAATTAAACTTTATATCGTGAATTTCCCAAAAATATTTTAATAAACAGCTGCCGAGCTTTTCATGTTTAAAATTAGCTTTAATATTGCGTTTCCGTTACATTAAATTGAAGCCAAAATTATTATAATAAATCTTAATCATTACTTCATACGAGAACAGCTTTTAATTCTGTCCAAATCTCAAATCCAATTCCGAGAAAAGAGGTCAACCGACGTACTACAAATCGACCGAGAATCTTTTGCTAAAATTAAGAACATTTTCTCATTCGATATTTCACAGTGGTTAATAATGTCATTACATACAAATAATTATATTTTAGTAGTATATACATAATAATACATAATATATATTTTTAGCAGTTTTATGGCATAGTTACTAAGACTCTTATAATCGTCTCAGTTCACATACGTTCAAGATTAGGCTCAATCTTCCTCTATAGTAGATGGGGAAATTGGCCTACTATACTACCCTGGTCAAACATATTGATATAGGGTTTTGTTTCAAGTTTTCCTTTTCTTGCACAATTCTTCTCTTACGTAAGAAACGTACTTTAATTGACTCTTACGATATCCAGCGAAAGATAGGAAGTGGTGAATTTTATTCTTACTCCACCACAACACAGAAAAAGCTAAGCCCTTATGCCCAAATCATTAAACTTATCATTTTGTTACACTTTATGTCAGTATGCCAAAGCGTCGCCATCAATAGTGACTACACTGTTAATTGTATATTCTGATAATTTTGGACGAAATCGTTTGTAAAGCGCTGTTACATCATATACACTACACCTCAATACTTCCTGCGCATCACATTACATAAAATGCCATCAAAATTATTTAATATAACACAATAAAATACTAAGATATTAAATATTATATAATACAAGACCGTCACATGACACTTTAGCTTGTCCGGCATAAACTATATACATAATATAAGTACACTAGTATTGCCAGTTATTATATAGGGAACCAAAAAGTAGTCTCTAAATATTGACCTTCAAATGAAGCACATAATTGCGGTCTATAAGGAGAACTGTGTTCAAATAAAAACGACAAAATCTACAATATAGCACACCTTATGACAAAATCGGAATCGACTTATTGCGAAGGTTACAGCAGTGTAATAACTAGACCCAGATTACGTAGCTCGGTAAACCACCAAGAAATGAGAAAGAGAGAGAGACTTTGATAGAACGGTTCTGGAGTGGTGACCACAAAACAAACGGCCGTAGACTAGAAGGGCCTCTACGCCAGATGGTCATGTCATAAATTATTACCTAACAATATTGTTAGACTATATTTCTTTAAAAAATAAAATCAAATGGCTATTATGTAAACGGTAACATAGTCACATGAGAAGAATGTGCTTGCTTCCTGTTGTTCCATCGAAGATGGGTCCTGGTCACGCGGGTATTAGACATCCATCCGTCCACCATTCGACATCGACGTCTGTGGAGTAGCAATTTGTTACTGCACTTCTTTCGGTGAGTGAAAGAGCCGGCAGCCCAGTCTGGGGAGGTTTGTGGGTTTTAGTGATTTAGCATCAGCAATAAACAATCCAATTTAATTTATATAATATATATTACTTATGAGGTACATTGTATATTCATGCGATGGCCATGTCAATCTATTTATTTAAAAGATAAAAGATTTTTAATACTGACATGGTCACTGTAAGATGTTAATTGTATAGCTAATTACTTAATAACTTAGAAAGTCCCTTAAGTAGAGACTGAATAAATTAACTGCCTCAGTACATAGATCTCACAACTTTTTATGGTAGAAGAACTGAGTTGCGAGACTTAGTTATTTTTACAAGTTATGTTTTTGATAGCATTAAATATTATTCTTTAATCATTTCAACTGGCGATAACGGCTGCTATTTGATTTAAAATAACCAGACGCCGACTGTGACAATTATTTTATCACGTACTACCGAAATTAAGGCTTCGTTTCCGATGACCTGCTCAATAGACAGAAAGGAAACATAGAAGGTTATAGGAACACGTCGCCTTTTTGTGGCCCAGACATTTAGGCGAACATTGCGTACAAAAAGAAAATGTAGTCGCCAATATCTAGATGAAAATTAATTTTCAAATTCTATGATATCTTTATGTCGTGTAGAATTTATAATTTTATGAATTTATTCTCTATTAGTCCTTTTTCTACGGGTGGGCTATGGTAAGTGCACACGCGGTCCATTCCGTCCGGGGCGACGAAAGGACGACGCGCGGGCTCATAACCCACCCGCATCTATGTCGCCTTCGTCGTTGGGCCAACCACCGGAGCAGGGTGACTTGTCGTCAGTGGATTCTCTACTAGTCCTAAGGAGTATTTTTGTTCTGGAGTCTAATTTAAAAAATATAGGTTAAATGAGGTATTTACTCTTCCATTTTCGTAAGTTTTTAATTGTACTTAATACTAGCAACCCGCCCTCGCTTCGCTTCGGTTATAGGTTATAGTCGTTTTACCCGCGTAGTTCCCGTTCCCGTGGGAATACCGGGATAAAATATAGCCTAGTTTACGCCCTGATATTATAGCGTTCCATTGGTGAAAGAATTTTTGAAATCGGTCCAGCCGTTTTGAAGATTACCCGGAACAAACAGACAGACAGACAGACAGACAAAAATTTTTTAATTGCTATTTTAGGCATAGGTGTCGTGCAAATAACCGTGTGAGCATGAAAAAAGCTTATTATTTTGACATTACAAACAGACACTCCAATTTTATTTATTGGTATAGATTACCGTGTAGACGGTACCGTGCATGTAGCGGAGATGCGAATGTTGAGATGGAAGTGTGGTGTGATAACAGTGGATAAAGTGAGAAATGAACACATTAGAGGAAGTTTGAAAGTTGCGCCAGTGACGGAAAAGTTAAAGAGTGAACGGCTGACATGGTATAGACATGTGATGAGACGGGATGAAAGTAAGTTTTAGGTATGAATGTTGAAGGCTTTAGGGGTAAAGGAAGACCGAGAAAAAGATGGATGCACTGCATAAGGCATGACATGGATAGCCTGGAGTGACTGCAGAGATGACGTCTGATAGGACAGTATGGAAGAAGATGACATATTGCGTCGACCCCAAGTAATTAGGATAAGAGCAAGATAATGATAGTGATGATGATTACCGTGTAGACGGAGTATGAATATAATTCTCCATCCCTTCTCTTGTTCGTGGGTATCACAAAAGACGACCAATATGCCGCTAACATCACATAAAACCCTATGCTAACCCGTCTGACCAGGGTGGTATAGTGGTATTTCATTTCCCTTCCTTTGTGAAGAAGGCTCGAATTCAGAAATGGGACGTATATGAGCTGTGGTGATGCTGATGATGATTAATAAATATTTACTAGTCCATTGTCATAGTTTATAGCTAACTTACTGTTTTAGTTGCCGTGTGGTGACGGAGTAAGAATACAATTCACCACTACACCCGTGGATGCCGTAAAAGACGACTATGGGATATAATATGCACATAACATCTGTGCAAGAGAAGGAAAACTCGAAATAAAACCATATACCAACATGTCTGACCAACATGGTATAGTACCTAGGTCAAATTCCCTGCCATTATGGACGAGGCCCGAACCCAACAGTGAGACATATATGGCCTGCGATGATGATGATGATGAACTATAATCCTAATAAATGACAATCGTGTGAAAATGTGACCCAGTCATTATATACATACTAGGCGATTCGTGCGGCATTTCGCAGTGCCTATGAAAGGACCTCTTAAATGATTTTAAATCTTACATTTAGGTGAAGCGATACATTTTTAACCATGATATATGTTTCGTCATTAGCTAGCAAGATCAGCTTTAAAAGGCGGGGAAAATTATGGAATTTGATAAATGAATATGGAAGAGGGATAGGAAAACAGGCTAGAGACATAGATATAAGTTAGAAAATGAAGATAAGAACGACATGATCAATTTTACCCATTTAACGATTACGATTTTGCGATACCTATTAAATAGATAAATTACCTACATATTACGTTTCTTTATAATCATTAAATTAAGATTAGTGACGCTACGCCAGTTTGAAGCGATCAGTCATTATATACAATATCTGGTTGACCTAGCTTTGCTCGGTATATTTTAGATGTATTTTTGCCGAACTTATTTAGATATATATTAATAAAAAATAAAAATAAAATAATGGAAAAAATTAAAAAATTACAAAAAGAGAATAATAAGAATACCGAGATTCGATCCCACGCTGTTTGAATGCCATAACAAAACAAAAAAACTGGACAACTTCCCAACTGAGCTATTGTCAATCTTGATATAGACGCCGAAATTCGAATGCCTATTCAGAGAATTCCATAACATTATATTTCATTATATTGTTTTGCTAAAAACACCGATAAAACAACATTTTCTATAAATAAAACCTAGCTAGATCGATTTTTTGTTCCTGAAACCTCTAGTATGCCAAATTTTATCATAATCGTTGGAGCCGTTTCCGAGATCCTGAATATATATATATATATATACAAGAATTACTCGTTTAAAGATATAAGATAAGATTTCGTTAAGGGTTCTTGTAAAAAATGTACAGCATTTGCCAAATATTTAAAATAGACATCAACACAAAGAACCCATCCATATTTATTGATAGAATATATAGTTAAATAGAAATCTAAATTACAAAATTGTACATAAGTAATATCTTTAAAAATATAAACATACACTGCAGGTGTTTTGTAATTAATATTTTCGATAACAATAATGTATTTTCCCGTCACTATCGTTAAACAAAGGTCGAAACTAATCGTAGTGGGTGCCAACAGAGAGAATAATTAATCTGCCATGAAGTGTCTGTACTCATTGAAGCTCAGTATTAACACTTTGTTCAGACCAGTGTTAATAAACTCTTATGTGAAGCTGGTACACCAATACATGTGTATAATAAAATTCGAACTATGTGCGTTTCGATTAATTAACTATTCCGCTCGCACATTTCTTTTAACAACAACAAATTAATAAATTATATTAAATATTTGAGTAATACATTGATATATTTTTGGAAGAAAACTAATACTATTGAACCACTGCTAGAATGCTCGCTTTAACGAAAAAAAATCGCATCGAAATTGATTCATCGGCCGCAGCCCAACAGTGGGACTTATATGGCCTAAGATAAAACATCAATATGTATGTGTAGCGTCTTTATAAATTATCGAATTTTCTAGCAAGAGCTCTTATAGTAATCTAGATATGTATAATAATTTAGAAATAAAGAAGCTTTAGTAGACGTATAATTAATTATTAACTATTTAATTTAATGCACTACTTTACTGATAGTTTAATTATACTTATAACTTTATTTTATCCACAACTCAAACACTGTTTGAAGGTTCTTATTAACCTTTTAAATATATATTCTTATCTTAATATTATTATAAATATTCTTCTAAAGCTTTGTATTTCATAAGCTCTATATCGGATTTTATTATGAAATCAAAGCTCAAGTTAGAATTGTATAAAGTGACTTTCTTAAGTGAAAAGTTCTTCTAAAAGTGTCTCAAACGTGAATTCACAAACTTTATTTAATTTCCTGATTGCGTCAACAAAAAGTACTAGTAGAGCGAATAGCACTGTCGTGTCTGTCCGGATAATGTTATTTAAGGCAGCCCTAAACTACATCGTGAATATTTATTTTAATGTGTTTCATTTGAATTTGTAACCAGTAACGCATACTTATTTTAGAATTACAGTTTGCTACTCGTATTAACTTGATATATTTTCCGTGTGGTGACGTAGTATACAATTGACCGCCTCCTATCTTGCCCGTGGATACCGTAAATGATAATTACGGCATATAATATGTATTAAACTGTGTAAAAGAAGAATAACCCTATGCCAACCCATCTGACCAGCGTGGTATATGAAGTCAATTTCCCTCCTTTTGTGACGAAAGCGCGAGCCCAGTAATGACTTAATGAGACGTATAAATCTGAGATGATGACGATGATGATTAACTTTAATATTATTTTAAAAAATACATAAAGTAAAAGTTCTATTTCATCTCCATATAGTTAGTACGTATGTGCTTTATTCATTTTTTTAGTTCTCTTTATTCCAAATCATATAAGGTTGAGCTTTTTTGCATATCTTTATTCCACAGAGCGATACGTTTGATGATTCATAAAATCGCCCTGTAGCCTGACTACAGGAGAAACAGAAGAAAGAAAATTAAAAAAAAAACAAAACAACTTTAATTTTATTTATAGAACCGTTTATGATGATTTTTTTAAGCGTATCTATTTTCCAGGGAGTAATACATTCTGACTATTCATAAAATCGCCCTGTAATCAAGGCAAGAAAATTAATAAAAAAACTTTAATTTCATTTGTAGAACCGGTTCTGTTGAATTTGTTTCATTCGTCATCTGAGCAGCAAGCAAAATTTACTCAACAAATACTCATCGTTATACGTTTTTTATTAAGAACTGCCCTCGCAGTTAAGATAATGCATAGCATATTTAATCAAAACTTTTTTCAACGTTAACGTATTTCACTGCACTCTGCAAATTTCATAGAAAACAACGAACTTTTACCTGATAATGGGAACGAGAACCGAAAATGGTGAGCAGCTCGATTAAATATCATAAAATATACAGTATTCGTGTGTGCATAGCGCACTACGTCATGTATAATGTGGACGTGATGTTATTCGGAATAGTGGTTTCAGCTGAGCAGCACAGTAATTCTGACTTACTCGTTTATAGATTATATCCGCCTCCGATACAAGTTGTACGAAAGTTATATTATTCTTATAAAATTGAAGATTAATCTTTGTTAATATTGTAATAAAAATATTAATAAGTAATAATAATTATAAAAGATTTTCTAATTGCACATACTAATTATCTCCATAGAATTATAGGTGGGTAATTAATGTAATAATAAATAAATTATCAAAATAGACTGTATAATAAATATAATTTTATTGCGACATACCTATTGTTGACATGAATAAGGTTTGGCAGCTCCCCTTTCTATAAAGTTAAAAATAATTTTTAACCTCTGACGGAAAAAGAGGGTGTTATATGTTTGACGTCGATGTCTGTTTGTGTGTGTCTGTCTGTGGCATCGTAGCTCTCAAACGGATGGACGGATTTCGATGCAACTTTTTTTATTGGAAAGTCAGTTTGGTTAATATCAGTGCAGCAGTGCAAGGGTATCAGCTCTTTTCCAAAGTGATGTAATGGCATGTGATTTATCAATTAGATGCTTCACGCGTGCCAGCACAGTCGTTAAATGACAATTAATTAATAATTTCTGTTAAAGAGAATGTGATACTTTTTTTTGTATAATTTTAATTTATGTCGAAAGTTATTCAAAATGTTCAATTTTACTTATTACGGGTATGTGTGCATGCGTGCTTGCGTGTGTTTGTACGTGTATGTGTGCCCAACGGTGGTAGAAAGTAAACAGTTCCTCGGAGTTAAAAGACAACACTAAAGTCCCTCTGTCGCTCCAGGGACTCAAATATAGATTAGCATCACCAATATTTATAGGTTAATAATAAGACAATCTTTGATATCGTTTATTTGACAAATTATAAAATGAATATTACTTTAGTTAATTTGAATTTGAAATCGAGAAATCGGATGCGCTCGACCACAACAGCGCTAATTAGTCCGTAGCTGATGAGCTTTAATCATGATTGCTTTGAATACGATTAACCTAGTTGTTACACTTTTATTTAAACTAGTGGTCGGCGTGTGGTCGAAATTCGGCCATAATTCATTTTGATTAATTTTTCTGCTACACAATTTTCTTTAATTTTATTTATGTATAATTTAATTTCAAATTGAGCAAGCTGTATTTCACTAATAACTAATATATAAGCACAAATCCACAAACTAAGTAGTACTACACAAATCTTTAGACATTGTTATGATAATTATGATTGTTTGACATTCAGTTCGACCAGAGATTTTAGCCATAAACAAAAGTCTATAAGACGTGTGTGTGTGTGTGTGTGTGTGTGTATAGTGATTGCGTTGTAGTGTGCGTAATGCCTTTTTTAATGAATTTAATGTATTTCTAATCCATTATTGTATAAAATTTTAGTTTTATGCACTTCTCCTCATTATATACTTCAACCGTGCCAAATTTCATACATGTCCGTCCACGTAATTTTCGTAAAAAGGGGTACAAAGTTTTCGCTTCACGTATTTACATATAAATTTGTGAACCAATAATTCCTGAATGAAACCTTTAAACAAAGAAAATTTGTCGTTTTATATTATTTTATATTATAGGTAATGTATACTACATCTTAATGTATACTCTAGCGGCTACGAATACTACTAAGCCTTGTTTTGCTTGTGGGTGTCGTAAAAGACGACTAAGAACTTTACCAGGGCCAGTTCAATCTATTTGCGAACTATCGCTAAATCTTTTTGCTATATGTGCAATAGAAGGAGAGTACATATTGCGCCGACCTCAAGTAATTGAAATAAAAGCAGGACAATGATTCATGTGGTAGGACCACACTGTTGACAGTTGTTTGTCTACAGCCGCGGGCCGGTCCGTCCGGGGTAGTACTACACTATCGCAGAAAATCAACGTCTGAGTAGTAGCAATTTGTTACTGCGCTTCGTTCGGTGAGTGAGAGAGCCGGAAGCCCAACTTTCTGAGGATGTTTGCGTGTGATGGGTTTTAGTGATACCTTTAGCATCACTGAACCTCATTGCATGCATTCATACTCCTTTTACTTTGCTTGCGGTAGGCAGCCGTCTTACAAAGGTCCACGAGCGTCAGCAACACTTACCATCAGGTGTACAGTCTGCTCGATTGCCACCGTTTGCAATAAAAAAGTTGTAGAAACATATTTATCATGTTAACTTCAAAATCTCACATAATAGAAAGATATTACCACCTACTGGGATTCTAGACCACTGAACTGCTATTGGGAATTTAGCAGATAAAGCTCACTTTGGGATAGTTGGACGCGATCTGTAATCATCTGCTTTTGTACTACTGTCAAATGGCGCATTTCGCAATATTTGTCACAAGAATTGTTGATAATTTAAATTACCTACAGTAACTAGAAGTTGTTCTACTCTTATCATATTATTTTTATCCATTTAAAGTTACATTATCTTTAACTAAGTTATTATGTATGTGCTGTTAGTTTAATAATTAGATATGTTTCACCTAAAAGCGTTAGTGCTTGATAATATTTAATTCAATGTAAGAGGAGTGAATACACAACGATTCACTTAAAAGTCCTAGAACGAGCTCTTAATTATACAACCTTTGATGCCAAAAATTGGTTAAAACTATTTAAAAACAACATCTCAGTTCATACCCGTCCCACTGCTGGGCTCGAGCCTCCTCCCCAGTGGGAGGTAAATTGACCTGCTATACCATGCTGGTCAGATATGTTGGTATAGAGTTTTATTTCGAGTTTTCCTTCTCTTGCACAGATATTACATGCATATTATATCCCTCAGTCGTCTTTTACGACATCCATGGGCAAGACAGGGCGTGATGACTGATTCATTGTATTCTTACTCCATCACCATACGGAGAAAACACACTAGAAAAATTTTGGAACAACTGAACAAACAATTTTTGATATAATACTCTTGTAAACACATTTGAAATAAACTATTCTGTGTTATCCACACTTTTCAACATTCAGTGTGAAAGCTGAAAAGTGTTCAAAACGTCGGGCAATTTAAAATCAAATACAAACATAATAGAATCTATAAAAATAGTTTTATTTCAAAAACGGGAAACTTCTTTGCTGTTTATAGCGGCTCAGAGTTTAGCCGACCACTGATCATCATCGATCGACCGACGTCCTCCCCGAAGGGGAGACGTCGGTCGATGGGAGGGTACTCCAATAGGGGTTATTCCGTCGGGCCGACCACTGATGTCAAGTAACCCTGCTCCGGTGGTCGGCCCAACGACGAAGGCGACGTGGATTTCGGGTGGGTTGCGGCCTTGCGGGAGTTGCGTGCTTAAGCCCCTCTGTCGCCCCAGACGGAGTGGTGCGGAGGCGCGCCGACCGCAGCCCACCCACAAAAAAAAAAGAAAACCAGATATTTGTATTGAATAGAGCATCTGAGATACTTGAATATACTAGTATCATTGATATTTTATAAGCACAAGCACGTTGTTTATAACAATAATCGTGTCGTCATCATCATATCGGCTCATAAACGTCCCACTGCTGAGCTCGACTCTCTTCCACAAAAGGAGGCAAATTGACCAACAATTCCACATTAAACAGACGTGTTGGTCCTTCCTTCGCTTCTCTTGCATAAATGTTATATGTATAGTGTATCTCTTAGTCGTCTTTTACGACACCCTCGAGCAAGAGGGGCGGTGATGATTGTATTCTTACTCCGTCACCACACGGACAGTTATAATCGTGTCTTCTCTGCTAATATACACCCCACTACTGGGCTCAAGCCTCCTCCATAATAGAAGGAAAATTGACCTTACTATACTATGCTGGTCAGACAGGTTAGTACAGGGTTTCATTTCGAGTGTTCCTTCTCTTGCACAGATGTTACATGCGTATTATATCCCTTCGTTGTCTGTTGCAATATCCATGGGCAGTGGTGAATTGTATTCTAACTCCGTCACCACACAAATAAACGGGTATCAGAAATTTATTAGATAAAAATACTCACCATTTATCACATTAATTACTATGGAGTTTCATTAAAACATATACGAGGACAAAGTCTCCAATTGCTGTAGCTTTCCCACAAGTTGCCTGAATTATTAGTTAGCGCCGTGGCTATATTTATCGTTGCTCGTAACGTGACTGAAATACATGTAGTTCTGAATTTATATCCATACTAGCAACCCGCCCTCGCTTCGCTTCGGTTTCAGTCGCTTTACACGTGGCGTAGTTCCCGTTCCTGTGGGAATACCGGGATAAAATATAGCCTATGTTACTCCCTGATATTATAGCTTTCCATTGGTGAAAGAATTTTTAAAATCGGTTCGGTGGTTTAAGCGTGAAAGCGTTACAAACAAACAAACATTCTTACTTTCGCATTTATAATATTAGTATGGATCTATCGTTTTGTATATAATTTTTTTCTGTGAACGCAGGAATATTTATGGTAGTACTATTGAATAGTTTAATTCTCTCATCAATTATTTGTTTACGGTATACATATTGTGGTGACGGAGTAAGAATACAATGCACCACTCCCTATCTTACCCATGAATGTCGTAAAAGATGACTAAAGGGTCATCATCAACATCATCGCAGCCCACATACGTCCCATCATTGGGCTTGAGTCTCCTCCACAATGGGAGGGAATTTAATCAAATATACCGTGCTGGTCAAACATGTTGGTATAGGGTTTCATTTCGAGTTTTCCTTCTCTTGCACAGTTCTTATGTGCATATTATATCCCTTAGTCGTCTATTACGATATCCACTGGCAAGATAGGGAGTGGTGAATTGTATTCTTAATCCCTCACCACACGGAAGACTAAGGGATGCAATATGCTTATAACATCTATGCAAGAGAAGGCAAACTTTAAATTAAACCCTATACCAACCCGTTTGAGTGCCTTCCTTCCGACTGGTGCAGGTGCTGACGGGGCACGGTTGCTTCGGGAAGTACCTGCACAAGATTGTCAGGAGGGAGAGCACACCGTCCTGCCACCACTGCAGGTGCGACGAGGACACGGCGCAGCACACGCTCGAGGAGTGTGCTGCATGGGAGGGGGAGCGCCGTGAACTCGTCGCGATTATCGGTGCCGACCTGGTGCTGCCGACCATCGCCGGGGAGATGCTCGTCAGCGTCAGGAACTGGGACGCGGTCGCCGCCTTCTGTGAGGCCGTAATCTCACGGAAGGAGGCGGCGGATCGTGTGCGAGTGGAGCTCCTATTCGGCGACACGTTCCGCCGCTGGCGACTCGGGCGGCGCAGGTGCGAGTATTTGCACCTAATGCCGCCCTAGCTGAGGCCGCGGGTGATCGGACCGGGGAATTGTCCGTCACCTGCAGGGAGGCCAACCGCGCGACGGCGACCGACATCCCAGGACATCGAGAGGTGAGGTTATTCCGTCAGGCGGACCACTGACGACAAGTCACCTCTGCTCCGATGGTCGGCCCAACAACGAAGTGACGAGGGTACGGGTGGGTTATGGGCCCGCGCGCTGTCCTTCCATCGCCCCGGACGGACTGGACCGCGCGTGCGCTTACCATAGCCCACCCATAAAAGAAAAAAATACCAACCCGTTTGACCAGCGTGGTATAGTAGGTCAATATACCTCCTATTAACTCTCAAGCCCAAGCTCAAGCCCAGCAGTGGGACGTATATGAGCCGAGATGATGATACATACTAGGCATTCGTCCATCCATCACACCATCGACGTAGATTTCTACAACGGTCGATAATGCTATTGATTTTTTACAATAAGTATAGTTTTGTTACAATCACAAATAAATTGTACATATTTGAATTATAACTACACATTATGTAATCAAACTTACACGTGTGTTTGGTTATTCATGATCTTCTGAGTGGTAATGAAGTAGAGGCCACTACCTATATATCATAAAAGACGACTACGTGATATAATATCCATATAGCATCTATGCAAGAGAAGAAAAACTTAAAATAAAACCCTATACCAACATATCTGACCCAAATGCTATAGTAGGTCAGCTTACCACCTATTTTAGAGGAGGCTTGAGCGCAGTAGTGGGACGAATATAAGTTGAGATGATTCATGATCTAACGGTAAATTCATCATCACCGTCATCCATCTTTTATAGATCTTTACTAAAAATAGCCCTCCCCACCAATTGCATCATATGAGGGATAATGCCGTTATGACCACGTTTGGATAGCAAATTGGCTATCGCAATTGGTGCTGTAAGTACTATTTAAACAATTTCAAGTTCTCTATTTTTCGACCGATTTTCTCATGGGTAGCCGTACTAAACTTGAGGTGGTGCATTCTTATTCCATCAATTACCATATTTCTACGCTTTATACACTTCATCAAAAAATCTCTCATATTTCTCATTTAATTCTTTTACATCATCAAAAGCTATTAAACTTATCAAGGGAATTTATATTCCCTTGATAAGTTAACTATTAATGAAACTATTTGCTCTGTTTTAATGATATGCAATAATATTTTTACAGAAAACTACTAAAAATATCCTACTAAAATCGCCGAGATTTTCTTCATACTGCTACGATTTTTATTGTCCCTATATTTTAAACTAGCAACCCGCCCTCGCTTCGCTTCGGTTATAGGTTATAGTCATTTTACCCGCGTAGTTCCCGTTCCCGTGGGAATACCGGGATAAAATATAGACTAGTTTACGCCCTGATATTATAGCTTTCCATTGGTGAAAGAATTATTGAAATCGGTCCAGCCGTTTTGAAGATTACCCGGAACAAACAGACAGACAGACAGACAGACAAAAAAATTTTAATTGCTATTTTAGGCACAGGTGTCGTGCAAATAACCGTGTGAGCATGAAAAAAGCCTATTATTTTGACATTACAAACAGACACTCCAATTTTATTTATTGGTATAGATATGCCTATTTACAGCAATCACGGTCACGGTAGAAACAAAAGATTTCACGGCCGTAATCATCAATCATCGGCCGTAATCGTAATCATCAATTGCCGTGTGGTGACGGAGTAAATACAATTTACCATTCCCTGAATGTGGGGGTCGTAAAAGATGACAGATATAATATGCACAAATACTGAAAACTAATATGGAAGAGTAAACATAAAACCCTGTACCAACCCGTCTAACCAGCGTGGTGTAGTAGATCAATGTCTTTCTATCTTAGAGTCCAGCACTTGAACGTTCCTGAGCTAAAATAGAAAGTCATCGATATTTGTTGATACAAGTTTTGTACGATAACTAAGTTATAAGTTGATTCATATTTTAAACAATATATTTTTATGACAATCCATTTTAATAGTTAAATACGAATATAAAGTTGAAAAATAGTTATTATATGGTCACTGGCCTTTTATCATAAATTAATGGAAAAAGATATTCATGAATCAGACTGCAGCCAATACAGATTTATTGCATTAAAGTGAAAAGGACACCAAAGGACATTTATTTTCTTGAATAATGAATACTAGTCTTCACATTTAAATGAAATTATGGTGATTTCTCTCTGACTTGGAATCGCAGTCACGGTCGTAAAAAAAAATACGAGAAGGAATCTTTACTACTCTTAGTATACTTTACGATGAGTGCGAACTTTGCTTTTTTTTTCAAGCATTATATTTCCTCTCTAACTATACCTCATTGGTGAAATTACTGGTGCAATTATTACGAATTCTCACTTCTGTTTGCATTTAGTGATGTGTCTGCTTTTTGCATGGACTTTTTTTATAATTTCCATCTACCCCTCAACCTACCTTCGTCCATTGTTGTCTCCCCAAGAAGTATGGTAATACCAAAATTGCCACGCTTGACAGACCTGTGCATGTCGCAGTTTCTGTTACAAATTTCTGAGCTGACCCTTCTCTAAATGATCCTATAATCGTATTTTACGAGTACAAGGCAAAGCAATTTAAAACCATCACCACATGGAAATATATTTTAATATTATATTCGTCATCAACTTCTCAGAAATGAGTGTTCGTCCAAAATTAATCATTAAATATTTGATTTATTTTTATTACCAGCACATGCTCACAATTTTATCTGGATGGTTCCCATTCCACTAGGAATCCAGGATAAAATAATTGTAGTCTATATTACTCGATGATAATGTAGCTTTCTATTATAGTAAAACAATTTTAGTATCGGTCAAATACCTGCGGCTTCTGCTTGGGAAAAGTGGGATAAAATACAGGCTGTGTTGTTCGGTGATAATGTAACTTTCTATTGGAGATAGAATTTTTAAAATCTGTTTAATTGTTTAGGCATGTAAACGTAACAAACAAACTCACTTTCGCATTTATATATTTATAGTATTAGTTGCGATTATAATTTGATTTAGAAAATTAATCTAACAAGTAGATTCAATGACGTTTAGTAATATTCGCAAGTATGTATTTTACATTCATGATTTAATCGACAGCATCATCATCACAGTTCACAGATATACCACTGCAGGGTTTGAGCCTCGTCCACGACGAGAGGGAAATCGAGCTACTATACCAAGCTGGTCAGACGTGTTGGTATAGGGTTTTTATTTCGAATTTCCTTATATGATAGATATTATATGCATATTATATTTCTTAGTCGTCTTTTACGACTACGGGCAAGTAAGAGGGGTGGTGAATTGTATTCTTACTCCGTCACCATACGGAGAATTAACCTTACTATTTATACAATGTAATAAAATTATTTATCCAGTTTGTCATAGCTAATGGTAATATCAGCACAAAATATTTTTGTCAATAAAATGCCGGTCGTTTGGGAGAGATTTTAGCATAATTTTGATCCCAGAGCTCAGTGTGTTAATGCTTTGTTTCCATTTAGAGTTCTACGAACCCCAGGAGTGTAATAAATGCTAATAATTCATGTACGTACAATAATGGTCACCGTATTTGTCAAAAGCACATTACGATATAAATCTAAGCTAAGCCAGTTGATATTTATAGCTTCACTATTTATACACGCAGTATTACTCGCGATGGGAACTTAATTATATATATTCATTTTATTGTAATCGCTATCACCATCCTTATAATGAGAATCCGGGTAATATAGAAAGTCATATACTTATCTTTTTATCATTCCATTAATTTCGTCATCTGTCGTTTTATTCATAACTAGCAACCGCCCTCGCTTCGCTTCGGTTTTAGTCGTTTTACCCGCGTAGTTCCCGTTCCCGTGGGAATACCGGAATAAAATATAGCCTAGTTTACGCCCTGATATTATAGCTTTCCATTGGTGAAAGAATTTTTGAAATCGGTCCAGCCGTTTTGAAGATTACCCGGAACAAACAGACAGACAGACAAAAATTTTTTAATCGCTATTTTATGCATAGGTGTCGTGCTAATAACCGTGTGAACATGAAAAAAGCCTATTATTTTGACATTACAAACAGACACTCTAATTTTATTTATTGGTATAGAAAAACACACTCTTTATTTAATGTAAAAATGATATCCATTTTTATCCATCCAACAACGTTCTTTTTTTTTTTTCAAGACAAAAACTGCACTAATTTTGGCACAGTAAGTCGATATCTTAACCATTACACTACATCATTATGTCCGTTTGTAAGACTGTTGCAAAATATTTTCGTGATGACGGAGTAAGAATATAATTCACTATCCCCACTCTTGCCGGTGGGTATCGGGTAAAAGACGACTCAGGGATATGATATGCAGATAACATATAGAGTTATAGGCAAGAGAAGAAAAGCTTTTCATAAAACCCTATGCCAACGCTTCTGACCAGAGCCGTATCGTAAGGTCAATTTTCCTTCTAGTGTAGAGGAAACTCGAACTCAAGAATGGGACTTACGTGGGCTGAGATTGATGATGACAACATGATAGCCAAAATCTTTGGCATAGTGACGATGTAAAAATACAATTCACCAACCCCTATCTTACCCGTGGGTGATCGTACAAGACGACTAAGGGATATAAAACGCATATAACATCTATGCGAGAGAAGGAAAACTCGAAATAAAACCCTATACCAACACGTCTGACTAGCGTGGTATAGTAGGTCAATTACCCTTCCATTATGGAGGAGGCCCGAGCCCAACAGTGGGACGTATATGGGCTGAGATGATGATGATTGTAGAAGACAACTAAGTAATTTAATGTGTGTATTACTATGCAAGAGAAGGAAAACTCTAAAAAAACATGGAACCCACACCACATGGAAAATACCTAATGGATACGCACACATAGAAATAGATACTAGTAAAATACGTCATATGACATTTAAGTCCGCTGCATCGATTTTATTCTCGACAGACATTGAGTCACTGAAGAAAGTTCTATCTGTTGTTTATTTGCATTGTAACCCCTACTAAATCTTAGACGACATCTTTTACAAAGTCCAAGTACTTAAATTGTGAATAGATGCTAACTTGATAAAATACAATGTCACATACATAGCGCGATACATGATTAAGTACTGAAATAATAAAGCTTCGAGCAATTGGGCATTAAGTGAGATTCTTGTCGACTGTGTTATTTCGAGTTCTAATAGTATTTTTGAAGAGAAAACTTCTACAGACACGCTTGGATGTGGAGTAAATTCATGTAAGTCGTCATCGACATAGTCATGTGACGTGTTATTGCTAACACTATATCTACAGCTATATCAAAACAATATATGACCACACCAGATAAAAAATAATTTAAGATAAAACAATTAATTTGTTTGAATACCTATCCAAAATAACTGTTTGTTTATAGCTTTAAGTTTTCACTTCTGTCAGCAGTCCTCGTGACTGCTCTCTGTTTATTTTTGAATTGATAACTTTTATGAGTTTTATAGGCAGGTTTGAATGGAGAGTAAATTCATGTAAGTCGTTATTGATATCATCGCCTGATGTGTCAACGCTAACGCTATGTCTTCTTCTTGCTTTAATGGCCTTAGTAGCATAAGTGTGCTACCATAACACTATGTCTGTAGCTACCTCAATGTCTGTACCGATAGATGTCAAAACCAGTTAAATGTAAAAAAAAAATTATAACTTTCAATTTAAGATCAAACAATAAATTTTAATATGCAAAAATAGCTGTTTGTTTATAGTTTTAAGCTTTCACTTCTGTTGGCAGTCCTCCTAGTCATGGTGACTTTATGTTCTTTTTTTATCAAAGTTTTTCAATTAATAATTATTCCGATACACTCTGGCCGTCCAAAACGAGTTGACGAAATTGCGTCGCGCGGCCCCATAACCCACAGTCCTCTTCGCCCCCCTCCTACTGTAGTGGAACTCGAGCACAGGACGTATATGAGCGGAGATGAAGCAGGTAACACAATTAGATAAAGCACGAGAAAAAACTCAAAATACGTCTCACTGACGCGGTATAGTAAATTCATTTTAATAATTTGAAGAAAATTTATGCTACATGGTCAAAAGTCATTGTTATTGTAGTTTTATTTGATTGCTAGCAACCCGCCCTCGCTTCGCTTCGGTTTTAGTCGTGTTACCCGCGTAGTTCCGTTCCCGTGGGAATACCGGGATAAAATATAGCCTAGGTTACTCCCTGATATTATAGATTTCCATTGGTGGAAGAATTTTTGAAATCGGTCCAACCGGTTTGAAGATTACCCGGCACAAACAGACAGACAGACAAAAATTTTTTTATCTGTATTTTAGGCATAGGTGTCGTGCAAATATATAAGCATGAAAAAAGCCTATTATTTTGACATAACAAACAGACACTCTAATTTTATTTATTGGTATAGATATGGTAGCTATTTAATTATAATTCTAATTACTAATACACTATAGGTCGTCGTCTTATTCATATAAAAAGAAAATTATTACTATTTCGTTCCTATATCAGAAAAATTCTAATTAGCTTTACAAAGTGTGAACGGATCATCGTTGACAAAAACTGTTACCGGCCCGGCTATATGGCGCTTGGACATATGCATGTGACGGCTATTCCGGGTAATGGCGGAATACAATTTACCACCCCCCTTCTGCCCGTGGGTGTTTAAGGTATTAAATACACATGCAAGAGAAGGATAACTTGAAATGAAACCCAATATGTTTGAAAAGCGTTGTATAGTAGTTTAATTTCCCTTTTATTGTGGAGGACGCGTGAGCCCAACAGTGGTCATGTATGAGCTGACATGATGAATGACCAGGTTATAGGATCGTCCACCACCAACATTGCTGCCCCGGATGAATCGTACAGGGTTTGACGACACTACAAGCAGCATTTAAAAAAATACGTTACGAATTCTGCAATTAAAACCTACCACCTAACAAGTAAAATTCGAAGAGTCACAAAAGAGAAATATATTTATATTTCATTTATAACTAATGCTTAAAGGCTGTAAATTATAAATAGTCTTAGTTATGCATTTAATTACAGTTTGTATCAAACCTCAGCAGCGCAGTATTATTGAACGGTTGTAACAAAAGCCACGTTTCGAAATTCACCAACCGTCTTAACAGTCTGCAAGCAAAATTATTCATGCGGTAACCAAGTTGGCAAATGCAGCTACGTTACGTGAAAGAGAGGAATAATAAATAAAGGCTTATCTTATCGTTCGGTGAAATGCAAGACAAAAATAATTTTACGGGTGTTATTTGCAGTCGTGCACTACACCGATTAACCGTTAAAGATACATCGCCATGCGGCGGTGGGATAAGAATACAATTGTCGCCACACCTTAACTGTGGGCACCGTAAAAATCGAGTAAGCCCTCCCCTATGCAACGTTTAAAATCTCATTGCTAATCATAGCTACCAAACCAACTACCAACTGGCTACCAACCATTGTTGTCAAACATGACTGACAACCATGGCAACCAAACCTAACGATTACGGCACTAATCCCACATTCATAGCGGAGGCCTACCTCCATCAGTGAATGGGAAAACACTGGATCATAATTATCATGCCAGTACAATCTTTGAAGCTCTTAGTATCCATCTATCCGATCGTTCGTCTAGCCGTCCAACAATTCATACATCCACATATAAAGAATGATAGCAATATGCATTACTATAATCCATACTGCTATTTGAATCATCACCAACATATTTTTCGTAAACTTGCAGTCTAGTTACTAAAAAGACTATAAAGTGGGGGGTTTACCAATAACAAAAAGCCTTTGTAATTTTTGTAGTTAGGCGCTGAAGAACATCAAGCAGCCGGCGTAATAGACCAGGGCTGAAGCCTTTGAAAATGGCTCAAAAGTGAAAAAAAATTATAGTAGGATGGAACTTGTTGGAAAAGGAAGCGAAAATAACAAAAATGAAAGGAAAAATAATTTACGGACGATCTGAGGTTGGGAAGTGGAAGGGTGTGAGTTTTTAAGGGTATAAAACGGTTTATCTCGATTTCCGGCAAAACTACAAGTCCTATGGAAAAAAAATAATTGACTATGTTGTAGGTAATAAAGAGATCTACAACTTTTGTATTTACACTTTTTTCACATAACCTCAATATTTATGTGAAAAATTCAAATAACCAAGTATTCGTTTTTTATTTTTCTTATACAAAAAGAATCCAACATGTGGTAAAAACTTACCTTTTTATTTCCCAAACACATTGTAATTTTATTGGTTTAATATATTTATTTTTCACCTTATTTTCACTTAATATGGAAAAATCAACCTAATTTTCAAGCGAAAATTCTCGCAGATCTCTTTTTAGTAGTAACTTTTTAGTAGTAACTTTTTAGTTGTAGATCTCTTTTTTACCTACAACTTTGTCATTAAATTTTTTATCATAGTACTTATAGTTTTGCCGGCAATCGAGATAAACCGTTTTATACTCTTAAAAACTCACCCCCTTCCACTTCCCGACTTCAGATCGGCCGTAAATTATTTTTCCTCTCACTTTTATTATATTCCCTTCCTTTTCCAACGGGTTTCATACTACATACTATTATATTTTTTGTTTCAGAAATTATTGACCCTGGATAGACCAGGGTCGATAATTTCTGACACAAAAAAGTAGATTTAGTAAAAATAGATTTTTAAAGTCGTAACTAATTTACTAGTAAACGACATACAACGCGTCCATTCATTAGCTAACCTACATTTCTCTCATTGAATACGCTTGGATTTATTCATAGGGAATCGATGTTGTCATTAAAAAAAAATGTGGCTAGTAGGAATAGAAAAATGTGTAAAGAAGAATTAATGACTAAACACTAACAGGAACAGCGGTTGAAGCTGTTAGTTTTCTGAGAGAATGACGGTGTGAGGCTTGACATGGCATGCCCTTTCCGCGAAAAAGCCGGCCTCGATTACAGCTCCTTAACTTCAGTAGGATCTATTAGAACCTATCTTTATGAAGTATTTATTTGATTTAGGCAAACTGAGACAGAATTTGATTAGCATATGCTATAAATATTACGACAGATTAACTGTAAAAGTTGTAAAACTTACGACAGATTAGTGAAATAAATATGGCTATGATACCTTTTTTTTTTTTATTTATTTTATTTGAGGGCTTTGTCGCTGAGCGACCACATCGCCCTATAAAACACACACAAAACAAATACAAGATACAATACAAAATAATCACTTAATAAATAATTGCAAATACATTTAACTACATATTATGCAGTGTTATATCTGCCAGTTTATACAGTAGTTTTGAATTAGTGGATGTAGGATTGGCTAAAAGAGTGTTACAGATACCGACATCCCTTCTTCTCGAAGCTGCAAAGTACCTAGTTCTAAAGGTACTATTTCTCTTGCATTCCAGTAAAATATGTTGCACATCCTCCACTACACCACAGTCATCACAATTAGGAGATGTACCTTTGCCCATTAAAAATGAGAACTTTTTAGATGCTATGTGACCAGATCGCAACCTAAACGCTGTTACTAATGCTTTTCTATTCAATGAAGTATTGTCCATCCACGGCCGTTGGCTATGATACCTTAAAATACAAATTTTGTTTTCCTTAGTTTATATAAGACCTATTGTTAAGCACAAGTCGTGAGGTGGATGGGAAATGGGCCTATTTATATACCTTGCTAGGCAAACAATTGAAACAAGGTTTTATATCAACTTCTCCTTCTCTTGTTTAACATTATATGCTATTGAGCCTTAGCAATCTCTTACGTGCGTGAGTGCATATCTCATGCACTGAAGGAATAGACGAAAACACATTCTACCTATTCTTACTTCAATAGTACACTAAAAGTATGTGCGAGTTTATTAGCAATTTACCTTATTTTTAAGGTAACTCAAATTTTGTACTTATCCAAGGCGTGGGTAGCTACTTGTAAAAAGAAAAATATAGATTATAGTAGGCGTTTAACATTATTCTATTCATAATAAAAAATATATATATTACATTTATAACTACGTTATTAATACAGATAACGCTTAGAGCTATAAAATCAAACTGACCTTTAAGGGTCGCCCACGGGAGTCTGACAAAAACTTTTTTAATTCATATGAGACAATACTTCTGGGTGGTGGCGGTATAAGACTAATTCACCAACCCCCTCTCTTAGCCGTGAGTGTCGTAAAAGATGACTAAGGAATTAAATATGCATATATTATCTATACAAGAGAAGGAAAACTTGAAATTAAGCCTTATACCAACAAGTCTGGCCAGCGTGGTATAGTAGATATATTTCCTTCCTACTATGGAGGAGGCTTGATCCCACCAGTAACACGTAAATAAGCTGAAATGATGATAATAAAATGAAGACAATTCTTTGCATTGGATGAAATAAATAGGATAATATATAATATACATGTGCAATATGAGGAAAACTTCGCAGCCGCAAATAAGGGCCGACCGGTATCGGATTCCTTACCCTCTGTGGTCGGCCCGATGGAATACCTTACGGGGTACCCTCTCCTCTCAATGTAGGGGACATTCATCCCGGGACCGTCGGATGCAGTCGCGCAAAGCAGGAAATAACCTACTATACCGCGCTGACGGCTTGGTATATTATGGTGCCCTGCTGCACATGCACGATTAAGGTACATGTGTAGCTTGTAATATGCCTATATTATGTGCTTCAATCGTCTGTTACAATATCGAGTTATTTACTTACTTCGTCATCATTAGGAAAGGATCAACATTTGTATACCATAACAACTACATTATTAAAATTAAATTATAATTATATTGTAAGGTTGAATGTAAAAATTGTTTAAAATATTTTTTTTATTATATATATCAATTACAGCAAATTACTTAAAAAAAAATATTTTTTTAAAGTAATTTGCTGTAGTTGATACTTAAACATTAGGTATTTCACCTTTTGTTTTTCTATTTTTAAAAATCTAATTTGGAAAAATAAAAATAAAATAAGCTCTTAATAGATATAGGTAATTACTTTGAATCTTATTAGCGTTGTGATCTGCTTTAGTGTGGGATGTGTCCTTTGACCTTTAAGATAGACCTTTCAGTCGTCTTTTACGATATCTCATTAAATCAAGAGTTAGTAAATTATATTTACTCCGTCATCACACTAAAATCTATTTCACTCTCTATTACACATATTATACACTCTATTATTGGTTTAATAATGTTATTTAATTAGCTGCATAAATGGTATAGTTATCTAAGAGCTGGCGCACATCAGGCCACCGGTGATCACATACGAATCACAATCTGTGGCATACTTTTTGTGTTTACAGCTATTATTATTATTATTTCCGTGTGGTTACGAAGTGAGAATACAATTCACCAACCGCTCTCTTGCCCGTGGGTGTCGTAAAAGAAGAAGGATGTTCAATCTTGTATTCATCATGTAACATCTATGCTAGCAATACATGCAACATCTTTGCAAGAGAAGGAAAACTTGAAATGAAACCCTGTACCACCATGTCTGACCAGCGTGGTACAATAGGTCATTTTCCCTCCTATTGTGATGAAGACTCGAGCCCAATAGTGGGACGTCTATGAGTTGAAATGATGATGATGATGATAGCTATTAGCTACAGATAGCTTTCACAGTTTTCCTCGAACTATGGATGAGGGCTGAAGACTCTCAACCCAGTTAAGCGTTAACCGACATCGCCCAAGGTTTCCCCCTATAGGGAATGGACTTCGGGCTGAAGTGTTGCTGGAGACAAATTGGACATGCCCACATGTAGGTCATTGACGTTTACGAGGAGCGGTCGCCGACCCCAACAACAGGGTGGATACCGCAGATATTTACGTGTTATGGCCTCGCGGACTATATATGCCCTTTGTTGAACGTCCGTGATGTAATCATTTGCCTCGTCCAGCAAATGACGAGGGCGATCGATCACTGAATTTTTTTAAGGAATATAGTTAGTCGCCCAACCACTAGAACAATGGGGCCTGTCAAGGCAGAGACTGCAACATACGCCTGTGCTCGTTTCTAGTGGCTGTGTCCTTTTCCGACACGAAAAGAGAGAGACTTAATTAGAGCATTATCTTTTAAAGGAAATAAATTATATATGAATTCATATCTATGACAGCATGTATTATTATTTTGCCGTCTTTAATCGAATTTACCATGCCTCAACCTAGTTGTCTTTTACCTTATTAATGAAAGGCGAGTACTACAAGAATACAAAAGCTTTGCTGAGGTTTACGATCAACCGTTTGAAGCGCATATACCCTTCTTGGGTTTCTTAGGGTTAATCGCCACCTACAATCTTGTTCCGTTTCCTATTTATATCTTAACAAGTTTATACGAGCGGCCTCACACGCTTTAATAGAGATTGTGTCAATCAAACTTATTGCACAGAAATCATACATTCAGCCGGGATAAAATTAACTCAACTCACTATAATGTACCTTTATACCCAATTTTCATCCGGACTCGTTCAACGCATAATAAAAGAACAAGATCTGCAATTGTACCTAATGTTTTTTTTAACCGGCAATATGCCGATCGGCATAGTAAAAATACGTGAAAAACAAAAAGAATGCGCAATAAAATATATATAAATAGTTATATTTCATAGTGAAACAAAATAGAAATAAGTAAACTAGGATATTATAGATAAGGGTAAATATGTTGGTGGCTGTGGGTAGTTTGTCTATAGAAGGTACACAGATATGTTTATATCCTCAAAGAGAGTATAAAGAAAACCTACGTTTGCGATTTGCTCTCAGTTCTAAAGAAACAATGTTTTATTCAAAAGATAAGGACTGGCCTTTGTGTTACTTGGTAGAAATAAATTATTAAAGACAAGGTAATCACTCCGTTTGCCAAGAAAATACTACATACAATGCAAAGTGTCTTTCGGAGGCTAAGGTGAATCATTTATACGTATGTATATAAAAAGACATCAAGTGTTTGTACAAATTGAGGTAACTGTTTGAGAGTCATATATCATAAGGTAGTGGCTTACAGATACATTTATCAACATCTTTCTTTATAAATTCTCGTTCTACTATCGCAGAACAGCACAGAGCAAGGAAATCTCACTCACTCTAATTATGGTATTTTACGGCAATTTCCGTGTGGTGACAGAGTAAGAATATTATTTACCACCCCTCGAGAGGAGGAGGAGGTCTCTTGCCCGTGGGTATCGTAAAAGATGACTAAGCGATTAAATATGCATATGACATCTATGCAAGAGATGAAAAACTCGAAACAAAACCCTATACCAACCTGTGTGACCAGCATGGTATAGTAAGGTCAATTTCCCTCCTCTTATGGAGGATACTCGAGCCCAACAGTGGGACGTATGTGAGCCGAAATGATGAAATGATGAAGCACTATGGACTTACTTTCTTCAGCATTAGAAAAAACATCGTACAATATGTTCTTCATCGTATTAATGAAACTTTACCCTAATATACATTGTGTAATATACAAGGTGTATCAGGTTATGGGGTAACTGATCAAATGGGAGTTAGGCAATGGTGGTAGGAACTCGTGAAGAAAATTTTAAATAAAAATATCAATTCCTTAATGAATTAGAGACATGTAAAGTTTTCAATTTTGTCATCGCTTTTTCGTGTAAATCTGATTGAAATGTATAAAGTCAATAATCTGCAACATATCATCATCATCATCATCTCAGCCCATATACGTCCCACTATTGGGCTCGGGCCTCCTCTATAATGGAAGGGTAATTGACCTACTAAACCACGCTGGTCAAACATGTTGGTATAGGGTTTTATTTCGAGTTTTCCTTCTCTCACATAGATGTTATATGCGTTTTATATCCCTTAGTCGTCTCGTACAATCACCCACGGGTAAGATAGGGGGTGGTGAATTGTATTCTTACTCCGTCACCACACGGAAACATATACGTACTTTGTAATTAGAAATTGAATAAATCAATGATTACGTTTTCATAAGCAAGACAAACTTCGCTTTAAATGAGCTGATCGATTGATGACCGTTGACGAGACGCCTTTGTACCTACACTACTATTGAAGCGTTCGAGCAATTCATACCTATTAATACTGTCAAAGCTTTACATGCCAACATGTATTCTATTTGTACGTGCCTCCATAATACGTAACATTTAAGGCATAGACTCTTAAATACATATTTTTGAAATCACTATAATTTTTATGATATATTGTTTTTTTGTGTAATATACATTCTAATTACGATCTATGACCGTTAAACTACAACATACTCGAACAATTGCCCCATAACCTGATACACCCTGTATGCACGTATAATAACATTCATAAAATTATTGAACAATTTTTCTTATTGCTGTTGATGTCAAACGAGCAAACGAAACGCCTAATGGTAAATGATACTGCCATTTATGTACCTTTACTAAACCCCCGCCTATCTAAGTGAAGGGATTGTGAATGCGTGCAATGTGTTTCGGTGATACTAAAGGCCTCGAAACACAAAAACCCTCAGAAAGTTGTGCTTCCAGCTCTCTCGCTCACCGAAAGAAGTGTAGTAATGAATTACTACTACTCAGACGTCGATTTTCTGTGCGACTGTGGTACCTCCTTGGACGGACCGGTCCGAGTCCGTAGACAGGCGACTGTCGACAATGTGGTCCTACCATATAATATTTGAACAGAATCCTTAATATTTGAATGTTTGTTTATTTGCTTTTTTACTTCTTCAATAAATGATCTATCCAACATTAAAAGAAATTTTCAATGTGAACCAGTCGTTCCTGAGATCAGCGCATTTAACCAAACTCTTCAGATTTATGAAATTAGTATAGATTCTTTCCAAAATAATTAGCTTTATTGCTTCTGTATAAAGTTATCTATAAGTAAAATTCTAAATTTTTAATAACCCCCGACACAAACCAAAATAATAAAAAAAGTATTATGTTGTATTAAACAGGTATTATCTATTAATTGTCATGTAACGACTGTACTGGCCGGCGTGAAGCACGTAATCGAGTAATCATACGCCACTACATCATTTTGGAAAAGGACTAATACTCTTAGACTGTTAGACCGATATCAACCAAACATAACTGAGAACCACCGCAAGGAAACTGGCTTTCAAATGAAAAAAAAAACCTTTTCGAAATCATTGCATCCGTTTGAGAGCTACGATGCCAGAGACAGACAGAGACACACACACACACACACAGACTGACATCGATGTCAAACCTATAACACCCCTCTTTTTCCGTCGGGGGTTAAAAAGCTACACAAGTTTAATCTTCACAGTTGAACGGAAACCTAATTTCAATGCCTCATTTCATTTACCATGTACACATATGTGTATATACGCTTACTATGTTTCATATACTTTAGTGTCGCCATCACATTCCTATCCAATACATTGACTTTTCAGAGACGCTCATATCTTTTAGTATTTTACTCTTATACCTAAGGGTGTGGCGGTTAATAATTCTTAATTTTTTCGTAAACACACTTGTCGATTGGGAGAAAAAAAATTAAAAATCGTTTATTCAAAGTATGCGCTATCGCTTGCTATGCATTTTTTTTTTTGCGTTTATGGTTCCCAAAATAGATATATTTCTCGTCCCCAGTCACGATTCGATGCAAAAAACTTTTGTGTTCATGTCGAGAAAGCAAAACTTCGCACACTATTTTTCGCTTTTCCATCTATCTGTTATTGAGCTCATGTGGTACCCATTATCCTGCCATCTGAATTTTTGCTATGACATGCAGATGATCACCAACCATTCGGCGACAAACGTTTAACTTCTCTGCCATTTGCTGTTAGGTTTGCGTATCATCTTCGTCTAATAGTTCATGTAGATCGGCATCCTCAAATTTTTACAGTTGACTTGGACGTTCTTTGTCGTTTAAGTCGAAATCACCGCTTTTGAAGCGTCTATACCACCGCACACAAGCGTTTTGCGTGGGGACATTGTCACCGTAAGTTTGTACAAGAATTCGTCAGCTCTCACTCACGTTTTTCTTTTGGTTGTACAAAAAACGCAACACGAGACCCAAATGCTCTTTATTTGGCTGATAATCGACATTTTCAAAACACAAAAAAACAATGACACTAATGCGATACCGCACAAGTATTTATGTCGTTTTGACGCGCATTAATGTAGCCATAAAATTACATAATAAATATGGGTGCCAATTAATGCGTGCATTCAGCACCATTTCTGAAAAAAATTAATAATTAATAACCGCCACACCTGATATGTACCACATCCCAAATAGCAAGGTTAAAATTTCCTTCAAAGCTTTATATTTCTATCTTTTAAAAATAAAAATATTTTAGTACGAAAGGATTAAATATTTAAATTATATTTTTTAGTTTGAATTTTATTAAATAATATATATATAAATATATATATATATATATAAAACTAGCTTTTGCCCGCGGCTTCGCCCGCGTAAAAGTTGGCTTGCATATTTCTTTTGATTGTGTTATTGTGGTAACGGAGTAAGAATACAATTCACCACCTATCTTGCCCGTGGATGTCGTATAAGACGACTATGGGATATATACACATAACATCTATGCAAGAGAAGGAAAACTCGAAAAATGAAACCCTATACCAACATATCTGACCAGCATGGTATAGTAGGTCAAATTCCCTCCCATTATGGAGGAGGCCCGAGCCCAAGAGTGAGAACTATGTGGGCTGCGGTGATGATGATGATGATATTTCTTAATTTAAGAAATACTCTATGTGTCAATTTTCATCCAAATCTGGTCAACAGTTTACGCGTGATCGAGTAACAAACGTCCAAATATCTTCACAAATTTTTATACCCGAATATTACTTCCACCCTTGTAGTTCAAATTCACGTGGAAAGACGATGATAAATATGGCCATCCTTAGTCGCTGATAATACATTATCCATGTCATTGTTTGTGGGTGTCGCAAAATACTACTAAGACAAAGATTAAATTGACCTGGACCAATTGGTGATGCCATCTAGCCAGCTATGTCGTCTGGCAGGCAGCTGGTCATAAAATATTGCTAGAAGAACCTTTGCAATATATCTACGATGGCAGAGGACCGCCTACATATTGCGTCGATCCAAAGTAATCTTGATAAGCGAGCATTAAGAAAAAATAATGGGGTAACCCAAGAAAGCCGACCGTGTACTAAAATGAACGTTCCTAGGCTCAGTGATATCGGTTATACGCTTTTCACCTCCTTAGGGGTAAAATTGCAAAAACTCTTTTTTAGTGAGCACTTTCCCCAAGAAAGACAACTTTGTACAAAATTTCATGTTTTTAGTAGGGATGTGACTTGGAGGGAAAATAAACGATTTTTTAAATAATCGATTTTTTGTTCTTCAAAATAAATCGATTATAAAATAATCGATTAATTAAAAATAAATAATCGATTATAAAATAATCGATTTTTCCTAACAGGATTATGATGACTTTTGTAGGAAATGCGAGCTTCATCTTCTAATATAGTATGAAATACTGCACGCAGTATTGTGATGACCTTGTTTTTTTTAGGATATCTGTGAAATAATCAATTAATTTTATTATAAAAATAATCGATTTTCTATTATTTTGATAATCGATTGTAAAAATCGATTATTACAAAAAAAATCGATTAATAATCGATTATTATAAAAATCGATTATTTTTTCACATCCCTAGAAACTTCCCTAGAAACTTCTAGGCCTAATGATTTCGGATATACATTTTTCACCCCCTTAGATATTGAATTTCAAAAACTAATTTTTTAGAGCTCATTTACAACAAAAGAAGGAGAATCGCACAATACACAGAAATACATAGTTTCACGTTCCTAGCCCCAATAGTTTCGGCTATACGATTTTCACCCCCTTAAGGGGTGATTTTCCAAAAATCCTTCGCTAGAGCTCGTGTTCCTCAAGAAATACAACGGTGTAAAAAAAATTACGCTTCTAGGCCCAGTGGTTTCGGCTTTATGCTTTTTTGTCTTTTAGGGGTTGAATTTCATCCCCATATAAATGCAATTTCCAAAACGCTAGAATAAATATTTATTTATATATTATCAAGTGCCCTTAATACAAAGATTCATGGTTCTATCATCGAAATGATAAATTTGCATACTAAATGTCATCCCCTATTTCAACCCCTTATACCCATTTTTTCGCGATTTCTTTGCTAGAGCTCGTGTACCCTAAGAAATACTTTGGTGTAAAAAAAAATTACGTTTCTAGGCCCAGTGGTTTCGGCTTTATGCTTTTTTGTCTTTTAGGGGTTGAATTTCATCCCCATATAAATGAAATTTCCAAAACGCTAGAATAAATATTTATTTATATATTATCAAGTGCCTTAATACAAAGATTCATGGTTCTATCATCGAAATGATAAATTTGTATACTAAATGTCATCCCCTATTTCAACCCCTTATACTCATTTTTTCGCGATTTCTTTGCTAGAGCTCGTGTACCCTAAGAAATACGACGGTGTAAAAAAAAAATTACGTTTCTAGGCCCAGTGGTTTCGGCTTTATGCTTTTTGTCTTTTAGTTGTTGAATTTCATCCCCATATAAATGAAATTGCCAAAACGCTAGAACAAATATTTATGTATATATTATCAAGTGCCTTAACACAAAGATTCATGATTCTATCATCGAAAATGACGAATTTCCATACAAAATGTCATCCCCTATTTCAACCCCTTATACCCATTTTTTCGCGATAAAAAGTCGCCTATGTCCTTTCTCAAGCTTTAGTCCATCTCTGTACCAAATTTCATCGAAATCGGTTCAGTGGTTTAGACGTGAAAGCGTAACAGACAGACAGACAGACAGAGTTACTTTCGCATTTATAATATTAGTAAGGAAGTTAGGATTATCAGGTGCTTTAATACAAAGGTTCACGGTTCTATCATCGAAAATGACGAATTTCCATACAAAATATCATCCCCTATTTCAACCCCTTATACCCACTTTTTCGCAGTAAAAAGTAGCCTATATCTTTTCTCAAGCTTTAGTCCATCTCTATACCAAATTTCATCAAAATCGGTTTAGACGTGAAAGGCTATATGCTTTTCACCCCCTTAAGGGGGTGAATTTCCAAAAATCCTTTGTTAGTGCTCGTGCACCCCAAGAAATACGATGGTGTAAAAAAAAAATACGTTTCTAGGCCCAGTGGTTTCGGCTGTATGCTTTTTGGTATTTTAGGGGTTGAATTTCATCCCCATGTAAATGAAATTTCCAAAACGCTTGAACGAATATTTATTTATTTATTATTAGGTGCCTTAATACAAAGATTCGTGGTTCTGTCGTCGAAAATGACGAATTTCCATACAAAATGTCATCCCCTATTTCAACCCCTTATACCCATTTTTTCGCGATAAAAAGTAGCCTATGTCCTTTCTCAAGCTTTAGTCCATCTCTGTACCAAATTTCATCAAAATCGGTCCAGCGGTTTAGACGTGAAAGCGTAGCAGACAGACAGACAGACAGACAGACAGACAGACAGACAGACAGACAGAGTTACTTTCGCATTTATAATATTAGTAAGGATTGTTACCCATGTTTTGACTTTGTTTTATTTATGCAGTAATCATTTATTGCAACATACAATAATAGACGTTTGCACGAAGCTGAGAGGGGCTAGATCAAACGATTTCTTTACCAGAAGTTTCTATTATTTACCGTCCTTACATTCTATGATGAATATTTTAAAAATTTTAAACATCCAATTTTGTAAAAATATCCATCAATCCATCCATCAGCCTGTAGACACTCCACTTTTGGACATTGGTCTCCTCACGAGAATGTCATTAGGAACGATCCTGTGCCACTTGCATCCAACGATCAATTTGGCCTGCCCATTGCCATTTCAACGTGCAAAATCTGCGAGCCTGCGGTTCTTCTACGGATTTTCGTATACCGGATTCTATCACATAAAGAAATTCCGAGCTTAGTTCTCTTCATAGCGACTTTGAGCCTTTTTATAAGGCTGCTATTTAGAGACCACGTTTTAAGGTTGTATGTCCTCGCTGGTGTGTGTGTTACATATGGCTTATAAACCTTTTTTTTTTCAGACGTTGCGGCATATTGGACGAGAAGATCCCCTTAAGTTTACCAAACGCTACCCAGCCGAGTTGGATTCGACGACTGACTTCTTTCTCGAAATTAGATCTATCTAACTGGACTACTTGCCCTAGGTAAACAAAGAAAAAATATAGCACATTGAAAAATAGAAATAGCATTGAGAGTAAAAGTCCGACTTAACTTTATTCAACCTCTGAATATTCTATTCAACTAACACGTAACACGCGGTTGAGACTCGCTTAACAACTAAACAAAAGAACACCTTCGTCTCGCCTTTGTTGACCGTGCCCTGTCGCTCACCAAATAAAACACAGTAGAAAATTGTTACAGCTCTGACGTTATTGTCTGCGAGACTGTGGTACTGGCCCGGACAAACTGGCCAATTTATGGCTGCAGCCAAAAATCTGTCAGCAACATGGTTTGAAAAGAAAAAACATCAAAAGTAACTCTTAATTTCAAAAGTAAAAACGTCAAAACTAATTCTTAATTTAAAATTCATATAACTTCAAACTATTATAAAACCGGTACATAGATAAAAATACGCAAATGTATCAATTCTCAGTTATCTTAAATTTTCAAAACATTATTCTGGATACTTTCTAATTAATGTAACAATATCTGATTGACTGAGTTTTGCTCAGTATATTTTTTTTTTTTTAAGTATATAGTTTTTTTAGCGAACATATTTAGGATATAATAGGTCTTTACCTATGTAATTGCCGTTCTGCAGTACTGGCCATTTCAAATCAAAATAATTTTTGTTTGGCTAAGAATTCTAATTTCAAATTAATTTTATTTTAAAAGATGGAATCCGTTTTCTAAAAGTAGTCATTTGTTCTTCTTCTTCTTCTTCTTTTTTGTCTTGGCAATCAGCTACAAATACGAGCCATTTTTTTCAGTGTCGAGTTATAATTATCTTTTCAAGTTCTCAGTGTCTTCATGTCAGTAATAGTCTGTCAGTAAGTCAAAGTGTCGCCCTCAAGTCCTCAACAGTGTAATGGCCACTGTTAAGAGTATCTTGTGAGAATTTTGGTGGAAATACAAAGGTATGTATAGCAGTTTTATATCATATTCACTACACCTCAGCAGTTCTGTCACTATATATTACATAAAATGCCATCAAGATTATTTAACATAACACGTTAAAACACTAAGATATTGAATATAATACAAGAACACCACATGACACTTCAGATTTCCGCCAAAAACTCTAGTCATTTGTTTATTGATTAGTGTTACGTTTTCATCACATTTCAATCTTTTTCGTCATCATGGATACGTTAAAAATTCGAGTAATTATGGAATATAAGTATCGTCGTGGCAGCAACGCGGCACAAGCGGCACGCAACATCAACGACGTTTACGGAGCTAACACTACAAACCAACGCACCGCCTGTTATTGATTTGCTCGCTTCCGTTCTGGAAATTTCGACCTGAAAAATGAACCTCGCGGTCGTCCGAAGACTTTGGTCGACAATGACGAATTAAAGGCGATTGTGGAAGCCGATGATACACAATCTACGGCTGAATTAGCAGCAGCTTTCGACGTTAGCGTCAAAACAATATTGGTCCATTTGCGTCAAATTGGCAAGGTAAGAAAGCTTGACAAATGGGTGCCCCACGAACTCAATAATCGCCAGCGCGAAGTACGCGTCGAGTCATGCTTTGCATTGCTCAACAGACACACAAATGAAGGAATTTTGAAACGCATTGGTACTTGCGATGAAAAATGGATTCTGTTTGATAACCGCAAGCGCTCATCAAGTTGGTTAAATCCTGGTTCAGCACCTAAACAATGCCCTAAACGAAAACTTACCCCTAGAAAAGTGATGGTCACTGTTTGGTGGTCTAGCACCGGTGTGATTTATCACAGCTTCTTACCAAACGGGGTAAGCATT
Source organism: Lymantria dispar (assembly GCA_032191425.1). Classification (NCBI taxonomy): domain Eukaryota; kingdom Metazoa; phylum Arthropoda; class Insecta; order Lepidoptera; family Erebidae; genus Lymantria; species Lymantria dispar. The sequence goes on from CM063451.1 coordinate 13,628,602, forward strand.
ACTGCAGATGTGTACTGTGAAGAACTGAACACAATGATGGAGAAGCTGGCACATCTCCAACCAGCATTGGTCAATCGCTCGTCTCCGCTGCTCCTGTACGACAATGCGCGACCTCATACTGCACAGCAGACGGTCTCCAAGTTGCAAGAACTGCGGTTGGAAGCTCTCCGTTATCCTGCATACTCACCAAACCTTGCGCCTACAGACTACTTCTTTTTCCAGAATTTGGATAACTTTTTGGCGGGAAAGAAATTCAATACCCGAGAGGCAGTACAAAATGCCTTTGAAGAATTTGTTGCCTCCCGTCTAGCTGATTTCTTTAAGAAGGGCATCAATAAACTGCCGCTGCGTTGGCAAAGATGCATTGATTGCATGGGTGATTACTTCGATTAATACAAATAAAAAATACATGAAAAAAAATCGTTTAATTTTTTTCATACATAACGGCAATTTCATAGGTAAAGACCTAATATATTAATAAAAATACTAAAAAGATGCAATAATGAAAAAGATATCAAAAATTAAAAAACAATATTAACATACACAACAACAATACAAGAATATGAGGTATACTTAACCCTTAGAATAATAACGTATAGAAGGTAAGTTCACGCTCAAAAAGTGAGGTATTTCAATTGGAGCCTAATGGAGCTTACGCCGGAACCGTTCCGTAATGTACAAGTCATTGTACTGCACGTACATACGCAACTCTTAAAAAATAAATTGATAATTATGACGGTTTGTGCATTCAAATGGTGTCACAACACATTTGAAAAACTTAAAAAGGTTTTTAACATTACTTTTAAAAGTATTTCGACGATTTATGTTAATAAAAACAAAATTTGATTTCATAATTTGTATAGTTCTTTGCGTGTGTACATGTGTAATCGTCTGCGCGCCATTAATATTTTTAGATTCAAATTTTGAAAGTTCGAAGTATTGACACTATCCTTCTATACGTTATTATTCTAAGACTTAACCTCATTATATCATTCGTGACGTTGTTGCAAGTTAACTTTTCTTTCAATAAGCCGCACTATATACTACTTATAATACGTATGTATCTAGAATAAACAAACAACAAAGGACGCTTTCAAATAATACTCTGCTCGAGGGCCGGCAATTTATGCGGGCATAACACAGTTAATAGCATCTTTACAAAATGTATGGTTAAAATAGTTGTGTAATTGTGTTAATTATTATTGTATTAAAGTCATAAAACTAGTTCAAAATATTATTTATTGATATGTTTGTGTAGACATAATATCTAGTTGTACATGGGCGCTGTTTTGATTATTTGAACGATCGTTATTTATGAAATCTAAATCTATTTATATGAATTAATAGATAAAGTACTGCTACCGTTGTAATTATAAAATTATGATAGGTAATAATTTAAATTATGATATTAATTTAAATTTGATTATTTATAAAAAGAAAGCTAATGTGACCTGTTTGTGATAAAATATTTTAGATGTTTATTTCTTGGAAAATATTTAATTACTATAAATGTATTTGGTATTACAAATACTTAATTATAGAATAATAATACACATAACATCTATGCAAGAGAAGGAAAACTCGAAAAATGAAACCCTATACCAACATATCTGACCAGCATGGTATAGTAGGTCAAATTCCCTCCCATTATGGAGGAGGCCCGAGCCCAAGAGTGAGAACTATGTGGGCTGCGGTGATGATGATGATGATATTTCTTAATTTAAGAAATACTCTATGTGTCAATTTTCATCCAAATCTGGTCAACAGTTTACGCGTGATCGAGTAACAAACGTCCAAATATCTTCACAAATTTTTATACCCGAATATTACTTCCACCCTTGTAGTTCAAATTCACGTGGAAAGACGATGATAAATATGGCCATCCTTAGTCGCTGATAATACATTATCCATGTCATTGTTTGTGGGTGTCGCAAAATACTACTAAGACAAAGATTAAATTGACCTGGACCAATTGGTGATGCCATCTAGCCAGCTATGTCGTCTGGCAGGCAGCTGGTCATAAAATATTGCTAGAAGAACCTTTGCAATATATCTACGATGGCAGAGGACCGCCTACATATTGCGTCGATCCAAAGTAATCTTGATAAGCGAGCATTAAGAAAAAATAATGGGGTAACCCAAGAAAGCCGACCGTGTACTAAAATGAACGTTCCTAGGCTCAGTGATATCGGTTATACGCTTTTCACCTCCTTAGGGGTAAAATTGCAAAAACTCTTTTTTAGTGAGCACTTTCCCCAAGAAAGACAACTTTGTACAAAATTTCATGTTTTTAGTAGGGATGTGACTTGGAGGGAAAATAAACGATTTTTTAAATAATCGATTTTTTGTTCTTCAAAATAAATCGATTATAAAATAATCGATTAATTAAAAATAAATAATCGATTATAAAATAATCGATTTTTCCTAACAGGATTATGATGACTTTTGTAGGAAATGCGAGCTTCATCTTCTAATATAGTATGAAATACTGCACGCAGTATTGTGATGACCTTGTTTTTTTTAGGATATCTGTGAAATAATCAATTAATTTTATTATAAAAATAATCGATTTTCTATTATTTTGATAATCGATTGTAAAAATCGATTATTACAAAAAAAATCGATTAATAATCGATTATTATAAAAATCGATTATTTTTTCACATCCCTAGAAACTTCCCTAGAAACTTCTAGGCCTAATGATTTCGGATATACATTTTTCACCCCCTTAGATATTGAATTTCAAAAACTAATTTTTTAGAGCTCATTTACAACAAAAGAAGGAGAATCGCACAATACACAGAAATACATAGTTTCACGTTCCTAGCCCCAATAGTTTCGGCTATACGATTTTCACCCCCTTAAGGGGTGATTTTCCAAAAATCCTTCGCTAGAGCTCGTGTTCCTCAAGAAATACAACGGTGTAAAAAAAATTACGCTTCTAGGCCCAGTGGTTTCGGCTTTATGCTTTTTTGTCTTTTAGGGGTTGAATTTCATCCCCATATAAATGCAATTTCCAAAACGCTAGAATAAATATTTATTTATATATTATCAAGTGCCCTTAATACAAAGATTCATGGTTCTATCATCGAAATGATAAATTTGCATACTAAATGTCATCCCCTATTTCAACCCCTTATACCCATTTTTTCGCGATTTCTTTGCTAGAGCTCGTGTACCCTAAGAAATACTTTGGTGTAAAAAAAAATTACGTTTCTAGGCCCAGTGGTTTCGGCTTTATGCTTTTTTGTCTTTTAGGGGTTGAATTTCATCCCCATATAAATGAAATTTCCAAAACGCTAGAATAAATATTTATTTATATATTATCAAGTGCCTTAATACAAAGATTCATGGTTCTATCATCGAAATGATAAATTTGTATACTAAATGTCATCCCCTATTTCAACCCCTTATACTCATTTTTTCGCGATTTCTTTGCTAGAGCTCGTGTACCCTAAGAAATACGACGGTGTAAAAAAAAAATTACGTTTCTAGGCCCAGTGGTTTCGGCTTTATGCTTTTTGTCTTTTAGTTGTTGAATTTCATCCCCATATAAATGAAATTGCCAAAACGCTAGAACAAATATTTATGTATATATTATCAAGTGCCTTAACACAAAGATTCATGATTCTATCATCGAAAATGACGAATTTCCATACAAAATGTCATCCCCTATTTCAACCCCTTATACCCATTTTTTCGCGATAAAAAGTCGCCTATGTCCTTTCTCAAGCTTTAGTCCATCTCTGTACCAAATTTCATCGAAATCGGTTCAGTGGTTTAGACGTGAAAGCGTAACAGACAGACAGACAGACAGAGTTACTTTCGCATTTATAATATTAGTAAGGAAGTTAGGATTATCAGGTGCTTTAATACAAAGGTTCACGGTTCTATCATCGAAAATGACGAATTTCCATACAAAATATCATCCCCTATTTCAACCCCTTATACCCACTTTTTCGCAGTAAAAAGTAGCCTATATCTTTTCTCAAGCTTTAGTCCATCTCTATACCAAATTTCATCAAAATCGGTTTAGACGTGAAAGGCTATATGCTTTTCACCCCCTTAAGGGGGTGAATTTCCAAAAATCCTTTGTTAGTGCTCGTGCACCCCAAGAAATACGATGGTGTAAAAAAAAAATACGTTTCTAGGCCCAGTGGTTTCGGCTGTATGCTTTTTGGTATTTTAGGGGTTGAATTTCATCCCCATGTAAATGAAATTTCCAAAACGCTTGAACGAATATTTATTTATTTATTATTAGGTGCCTTAATACAAAGATTCGTGGTTCTGTCGTCGAAAATGACGAATTTCCATACAAAATGTCATCCCCTATTTCAACCCCTTATACCCATTTTTTCGCGATAAAAAGTAGCCTATGTCCTTTCTCAAGCTTTAGTCCATCTCTGTACCAAATTTCATCAAAATCGGTCCAGCGGTTTAGACGTGAAAGCGTAGCAGACAGACAGACAGACAGACAGACAGACAGACAGACAGACAGACAGAGTTACTTTCGCATTTATAATATTAGTAAGGATTGTTACCCATGTTTTGACTTTGTTTTATTTATGCAGTAATCATTTATTGCAACATACAATAATAGACGTTTGCACGAAGCTGAGAGGGGCTAGATCAAACGATTTCTTTACCAGAAGTTTCTATTATTTACCGTCCTTACATTCTATGATGAATATTTTAAAAATTTTAAACATCCAATTTTGTAAAAATATCCATCAATCCATCCATCAGCCTGTAGACACTCCACTTTTGGACATTGGTCTCCTCACGAGAATGTCATTAGGAACGATCCTGTGCCACTTGCATCCAACGATCAATTTGGCCTGCCCATTGCCATTTCAACGTGCAAAATCTGCGAGCCTGCGGTTCTTCTACGGATTTTCGTATACCGGATTCTATCACATAAAGAAATTCCGAGCTTAGTTCTCTTCATAGCGACTTTGAGCCTTTTTATAAGGCTGCTATTTAGAGACCACGTTTTAAGGTTGTATGTCCTCGCTGGTGTGTGTGTTACATATGGCTTATAAACCTTTTTTTTTTCAGACGTTGCGGCATATTGGACGAGAAGATCCCCTTAAGTTTACCAAACGCTACCCAGCCGAGTTGGATTCGACGACTGACTTCTTTCTCGAAATTAGATCTATCTAACTGGACTACTTGCCCTAGGTAAACAAAGAAAAAATATAGCACATTGAAAAATAGAAATAGCATTGAGAGTAAAAGTCCGACTTAACTTTATTCAACCTCTGAATATTCTATTCAACTAACACGTAACACGCGGTTGAGACTCGCTTAACAACTAAACAAAAGAACACCTTCGTCTCGCCTTTGTTGACCGTGCCCTGTCGCTCACCAAATAAAACACAGTAGAAAATTGTTACAGCTCTGACGTTATTGTCTGCGAGACTGTGGTACTGGCCCGGACAAACTGGCCAATTTATGGCTGCAGCCAAAAATCTGTCAGCAACATGGTTTGAAAAGAAAAAACATCAAAAGTAACTCTTAATTTCAAAAGTAAAAACGTCAAAACTAATTCTTAATTTAAAATTCATATAACTTCAAACTATTATAAAACCGGTACATAGATAAAAATACGCAAATGTATCAATTCTCAGTTATCTTAAATTTTCAAAACATTATTCTGGATACTTTCTAATTAATGTAACAATATCTGATTGACTGAGTTTTGCTCAGTATATTTTTTTTTTTTTAAGTATATAGTTTTTTTAGCGAACATATTTAGGATATAATAGGTCTTTACCTATGTAATTGCCGTTCTGCAGTACTGGCCATTTCAAATCAAAATAATTTTTGTTTGGCTAAGAATTCTAATTTCAAATTAATTTTATTTTAAAAGATGGAATCCGTTTTCTAAAAGTAGTCATTTGTTCTTCTTCTTCTTCTTCTTTTTTGTCTTGGCAATCAGCTACAAATACGAGCCATTTTTTTCAGTGTCGAGTTATAATTATCTTTTCAAGTTCTCAGTGTCTTCATGTCAGTAATAGTCTGTCAGTAAGTCAAAGTGTCGCCCTCAAGTCCTCAACAGTGTAATGGCCACTGTTAAGAGTATCTTGTGAGAATTTTGGTGGAAATACAAAGGTATGTATAGCAGTTTTATATCATATTCACTACACCTCAGCAGTTCTGTCACTATATATTACATAAAATGCCATCAAGATTATTTAACATAACACGTTAAAACACTAAGATATTGAATATAATACAAGAACACCACATGACACTTCAGATTTCCGCCAAAAACTCTAGTCATTTGTTTATTGATTAGTGTTACGTTTTCATCACATTTCAATCTTTTTCGTCATCATGGATACGTTAAAAATTCGAGTAATTATGGAATATAAGTATCGTCGTGGCAGCAACGCGGCACAAGCGGCACGCAACATCAACGACGTTTACGGAGCTAACACTACAAACCAACGCACCGCCTGTTATTGATTTGCTCGCTTCCGTTCTGGAAATTTCGACCTGAAAAATGAACCTCGCGGTCGTCCGAAGACTTTGGTCGACAATGACGAATTAAAGGCGATTGTGGAAGCCGATGATACACAATCTACGGCTGAATTAGCAGCAGCTTTCGACGTTAGCGTCAAAACAATATTGGTCCATTTGCGTCAAATTGGCAAGGTAAGAAAGCTTGACAAATGGGTGCCCCACGAACTCAATAATCGCCAGCGCGAAGTACGCGTCGAGTCATGCTTTGCATTGCTCAACAGACACACAAATGAAGGAATTTTGAAACGCATTGGTACTTGCGATGAAAAATGGATTCTGTTTGATAACCGCAAGCGCTCATCAAGTTGGTTAAATCCTGGTTCAGCACCTAAACAATGCCCTAAACGAAAACTTACCCCTAGAAAAGTGATGGTCACTGTTTGGTGGTCTAGCACCGGTGTGATTTATCACAGCTTCTTACCAAACGGGGTAAGCATTACTGCAGATGTGTACTGTGAAGAACTGAACACAATGATGGAGAAGCTGGCACATCTCCAACCAGCATTGGTCAATCGCTCGTCTCCGCTGCTCCTGTACGACAATGCGCGACCTCATACTGCACAGCAGACGGTCTCCAAGTTGCAAGAACTGCGGTTGGAAGCTCTCCGTTATCCTGCATACTCACCAAACCTTGCGCCTACAGACTACTTCTTTTTCCAGAATTTGGATAACTTTTTGGCGGGAAAGAAATTCAATACCCGAGAGGCAGTACAAAATGCCTTTGAAGAATTTGTTGCCTCCCGTCTAGCTGATTTCTTTAAGAAGGGCATCAATAAACTGCCGCTGCGTTGGCAAAGATGCATTGATTGCATGGGTGATTACTTCGATTAATACAAATAAAAAATACATGAAAAAAAATCGTTTAATTTTTTTCATACATAACGGCAATTTCATAGGTAAAGACCTAATATATTAATAAAAATACTAAAAAGATGCAATAATGAAAAAGATATCAAAAATTAAAAAACAATATTAACATACACAACAACAATACAAGAATATGAGGTATACTTAACCCTTAGAATAATAACGTATAGAAGGTAAGTTCACGCTCAAAAAGTGAGGTATTTCAATTGGAGCCTAATGGAGCTTACGCCGGAACCGTTCCGTAATGTACAAGTCATTGTACTGCACGTACATACGCAACTCTTAAAAAATAAATTGATAATTATGACGGTTTGTGCATTCAAATGGTGTCACAACACATTTGAAAAACTTAAAAAGGTTTTTAACATTACTTTTAAAAGTATTTCGACGATTTATGTTAATAAAAACAAAATTTGATTTCATAATTTGTATAGTTCTTTGCGTGTGTACATGTGTAATCGTCTGCGCGCCATTAATATTTTTAGATTCAAATTTTGAAAGTTCGAAGTATTGACACTATCCTTCTATACGTTATTATTCTAAGACTTAACCTCATTATATCATTCGTGACGTTGTTGCAAGTTAACTTTTCTTTCAATAAGCCGCACTATATACTACTTATAATACGTATGTATCTAGAATAAACAAACAACAAAGGACGCTTTCAAATAATACTCTGCTCGAGGGCCGGCAATTTATGCGGGCATAACACAGTTAATAGCATCTTTACAAAATGTATGGTTAAAATAGTTGTGTAATTGTGTTAATTATTATTGTATTAAAGTCATAAAACTAGTTCAAAATATTATTTATTGATATGTTTGTGTAGACATAATATCTAGTTGTACATGGGCGCTGTTTTGATTATTTGAACGATCGTTATTTATGAAATCTAAATCTATTTATATGAATTAATAGATAAAGTACTGCTACCGTTGTAATTATAAAATTATGATAGGTAATAATTTAAATTATGATATTAATTTAAATTTGATTATTTATAAAAAGAAAGCTAATGTGACCTGTTTGTGATAAAATATTTTAGATGTTTATTTCTTGGAAAATATTTAATTACTATAAATGTATTTGGTATTACAAATACTTAATTATAGAATAATTATTGTAACTTTAAAACAGTGCAATAAGACCTATATTAAATCAGTTAAAACTTAAAATGTTTTACTGGAAGTAATCAATCGGTGATTTTATGTATAAGAAGTGAAAAAACAAAAGCGTTGTTACTCCATTGTAATTGTATCGCGTGATTTAGAGCAAAAATAAACCAGGTTCATGAAGTATTGACTGACTGACTGACTCCAGAATAGGGAAGGAAATTGATTTACTATACCACGTTGTTCAGACGGGTTAGTATTGAAGTTTAATTCGAGTTTTCCTTCTCTGGCGGCGTAGATGTTACATGCATATTATATCCCTCAGTCGTATTTTATGACATTTACAGACAAGATGGTAATATAAGGCAGTGCTGAATTAAATTCTAAATCCATAACCGCACTTATACATGCATATATATGTAGATATACTAGCAACCAGCCCTCGCTTCGCTACGGTTTCAGTTGCCTTACCCGCGTAGTGCCCGTTCCCGTGGGAATACCGGGATAAAAGACAGCCTATGTCACTCCCTGATATTATAGCTTTCTATTGGTGAAAGAATTTTTGAAATCGGTTCGATGGTTTAAGCGTTAAATAGTAACAAACAAACAAACTTACTTTCGCATTTATAATATTAGTAAGGATTAAGGATTTTGAATACATTCTTCTGAAAAAATATTATTCATCTATTTTTCTAATTCTTGGGATACTTCGGCGTTGTAAAAATATATTTAATATTGGTTTTCATTTGTAATATCTTTGATAGGCAAGCCTTAAACTAATATTATAAAGTGGTAAACTTAATAAAATTAAACATGAAAAGTAAGTACTGAAACTATTTATCGCATTTGAAAGTTATTTTCCGAACAGAAAGCTGGCACAGAACGCTATGTGGTACTTTTTAAATTGGCAAATAGTTATATCATTTAAATGGTAATTAGTACAGTCATTGGAATTAATTGGAGTCATTGGAGTCAATTTGGAAATAGTGAGTCTTCTTCTTCTTTTTTGTCTTGGCAATCAGCTACAAATACGAGCCATTTTTGCCAGTGTCGAGTTATAATTATCTTTTCAAGTTCTCAGTTTCTTCATGTCAGTAATGGTCTGTCAGTAAGTCAAAGTGTCGCCCTCAACAGTGTAATGGCCACTGTTAAGGGTGTCTTCTGAGAATTTTGGTGGAAACAAAAAGGTATGTATAGCAATTTTATATCATATTCACTACACCTCAGCAGTTTTGTCACTATATATTACATAAAATGCCATCAAAATTATTTAATATAACTCGTTAAAACACTAAGATATTGAATACTAGCAACCCGCCCTCGCTTCGCTTCGGTTATAGGTTATAGTTGTTTTACCCGCGTAGTTCCCGTTCCCGTGGGAATACCGGGATAAAATATAGCCAAGTTTACGCCCTGATATTATAGCTTTCCATTGGTGAAAGAATTTTTGAAATCGGTCCAGCCGTTTTGAAGATTACCCGGAACAAACAGACAGACAGACAAAAATTTTTTAATTGCTATTTTAGGCATAGGTGTCGTGCAAATAAGCGTGTGAGCATGAAAAAAGCCTATTATTTTGACATTACAAACAGACACTCCAATTTTATTTATTGGTATAGATAATACAAGAACACCACATGACACTTCAGATTCCCCCCAAAAACTCCCCGAAATAGTGAGTCAGATGTGTATTAAGCCTACTGGGGATATCACGATAAAAAAACGCGCCGCTTTCTCTACCTCATGGTGGAAATGAGAATTTCTGGCGAAACGTATGTTGGACTACACTTTACGGCGCTCGTACGTCGAAACTATTGATTTTAGGGAAAAAGGTTAAGACATAAATTGTAAGAAATTTCCTCTACAATTATTTTGCATAAATATGTTTCCCTGTAAAATGCGTCGGAAAGGAGTTATTATCAAAAAACTGCTTTTAGGCGTCATTTTTCCAATAAGGCGGCACGAGCGGCGAAGATACGACGTGGCAAAGTTGAAATTCGGAAAGAGCACGTCAAAATCTATAAAATTGCCAATTTTCAAAACTCCCGGGCAATTTTCCAGGTAAAAATACCAAATGACTGTACTAAATAAAGAAACTACGGGATCAGGACCAAATTGTGTCATGAATACTACATACAGTTTTGTAAAACACATTTTCGGCAGTTAAAAGTCATGACACTGCCATCACTATATATATATATATATATATATATGAAGTTGGTATGTTTGTCAAATCAAATATAAATTTGTTTCAATTTATCGAAAGCAGGCGGCGTTGTGATAAACTACATTTATTACATGTAAAGACTACGCTTGTTCAAAAAAGCATCTATGCAATGGCTCCAAAGATATATAATCATCTACCCAAACAAATTAGAGACTGTGATACATGACTATAAATTTAGCCTTAGAAAATTATTAATAGAGAAATCATATTATTCATTAGCAGAATTTTTTAATGACAAACTATAAATGGCAATGATTTTCATAATTTTTGACATGTTATTTTGTATTTTTGATTATTCAATTGTTGACTATTCTGTTATGTTGGTTTTTCTGTTATGTTGATTATTTTATTGTGTTGATTATTCTTTTATGTTGATTATTTTATTGTGTTAATTATTCTATTATGTTGATTATTTAATTGTATTAATTACTCTATTATGTTGATTATTATGTTGATTATTTAATTGTGTTAATTATTCTATTATGTTCATTACTCTATTATGTTGATTATTATATTTGTTAAAATTGTACATTGATTGCATACCGTAAGGTCGACTATGGCGAGACTTATATTAATAGGCGTGACGAAAGATTTTGAAATCCTTTTCCGTAATGTGCGCACACACTTACCTTTTACGGAAAAACCTATATTTCGGTAATAAATTTATGTTTAAAGAAGTTTAAAACAATTTTTCCAATATTTTTTAAATATAGCGCGAAAACAGCTCGCCGGTGTCATGGCGTCGGCTGTTACGTCACGTTAAGGTAACCACGTCCTTGTGTCTATGTGTAGCGAAGAAAGTAAGCAAAACATTAATTTAATTCTTGTGATAAAAATGAATTCCAAAGTTTATAAGTGGTGTGCAGTACCTCAGTGCAAAAATACATCAATAAAAACCCCCAACAAAGTATTTGTACATGTTCCTAACAAGAAAATAATAAGAGTTAAGTGGTTAAAGCTCGCAAAGCTGTGAGGGAGCTAACCTCAAGAATAAACAATGACAAGTTTAATGTAAAAATAAACTATGAAAATAAAATAAACTCGCATCAGTTCAAAACGAGTTAGATCTATCTAAGTTGGTACTAGAGATTAGGTTACTAGAAACATGGTAGTAAAGATAAACAAAAATTTACTTACAAAGAAGTTTTTACGTTTCTAAACTCAGGCGAGCAAAATTCTTTATTTGTAGCGAGGAAATCACCCAACATCAATACATCAAACCTTTTTTTTTGGGGTGGGCTGCGGTCGGCGCGCCTCCGCACCACTCCGTCCGGGGTGACAGAGGGGCTTAAGCACGCAACACCCGCAACCCACCCGAACACCACGTCGCCTTCGTCGTTGGGCCGACCACTGGAGCAGGGTTACTTGTCATCAGTGGTCGGCCCGACGGAATACCCCCTACCCGGGGCACCCTCCCATCGAGCGACGTCCCTCCCCTCGGGGAGGACGTCGGTCTTTCCTCACGCGGTCGGCCTCTCGGCGGGTGACGGACTAAACCCCGGTCACGTCACCCGCGGCCTCGGCTAGGGCGGCATTGCACGCAGGTAATCCCGCCTGCGTCGCCCCAGTCGCTGACAGCGAGTCGCATCATCGAGGCTGTGCTCCTCGCGCTCGCGACCCGCCGCCTCCTTCTGCGAGATAACTGCCTCGCAGAAGGCTGCGACCGCGTCCCAATTCCTAATGCTGCCGAGCATCTCCCTAGCGATGGTCGGCAGCGTCAGGTCGGCACCGATGATTGCGACGAGTTCACGATGCGGCTCTGCCCAAGCGGCACAGACCTCGAGCGTATGCTGCATCGTGTCCTCGTCGCAATCGCAGTGGTGGCAGGACGGAGTTCTCTCCCTCCTAGCGACCCTGTACAGGTACTTGCCGAAGCATCCATGCCCCGTTAAGGCCTGTACGAGTTGGAAGGAGAGCACCCCGTGCCGCCTTTCCAACCACTGTATCAGCACCGGCCGGAAGGCCTCCACGGAACAAACACCGTATCGAGGCCTCTCCAACCGGTCTGCCCAACGGGCGATGACTTCTCGGCGGGCGTCGACGCGCCAGGCGGTGAGCTCCCTCAGGGAAACAACACCGCCCCTCCCGCGCACCCCCGACACCCGCCGATACAAGTCGGCGAGCATTTCCGCCTCCAGGTCCCACGGGGGAGTCCCGGCCAACAGGCACGCCGCCTCCGTCGCCACCGTGCGGTACACGCGGATGATACTGACCGCCATGACCTTTTGTGGACACCACAGAAGGGCCCTAAGTCGGGCGGTCATGGATCCCGCCCACACCGGTGCGCCGTAGAGGGCCATCGACCGGATGACCCCCGCGTACAGCTGTCGACATGCCGCGCTCGGTCCGCCCACATTCGGCATCAGCCATTGTAGGGCGGACGCCACGCTGACGAGCCGCGGGACGAGCCTGCGGAAATGCTCCCGAAAGCACCATCGCCCGTTGAGCACCAGGCCCAAGTATTTCATATGGGCCTGGATGCTGATCCCAACCGAATTGACGGTGATCGAGACGCCGATGGGAGGGTCCATACGGGGCCCATGGAACAAGAGGGCCTCCGTCTTGTCCAGGGCCACCCTCAACCCCAGCGCCTCGATCCGCCTGACGACCTCTTCGGTGCCTGAGGTCGCCAGGCTTACCGCCTCTTGTAGCGTCCCACCGCGGGCTGTGACGAGCGTGTCGTCGGCGTAACAAATCACGCCCAGCCCGGGTGGGAGGTTCCCCCGCAACGCCCAGTCGTAGCCGATGTTCCACAGGGTGGGTCCGAGGACCAACCCCTGTGGAACACCGCACGTCATGGGCGTTCGCACAACATCCCCTACTCGGTTGGCGTAGAGGACGCTGCGCCCCTCCAAATAGTCTGCCACCAGCCGACAATACATCAATCCTGGGCAAATTTGAGCTGTTTGCTTTAACAAACCTTGGTTCCATTGTGATAATTGAGTGGAGTCGGTAAATCACTGCGTAATCAGTAGTACTGAGAACAACAAACAGAGTAGTTTACCTTAACGTGACGTAATACACTGTGATTGGTGTTTCAGCCAAAATGGCCGAATGCAGTATTTTAATGATTTAATTTATTGAAAATCTTAACAATCTCAATTATTTAGATAAATCTAAAGTAGCGTATTAAATTTTTTTTATATGTATTTTCCCTTAAAATCATTAATGCATAGATTATTTTATACTGTCGTCACGCCTATTGTAACATCTTATGTACCCATATTTCGCAATAATAAATAAATTGATTGATTGATTGATTGATATAATCAAGTCATATTTGTATATTTTCGTTGTGGTAACGAAGTAAGAATACAATTCACTATGTAGTGTAACATCATATTAGTATTCGAAGCGTAGGTAGAATTCGTAGTATAACGTCATATAGTGAGAGATTATGAGATAACCTATATCCAAGAATATCAGAAACTTTAAACTGTCTATGCAAATTTAATATATGTATAAGTATTTTGAGAGACAATACTTGTCCACAACAGTAGTAGTGCTTTTGTTCGCAGGAGAATTCACAAACACGTTTAATGGATATAAATTACATCCAAACTTAGGATAACCATTTGCGGATTACACACTTCATACGGGAACAAACTTAGTTCACTTTTCATCTGTCCCCATTTGTGTGCTAATAATAAGTACAATAAGTCATCATAATCATCATTTCAGCTCATATACGTCCCACTGTTGAGCTCGAGCCTCCTCCACAATAGGAGGGAAATTGACCTTACCATACCATGCTTACTTTACTTATACTTTCTGTATGGTGACGGAGTAAGAATACAAATCACCACTCCCTCTCTTGCCCGTGGATGTCGTAAAAGACGACTAAGGGATATAAAACGCATATAACATCTATGCAAGAGAAGGCAAACTCGAACTAAAACCCTATATCAACATGTCTGACCAGCTGGTATAGTAGGTTAATTTCCCTCCTATTGTGGAGGAGGCTCGAACCCAACAGTGGGACGTAGGTTTGAGCCTCCTCCACAATAGAATGAGCTGAAATGATGATGAATAATACCATGCTGGTCAGACAGGTTGGTTAAAGTTTTATTTCGAGTCTTCACTCTCTTGCATAGATGTTATAGGCTTATAATATCCCTTAGTCGCCTTTTACGACATCCATGGACAAGATAGGGAGTGGTACGTATTATACGTAAATAACATCTATGCAAGAGAGGGAAAACTTGAAACGAAACTTTATACCAACCTGTCTGACTAGCATGGTATATTAAGATCTATTGCCCTCCTATTGTGGAAGAGGCTCTAGTTAAGCAGTGGAACGTATATGAGCCGAAATGAAAACAAATTTTTAACTGAGTTCAATTTTAAGTGACTATTTTTTGGGTTGGGCTACGGTCAACGCACCAGCCGCCCGGAGCGACAGAGGGGCGGCGCGCGGCCCCGTAACCCACCCTTGGCACGTCGCCTTCATTGTTGGACCGACCACCGGTGCAGAGTAACTTGTCGTCAGTGGTCGGCCCGACGGAATACCCTGATCGCGGGGTACCCGTCACCGTCACGCAGTCGGCCTCTCGGCGGGTGACGGGCTAAATCCCCGGTCCAGTCACCCGCGGCATCAGCAGCACATAATCGCGCCTGCGCCGCCCCAGAATTTTAAGTGACTTACCGTTAAAACATCGTTAAAATTAAAGAAGTAGGCAATCGATCTTTATTCTACTAAATTTCATTAGACTTGAAATCGTACCCCGATATATGGTTGTAATTGGCAATAATAAATACATACTAGGGTTAGGAAAGTTTAGTTGTACCTAAGCTTATATTTGTGTGTATTTAGGACTTGTGTTACTTATATTCCGAAAAGCTTACTCTATCCGCTATTTACTTTAATTTCGCGAGCTTACATCGCTGAATTCCTCCGTATGGTGATGGGATAGAATATAATCGGTCGATGCCTCTTAGTTTCTCGTGAGAGTCAAAAAAAAGCTAAGGGATCAGTTCTAAGGGAAGTTAACTATAATCACTTCAATAATTCACGAATATATTTTTATACTAGCTGACCCAACAGACGTTGTTCAGTTCAAATAAAATAAAAGGAATTCTCCTTGAAATCAAAAGCAGCGCCACCTACTGGGTCCAATAGGGAATATGCATGAAACTCCAAAAGGAACAAATTATTTTTATTTGTAATCTTTATTGCTTAAAAAATGTACCTATACTTTTTTATTGTTTTTTAATTTTATCATTATTTAATAATTAAATCTATACCAATAAATAAAATTGGAGTGTCTGTTTGTAATATCAAAATAATAGGTTTTTTCATGCTCACAGGGTTATTTTTACGACACCTATGCCTAAAATACAAATTAAAAAATTTTTGTCTGTCTGTCTGTCCGTCTGTTTGTTCTGGGTAATCTTCAAAACGGCTGGACCGATTTCAAAAATTCTTTCACCAATGGAAAGCTATAATATCAGGGCGTAAACTAGGCTATATTTTATCCCGTTATTCCCACGGCAACGGGAACTACGCAGGGAAGACGACTGAAACCGAAGCGAAGCGAGGGCGGGTTGCTAGTTAAATTATAAAAAGTGCGTTTTTTGAGATTCGCTCGCAAATTTCTAAAACGCAATGTTGTTCAAACGTGACGTCATAGTAAAGTCAAGTCTTCTGATTAGGGCTGTCGATATTTTTAAAATATCGTTTCTCGATGTATCGGTATTTTTAAATATATCAATATCGGAGTTCGATGTAAAGAAAAAAAAGAGCATGCGTACAAAGTACATACGCATGGTGAAAGTGAAACTCATCCTTTATTATGCATGCATCCATTATACATCCTATATTTATCCTTCATCTTTTATCCTTTATCTCGTTCTCTCGCCGGCTGAATCCTATACATTTACGTGTTTATATTTCTATGTACCTACTCGCTCTTTCGTTTCATCGAGTTTGAAATCACAATGATTCTAAAGAAGTTTCACTTCAAAATTTGCACTATAGGTACATATGCCTAAAATACACTTTATATTTCTTTTGTCTGTCTGTCTGTCCGTTTGTTCCGGGTAATCTTCAAAACGGCTGGACCGATTTCAAAAATTCTTTCACCAATGGAAAACTATAATATCAGGGAGTAAACTAGGCTATATTTTATCCCGGTATTCCCACGGGGACGGGAACTACGCAGGAAAGACTGAAAGCGAAGCGAAGCGAGGGCAGATTGCTAGTTTGGAGAATAATAGTCCGGATACTCACTGTACTGCAGAAGCACTAAAATCGCGGGGTGATTACGCCTCATTTAAATTATGCGTTTTAGCTAAGCACTTAGAAATGTATATGTGTGCCGACAACTGGCCTGAAGGTATTTGTGTGAAACGGTGGCAGAATGGATTTCGTAAACAAGGTGTACAAACCTCCTAAGCCCAAACGTTATACGTTGTTCTATCAAAATGTTAGAGGTTTGCGATCTAAGTTAAATGTGTTCAAAACATCTGTGTTAAGTGAATGTTCTGATTTATATGCATTAACTGAGACTTTCCTAACGAGTAGTGTAAAAGACGGGGAAGTGTTTCCTGACGGGTACACTATTATACGTCGCGACCGTGCTAACGATGCCGGTTGGGGAGGTGTATTATTGGCGGTTCGCGCACATTATACTGTCCAACAAATTTTGAATATTGATAATTACACTTATGATATGGAAGTTGTAGTAACTGTTGTAAATTTGAATTATAAGCGAATTTTGTTGTGTGTTGTATACATTCCACCTAATTCCACAGATGAAAAATATATCAACATTTTTACACTACTAGAAAACGTAATTGAGAAATATTCAAAATTAGATGTCGTCATAATAGGTGATTTTAATTTGACTTCATGTAGTCAGAATGTAAATCTACAATTCGCTTATCTATTATCTTTTTGTAAATTGAACCAACACAATACACTTAGAAATAGTTATGGTAATATGTTAGATTTGGTACTGAGCAATCTGGGAGGTAAGTGTGTGTGCATAGATAGCACTGTTGAGCCGCTTGTGCCGGCGGACGCGCATCATCCACCGTTCTGCGTGCGTCTGAGCGTACCGCGACTGGCGGCCGAGCGGGTTCGACCGCCTCCGCTGCAATACACAACACCACAACACGACACACCACAGTGGAACTTCAAAAAGGCAGACTTTAACAATTTATATGAGTCCTTTGCTTCGATATCATGGTCCACGGTACTAGATACTAACAACGTTAATAACGCCTTAGATGTTTTTTATTCTCATCTTAAAACTAATCTCAACGCTAACGTGCCCATAAAAAGGCACATCACTGGTTTTGGAAGGTTTTTATATCCAACGTGGTATACTTCTGAAATTATTGAGAATATCAAAAGTAAACATTTTCATTTAAAAAAGTTCAGAAAATTTCAATTAGATTTTAATAAAGAAATGTTCAAATATTATAGGCAACGGACGAAGGAATTAATAAAGATAGCACATGCCAACTTTATACACCGTACTGAGGCAGGTATACGGAGAGACCCAAAGACCTTTTGGAACTTTATTAAGACCCAGCGTTCCTCGCGAAACTTTTGTTCTGAATATGAGTACAATGGCAATATAATGTCTGGATTAGATGCTGCGAATGGTTTTGCAACATTTTTCAAATCTATGTTTTTAACAAATGTGCCCACTTTTTCAACAAATGTCCCAAAAAACTATGAAGATAGTAACTTGTGTTCTTCGCGCATTAGTATCGATCACATTAGCAAATCCGATTTATTGCAGGCAGTAAAACGCTTGAAGGTTCGATCTTCTATCGGACCCGATGGTATACCCGCCTATATTATAAAAGATTGTATTGGAGTACTACAAGTGCCTCTACTGCATATTTTGAATTTAGCCGTAAAAACAGCTACCTATCCCACGCTATGGAAAATTTCGCGTGTTACTCCGGTACACAAGGATGGTTTAAGGTCTAAAATAGGTAATTACAGGCCAATTGCCGTACTCTCAGCATTAGCCAAAGTGTTTGAGTACATTTTAAATCGACATATTACCATACAGTTTAAACAACAATTTCATGAGTGTCAGCATGGGTTTAGAACGGGTAAGTCAACTACCACCAATTTAATCAACTTTGTTGACTATTGCGTTACCGAAATGGACCACAATAGGCAAGTGGACGCCGCATACTTTGATTTTAAAAAAGCTTTCGACCGCGTACACAACAATGTCCTATTACAAAAACTAGACGCTGTTGGATTCACTCCTAAACTTACAAAATTATTTGCTAGTTATTATACTAGTCGAATTCAATACGTGCAGCTAGGTAATTATCACTCTGACTCATATTTCACTCGCTCTGGTGTGAGTCAGGGCAGTGTCTTAGGCCCAACCCAGTTTTTAATCATGGTCAATGACTTGCCCAGTGTCATCTCTTCGGCACAATGTCTCATGTTTGCAGATGACCTAAAACTGTTTTTGGGCATAAATTGTACGAAAGACTGCGAAGCGCTTCAGCGGGACATCGATAGTGTTGTTGCTTGGGGTGCGCGCCATCACCTAGAGTTTAATACGGCCAAATGTAAAACCATAACGTTTACTCGTTCACGAGCTCCACGCACATACAATTACAAAATATCTGGTGTACCGCTGGAGCGGGTCACTCAAATCCGCGACCTAGGCGTTACACTAGACTCGTGTCTAACTTTTAACACGCATATCGCAAACATATGTAAACAGAGCTATATGTCCCTAGGCTTTGTGATGAGACAATCATCCCTATTTCAAAGTAAGAGTACTATCATTGCGCTGTACTTTTCTTTCGTTCGTAGTATTTTGGAGTATAACTCCATAATCCACCATGGGACCCACATGAGGTCAAGTACAGCGTGATGATTGAACGTGTACAACGTAAATTTTGCAGATTTTTATACAAAAAGTTATACGGTTATTATCCATATTTATATCCGTCCCTATTTGTATCCGGCGCGTTAGGTCTCGATACTCTCGCATTAAGACGTAAGTGTGCTATATTATTACATTATTACTTATTATTTAATAATAAAATTGAAAATTCATATAAACTCATTTGCAAAAAAAACGGGCGGTTTTGATTTTCATTCATATTTAAAAAGACACAATACCAAAAAGGTTTCAATCGTTTGTACACGTTACTGGCCGGTTTTAAAAATGCTGTGGAATTTAAAAAAGTACGTTCTAAATTCAATTTTTCATTTGATGTTCATTTTTACAGAAAACCCCTTTTTATCCTACATTTTTGGCGCGAAGTTCCAGAAGTTAACATCGACTTTCATAACTTTTATTCAATTTTTATCGATTAATTTCATATCCTTGACTGTCAAAGCTTTATTTAATGCTGTTTGGCTGTATCAAAAATGGTAGATAAAGTGGTAAAAGCTACCAAAATTATCGCGCTGCTTGAAGAGGGTTGCAGCCAATGTTTCGTGGCTAGGAGGCTAAATGTTAGTCGCTCGACAGTCCAAAGGACCTGGCAGCGATATTAGGAGACTGGTTCCGTCGAGAGAAGGCCTGGTTCTGGAAGAAAACCATGTACCCAACCACGGGATGATCGTTTTCTTGTGAGTCGCGCATTGAGAAATCGCAAATCTTCGTATGTGGATCTTAAGAACAACCTCCAAGAAGTAAGAAATGTGCATATTAGTCTATGGACGGTCAGGAGGAGGCTTCTCGCTGCCAATATACGCAGTCACCGCCCGGCCCGCGGCCCCAAATTACTCCGTGAGCACAGAGTTCACAGGCTTAGGTTCGCTAGAAATTGTGAATCATGGACTCAAGACGATTGGAATAGGGTTTTGTTCTCTGATGAAGCCAGGATATCTCTGTTCGGTGAAGATCGACGTCGGCGAGTGCTAAGAAGACAAGGAGAACGCTTTGCAGAGGCATGTTTCGAAGAAATCACACCTTATGGTGGGGGCTCTGTTATGTTTTGGGCAGGAATAAATTCAATGGATCGTACAGAGTTAGTCTTCATTGAAAACGGCTCACTGACTGGGCATCGATACATAACGGAAGTTCTAATTTCTCATGCACAACCCGCATTGGCCGCTCTAGGTGAAGACTCGATTTTTATGGACGACAATGCTCGCGCCCACCGATCCCGCGATGTTAATGCGTATGTGCAAGAGGTCGGCATTCGTCGTTTGGATTGGCCAGCTCGAAGTCCCGACCTCAATCCCAAAGAGCATGTCTGGGACGTTCTGAAACGGCGTGTGAGATCAGTACACCCGGCTCCGCAGACCATCAGAGAGCTGAAGAATGTGATTACTGCGGAGTGGGAACGTATTCCGCAAGCAAGTATCCGGGATATACTCGCTAGCATGCCCAGACGAATTCAAGCTGTGATTTTAGCTAGAGGGGGTCACACTCGATACTAAACATTTATCTGCTTTTACTTTATTAAAGAAAAACAAACAAAAAAACTTTTTTATTTTTACTTCATGAGCATATGCACTACTAGCGAATATACACTACTAGCGAGGTTTAGCATTATTTCCCATAAATTGTATCTAAATTTTATGAAATACTGATGAAAACGATTATTTTCTTATTAATTTAGCAAATTGTGTGGATAAAACTACCTATAATTATCAAACAAAGAAATATTAACATTTGAAATGGTTCATTGCTTAGGTGCCTGTTTTTTTTGCAAATGAGTGTATATTATCGCATTGTTCGCTATTAGCACCAAACCAATATACACGGCTTCGTTCACGTCCCCTGTTCGCTCTACCACAGGTGCGTACGTGTACTGCACAATACGCACCTACTAGTCAGGCTATTGCGTTGCTAAACTCACTGATTACTCACTATCCGCAAGTTTATATATTTTTCACCAAATTCGATCTATTCTTAAAATTTTGTTTGTATTTTTTATCTTTTAATTTTACTTTTAAATTATAAAAGTGTAATGGCTCTCTACACGTTTTGGGAGACTGTAAGTGTAGTAAGTAGTTGAATGATTAATAAATAAATAATAAATAAATAGCTAAAAAGCGATCACTATGACGGTTTGTGGTATCTGCCAATATGATAATTTCTGTTATAGAAACATGATATCTAAATGTTGGCCTCATAAGTAAGCTCAGTGTTATAGTGTGATACGAAGAAAGCTCTACTTGGTATGTCTGTACAATATGAAGCCTGGCATTTAGAGATTCGTTGAAGACGGACGTAACCAATAAATCCGAAGCGTTACGACGCTGTAGTGGCATTGGACATACTATCGCCGGACGAAACGTTAACCATTGGAGAATCGAAGCTGTCGAGCGGTAACAAGGGACAGGTCGATGCATTTTAAAATGCTCCCTAGCAGACATATACAGGACTAGGTACTATATTATTTTATTTTATAACCAGCAATCCGCCCTCGCTTCGCTTCGGTTATAGGTTACAGTCGTTTTACCCGCGTAGTTCCCGTTCCCGTGGGAACACCGGGATAAAATATAGCCTAGTTTACGCCCTGATATTATAGCTTTCCATTGGTGAAAGAATTTTTGAAATCGGTCCAGCCGTTTTGAAGATTACCTGGAACAAACAGACAGACAGACAAAAATTTTTTAATTGCTATTTTATGCATAGGTGTCGTGCAAATAACCGTGTGAGCATGAAAAAAGTCTATTATTTTGACATTACAAACAGACACTTCAATTTTATATATTGGTATAGATAATACTTATATTTTACGTATGGTGATGTAGTAAGAATACAATTCACCACCCCCGATCATCCCCGAGGGTGTCGTAAAAGGCAACTAAGCGATATAAAATGCACATAACATCTATGCGAGAGATGAAAACGCGAAATAAAACCCTATACCATCCTGTCTGACTCGGTATAGTAGGTCAATTTCCCTTCTATTATGGAGGAGAGTTAAGCCCAACAGTTGGACGTATATGAGCTATAATGATAATGATGATGATGAATATTTATAACAATAATTTAAACTAAATAAATCTTCTGAATTATTAATATTATTCAGTAATTCGTCATCAAGGTTATAAATAAAAATAATATTTTATTCTTTGTATTGTTGAAGTAGACCTTTTCCCAACAAGTAAAGAATCCTTAAGAATCTTTTGTGTGCGAGTGTATATCAAGCAGTCACGCAATGTTTTTATATTGACCATAGCATAATGTGATTCTGTTAACTAAAGAAGAACTAGTCGGTTTTTCCGCGCTGTAGCTAGCCTTAGTGGCCAGTCAATGTTCCTATGATTTATACGTGTACATTAAACACGCAGGCTGGCTTCATAATTCAAGCAGCTCCCATCTAGCTGCTAAAACTTGCCTGCATGGCCTGCTTGCCTACCACGAGAAATGCCTAAGGAATACGCGATGCGATATTTGCGACTTTAATCAAATACTTATTTGAACAAGCATTGTTTTTATATTTCATAAATAAAGTTTAGTGGATCCTGGGTTTTACATTTACAAAACCAACGCGTTGAACAGCATTCCTCTGACGCTCTGAATTACTCATTATTAATATTCTATGAAGCATTAAATGAAATATGTAATCCGAAATATTTCTTCAAAGAAGACACAGGAAATTTCACCCTTTGTGTTGATTTCAAACAGTGATACGTTAGAAGTTTTTCTTTTTTTTTAGTCTCAGGCCTTTATCTCAGCAAATTGCCTAAATCTGGTACGTACCTACATTTTTCTGTGTAACAACTCTACGTAACAACTGTTAGTGCTTAAGCATAATCCTAGATGGCAAGATATTAAATGTTATGATATATAGGTACAAAACGTATGTTTTTCTGATAGAAATCCCAGTGATAATTTCTCCTGACCAAGGATTTAAGCACAACGGCCCGTAAAGACGTCATCAGTAGTTATGCGTTGTTGCCAGTAGACCAACCATCATAATATCACCTCAGCCCGTATACAAATATACCCTACCTACGATATACATATATACTCTTAAGAAAATTAACATTCGGAAAGTCTAAGGCAAATTAATTGTTCAAAATATGTATGTAGTTTGAGACTGCGAATAGCTGTAAAAATGCTGAAACAAAAACTCTTCCTTGTAAATAAAACTACTTGACGGATTTTATCGCGTTTGTATTTGATTTTTGATTGCCCGACGTTTTGAACGCTTTACAGCGTTCACGGTAACGGGTGGACTAAGATGTTTGACGTCAAACAAGTCATCGTTATTGATAATTATCAACATACATACACGCCACAGAAATTAGTTATTAAATGCTGACCCACATTTTGGTACAAATTTATTGCCAGTATAAGAAGAAAATAATTGAATGAATTAATTAATAATTACTAACCATAAAGAATATAATTTTCTCTAATAGAATCATTTTTTCTCATATAAATTCATAAAGTAGTTTTTAAATTTAATTTTACAATATGTAATACTCCCCTAAACATCAAAAAAACCTTTTCAGCCTAATAACAATATAGACACATATTTTACTTAAAAACTTCCCATCAAATTGATGACATTGTGATCGTGTAAATTTGTTAGGGATACACATCCCTAAGGGCGATGATGGAGTGCTGAATTGATTGATGAAGGCTACTGCTTTAAATTGTGACTCAATATTTCAGGTAACAACAAAAACTGGGAGCTATCGTAAGCGGCGATCTATCATATTTTTTTAGTTCGAATAT
The DNA here is from genome assembly GCA_032191425.1 of Lymantria dispar. Classification (NCBI taxonomy): domain Eukaryota; kingdom Metazoa; phylum Arthropoda; class Insecta; order Lepidoptera; family Erebidae; genus Lymantria; species Lymantria dispar. The sequence goes on from CM063451.1 coordinate 13,652,981, forward strand.
AGGTATATTTATCGTCTACATACATTAAATCTGTTCTAGGCCGCTGGCCTTCTCTATCTTATTATATAGACTTAGTGAGTATGTAGCGGTAGTGAGTGGTTTCATTTACTTTTATATAGGTACCAAATCACTATATGCGTGCTTCTGGACGACGACAGCATCGACTTTTTAATAGCCCACCATCATAGTGCCAGCCGCAGGCCGCTAGTACTCCTACAGGAAAAGCCTTGGAACTTATCAATGATTTCCTCCAAACAAATAGGGATGCAGACATATTCTTTGATGGGGTAGATCAAATGGTGAAAAATCTATCACTGTACCTAAATACTTACATTTAAAATAACAGGCACCGTAAATCTATACCAATAAATAAAATTGGAGTGTCTGTTTGTAATGTCAAAATAATAGGTTTTTTTCATGCTCACACGTTTATTTGCACGACACCTACGCCTAAAATACAGATTAAAAAATTTTTGTCTGTCTGTCTGTTTGTTCCGGGTAATCTTCAAAACGGCTGGACCGATTTCAAAAATTCTTTCACCAATAGAAAGCTATAATATCAGGGCGTAAACTAGGCTATATTTTATCCCGATATTCCCACGGGAACTACGCGGGTAAAATGGCTAAAACCGAAGCGAAGCGAGGGCGGGTTGCTAGTTGTATATATAATGTTGTGTATTTTAGTTTATTTTTAGAATTAATATTTACTATAAATTGTTAGAATTGTTGCAATTAATAGTACAGCATGTAAGCGATTTGGTCTTTACTGTAAGCTTATTATGTTTTTTCATTTATCTATACCAATAAATAAAATTGGAGTGTCTGTTTGTAATGTCAAAATAATAGGCTTTTTTCATGCTCACACGGTTATTTGCACGACACCTATGCCTAAAATAGCAATTAAAAATTTTTTGTCTGTCTGTCTGTCTGTTTGTTCCGGGTAATCTTCAAAACGGCTGGACTGATTTCAAAAATTCTTTCACCAATGGAAAGCTATAATATCAGGGCGTAAACTAGGCTATATTTTATCCCGGTATTCCCACGGGAACGGCAACTACGCGGGTAAAACGACTATAATATATAACCGAAGCGAAGCGAGGACGGGTTGCTAGTTAAATAAATAAATTTTGTTAAGAAATTAAATGTATTAAGTATTCTAAATTCCGCGGGTGTCATAAAAGACGACTAAGGGACATAATATGCATATATATATATATATATATATATATATATATATATATATATATATATATATTAATATATATACATACGACATAATATATATATATATTAATATATGCAAGAGTCTGACAACCGTGGTATAGTAGGGCAATCTCCCTTTATAGAGGAGGCCGAGCCCAGCAGTGGGACGTATATGTATTTGTGTGCATTCAATAACAACCATCATAGTAATACGATTGCGACTATACTAATCTGCAAGATAACTTTCCGTGTGGAGACGGAGTAAGAATACAATTCTTTTCTTGAGCAGTCAAGGACGTACATAATTAGTTAAAAGCAATATAAGCATATACACAAGTAATTGTTAAACCTACAGCTCAAATTTAGCAATTGCTGTTTCAACGTCAACAGTTTATTGATATTATTTGATAACTAGCAACCCGCCCTCGCTTAGCTTCGCTTTTAGTCGTTTTACCTGCGTAGTTCCCGTTCCCGTAGGAATACCGGGATAAAATATAGCCTAGTTTACGCCATGATATTATAGCTTTCCATTGGTGAAAGAATTTTTGAAATCGGTCCAGCCATTTTGAAGATTACCCGGAACAAACAGACAGACAGACAGACAAAAATTTTTTAATCTGTATTTTAGGCATAGGTGTATAACTGTGTGAGCATGAAAAAAGCCTATTATTTTGACATTACAAACAGACACTCCAATTTTATTTATTGGTATAGATGTTTAGCATACTGGATAGTTAACTCTAATAACACTAGCAGAATGTGATACGTCCTACATACGACGGTTTATCAGCAAAATAGATACTGCTTGTACTAAATCTTAATTATACTATTTTTATAACACTGAAGAGTTTGTTTTGTTGAACGCGCTAATTTTAGGAACTACAGGTTCGAATAAAAAATTTATTATCTTAGCTATTTATCGAAGAAGGGCTTTAAATTTAACAAAGTCGGATAACAGTAAATTAAAACTCGAATTGGAGCTCTACGCCTTAACATTTGATTAAAGCAGTATAGTAGGTCAATTTCTCTTCCAATGTGGAGAGGGCTCGTGCTGAATAGATATATATATATATTAACTACCTATATATATATATATAAAGAAAAAGAAAGGAAATAAGCATAATTTATATAAACTTTTTATGGCCACTAACGACTTTAGCTATGAAACTTCGAAAATATTTTTAGCCGGAAAGTTATGAAAGCAATATTATGAACTTTGGAAACACAATGTATTATTTTATTAGAGATCTTCTGTTCACTAGTTGATAAGTACGTGACTAATATTTGGGCCGTGAGATGGTTGATAAGAGACTTTTACTTTTATTCAACACATTTTTCTATGATCTGTCCACACATAATAGATCTTTGAAGACGACGCCAAACTGGCCAGCCCGCTTTTTAACTGGTAACTAACATTTTAAAACACATATCATTCCGCAGAGTCAGAAGTACACACCGATGCTCGAAGCTGAGCCTTCTGGGTGGAATTCTGTTGGACTCCTGTCTAAGCTCTTTGGCTTTATTAGGAACCAAAGGCTTAGCATAGCCATACTTCACCATGCAAGTTTTAATATTACTAGCTAGAAATCAAGGCTCTCGGTAAAAGAAAAAATCCAAGTTCGAGCAGCATTAACACGACTTTTGTCCTATTGAAATAAATATATATACTTTAAAAAAAAAAGATAGTTCTCAGTTTATTTAGGTAAGTACATTTTTAAATACACTATGCGATGTTATCTCTAATTACCAACCAACCTTTTATTATAAGCAGTATTGTCCCAAGGCGGCCTTATTTAATTTTGAGGAAGATCTGATTAATATTTATCTTGGGAGAGACGATGACAGCAATCTTTCCGAAATTGATGTGACCGTTTATCTCTTGTTTTCTTTAACTATATGACATATCATTACCTCTGTATGCTATAACTAAGAAACTAACAATAATTTTGATACCTTTTTAGCAAATATTTATACATTCTGAAAAATCTGAAAATACATAGGTATATTGTTATAATCTATAAGTTTATTTTTACAAACCTATTACCGTCCACTGCTGGACGTGGGCCTTCTTCATGTTTCGCCACAAAGTGCAGTCCTGTCCTGTCACCGCACTTTATGACGAATCCAACCGCGCCTGAATCCAAAGACGTGCAAAAGCAGATTGCACGTCCTCCTAGTGGGGTGTCCTACATCGCGCCGTCCGGCACGTGGGCGCCACTCGAGCACTCTACGGATTTCTGCATTTCGGATTCTATCTCGCAGAGTTATGCTGAGCACAGCTCGATCTATGGCGCGCTGAGTGACTTTGAGCTTGGTTATGAAGCCTACATTTAGGGGCTACGTTACGTACTGTGCCATAGGTAAACCATCTCTGGTAATACAGCCTGTTCGTAGACTTGTGCTTTCTGGCACTGATGTATGTTGATATTGTTGTTCTTCAATACTATTCAATTATTTTCATAATTGAAAAATAATGAATAACTATATTACACTAATATTTCCTTAAAACTTTTCCATTAAAGAAGGCCTAAAAGTGTCCACGTGGCAAACTGTCAGCATTTACGAAGTTGCCAGTATCACAAGTCCAAAAACTTCATGATATTAATTAAGGACTATATATGTATTTAAGTAATATCTACTTACAATTAAATCCTACCTACTCATAAATAAGAAACTTTTGTGAGGATGTTTATTCAAGTTGTAGATAGAGATACTACTCAACGTCTTAACAAATTTTAACGATAGGTACGTAGCTTATGTATCAAAATAATCATTTATCTTGAACCCTCTCTAAAATTATTAAAACTTCAATTTATTAGATAATAAGCATGCACTGGCACAGGTAAGTTTTAATTTCATAGGGGTTTAAGATAATAAAACAACAAAAACATGCATGAAATGACACTAATACGTATTCATATCATAAATTATTATTTTTATTTTGAAACTGCTTTGAACTCTCAAATCTCCTCCTCTGGCTACGCCCGTGATTGCAGTCATATTTATTTTTGAATTGAAAACTTCTTTAGGCAGGTTTGGGTGGAGAATAAATCCATGTAAGTCGTCATCGACGTGGTCACGTGACCTGTTAACGCTAACACTATATTTATAACTATGTCTATGTCACTATATTTGTACCGATAATTATCAAAACCTAAGCAATTTTAAATTACAAATTTTAATGAACTCTGATGTTTACGCGAGTAATTCACATTGTAAATAAAACTACTTTACGGAATTTATCACATTTGCATTTGATTTGTGATTGCCCGACGTTTCGAACATTTTGCAGCGTTCATTGTCACGGGCAGACTAAGATATTTCAAGTCTAACAAGTCATTATTACACAAAATTTAAATATTACCATAAATATTATATATTTTTCCACAATTTACATATTTCCATAAATTATATATATTACTAAAATTTATATATATTTCCATAAATTTTCTGTAATAACGATAACTTGTTGGACGTGCTGCATCTTAGTCCGTCCGTGACCATGAACGCTGCAAAGTGTTCGAAACGTCGGGCAATCAAAAATCAACTAGGTATACAAACGCAATAAAATCTGTAAAGTAGTTTTATTTATTACAAATTTTAATTTAAAGTCAACCATTTAATTTAATTACCCAAAAATAACTGTAGCAGTTGTTTGTTCATAATTTTAGATTACCACTTCTGTCGGCAGTCCTTATGATTGCTTTGTGTCTCTTTTTTTAATACAGTTACATTTATTTATATTCTCATTTTACTTTTTAATTATAATAATAAAAATACTGTATATTTTTATTATTATAATTAAAAAGTGGTGTAAGTATTTAAAAAATATTTCAATACAAAATATTTTGTTGCATAAACTTTATTTATCGGATCCTTCAAAGTGATTATATATTGCAAAAAATAATCAACATATCAAAACTTTCTTTAGTATTTATAGTAAAAATGCATTGGAGTTATTACAATACTCGTCCAGGTCATAAATAAACATCAAGTTGAATGCAATATAAGTAGTTTCAGCGAAGCATCTGGCTGAACACAGAGGAGCAACGAGCAATTTGATTGAATAATGAATTTCATAAGACCACGATATGTGCCATTTTCAGCAAGGAAAGCGTTTATTTCAATTCTGTATAAAGCTAAAGTCTGGTTATATGAATATAAAATGGAAATTACTCAACTTTTCAGCCATTTCTTACTGCGAAAAACATTGTTTACATATTTGAAATTTATTCTGAGCTAAATTTATTCTGTAATCCTTTGACTGCACAGATGGCGCTAGTGTTTTAAGTAGGATACTTCCATGTCGAGTAACGTATATTCGAAGCCTACGGAGGCAAATTCTTTGTGCAATCAACAAATGATTATTCTCAGTTTGCTAATGGCGAACTGCTATCACACACATTATTCACAACTTCACCACCCTACGCTCTAAGAGCTGTTCAGGTTAGCATGAACGCCATCCTCACTGACCTGCTCCATGGCAGAGACGGCAATAAGGTATAAGTGCCCGATGCCAAGGATTTTTCGTCGAACAATGTACATATTTGTGTAAGTACCTACATGTTTTGCTTGAATACCTTTATCTAATTGCCATATTATTAATATCGAAAACAAGATAACCAAAACACATACGTCTTTCCGTTACAGTGACCTTCCGACGATCGTTCTTACTTCCCGTGGGAATTATAAACACAGGCTGATAGATTTCCAGGAGAAAGAACAGTAGTACTCTGTTGTAAACCCACCAAACAAGCGTGAAAATCATCGCACTATACCTTCTTGGATAGGTCTATATCCAACGTTGGGTATCTATAGATTGATGGATGGATGAAAGATATATCTTTCATCCATCCATCAATCTATAAGATATAGATAGGTATAAAATTGGAGTGTCTGTTTGTAATGCCAAAATAATAGCCTTTTTCATGCTCACACGGTTATTTGCACTATACATATGCCTAAAAATCACTTTATAATTTCCGGGTAATCTTCAAAACGGCTGATCCGATTTAAAAAAATCTTTCACCAATGGAAAGCTATAATATCAGGAAGTAAACTAGGCTATATTTTATAACGATATTCCCACGGGAACGGGAACTACGAGGATAAAGCGACAGAAACCGAAGCGAAGCGAGGGCGGGTTGCTAGTTTATAATAAAGTGAGGTAGAAAGTAAAGCAAATTTTTAAATAAGCTCGGGTATTACCTTATCGCGGTAATGCATATTTTATTCTTTCTAGCCTTACACCGAGGTAATCTAATATTCATTTTCTGATTAAGTAGATCGATTGGGCGTTTATGCCTAAGTCTTAAGCATATTATGCTTTTAATGCTCAATAAATTGTAAATAATAATCAACATATGAATATGATGTACCCACATAAGAATTTAGCATTATCATTATTATTCAACTCTTATTCCAATTACTTGGGGTCGATTCAATATGTACTCTTCTTTCATAGCACATATTACAAAAGTTTTAGCAGTAGTTATATGTCAATAATTTGAGTATTACACATTTTAAATAAGACTATTTTTATGGAATATAAAAAATAATTTTAGATATAGGTACATAAATCTCTGTAATAACGATGACTTGTTAGATGTGAGACACTTTAGTAATCGCGTAACCATGAACGTTGAAAATTGTTCAAAACATCGTGAAATCAAAAATCAGCGACAAAATTCGTAAAAATAATTTTATTTAAAATAATTTAATGACCATTATTCACGTCAACGAAAATCTAATTGGTCAATTACATTTCTGTCTGGTGATGCTCTCTGGTCAGACAGCATCAGAAGGAATGCATCCTATTAGATGTAAAGCTCTTACTCGTCTTTTATTAGTATAGCGTATATACGGTCGTAATATCGTGTATAATCGTGTTATGACGAAGAATACAAGAATTACCAGGTCTTCGTTTGTCGTAAAATACTAGATACTAATTAACTCAAGATGATGGTATCACTGCAAAACAAGTAGGCACATGTAAATAAAAATAATCGGACCGTTTAACAACATGGCAAAGGTAGGCAAAAGAATAACATTAATATTTCCATTTTAATTTTCTTAAGTACATAACATTACAGTCTTTACCCAGAATGTAAGGTGAAGATACTGGCCCACAATGGCTAAAGTTTCGGTACAGAATTGGGTTCTTGATATTGCGGATAAGCTAATTCTGTGAGCTTTAAGTATTGATATTTAGTCGGGCAGGCCACGAATGTCAAGGAATCCGAACCAGTGGTCTGTCAATGTCGATGGGAAGGGAAAACAGTGGTATACGCGGCCGCGCACCACCCTTTCATCGCCCGGAACGGAATGGACGGCGTGCCACAAATATAAATATTTTGGGCTCTAGCTTCCTCTTTAATGGGAGGAAAATTTACCTACTAACCCACGCTGGTAAGACGAATTGGCATAGGGTTTTATTTCGAGTTTGCTTTCTATTGCATAAATGTTATTCTGCGTATTGTAATCCTTTAGTCGTCTTTTACGACACTCATGGGCAAGAAAAGGAGAGGTGAATGGTATTCTTGCTCCGTCACCATGCGAATTTGTTATTTACAGCCCCTTTGTTATTTAATTCCGGTGTGTATCCTTAAGAAAACTCACAAAGTATTATATTATGAGCTTTTTCCACAATGTTTAATGTGACTAGTAACTAATGAAAAGCGTAATATCCGATTGCACAATTATTGTAAGCACAATGAAGCAATGTCCATATTGCGTGCTGGCCTAGAAGATTCGAAAATCGCGAAATAATAGATAAAAACTCAACTCAAGTGATTGAGATCAAATTTAGCCTTTTTTTTAACAACTTAAATAGCATTTGTTACAAGTTTAATCGATAAACTTTTTGCGGGTCAGAATAAAAAAATATTCTCTTTTAATTTTTGTCTAATGCCCAGTCTTCAATTACGCATATAATAAAATAAAGAATTCAAAAACGCACATTGAAAATGTAGAAAACAATATCTTTGCATATCTAAATATGATACAAATGCTAATGAAAAGGCGGAAACGGTCTTTCAATAGGTGAGGCCACCGAAGTCAAGATAGTGGTACCGATAAGAAGTGGGTGAGGTTGAATCATAGCGGGCCAAAAAAGAGCTGGAGCGCCGAACAATTCATTTGAATCGAGTTTTAAATACTCGTAACAGTAAAAACTATTGTAGTTATAACCTATAATATCTCAATTAACCTAATAAATAAGTTAAAAAATAATTACTACATTTGTTATTTCCTTGGCATGTAAATACTCATCATCACTCTGCATTTATTCCGAAGGCGTCGATATGCACACCTCCTCCCACAAGCTTAAATGACGACAAAACGTGGTCAGACATCCATACTTAAGGGCTGAATGTCATCAAACGATCTGTAAAGCGTGGAATGGGCCGCTGTGGTTTTAATGGGTATTCCGGTGGCCGGTCACGCACATGGCCAGTGGATCCCACACACATCCCCTCGTCTGTCACCGGCGTGGGATGACGCATAAATGAATTATCGCAGTCTAAACCCCAAAAAAAATCAAAATTAAAGTTCTTAGTAGTCTGTTACGACACCCACGAGCATAGTAAGGGTTAATAGCATTCGTAGCCGCTATCACATGACGACGCTCTCGATTAATCAGTTCAGTCATCTCACAACCAGAATTTGTATAGCGCGAAGGAGCTTAGTAATATAACCAATTTTCTACTCTTTATATAGCGTTATATAATACAAATTACAATTTAGATATATTTCTTAGTTTAGGCTCGTGCATGATGATGCAATAAATTAAACAATATAAAATTATTCATCCTAAACAGGCAAGCAATTATTATACATCACACCTAAGTATGTGAAGCAGCTTTTTGCACCCTGTGTTCGGATTAAACAATCACTATTAGCCGAGAATGAGAAATGGAAAATATCATATGATCTCATCATCTCGGCTCATATACAACCCACTACTGAGCTCAGGCGTCTTCCACGAAAGGAGAGAAATTGACCCCTTTTTTTTTGGGGTGAGCTGCGGTCGGCACGCTCCTCGCACCACTCCGTCCGGGGCGACAGAGGGGCGTAAGCACGCAACACCCGCAACCCACCCGAAAACCACATCGCCGTCGTCGTTGGGCCGACCACCAGAGCAGGGTTACTTGACATCAGTGGTCAGAAATTGACCCCTGCACCACACTGATCAAGCGTGTTGATAAAGGATTTTATTTCGAATTTTACTTCTCTTGCAATTTTACTTCTACATATTATCTGCATATTATAATCCCTCGTCGTCTTTTACGATACCCACGATTAAGAGGGGATGGTGAATTGTATTCTTATTCCATCACTACACGCCAATAAAAAATGTTTTTCATATTTTTGTAGAACGTATGAGGTAACAAATTAAACGACAGATTCGACTTCCTGGCTTGGCTATCGTTAAGTATAAGTAGATATTAACCAGTAAGTGTTTACGAAGAAATTAACTTCACAAGCAAAAAAGTGAGCTGTTGCTCACGACGCCTGGCAGATGTGAAACATCGAAATTATTATTTTACAAGTATATATTCATAAAATAACAGATTATAAAAGGAACTAAATGGCATAATGTGTTAATAAAATATTTCTATTATTATTTTATATATAAATTTCTTGTGTACATGTGTATGTGAACTCCTCCTAAATGGTCGGACCGATGTTGATGAAATTGTTTGTGTGTGTTCAATGAGATTTGAGAATGGTTTAGATTCGCAATTGGACTCGGCAGGTGGCGCTTATTTGCACAAAACAACGTCTGTTGGGTCAGCTAGTTTAAAATATTACACAAGAATCATAATTAATTCACCGAACAGTCGCTTACGCACAACATCGTGTCGCTACATCTCACACACTACTACGTATAATACATACATATATTTCGTCATATAGCGTGGCGTTGCGTCGCCGCGGCCAGTTTACGCGACACCAACGATCAGGTTTACCCTCGCATATAAATGTTTCACATCAAAAATGTCTCAAATAAGATTTTATTTAAGAACACAAGTAAAAGTCTTCGAAATGTTACGTATTCCACGATATCGCTTGAGGATGGTGTAATTGTGGTATCGAAACAGATGCTGAAAGAGCTCCGAAACACATCACGAGATTACATCTCGAAATTTTCATTTGTTAAAATTACTCAACCTACTTTGTTCAAACTTTCTTGATTACATCCACAAAACCTTTAGTCAACCTTTTATTTAAACCTATTTACGGAATCTTGAGAGTCACTCGTGGCTGAACTGTTCTGAAGATGCCTCATTCAGAGGCCAAACACGCGTCGTATTTATATTTATTCGAAGTTTTGCAGTAAATTGTAAGGTCAACTTCTGAAAACTACACATCCCCAACACACAGGAGTAAAAAGCTTACTTATTTCCTTTCTTATCTTGACCCTACCATATATTTCCTTCTGTTTGAGGTATGTACCTATATGGTATATACCACGGGTAATTTGGGATTTTCCTTCCCATCCCCCATTTCAACAAAATAATGAAGTTTTAGCATTTAACACTACCCACCGGGCTGGCCACGGAAGTCAAAAAATCGGTACCATTGGGGTCGGCTCCATGGGGATATGGTGGGTTATGGAGCCACGCGCCGCCCTTGCGTTACTCCAGATGAAATGAACGGAGTACGTTCTGACTATATATTTGATCAAAAGTAAAAAATAATATTCTAGGCCTTATCACAACGCTACCTTCCGGATACAATTATGAAGCTAAGTTGCCAAACCTCACCAAAACCAGTCTTGCCGTGTAGGCTCGCTAAGTTGATATTATAATTAGGTACCCGGCGACCAGTCATAACAGTAGTGTCAAATCCCTAAGTATGTATTGTATTATGACCAGACGGCATCAAATAGAGTTGACTCAGGTGGAAGTAAAGCTGTCAGTCGTATTTTACGACATTCACGAGCAATGAAAGGTTTGATATAGTACATTATGTACTGCAGCGGCCAGCAAAAGAGCAATTGATGGACGAACCTGTGAATGTGGGCATGCATGGTAATTAAAACCAAGTAGTACTTAGTAGAATGTTTTATTTGAAAATAGATACGACTTACATTTACGAGTTTTCTATTATAGATCTTACAGCCTCTTGAATTTTTGGTGACGTTAAAGTAAGTTCATGACACACATTGTCATCACTTGAACTCATTTTAAGTCAAATACAATAGTATAGGATCCTGCTATAAAACGACCTTCACCGAGATGTTTATTTGATGAAACTTATTTTAAATTTAATTTCATTTGTCAATAAATATATTGCATATGGGTTGCCTAATAAATTTTAGTCCAGGGTATGATTAATTAATAATTTAAAAAAAAATTATTAATTGAAGAAAAAACCATATGAACCCTTTGACGCGTGAAATATTATGTTGTTCGTTGTTCTTCGTTGATTTTGAAAAGTAATTGTGGTCTAAGATCCCGCTATACAATGACCTTCACCGAGATGTTTATTTGATGAAACTTATTTTTTATTTAATTTAATATGTCAATGAATATATTGCATATGGGTTGCCTAATAAATTTTAGTCCAGAGTCAAATATACGAGTCAGAGCATATACAGCATATACGAGTCTATCGCTATCCTTTACATCATGCACAGACCGCGGCCCGCCGGTCGAATGCTGGTGGCCCGCCGACAGCAAAAATAATACTCTCGTACATTCGAAAAATATTGAATTCTATTCCAGAATAAAACCAAAAAAAATATGTTCGAAAAGTAATTTGAATCTCGCGCGCGCGCTATTAAGTGCGCTTATCGATGCGCCGTGCGTGCGTCGGTAACAGCGGTCGGTAATGTTCGTGCTGATCTCGGTTAAATTCGTTTTCTTGAGCGACGGCAGCGCGGTGGCGGCTTATCCACGGATTATAATGTTGGTGTTAATTTGAAAACTGTTTTATTATAATTACTAAGATTATTACAAAATAATAAATATTAAAGTACTTTGTTTCTTTTGATATTGTGAGCGACGTCCATAAAACTTATGAAAATCATTCAAATACCGCTCCAGTTCATGAAGAAAACGACGCGCGGGCGCGCCGCCTCAAGCGCCCAAAAATACTAAGTCAAGTAACACCATTTTTTTTTTATTTTTTTTTGCGAGTGTTTAGCTGTTGGCCGCAGATGGCCTTGACAGCTTATCTCGGACTATGGGTGAGCACTGAGGGCTCTCAACCCGGAGAAGAGTAAGCTAAGCGACATCGCCCAAGGGCTCCCCCTGTGGGGAACGGACCTCGGCTTGGGGCGTCGCTGGAGGCAAAGTGGGCGTGCCCACGTTTATATTTGTGACTTTTGCGCGGCGTGGTTTCGCACCTCGACGGCGAGGGCGGAACCGCGGATATTTGTTTGTTATGGCCTCGCGGGCCGTGTAGGCTCTTTGCTGAGCAAGTGTGATAATGTCGTCCTCTTTGTCGAGGACGTGACGAGGACGTCGGATGGAGGAGATTTTGGAGGGTCTATAGGAAGCCGCCCCAACCACTAGTTGGTTGGGGTGTGTCATGGCAGAGTCAAAGTAGCTCTGAGAGCACCGTTTCATAAACTGCTTGATGGTTGGCAGTTCAAGGTCGATGTGGAGATCGACGTTTCGTATGAACCACGGTGCTCCCGTAGCTCGGCGCATGAAACGATCTTGTAATGTTTGTAGCCTGTAGATCCTGTGTGGCTTAACATGCGCGAACACCACGCTGGCATAGGTCATGATAGGCCATATGCAGGTGGTGTAAAGTCGGACTTTGCTACTCAGGGGCATACGCGACCTAGAGTTGAGTAGACAGTGGAGACGGCCCATCACAAAGGCTGCCCGCGCACGGACTTGCTTTATGTGAGGGGCGAAGCTGAGTCGATCGTCAAGGGTCACTCCCAAGTATTTGGCCTGCCTGGTCCAAGTGACCGGCTTGTTGAAAATTTTAAGGGGGGGAATGCTATCGATAGAGTAGGAGCGGGCAGTTCGTCTAGTGAACATGACCGCCTGACTCTTCTCGGGGTTGATTTCTAATCTCCATTTCCTAAACCAATTGGCTAGGGCGGTAACCGCTGTTTGGAGAGTCTTGGCTACTGTTGTCGGGGATCTACCAGCACAGAAGAGTGCGGTGTCGTCAGCGTAAAGCGCTTTATGTACCCGGTTGGATTTGGGCATATCGCTAGTGTATAGCGTGAGTCAAGTAACATCGCTTGCCGCCTTTATATAAAGTTCAAAATAGTAGAGAAATCAAGAATTTTCTAGCGCGGTGTGAGCAAGCGAGATAGCAATAGTCCCGAATTCCCGATTGCTCGCGTAGGTAGATACACGAAGCTTCCAGAGTCTGTTTTGAGATTTCTCCAGACAGTTTTCGACTCTATACGCGCGATATAAAAGCCACGCTAACCGCAGCGACCGACAGTTCGGTTTTAATTTGAGTGAAGTGTCAACAGAAAGAAATAAGCGCGAAAATACAAAGCGAAGTAATAAGTGATTGAGAATAAGTGCAGTTTAATAGTGTTTTTGGAAGGCAATAGTTCTAGTGTAGATTTTAACTCGACTAGCCGGTGTCATATATTTTGATCCACATTCAACGTAGATTTCCTGTTGCAGTGTTAACCCGTCAAGTGCCGTGTATAATTGTGTTGCGAAATCGTAAGTAAAACTCTGTTATTAATAAGTGTTTCCCTACCTATTTAATCAATTATTTTTAATAATTTAAAAAAGGATGGGTAATTTAAGTAGGTACTGTAATTGTTTTTAGGTGCTGTGTTAATCCTAGCCAGGATTAGAACGCAACATGGACAAGCCAGGACCTAGTAAAAAAACGTAAGGTTAAAGATGAAAATCGGCAGTTTCAAGAAATTTGGATTGAGAAATACTTTTTTGTATGGTCGCATAACAAAGTCGTTTGTTTAATTTGCAAGAATTATGTTGCGATTGCAAATGAATATAATGTATAAAGACACTATGAAACGCAGCATCCTACTTTTACAAAGTTTACAGGCGAATTAAGGAAGCAAAAAATGTTGTCTTAAAACGGGAGCTTATTGGTCAGCAAGCTATGTTTACAAAACCCATTCAAGATTCAGAAACAGCTACAGAAGTTATGAAATTTCTCGAATGATAGCAAAGCGAAGTCGCCCCTTCAGTGATGGGGATTTTGTAAAAGAATGCATAGAAATTGCCGCTAAGAAAATGTGTCCAGAAGCAGCAAAAAAGTTTGAGAAAATTCAACTGAATCGTATGACTATCCAAAAACGAATTATGTCTTTGTCAGGTAATATTGCGGAACAATTAACTGAAAAAACTAAGATCATTGAATTTTTTTCATTAGCACTCGACGAATCCACTGATATTAGTTCCACCGCTCAACTTCTCATATTCATACGAGCTGTTACTCAAGATTTTGAAGTCTTAGAAGAGTTATTAGGAATGTGTTCATTGAAAGGTCAAACCAAAGGAGTTGATATACTCAATGTACTTTTGGGTGAGTGTTCAAAAACTGATTTGGACTTATCAAAATTATCGGGAGTTACGACTGACGGTGCTCCTTCGATGATTGGTGTCAATTCCGGGCTAGTTACTTTGCTGAAAAAGCATCTGCAAGAAAAAAACATAAACGCTGAAGATCTCATGCAGTTTCACTCCATTATACACCAAGAAGCCCTCTGTTCTAAAAAAATTTAATTTCAAAATGTCATGAAAGTGGTAGTTTCGACTGTAAATTTCATAAAATCACGAGGACTCAATCACAGGCAATTCAAACAATTCCTTGATGACATCGAAAGCGAATATGGAGATTTACTGTATTATACAGAAGTAAGGTGGCTAAGTCGTGGATTGACACTGGAACGATTTCTAAATTTAATAGAAGAAATTGGAATATTTCTGGCGGAAAAGCAAAGGGATGTCCCGGAACTTAAAAATCCTGATTGGTTGTGTGATTTGGCTTTTTTAGTTGACATTACAAATCATTTGAATGTCTTGAACACACGGCTTCAAGGCAAAAATCAACTGATATCCCAGCTCTACGCTCATGTATCATCCTTTCAATGCAAGCTGACACTTTTCAGATCACAATTGAATTCTGGAAGTTACAATCATTTTCCGAATTATAAGAAAATGGCTGAAAAATTCAACAGAACTGCGATTAATTTCAGTTATGTAGAAAAGCTAGGTATTTTGATTCAATCTTTTCAAGACAGATTTTCGGAGTTTAAAAAAGTGAAACCTCTGTTGGACATATTCCGCAATCCTTTCACGATTTCAGTTGAAAATGCGCCAGAGTCAATGCAGTTAGAAATTATCGACATTCAAAATGACCAAGATTTACGCAACAAATTCAACGAAGGAGACTTGCTGAACTTTTACCGCTGCATTAATAAAAATATGTACAAAGAGTTGCGCATAAACGCTCTGAAATGTGCCAGCGTATTTGGTTCTACCTATATATGTGAACAAACTTTTTCAATACTAAATAATAATAAAACAAAAATCGAAACCACCTTGCAAATGAAAGTTTGGAAGCAGTTTTACGTGTTGCTACAAGTAAATTTGAGCCAAATATAAAAAAGATTGTAAGCACTATGCAGTGCCACGCTTCAAATTAATAAATTCTTTTTCAATTTTAATACATTATTATCAATTCTTTGTTGTCTTTAATTACCTATACTTCTGGCGGCCCGCCATCAGTTCATGATTTGCCCGAGTGGCCCCTAGTCTTAATAAGTCTGTGCATCCCTGCTTTACATTTTCAAGAACAAATAGCATGCGCACTCTCTTTCTTTAAATGGACGGACTTCAAACAGCTGCTATGCTGTGTCCTCTTCTATCGCATGAGATGGTGGGTTGAGACCTCTCTGTCGCACACATTCACTCGCAGCAATATTTTACTTTTCAAAATTCGACAACCGGCATTCGGGACTGATTTTTCGCAGGCAACCCTATACCACTGTATTCATAATGAAATAATCTTTAATTTGATTTAATTTTAATTTAATAATCAGACCGGTACAAAATGCTAGTATCTATTTATCTGTTTACTAGTGGTCGCCGAGTGGTCGAAATTCGGTCATAATTCATTTAAATACATTTTTCTGCCACACAATTTTCTTTTAATTTTATTTATGTATAATTGTATATTGAGCAAGCTGTATTTCACTATCTATAACTAATATAATTATAAAGTACTAAGTACTTTTTAAAGTACTAAGTACTTTAAGTAAAGTCTATTATAGTAGTCACAAAATAAGAGGCACGTTTTGACACTTGGTCTTACCGATGTATTTAGTGATGAACCATACGATTCAGTACTCGATACTCACGATAACTCGAATCAAGTTTATATGAGTATATAATCGATTTGAATAAGTATTGTAAAGTGCAGTGGATTAAAGTTCTGATTTGAAAATTTTACTTAAACTAAATTGTAGATATTCTGAAATGATACAATGTTACGAATGGTCATTTTTCTATCATTTAATATTTTTCGGAGACAATAACATTCACTCAATAACAAAAATATCGAGAAAAAGTGAATCTTCAATCAATCATTTTCTTAAGATGATGAGCTAAAATTGTCAGTTGAGCTATCGTTACCCATATATATATTATTTCATTTCATATTGTCAATATTGACGTCTCGCATTTTTAGTAAAAAGCACTACACAGCTGGTGAAATTCTGTAAATGGTTGGTCTAAATACTAGTATTCAAATTAATAAGTAAGGCAAGTACGAGTCCGCCTTAAAAATATATCTTGATCGATTTATTTTTCCTTAACCGATTATTAATAGTCTGTGGACAATATGAAAAAAATCGTTATGCCACAGCACTTAGCCCAGTGGGCGGTACCCGTCAATGAAAAATGTAATTACCTTCAAAACACATTGATCGGTAAAAAATAGAAAGCTTCTTGGGCGTGAACTGTCAAAACGGGCCTTTTATTTTGTGACAACTATAGACATTGTCATCATAATTATGATTCTTTGACATTCAGATCAACCAGAGATTTCAACCGTAAACAAAAGTGTATAAGCGTTGGTGTGTGTGTAGCGATTGCATGGTAGTTGTGCGTAATGCCTTTTTTAATGAATTTAATGTATTTCTAATCCATTATTATATCAAATTTCAGTTTTATGCACTTCTCCTCATTTTGTACTTCAACTGTGCCATAGTTCATACTTGTCCATCCACGTAATTTTCGTAAAAAGGTGTATAAAGTTTTTGCTTCACGTATTAATACATAGATACCTGGCTACCCGAGAGTTGGGACCAGGCCCGCCGCTAGTTGTTTCACCGCCCGCGTGCAATACTGATTATGCCGCCCTTTTCTCTTAGAAGGCACACCACACCTAATATATTCGGGGCGACGGATGAGCGGCGTGCGACCTCATAACCTGACGTATTCCCTCCTCGTTGCCATTGGGCCAACCACAGGTACCGATTCCTTGACATCCGTGGCCAGCGCGGCGGTTTATCGTTTCGGATACCGTACCCTTTGACGCCTCGGCAACATTCCAGTGGTGATGGCAGGCGCATCGTCCTCACGCCATCGGCCTCTCTGCGGGTGGCGGACTAACCCCCGGTCCATCCACCCGCCTTTTGGATAAGGCTTCATCAGGCTCAAATACTCGCGCCTACGCCGCTCAATATAATAGCAGCGGAGTGTGTCTTGGTAGAGGAATGCCTCCCCGACCCGCTCCGCCGCCTCGGTGGCGACTGCGTCCTAGTGCCTGACGTTGTCGAGCATCGTTCTAGCGCTGGTCGACAGCATCAAGTCGGCACCGAGGACTGCGACGAGTTCACGGTGCTGCTCTGTCCAGGCCACGAAAACCTCGAGCGCGTGCTGTGTCGTGTCCTCGTCGTAATCGTAGTGGTGGCAGGACAGCGTAATCGCCCTCCTCGTCAACCTTCTACAGGTACTTGGTGACACAACCAAACCCCGAAAAGACCTGCATCAGTCGGAATGAGGGGACCCCATGCCGCCGACGCAACCACTCTATCAGCACCGGCTGGAAGGCCTCGATGGTCAGAACTCCGAATTGAGGCCATTCCAGAGGGAGTGCCCAGTGGACAATGACATCCCGGCGGACGTTGCCCCGCCAGGTGCCGAGCTCACATAGCGAGGCATAGCCGCCCCTCGCCAGCATCGCCCAGACCCGTCGGTAAAGACCAACTAGCATCTCTACCCCCAAGTCCCAAGGGGGCGTTCTTGCCAACGCATGCTGGCACGCTGCCCCCTACTCGTATAGAACGATAGTGTCAATACTTCGAAAGTTCGAAACTTGAATCTAAAAATATTACATGCGCGCAGGCGATTACACACGTACACGTGTGCGTGTGGCACACCATTATACAAATTATGAAATCAAATTTTGTTTTATTAACATAAATCGTCGAAATACTTTTAAAAGTAATGTTAAAAACCTTTTTTATATTTTTCAAATGTGTTGTGACACCATTTGAATGCACAAACCGTCATAATTACCTATTTATTTTTTAAGAGTTGCGTACGTACGTGCAGTGCAGTGACCTTGTAGATTACGGAACGGTTCCGGCGTAAGCTCCATTAGGCTCCAATTGAAATGCTTCACTTTTTGTGCGCGTACTTACCTTCTGGCTTCTATACGTTATTATTCTAAACCGTCAACACACAGCATTAAATTAATTGATAGTGTAATAAATGCAAATTTCATAAAGAAATTAATATAAATTTATTAATATGTCGAATTGGATATTACCTGTTGCGTAATTAAAATAACAATTAACTGGATTCGTGAATTAATGTAAATTCATCTATAATGCAAAAAAAAACTAGCAGAACACTAAAATAAATTTAGAATTGCAACATCTGTCCGAGTAATTACTTTAGATTGTATGTCAGATAGTGTGTTATTAAATATTCAGTACATTGTGGTCGGAATGCAACGATTGTGCGCGGTCAGTGTCTGGGGCATCTCGCTTCAGTCTGTATTGTTGTGTAACAGAATAAAATTTGTATACACGTGGCAGTTGAACACTGAAATTAAAGAATTTTGTCAAAGAGATTCGAGCTCATGTTACTGTAGAAATACTACTTAGGAATTTAAGAGCCATAATACCAATGACTTCTGCTGTTTACGCGAATATTACACATTATACATAAAACTATTTTACGGGCTTTATCGCATTATATTAGGTTTATTAACAACTTAAGTTTATAACTTGATTGTGGTCTCATTTATTGTATAAATTTAACCCACAATAATAGTTAAAGATTATTTCATAAAGTTTCATTTTTTACTAAGATGAAGTTAGCTGCCTTTTAATTTAAAATACTGACCTATTTATTTTTTGATATTTGTGGGGAGTGGGAAATTACAATTTTCAAAGATTCACGGCGTTAAGCTCGCTATTATATACGATACATGAAGTTTAGTAAATAAACAAAATTAAAAAAATGTGCCATGGCGAGTCAGATGAAGACAGTAGCGTACAGTGGTTATGTATAACCATTTTAATAAGAGTCAATTTATTTCAATGAAGGGATAACACATTGCAAGGCTATTTTACACAGCAATTTTATAGAAATGGCTGTGTGCTTTAAGTGCTCAGAATATTTCAGTTGGATACTGTTCTTTAGAGATCTTCAAATAACACTGATTTCGGATTTAAAGATGAATCACTCCTTAGAACAGGACAGGGGATAACTATGATTCGAAGCAGAAGCAGGTGGTACGCCACCGCCTCCTTCTGTGAGAAAATAATGTTTAAAAAGGCAGCAACAAAGCACAAACGCAAGAGAATCACCATTTTCCCATCTTTTTTTTTTTTGGTAGGCTATGGTTGGGACACACGCCGCTCAATCTGTCTGGGACAACAGATGGGCAGCGTGCGACCATCACCTACCGTATTCCCATCCCGTCGTCATTGGGCCGAGCACTAGTATCGATTCCTTGACATCCGTGGCAGGCCCAGCCGGTTATCCTCGGCGGCAGTGCAGTATTGCCGGCCAGGTCGTCGCCCTCACGCAATCGGCCTCTCTGCGGGTGGCGGACTAATCCCCGGTCCGTTCACCCGCGACCTCGGCTAGGGTGCCATCAGACACCGATACTCCAGACTATTTTTCCATCCTGCTAAATACTTAATTCCACGAAACTCTAAGTATTCTATCTATGCCACCAAGAACACTAATGTATTAGCAGTACCCTTGAAGCTCAAGCTGTTACCAATAATGAATCTTCGTGTAAGATAAAATATTAACCACTATTGCTCTTGTTAAGGCGTGTAGATGAATTACTATCACGCAATTATTTTACAAAGTACCAAATGCAGATAATACATTTTATTAGGGATCGGCAATCTTCTTGAAAAAGATCGATTCTTGAATCCATTTGAATTGTCGTCCTAAGAATAGGTTCACAAGTAAATTGAGGTCTGAAGGATCGATTCCCGATTAATCGATCTACCACTCTTTTCTTTTGGACGGGCTTGTGATGACCATTTTTTTTAGGAAATCTTGAGAGCAAATATGTGATGAGCTTTTTTTTAGGGCATCAGAATAAAACATTAACATCTTAGTATCTAGTGGGCAGAAAAAATTGAATGACAATTCTCTAGGGTAAAGTATCGATTCACTGAATCGATTCAGTGCTTCGTATCGATATATAAAATCGATTTTATGGGCTTCAAATTTCGATTCTTCGATTAATCGATCTCTGATCGCAATCCCTACATTATATGCTATTATTAATCCATCATCAGTAAAATCTATGTAAGAAAGAAGAAAGAAAGAAAAATAATTTATTACACCTTTACGGAAGGAACACGTACAAGAACATAAATGTAAGACTTTCGGTAAATAAACTTTACTGTTTGGATGTGACTAATGGTGCCTTTGCCTTGCCGAACAGACTAATAAATTTAAAAAACGTTAATGTTGTCATTTGAAATGTCACATGAGTTTCGAGTTTCGGCGCGAATTTGGAAATGTCATGTTAAGCTCTTGTAAATGCAGATAAAATTCTGAAATGTAGTGAAAATGATATAATAGTGAATTACGTGCATTTTGACATTCTGCCCAAATTTCCTGAGACGCATGACTTGTATCAGCACCAAGTCATGCTAACGACTGACTGAAAGACTAAAGACGTGAATAATAATCAATATACTCGACACTGGCACCAATAGCTCATATTATTGTAGCTCATTGCCATTAACTAAGAAGAAGAAGAAGCTCTTGTATTATATTAATTTTTTTAGTGTTTTATAGTGTTATATTGAATAATTTTGCTGATATTTTATGTAATATAATATAATGAAGGTGCTGAAATGTGGTGAATGTGATATAAGAGTGGTTTACGTGTATTTCCATATTCAACCGGAATTCCCAGAGAAATCATCTAATTAGGTTTTCAGCGCCTAATTAATGATAACGACTTGACTTACTGACGGACCATAACAATAAATAAGTTATTCAATATGAAGAAGTAAATAATATGTAAAGAAGTAAGCTACGTAAGACAAGGCAGTATGGTCGAAAAGACTTTAGCCTGCCCGTAAGGGCGATCCAAACAAAAAAAAAAAATGTCACATGTGATTGTGATTTCTTGGAGGTTATTTTAAAACTAAATTAATATTGCAGAACTTTTAAAATCTAAAATGGTTTCAATCAAAAAAAAAGTGCCACTTAAGAAACTAAAAACTAATATTAAGTCTGTTGAAATAAATAAGTCTAAATTAAACAAAAAGAAGCAGAAGCTAAAAGTTTTGCCACAAGTAGCAGAAGAAGTGAAACAAACTAAAAAAGAAGTTACAAACGAAGTAGCAGCAGTAAAAAGAACAAAATATGTAATGCCGTCGCAAGCTATTACAGATAACCTCGTTAATTCTTGTCTGAACAGCTTACTTAATGTCATTACTGCACAAGATAAACAAAAAAAGGCTATATTTGATGATGAGAAACCTATATTTGCTGAAATTCACTGTATTAAAATACAAAACACTAGAGGCAATTTGCAATTGTAAGTTTTCACTAACACCTTCCACATGTTTTAATATATACAGTGTGTAATTGTCTCGACTCATATATGTCCCACTGCTGGACTCCTACACAATAGGATGGTAATTGATCATACTGGTCAGATGGGTTGGTATAAGGTTTTAGTTCTCCTTCTCTCTTCTCCCTCAATTGTCTTTTATGACACCCACAATAAGATAGGGAGTGGTGATCTGTATTCTTACTCCGTTATCATGTGGAAGAACTCAATATCTTACAGTAAATTACATTTCTTGTTATTATAATACAGTAGAATCCGGATATAGCGACCTTTAAGGGACCGGCGATACTATGTCGTACTAGCCGGGTATCGTACAAAACGGTAGGATTATTTCTTAAGTACATAAGTACCTAACCTACGAATACATAATTATGTACACGCCAAACTCCTTCGCGAGGGTTACATTTGATTCACCGCCTTCTAATTGGTGTAATATTGCACTTTTTCTTCAATTGTAAAACACTTTCGCTTCACAGAACTCATTTTGTCGAGCTTTAAGCACTTTTCATAACAAGTGACAAACACTAACTGTGATTTACGCGCACCAATAAGGAAAGGTGAAGCGCGCGAGGCGGGATGAAGTTGGGGCGCCGAAGTATTGGTGCGTAAGTTGTATAAACAAAACATTGCGCGTCGTTTTAACCGGACGTATTATCACAAAAAATGATCGCTATAAGCAGTTTGTCGTTTAAACCGGAGTCACACTAAACGCTTATATTTTCTCAGTACCTAACTTGAGTAAACATTATCGTCGTTATAAGCGAAGTCGTTATATATGAATTCTACTGTACTTCTTGCAGTTACTTCTGAGTGTTCCAGGAATATGTTTGTATCTAATAAATTTTAAAATTAATCGCAAATTTCAATTTTAGCCAATTACCTCACAGCACAATTTCTTCCACGGGAGAAGTATGCTTAATTACTCCAGATGTAAAAAAAGGAAGAAAGCATGATCATGAACCCACAATTGATCGTTGGGAAGAAATATTAAGAAAAGCTGGTGTGACTGAAGTAAGTTTTGTTTAATACAATTTTCACATTGATAAGTCAATTCTATCAAAATTTTGAAGTTAATTGGATATACCAACCTCATTTGTTGTCAGTCACAAGTGTTTCCTGGGTCTGTTTGAGGTCCAAAACTCTGTGCATCTATAGAGACCATTATGGGTCCTGGTTTACATAAGTTCCAATGGTGTGAATGTATGACAAGATTAGTCCCATCAAAAAGACCAACTTTTATAAATGGAAAATAATGAAATTTTATTGGATTTTCTTTATTACAGATAAAAACAATCCTTCCAATGAGACAATTGAGAGTAGAATATGATCAATATGAATTAAAACGTAGACTGTTAACCCAACATGACTTCATAATGGTAGACACAAGAGTACTGAACCATGTGTCGCACCTATTAGGAAAAATGTTCTTCAAGAAACACAATATGCTTATACCTGTAAGGATAAATGAAGACAATGATATAAAGAAATCTATCAATGTAGGCCTACACACAGTAGTTATGCGTTTAGGCGAAGGTGAAACAGGAACAGTTAACATAGGCCACACAGCTATGCCTCAGGAAAAAATAAAAGACAACATACTGGCTTTAGTTCAGCAACTTAAAACTAAATACCCAGGAGGAGAAATTAATATTAGAGCTATCAATATTAAATTACCACTATCAGTCTCGCTACCTCTGTATCTCACCTTGCGTAAGTATATATTTATAAGTATAAATATGTTTTAATTCATTCAGCTCAAGATCATATATGTCCCACTCCTGGGCTCGAGACTTCTCCTCCATAGGAGGGAATTTGACTTACTATACCATGCTGGTATATGATACGTTGGTATAGGGTTTTATTTCGCATTTTCCTTCTCTTGTATAGATGTTATATGCATATTTATATCCCTTAGTCATCTAAAAAGTATAAACATATTTTAGTAAATTATGTGGCTTAGCTGTAGTTTTCACATAAAGTTCTATGAAATTACTCATGGGGGATAAAGATTATTCCATCATTTGGGCTCATAGACACGCCACTACTGGACTCTAGCCTCCTCCATAATAGAAGGGAAATTGACCTTACTACACATGTTGGTCAGACAGGTTGGTACATGGTTTTATTTCAAGTTTTCCCTTGCAGATATTATATGCTTACCATATCCCATAGTCGTCTTTTACATCATCTGTGGGTAAAATAGGGTGTGGTGAATTGTATTCTTATTCCATCACCACACGGAAAAAAGACTATATAAAATGATGTTATTTTTATTTTCTATAAATTATGCCACTTTTTTTCAGTCTATAATTGACTTTAAGAAACCAAAAAGTCTGTAATAACGATTACTTGTTGGACGTGAGACACCTTAGTCCGCCCGTGACCATGAATGCTGCAAAGTGTTCGAAACGTCGGGCAATCATAAATCAAATACAAACGCGATATAATCCGTAAAAGTAGTTTTATTTACAATGTGTAGTGCTCGCGTAAACATCAGATATCATTATGTAAACCAAAAAGTGTAAATCATAGAAACAAGTTGTTTAATATATGTTTACAAGTATGGAAGGATATTGTGTTGTTGAAATATTATGCAACTATTGCACTACTGTTGTTAATGTTACTGGAAAATTAAACTATTCTGTTTTCCTTTGTTACTCTATAACACTTACCAACATTGCTTTATAAAAAGTAACTGCACTATGGCAACAATAAATATGCAACAATACCTTGTACAAGTTCAAATAAAAATTCCTTATTAAGAATAGTAAATAAATGATAATTACAATTTGGCAAGTATATTAAATGAAATACTTTATATTTAGGCTCATCAAATACAGTAAAACCACCAAAACTAACCCAGAAGAGACCCAAGCATTATAGTGTGCTTGAGGATGAGTTGTCCACAATGCCTGGTCGGCAAGTTAAAGTTGCACCTGATGGTACTGTAAAGTTGAAAAAACAGAAGAAAAATCCTACAACCAGGTAACTACTTTGTAATTTTCAACTAGATGGTGACAAAATGAGAATATTATCAAGTTGAACACCATGGGAGACACATGTTGGGCGAAATTTATATAGTAGTTTGACCTCCTCCACGTTCAACATGTTACGTGAGCAAAGAGTTTCCTTCCTTGCCTTTCTCTTGAGTGTGCTGTATATGGCATTTATGTAGCGTAAGCAAATAACATAATCGAAAGACATAGACTCAAAACAAAATCCCTTTATTAATCAGTCTGGCCATGGTGGTATAGTAGCACCAAAGCTAAGAAATCTGTTCTAGCACTATTTAGCATAATATTGCAGGTTATGGCACCCAAATCACCATTCCACTGCCACAGTCAGTATGGGAAGAGTGTAATCATACCATGGTCTTTTACAGAAAGAAAAGAATGGCATAGTAGTTCAAATGCACTTGCAGTAAGCAGGTTTATGTGCTAGTAGAATGTGAACTGAGAAGGCAATACCTAATCTAGAGGTACATAAAATTAAAGTATTGCCCATCAATATAAAACGAAGTAATCTGTTATTATCTATATATAAATACGTGAAGCAAAAACTTTGTACCCCTTTTTACGAAAATTACGTGGATGGACAAGTATGAAATTTGGCACAGTTGAAGTATATAATAAGGAGAAGTGCATAAAACTGAAATTTCATATAATAATGAATTTCTAATACATTAAATCACTACACACACACACACACACACACACGGTTGTGTGAGTGTGTTGCGTAGCAACGCTTATACACTTTTGTTTACGGTTGATTTTAACCATAACACTTTTGTTTACGGTTAAAATCTCTGGTCGAACTGAATGTCAAACAATCATAATTATGATGACAATGTCTAATAGAGATTTGTGCTTATAGGTACCTATATTATTAGTGAAATACAGCTTGCTCAATTTACATAAATAAAACTAAAGAAAATTGTGTAGCAGAAAAATTAATTAAAATGAATTATGGCTGAATTTCGACCACACGGCGACCACTAGTCTAGATAAAATTATGATACATTTAAACACTAAGAAAAAAATCTAGATGCCTATAACTTGTGATTAACTAGAAGCTAGGCTACATGCTTGAGTGTCACAATATTACAAATTATTATCAATGCATATCCTTTTTTTTCTCAGGAAAATAACAGAAGCAAAACTAGAAATGGAAGAAGAAAATGATGAAGATGTAACATCTGATCAAGTTGATGAAAATTCAGATGAATCAGACTAATCAATTTATTATCATAATGAAACTTATGTGTAAAAATTAAGCATTACAATTAAACATGTTATAAAAACAATACATTTTATTTAAAACTCAACTGAATATGTGCTCATTGGTTCATTTAAATCAGTTATGTTCCTTGTTGTATTGAGTATTACAGGCTCCTGTCTCCTGACAGGCCATACTTTCTTGAACTTTTTGAAATTCTTGACTGAAGATAAATTATCTCCAGAATCTGCTACAAATGATTCCTTTTTAACAATTAAATTGTTACAAACAATTACTATTGTATTGCCCAAATCAAGGCCACTCATTTTCTCTTCAAGTTCATCAGTCTCTTGTTTTATATGGTACTCCTCAGCAGTAATCTTGTTGCTTTCCATTAATTCTTTAAGTTTAATGCCTCTCATAGCTGAAATATCTTCTGATGTAACTGTTACTTTGTTATTTATTGGTGAAATAACATTAGGTGTGTCTACACTGTCACCTCTTTTAATTTTATTAGATCCAAATATACTTCTTTTAGAACATTCTCCATCAGATTCTAAAACATTATCATTGGTTTGTACAAAATTAAATAAATCATCATCCTCTCTAGAGGCATCCTGTTTTCTTTTCTGTGGTCTTGCTAGATTCAGTTTCTTATTTTTATTTTCACTATCACTCTGCTTATCGTTAAGGAAATTAAACATCCCATTAGACTTACTATCGACTGAATTATCTGATGAAACTTGATTAATATTTTCTTTTTCAATTGTCATTTTTTTAGATGGTTTTTGTGTTGATTCTTCAGCTGAAAGCTTTCTTTTATTACTTTCGTTAGGTATGTCAGCTGTATAAGATGAAATAGCTACTTTTTTATTGGGATTGAATTGTATTTCACTTGTAAATTCACTCAGTTTTCTCTTTCCTTCTCGTGTTTCATTATTTAAATCTAGATCATTTTTATCATCATAAGTTTCATTTATTTTCATATTTTTATTATCCTCTCGTACCACTGTAGACTCCTGAGACTCTGGAGCTAACACTTTTGATGTTTTACAGACTTGTTCATTTTGCTTTACTACTTCCGATGTAAAACTAAAGCTAGGATTACAGTACTTGTCAGTGGAACTGTATAGAATAGCCAAACCAATCTCTGCATCAGCTACAACTCTTTTGCCTTTGCTTTTTAGATGAGTGGTTATATCATTGATTTGATTTTTCATAGAATTTTCGTCTTGTGTAGTTCCACTAGCTATATATTGTATTACAATTGTATTTTGTTCACAGAGCATTGTCATGGTAAATTTACAATTGGTTAATAATAAAGGTGATGCACCACTTTTTATAAGTACTGGTTTATACATCTCGTATTGTCTTTTAGAGAAAAATATAAATTTCTTATCCTTAAATAATGATTGTCGCTGTACATCGGGCAGAAAAGACACAATCTCTTTATTAAGTGTAGATTCTGTTACTTCAGGCAAAAAGTTTTGTGGTTCAGGCACAGCCAAGAAATTGTTGACTCTTTCAAGAAAGTTTAACCAATATTCGGGCGTTACAATGTGCGATCCTTGCACTAAAGCAAGCACAACTTTAATCGTCAAAGTAATTGATGGCATTGTTAAATAATTACAAGTTTCATCCCACTCATTTTTTAATACGCCTCCTAATTTCGATAACGTTACTTTCAAATTAATCAGACTCTCCCCTTTTAATGTTGACGTACATGTATTTAGAGTAATAGCATTAACTTTCCACACGCAATTCATTTTACCAAATTTAACAACATCATTGATCTTCAACTGAATATCAGTGTTAACTTCAACTTTGTCAACTGCATTATTGATGAAAGTACCGTACCTTGAACCTACATCTTGTAAATATAATACATTATCCCTTATGGATAAAGTCGCATGTTTTCTGCTGATAGAAGGATCATTTGCTATTGCAAAGTTGCATTGTTGATTATCGGCACTACGGCCTATTACGACCTGCTGAGATTGTGAAGTAATATAAATAACACGATTATCTCCGTCTGAAGTTAAATACCACATTATGAATAAAAACAATTCTCAAGAAAAATCACTAACACTAACAAATAGATATACGCATACGGCTTGGTTACCTTATCTATGGTTCGCTTTGCGCGATGCCAAACTTTTGTCTCGTCAGAGCTATTGTAACATAATAGGAACAGAATAGACATGGGCGTTACTGGCTATTTACTTCTTCTTCTTCTTTTTTGTCTTGGCAATCAGCTACAAATACGAGCCATTTTTGCCAGTGTCGAGTTATAATTATCTTTTCAAGTTCTCAGTTTCTTCATGTCAGTAATGGTCTGTCAGTAAGTCAAAGTGTCGCCCTCAACAGTGTATTGGCCCCTATTAAGGGTATCTTCTGAGAATTTTGGTGGAAACAAAAAGATATGTATAGCAATTTTATATCATATTCACTACACCTCAGCAGTTTTGCCACTATATATTACATAAAATGCCATCAAAATTATTTAATATAACACGTTAAAACACTAACCCCCGTATTCTAAGTCGTAACCTCGAGATCGCCTCCACTCACACTCAGGTAAGGAAGCTTCGAGGATCGCCTCGAACTTTCCTCAACATCGGTATTCTTAGTCCTAACCTTGAGGAAATTCTGAGGTTCCTCCAGTAAGGAAGAGTGGAGGTAATACGTCACGAATGACGTCTGAATTTTGAGGAATTCGCTACGTTATGTTGGCATTCTAAAAATTTGTGGTAACATTTAGTTCCGTTTGCGTAATCAAATTTAAAAATATATAAACAAAGAATCTCCATTTAGCGGTTTACTCACAGAAAAATTAATAAGATAGAACGGCCATGTGGGCGGGGCAAGCGTGCCACAATTGCGATCAAACGGTCTTAATATTGACGAAATTCGTTTTACCGGTTCTTAGTTGCGCTCATATAGTGTCCTTGAACGAAGCTCCGACAAAAAAGAGAAATATGCCGTCTTGCGCTGTTACAACGCGTCGAAAAAGAAGTCAGTTGCGTAGTTATAGTCTAAGAAGGCATTTATTTTCATCATTAAGTCCATAAACTTATTAATTCAGTGATATTTCTTAATTTTATGAAAGTATTATGTCGTTTATAAAGAAAAATTATGAAATCGCAAAAAGAGCCAAACATTATACATCGTCTGCCACACATGGATATCACCTTTTATTAGTCCAGCAACCGCGCAATGTACTGCGTTCAATGCGATATCACTAAGAACCGCCTTACTAGCGTGGTAGTATACGTTTTCATTCAAAACATTGACGTCGATCGACGCGTATCGATAGTGCTGTCCAACATACTATAAGTTATCGATTTCAATAATTAGCTATGGGTTAATTTTATCATATAAATAAATATTTTTAACACTTTTAATTTAGTGATCGTTTTATATAATTATATTAACAATATTTAAATAGGTATTTAAAAATCAATTATTCTGGTATACATTACCTACTTAATTTATCTTGCATATCTATAGTACATTCTTGTATATTTTCCGCGTGGTGACGGAGTAAGAATACAATTCACCACTCCCTATCTTGCCCGTGGATGTCGTAAAATACGACTATGGTATATAATATGCGCATAACATCTGTGCAAGAGAGGGAAAACTTGAAATGAAACCCTATACCAACACGTCTGACCAGCATGGTTTAGTAGGTCAAATTGTCTCCTATTGTGGAGGAGGCTCGAGCTCAGCAGTGGGTCGTATGTGGGCGGGAGGTTAGTATAGGGTTTTGTTTTGAGTTTTTCTTCTCTTGCATAGATGTTATATGCTTACTATATCTCTTAGTCGTCTCAATATATTAGGATGGGACATCCGCGGGTAAGATACGGAGTGGTTATTGGTATTCTTATTCCGTCACCACACGGACAATGTTAGTACATTTTTGTGTACAATAAACAAAAATGTACTACCAAGTAGCAGTACCAGTATATCTAAAAAAATAAATAACTGTTTTGTTTTTTAAGTTAAATAATAACACCAATAAAAATAAACCGAATTTCAATAAAAAATAATATTTTAACATATTTTAAGAATGATATCTGATGCTTACGCAAGCACTACACATTGTAAATAAAACTACTTATACGGATTATATCACGTTTGTATTTGATTTAGGATTGCCCGATGTTTCGAATACTTTACAGCATTCCTGGTCACGGGCGGTCTAAGATGTCTGACGTCCAAACAAGTCAACGTTATTACAGACGTCCATGGCCCCCGTCGCAGACACCGTCTGAAACCATCCACAGTTGAGCGCCTCCCTGCAGTACTACCTTATGTGAAAGGAGTCACTGACAAGATTGGCTTCATCCTGAAACGGGCTTCCATAAAAACATATTTTAAACCACTCAAGAGGATTAGTAAATTCTTGCCACCTGTCAAGTGCCAGATCCCTCTACAAGATGCAGGAGTTTATAAACTTGACTGTGGTCTCTTTTTAATACATTTTAATTGTATCTTGTGTACTGGTGTGTACCATATATGGGAACAATATAATATACAAATCGCTACTCGCTTACGTAATTAATTATAGCACTTAAATTTTCTGTCACCTATACAGAGTGTAGTGAGGAGTATTTTATTTGCATGATTTTACTGTTAAATTACTGACTTGCATTACAAATAACGTCAACACATCACACAAGTGCTTAATTTAAAGACATTAATATTTTTGTTTCGATAAAACAGGCTAAATAAATATCGTGTAGTATATTGACCATGGCAAACACTAGCGTACATGTGCTTTTTTATATGTGGGTATACGTTGCCTACAGAACTTAGTTATAATTTGTGTACCAACTGCAGCTTCGAGATTGATGTGTGTGTGTTATGTTAGTGCGTAAAATTGTTGTAAGCATAGACCTTGCATATGTGTTAACATTAGCGGGAGGGGGCAATTATGCCACACTGGTTTTCGAACAAAATCAGCCGAATGGCCTTTCTAAAGTATTAATATTTCTGTGGGTTTACTATTGTTAACAATAAATAACCATTATTTTATAATTAGATAACACAGGGCTTTGCTTGGCACGTCATTGCTATAAAACATTATTTTAATTGATAAATTTACAAAATGGCTGGAAGTGGACGTCAGTATTTTGATGAAAATAAAAAAGCAAGAACTTGTTGTCTAAAAATACTGCAAATGTTAAATACCGACTATGATTACCGGTTATTGTGTAGGTAGGTACTCAATTAAAGGTTATCATTTTAGTTACTTGGAAGTTGCCAGTTGCGTAAAATCTTAATGTGACTAGCACCTGTATAATCGGCGGAATTGATAAATCTCTGACCCCCGTATTCTAAGTCGTTACCTCGAAACTTCCTCGACTCGACTCATCCTCATTGAGGACGTTTCGTATTCTCAGTTGTCATTTATGTCCTCAAATTTAAAGGTTTCCTCCAATAAGGTAAGGTTGAGTCGAGGAAACAACTGTCAAACGTACCTTACGTTTGAGGTACCGTTTACGTCTCTTGAGGTACCTTGAGGATACCATAAGGAGGTTTTTAAATGTATATGCATACGATCTTGTATTTTTTTCAATAATGTAATTCGAGGAATTTATTGAATATCTATATGATAATCCGTACAGTTATTTATTTGGACGATATTTGCGTGATGCAGATAATCCAACGTAGTTATACGACGAAAGTGAGTTTGTAAAAAGGTTTTGATTTACAAAAACCATTGCAGCACATTATTAATTACCGCTGCTATTTCAAAATATTGGAGGTAAATCTCAGAGATTTATTAATTCCGCCGATTATACAGGTGCTAGTCACATTAAGATTTTACGCAACTGGCAACTTCCAAGTAACTAAAATGATAACCTTTAATTGAGTACCTACCTACACAATAACCGGTAATCATAGTCGGTATTTAACATTTGCAGTATTTTTAGACAAGAAGTTCTTGCTTTTTTATTTTCATCAAAATACTGACGTCCACTTCCAGCCATTTTGTAAATTTATCAATTAAAATAATGTTTTATAGCAATGACGTGCCAAGCAAAGCCCTGTGTTACCTAATTATAAAATAATGGTTATTTATTGTTAACAATAGTAAACCCACAGAAATATTAATACTTTAGAAAGGTCATTCGGCTGATTTTGTTCGAAAACCAGTGTGGCATAATTGCCCCCTCCCGCTAATGTTAACACATATGCAAGGTCTATGCTTACAACAATTTTACGCACTAACATAACACACACACATCAATCTCGAAGCTGCAGTTGGTACACAAATTATAACTAAGTTCTGTAGGCAACGTATACCCACATATAAAAAAGCACATGTACGCTAGTGCTTGCCATGGTCGATATACTACACGATATTTATTTAGCCTGTTTTATCGAAACAAAAATATTAATGTCTTTAAATTAAGCACTTGTGTGATGTGTTGACGTTATTTGTAATGCAAGTCAGTAATTTAACAGTAAAATCATGCAAATAAAATACTCCTCACTACACTCTGTATAGGTGACAGAAAATTTAAGTGCTATAATTAATTACGTAAGCGAGTAGCGATTTGTATATTATATTGTTCCCATATATGGTACACACCAGTACACAAGATACAATTAAAATGTATTAAAAAGAGACCACAGTCAAGTTTATAAACTCCTGCATCTTGTAGAGGGATCTGGCACTTGACAGGTGGCAAGAATTTACTAATCCTCTTGAGTGGTTTAAAATATGTTTTTATGGAAGCCCGTTTCAGGATGAAGCCAATCTTGTCAGTGACTCCTTTCACATAAGGTAGTACTGCAGGGAGGCGCTCAACTGTGGATGGTTTCAGACGGTGTCTGCGACGGGGGCCATGGACGTCTGTAATAACGTTGACTTGTTTGGACGTCAGACATCTTAGACCGCCCGTGACCAGGAATGCTGTAAAGTATTCGAAACATCGGGCAATCCTAAATCAAATACAAACGTGATATAATCCGTATAAGTAGTTTTATTTACAATGTGTAGTGCTTGCGTAAGCATCAGATATCATTCTTAAAATATGTTAAAATATTATTTTTTATTGAAATTCGGTTTATTTTTATTGGTGTTATTATTTAACTTAAAAAACAAAACAGTTATTTATTTTTTTAGATATACTGGTACTGCTACTTGGTAGTACATTTTTGTTTATTGTACACAAAAATGTACTAACATTGTCCGTGTGGTGACGGAATAAGAATACCAATAACCACTCCGTATCTTACCCGCGGATGTCCCATCCTAATATATTGAGACGACTAAGAGATATAGTAAGCATATAACATCTATGCAAGAGAAGAAAAACTCAAAACAAAACCCTATACTAACCTCCCGCCCACATACGACCCACTGCTGAGCTCGAGCCTCCTCCACAATAGGAGACAATTTGACCTACTAAACCATGCTGGTCAGACGTGTTGGTATAGGGTTTCATTTCAAGTTTTCCCTCTCTTGCACAGATGTTATGCGCATATTATATACCATAGTCGTATTTTACGACATCCACGGGCAAGATAGGGAGTGGTGAATTGTATTCTTACTCCGTCACCACGCGGAAAATATACAAGAATGTACTATAGATATGCAAGATAAATTAAGTAGGTAATGTATACCAGAATAATTGATTTTTAAATACCTATTTAAATATTGTTAATATAATTATATAAAACGATCACTAAATTAAAAGTGTTAAAAATATTTATTTATATGATAAAATTAACCCATAGCTAATTATTGAAATCGATAACTTATAGTATGTTGGACAGCACTATCGATACGCGTCGATCGACGTCAATGTTTTGAATGAAAACGTATACTACCACGCTAGTAAGGCGGTTCTTAGTGATATCGCATTGAACGCAGTACATTGCGCGGTTGCTGGACTAATAAAAGGTGATATCCATGTGTGGCAGACGATGTATAATGTTTGGCTCTTTTTGCGATTTCATAATTTTTCTTTATAAACGACATAATACTTTCATAAAATTAAGAAATATCACTGAATTAATAAGTTTATGGACTTAATGATGAAAATAAATGCCTTCTTAGACTATAACTACGCAACTGACTTCTTTTTCGACGCGTTGTAACAGCGCAAGACGGCATATTTCTCTTTTTTGTCGGAGCTTCGTTCAAGGACACTATATGAGCGCAACTAAGAACCGGTAAAACGAATTTCGTCAATATTAAGACCGTTTGATCGCAATTGTGGCACGCTTGCCCCGCCCACATGGCCGTTCTATCTTATTAATTTTTCTGTGAGTAAACCGCTAAATGGAGATTCTTTGTTTATATATTTTTAAATTTGATTACGCAAACGGAACTAAATGTTACCACAAATTTTTAGAATGCCAACATAACGTAGCGAATTCCTCAAAATTCAGACGTCATTCGTGACGTATTACCTCCACTCTTCCTTACTGGAGGAACCTCAGAATTTCCTCAAGGTTAGGACTAAGAATACCGATGTTGAGGAAAGTTCGAGGCGATCCTCGAAGCTTCCTTACCTGAGTGTGAGTGGAGGCGATCTCGAGGTTACGACTTAGAATACGGGGGGAATACCGATGTTGAGGAAAGTTCGAGGCGATCCTCGAAGCTTCCTTACCTGAGTGTAAGTGGAGGCGATCTCGAGGTTACGACTTAGAATATGGGGGTCAGTCTCAACCTGGTATCAATATACTTCCAAAAAATATTAGTAATAAATATCGCTATTTTTAAATAATAATATCGTTATTTTATCAACAGTGCTAGTTCGCATCCCTAAAAGTGATAATCAAAAATTCCATGGCAACGGCGGCCGAGTAAACAAAATAAAACGAGCCATACAGATTACGATTATGTTGGTTTAATGTTGTAATTTATTTATAGAGAATTTTATCACAGTCACAAATATGACTTTATACATCGATACTAAACTTAGTTTCACAGATGAGAATGTAGTATCTACGGTGGGTTCATGGCATACATCTTTACCATTATTAGCAGTAGGCTCTTATAATCAAGAAAAAGGCGGATTTGTTACAATATTTCAAGAAACAGTAAGTTGATTTACTAAAGTGAACTACATCTTTTTAAATAAGTATAATTTATTTAGAATAAATAAATAAAAATGAATATTGTTTCAGGGCCTTCCTTTAGAGGGTTGCGAATGGCCAATTTTGTTATCTAATCAAGTAACGGCCCTTGCCTGGCATCCGACACGGCGGCTGCTAGTAGTTGGCTGGGATGGAGGAGAACTGTACATTTGGCTGGAGTATTCTTGGGCGCGTTTAGAAGCACCACATAATGCAGCCCTAACTGCAATTGCCTTTAGCCAAGGAGGAGGCCGATTACTTACTTCAGATGCAGCTGGCTCATTATCTGGCTGGCAATCTACTTCTGGTGCACCTCTAACTTCTTTTCATCACCAACTTGGTGATGTAATTACTCATATTACATTTTGTACCCCTCGACCAAGTTCTGAAACATCTATCAGAGGTTTAGCCAAAGCAGCAGTTGCAGGGGATGAGAATGCTTTAGACGCTCTTGCTGCTTGGAGACCTAGAACTACAGCTCGGATGAGAGAAGGTGCTCAACCAGACAATTATTCATGTTATGTTGTTCAAGATAATGGAACAGTCTTATATATAGGTGTAAATGGAGCATGTTCTGAAGTACTGAATGCTCCAGGGAATATAATATTTATGGGTATTATAAGCAATATCTACCTTTTAGTAGCTTGGGAATCTGGAGGAGCATTAAGTTTGACTAGATTTGTGATGTCTGATGATGGTTCCTTAATGACAGACACTCATGTAAGAATGGCTGCAAGGAATGGTCAGTGTATAGAACTAACTGGCAATTTCTATGTAGCTGTAATTACTGGCGATAATTTAATCAGGATATGGGATAGCGACACTGGTGATAATGATGTGCTACCGGCTGATAAGGAGGAGGTAGTTGCTGGAGATGTTTTCACAAACATTAGTTATAGTAGTTTAAGCGATACTTTGTGCTGTGGAACCTCACAAGGCAACTTGTACCTATGGAGAAGGGACCACAGGAATAACTGGAAACTTATAAGTAGTACATCTGTTAAAGGCACTGTTAAAGAAGTGAGTTGGGGATCAGAAGGTTTGATGAATCCTCTACTTCACGTGAATTGTATAACCAGTGCGTTTGTTCTTCGTGAACAACCAGTATGTTGGGGTTATTCACCTAATATATACATGGTACAGAAATCTGCTACTGAAATTTCACTTACTAATAAAGATAATCAGATTACAGCAATAAATACCTCAATCACAATCAGAGCTTTTGCTTTTAAAGACCAATATATTGCCTTAGGAGATGGCAAAGAAGTGCAGGTAAATTTTCATGTAATATTAATTAGCTGAGCTTCCTTTGCATGGATGTTTTCTTATCTTTTTCATACACACTGCTTGCAGCACTTACTATTAAGTCATGTAAAAATAATCTGAGGAAAACTATGCTTGCCAGAAACTTCAAATGGCCATCTTATTTTTAAATAAAGTATATATATTTTTTTATATGAAAAAATTACTTCTCTAGTACTTTCTCTCCATGTAATACTTAGTTCCATGTGGTGATGGAGTAAGAATACAATTCACTACTATCTATCTTGCCCATGGATGTAGTAAAAGATGGCTAAGGAATATAATAAGCATATAACATCTGTGTTAGAGGAGCAGAACTCGAAACAAAACCCTATTCCAACACATTTGACCAGCGTGGAATAGTAGGTCAATTCTCCTCCCATTATAGAGGAGGCCGGGGCCGAATAGTGGGACATAATATATATAGGCTGTGATGATGATAATGATGAATTCTTTGTTCTGTAGGTGGGGGTAGGGTGACTTTTGCTAGTATAGATTTGGGCTGTGTCCTAAATCTCCTAAAGAAATTCCTAACATAATAATCAATTCCACTGTATGTGGGGTGCTATAATGCTTCTTTATGAGTTCAAAATTTAGAGATATCAGTGTAAGCCACTAGTGGTAACATGCAGCAATTACCTTTATTTTCTGATATCTGAGAAGAATGCATTTATGGCAAAAAACACAATATTGCAAAAACCTTTGCACATACAGAAATGGAACCTGTGCACATACAGATACATACAGAATGTACCATATTAGCTATTTAATTGAACAACTGTTACTTCCACTGTGCTTAGTGCAATTTTGGGGGCACAATGATCTAAATCTACTGCCCTGGCATCTCGCATTCCTAGCCCCTCAACTATATAACATAAGCTCACATTTGTAATGAATGCTCTTAGCACTGCAACATACCTTATTCCCTTAACTAAATTGACCTTGTACCTAAATTGAAACCTAAATATGTAAGCCATATGTAGAACCACCAGTGTGCTTTGGGATCCAAACTACATGCAAATATTTGACATTTATGGGTTTTGATTAATTTACACAGGGTGTCCCAAAATTCAACGATAAGCTGGCACCAACAGATGGGCCTACTTAAGACTGCTCGAGAAAAAAAAGAAAAAAAATTCTACCCTTATTTTTTTTTCATTACGAAAAAAAAAAAGAAATGTTTAAAAAATGGACACCTTTAACTATAGACACACAGAAACTATAGACATTCTGGTATTTTTAATAATTGTGATCGATAGAAGTGCTACTTACGTTGCTAATACAAAAAAAAACACTGAATTATTTGTAAAATTGTAGCAATGGCACTTAAAAATATAATAACGGTGTCCATTTTTTAATGATTTCACTTTTTTTTTTCGTAATGAAAAAAAAATAAGGGTAGAATTTTTTTTTTCTCGAGCAGTCTTAAGTAGGCCCATCTGTTGGTGCCCGCTTATCGTTGAATTTTGGGACATCCTGTATATGTATGATATAGAATTAAAATACAATTGTATAAATATTTCATATGTTTTTGGATCTCAATAAGTGCAGATAATTTCATTATTTTCAGATTTGGATGTGCAGCAAAGATAGTGAATTAAAGTATTCACTTATTCGGACTTTCTCATGGAAAACTGACATTTTAATAATATACAATGATATTTTAGTGGGTGTAGTCAATCCTCACATTGAATGCTTCTCTATAACTGGTACAAGTCTAGGAATATTACCTTGTACAGAAGGAGAAGGTGAGCCTATCGGCGTAACGAATACCGGCAAATTTATTGTTATAGCTACCATGGATGGTACACTAAAACTAGCTGAAATGACAAAGAAAGGCCTGCGAATGCCCTATCCTCCCAAAAATTGTTACCAAATGATTGAAGATTTCGGTGAAGTTATGAGAGCCTCAGTCAATTGTATTGGACGATATATATGTCTCAGTGTAGCTAACTCGGGCTTAGCGCCAGATCCACGCCTATATCTCTGGGATGTAGCTAATGACGTCATTACTAAC
The DNA here is from genome assembly GCA_032191425.1 of Lymantria dispar. Taxonomy (NCBI): domain Eukaryota; kingdom Metazoa; phylum Arthropoda; class Insecta; order Lepidoptera; family Erebidae; genus Lymantria; species Lymantria dispar. Next base: position 13,691,859 of record CM063451.1, read on the forward strand.
ACGCTCATCGCTGATAATGTAACACCGCCATATCAAAGCGTCCCAATTGCAATAGTATGGGACAGCAATGATCCAAGGATAGTTGCTGTTCACATGCGATCAGCAGAACTAGACCGAATACACTTATTTGTTTGTCATGAAGGCGTCCTTTGGGAGTATAAAAATTGGTGTTTGTCATCAGAGAATTATTTTATAACAGATTTTATGTTGTGTTCATTTCAAACACCCTACGTGGTTATTTTAGCACAACAAAATATAAGAAAAATATTGATACACGAATTTGAAGATATTAGTGAACACGATACGACTACTGTGAAACAGGTCATAGATTTTCTCTATTATATGACAATAGGATACTTAGAGAAAGCGGTTGTTGTAGGGACAAGCATTTTAGGTGGCAAAAACGCTGTAATTTGGCGTAGTTTGGCCAAAGTTTGCGTAGCTCGTAAGCGTCCGGATGTTGGCGCTGTGTGCTTAGGAAAAATGGGCAACATAAAAGGTGCATTAATGATGCGTAAAGTGATGAGCGACAGTGCCATGGAAGATATATGTAAAGTTGCTATACTTGCAATTAATCTTGATATGTTAGAGGAAGCTGAAGAGTTATTCCGGGAAGGTCAAAGACCAGATTTAATAACACGCCTAATCTCAGCTAAAGAAGGAGGTCTTAGTGAAATCAGTAATGGCACTCACGAAGGAGAAAATATTTTGCTTATAAAAAGTGCTCAGCATAAATTGGCTAAAATGCTGTGGTCTAACGGAGAGACAGCGGCATCCTTAAAGTTATTTGAAAGTGCTGGTACACTTGTGCCACATGTACCTAGAATGCTGGTAGCCCAGGGACAGATTCCAATGTTAGCGCAATATGTTGCAACTTCCAAAGACAACAATCTAATAATATGGTGGGGGCATTATTTGGAAAGTACTGGCGACTTAGATGGTGCTTTAGAGGCGTATACTCGTGCTAATGATTTTGGTGAACAAATACGTGTTTTGTGCCATATGGATAGGATTGATGAGGCTGAAAAACTTTGTCAAAAAAATCGTTCATCATTATATCAAATGGCTCGGTATTTAGAGATGCAATCTGATAAAACTGAGAGTGCTGTAAAGGTAAGTACTATTTCAGGTATCACGTTCCAAGTAATTCTACTGTTCTGTAATAATATTATTTTATTTGCAGATGTACATAAAATCGGGTGCAGTATCTTCAGCTATTCGCGTGGCAGCAGAGGCTAGTGCATGGAATCTTGTATGGCGTGCAGGATCTACGTCAAAAACTCATGCACTTCACGCAGCCAGCATACTTGAAAATGCTGGTCAAATTGAACAAGCTATTGCCCTTTATCAAAAAGCTGGTTAGATGCAACCTTTACCTTTTAAAAGATTAGCTACGCGCGCGGCTTTATTCGCGTGACTGAATAGGTTTTTCTTTATTCGTCTGGAACAGTACTTTTTTCCTAAATAGAAAGAACCTCATAGACCTAGGTATTTCTATATCTACCGGACAACTAGTTTCAAGATCGATTAAGTAGTTAAACAAATAAAGTACGCCACCTTCATTAAACGCCAACAATTAAAAAAAAAATCACATATCCATTTATAAAATTGGCTATCCGCTCATTCTAGTGGTTGGTTTTTGTTCGTAACATATTTTTTCATTTAGACAAATCCTAAGGGGGAAACATTCCCCCAGACACCAAAAATATTCAGCCCTGAGTATTGTTTCTGTTTGAAAATAAAACTTTACTCTTAGACATTGTCGTTATACTAAGCCAATTGCTTCTATCATGGCGAATACCCATGATCAAAGGACGTATACGGCCCAGGAAGAGGAGTATTGTATACGTATCTTACCATATTTACAGGCAAAGTGCACATGGCGTTAAAACTAGCCGTGAGCAGTGGCGATACCAGCGCAATAGTGGCAGCCGTAGAATCCCTTGGAGACCGTGTGGATCCTGAACTTGCCAATACATTAGCTGCTTATTTACGAAAAGCAAACCAACATTCACATGCGGCCGCCTTACTGGCTACGGCAGGGAAGGTATATAGGATATTTATATTAGTATTATAAAACTCTCTTAGCTTAAAAGTTCGATTAAAAAACAGTTTGGTTATTTGAATTTTTAAGAAATAATGACGGTGCGATCCATTGAACAAACGCAGTCCTTTAAATTAGTTTTTCTCTGTAATCAGTAGTCGGAAAAAAAATCATTACTATTTTTGATGAAATGTACATAGGTACTACAATGTCAAATTCAAATGATCTTTTTTGTTCATTCGCCGCGAAGAGAAAGACTATATTGCCTCACACCTCTTTCCTGTAAAATAAGGAAAGGGGTTTCGAACATAACCCCGACTGCCCATTTCTTCAATCCTGCGACCACTTTCGTGGCAGGAGAAAAGACTAGCATGTGGTGCTCGATTTTGCTATGTTACTTATATGCTTTGTACCTCTCTGCTAAATTGCCCAACCTAACAGCTATTCCAATGGCATAAGATTTAGCATTTTTGATAATAACATAGTAGTTGGCAAATATTCCCTTTCAAATTTGTTTCTGAATATTGGCGTTCGTAATTAATTTTGTCAAAAAATGTATTTAAGAAATTTCACATTTCAACATTTTAAATGAGGTTAATACTTATTATTGAAGAGTTTAGATTCTACGCGCGACGGTTACAACCATAGCTTATAAAATCAAACGTGAATTTCAGTACGAAGAAGCTTTAGATATAGTTGAACAACTACCCACACCGTTAACAGAAGAATTAAGCGACAAAATAGCAGCACCGGCTGGAACAATGGGCCGCGATGCCCTACTAAGGAGGCTAGCTGATGTTTTAGGTGCAAGGGGACTATACCATCAAGCTGCAAAGCGTCTTGCACACGCAGGAGATAAAGTAAGTAGGCTGCATTATTTTCTAAACTTAGTCACAGTACCCTCAGAATTGGCTAGTTACTTACCAAAATCTGCTGCTACCAAAAGCGTAACTGTATTTTAACTTTTCGGTTCTGCTCGCACATGTGTGTCGCTTTTGGTTAGTATCCAGTAAATTCCTGCTTAAGACGGGACAGTGCCGTTTGTCTCTATCCTGCTGTCCCCAGACAAAACCAAAATGTCTCGCTGTTATTACCAAGACCAATGCCAATAAATTGCCGACCTGTACTTGAAAATTAGACTCGATATTTTAAAACTGTGATGTGCTGCGCCGACAAATATAAAACATGAGCAAATGCGTTTGAGACCGCAATAAATGTTGATTAATTCTAATTTATAATAATTATGTATTAATAATATATTTTTCATATTCGTCCTTGTTTTTTTTTTTATAAATATTAATATCTTATTTTTACCCATTACTGCAAGCATCCCATCCTGACATAAAAAAGTGGCCACATTAGCCGTAACTTGGCATACCAAATATATTTAATTATATAATTTTTGTGTGAATATTTAATTTTTGTATTAATGCAATATTTTGTAAGGCAGGTGCGATGCGTTGGCTGATGAGATCAGGCGACGTGGACCGAATCGCTACTTTTGCAGCGGCAACCCGCGACCGTACCGCACAACTCATGGCAGCGGACTATTTACGCCGTCGAGCTGACTGGCGCACTCGTCCTGATCTTATGAGGCACATACTTCACTTCTACACTAGAGCCAAAGCGTATGGTAAACTAGCAGCTTTTTACGCAGAATGCGCGAAAGTAGAAGTGGATGAGTACGACGTGAGTATTCAATCCAAATACTAATTTCTCTCAGAGTAAGAATACAATTCACCACACCCTGTCTTATTCGGAGTGTCGTAAAAGACGCCTAAGGGATTGTAATATGCATACATCTATGCAAGAGACCCTGTACCAACCCGTCTAACCAGCGTGGTATAGTAAGTTAATTTCTCCTATTTTGGTGGACACAGGAGCCCAGAATGAGACATATATGAGCCGAGATGGTTTATGTCTTTAGATTCGATTAAGGTTATGAAGAAATATATATTGAGTTATTATAAACTAATAGCATGATTTCATTTCAAGCGGACGCTCATTATCATTCTGCTATTATACTAATTACTTGGGGTCGACTCAATAAGTATACTTATTTCTCCTATTTCTCGCAGCGTTATCTATTATAGCCTAAGTCTTACCTAATAGACTACACAATAATTTTTTTTTAATCCAAGCTGTAGTACCTCAGCTTCGAAATAATTCTTCAGTCTAATTTTTATTATTTTCTTAACCGCGTTTGTGGCGGCTATGAATAGTACCAACACTTAAATTGCTCGTGAGTGTCGTGAAAGACAAGTAAGGGCTTTATACGTTCCTATAGACCTTTTCTTTTAGTTTTTTGGGTGTTGTGTAGTTGAACAATCTGAATCTCTTTCGTCACCCCGTACTGAACAGACGCCATGTCTGTTCAGTACGGGGTGACGAAAGAGCGGACTGCGCCCCATAACCCACCGTCAAAGGTGGGCATTAACTCGTTAATCCGTTAATCGTTATTTAACGAAGTTAACAAGCTGTTTAACGGATTAACTTCAAAAAATGTTAACGCAACTGTTAACTTCCGTTAAGTTGAACTTCCGTTAACTTTAGTCTGATACATTAGTCGTTTGTTGACATGCTGTCATTTTGTTTGTTTGAATTACGCGCCACGCCACGCTCGTAAGTTTCACGACGAATGCGCAGCCCAAAGGATGATTCACGCTACACCGTGTCCCGACCGGACCGGGCCTCGGCCGGGGCACGTGCACCGTACGCTGGCCGGGCCAGTCATTCATATTACACCGGGCTGTTTGTGTCTATTCTTTGCACGGCCGTGTCTGTGTTATGTGTTTTTTGTCAGCTAGTGATTTCATCTGTCGATAGACTTGACGTTTAAGTAAATATGCAATTTTGAATTGGCAGTTATTGCAATTGCCATCGATGATGAAGTATTGGAAAAACGAAGCGAAACTACTAAAAGAAGATGGGGTACATCCAACCTGGAGAAAGCGAGAAGCAGAAGGCGAATTTGCTTTACTTTACAAAGAATTAATAAATTTAGTTTTAATTTTTTGTATTCGTTATCTAAATACTTAGGATGGCTCATGTTGTAAATCACAGGGTACTTGCGCACACATTCTAATAATTTCTCATCGGTCATTTTGCTGTTGAGCTGCTAACCTCACTAAGATTTGACGTTGACTGCTCTGCGGGCGCCCGGGCGCATGTGTTCTTGTTAGAACGTGTCGGAACCGGACCATGCCAGAGCCGGGAAACAATACCCACCGACATTTTAACGCCGTGCCCCGGCCGAGTCCCGGCGGCGCACGGCCGAGCCACGGTCAGGCATGAATCACTTCATACAAAAAGTATACCATAATGTTTGACCGTGCCCCGGCCGGGACATTCTCCGGTCGCGACACGGTGTAGCGTGAATCATTCTCAAGTCGCTGGTAGAAGAGTTCCCCCCGCGCACGTCCCACCACCTATTTCCGTGACATATCTACCACACGGATGGCGGTGGCCGCGTCCCAGTTCCTGGAGCCGTTTAGCAGATCAGCACCATTGATTACGACGAATTCAAGGCGCTGCTCTATCCACGAGGCACACACCTCGTATGTACTGTGGCGTGTCCTCTTCGCAAATGCAATCGTGGCAAGACGGTGTGCTCTCCTTCCTCACGACCGTGCGCAGGTATTTGGCGAAGCTACCAAGCCCCGTTAAGACCTGCATTAGTCGGAAGAAAAGCACCTGGTACTGCCGACCAAATCACTCCATCAGCACCGGCCGAAAAGCCTCGGCGGTCCGATCATTGTACCGAAGCCTCTCCGACCGGACTGCCCAATGGAAAATGACGTCACGGCGGTCGTCATCCCGCCGGGCGGCCATCTGGATAAACTAGACTAAGCCGCTCCTCGCCCCGTTCCGCGAAAAAGGCAACAGATCCCGAGCCTTCTGCAATTGCTGTGAATTCTTTTATTATAAATTATGATAATAGCTGAAGTGATACGTTCTCATCTCCATCGGTTATTACGTCAGAAAGCGTCGTAAAGTATTGGAGAATCTTTTGGTATTGCGGCTACCGGCAGTAGTGTGTCGCAAGCTGGTGTGGACAGATGCATACATAATGAAACATAATTCCACTACATGCTGTAGAATTTATCTATTTCTTTCAGTCTAAATGCAGTATAAGTTTTAAATAGTTAACTTTAACGATTAACTTTAACTTGCGTTATTTTTTTGTAAATTTAACGCTTTAACGATTATCGATGTTAACATTTTAATTAACGAATTAATGATTAACGAAGTTAACTTTTGGATTAACTGTGCCCACTGTATTCCCTCCCCTTCGCCATTGCGTGGACCATTGGTACCAAGTTCCTTGTAGTCCGTGGCCCGCCCGACAGGATAGGCATTTAGTGTACCGTCCATCCCTAACACCATTCCCTGGACGTCGGTCGGCCTCACCTCTCTGTGGATGACAGACAATTTTCTACAGACTTAGGCGAACTTCATATGATATTGTTTGGTCAACTTCATATGATATTGATTGGTCAACGATTACATATTCAAGGAGAATTGCGCTTAGAAAGACGGCCGGTTATAAAAGTAATTGTCAATAATTTTTTCAATATGTACTATGAAAGAAGAGTACATTCAGTTGATCCCAAGGAATTGGGATAAGAGCAGAATCATGATGATGATGGTATTCTTTGGTTATCATTTTTTGGGTTCCATACCCAAAGGGTAAAACTGGGACCCTATTACTAAGACTTCGCTATGTGTCCGTCCGTCTGTCTGTCATCAGGCTGTATCTCAAGAACCGCGATAGCTAGACAGTTGAAATTTTTACACGTTATTTCGGTTGCCGCTATGACAACAAATACTAAAAACAGATTAAAATAAATATTTAAGAGGGCTCCCATACAACAAACGCGATTTTTATAAATAATGGTACGGAACCCTGGTACATTAGAGGAAGTTTGAAAGTTGCGCCAGTGACGGAAACGTTAAGGAGTGAAAGGCTGACATGGTATGGACATGTGATGAGGCGGGATGAAAGTAATGTTGTGAGAAAAGTTTTAGGTATAAATGTTGAAGGCTTTAGGGGTAAGAGAAGCCCGAGGAAAAGATGGATGGACTGCGTGAGGCATGACATATTGCGTCGACCCCAAGTAATTGGGATAAGAGCAAGATGATGATGGTACGGAACCCTACGTGCGTGACTCCGACCCGCTCTTAGGTTTTTATTTATCATTATTATCTTTTTATTTTATTGCAGAATTATGAAAAAGCATTACAAGCGCTCAAAGAAGCAATTAGGTGTTTGGCAAAGTCTTCGGATACGGATACAGGTGCCCAAACAACTGCTCTTCAAGAACAGAGCGCGCTGGTGAAGCGCTTCGTTGATGTTAAGAAAATGTTAGAATCAGGTGAAGTTAATTCAGGTGAGATTTTTAAAACAGTAAAATATAATCACAGCAATATTACCAGTATTTGCAAGTAGTATAATATCTATAACGCCAAAAACACTCACGTGCTGAGATCGATTACGTCGACTCGGGTTTCGAGCATATCCGATACCGAAACCCGGGTCGACGTAATCGATCTCAGCACGTGAGTGTTGTTGCCGTTATATTATAATAAGGATCAGTCTCACGATAATTTCAATACTAAAATTTGCAAGTAGTTTTCGGTGGAGACCGGATACTGTGGGACAATTTTAACTAGATCCAGAAAAAAAACAACGGATAATAATTAAGTACTACCTATTTATCTTATGGGATTCAAAAAAAATCTGGATTATAAATCATAAGATCTAAAATTAATGTGAAAAATTGCGCCGAGAGTCTTGAGCCAGTTTTTTATAGTTTGGTCCTCGAAAAAAACAGCAAATTCGAAGAATTTATGCTTGGTATACATTACAATATTTGGCGGTCCGAGATTTGCAAAAGCTTTCGCGGTTCGCGTGTTGACCGTTGCTCTACCGAAACGCTGTCCGTACATGACTACGATGTTTGGAAAAAAACCTTAACGTTTTTACGTCTCATGTTTAAAATTTTAATCCCAAATTGTCGCTGTTTTGTTTGCCGTGTTATGACAGAGTAAGTGTACAATTCACCAATCCATATGTCGTAAAAAACGACCAAAGGAATGAATATACGTATAAGAATATGCAAGACAAAGAATACACTTAATAAAACCCTATACTAACACGTCTGACCAGCGTGATATAGTGAGTCAATTGCCCTCTTACTGTGGAGGAGTCCCGAACCCAACAATAAGACATATATAAGCTGAAATGATGTTGATTACGATGAATATATGGTTATCCAATAAGGAGAGTCACAATCAACAAATCATCGTTATTCCAGAGATTTATATCCAACCGCTACAGAATATTGGCTATTTGTGTTACAAATTTATTGCCAATACAAAAAAATGGTTCATCATAGAAAAAAATATTTTTTGAAAAGCGGTTTACTTTTAATACGGTATAAAGTAAGGCGCCATTTAAAAATCTATACCAATAAATAAAATTGAAGTGTCTGTTTGTAATGTCAAAATAATAGGCTTTTTTCATGCTTACACGGTTATTTGCACGACACCTATGCCTAAAATACAGATTAAATAATTTTTGTCTGTCTGTCTGTTTGTTCCGGGTAATCTTCAAAACGGCTGGACCGATTTCAAAAATTCTTTCACCAATGGAAAGCTATAATATCAGGGCGTAAACTAGGCTATATTTTATCCCGGTATTCCCACGGGAACGGGAACTACGCGGGTAAAACGACTAAAACCGAAGCGAAGCGAGGGCGGGTTGCTAGTCTATACCAATAAATAAAATTGGAGTGTCTGTTTGTAATGTCAAAATAATAGGCTTTTTTCATGCTCACACGGTTATTTGCACGACACCTATGCCTAAAATAGCAATTAAAAAATTTTTGTCTGTCTGTCTGTTTATTCCGGGTAATCTTCAAAACGGCTGGACCGATTTCAAAAATTCTTTCATCAATGGAAAGCTATAATATCAGGGCGTAAACTAGGCTATATTTTATCCCGGTATTCCCACGGGAACAGGAACTACGCGGGTAAAACGACTATAACCTATAACCGAAGCGAAGCGAGGGCGGGTTGCTAGTCAATAATAAGTATCATGATCGCCGAATTATCGTGCCGGATCTTTCTCAGTGTGGCTGTATTCCGATCCGGGGGTAGTATTTTAGATTTGTTAGGTTTAAATTGATGTTTAATAATTACTCATAAAAAGAATATAATTTTTTGTATGTAATATGATTTCAGGTGTCATAGCTGGCCAACAACTTCTTCGTGCACTTAATAATCGGCCTGGACTGATCACAGAGGAAAAACTACTACGGTTATTACTTCAACATGCTCCAAACCATGCTGAAGCACCTCGTAAGTAATCAAACCACCGGTATCTATCGAATGATTTCAATGGAAACTTGACTGTGTCCTTGATGCTTAATATCATGAACGGCGTATGCAACTTGTCATACAAGCTGGTACCATTTCTTTTTAGTGATAAGGTTTTTATGGGTTGTTAAGTGATTTTACATCTATCGTATGGGTTCTGTATACTTTTCTTATAATTGCAGGCTTTGAAAATTACTTAAAAGCACTTCAAAAACAACCGGAGGATGAAAGCATCAGTCCAGAGTCGCCTGATCAAAGTATTGAAGAGCTTGTTTAATTTTAAAATAAAATATTAGTACTTATCCGTCCATTTCAAATACACTAATTATAAATGCTGAAGAATGTGTGTGTGTGAGTGCTTATGGCACTACCATTGTGTGAGTACGTGTGTGCATGCTTGTGATAAGTTTGCGTGTGTGATACGTGTGCCTGTATGTGTCAATATCCTTAAATTTAAAATTTTTAATATTTAAGTTAATAAAATGTAGTCGTTTTGAGTAGACTTCTTTTATTTCCAATCCCCTAACCAAAATAAATGGCCTTTTTTTTTGGGGTGGGCTGCGGTCGGCGCGCTCCTCGCACCACTCCGTCCGGGGCGACAGAGGGCCGTAAGCACGCAACACCCGCAACCCACCCGAAAACCACGTCGCCTTCGTTGTTGGGCCGACCACCGGAGCAGGGTTACTTGTCATCAGTGGTCGGCCCGACGGAATACCCCCTACTTGGGGTACTCTCCCATCGACCGACGTCCCCACCTTGGGGAGGACGTCGGTCTTTCCTCACGCGGTCGGCCTCTCGGCGGGTGACGGGCTAATCCCCGGTCACATCACCCGCGGCTTCGGCTAGGAAAATAAATGGCCTAAACAATCCTTTTTGCACACATTACTAAATTACCGAGATATAATATGTATATACAAAACCCTGTATTTATATAAAAATCTGTGGACGTTTGAGTACGTGGGATTTTAACACCTATTGAAAATCCGTTCTAATCATTCTAGCAATTAGATAGACATGTGTGACGACCAAATTCTCGCCAGTATTGTCCTTCGTTATAGGAGACATTAGGTATAAGTACATCTATAGCATAATAATACAATTATTCCTGTTTAATACTCTAACTTTTCAGTTAGAATAGTATTAAGCGGTGAGACGACCCTAGTGTCTAAATTACTGAGATCTAGCGTTTAACATGCTAGATTATTTATTAAAACTCGTAATTTTTGTTAATAAACAAGTTTTTATTACTTTTTAAAGTCATACAAGCCAACAAAGACGACTATTTAAGAGAAATCATTTAGCAAATAATTATTTAGTTAAGCGCTTTAAATTATAGTAAAATTTCTTTTTGTATCATTATAATAAATTATAAATTTTCTTTTTATATAATTTATAGCAACCCGCCCTCGCTTCTCTTTGGTTTCAGTTGCCTTACCCACGTAGTTCCCGTTCCCATGGGAATACCGGCATAAACTATAGCCTATGTTACTCCCTGATATTATAGCTTTCCATTGGTAAAAGAATTTTTGAAATCGGCACAATATTTTTTGAGTTTATTCATTACAAACATACAAACTTTTCGTCTTTATAATATTAGTATTGATGTGTGCTTACACACAAGAAAGGAATGTAAATAAAACAGCTGATTGTCACAAGTTTTGACATCGATGACAGCTTTAGATGTCAGGCCAATCATAATAACCTCAAAATAATACTGCTGTAATGTTTTAAAAATCATATTTTGATGTATTAATACTATTTAAATACAAATGATTTAATAAAATGATAAGAACAATAGCTAGTGTTCTAAATGATGTAAATATTTTCTATACGATAAAACCTAGAACACTTCCAAGGTACAATCCTATTTAAAATTATTAAATATATTGTAGAAAACAATAAAACCTGTATTAAATTTCGCATTCCAGATGGTTACTTAGACGTTGGAATAGTTCAGATGTTCTACGTGAGAAGTTGGATGTAAGAAGAATAAGAAACTTTAGTATAGTGGCACATGTTGATCATGGCAAAAGTACATTAGCTGATCGGCTATTAGAGCTCACAGGTCTAATTAAACCTGGAGCTGAGCGTGCTCAAGTTTTAGATCAGTTACAGGTATAATAACGCAAGTATAATCCTAATTAGTTTTTTTTTTTGTAAGAGCTGGCCACTTCTACACAGAAGTAACTACATAGTTAATAATGATTAATGTAATATCGAATGATTATCTGGCACACGGACAAAGTTTTAGACTTTATGCTGCTATTAATAATTAAACCTGATGGAATAGTCCAGAAATGCTTATATAAAAGAATAATGTGTTTATTCTAATAATAATATTAGCATCTGCCAGTATTGAAACGTAAAATATCTAATTACTGGGGTTGATCCTTCAGGAAATCGGATATTTTAATGTTTAAAGTAAGCCATCTGAATTTTTAAAATGTTGCAGATCTTAGAATAATAACGTATAGAAGGATAGTGTCAATACTTCGAAAGTTTGAAACATGAATCTTAAAAATACTAGTAGCGCGCAGACGATTACAAACGTACACACGCACACCACTATACAAATTATGAAATCAAATTTTGTTTTTATTATTAACATAAATAGTCGAAATACTTTTAAAAGTAATGTTATAACCTTTTTAAGTTTTCAAATGTGTTATGACACCATTTGAATGCACAAACCGTCACCCTATACCTATTTATTTTTTAAGAGTTACGTACGTACGTGCAGTACAATGACTTGTACATTACGGAACGGTTCCGGCGTAAGCTCCATTAGCCTCCAATTGAATTGCTTCAATTTTTGTGTGTGAACTTACCTTCTATACGTTATTATTCTAAGGTTGCATATTTTGAATTAAAATAGTTTAAATTTAGAATATAGAATATTTATTTATTTTACATAATTACATAAAAATTTTTCATAAACCATAATAAAGGAAAAGGAATGTTTTAACTTTCATGCTACATTGCAAAACTGAAAAAAACATTAGATGCTTCAATATTTTGCGCATTCATCTGATATCTTTTTGTTGAGCCAAATTAGCTCACTATAAGACTATGTATTAGCCCTGCAATTTCTGAAGGTAGCTTTATAAATCAATGTGACCTGATCATAAGTCACAGAGGTTTTCAATTTATTATTACCAATACTTATTTAACATATTAACTGTTGTTTTAGGTTGAAAGAGAGAGGGGTATCACAGTGAAAGCCGTGACAGCATCATTGAATTACACATACAACAATGAAAGATACCTTCTCAACCTAATTGATACACCAGGACATGTTGATTTCTCCAATGAGGTAGAATAAATTCCTATTGTATTTATAGCTTTAAGTAAAGTTTATATCTATTATTTTTTTCTTAGTTTGGTTTGTAAATATTTTGAAATTTGATTTTCAAAGGTTGTCCGCAGTGTAACTGCTTGTCAAGGAGTAATAATGTTAGTAGATGCCAACGAAGGAATACAAGCGCAAACCGTGGCAGTACATTCATTAGCTAAACGAAATAACTTGATTATCATCCCCACATTAAACAAGGTTGATTTACCATTAGCTGATCCAGATAAAGTTAAATCGCAATTATATTCTATTTTCAAAATTAAACCAGATAATGTTTTGAGTATATCAGCAAAAAAAGGTTGGGGTGTCAAGGAGTTACTGGAAGCAGTTATCACCCATATACCTCCACCATCTGTTGAGACAGATGCTCATTTCAAAGCTCACATAATAGACACATGGCACGATAAATACAGAGGAGTCTTATGTTTGGCTTACATTCACTCGGGTAAAGTTCAAATTGGTCAAACAGTCAAATGGAAATCTGATTCTAAGCCGCATCAAGTAAAGTTTCTTGCTATGTTGAGACCACATGAGGAGCCTATTGAAGAAGCTATAGCTGGTCAAGTTGTTATGGTGGGTGAGTAACATAGTTATATCAAAGTTTCTAAAACGAATATAAGATATACATGTGAATTAATTTAGTAAAAAAAAATATATCTGTCTCATAGTTCCTGTGCTGTGTACAATAACCGATTGCAATGCCATTGACTTTTACACGGCATGGTCGCCGACCCCGACGACAGGGACATTTACTGCGGATATTTATGTTATGACCGCGCGGGCCGTGTAGGCTCTTTGTCGAGCGTTTGTAATTTAATCATCTGCCTCGTCCAGCAGATAACGGGGACGTCAGATCGCGGATATTTTTAAGGGGACTTAGTTTGCCGCCCTAACCACTAGTGGATTAGGGTGTGTCATAGCAGAGTCAAAGTTCCAGGCGCACTGTTTCATAAATTGCCTGATGATCAACAGTACGAGGTCGATGTGAAGGTCGACGTTACGTATGAACCACGGTGCTGCCGTACCCCATCGCATGAATGCTGAAATTAAATTGTCCTGTACCTTTATATTGCCTACTAAATAATGGTGACCAAATGGATTTTTATAGGATTTTGTATGACATTATCCTCTGTGCTGTTATTTGCTGAAGTCATTTCCAAACGCCTATAAATTGCCTACTAAAACATGATATCACCTCACTACGATCGCCAAATCCCGAGTTTACACGTTACGATTGCTATCCCCTCATTTGTGATTTTGAGAGAGCATACACTACACTGTGTGGTGACGGATTAAGAATAAAATTCACCACTCCATATCTTGCCCGTGGATATCGGAAAAGACGACTAAGAGATGTAAGATGCATATAAGATGTGTGCAAGAGAAATTCGAAATAAAAGCCTATACCAACATGTCTGACCAGCATGGTATAGTAAGGTCCATTTCTTTCGACCTTCCATATCTGAGACGCAATAAGAGCTGAGACGACGTATTTTAATGATTTCTGTCTACGCAAGTATCATATATTCTAAATAAAACTATTTTTACAGATATTGTCGCGTTTGTAGTTGATTTCTGATTGCTCGAACCCTTTACAGTGTTTATGGCCACAAGCAGTCTGCCCGTAGCCATTAATCGTTTTATTTACGATGATATCTGAACTTGGTCATCAGATGGACAGCCTTAATATTTAAAATCTTGACCTCTACTTGGGTCAAATGTAATGTTAATATAATATACATTATATAAATATTTTCATCCCAAGGTTGCGGTCCCAGAGGTGGAGGCAGCGTAGGTGATCAACTTCTTGCAAAAGAACTTGCTGATAATGAAGATGTAGCGAATGTACCACCAGTCAAACATATGGTATATGCCGGTATCTTCCCTGCTGATCAATATCAGCATCCACAACTCAGTGATGCTATCAAAAAGCTAGCCTTAAATGATTACGCAGTAACAGTGATTCCTGATTCTAGGTAAATAAATATTGGGAATCTATATCTAGTTTTCTGTGTGGTGACGGAGTAAGACCACAATTCCCCACCCCATTTCTGGCTCTTGTATATGAAACGACTAACGGACGTAAGCAGATAATATTAGCAGGAGAAGAAAAACTAGAAACAAAACACCATACGAACCTGTCCGTGTGGTGACGAAGTAAAAATACAATTCACCATCCCTTGCCCATGGGGGTCATAAAAGGCGACTAAAGGATATCTTGTGAATATAACATCAATGCAAGGAAAGGAAACCTCGAAATAGAACCTTATACCAATCCGCCTGACCAGCGTGGCAAGTATGTCTTTTTCCCTCCCAATATAGGGGAGGCTCGAGCGCAGTAGTGGAGCATATATGAGCTGTGATGAATGATACGAACCTGTCTAACCAAGGAGGTATAGTAGGTCAATTCTCCTTCCACTACGTTACAGTCTCAAGCCTAGCAGTGGAGAATAGCTTCTATAAGAGGAGATAAATTAATATTAGCTGTAGCAGCGGTATTATCTGCTTACGTCCGTTGATGGTTTTTGCAATATTCCTGAGCAGTGACGTAGAGTGCCTTGCCCTGTATCAAAATTAGTTGTGAGCCCAAATGAAGGGTAAATCATCATCTCGGTCCATATACGTCCCATTGTTGGGCTCGGGCCTCCTCCATAATGGAAGGGTAAATGACCTACTATACTACGCTGGTCAGACGTGTTGATATAGGGTTTTATTTCGAGTTTTCCTTCTCTCGTATAGATGTTATATGCGTTTTATATCCCTTAGTCGTCTTTTATAGGCACGTGTGACAGACACATTAGGCACCCCTGTAGCCGGGGCCCCGCGTAATTGATACGGCGGTAGCTACGCCTCCTGATTCTGAGTAAGAAAAGTGGGTGACGCATTATATTTTTACTCTGTAATTACGGATAATAGTCTGAAATTAATGTTATCATCCGAATAGTGCCATACACAACACAAATAAACGTAATACGATATAGAAAATTAGAGAGATTATTGTCGTTTTCACTAACGATCCCTGAACTTTAGGTGATACCTAAGGCAACAAATGACGCCAAGTCAATATTACATCCCTTACGTGTTATCTTAATTTTATTTAGTGTCGATTAAGCTTAAAAAAAAATTAAAATCAATGTTATGCGGCATTACCTTAGATGAGATCTTGTCAATGAAGAAAGAAAACATTATATTATTAGTCCTTATATTGTTTCAGTCCAGCATTAGGACAGGGATGGCGCATTGGTTTCTTGGGTCTTTTACATCTAGAAGTGTTCACCCAACGTCTATTACAAGAATATAAAGCTGAAGCTATATTGACAGCGCCATCTGTACCATATAAAGTCAAGTAAGTATTTTTACCAATGGTCGGTAATCGCGTCTACTGCCAGCCTGCGAGGTGTAAATTTGTCTTTGTTGTGAAGTCTTTATATGGTAGGACCACACCGTCGATGGTGTTCTGTCTGTAGCCGCGGGCCGTTCCGCCCAGGGTAGTAAGTACCACAGTCTCGCAGAAAATCAATGTTTGAGTAGTAGCAATTTGTTACTGCACTTCGTTCGGTGAGCGAGAGAGCCGGAACCTCAACTTTCTAAGAGTGTTTGCGTGGGGTGGGTTTTGGTGATTGTCGAGCCCATTGCACGCATTCACACTCCCTTCACTTACTTCACGGGAGGCAGGGGCCTAGCAATGGTCCATAAGCGGCAGTATCACCATCACTGCTGAGCTCGAGCCTACTGTTGATCCATTCAATATCCAATTTCGAGCCCAAGTCTGGGCGGTCACCCGGGCTATTTCGTCCCAGTTCCCAAGAATTAGCATAATCCTATTTGCCTGGCGATATGGTAGCCGGTTTTTACGATTTCCACTGGAAAGTATAGAGTATTGAACCATCATTAATAAAATAAATAAACTAAAATAATATTTTTAGGGTTAAGGGCGTCAAAGCCATAAAAGAATACAAAGGTGAAGAAGTAATTGTGACGAATCCTTTGCTGCTACCAGATGTTAAAAATATAGAAGAATATTATGAACCGTTTGTAATAGGTGAGTTGAGTTCAATCATTATACTATTCTTTAAATACATGTATTACTTATAGTGGTAGGACCACATTGTTGACAGTTATCTGTCTACAGCTGCGGGTCGGTCCGTCTGTTTAGTACCACACTCTCGCAGAAAATCGTCGTTCGAGTAGTAGTAATTCGTTACTGCGCGTCGTTCGGTGAGCGAGAGAGCCGAAGGTTCAATTTTCTGAGGTTGTTTGCGTGTGGTGGGTTTTAGTGATGCTTTTAGTATTACCGAACCTCATTGCACGCATTCACACTCCCTTCACTTTCTTCACGGCAGGCAGCGGCCTTGCAAAGGTCCATGAGCGGCAGTAACACTTACCATCAGGTGTACTGTTTACTCATTTACCAACATCAGAAAAAAAATTAAAGAAATAAATTCTGTGTAAAATTATTACTAGGAAGATTACAAGGGAACACTGAAAATAAAACCGTATACTACTCTGAGCAACGAGGCGGTTTGCCAGACCAGAATGAGTAGGTACATATTATAACGAAATTGTGACTCGTATTATCGTCTTTACGGAAGACGTTCCACATGCCATCGGAAAATGTACGATATAATATTTTAGTTAGAATTGTATTAAGCGATAACACGACCCAATAATCTAAATTACTGAGATTTACTATGTTAGGCTATTTATTTATCATTATTATTATCATCTGGACTCATATATATCTAATTTCTGGCCTTCTCCACAATGAAAAGAAAAATTGACCTGCTATACCACAATGGTCAGATGAGTTGATATAGGGTTTTTTATCATAATTATCTCAACTCATATACGTCCCACTCGGCTCGGGCTTCCTGCATTATGGGAGGAAAATTGACCTTTTATACCACGCTAATCTGACTGGTTGGTATAGGGTTCACACTGGATAATTATTAAGACGATGTGGCTTGAAGTCCCATGTGTGGTAATCGTTTTTCACTTGCAAATAAGTTTTGATATTGTGTCTTTTTATTTTATGATGATGTCGTAAAAGTATATTCTGTTATTAAAGGTACAATAATTACGCCTGTGGAGTACATTGGAGCAGTTACATCCCTATGCATAGATAGACGAGGTACACCATTACCAGCGAATGCAGTCGATGACCAAATGACAATGCTTCAGTATATTCTACCTTTATCTGAAGTCGTTATTGATTTTCATGATACACTCAAAAGCATAACATCAGGATTCGCCAGTTTCGATTACCAGGATCATGGTTTTCATCCTAGTTCGTTAGTGAGAGTAAGTTTATTTTCCTAAACGATTTAATACATTTTAATGTTTTTTGCACACATCTGAATGATTCTTATATTGGCTGTTGATAGGTGGAGCTGTAGTAGAGTGTTGTAGATTTTTAACTTCTCATCTTTAAATTTCTTGTGTACATGTGTATGTCACTGAACTCCTCCTAAACGGCTGGACCGATGTCGATGCAATTTTTTGTGTGTGTTCAAGGTGATTCGGGAATGGTTTAGATTCACAATTGGACCCAGTAGGTGGCGCTCATTTGAACAGAACAACGTTTGTTGGATCAGCTAATCTATAGTAATAAAAATCTTCTGTTCGTCTCTTTGTAGTTGAACTCCTTCTCAACGGCTGGACCGATTTTAATTAAATTTTATGTTTGTGTTCAAGTGGGTTCGAGAATGGTTTAAATTAATATTTGGACTCAGTAGGTGGCGCTGCGATCGATTTCAAAGAGAATTACTTTTTTTTATTTCAACAGAACAGCGTCTGTTGTGTCAGCTAGTCTATACTAATAAATAAAATTGAAATATTGAAGTATCTGTTTGTAATCACAAAATAATAGATTTTTTAATGCTCACACGCTTATATGATACCTATTCCTAAAAACTAGTTTAAAGATTTATGTACTGTCTATTTGTCTTGGGTAATCTTCAAAACAACTAAACCGATTGATAAGATTTTACTACCAGGAAGCTATATATATAAGGAACTAGCAACCCGCCCTCGCTTCGCTTCGGTTTCAGTTGCCTTACCCGCATAGTTGCCGTTCCCGTGGGAATACCGGGATAAAATATAGCCTATATAATAAAATATAGCCCTGATGCTATAGCTTTCCATCGGGGAAATAATTTTTAAAATCGGCATAGTAGTTTTTGAGTTTATTCATTACAAACATACACACAAAAATACAATTTTTTCCTCTTTATAATATTAGTATAGATAGTGTAGATAACTTATAATAGCCTACCTTTAGTGCTGTATTACTACAGGAACAGGAGGGACAGCGCAACCGCTAGAATTTGCTACTTTGTTTTCAAATATGTTAAAACATAAAAAAACATTGTGTAGTGTTCGTTTGTATACACGGTGACATTTTTATCGTCTTACAAAAAAAAAACCATAAAAGTATCCGACCAAAGAAACATATCTAACATATTTAAATGTTCAATAGTGGCAGTTATAAAAAAATAATAAAATAAATTAAAGTTAATATTTTGTAACAGCCTGTTGATCATGTTTACATTTTAAACAGAAGCTATCATGCGGAATTTCGTTAGCCAATCATAGCTATGAAGTCCACGTGAACGGCTTTTACAAAGCGTAATTCCCTACGCTAGATACCTAACAGGTATCCTTTGCGATGCCCGATTGGCGCCGCGGTCAAGTGGTCGTAGTACCTATGCGCTCGCTACAAGCTGTTTCCTATTTTAATTAGTAATTATTTATAATAACTTTTATTAAAAATATTCTATTAAATATTGTTTTTAACCTTTTAATTGTATGAATGAATAGTAGATACTGGATACTTTAATTGACCTGCTTTTGTAAGACGACATAAATGTCAGTGTATATTTAAACACAAGATAACAATATTACTTTGCAGATGGATATTCTAATTAATGGTGTGTTGGTTGATGAGTTGTCTACAATAGTTCACACTAGCCGTTTGGAATACAACGCTAGGAGATTGACTGAAAAGCTCAAAGAAATGATACCTCGCCAAATGGTTCAGGTAATGTATTACATTTTTTGAGCTGTGAGTAAAAATACAATTCATCACCCACTTTCTTACCTGTGGGTATCGTTAAAGTCGACCAAGTGATTATTGCAGACAACACGTCTGACCAGCGTAGTATAGTAGGTCAATATTCCTCCCATTATGGAGGATAAATGGTTAAGTAATTACCGTGTGGTGACGGAGTAAGAATACAATTCACCACTAGCTATCTTGCTCGTGGATGTCGTAAAAGACGACTAAGGGATATAATTTGCACATTACGACCACTAAAGGTCGTAAGCAGGTAACAAAACTGCAATAGAAGAAAATGGACAGTTCCGAGTGGCATTCTTGTGGGCAAACCTATGTCCAACAGTGGACGTCTATACGCCGATGAATGGATCGATTAGAAGAGAAATTTTGTATAAAGCACTAGTTTTAGCAGTCTGGTTAGATTGGTATAGGAGGCCAGTCGTAATGACACGTATTTGAATTGAGAGAAGATTAAAAAAACGTATTTTAGTAACTTAAAAAAAATTATGTCCTATAATCCAAAATACTTAATGATTTCTATGGTTTTTATTTGTTGGTGTTCGATTTCATCATCATCATCTCATCCCATATACGTCCCACTATTGGGCTTGGGCCTCCTCCACTACGGGAGGGAATTTGATCTACTAATACCACGCTGGTCAGACGTGTTGACATAGGGTTTTGTTTCGAGTTTTCTTTTTCTTGCATAGATATTGTATGCATATTATAGTCCCTTAGTCGTCTCTTACGAAACCCTACTCCGTCACCACACGGAAATTTATATATATGTATGAAATATTGAACAGAACAAAACCTCAAAGTTTTCAACGCAAACTATACAATCACTTCCAACATCTAGCGAATCTCCGAACGATATGATCGATTTACATCAGAGTTAATGAAACTACATTATTTTACGGACGTGTTATTTATTATGGTGGCAGTGACTAAAAACAATAATTACATTTTCAGGTCGCCATTCAAGCTGTTGTAGGCGGTAAAGTGTTTGCAAGAGAAACCTTAAAAGCATATAGAAAGGATGTTACCGCAAAATTGGTATGTATTAGCAATATTTTTTTAAGAATGATAATTGATTACTAGCAAATAGAATGAAATTAGTGATGAATGATAATTTAATAAAAATTGTAGCAGATTTCTGTTTGATCTAAATTGACAATAAGAATATTACCATCGATGTTTTCAAAGAGGAGCAACTTAAGAGTGGCGCCTTTCTCTTCAGTCTCAAACAGTTTACTGTTTAAAAAAATCTTACAAATATTCGATGTAGCCAATGGCTTTCATCATCATCATCTCAGCTCAATTACATCCCACTGCTGAGCTCGAGCCTCCTCCATAATAAGAGGGATATTGACCTGCTATACCACGTTAGTCAGGCGGATTGTTATAGGATTTTATTTCAAGTATTCCTTTTCTTGCACAGATGGTATATTATGCATATCATATCCCTTCATCGTCTTTTACGACATCCATAGGTAAGAAAGGGAGTGGCGAATTGAATTCTTACTCCGACCCCGCACGGAATAAATGACTAAATACGCATATAATGTAAATAAATGACACGGAATAAATGACTAGTATCAATAAAAGGACGTAAATTTTTGAAACAGCAAATCTCCATAGGGTCCAGAATTCTTTGTTACTGTTCTTACTTTTGCACACCTATTTTTTATAATTCGACGGCGTGAACCAGGATTCCGTATGCCAGACGCTTTGTGGAGCAAGTTTTTGTTTTCAACCATATTATATTATGATTTTAACACCCAGGAATTTTGATAAAGACGTCGTTTGTATTGTTCCAGTATGGCGGTGACGTTACGCGTAGAAAGAAGTTATTAAAACAGCAGGCAGAAGGAAAGAAAAAAATGCGCAGCGTCGCTAACATTCGAATACCTAGAGATACTTTCATTGATGTATTAAAAAGATAATGAATAACATACTGACATAGATGGACAGGTGACTTTTAATTTGTTTTCACCGTTACCGTTCTACCATCATTAATGATGATCAAAAATGATGGCGTATTAAAATTAAGCATCTGGGATCATATTAGGGCAATTTTCAGAGAAGGAGGTTCTCAATTCCACTGTATTTTTTTTAAGTTTGTTACCTCAGAACTTTTGATTGGGTGAACCGATTTTGGTGACTCTTTTATTTGAAAGCTGGTGCTTCCCGTGTGGTCCCATTTCAATCTGACCCAATTCTGACAATGGCATTCATGAAAAAACGGTTTTGAAGTCGGTTTTTGTTAAAAATTTAAATTTTTTATCACAAAATCCCCTGCACTAAGGCAATCCTTGTTTTCGCGGCAGACTTTTAAAACATATAATTAACAGACACAAATTACACAGAGATTTAGAACAACAATTTGGATAGCATAAAGTATTGTCCTGCATGCGAATCGAACCCACAACACTAGCACGGCAGATCGGTATCTTATCCATTACGCCATCTTTGGTATCAATTGTTATTGTGTTCAGTGTAGCAAAGGGATAAGAATAATCATCGCCGCCCCTTACTAGCCCGTGGGGATCGTCAAAATGGACTGAGCCATCACGACGACCAATGTCCCTACTCCCTGGAGTATCCCACCGGGCTGACCACGGACGACAAGAAGCTCGATACCCATCGTAGGCCCAATTGCAAAGGGGTAATGGGGGGGAGGCGGTTGCGTCGCCACGGACGAAATGAGCGCGTGTATGCTGACCACAGCCTGCCAAAAAAAAAAAAGGCTCGAGCCTACTGTTGTGGGTATCGTAAAAGGCCACTAAGAGATATAATATGCAGATAACATATATACAAAGGAAGGAAAAGTTATAATAAAACCCTATATCAATCCATCTGACTAGCCTGGTATAGTAATTCAATTTTAACTTCTGTTGTGGAGGAGGCTTAATCCCAGTAGAGATGAATGAATAAAATGATAAACTAATGAACAGTGGACCGTCGAAATGCTCTTCGTTGTCGGCAGATGATCAACAGTTCTCATCCCTAGTATAAAATTAATATAAAATGAAACCAGCTTAAAAATGATAGACTATAAATAATATAATTGTTTCAAAAATATGCCTAATTTATTTAAAAAAACAAAAGTGATTACAATGAAAGGATATTGCATGGTTAACAAAGAGCATAAAAATAATACAAATTAATAAGTATTACTAATACACTAAATATAGCTAAATAAATAAGCTATACAATAAATCTATAAATGATAACGTCACTTTTAGGCTCCTGTGAAAATACCAATTAAAAATAATATACAGGTATTTTTTACAACAGGTATTTCCTTAGAATACTTTTAAGAGAAGCCCATCAAAACTATTCTCTATAAATTTTGTATTTCTAAAATCATAATTCTTTTGCCTACACTAAAATCAACAGAATTAAAAAAAAAAACTATAAATTTAAAAACTTACCAATACTTTAGACACTATTTAATTACATCCTTTTTGGAAGTCATAACAAAAATAGAGTCATCGAGATCACACAAAGATATGATTTCATTTTTATTACATAGGTTTAAATGTTATACCAATTAAAAATAAGACAGTGAAAGGCACTATGTATACCTTTTTTGCATTTTAAATAATTATAGAGTAAAAATTATACGCAAATCGAAAGCATTTTTATTATTGCTGATGGTGGCGAACGAGCAGGCAACAGCACACCTGATAGTAAGTGATACTGCCGCGCACCGTCCTTTACCATAATAGGGGCACAGGCCGCTGCCTACCGTGGAGTAAGCGCTCTTCTTAAACCTCATTTGAAGAAAGCACTCTTCTTTAACCTCATTTGAAGAAAGCGCTCGGTCATCACAGACGCACGTAATTCATTCCAGAATGCAGGTATAGGACAGAAATTATAGCTGGAAATGTTCAATTAACATTTTGTTTAGTATACATTTTATTTTAAACATCATTTGCCTGCCCTCATCCCACGCTAAGTGGGGTCGGCACAACATATTCTTACCTTTGATAGGCTCCTGTCAGCTGTCATATTTGCATTCACTGCTTTCATACTCATATCCTCATTCACACTCCATCTCTTTTTGGGTCTCCCACGTTTCTCATGTCCATCCACAAACATATTGATAACCTTCCTTGTCACATGCCTTTCATCTATCCTCATCATATGTCACCAAGACAATCTCGTGCTCCTAATCTTCTCTATTACTGGTGACACTTTCAGGCTTCCCCTAATATTCATTTTTTGTCTTATCTAACCTTGTAACCCCCACACAACCATGTTTTTCAATGCCCAACATTCAGATCCATACATTTTTTTAAACAGAGCCAGTTAACCTTCTCTTACCTTTGATCATATTGTATTTATTTTTCGTCATAATAATTTTATCAATTCAATTTTGGATTATATCATTTTTGGATCAATATTCTTTACATTGCATTATGAATGGTATGTAACTTGCAAGTATCTTAGTGATTATTTAATTACCCATGTTAACGGAGTAAGATTACATACATTGTCTTAAAAGACCTAGGGGAGGTAAGCAGTTAATGTATTACAAGGCATGTTATAACAATTGTTAATGATATTATCATAGAAATAAAATAAATCTTATTTTGCACATCTAATTATGACAATGTTTTTATCAGATACATTGAGATATTAAAATATTATTAACGCGGCAAAAGCTGTAAAATTATTATATGCTATATTTATGAAATACAGACATACCCATTACATAATGTAGTGTACATATAATTTTGATTAATTGCCTAAATTGTATAGTTTTATCTATTATTTTTTCTATTAAAAATAACTTAATATCCAGTCTTAATTTATAAATACGAATAATTTTAGAACATTAAAAAATTGCCTAATATATAGGTACTTTTAACTATAAAGACGAAATAGTTGCCTGATTTCATGTGAATTAAATTTTCTATGTCCGACCTCATAAGAATCGCCATCCAGTTTTATTTTGCATTTTATTATATATATTGACATCATTCTTTTACTCTACTATAATCATTAGCTCATGAATTTTTTGCTTAAACAACATTCATAAAATCATACTGCTAGTTTATGAGATAAACATGCATACAAACACACAAACTTTTCAGCTTTATAATAAAAAAATATAGATTTGAAACGTTTAGATAACTATGTATTTCATGTTTGAAAATCATTACAACACATTAGAAAATTTGAATTAAATTTACAACAATACCATCATACATTACGAGAAATTATACAAATTTAGTTTATATTATTACATATCTGCTCTATTTTGGCATTATCTTTAAAAATATTACTCTATTTTATTACAAATTTACAAAATTTATATCGTCATATAAGTAAAATATGTATTCAATTAATTAACTATCCACAATTAGTTTGCACAGAGAAAACTTTTAAGTTTTATCATCATTATTGTAAAATATCTATACTATGTCAATGTTTTAAATTTCATTATTTCATAGCCTCTAATTTTCCTTTTAATTCTCAATATTCTCAAATATTTTATTTGAGCTATAATATCGCATAAAAATCGCCGTACTACCAAACCTCAGTTACCTTAAGGCATATATTTTTTTCCTAAATATACTTTTTAATAATTAAAAATTTTACTCATAGTACACACAACTCATTTATCAATCCTAAACAACTATTTCAGAAGATATGTCTATAGCTGATGTGTAGTCAGAGTACTGTCTTTTTCTTTACTAATGCCTGTTTTCATCAACCACATCTGAAGTTTACACCTCAAGAGTATAAATAATACATAACATTGCAATTAGGGTATATTATGTGACCCATTTTTTATAAATTTTAACCTTAAATTTTATATTGATCATTTATACTATAGTATGCAAGTAAGAGGGAATTATAACCATATGCGGTATCATTGATCACTTCTACTCGCCCTAAATCAGTCACGCAGTATGGGTACATCTTCTAATATGTCATTTATATCACTTTAGGTGTTAGGTAAAGAACATTGGTTTATTTAACATCAAAAAAATTAATTAACCTCAACATTATGTGCCAGTTAAAGCAATGACATTAGGTGTTATCTTTACAAGTAGTTGGTGAAAATAAGCATAAGTCTGTAAATGTAATGTGGATTAAGGACGAGTATATTTATGTGGCATTTTTATACAATGTTTAAATTTTGAAACAAGATTGTCTTTAAACATTTCTTATCATAACAACCATGCAATATTGACATGAGTATTGGGATAATTAAATAATATTTTTTAGTGTAATCATATCACATTTATATTATTAGCCATTCGAAAGTAAGAAGCTCTTCATACATACTGCATAAGATACTAAAAATATGTTTAATAAACATTCATAATGACCCATCCAAATATTTATACTAACAAGTTTGTGGTAGACAACCTCATTAAAATATCGTGTGGATGATGCTTTTTTCATAAATCAAATCCTCCTTTATACCAAGACATTTATCTGTCCTCGGAAGTTTCCAAGAACTGGGCATAAACGTCTCTTGTACATTCGCCTTTTTCATTAAATTTATATTTGTAGTAAGATCCATCAGCACAGATAACTGCAAAATATAATTATAACTTATATACAGGATGTATCAGGTTATGGGGCAACTGGTCCTAAGGGGGCTAGGCAATGGTGGTAGGAACCCATAAAAAAAATCGAACGAATAATATTGATTCGTTTAGAAATTAGAGATATGTAAAGTTTTCAATTTTGTCATCGCTTTTTCGTATAAATCTGATTGAAATGTCAATGTTAGTTAATACGCAACATATTCATACTTTGTTAAATATTCATTAGAAATTGAAGAAATCAATGATTACGTTCACATAAGCAAAACAAACTTCGCTTTAAAACAGCTGATCGGCCTATGAGCGTTGACCGCTTGCCGTTGTACCTACATGTCATTGAAGCGTTTGCGCAATTCTAGGTATTAATGAATGAAATTATACTGTCGAAGCTTTACATGCCTACATGTATTCTGTTTGTACATGCCTAAATAATACGTAACATTTAAGGCATAGACTCTTAGACACATTTTTTGAAATCACTATAACTTTTATGTTATATTGTTTTTTGTATAATGTACATTCTAATTATGATCTATGACCGTTAAACTACAACATACTCGAACAGTTGTCCCATAACCTGATAAACTCTGTATTGTGATGTGAATCAATAAACATGCAAGTTAATAATAATCAAGGGCAGGATACCCATAACTCCTGAAAAATATTACACTCGACAAAATATAATTCAAATAAATCGAAAATTCTAGATACGCATTTAATGTATATAACATTTAAGTACTTTTCGCCCTGTAAATAGCCCATGGTAGGTTTCGGGTCTTCTCGAGGTGAGGACAATTAGAATTATTGTCATTGTACTAATCCATATTGTCCACCAGCGTATGTTTTTAATCCAAGTTTTTCTTCTCTTCTATTGATATTATGTGCTTCCATTTTTTAATTGATTTTTACTATACTCATAAGAAAGTATCCATCGCTTCTGACCAGTGTAATATAAATTCGTTGCCACACGAAAAAACTTTGGATTACTTTTATTTAATATGACAAGAAATAGGCTCTTTCTATAGCTATAGAAATAAAAATTACACAGTGAACATATTGGTCCCACCCATCCCAGAACGAAATCTTAGTATCATTGCCAATTAAAACAAATCATCTATACTTACCAATTATAGAACTCTTGTCCACCCCAAATGCACAAATGCACGGTGGGCCATTTGGTATAGTGAATTTGCAGAAACTCCAATTGCTTGAGAAATACTTAGGTAAAAAGTTTACTGTAGCGAGACTGGACTGTTTGTTAAGCTTCTCATCTTCGAGACTAAATACGTGGACTGTACCATGGTCTGATGTGACGCATAGGTTAGTGCTTGTATGATTAAAGTTAATGCAATAAATTGTTGCCTGAAATAATTGCCAAATATTATTATAAAACTATCAGTATGTACTGATTTTGAATTTACCAATCGTTTAAAAGTTTAATTGCTATCCAAAACCACTGAATGACTCAATAAATTTTGTAGTGTACATCTTAAGTAAAACACAAATAGATATTAGTGTGTTTTACCTCATATCACTAAAATATAGACAGTACATTACTATCAAGTGGAAGACATTAACTTACTATTACTAATGCAAGGCGAGGGTGTTCCTCCCATTTTCAATTTTTATTACATTGGAATGACTGTCGAAAGTTTATATGTAGGCAGACTCAAATTATTTTTACCGCTTTATGCATGACAACTGTCAAAAATTGTCTAAAATAATATTGGAATGACTCCTAAGACTTAGATAGTTTAGATAAAACAAGAGTTATGGCTGAACCTGATTTGCACCTCTCCTCAATTCAGCAAGCTTTTGCCCAGTGACTGTATCAAATACTCTGATGAGAGTGCCTTTGGTTGAAGCAGTAGCAAGTCTGGTGCCACCAACATTGAGTGCCAAGCAGCTGAGTGGTGCTTCATGCGCTGTTATTAGATGTCCTTCTGGAGCCGTACTAGGCCCTGCATGACTGCTTAGTTCAACCAACTGTAGAAGAAAATGTTAGTAAAGACAAGACCAACCCCATTACCTTGGTCTTGATTAAAAGTTTAAACTACAAACTAATTCTTTTAAGAACAATAATAGTAAAAATTTTGATATTAACTTAATTCACACATTCCTTTTTCATTCGGAATAGGGTTGTGACTAAGTTTTACAATCAGATCATTGCATGACATTTTAGACTTCTATGTA
Organism: Lymantria dispar; assembly: GCA_032191425.1. Lineage (NCBI taxonomy): Eukaryota > Metazoa > Arthropoda > Insecta > Lepidoptera > Erebidae > Lymantria > Lymantria dispar. The sequence continues at coordinate 13,720,457 of CM063451.1, forward strand.
TTCTATAGACTCTCTTCTCTATGTATTCTATTATGTGGAACTGATCTAGCTTGATTGATAATTTACCTTTTCAGACATCAATAAGTGTACCAAAGTTGATGGTGCTCCAGCCCAATCACAGGTCATAAACATACAAATTAATAATAATATAATTCTTTATTTGTGGAGGTAAAAATATAACTCAACACTTCCTATCTTGCCCATAGGTACTGTAAAGGGCAACTTAGGGATATAGTAGCATAAAACATCTATGCAAATTCAAATCATTTATTATGCATAGACCCCGAGAGGGCACTTACATATTGTCAATTTTACAAAATAAAATTAAATTATCCAATAAAAATAAACTACTACCGGATCGGAACGCGACCGCTACTGAGAAGAGATGGTAGTAACCCTAGAACTCACACCCGAGTGCTTTAGTAGGCCAATTGACTGCCTACTGTGGATGAGGCTTAAGTCTAATAGTGGAATATGTAATTAATCTAACTCTTTCTCCACAAAAAAGCCAATCCATAGATAGAAAATATCTTCGACATATTGTTTTTATATCGTCTGCACCAACAGATATATTATTCAGAAGTTAAACTCTAATCCACATTAGTTAATTTAAAATTTGACATAACATTTATATATAAATATAGTAATTTTTATTTAAAAATTTTACAAGAAAATTACAATGGGCTCACAATCCAATTATAGTAGTTATTCTATAAATAACAGTAGCACTGAGAAAGTGTTACTGTTATTTATAGAATAACAATAAAATTAATCATATGATCCGATCATTAATTCATATTCTGTGCAGATTGCGAACATTCAAAGACTAGAAATCTAAGTAAGATACTAATTAAATTACTAGTGAAGATTATCAGCTGATTAGTGATTGCCTTCGGTTATTAAATGGATGGTCTTAAGTCCATTCATCACAAAATACTTATGAGAATTCCTTGATCCTTATTATATCCACATTTACATAGATAAAACAAATAATGATATACATATAACAATAATAGGAATAGATATAAAAAAAGAATATTGAATTATTACCTGAACATGACCGGTTTTACGACTAGGATACGCAAGTAAAGCATTATTGCTATTGGGACAAACAACACACAAGCCTCGTGTGTTCTGACATGTCTCGAATACATGCAGCAACTGTGGTTGTGCAGTAAATGTATACACCTTGATCAAATTTTCTGAAACAATAGTATAATATAATTAGATATAGCACCAAAAAATTATTACTATGATTCCAAATCTAATTGTCTCCAAATGAATTAGATTTAGCTATATTTGAATCTAGCAACCCACCCTCCACCTCGCTTCGGTTTCAGTCCCCCCTTACCAGCATAATTCCCATGGGATTACAGGCATAAAATATAGCCTATGTTACTTCTTATATAGACAGCTATCTGATAGTAAAAAAATATCAAAAGACAGACAGACAAAAAAATCCTAAACTGTATTTTAGGCATAGGTGTCATGCAATTACTTGGTTATCCATGTGAGCATGAAAAAACCCCAGTATTTTGACATTATAAACAGACACTTCAATTTTATTTATTTGTGTAGATGAAACAAAGTAAAGAAAAAAGAAAGTACTAAAAAGATCTGTTGCAACTAGTAGTATGTTAGATAGAAACACTTTTCAGTTTAAAACTTCAAATGATAATGATTATACTTATTAATAATAAAAGGAGCATGTATTATAATATCAAGATGATGAATTTTGTGATGCATAAATCTGCAAAAGATAAAAAACATAATCTGGTACATACATATATGATAATGTCTGCCTTCCAGTTCAATTAAAATTCTTTTCAAAATGGCATTATACTTATATCATAATTAATATTCTTTATCTCTGAACTTTTTCAAATTCAATTAATGCGCCTTACAAAAACTTATAATGAAAAACATTGACCAAACAAATGCATCTTACCTAGAACAACAACAATTCGGTCTCTTCTAAGTTTTACAGCTTTTACTGGACTGTTAAAATCAAGAGATATAGCAGAATCTTTTTTCAAATCATCCCATATTATAACTCTATTTGGAGGATATACAGGTGTTTTTCCACCACCGACTAAGGCCATATAATTGCATCGAAATAACATCTCAACGTAAGAAAGTCCCCCTTCTGCGAAATTCTGTCGCTCTTTCTCTTTAAGTGGGTCGCTGTTGAATACTCGAAATCCATTCTCCGTTCCGCATGCAAAACAACCTGCAGATTTCAATAGAAAACTGTAAAACTAATCTGTACCTATATCCAACTCAAGTAAATAAATCAAGACCACCCCCATTACCTTGGTCTTGATTAAAGCCTACATATAAAAGACCATTCCCGAACGTATTATCATCAGATAAATTCATTGTGTAAATTATTCACTATGTGGAAATTACAAAATGCGAAACAATAAAATCAACTTCGATACACTTCCCACAGATTTGCGGCAAGTTGACAACAAATTTATTTTATGACAGAAATCAAGTTAGGAAATGCCAACATAATGTCAGTAATAACAAAATGGAAAGGTTTTATTTCAAAGCTGCCAAAAGCTAAAAAAATAAGTTGTAATACTATGGTATTAGAGGAAGTTTAAAAGCTGCGCCAGTGACGGAACAGCTAAGGTGCAAATGCTGGACGTGTTATGGACAGGTGATGAGACAGGATGAAATGTGTGTGGAAAGTTGTATGTATGTTGTTGTACCAATCTCCATATAGTCATTTTTGTCACTCATTATTACAGAACTATAAATTACAACAGGGGTAAACTTCTGCTCCTCACTTCTTAAAATATAAATAAATAAATGAAAAGTTGTGACTATTATTTAAAGTCACACATACGAGACTAAAATATCTGCGTCAATTATTAAGATAAATTTTCTTTAAGCACCTCTTATTTACTTTATTTTGTATATTATTTTTAATTCGAAACTAAAATTGCCCTACTGGGGAACATGAAGCTGGGATCACTTGTTAAGCACGTAGCATATTATTAAGGATATCTATGTCTAACTGAGCTCTCTGAAAAGTTGAATGATGAAAAATTGCATAAGTGACTAGTTGCTAGCAATAAATGCCTTTCACAATTGTTTTAAATTTTAGGTGAGCATTGAGGACTCTGAGCTCAAATGAGTTTAAGCGGCATTGCTTAAGGGTAGCTACTATAGACTTAAACTTTGACTTAAGGCTTCTTCGGAAGTAAAATTGGATTGCCTACATTTGGAAACGATTATTTCGTGCTATGGTTGCTCATTCCTACGATGGGAGTGTGGTGAATATTTTTAGTTAAGGTCAAGCCTCTGTGTTTAGCGAGTTTAATGTTGCCGTATCATGTAGTGGTTTTATTATATCGCATACACTAGGGTTTGAACGTGTTATCTATACTAATATTATAAAGAGGAAAGATTTGTTTGTTTGCATTGAATATACAGGTGTCCCTAAATTAAACGTCCAAACGAAAGTGGATGGTAGATGACTTTATGACAGCTCTGAAAAAAATAAAAAGAAATCCATGGCACTTTTTTTTTGATATAAGCATATTACTAAAAATGGTGAAAAATCAGACCTTGTACGATATTTTCAAGTACCATAACGACAAATAGGCTAGTTCTGGCATCGGATATTTCTTGTTGGAAGCGCAGATAACTGCACTATCGACCACAAGTACAATTAAAACTAGACACGTAACAATAACATAAAAAAATATACATTTGTTATGGCTATTCCTTAATTTTTTCGAAGAAAACATTAATCATTAGACTTTAACACGCCACCCTGTAAAAAAATGTACCGTAACCATAGTGGCAAGTAATTTCAAAAGTTGGCCACAAAGTTGGTATTTTATTAGACCTCATATAAAAAATCTTATTGCGTGTGTGAAAGAGAGACAGAGAGTGACGCCTATTGTATTTTATTGGGCACTAGGTAAATCACCCTTTAAAATCACCCTTCAAAAATAACCCTTTTGGAATAATAAATAATGTGGCCAACTTTTGAAATTACTTGCCACTATGGTTACGGTACATTTTTTTTACAGGGTGGCATGTTAAAGTCTAATGATTAACGTTTTCTTCGAAAAAATTAAAGAATAGCCATAACAAATGTATATTTTTTTTATGTTATTGTTACATGTCTAGTTTTAATTGTACTTGTGGTCGATAGTGCAGTTATCTGCGCTTCCAACAAGAAATATCCGATGCCAGAACTAGCCTATTTGTCGTTATGGTACTTGAAAATATCGTACAAGGTCTGATTTTTCACCGTTTTTAGTAATATGCTCATATCAAAAAAAAAGTGACATGGATTTTTTTTTATTTTTTTCAGAACTGTCATAAAGTCATCTACCACCCACTTTCGTTTGGACGTTTATTTTAGGGACATTCTGTATATATACCATAACTACTGGATCGATTTCAAAAACTCTTTCACCAATGGAAAGCTACAATATCAGAGAGTAACATAGGCAGTGGCGTAGCGTGTGTCACTGTCGCCCGGGGCGGAGTTATAATTTGCCACCCTTTTGACATCGTAAAAATAATAATTGTTGGTGTCGGTAAGAAAAACGTAACGAAATGAAAGAATTGAGTGAAAAATATTTATTTCAAAACTATGTAAGTACATGTGTAAGTAACATGACTGTATTAAAACTTTAATAATTTACACTATTTTTTTTTTCGGGTGGGTTGCGGTCGGCGCGCTCCTCTCACCACTCCGTCCGGGACGACAGAGGGGCGTTAGCACGCACACCCGCAACCCACCCACGTGCACCTCGCCTTCGTTGTTGGGCCGACCACAATAATTTATACTATAAAATTAATGTTTAATAAAGTCTAAACAGTCTAAAACTCTTACTTTTCACGACTTACGCGCAGCGAAATCATTTATTCGGTACTTGGACCCACACTGTGTAACATCGGGTACGACTGGGCGTTGAAGGGGGAGCCTCCCGCCCGGGTTGGGCGTGATTTGGCGGGCTCGTCACAGCCCGCGGTGGGACGCTAGAGAAGGCGGCAAGCCTGGCGACTCTAAGCACCAAAGAGATCGTCAGGCGGATCGGGGCGTTGGGGTTGAGGGTAGCCCTGGACAAGATGGAGGCCATCCTGTTCCAAAGGCCCCGCATGGGCCCTCCCATCGACGTCTCGATCACCGCCAATTTGGTTGATATCAGCATCCGGGCGCATATGAAGTATTTGGGCCTGGTGTTCGACGGCCATTGGTGATTCCGAGAGCATTTCCGCAGGCTTGCTCTACGGCTCATCGGCGCGGTGTCCGCCCTATCGTGGCATATGCCGAACGTGGGCGGACCGAGCACTACGTGTCGACGGCTGTACGCGAGGGTCATCTGGTCGATGGCGCTGTATGGCGCGCCGGTGTGGGCGGGGTAGCTGATCGTCCGACTCAGGGCTCTACTGTGGCGACCACAAAGCGCCATGGTGGCCAGGGCCATACGTGGATACCGGGACGGTGTCGACGGAGGCAGCGTGCCTGTTGGCCGGGACTCCCCCGTGGGACCTGGAGGCGGAAATGCTCGCTGGTTTGTATCGGCGGGTGTCGGGGGTGCGAGCGGAGGGCGGTGTGATCTCTTTGAGGGAGCTCAGCCCATGGCGCGTCGACACCCGCTGAGACGTCATTACCCGTTGGGCAGTCCGGCTGGAGAGGCCTCGGTTCGGTGTGCGGACCATGGAGGCCTTCCAGCCGGTGTTGATGCAGTGGTTAAAATGGCGGCACGGGGTGCTCTCCTTCCGACTGGTGCAGGTTTTGACGGGGCAGGGATGCATCGCCAAATACCTGTACACGGTCGTTAGGAGGGAGAGTACACTGTCCTGCCACCACTGCGATTGCGACGAGGACACGGCGCAGCATACGCTCGAGGTTTGTGAGTTTGTGTTCGGTGCTGGGTGAACTGAGACGCGGTCTCAGCCTTTGCGAGGCAGTAGTCTCGCGGAAGGGGGCGGCGGAGCGCGTGCGCGAGGAGCGTCTCCTCGACGACGCGAACCGCCGCCGGTGACTGGGGCGGTGTAGGCGCGACTACCTGCGCCTCATGTCGCCCCAGTCGAGGCCGCGGGTGACTGAACCGGGGATTTAGTCCGTCACGGTCATGGGTTACGGGTGTGCGTGCTTATGCCCCTATGGCGCCCTGAACGGAGTGGTGCGAGGAGTGCGCCGACTGTAACTCACCCTCAAAAATAAAAAAGTGTCCGCACAAAATATTTTTCTTCCAATTTTGCCGCCCTTCTAATAGTGGCGCCCGGGGCGGTCCGCCCCTCCGCCACCCCCCCCCCCCTTGCTACGCCACTGAACATAGATTATATTTTATCCGGGTATGCCCACGGGAACGGGGACTACGCGGGTAAGGGGACTGAAACCGAAGCGAAGCGAAGGCGAGTTGATAATATTAAATATTTTTGATTTTCCCAGTCAAAATCAAATAAATATTTGTTAAAATAATAATAATATAATAGTAATAAAATATTTGTTAAAATACTTAACTTTTATATACATTTTCGGGTTTCACCAAAATTCTTAAATAAAACCATTAACAGCGTAACCATCGATCTATTGAAGGCAATGATTTGATTCACTGACGACTTACCTTATGGTAAGTAACCTGTATATGATTTTGTAACCATGCTATTAAATTCCTTGGGAAAAAAAAATAACTTTCAATTTGACAGTTACTAACACTGCACTGATAAAAACAAACAAGCTTATTACTGTTCCGTTTTACCATAGAGAAAACTAGTATAATAGCTGCCGTGGAATGTGGCGATATCTTCCCATATCGTATTTACCCTCAGGACCTGCTGACACTGCCTGGTGCTTATCTCATGGATTCTTGGGAGAAGGTCTGGGCAGTGTCCAGCCAATCAAAAGGCTCTAACTATAAAATGATACAGTGCTATATTCCAGCGAAACCATGGTTCTGTAGTAGAGCTTTTAACAAGCTGAGACTTGGTAGAAGAGCTATTACAGTCCTAATCAGAATGCGTTTGGGACATACATGCGTACCAGCTCATTTGGCCAGAATGGAAATAAAAACTAATCCACTCTGCAACTGTGGCGAATTTGGAGATCTGAATCATGTGTTTTTTTCTTGTATGTTATACAATCATCTTCCTTTTTATAATACGCTTGTTGCTCTTAAAGTTTAATTTCCTTTATCATATGTAATAATATTTTTTTATAATCCTATCCTGTGTATAGAAATATATCTATATTATCCTCTCCCTGATCCACGATCCTCCTATTTCAAATGTTAAGTAATATTTTATGTATATAAATTAACTTCCCTAATTTTTGAACATGGCAAATGTCTCCGGACGAGGCCAAGAAAAAAAAAAAAAAAACTAGTATACCTTTCCGAAACAATAACTGTCAAGTGTCAATACCCTAAATAATTCTTTTAGTTTTTTCAGTTTTGTTAATAGTTTCATTTTTTATCTCCTAAACCGAGATCTCACTATTGTGTACTGCAAGTTGACTAAACAGATTGAGCAATGATTTTATTTAATATAATTAGTAGATAATTTACAGTCTGTAGCTTAGATAGCCTATGAATGAAAAAGTCTGTAACTACTACGTGACAATAACTACAGAAAAATTAAGTGCAGAAGAACTAAAGAACTTATTCGTTTTATCTTTATTAGTTTACCTATATAATTGTTCTGAAAATAACACCGAAATACTAAGATGCTCAAGCCAAAAGCATTGACTCAAGTATTAAGTCAGGCAAATACAGGAGGTGTTGAAAATACATTGTGAGTGTTTGTAATTGAGGGACTAACTAATTTGTGAAGACGTGACTAGTACCCTAATAGCAGTAATAATTAATAAACATTTCATTTCAGACTTTTAAATCATCAGGGAGCATTATTGGCATATTCCGGATATAATGACAAAGACGCAAGAGTCACTGCAGCAATCGCTAGTAATGTTTGGTCGGCGTATGAAAAACACGGTAGGAATGTTTTCAAAGAAGACAAACTACATTTGATATTAGTTGATTGCTTAAACGGAAAAATAGCGATAGCACAAGTGGCAAATTTACTCTTATGTTTATATGCAAAGGAAACTGTTGGGTTTGGTATTTTGAAAGAGAAAATCAATGCTATAGCTCAGTATCTTGAAGGACCTTTGAAGCAAGTTGCGAGTTCATAACATTTACGTATTCTAATATATTAAAGAGATTAATGATAATATATCTGTTTATAATTTTGTAATATAATGTTTCTTAATATTAAATGTATATGGAAAATTCTATGCTTTTTTATAACATGTAACAGATTGAATGTGGATGCCATTAAGAATTATGAACGTTTTAAAACTAAACCTTGATTTCCATACTGTCTACAACTGAACCTTCACAGAGATTCACCATGGCCTGTGATATGATGTAAAAATGTGTAATCTGTAAACCTGTACCATTAATTATACAAATATTTGTATATGTTTAATATAATTAATCAAAATATTTGTACACATCATTAATTTTCTCTTTTTCTATATGAACATAACTTGACCAAGTAAAGCGGATTTTACAGGCACCTTGACAGGTCACACTTAGTTTCATTGCTAACATGGTAGATCCCTGAATAGTGCCAGTGACCTCTATTTAGTATTGCTATCCCAGACCAAAAAGATCTAGTCCAACATTATATATTTCTTAATAATATTGTCTCCGTTGTAAGGAAAGAAATAGTAATCACAAATAAATAATAATTTTCTAATACTATTGTGTAATTATTTTTAATAAATATGTTTTCATAACAAATGCTTCATCTTATATTAATTAAAACGAAACGGATGTCAATTAACGCATTTTCTTTTGCTTAATCAAATAATTTCTGAATGCAATTTGCTTATCTTTAAAAGATCTCTTAACTTTGCCTTTAGCTTTATGTTTAACCATTTGGTAGTTCTTAGTTTTTCGTTTTTCCCTATTTGTTTTTGAACAGTGAATATTCTTCCTCCTATCCTTATAACCAAATTTATCTCGCTCTTCTCTGCCCTTCATAACTGTTTCTAATCTTGCATTATAATCATGCTTCTTTTTCTTATGAATGTTTTCAATAGCTGCTAATTGAACTAATTCTCCAGATTCATTAGTTTCTTCTTCTATAACATTACTTTTTCTTTTAGGACCCCTTAGGTTCTTTTTAAGTTGGGCTGCTTCAATACGTTTGAAGTCTTCATCAGTGAATATGGTTTCCATGGCTATTTCCCGAGCACTATTTAGTTTTTCTTGTGTATCTTTTGTGTCTAGTTTTCTTTTTGCTTTTAAAATTTTTCTATCACCTGATTCTTTACAAATGTCTTTCACATTATCAGCAGAAACTTCTTTTTGTTTTGTTTCTAAATCCTTTCCATCTTCTTCTTCCTCTTCTTCTACCTCATTGTCATCCTCTTCATCATTTTCATCACTATCAGATATTTCAATTTCTGAATCAGAGGAATCAACATCAACCCACTCATCACTGTCCGAGTCATCTTTCTTCTTTTTACCTTGCTTTCTTTTACTAGTGTCAATTTTTTCCTTTTCTAATAAAACTTCTGATCCTGGAATGTAAGTCTTGATTTCCATTTCACCATACTTCTTGGTTGTTAATTCTACAGAAGCTTCTGTTGGCCGGCCTCTATCTTTTCTATGAAGCATGTCAGGCATAGACTGCCTATACAATTGAATTAATGATCTGGCAGCCATCATAACAGATTTTTCTTTATAATTCTTATATTGAACTAAATCTCTAAGTAGATCTTCACCAATAGCAAGTGGGCATCTGGAACATATCTCTCTGACAGCATTAAGACCAACAGCCATAACATCAGTGCTGTTTCTTTCTGTTATAAAATTATTAGCAATAGCTTTCATGACTGGCTCTACAACTTCAGGTGGAATTAGTTCATGTGAAGCTTGAGCAGCAAAGAGCAAAATTCTAGTTACTTCTCTTTGATGAGGTAAAAGTAATCTTGCAATGAAAGGATAGTAATTAAACAAAAATAAACTGTGTAATCCAATCAATCTAGATATGACGTCTAGCAACATTAACTTGACTTCAAATCTATCATTAGATGACTCCAATTTCTTGAACAGTTTCTCAGCAAAGCCTTGTGGATTGTTAACAAGATGTAAAGCAGAAAAATTAAAAGCAGGGGCTTTTTGTTTTCTCTTCTTCAATTTCTTAGCTTGTTTCTTTACCTTCTCAACCATTTTTTCTCTTTTCCTAGTTTTCTTATTGAATTTATTGGATATCATAGTATCTCTTGGATCAATTTCTTCTTCACTATCTGAATTTTCAGTTTTTTCTTCCTCATCTCTTCCTAAAAAGAATTTTAGTGAAGCCACCATAACCTTGGTATTTTTTGAAAAACAACCTATGTCAGCAATGATATTTACTGTCTTCTGATCATTCCAAATATTTTTGTGGTATAATTCGGTTAATACATCTAGAGCTAATTTTGCTGCTTTAGGGTGAGAATCTTGTAACATTGAAAACATAAAGTTTTGTAAAGTTGAATTGAACTTGAGATCTTTATGTTTAAGGTTTATATTCTTTATATCTGTTATAATATGTGTTCTTAGAAATTCCCTTAAATATTTATCTTGGCATTTAAGTAATAAGAAAAATAATTCCAACAAGTCAAATGTTGATAAGAAATTTTTGTTTCTTAGTAATATTAGACATTTGCATAAGGACAATCGCATATCATTGTGAAGAATAGTGTTGTGCGTTTTTAAAACATCAACAATCTTTTGTGGAAATAATTTCATCTCCTCTAAATAACACTGGGCCACTTGGGCCAGAAATATAGCTTGTTCATCTAACTTTTTGTTGTATAGTGTAGGTTTTAAGTTGAAAATTTCCAAAGTAGTCTCGAAATGAGCTAGTTGCTGATGAAACTCCTCTTTATATGACTCCGGATCCCTTTTGATTAAATTTTGCAATTGTGTCAAATTATTCGGCAACTGATTATTATGTCTCACCATGGTTAATTAAATATTTATCGCAAACTATATACTACTTATTGTACACAATTTATTTCACGTATTTTGCGCATGAAATAAAAGACGAAGAAGATATGTCAAACTATAACCTCAAATTACCACGTTTAGAGAAGTGACATTTAGGTACTAGAGCTGCTACCTCACTACATATGAAATCGTCTAATATTAGATGGACAGAGTTGATCATCCTGCATCGATTGAACAAAAAAATCACTTAGCTGATGATTTGAAAGAAATAAAAAAAAATAAGGTTAGTTTATATATTGCACTTTCAATTTTAACAAAAAGGTCGGCGATGTCATTATGGAAATATTCAAGATTAAATGTCGTTATTTTAGTATTTTACAGTGTCATATTGAATAATTTTGCTGATATTTTATGTAGTATAATCCAGATAAAATGCTGAAATTTAGTGAATATGATATAATAGTGAATTGCGTGTACTTTCATATTTTGCCAAAATTCCCAGAGATTCATTTGATTGTCAGCACCTAATCAATGATACCGACTATAACTCGTACAATTAAAGAATGGGATTGAAAATGGCGTCGCTACTGTTCTCTTCTTGCTCACACACTCCTGCTATCTATACTCACACACGCTGGTACGGACAACAACAGAAAATCCTTATGGTGACCGTTTTTTTATATTCATAACAGTCTAGTTTCAGTTATTTGTGACATATTCTAAGTTTCTTTGTAATTGTTGATTTTGGTTGTTAATATTGCTGTTTAAAATATTATGGCTGTTAAAAAGTTGTTGATTGTTATTATATTATTGAGGGATATAATATACACATAACATCTGTGCAAGAGAAGGAAAACTTGAAATGAAACCTTATACCAACTTGTCTGAACAGCATGGTACAGTAGGTGATCTTTCCTCCCATGGTGGAGGAGGCCCGAGTCCAACAGTGGGACGCCTTTTTTTTAGGGTGGGCCATGGTCAGCGCACCCGCTGTCTGGCTACGTCCGGGGCGATAAAGGGGCGCCGCGCGGCCCCATGACCCACCCGTGGTACATCGCCTTCGTCGTTAGGCCGACCACCAGTGCAGGGTGACTTGTCTTCAGTGGTCGGCCCGACGGAATACCCCAGTCTCGGGGTACCCTCTCCTCTCGACAACGCATATGAGCTGCGGTGATGTTGATGATATTATTAAATGTTAGTTATTTCCTAATTTTGTTATTTTTTCATTGTCACATTGTTTGTTGACTATGGAGCATATGCTCCGAGTGAGCAATTATATTTTATACTATATTATAAAGATTCTGGTGAAATTGTGTATACTGTAATTAAGTATTTTGAGAAGGAGAAAAATCTAAGACGTTGTCCCCATTACAATATAGTAATGCAAGAGCGGGAATGGTAACAGGATTGACAAAAAAAAAGATTTGACGCGTACAGCCATAGCCTCGGTTACGGCTGAGGATTGATAGAAAACAATAAATCATGTAAAAAGATTAGAAAATGAATGTTGGATAAGAGTAGCCACAAACGAAAAGGATATTGAGGATTTCATTATTACTGTTGGACTGAAGAGCGAACAGGTTTTCCGTGTGGTGACGGAGTAAGAATAAAATTCACCACTCCTTTTCTTACTGTGAATGTCGTAAAAGACGACTAAGGGATATAATATGCATATAACGTGTATGCAAGAGAAGGGAAACTCGAAATAAAACCCTATACCAACCCATGTGACCAGCGTGGTACAGTAGCTCAATATCTCTCCGGTTACTGTGGAAGCTTGAGCCCAGTAGTGGGAGGTAAATGAGCCAAAATAAACAGCGAAAGCGATAGCTGTGATTCTGATTATAATATTGAAGTTGATGGTACCATGTCCGACATCGAAAAACGTCAGACAATTCCGGTGAAGGACCAAGTCACAGAACCTAGTTGTTATTTCAATGAACCTAATTATATACTTCATTGATTAAATGGTCTCTTAATTTTATAATATATTTATATTAAATATTCATTTACCTACTTCCGCGTAGGTAGTTTAATTAGATGACAATCTGCTAATAATAATATGTTTTAATATAATGTTATAGATATACATAGATTTATAAAGATCAAAAGCAATATATATCGCTATAACGTTACATTAAAATATATTGTTATTTCGGGTTGTCGTTATAGATCCTGTGTATGCTGACAGTACCTTCAAAATTGGCCGCCATTTATAATCCCATTCTTTATCTGTACGGGTAATATAACTGAAGAGTAAAAACGTGAAGAATATTATACGCTGACACCGGCACCAATAGCTCATAATTGTAGCTTATTGGCATTAAAAAAGAAGAAATAAAAGTTTTGAGATTTCAGTAGCTTTTTGTGAGCTATTGTTCAACCACTTAATATGTCCATCGTATCGTAAATGAATCTAATTGCTTATTAATTTTATTGGAAATTGTAAATACGAAATGCCAAAATTTTTGTATTAAAAATTATAAAATGCAAAGGGCAATGATGCGGCACTGACTTTGTTATAAAAATTAAAATAAACATCAATAGATATTCTGCGGATTTAAACTTACATACATACTAAAATAATTAGTGCCATCCAACATTCAGAATCAATCGAACAATAATTGACACTAACTTTTACCATTCTATTATTGACAAGAGATACTAAACAGAGACTAGAGCTCTATTGTGGGGAGAGGGTTTCTATTTTTTTTTAATTACCTAAATTGTAATGTTGTGTCAACTGTGTCCTGTCAATCAGCCAGCCACGTCATTTTTGCTTGAATGATAGTATACGCGGCGAAGCTAAGATAAGCGTATTATTCCAAAATGAATATTTTCCGTTTACTTGGTGATTTATCCCATCTTTTAGCTATAATAATATTACTGCTTAAAATCTGGAAGACCAGATCATGTGCGGGTAAGTTTGTGGATGTAAAATGGGATTTATTGAACCGGCACAAACGCAATGCACTTTAAAGATAATTCTTGTCAATACGTTTTAATTTTCAGGTATATCGGGAAAGTCTCAAATACTCTTTTCTGTCGTGTACACGGCGCGGTATTTGGATCTACTAACCAATTATGTATCTGCTTATAATACGTTTATGAAGATGGTATTCATAATGGCTTCATATGCCACTGTTTACTTGATGTATGTCAAATTCAAAGCAACATATGACCACAATCACGACACATTCAGGATTGAGTTTTTGCTGATCCCATCATTGATTTTAGCATTTTTGATAAACCATGAGTTGACTGTTATGGAGGTTAGTTCTATGTATACATTACAAATGAAATTTAGTCTATACCTATAGTCTCTTATTTTAAAGTAATTGCTAAGTGATACAATGTAATTTCTGTGTATAATAATTGTTTCATTTTAGGTATTGTGGACGTTTTCAATTTACTTGGAGTCGGTGGCTATTTTGCCTCAGTTGTTCCTGGTTTCTAAAACTGGAGAAGCAGAAAGTATTACATCACATTATCTATTTGCTCTTGGATCATACAGAGCATTGTACCTCTTAAATTGGGTAAGAGTGAATTAATTATAATTTGTTTTTGTAAACAAATGATATAAAATTAAATATCAGAAAAGAGTTTTAGGATACTTGTACTTCATAAATAATATAAGCGAAATGTAAGGTATACTTTGCTGTACAGGCATTGCTTTTAGAGTTGAACTACACAATAGTGGGGCAGGAGTTACCCTGCCTACCCTGTAGAACTGTAGTTCTACATTTTAATTAGTAATTAAACTATACTAATAATTAAAAAGAGCAATTTTAACCATTAGTATAATAGTTAAAATTGTTGTTAAACTGATAGTATTCAAGTATAAATTGGGATTCATGTTAAAGTAATATTTAAACAATGCATATATTTACATAAATTCATGTAAGATATGCAAATTTATTTATCTCTGGTGCCCTTCCCAATTAAGATTAGAGTGTTATGCCGTCCCACAATATCCTTCTGTACTATGACTTGGTCTTTGTAAAAAAGAAGAATACACAGTAACAATAAAATCATATTTCAAATTATCTGTTATTAAGTTGGAACAAAAAATACAGTTAATTTTACTGGTCTATCTTGAAATTCCTTAAAAGTGTAGAGTTCTGTGTGGTGAGAGAGTAAGAATATAGTTTACTCCTCCCCGTCTTGCCTGTGGTTGTCATAAATGCACGAGAATGAAAATTTGATATTAAAACAGGGTCATCATGTCTGACCGGCATGATAGTAGTTGAAATCCCTTCCACAATGGAGGAGACCTGAGCCCAGCAGGGGTGTGTGTATGGGCTGAAATAATGATGATGAAATACAAATTTTGTTACACTATGAAAGATATTACTACTCAAACCAATATGTAATCAATGCATGTAACCTTCTTCAACATAGACTTTAAATGTCAATTTGTTTGATTTCAGGTATACCGCTATGTTGTTGAAGACCATTATGAACTGATTGCTATCATCTCCGGAGTGGTGCAAACTGTGTTATACTGTGATTTCTTCTATTTGTACATCACTAAAGGTAAATAATTTATTTCCATAATATGTTTGCCAAAGATCTGTGTTTATCATAACAGCTCTAGTTACCTACAGTACCAAATCAATTATTGAGTTGGGAATGTATAGATATTATATTCTTTTATCAATAATATTGAGTATTTTGGCAATTGTAATAGTAAAGTATGTTTAGTTTTTTTTACAGTTGAACATTTTCGATTTTTATTCTGTTGACTATTTTATCATTCACATTCCTTGGTGACGTAACTCACTCTTGGTTTACAATTGGCAACATTTGCGTCTAATGGAAGAGTATGTAATATTGTTGATGATATAACAATTGTCATAAATTATTTTTTATTTTTCAGTATTGAAAGGGAAGAAATTGCAGTTACCAGCTTAAATCGACAATAAAGAGGACAGCATTAAATCAATTTGACATTTTAGTCTGTGAATATTTGTGTGAGCTAATATGCATTACCTAAGATCTAGTTTGTACAAACATTATCTGTATTGTACTGTTGTGAAAATGTTGTTATACTAATGGCAATTATGTGTGATTGTGTATTTTCCATTAACTTGTGCAGCCATAAACAATAATAAATTTTCTTTTACCTTTGAAATGATCCATCCATCCTCCATTTCTGCTAACTACTGTTACCATCATAGTACATTATATAACATACTCCCGACATTAAAAAAGTGTTTCCACTATTTTACTTATACAGTTTATATTGAATTGCTATTCACAGTATCTATATTTAAAAAATGAAGGTATTTTATTTACGTTATTTGTTACTCAAGGAAGGGTAAAAAGGTAAGTTCGGTCAAATTGTACTTATTACTTACAATAACTTGAACATTATTTTGCCACAAAATAAGCTATAAATGTAATGAGATTTCTAATGAAGGCCTTAACCCTAATAGAGTGTTGTAGTAAATGAAAACGGAATGGGAATAGAAAAATTAGAAATGTATAATGAGAGGCTCATTAGTATCTACTTTAAAAATTTTGTGTAAAAATACCTCTCACGGTTATAAAATAAAATTCATTTTAATCATTTCATTGAAAATATCTTTTGTCTTCAAATTATCAATTTAAATACAAAACTTGGCTTGCTGCACGGACATAATATTGTAGCTTAGCTACAATTATTTCTTATTGTTTGTGACTGTGCTATATTTTCTATACAACTATAGTTATTGAAAATATTATCAGTGCAATCTAATTTTTAATAACCGCCTTATGACTTTCAAGTAATTAAAATAACTGAAATGAACTAAAATAAGACAAGGTCGTGTTTGACTTTGAATAGTTAGATATTGTTTAGATTTGAAAATACAGATATTTGCAATATCCTATTTAAACACATATTACCCATTATTACTTAATGTAATAATCATTATAAGAATATAGTTGCAACTATATGCCAATTTGTCGTAAGGATTACTGTGTGAAAGCCAGTTTACAATTTATTGTATTTTAGCGATACTTTATGAATAATATGGTACAGATAAAAAATTTAAATATTCTAGACTATTAGGTACCAATTTTATATTTTCGCGGTGTCGAGTAATCATCTAAATTATAGCTCATAATAACGTTTTTGCTTTCCATAGAGTAGGTGTTGAGTATTATACGGCCAACAGAAAAGTCTGGCAACATGTTAGGTAGGTACGGAGTATACTTGTGATCAAACTTAAACGCTCTCTGATCTACACCTGTGTGGGAGAAAGAAAGCAAAGTGCAATCTCGCAATGACAAGTTTGCGGGTGGAAGGGATTGTTGCAATATGCAGCTTATTTCCTAAAAGTAACTTAATCTCCAAAGTAGTAGTATCGTCCTATTTTTTGTAATTAGGTCCTTTTGGAGGACACAGCCGAATTCATAAGCAAAAAATTGAGCATCTGAAACAGTGCTAAGCTTCTACAAAGGTTTGACCATAGTGCGGTTCTTCTGCAATTGGCGAGCGATGCGTTTTACGATGGTATGTTACGTTCTGAGCGGTGACGAAGTCGCTACCCTTATGCTGATGTACTTATCCGTGTAATGGTCCTAAAACCACGTGTCGGATCGCATCTGGCCATAGGGCACGCGAGTAGCTATAGTATAGATTTTACATTTACGTACATTCATTTTGTCATTTACGCCGCTGCATGCCGTACTGCAATATCCCTCACCAATAGCTGTGACCGAGGAGTAACATGGAATGATTAGTTAGAGAATCGTATGGTGAAGGCCGGTAAACTTTATAGTGAGAGTGTACAACAGGCATAATGGTACTGATATTCACCGCAAATATTTTACTATCTGAAATCTGATAAAAATAATTGAATTCACTAATTAGTTGACATGTATTTTTTTCCGGTTGCCCAGTTTGTTACCGCACCGTCGTCGTTAACTATAAACAGCGTTGATGTATCCACTTTGTGACCAAATTTCCTACCCTACAAGACCTTTATTTTACTCACTCATGGTTATGCATATGATAACTACGAAATTGTATAATTGCCGTATGTATGGTTTAATAGCGTTTAAAGGATGAAATATTAATTTATAATTTACATTATAATCCAAGCGAAATAGCGATAATTAGTTCCAATATCATATTAACACCATAGTAAATTTACGTGTGTCCTATATTTTATTTCTTTACTAAATTGTTTTTATTGTAAATTGAATATTATTCTAGAGGGTAACCTATTGTGTGTAATTTGCCTTAGATATCTTAGTCATGGCATGTCAATGTATGGGATGTCAATTATTCCAATTTACATAACTCCTTCCATACATTGTCACACAACTTACTGTTTATTACTATAATTTTATAAACTTATTGTATGTTTTATGGGCGTTTATACATAAACACTACTTTCATTCACTTTCGTTTAATTAATATGAACTTACAGTTGAACTGTAGTATGTTATTTTTTTAACCTCCTACATCTATTTTTTCAATACAATAATAAAAAATGTTGTATTCAGTAATTGCATATTTACTAAATTGAAACAAAATGGTCTAATAACATTTATCATGAAAATTCCTTTGATTTACATCGTAGATCACATTTTTATACAGTTTAGTGTTAAGATCTTACTATAATATTGTCGCTATAAGAATTTCTGAATAAATTAAATTTGGAAGTGAATATTAGTTTTTTATTCAACATCATTATGATGGCCTTCTGGGATTGGACTGAAGGACAAGAACGCAATTATGTAACCACTCGCTTTCCATGACCGTTAGACATTGTGACTTATTTTCTTTTCTACCATATTATTCTGTCAACAAAATGTAACTACAGCAAGAAGTCTATCCGTTGCTGATAGATGACAATATAGGCTTGTGCACCTAAACCTTAAATAATATTATAACCCTATTGGCTCTGCAAATGTCATACTTCATCAGTTTTTTGCTTTTGGTCCCTTATCGTCGTAATATTCAGCTATTCTACACATTTTAGTGAGACGTCAATTCTACGGCTATTACATATTCTAACAGATTATATTCGGTTTACATAAATAAATAATAAATATAAAAATACGAAATTTGGCTGCATAGATAGCGTACAGGGTAAGGATACTGCCTTGCCATGACAGCGTCGTGGGTTCAATTACTATGCAGGAGGATGTTTTGTGCGATCCACAAATTCTTGTCTTCAGTCCGAGTATAATTTGTGTCCGTTAAATTGTTTGGCTGCACTGATAGTGTACTGGTTATGATACTTACTAGCGTCTTGCGTCGTGGGTTCGAATCCCATGCAGGACGATGTTTTGTACGATCTTCAAATTCTTATTCTGAGTCTGGGTGTAATTTATTGCCGTTAAGTTGTAAGTTTGTAAAGTCCCCCGCAATACAAGGATTATTTCCTTGAGCAAGGTGGTTTTAAAATAAACTATGACGGCTTTGTTGGGATAGGTCCATTGGCTGCATACAAATATTTAATGTAAGAACCTACATCTTAACACTACTGGCCTTGCAAATATCATAGTTTATCAGTCATTTGCTTTTTTCCCTATGATTCATTGTCGTCGAACTATTCTGTTCTTGTATACCCTTCAGTGAGACATCAATTCTACGCTTACCTACAAATTTTCTATCCAAATCATATTCGCAGTAGGGATGTAACTTGGAGGGGAAAAATTGATTAATAAATAACACCGGCACACAAAAAAAAAAGAAGTGAAATGTACTTTAGACCGGACCTACCTACCGACATGTTTTTCGACCCGCTGAATCTGAATTTCAAGTCCGTTTGGCCCGGTCACCCTCTAGTTTTGAGTAAAATGCAAAAAACCTCAAAAAAGGGCCAAAAATTGCAAAAACTGCAGTCACAGCAATGAAAAAATTTTTGTAGACCCGGATCACGTAAATACAAGTTAAGGAATTAATATTTTATGCGTGAAAAAATACAGGAAAAGTATTTAATCATGTTTTACAGATTTCTTTTTTCATATTTTTAATTGCAATTTTCCAGATTTTTTTGGTTTTTTGAGATTTTTTTTTAATTTTAAAACGTTAACGGGGCAAGAAAACTTCAGCGGAACAAAATACATGAAAATCATACTCAATCCGAGTCCAAAAAAATTTTTATCTCGAAAACTTAAATTTTTCATGATTTATTGCCATTTTTTGGACGGCTCACCGAGCTAATTAACTTTTAGATTTGGATTCAGTTATTTGAAATACACAAAAATCATACGTGATCCGGGTCCACAAAAAGTTTTTCATTGCTGGGACTGCAATATTTTGCAATTTTTTTCGAGGTCGTTTTGCATTTTACTCAAAACTGGAGGGTGACCGGGCCAAACGGACTTGAAATTCAGATTCAGCGGGTCGAAAAACATGTCGGTAGGTAGGTCCGGTCCAAAGTACATTCCACTTCTTTTTTTTTGTGTGCCGGTGTAATCGATACTTCTTTCTTTAAAATAAATCAAATTGCAAAAAAATCGATTAATTCTTTTTAATTAATCGATTATTTTTATAATCGATTTTTTTACTATTCGTAGTTCTTTTTAAAGTTTTTCTCCTGATAGGATTTTTTTTAGGAAATCTGAGTGATATTTATTTTCTAATATAGTATGAAACACTAACATTCGATCGAGCACTTTCCTGGCAGAATTGTGATGACTTTTTTTCTATATAATAGAAAACTTAAAATTTAAACAAAAAAGTAAATACTAAAATAATCGATTAATTTTAATATAAAAAAAAAACGATTTCTTTTAAATCGATTTTTATTATTTAGATAATCGATTATTACAAAAAATAATTGATTAATATAAAAATCGATTATTTTTTCACATCCCTAATTCGCAGATAAAGGTTCATGGATGGATGTTACTTTGGGAAGTCAGTTACAGTTAAACTATTAGTCTGTGTGGTGACGAAGTAAGAATAAAATTCGCCATCCCTTTCTTGCCAATGGGTGTCGAAGACCACTAAAGGATATAATATGCATATAACATCTATGCAAGAGAAGAAAAACTTGAAATAAAACCCTATGCCAACATGTCTGACCAGCGTGGTATAGTAGGTCAATTTCCCTTCCATAGTGGAAGTGGCCCGAAACCAATAGTGGGGTCGTACATGGGCTAAGATAGATGATGGATAGAAGGTAAATTTGGGTGCATGGTATGATATGAATTGGCTAGAAAAGAATGTGTAAACACATTGCAAAGAAAACTGACGTCTGACGGGAGTGTTTCGAATGAAATTCATATTAATGATAATTAAGATAAGATAAATGATGATGAATTATATTTGCCGTATATGCTCAATATAGAATAGGATTACTGTTTATTTAGTGAGCCATTGTCTTACTGTAGTCTACCCGGTCACAAATAGGTGCGCTCGATCGCTAGCCTCAATTGGAGCTAATTAGTTGGCACACTTTCAAGTTTATTTGCCATTTATTTGTGAGCCACCTTACTACGTTGCTCATAGCGTATCTTCGTGACGACGCTCACAATGTCGACGGCCCTAGGTCGTCAACTTGCTGACCTTATAACCGAGATAGAATTACTATTTCAAACAGAATGTATAATGAAGTAGATACCAGGTAGGTATACAAATATTGATATACTATGATAGCCTACTAGTAGCATGATCTAGGTTGGTGCACCTGGTACTAAGTTTATCAGAAAAATGTAGATTAAAATTGAACTAAAAAGTGGTTGATTCAAAGCCAACAAGAGGTGTCCCTTAGACACCTTAAAAAATGTAGCAGACTTTGCTACTAAAACTGAGGCAGCATAAATGCGTTTTTAAGAAAGGGTTGCAAGTGGGAAATTTATCCAAAACTCGTATTTTCCTTCCTTTTAAAGTTTTTAAGCCCTGTGAAATAACTAATGTTTTCATTATTTTCGAAACCCGTACTCCAAATACTAACTATTATAATCTGTATATATTAGAGCTGTAGATCAATTTAATTTAAACGTTTTTATGGGTCCAAAAACGTGGTCCTTACGTGAATGACACTCTGAACGTTCCTGTGCCACTTACGACCAACGGTTCCCAGCGATTTTCAAGATGTCGTTATTCCATTTAGTAGGTAGTCGTCCTTAGTTGCGTCCTACCCAGCCGAAAATTGGATCTACCTAATTGGGCTGTGTGCCCTAATAATTAAGCTCAAAGTTGCTTAGTGTGCTATGGAGCGGGCTATGTTCGGCATTTCTCTACGACATAGTATTCGAAATACGGCAATTCGCAGGACGGATGTAACTGACATAGTACGAAGAATTAGTACGCTGAAGCGGTAATGGGCAGACGACAACCTGGTTAACGTTGCTGGGGTCGTTGAATGCAGGCGGCAGAGGACACCACTTTGTCGTTTAATATAGGGAGGCCTACGTCAAGCAGTGGATGGCGATAGGCTGAATGATGGTGATGATATGGGTCCAAACAATTAGTTTATAAGATACATACATCAGCCAATAAACGACTACTATTGGACATAGTATTAGTATTTCATTTAGACTCTTAAAATATTAAAATAAATGAAACATCAAATATATTGTACAGTATTTATTATATCACTTGTACCTAATACCTACTATATATAAATCTGGTTTCATTGTTTGTTGAAGATTATAGCTGCATATTTATGGAAATCGGCCACATGAACCTGTTCCTGAAATTTAAAAATTGATTTAGTCGTTGGTTACGGAAATACACTAACGTATTAGATAGGTATACTGAATTAATTATCCTTCATTCTTAAATGATCATCAAAATTGGGTGCGGGTTAATACTGAAGGCATATAAGAATATCAATTTGTCACAGAATCACTGCCTTCAGACGTCTAACAATTAGGTATATAAAACATATTGGTATGTAGTTTTTAATGGAGAGACATGAACGATATTCTAAGTATGTACGTTTATACGTATTTCAAGATGTTCTAGAATCTAGATCGATTATCTCTGATTTTGTTGTGATTGACACCCACAAAAGGCATACTTTCCGACGCCATGAAAACAGATTTTTCAGAAAATATTGTATATGGAAATTTTCTCGCGATGTTTGCCTTCATCATTAAAGCAAGTGATAATTAATTTGCTTAACTTATAAAACAATTAGTAGTCAATTTAGTACCGCGTAAGCGCACTGCATGGACCGAATTCCCCTTCACGTAAATATTCTTACTAAGCCATGTATTATTGTAACATTATATCAATTTTTACCAAAAAAAAAAGCCGCCTGGTGGCCCGTGGTGCCAAAGCCATATAGATTCTAAATATTTTTGTACTCTCCTCTTAAAGTCCTATTTATTTTGATACTCATTGTCAGCTAAAAATATTATTAGGACGTCCATTAAAGCGCAACAGAATCACCATTTTCATTTTATGTATATTTGCGCCATTCAAACGAATCTATTGACACATCATTCATCAAACCAGCGTGTATACAAATAAAATACTTACCCCTAACATAGTACTGCTATTCATTAATCTGAAAATTCCATTTCCAAGTACATCATTATTCAATATCGCTGTGTATGGTACACCCAAATGCAGGTTTTCCTTTATCTGTAATTTTTCATTAATTAGGATTCATTATTATCATCTCGGCTCATATAGGTACGTCCTACTGCTGGCCTTGAGCCTCCTCCACAATAAGAGGGAAATTGACCTTACTATACCATGCTGGTCAGACATGTTGGTATAGGCTTTTGTTTTGAGTTTGCCTTCTCTTACATAGATGTTATATCCATATTATATCCCTTAGTCGTCTTTTACGACATCCACAGGCACGATAAGGAGTGATGGTCTTATTCCATTACCACATGGATAAAAGATTGCATTAGGTATATAAATATAACAGCCCTATATAATTAAATGTAACTATAATTTCCTAAGGATTTCTTAAAAAACCTTCGGTGACCATCAGGGGAGCGGGCAGAAATGCTCTTCTAAGAAATTTATGACACGTCAACCTATACACCAACCGTGATGATTATAGGATTGTCCTATCTTCGTAAAAAAACCTATGCATATCCAATATGTTTATGTATTTATATGTGGATAATGCAGTGGGATACAATATTGTTTAAATAGCTCTAGGCCTGCATTAATTTGTAATTTTTATATTGTAGCTGTTTATTGTCCTATAGCAAATAAAATATTGGATGTTTATAGACTTTAATCAGTCTAGAATGTAACACTTTTAGTTAACTTGTGACTATTTACAATGTAGCGCTGTTCAGAGGGTTGGCTTCGGTTTTATTTCTGAGTTTGTATTTTGCTCACAGTTATGTTATCGGATTACAAGTTAGACATTTTTAAGATACCCAGAAAAGAAGAAGTTTAGTTTTTAGATTACTATAATTATATATATCTTTGTTTAGGCTTCTTGTAGTCGCAAAAAATAAAGAATATTGACTATTTGGTTGTTGGTTATAATATATACATGATAGTGTATCAGGTTATAGGACATAATTAGAATGTATATTACACAAAAAATAATATAAGATAAAAGTTATAGTGATTACAAAAACGTGGGTCTAAGACTTAAATGTTACGTATTATGTAGGCATGTACAGACAGGATACATGTAGGCATGTAATGTTTCGACAGTGTAAATAGGTATGATTTGCGCGAAGGCTTCAATGGTAACATACAAAGGCGACTCGTCAATGGTCTTCAGCTGATTTAAAGCGAAGTTTGTCTTGCTTATGCGAACGTATTCATTGATTTATTCAATTTCTAATGAACAATTAACAAAGTACGAATATGTTGCAGTTTAAGTATCTCTGACTTTATACATTTCAATCAGATTTACACGAAAAAGCAATGACAAAATTGAAAACTTTACATGTCTCTAATTCATTAACGAATCGATATTTTTATTTAAAATTTTTTCATGGGTTCCTACCACCATTGCCTAGCTCCCATTTGACAAGTTGCCCCATAACCTGATACATCCTGTATAATAAATGCACTATCTATAAAACAAACAATATTTTTAATAGATACAGACACGGTATATTTTAAATATCTATCTCATTACATAAATTAAAATTACCTGTAAATCATATGGCAGAGTAAAATCTGGAAGCCAAGTTGATATATTCTTTGATATGAGTTTGAAATATAAGAGAGTAGCTATTTCCTTTAACGTGGCTTTATTTTCAGCTTCTAAAAATATAAATATAGAAAATTATAACATTTATAACCTGGACAATGTGGGTACAGTTTCTAGAAATAATTCTTCTGTTCGTATGTATGTGCCTACACCACCTAAACGGCTGGATCGATTTTGATATATTTTCATGTTCCAGTGGATTCGAGAATGGTTTAGACTAATAATTGGATCCGGTAGGTGGTGCTGCGATCGATTTCAAGGACAGAATTTGATGGGTCAGCTATTATTTATATATGTTACCGGAAATGTATGTAATCCATCATTATATACAATTCCTATGAAATGTGTGTAATTCCTAAAGTCGCACGGAAATGTGTAAAATAAATTATATTATACACATTTCCTAGGCAATCTATACATTTCCTAAATAGCAATCGGAAATGTAAAACATTTGCGATTTCAAAGGGTACGCGGGGCGAGGGGAGGGTATTGCTTCATCTGATCAGGGATAGCTTAGGTTAGCTTTAATTAGTACGATAATATGAAGATTATTATATTTTACGATATGATTGTTATCTGAACATTGTTGTCTCAACAAGTGCTTTAATAAAAATTATTATTCTCATTTTAACAACGTGTTTTATTACAGAAAGCATTATTTTTATACATTTCCTAACACGATATTGGAATTATATACAACTCCTAGGAATTATACACATTTCTTAGGAAATTTATGTATTAAATAGTTTTTGATGCAATATTTTATACATTTCCTAAATAGCTACGGAATTGTATAAATTTCTTAGCTTAGAAATCTAGGAATTGTATACAAATACAATTCCTAGATTTCATACATTTCCGGGAGCATATAAAACAGAAAAATTATATAGGTATGTTTATGAAGTCCCTCATAACACAAGGATAATTTCTTAAGTGCTTAATGTACTTAGAAATAATGTTAAAAAAATACAGAAAATTCGAAACAATGTATTTTTTCATGATTGTGATATTTGCGTTTTATTTGGATGATGGTATCAAACCCCAGTGAGATTGAGAATAGAGACAAATTATTCTTTATTAATAGTAGGTGTTTTTTATCTATACTAATACAATAAAGCTGAAGATTTTGTTTGGTTGAATGGGGTAATCTTGAGGTATTGCTGCTTCGAATTTGAATATTCTTTGTGTTGGATAAACCCATTATGACTAATGAGAAATGTTGCAGTCCCAGCAAATGTATTCGTTTTGAGTTTTTGTATGTTTTAGGTACCTACGTCCCACTTGAACCTTACCCAACCCTTAAACATTAGAAATTATTAGATTTCTAATGTTTACGCGTATATAATTACTAGCAACACGCCCTCGCTTCACTTCGGTTTCAACCGCCTTACCACCGTGGTGCCCGTTCCCATGAAAATACCGGGATAAAATATAGCCTATGTTACTCATTGATATTATAGCTTTCCATTAGTGAAAGAATTTTTTTAATTGATCCAGTAGTTTCGGAGCCAATTCGTTACAAACATACTTACATACAAATCTTTCCTCTTTTTTAATATTAGTATAGATAAATATCTGTAATAACGACGACTTGTTGGACGTCGGACATCTTAGTCCGCCCGTGACCATGAACACTGTAAAGTGTTCGAAACGTCGGGTAATCAAAACCAAACACGATAAAATCCGTAAAGTAGTTTTACTTATCTAACCCTCTCTTTCTTTGTCTCTTATATGATGGGTCAACTAGTACTTAATAAAATTGGTCCTTTCTAGGCTTAATGGGGGTAATAATTAGGTTAGTAGAGGTTAGGTAGCGTAACATACCTGTTAAATCCAAAGCAAAAGAAATTTTGTATGGTGCAATTTTTCTATGGAACCTTAAATATTCTTCTTTACTATTGGTGTAACCATCAACTAACAACACTTTCAAAGCATTATTTAATGACATACCACAGCTTAGTCGTGAACATGTTGCCTGTGAATGTAATGGAATTAACAGTTACTGTTTTAAAATATTATATGTACTTCGATTTAACTTGTGCTTATTCATAGCCGCCTATGGCTACGATTATGGAAGAAGGCAATTTCGAAATTTTGTTTCACTATTCAAATAACCAATGGTACCAATCATCATTCACTGCTTAACAGAGACCTTCTGACCCAGATATTGCCCTAATTATTACATTTGCCAGATGCAATTAACGATCTTCACCATCATCATTATTACAGCTCATATACATCCCACTGTTAAGTTCGAGTCTTCCCTACAACAGGAGGGAAACTGATCTACTATACTACGCTGGTCAGATGTGTTGGTATAGGGTTTTATTTCGAGTTTTCCTTCTCTTGTATA
This sequence comes from Lymantria dispar, assembly GCA_032191425.1. Classification (NCBI taxonomy): domain Eukaryota; kingdom Metazoa; phylum Arthropoda; class Insecta; order Lepidoptera; family Erebidae; genus Lymantria; species Lymantria dispar. Next base: position 13,747,891 of record CM063451.1, read on the forward strand.
GATGACTCCATCACCACACATTGATCTTAGTCAATAACAATCTTAGTTAGTGTTAATTTGCCTGGTGAGGGCTATGGCCCATTTTTCAATTGCTCCCTAAGCCAGTTTACTACTCCCATGGGACAGTATGAGTTGGTGATACTTTGTATTCTTAATCCATCTCCACATTGAATACTTGAAGTATAGAAATTTACCTTCCAATTTCAGAGAGAACTATGCTCCCAACAGAGTAACTAGTGTACTAGTTAAAATGAAAAATACACTAGAGAAAAATACTCAAAATAAAATTGCAGCACATTTGGTTGGTTATGGTGCCTTCTTAATAATGAGCGAGATATTACTATGCTACACTGGTCAGACTAGTTGGCATGGCGTTTTATGTTAAGTTTTTCCTCTTTTACATGTTATATGTGGATAATATTTCATAGCCATCTTTCAACACCCAAGGACAAGAAAGGTGTGGTCAATTTTTCTCCGTCTCTCATTCCCACACAGAAATATTAAACATTGTTATTACATTTTCTTCAAAATTAATTGCTATATTTTCCACAGTCCATATTTCACCTGGTAATTGAGCTACAATATCAACATTGGCAGTATTGTCTTCATATTTTATATCATGAACTGCAAACAAACTTGGAGTTGTAGATATCTGAAAGAGTAACCACATATAATATTGTTAATATTGGACATATAAACTTTTGAAACTAAATCTAAAAAATTAAATAAAAAACTAAAGGTAGTCAAAAATTTAAGTATTTATTTTGAAATAAAAGCCTATAAAAAAATCTATTTAAGACCTTATTTTAACTAGCTCATAATCAGGACAGGGCTTTTGTTTCAAAATCTATAAGTAAAACTAATTTCTAAACTGCACAGATTGCATAGTGCTTAAGATACTGGTTTACCGTGCCAGTGTCGTGGGTGTGAATCCCACGCAGGACAACACTTTGTTTGATCCACAAATTGTTGTTTGAGTTTGGATGTAATTGCTTGCTTGCAGATGTTGCGACTGAGTCAGCAAAGGCACTCATTCATAAGCTTTAACTATTGTATATGGTCAAATGCTGTTTGTGTGTAGGGTTATCCTTTGTTTACATTTGCAGATGGTCAAATGCGTTATTTGTGTGTATGGATACTTAGCATGTGCACGAAGTTAAAATTATGAGGAGAAATTGGCTACGTAAATCGTACACAATTTCTAGTGAGTAAACAGTGTTTCTTAAACTTGTGAACATGGTTCCTAGACATACATTTACTGTTAAAGAAAAAGTGTTTCTATAATTATTTCGGATATAGCGACGACATTAAAGTGGTCCCTCTGCCGTCGTTATAACCAAAATCCACTATATTTGTATACTTACAGAACTCCACCAATACTTTCTATATCGTTGCCACTTAACGAAGTACTGCATGGCATCTTGTTGTGGCATAATTAAGTCTAATTTTAGTTCAGTATGATTAATAGCATTACAATTATTTAAATCATGATTTAATATTGTGTCTTCGCTTGTATAGTTCGGCAAATCCTGTTCTATATAACCAAATACATTCGAGTTCAAATTTGATGTGTGGAGTGATCTATTCAAATATACAGGTATTTCTTTATGTGTTTTTGAATAAACATATTTCATCCAATTTAAATGAATGTTCTGTATTAATATTTGACTAGGTTTTCTTAAGATGTATGTTATGTTACTATTATTGGATTTTAGTACTTTAAAGAAATGTTTCAAATTGAATATGTTTATAATATCAGTTTTCATCTTGTTTCCTTTCTATATCTTTGCTCTCTTCAACTTCTACTTCATGTAATGGTATATTGCCCGTGGGAGCAACAAAGTAATCATCATCCTTCACTGCGGCATTCTTTAATATTTCTTTTTGACAATTTCCTTGAGTAATTTTGTCACCTCTTAATGTAAGATTTCTGTAAAATTAAAAATACATATATAAATCTCTTCAGCCTCACATTATTAATATATCAAGGAATAATTTCAACGGCATCGTTATGATGGTATTTACGGTGGATTTCATTTATAATGACCTTGGTTGTAACGACTTTTTGGTTATAGCGAGGCCGAACTTATGTCCCTAGAATTTAGATCATCCTTTTGTAGGAAATACATTCGGCAATAGCGACTCCGGATATAACGCCGAATTCGGGTATACCGACTTGTTTTTATGAATTATTTGGGACAGATTCCTAGAAATTCCTTGCAGATGTTGCGACTGAGTAGGCAAAGGCACAAAGACTCATTCATAAGCTTTAATTATTAAGCTTTCTTGTCCTTTATTCACATTCGCAGATGATTAAATGCTTTGTTTGTGTGTAGGCTTATCCTTTGTTTACATTCGCAGATGGTCAAATGCTTGGTTTGTGTGTAGGGTTACTTAGCATGTGCACAAAGTTAAAACTATGAATCAGTTACGTAGCCAATTCCCAGTGAATAAACAGTTTCTTAAACTTGTGAACATGGTTCCTAGACGTACATTTACTGTTAAAGAAAGTGTTAATATAATTATTTCGGATATAGACCTCCGGATGTAGCGACGACATTAAAGTGGTCCCTCCGCCATCGTTATAACCGAAATCCACTGTATTTTACTAAATTTAACATGTTTTTTTTTAATTTAACATTACGAATAATATGTGGTGGTTAAATGATAGATAGTTTGAGGTGTATCTTTAAAAGACTAAGTAACCAATAATTTTATAAGACAGCTTAATGGGAGTCAGTACAGTTACATAGTGAAAACAGTAGAAAAAGTTTAATAAGTTTATTTTATTTTTTTATTTTATTTATTTAAGAAAACAAACGGTTACATACTAAATTTTACAATAAAGTAGTAGTGGGTCGTCGACGATTTTACAGTCGACGCAACGAGACCGTTTATCGTCGATGGTAAACTAGTTGAATAAACAGTCTAATTTTCGACTAGTTTACGTCGTAGACGCTTAGACAAGACGAGACGTTTAGTTTATATTATGACGTACGTTGATCGTCCATTGGTAAAGGACAACGAAACTTCAACGAATTTTATTAGACAACAGTTTCATTGTACAATATACATTGACGCTTCAATATGTAATGATAGTCCCATCACATGATAGCAGAGTTCAATGAATTGCAATCAATCTATCTATGCGTTATGATTTCGGCTCAACTCACGCCTACGGGCGGTGAGGTTTGCGGGGCGGGTAAAAAGCGTAGCGAGCCGTGCGAGCGCGCGCGCATCTCGTCTTCCAAGTTCGGGCCGATTCGGGCGCTTTCGAATAGTCGCAAGTCGTCGCGTTCGTGTCATTCGTTGATACGACGACCGTTTCGCGAAGCCGTTCATACGTAAACATGTTTATCAGTCAACTATAAACTGGTTTATTAGTTCACGGCAAAGAAACAGTCGAAAAAAAACTGTTCGTTTATTCAACGACCACCACTACAATAAAGTGTAAGCTGAATAAATATGATACAAATATGTAGCCAATAGCATTTTCCACATGATACCTAAGCATTTAGCAGTGCGAATATGCAATCAGCAGACAAATAAAAATTCAAATCCAACACCATTACAGACAATATAAGAAATCGTCAAGTGCTGTAATACATTAACGTAACAGTTATATGACTTACACACCATATCTATAGTAGTATGAGATATGCTGTAATACACTAAAAATATTGATCACAATTTACAAGTTTGTACTTTTTCAGATATAAGTGCCTTGAATTTTGCTGCCGATGATGCAAACATATCCATGCTACCAAAGTATTGATTATAATTATTAGTAATTCTGCGTAAAGGTGCCCGTTAACCCGCGTTAGAGCGACTAGTGCTAACAGCAAAAAGATGTCGCACTCGCACAGCACAACTTATTGTCGTTCTGGGTACAAAATAACTAACTCTGTTACAAATTTCAGTACAATCATATGCATTGTGACATAAATCAAACAAAAACATGTGTCTAAAATAATACGTCTTGTTTTTAGATTAGGTGTATTATATTTCTTTAATAAATTATCATATTTTTTTTTGTGGGTGGGTCGCGCCTCCGCACCACTCCGTCCGGGGCGACAGAGTGGCTTAAGCACGCAACTCCCGCGACCCACCCAAAAACCACGTCGCCTTCGTCGTTGGGCCGACCACTGGAGCAGCGTTAACTTGTCGTCAGTGGTCGGCCCGACGGAATACCCCCTATTGGGGTACCCTCCCATCGACCGACGTCCCCCCCTCGGGGAGGACGTCGGTCTTTACTCACGCGGTCGGCCTCTCGGCGGGTGACGGACTAATCCCCGGTCACGTCACCCGCGGCCTCGGCTAGGGCGGCATGAGGCGCAGATAGTTGCGCCTACGCCGCCCCAGTCGCCGGCGGCGGATCTCCTCATCGAGGCTGCGCTCCTCGCGCAGGCGATCCGCCGCCTCCTTCAGCGAGACCACTGTCTCGCAGAAGGCTGCGACCGCGTCCCAATTCCCGACGCTGTCGACCATCGCCCTAGCGATAGCCGGCAGCGTCAGGTCCGTACCGATGATTGCGACGAGTTCACAGCGCTGCACTGCCCAAGCCGCGCAGGCTTCGAGCGTATGGCGCGCCGTGTCCTCGTCGCCATCGCAGTGGTGGCAGGACGGTGTACTCTCCCTCCTAACGACCTTGTGCAGGTATTTGGCGAAGCACTCATGCCCCGTCAAAACCTGCACCAGTCGGAAGGAGAGCACCCCGTGCCGCCTTTCCAACCACTGCATCAGCACCGGCCGGAAGGCCTCCACGGTTCGCACCCCGAACCGAGGCCTCTCCAGCCGGACTGCCCAACGGGCAATGACGTCTCGGCGGGCGTCGACGCGGTGAGATCCCTTAACGAGACCACACCGCCCTCCGCTCGCACCCCCGTCACCCGCCGATATAGTCCGGCGAGCATCTCCGCCTCCAGGTCCCACGGGGGAGTCCCGGCCAATAGGCACGCTGCCTCCGTCGCCACCGTGCGGTATCCGCGGATGGCCCTGACCGCCATGACCCTCTGTGGTCGCCAAAGAAGGGCCCTAAGTCGGACGGTCATGGATCCCGCCCACACCGGTGCGCCGTACAGGGCCATCGACCGGATGACCCCCGCGTACAGCCGTCGGCACGCAGCGCTCGGTCCGCCCACGTTCGGCATAGGCCACGATAGGGCGGACGCCGCGCCGACGAGCCGTGGAGCGAGCCTGCGGAAATGCTCCCGGAACCACCATCGCCCGTCGAGCACCAGGCCCAAGTACCTCATATGGGCCCGGATGCTGATGTCGACCGAGTGGACGGTGATCGAGACGCCGATGGGAGGGCTCATATGGCGCCCATGGAACAAGAGGGCCTCCGTCTTGTCCAGGGCCACCCTCAACCCCAGCGCCTCGATCCGCCTGACGACCTCCTCGGTACCAGAGGTCGCCAGGCTTACCGCCTCTTCTAGCGTCCCACCGCGGGCTGTGACGAGCGTGTCGTCGGCGTAACAAATCACGCCCAGCCCGGGCGGGAGGCTCCCCCTCAACGCCCAGTCGTAGCCGATGTTCCACAGGGTGGGTCCGAGGACCGACCCCTGTGGGACACCGCACGTCATGGGCGTTCGCACAACGTCCCCTGCTCAGTCGGTGTAGAGAACGCTGCGTACCTCCAAATAGTCTGCCACTAGCCGCCTCCGGTAAACTGGCACCCCGTGATACCGGAGCGCCTCCCTGATGCAGCTGAATGGCAGACTATTGAATGCGTTGGCGATGTCTAGGGACACCACCAACAGCACTCCCCCGCCAGTGACAGCCTCAGTCGCCACGGCCTCCAGGCGCAACAGAGCCGCGATCGTCGAACGACCCTTCCTAAACCCAAACTGGGCGTCCGACAGATCGGGCCCCGTGCCGACGAGGTGCCGCTCGATGCGGGCAGCTACCACCCTCTTCAGTAGCTTGCCCGTGTCATCGAGCAGCACGATAGGCCTGTAGGCCGAAGGCGACTCCGGAGACCGTCCCGGCTTCGGCAGGAGCACCAGCCTTCCCTCCTTCCAGCACCCAGGGAACCGTCCGGACGCTAAACACGCGTCCAACAGCCCCCTGAGGCGAGGTCCCAGGTGTTCGAGGACCAGGGCCAGCACACGGTTAGGAACACCGTCGGGCGCGTGGGCGGTAGACTTTGCGCGCATGCGCGTCACCGCCACCCCCATCTCGGGTTCCGTGATGGGCGGAACACTGTCGTCATCGGCCTCCCGGTCACTGTCTGGCGGAGCCATGACGTGGGCGTGTGTTCCGCCCGCCGCGGGAACAGGTCCTCGATGCCCCGGGAATAAATTATCATATGAGAGATAACTACGAAAACAGCGGTGGTGCAGGGCTTTCAGAAACTTTCTTTGAATTAATTCGATTTTTTCGGTATATTTCTTATAAAAGGGGTTCCACACTGGTACTGCATACTCAAGTTGTGACCTAATCAAAGACTTAAACAAATATAAATAGGTAGAGGAGCGAACAAACTCTTTCGCAGACCTCATTACAAACCCGAACATACGGTAAGCTTTCATTACAATGTTTTGAATATGAGCATCGAGATGTAATTTATTATCCAAAATGATACCAAGGTCACGAACAGCGGATCGTCTTAATAAAGTGGTATTATCTATTGCATACGAGTAGTAAAGAACGTTTTTATTTTTAGTGAAACTTATACAGTGGCATTTAGCAATGCTCAGAAATAGCTTATTTATTTTACAATATTGAGCAAGCCTGTCGAGATCTTCTTGTAATAATATACAATCTTTATAATTTCGAATTGGTCTGAAAATTTTTAAGTCATCGGCGTATAACAGAAATTTTGAATTATGAAAACATATATTTATATCGTTAATAAATAACACAAATAACAGTGGCCCCAGAATGGATCCTTGCGGTACGCCGGACGTGACACTTTGTGTACGAGAAGAGAAACCGTTAATTACTACTCTTTGAGTTCTATTAGAAATGTAAGATGTAAACCATCTTAATAAGTCACCTCTTATGCCGTTAAATGCAATCTTATGTAGCAACAACTCATGATCAACTTTATCGAACGCCTTTTGGAAATCGGTATATACAGTATCCACCTGAACGCGAGAGTCCATATTATTGAACAAAGTGTCGATAAAAGCCAACAAGTTGGTTGTAGTTGATCTACGTTTCACAAAACCGTGTTGTTGCTCTATAATACAGCTGTGTAAAATGGGATACATTTTATTGTGTACTAATCTTTCAAAAAGTTTCGGCATCGCAGACAATATTGATATAGAGCGGTAATTTTCGACATTAAACCTAGATTCCGTTTTGTAAACCGGTGTTATATTCGACCGCTTCCATACTTCTGGAAAAGTTCCCTCAGTAATAGATTTATTGAATATAATTTGTAAAGCTAAACAAAGATTTTCTGCAGTATTTTTCAGAAAAATTGCGGGTATACCATCAGGACCTGGTCCCTTCGACGTGTCTAAATTATTAAGAGCTTTAAGAACATCAGTAATACTAAAACGAAGTTTACTAATAATGCTACACTTGTCAGAGTACCCTACATCGACGGTAGCTTCGCAATTTGAGGTTGATGGCTCATACACAGAGTTAAAAAAATCTGAAAACATGTTACAAATACCAGCAGGATCACACGAAGATTCACTGTGATATTTCATAGCAGAGGGGATGCCATAGTTAGATTTACGATTGGATATATATGTCCAAAAATATTTAACATTGGTGCGAATGCCCTCTTCGACAGAGTTTATATATTGGCTGTAGCAATTTTTACATTCCGTGCGGAACCTGGCTCTGTGTAAGGAGAATTGTTCATAGTCAGATATATTATGATATTTTTTCCACTTAATCCAGGCTTTAGCCTTATTTCTAAACATTTGTATTAATGAAGAAGAAAACCATAACGGAAACCTATTTGGCCGGGATTTGAACAATGGAACATATGACCTTATGATACTGAAAATTGTGTCATATAAGACATTCAACGATTCATCTACGGATTCTCCGTTTCGATAAGTAATCAGCTGGTGCATATATTGAGGCTTCATTATTACTGATAACGAAAATTGCCGAAGTAAATGTATATGAAAAGACCATAAATAGGAGAAATAGAAGAAAGCAAGTTAACAAGGCATTCGGAATAAATTAGTTAAATAGTGACAAGTCAGATTACTCTAGTTAATAAGATATATATATATATATAGTTATATGTTAAGTTGATGGAAAGCGGAATTTGCTCTACGGCAGGAGTAGGTGTGGATATTTATATAATAAACAATGTCAATAACAATATTACAAAACTACTTACTGATTTTCTAAAACTGAATACAACGGCTGAACATCCTCAGTGTTTATATGAAGTATTTTGTTAGCAAATGTAATAGAATCTTCTAGTATTAGTACACCTTCAGTTGTATCATATTTCACTAATGAGAGTCTTTCTAAAAGTGATATAGTATTTTTATCAACTTTTACCACCGAATGTTGAGCATTTTCTAGAGTCGGGACAGGCGATTTAGGTATTTTTGAATTAAGGTGTTGTCGTGGCATATAATTGCAGCAGAAGAATCTTACAGTTCTTATTGCTTTAAAAATCATATTATTTATATTTCTAAATAATTTCACTAGTTTTATGATGTTATACAAATGTACAAAATCTTACAAGCCGTGTGCAGAATTAAATTATATTGAGTGACAGTAAGAACGAGAATATGATATACTTCTTAGGAAGTTACTGCATGTGATTATGATATTTACAACATTTGTTAATACGAGATTTATAATTCATTTATTTTTATAACCAACAATATCGTATTCAGGGTTTTTTTTTTAATTTAATCGCCTTTTGTATTGGACAGGCTTGAGGCTAAAGTCTTTTCAACCATACTGCCTTGTCTAAAATAACTTACAAATAATTTTATTCACATGTTTTCTTCATTTTGAGTAGCTTCTTAAGAGTCATCATCCGTCAGCAAGTCATCATTATTTGGGCGCCGAAAACTAAATTTATCATTTCTCTGGGAATTTCGGTAGAGAATGAAAATAAACATAAACCAGCCTTAACTGTATTATATTACATAAAATAACAGCAAAATTATTCAAATATAACACTATAAAAATTAATATAATTCAAGAACGTAGCATGAGATTTCCATATTTGCGCCGAAACTCCAAAACGTTCAGTGTTGAACTGTTGAGTAGGACATAAAAGAGACAGTACCTACATTTGTCGCGTCAATGACGTCAAACTGTAAGAGCGGCTCAGCATTTCAAAATGTAATACTTCAAATTTTCTGTCGCGGTACTCGCGTTTGTCTCAAGCGAGAGGAAGTACGGAACATGCTTCAAAACTCTATGGAGTGAGTGAGAGAGAACACGTCGAGCCTTGTCGTAGTCGTATGCATCACTTCAGCACACGCAGCGTCTAGTCTTTCACCTGATTTATATGTATTAGAATGAGATGGCGCTATTTTATTTCGTTCCCATACGAAAATTAAAATATATACAGGGTGTGTCGTAAATAGTGGTCCACCGTTAAGGATTCGATAAACCAGATAATTTACTATAACAAATTCCATTTTTAACCATTTTTAGCCGAGGGTTCCGTAAATATTAATTTTTAGTTATTTATTTACCAAATTTCTACCTCTTGTAACAAATTTGGTTGTAGTTTTATCAAAAACCATTATATTTACATTTTGATTACTGTTAATTACTGCTGAATACAAGAGCTATCGTTTATTAACATGTTATTTAATGTAGATTTAGATCTTCTGCAAAAAAAAATGATTGTACTCGAATTTTAACGGATTTTTTTAACATATCATGCTAATTCAAAAGCGATTTATGTAAAAAAAATGTACTACACTGTCAGTGCCCATTAATTTAATAATATGCCTATTTAATACCAATTTCAAAATGGTATCATAATACCAGATCCCTATAAAAAACAGCAAGATATCTAATTTTAATTGAAGAAAGTAAGATTTTCATTAAAATTAATTTTAAAATTTATTGTTTTATTAATGGGATAGTAAACCTTTTAGAATCGGTATTAAGTAGGAATATAATTAAATAAGTAGGCACTGATAGTAAAGTTTTTTTTTTTACAAAAATCGTAAGTATTATAGCAATAAATTTTAAAATTAATTTTAATGAAAATCTTACTTTCTTCAATTAAAATTAGATATCTTGCTGTTTTTTATAGGGATCTGGTATTATGATACCATTTTGAAATTGGTATTAAATAGGCATATTATTAAATTAATGGGCACTGACAGTGTAGTACATTTTTTTTACATAAATCGCTTTTGAATTAGCATGATATGTTAAAAAAAACCGTTAAAAAACGAGTACAATCATTTTTTTTTTGCAGAAGATCTAAATCTACATTAAATAACATGTTAATAAACGATAGCTCTTGTATTCAGCAGTAATTAACAGTAATCAAAATGTAAATATAATGTTTTTTGATAAAACTACAACCAAATTTGTTACAAGAGGTAGAAATTTGGTAAATAAATAACTAAAAATTAATATTTACGGAACCCTCGGCTAAAAATGGTTAAAAATGGAATTTGTTATAGTAAATTATCTGGTTTATCGAATCCTTAACGGTGGACCACTATTTACGACACACCCAGTAGATTGTAAAACTATTAAGGTCGGTATACACGATAACGATATATCGTAGCGATTTGACTGCGCAAATCGTTTGTGCAGTTAATCGAACGTCCATAGAGCGTACACACGACAACGATAACTACGTCTATTTTCGTCCACACTATCGATAGATAACGATATATCGTAGCGATATAACTATATCGCTACGATATATCGTTGTCGTGTATACCGACCATTAGCTAGCTTTTTAGGGTTTTAATATTTTATAATTATTGTTTAATAAAATAATATTGAAATATAGTTTTTCAATTTTTCGTCTAGCCACTTCACAGAAACAATTTTGCCGATATCTGGATAATACCTATTGTTTAAGAGAAGAAAAACTCGATATGAAACCCTATACCAACATGTCTGACCGGCATGGTATAGTAGGTTATATTCCCTCGGATCCCATTGTGAAGGAGGCCCGAACCCAACAGTGGGACGTATGTGGGCTGCGATGATGATCTAGTTAATGTTTCAAAGAAGTCTTAAGAGATTTTTATAAATTTCCTTCGTAAAGTATAGGCACCGTTGTGATAAACAAGCTTGCTTTTGTTGCTCCAGGAGAAACACAGAAAAAATAAGTCATTCTCTAATTGAGACTGATATCATCATATCACCTTAAAGTTAGGCGATTAATTAGTAGTTAAGTTATGGTAGTATCGTAAACAGAGCAGTGTATAGCGGCAGAGAAAAATTTTTTGGTTTATACTGCTGATAAAATTATATAAACTGAGTGATTAATTTAAGAACACTGATATCATTAGGCCACATTATATTGACAAATGACACAAAATACCATCTATAAACATACATTCCCTTTGCTACGTTGCCGTCATTTTTACAATAATTATATTCATGTGTCAACATGATCTAGGGTTGCATAAATTATATAACTTTTCGTAATCCTACTTATTTTAAACCTTCTTCGCACACTTATGAATTTCAGTTCTAGTATCCACATATGTATGTACTTTCAACAAAAATTCAATATACTAATTACATTCATTTCAAGATTGAGTCGAGTCTTTTTCTTTACTTTAGAGGAGAATATACAAACAAGAACGAGATTTAAATTAAACGAAACTGAAACAATTAACTAATTGCTCTTATTACTTTTTTCAATGTGTTTTATTTTACACGCTAATATGTTTTACTAAATAACTTGAAGTACGTAAACGAAGTTGTAGAACGGCGATTGTCAGTACTTGCAAACTTTTCATTCCCATTTTATAGCTTTTCTACGTCTTTTCAAATCGTGATTTGGCAATACTGACATAACCTCAAATTAAGGTTATTTTGATATTCTGAATATTTTACATAAGGAAATAAAAGCTTAATAAAAGCAGGTATTTAATAAAATATAAAGTAGTTAATATAGTTTAAGTAGTAGGAAAGTTTTCTAATTGTTTTCATTTTTAAGTATACCTTTGACTGTGAATATTTGTTTAGAAATATTATGCAAATTTTATTTTGTTTTTAGTAAATATGAAAAAATATGCCCGAAATCAGTTGTACGACAAGTTGCACAGAGGTGGGGTGCTAGTATGCATTGGTTTGACCTTATATGGATCAGTACTTCTTGGTGATCATTTCTATAAGTACTACAAATATGTTAAACCTCAAATTCTAGCATCTAAGGAGGCGGCTGAAAAAGAATTGCTGGCGGAAGGATCCTCAGATGGACTAATGTAAAAATATGTGGAATTTGTTGTATTATTTATTATATTTAAGCTTATTTTATTAAATCAATAACTAGTCTGTACATTACTACTGTTTTATTACATCAATATATGATATTTGTCACTAATTTTAATCAATATAATATTTGGAATTTCATTTAAATTTCTGGTGAATGTGAAGAATGGGAAAAGCACTTTAGAGGTATAGTTACAAATATGATTATCTTTTTTAAATTTAGAACAGTTTCTTTAGTCTCTTAAACATTGGTTCGGATAAAATGTGAATACAATCTCAGATGAAGAAGCGCAATAACTGCTATGTAAAAGCTCTCTAAAGGGCGAAATTATAAAGAGACCAACAATTATACTGGCTAATTACCTATTATGTTCATTTGCTACATGCTTACATATATTCACGTCTCTTTCCTATAGGGGTAGGCAGAGACCAGTTCCTTCCACTTGCTATGATCTTGACATACCACTTTCGCCTCCTCCACATTCATTCACCTCCTCATACATTTTCTTCTCTTCTCTGAATAATCGTAATTAATTAAAATCATACTGTATACTTCCCTGTTATTAGCTCTATAAACAATAAATTGATTAGAAATCATTTTTATTCTTACACTTGAAAGATATACACTCTCATGGATGTGGTATAATTAAACTTCATTATTATTCTTTAGTATTATAAAGTAAATGTCCGTGTGGTGATAGAATAAGAGTACACTTCACTACTCTCTATCTTGCCCGTGGATGTCGTAAAAGACGACTAAGGGCTATAATATGCATATAATATGTGTGCAAGAGAAGAAAAACTCGAAATAAAACCCTATACCAATCAGTCTGACCAGCATGGTAAGGTTAATTACTCTCATATTGTGGAGGAGGCTCGAGTCTAACAGTGGAACGTATATGAGCTGAAATTATGATGATGTGGAGGAGTCTTGAGCCCAGCAGTGGGATGTATATGGGTCTAAATGAGGATGAATGATGATTATAAAATAGGTTCACCTCTCTTATTTTGTCTGTGAGTGTCGTAAAAGACGACGAAAGGATTTAATATGAATATAACAACTTTGCAAGAAAACTCGAAATAAAGCCCTATCCACTCTGCCTGACTAGCATGGTGTAGTACGTCCATTTTCCGCCCATTGTGGAGCAGGTTCGAGCCCACCTGTAGGACGCATATGAGCTGTGGTGATGAGGTAATATTGCGTTCAGTATTTGTACGTAACTTTATAAGTCAAAATAAATACAAAGGCATTCCGATTTAGTTGCCATAATTAAGTACACCAGTAAAATCAAAAGCTATTTTTTGGAATATTATAACAAAAATCGAAGAGATGATAAAAAATTTAAGCTCCAAGAAAATATGTCAATAATGCCTTTAGCTTACAATGTCTTTAGCTTACATTAGTTCCATAGACAGTAACAGATTCGTTATACTGACTGATTCAAAAAGTGCGCTTTTACATCTGGCTAAGATAACCTCGACTTTTCGAGGATACTCTGTAGCCTATAGCATTTTGAATTCCATTCGCAATCTCACAAAGCAAAATAAAACAGTAGTGCGCAAGTGGATTCCTTCGCATATCGGTATCATGGGGAACGAGAAGGCTGATCGAATGCCAAAAGAAGCGATAACTGATGGGATTTTGTGTCATCATCTCCCGATACACAGTGAATTGTTGGGCCAAGTCAAAATTAAATGTCAACAGTTATGGCGAGAATATTTCGATGAACGATCACGATTTAAGGAAATATGGTACAGAACAATAGTGTGTGAGCCTCCTCGTCACCCATGGTTCGAAAAGATACCCATGAATAGAAAGCAGGTAGTTCCCAAGATGAGGGCCCGCTCTGGTCACATTCCGTCTAATGTGTTTAAATACCTAATGGGCAAGGTGGATTCACCAAATTGTGAGTATTGTAACTCGGTTGAAGATGCACAACATCTGTTGATGGAATGTGCATGGGGCGATGCCCTAAGTAACAATAGTTTTCTACATGACAGCAATATTGAGATGAATGTGGGTCAGTGTAATAGCATTCTGGCTTCACCTGCATCAGATGAAGCCAGGATCCTCATGGGTATTTATTTAAATATCTTAGGTTAAGTTAGCATAATAAGATAATTTTAATATGAGAGTGGCATGGTCGGTTACCGACAAAACTCCTAATTAATAAAATAGAAAAAAAAAAGATGACAAAGGGTGTGGTGAGGGGTTAAGAACTAAATGTGCACGATTTTTTGATACTTTCCCCTGGGAGACTAGTCCAGCTAAGGGGGGCTTTTTGTCTAACAATGGACGTCCCTAGGCTGATATATATGGCTGTATGGAGTAGTATATCGGTACAATCTAATGTTTGCATGAACAGCTTGTACCTACAGCTGGTTCACTTCTGATTTATGCATTCCTGTACACAGATATGCACCTTTTATTAAATGTGCATACATTACATATGGTTAGGTGAAAACGAAAGCGATCGCATCAACGGATCAGACTAGCCCAATCACGCTACATTGAGTCGCTGGTCACTGTTAAATAAAACAGGTTATAATTAACATGCTCTCCTGTTATTAACTAAATGATTGAAGATAATTATAATTCTAAAGCGTAGCGTGTTTTGCCAAACGAATTTGTTATTTGATCTGTGTTTTACGTTTATGGCAAATGGTATTGATCATGCTCACTAAAGGGTCTGCTTGCGGTAGATTGAGTTGAGGAGATGAATGGCTGCTCTAGTGGTTAACTGGTGATCGGGTGCCACTTGCGGGATCTAGTCCAGGCATCGTACTTTTTCATTATATTTAATAACTATATCATGGTTCGAAAGGCATCACACTGGAGCTATCAATAGACATGTTGTTGTATATAATTTTATTAAAAAAAAAACTAGTAAATTATATAATTAAAAAGAAGACAATCCCACTGAGTTGCTTGCCGGATCTTCTCAGTGCGGTCGCGTTCCGATCCGGTAGTAATTTAAGTTAAAAGTATAAAAAATGTCAATATGTAAGTGCCTCCGCGGGGTTTATACCTACATAATAAATAACTTGAATTTGATTATACAGTATTTCTTTCGGTATAACTATTTTAAGGTATTTATATTGCTGGCTGTGTCGTAGGATTAGTTCGTAAGTAGTTGTAGCAAAAAGTAAAGAGTTAGTTATCAACATCGGTTGATTACTACTATTTTAGTTGTTTTGAAAGAGGTTCAAGTTAGGCAGGCATTCCGGTCGTAAAATTTTGCTAAGTTATATCTTCGCAGTAATTAAATCAGTATTTATACAAGGAAAATAAAATTAATTGATTACCATTTCCCGAATTTGAAGTCTCTAAATTTAAAAAAAAAGTTTAAGGTATTAAAACTTAAAGTAGGTACACACAGTTTACACATTTAGTACGCAATGAGATTGCTAAAGTGTAAGCTATATCCTTGAGAGAAAACGTGGTAGTAATAAATAGCCAGATAGGGCTGGTCACGTGCAGGTCGTCCCATTTATGCTTCTTGTGAACATTGAAGGAAGTGCTGCAATTACCTGTGATGGATAGCGAGAGTTAGATGCGGCCGTAAGGGTCGCTCCATCCATATAACTTTCTTATCTACCTTTGAAGGGAAACTTTATGACATCTTTACGGGAATGGAAAAATATGGAATGACCCTTGACATTAAAACGCTGACCTAGCATTCCCAGATTTGTTTTAAAACTAAAGTTTCGGACACTATAATTTGGAGATTAATCGCCGGTTAAAAGCAGCATTTCCACATGGTTTTTGTGTTGTGGTTGTGTCATGGTTGAGAGAAAATATCATCAGTTTGATTGCGTAATAACTTACCGGCGGTCATGTCTATTATGATTTAAGCGTTGAAGTTCGTTATGTATGCATATCACATAATAGGTAAACTAGGAGAGACAAAATTTATAAAATAGATATGCCTAACATAGAAAGTATAAATCGGTGGTCGAATGAAAGTTGCTGCCGCTCATAAAGAGCGGTAGCAGCATTCATTTTTAAAATGAGTAAATATGAAAAAGACGAATGCACTGGAACAAGCTCTTACGGCAAACAATAATAGGCTGTAAGAGTGTTTAAACACAACTTCCTGCACTAAGGAAATAATTCTTGTATTACGGAGGACTAACAAGCATACAAGTAACGGACACAAATTACATGCGAACTCAGAACAATAATTTGTGGATAGCACAAAGTGTTGTCCTGCGTGGGTTTCGAACCCACGACCTTATTATCTACATTAAGTAGGAAGAATATTGAACAAAAATATTATATGAAATTATATTATATTTATATAGGTACTTACATCTATAATTATACGGCTTCAAGATATTTGGAGATTCAGATTCCGTAGATAATTAACAGTTTATACTGAAGATTTCTGTTGACTCAATAATCGCAAAGGAAGATACAGTGTCCATGTGTCTGTAGATTTTATTTAAGAAAACAATACTCTTTACTAATTATCTCTTGTATAGCGGGTGACTTTAGAAACATAGGTATACCTAATTCATCATCATCATTTCAGCCTATCGCCGTCCACTGCTGAACGTAGGCCTCCCTCATGTTACGCCACAAAGTATGGTTCTGTGCCGCCTGCATCCAACGACACCCAGCAACTTTCAGCAGGTCGTCGGTCCATCTATACCTAATTAACGGGCATAAATTGCAAGCAGACTCTGAAGAACAATTTGTAGATCGCTCAAAGTATTGTTCTTTTACATACGATCTTGACAACTGATACAGACTGGAGTAACCTTCTCCTGACGCGTTTCTTGGGTAAGTTTCAAAATAGTTGACCCTTTAGTAGAGGTTATGGTAGAGTGATGGAAAGTGTCATTAATTTTAGGACTATATTCGTGATATTTAACTGTAGTATAATTTACGTTTAGATTTAAATTTAATCAAATACTTATTGACCAATAACATTAGAGTATGACATATTAGGTATGTACCTATTACTTCAATTGTACACGCCTGCCGTGTTCTTCACAATCATATTGAGCTGGGGAATAAATATAAGACCTTTTCTATATAAAATCGATACTTCGTATTGCTGTTTTCGACAAGTAGGTGAAATATCAATTACTTGTCGAGAATGTTTACATAAATGTTTAGGGTAGAAGCTGTACAGCCTGTGATAATAATTTTATTAACTTAACTTGGAAAACATATAGGTTTTTTCTCCTCGGCTTTATTTACTTACGTTGACAACGTTATATTACAAGTAGGTACCTAAAATTGATTTGATTTTAATTCTTCAAACAAGTAATCTGAGTTTTTGCGTCTTCAATTTATTATGATTAATTAGATTTTGTTAACTAACTTATCTAAGTGACTGTTTAAGAAAAAAATAAAGGAAAATAATGAATCAAAGTGACATTAAATCAAAGAGTCATTTTTGTACAGGACAAGTTCAACAATCCATCATTCGTAATTGCTGCAAAGTCTCGAAAGTTTATATCTTTGATTCTTACCATAATTATCATAAATTTGAATATCCTTTCAGCTTATTGTAATATTTTTAATTTAGAGTTGGGGAGATATTTACTATTATTTTCTGGGTATGACACAATGACATTCTCGTGGAAGGCCTATATATATTCAGTAGTAGACAACTGCGGGCTGATAGGTGGGTGGTATCTTATTGGATAAAATAGCAATCATTAATGTCATATATTATCACCATCAAAGAGCAATCAAACCTTTCCATTCAATAGGTAAAATCTGCATCGTAATACAATTTATTCTTAAAATGTTATATATTAAGAAGATTTGGTAAAATTTAATGCTTAAACTTGCCCGTGGAAGTCGTAAATATTGGCCGAGTGTCTCAATAGGCGAGTATGCAGTAGTTCTATTCTGGGAAATGCATAACACTTAACTACAATCGCTAACTAGCCCATGAAGCGAGCGAGAATACGGCACCATATTTTCATTTATGAAAGAGTCTACGACTCTACGTCCAGCAGTGGACGGCAAAAGTCTAAATGATGATGAAAACCTACATAATCTGTTTACGATGTATTAATTACCTTCTTCGAGAGGACGACCCTGTTCAACATTAGAATTTATATGAGTTAAGAAGTTAATTTAATTAATATATGCCTACATTTTGACGATGGCCTGGAGCGACAGCGGAACGACAACGGTTTATCCGACGTTTGAATACTTCGTTAGTACTGTGGAGATTTATATTCGATGGCTCATCATTTTCGTGTAATCTATAGATACTGGGAGCTCGTAATCTATAGATACTCGAAGAATACTGGAGCTCGCTTAGGATATATCTTAATATCGCTATAGGATATATCCAGTATTCTTCGTCTTCCTCTGTGAATGCGTGTCTTCATAGAAAATGGTGACTCTATATTAGCCATAAGAGAGTATTATTACGAACGAACAGAAACTATTGACAGATTTGGTTACCCTTTAAATCGAGACGAATAACAAACAATGCCAATAAAACTGTAACTAAGTTTAAACAGAATAAAAGCAAGGAATTTATAAAGGGAGACTGCGAGTTTGGCATACAGAAAAGCCGGATATTGGACATCCGTCAGGCAAAAGTCGAAAGCACATAACCTTTGAGCGGGAACTGTAACCGAATTCACTAACGAATCGTTGCATGGGTGAGAGCGTGGCCTCGTTCTCGGCTTCGACATATTGTTTTCTATAAAACATATCCTCTTTGTTTTATACCCTCACGTTTTTAACCTCAAAGAAGAGGATGAAGTGTGATCTAACCGCATTTCGCCACATTACTTTATAATAAATATTAAGTAGCTATACAAACAATTGTTTGGTATTATATATTCGGGTTTTACAATGTTATTAATGTAAGTATATTAAATTGCCCGAGTGCTTACATAAACATTGCGTTACCATTGCAATACTAATTTGTTTTTTCTTTTAAAATTGTGTCATAGGAACAGGAAGAACACGAACTTATTTACACCAAAATTATACATGTTTTTTCATTTACATGTTTTAATATATGGAGTACAAATTTCTATTCACACCTGTAAGTGAAACATGTTTCATAACTAAGTTCTAAATACCACATTTCGTTTTATTAAAAATATCCTCACTCCTTATTTTTTAAAGCCGAAATGTCATTCTATAAGGACGCTACCCAATCTCCTACTGACTTAAAATGATGGAAGTAAGTTTCCGCAATGCGGGATAATGCTATACTCACCAGGACGTAATTAGCAGGTGAGTTGCCGATTACAAATGTTATTATAAGTTACTCAGTAGAGCATTGCTATATATTTACATGATATCCCAGACGATTTTTAAGATTTCCACCGTTACATTTGACATTATAGGCTATGAATAAAAATCTTATGAATGTGTTTTGGGCTGGGATTAGGTTAGGATGTTGATAGGCAATTAATAGATAAGTAGGGAGTTCAGTCTGATACCCTAGCAGAAGTAAGCCTGAGATGGCGATGCGCACGTGTTTTGAATACCTTTGGAACTATGTTCAGTTAACAGCGAAAAGCTCATTAATCAGAAAGACATTATAAAAAATGTAATATAGAATCTCTATAAGGTATCTATTAGCTTATCAACGTCCACTGTCCGACCTAGGCTTCCTTAAGAGGATAACGCCGTAGTCAGCAAGCTCGTCAGGTACCTACTTATATTCGCGATTGCAGTTGGTTGATGTGTTACCGAGAAAAATGTTGGTGTCCGCTCTTTAGATATTCCCTTAACATATCTTTACAATACCCATTAGAAAATAACTAATAGTGATACGTCCGTATTCTGAATAGGTTATATGTGGAACTTAAACACTTAATATTTACTAAAAATTTAAAAGAGAGCCGTAATTATGATGGACGTCAAGGTTATCTTGACAGTCGGCTACGTGGTTAGACCTCTTCCGACAATAGGTATCGTACATATCTCTCTGGAACTTTACAGCGTCTTTGTCGTGACATTTAACCTCTGATTACGTGTATGGATTTTAATGATTTTATTTATTATTGTTATGAAAGGTGGATATTTTTTAATATTGTATATGTAATTTTTAATATGTATATTTAAAAGCGAGATTTTTTTTGTAAGAAATATTCGTTATTATCATCATTGCGTCGCAATCAGCGGTGCCGACCTGACGCTACCGACCATTTCTAGGGAGGTGCTCGACAGCATGTGAAACTGGAACTAATATTTCTATTCAATTTCTAAAAAAATATATCGATACCATGGATTTGAGTGCAAAAAATATGCGCGACTAAAATATCGTCCATATTTATTTCCATATATCATTATCATCATCATTTCAGCTCATATACGTTCCACTGTTGGGCTCCAGCCTCCTCCACAACAGGAGGGAAATTACCCTTAATATACCATGCTGGCCAGACATGTTGATATTAGAGTTTTGTTTAGAGTTTCCCCTCTCTTGCATAGATGTTATATACGTATTATATCCCTTAATCGTCTTTTACGAAGTCCACGGGCATTGTAGGGAGTGGTGAATTGTATTCTTACGTCGTCACCACACGGAAAATTTTAATATCTATAGTAGGTATGCTTAATGTCCAAGCTGTGAGGTGGCGGCTACGAATACTACCAACGCTTGCATTGCTCGAGGATTGTCATAAAAACGAGTAAAAATTTTTCGACCTGGGTCAACTCCATATGATGCCGTTAGATCATCGATTACATTACTAAGGAGAGTTGATGTCAGGCAGTAAAGGGAGTGTGAATGCGTGCAATGAGGTTCGGTAATACTAAAAGCATCACTAAAACCCACCACATGCAAACATCCTCAGAAAGTTGGGCTGCCGGCTCTCTCGCTCACCGAACGAAGCGCAATAACAAATTGCTACTACTCGGACGTCGATTTTCTGCGAGAGTGTGCTACTACTCCGGACGGACCGGCTCGCGGCTGTAAACAAATAATTGTCAACAGTGTGGTCCTACCAGTATTGATTTAGCAAGTACCTGCGCAAGGTCATAAGAAGGGAGAGGATACCGTCCTACCACCTCGCAATTATGATGAAGTCATAGTGTAGCATACGCTAAGTTTACGTGGTTGGTGCAAAGCAGTGACCGCTTTCTGCAAGGCAGTTATCTCAGAAGGAGACGCCGAAGCTGGTCTCTTGGTTAATATGGCATTAAGCGGATCAGATTTGGAATGGCAGGAATTCGACTGAATTACATATGTTAAAAATATGAAATAGGATGAAAATGACTTCTAATACTAGAATATCTTTTAAATAATAACTCTTGGAGGACAGGCAATTCTTCTCCAATATTATTTTTTAGATTTGTTTATATAAGGGATGCCAATAGAAACACATATTGATCGCAGTTATTGTTAGAAGTTTCCCAAGATAGTCTTTCTCTCATGGCTTCCCAAGATGATCTCCTATTAGAGATTCCTTAACCGGTTTATACGACTTTCACAAGAAAGTAAGGGTTTACTTACTCGTTAGCAGTGTTAAGAATACAATGTGCCCATTGTATTCTTGACACTGCTAACGAGTGTTATAACTATAACAACTACTAATGTTATTCAAGTACCGGATTATAAAAAGTAACATTAAATATATAGCAATAAGACAGCTACTATTTTTTTTCTTTAGAAAGTAGGTTACTCTCATTTATTATTTATTAAATATATAGTATAAGAAATTTTGTCTTAGTTCAGTTTCTATCAACGGGATTTTATC
This sequence comes from Lymantria dispar, assembly GCA_032191425.1. NCBI lineage: Eukaryota > Metazoa > Arthropoda > Insecta > Lepidoptera > Erebidae > Lymantria > Lymantria dispar. The sequence continues at coordinate 13,769,959 of CM063451.1, forward strand.
GTCAAAATAACATCATCATCTCGGCTAGTATACGTCCCACTCTTGAGCTCTCGCCTTCTCCACAATAGGAGGGAAGATTGACCCACTATATCACGCTGGTCAGACTTGTTGGCATATGGTTTCATTTCGAGTTTTTCATCTCTTGCATAAATATTATATACATATTATATCCCTTACTAGTCTTTTACAATACCCACATATAAGATGAATGTATTCGTACTCCGTCACCACAATTTACAAGATTTAGTTTTGTCAATTAGTTCAGGAAGACAAACTTACTATATTCTTTTGCTTATTTATAATCGCACGCTTATATAGTTATTAAATAAATAAAATGCTTAAGTTAATAATTCAATAAATTTGCAACGAAGGAACCGCAATCTTAGCTGTCTTCTTACACAAACTAAATGACGGCGATATTTTGTTTTCGGTCAACGTATTTCGATAGACCGCTTCCTGACATGCTATCAATCTTGCGTGGATCCCGGATTACCTGACCGATTCAACCGAACGTGATTAACGGATGCTCTTATACCCATATAAAATACTGTTGATCCATGACCATGTATTATTACACGGTCATCAGCCATTATGCCCTTGGAATCAAGTATAATCCTATCTTATCCATACGTATATAATGGCATTCTATCCTAAAATATATCTTAAATCAGTTTAAATTAATGTTTTACGATCTAGTGTGTATAAAAAATGTAATTTAATTAGATATTAGAGCATGTACGCATAAACCACACGTTCAAGGGTGCCGGGGTTTTCAAAAAACACTACGCTTGGTCAAAATTGGACCTTTACGCAATATATTAAGAGTGATGACTTAGGGGGGATTGAAATATTGTAAAAAATAGTACAGTTGTGTCGGTATATCTAAGGGAAGATTTTATTGAGACCTTATTTATTTTTAGGGTAGGCTATGGGGTGGACACACCTTGCCCAATTCGTCCGGGGTGATGGCAGGGCGGCGAGCGGCCCCTTAACCTACCGTATCCTCATTGCCATTGAACTGGCTAGCCGTAGCGATTTTTTGACCTTGGTGGCCAGCCTGGTAGGCTCCGCTTTTGGGTACTGTCCCCGTCGATACCCATCTTAATAAGGCGTGTTGGCCTCTTTGGTTTATAGTGTGAGTCTATAAAAATGATAATTGAAATGAATGACTAGGAGTGAGAGATACAAATGTGAAAATACGTGGGCGTAAAGACTAATGAAAAAGACTATCCTAACTAATATTAAATGTGCGAATATGAGTTTCTTTTTTGTTATGTTTTTACGCCTAGACCTCTAAACTGATTTTAAAAGATTTTCATCAATAAAAAGTTAAATTGTATTACCTATCAGAGAGTAACATTGGCAATATTTTATTCCCGTATTTCCATTGTAACGGGAACAATGTGGGAGTAAACACGGGCATTTCCTAGTTCAGAATATATAAATCTGGGTTATTGATCTTATCAGATTACGTGAAATGATGTGGACAAAATGGGCATAAGTGCAAAAATGAGATCAAACAGAAATATAGGGCAGATAAAAGGATGTTACGCCGATTCCAAGTAATAAGGATAAGAACACTATTATAATGTATATATGTAGTATATTGATGTTAAGATGAGTATATATGTATATAAATAGTTTGCGAGCCTGTACGAAGATAATTCGTTCTGTTTGTGGATTGATAAAATGTCGACGATTACCTAAGATGTTGAGTTTCATTAATCCTTTTAATCCCACTAATATTATAAATATGAATGTTTGTGCCCATATGGCGACGAAATAGAATACAATTATCCCCATCCCTTACTTGCCCGTGGGAGTCGTAAGAGTCGGCTACTACCAGGTGAGTGGGCAGCAGCTATCTCTTGGGAAATTTATAACGCCTAATGCGATCGCCAACCTGCCTGCCACGAGTGGTAATTATGGCACTATTCCCCCTAGTGAGGAGGTCTATGTTCAACAGTGAACGTTCTAGAACTGATGGATGGATGGATGAATGTTAATCAATCATGTGTAAACCGTTGAGCAGTTTTGGATGAGATTAGTTAGTAGATATCGTTTTCTGGATACTTTTTATATATTATTATATTGCCATGTGTAATGAGGTAAGAATGCAATTCATCACCTCCTATTTTGAGCATGGGTGTCGTAAAAGACGTAATATAGTTTTTTTTTGTTGCCAACGGTGGCAAACTAGCAAGCAGCACACCTGATGGTAAGTGAAACTGCTGCACATGGACCTTTGCAATACCAGGGGCACAGCCAGGCCGCTGCCTACTGTGAAGGAAATACTCTTTTCAAACCTCGTTTAAAGAAGGACATGTCATAGCGCACGGGAAACACAGCAGCAGGTAGTTCATTCCATATAGTGTATATAACGCAACTTTTCTTGAAAGAAAACTTAAAATAATACTCTATACCAACCCGTCTGACCACCTTTGCATAGCAGGTAAATTTTGCTCCTATTCTGGAGGGGCTTGAGCCTGGCAATGTAGTGTATACGAGCTACAATGATGATGATGATGATACTTCTCATGCCGGCAATACGTTGCCATGGGATAACAATAAAATTTTCTGTTTTTATCCAATCAAGCAAAAATCGTTGGACAGATTTAGAAAAAATTTCAATTGGTAAGTAGCTTTTTACGCGGGCGCAGCCGCGATCAGAAGTTAATCTTTAAAAATAACTTATTTAGCTCTTGAGTTATAAATAATTTGCTTAGAAATATTAAGGTATAAGATGTAATAAATTGTAATATAGTTGCTAGTAAATATTTCTATTACCACAAAACGGTAATGAATGTAGCGCGTTATTTCAGATATATCGTCGTGGCGTTCACAAAATTGCGGCTAGTTTTGTAGCAAGTCCCACATCGCGAAGGAAATAATATTTCATAGAAAATACCTTCCTGTTTACTTTTCCTTCATCTATAAGTTTTGATGTTACCGTAACGAACCGAAGTCTGTACACAATATTATTTGAAATACAAGTCATTCACAGGTTGGAGAAAATATTATTTTCACATTTGCGAATATAAACTGCCAAAACTTTTTGCAATATGTCAAAACAGATGACATATTGCGTCGACCCCAAGTAATTGGGATAAGAGCAAGATGATGATGATGATGATTTGCGAATATAAAAATGTAAAAATGATGACTTGTCAAATAAAACATAGAAGATTTATAGACTGTTATTGCTTTCCATTTTATGCATTCACATAATATTATTTTTTTTCTAATAAGATCGCAGTATTATTTCCCTTTTTCTTTTTTGGCTTACGTGGTGGTCTACGGTTAGCGCACCCGCCGCCCGGCTCCGTCCAGGGCGACAGAGGGGCGGCGCGCGGCTCCGTAACACACCCATAAAGCACATCGCCTTAGTCGTTGGGCCGACCATTGGTACAGAGTTCCTTGACTTCAGTGGTCGACTCGAATTCGACGGAATACCCCGAGGGAGTACCCTCTGCCATAGACGTCCCCCCGGGACGCCGATCGCCGTCATTAGGCTAACCTCTCCGCGGGTGCTGGCCTAAATCCTCGGTCTGGTCACCCGCGGGGTAAAGTACTAACGTACTATTACAACAAAATAAATTTGGAGGAATTTTCATCATCATATCAGATCATATACGTCCGTCTGCTAAACTCGAGCCTTCTCCACAAGAGAAGGAAAATTGACCTAATCCTCCATGCTGGTCCCATGGGTTAGTACACGATCTCAGTTTTAGTTTTCTTTCATCATAGTGGTAGGACCATACTGCTGACAGTATTCTGTCTACAGCTACGGGCTAGTCCGTCCGCGGTAGTACCACATTAATAAATTCAAATCATAACGAGACTCGGAACAAAAATTGGACAATTACACAATATATATAATATATATAATATAATAATAAATTTGGAGTTAAGCCAATAAATCTCGGTATGAAAGGCGACTTATCACTACTACTTATAATTTTATGTATACACCCACCAATTGTTATAAAACAACATTAAAACGTATTGTTTATCTAAACAAACGTATATATTAGAAAAGAAAATTTTTATTTCTGCTGGTCGATACGTGTCCGAAACCGCTTGTTAATACAAGTCCTAAGGGATTTGTTCGTAGGATTAGACATAGATTTATTGCACCTTCGTTTGTATCATAATTTTATATATCATCATCATCATCATTTCAGCCTATCGCCATCCACTGCTGGACGTAGGCCTCCCTCATGTTGCGCCACAATGAGCGGTCCTGTGCCGCCTGCATCCAACGACGCCCAGCTACTTTCACTAGGTCATCGGTCCACCTAGTGGGGGGGCGTCCTACACTGCGTCGTCCGATACGTGGTCGCCACTCGAGAACCTTTCTTCCCCAGCGGTTGTCGGTTCGTCGAGCGATGTGGCCTGCCCATTGCCACTTCAGCGTGCTAATTCTTCGTGCTATGTCGTTTACACCCGTTCTTCTGCGGTTTCCGTATTCCGGATTCTATCTCGCAGAGAAATCAAAATTTTATATATATATATCGTAATAATTTAGCTTCATCTAATAGGGTCCTATGTTAACTCAATTTATATACGTATCAACTATTATATCACTTTTGGCATGGAATGAGGCATGTAGTTTAAAATAGTTTTTAAGTATTTATATTTGCATGCTATTATTTAATGGCCAAATAGGTGATCCAATTTCAAATATTGCTTAAGACTATGTACACCCTATTATTGAGCATATAAAAATTTGAATTTGAATTTTAAAGGCTATATATAACTAGAAACTTATAACTAGAGACTCAAATTGCAATTAATCTTAGGAATTGGGAAATAAACTGCAAATGAATTCAGTTTTTTTTTTTAAATAACTATTCTTTTAAATAATTATTAGAAAAGACATTAATAATTGATATCTTTTTTTTGGGTTAATAGTTTTGAGCACTGTTGTCTCTTGTCACTTACTTTAGCAGTCAGCAGCTCTGTATATGAATGTTTACGTTAATTTAGGAGTGGATATTGTAGGCGCATGTTATTATTAAAATATTATTCACATAATATTTATAATGATTTAAAATGAACTCAATTTGAATAACAGGAATTCGTGATTCATGATTTAATATGTTAATGTTTATTGTAAATAAAACTACTTTTACGGATTATATCCCGTTTGTATTTGATTTATGATTGTCCGACGTTTCGAATATTTTATAGCATTCATGGCAGCAAATTTATTGCCAGTACAAGAAGAAAATGATTCTATATGATTCTTGTACTGGCAATAAATTTGTACCATAAATGTGGGTCATCATAACTTAATAACTGATTTTCTGTAGCGGGTAGATAATTATAAAAATCTGTAATAACGTCGACTTGTTTTGACGTCAGACATTTTAGTCTGCCCGTGACCATGAATGCTGTAAAGTATTCGAAACGTCGGGCAATCATAAATGAAATACAAACGCGATATAATCCGTAAAAGTAGTTTTATTTACAATGTGTGGTGCTCGCGTAAACATCAGATATCATTAATGTTTGTTGTTATTAAAGTTATAGAACTTTCGGGGTTTGTTTGTTAAGTGATTGTTGTCTACCATAATTGCCGTGGTAAGTTATAAAAATTGATAGAGTTGTAATCTTGTAGTGACAGTGATCCCTTTTGCTTCTAGCTGATATCGTTATTATTGATAGCACAGTTTTATTAAAAGAAGGTTTGCATTTCGGTCTCTTTAATGGTACCTACAATTAAAATCGTTGCTGCCATAACAGCATTATTTATTTTATATCATGGCATCTATAAAATATTATTTACTTCCCACGTTTGGGCTCGGGCCTCCTCCATTGTGGGAAGGAAATTGACCTACTATACTACGCTGGTCAGATGTGTTGGTATAGGGTTTTGTTTCAAGTTTTCTTTTCTTTACATAAATGTTGAGTGCATATTCTATCCCTTAGTCGTCATTTACGACACCCACGTGTAAGAAAGGCGGTGGTGAATTGTATTCCTACTCCGAAACGCCACGGAAATAAATATGCTAAAATCGATAAAATATGAAATTTTCTGTTCGGAATATTTTCATACAAGCGTAACTACACACACCCACACACGCTTAATAATTTTGAGCTGTTTCTTTGACGCACTTCATCTGTTATAATCTGTAACAGACCTATTTTATATATTTATTTATGCGATAAAATTTAAACGAGATAAGTAGATTCGCGAAAAGAACTAAGATCGATGTACGATGTAATTTGAAATGAATCCGCTCTTTTTTTTTTTTTTTTGTGGGTGGGCTGCGGTCGGCGCGCCTCCGCACCACTCCGTCCGGGGCGACAGAGGGGCTTAAGCACGCAACTCACGCAACCCACCTGAAAACCACCTCGCCTTCGTCATTGAGCCGACCACCGTAGCAGGTTTACTTGTCGTCTGTGGTCGGCCCGACGGAATACCCCTACGTGGGGTACCCTCCCATCGACCGACGTCCCCTCGGGGAGGACGTCGGTCTTTCCTCACGCGGTCGGCCTCTCGGCGGGTGACGGACTAATCCCCGGTCACGTCACCCGCAGCCTCGGCTAGGGCGGCATGAGGCGCAGATAGTTGCGCCTACGCCGCCCCAGTTGCTGGCGGCGGATCTCCTCATTGAGGCTGCGCTCCTCACGCAGACGATCCGCCGCCTCCTTCTGCGAGATCACTGTCTCGCAGAAGGCTGCGACCGCGTCCCAATTCCCGACGCTGTCGACCATCGCCCTAGCGATGGCCGGCAGCGTCAGGTCGGCACCGATGATTGCGACGAGTTCACGGCGCCGCACTGCCCAAGCCGCGTAGGCCTCGAGCGTGTGGCGCACCGTGTCCTCGTCGCAATCGCAGTGGTGGCAGGACGGTGTACTCTCCCTCCTTACGACCTTGTGCAGGTATTTGGCGAAGTTCCCATGCCCCGTCAACACCTGCACTAGTCGGAAGGAGAGCACCCCGTGCCGCCTTTCCAACCACTGCATCAGCACCGGCCGGAAGGCCTCCACGGTTCGCACCCCGAACCGAGGCCTCTCCAGCCGGACTGCCCAACGGGCAATGACGTCTCGGCGGGCGTCGACGCGCCAGGCGGTGAGTTCCCTTAACGAGATCTCACCGCCCGCCGCTCGCATCCCCGTCACCCGCCGATACAATTCGGCGAGCATCTCCGCCTCCAGGTCCCACGGGGGAGTCTCGACCAATAAGCACGCTGCCTCCGTCGCCACCGTGCGGTATCCGCGGATGACCCTGACCGCCATGACCCTATGTGGTCGCCACAGAAGGGCCCTAAGTCGGACGGTCAAGGACCCCGCCCACACCGGTGCGCCGTACAGGGCCATCGACCGGATGACCCCCGTGTACAGCCGTCGGCACGTAGCGCTTGGTCCGCCCACGTTCGACATAAGCCACGATAGGGCGGACGCGATAGCGAGCCTGCGGAAATGCTTCCGAAACCACCATTGCCCGTCGAGCACCAGGCCCAAGTACCTCATATGGGCCCGGATGCTGATGTCAACCGAGTGGACGGTGATCGAGACGCTGATGGGAGGGCTCATACGGCGCCCATGGAACAAGAGGGCCTCCTTCTTGTCCAGGGTGACCCTCAACCCCAGCGCCTCGATCCGCCTGACGACCTCTTCGGTGCCATAGGTCGCCAGGCTTACCGCCTCTTCTAGCGTCCCACCGCGGGCTGTGACGAGCGTGTCGTCGGCGTAACAAATCACGCCCAGCCCGGGCGGGAGGCTCCCCCGCAACGCCCAGTCATAGCCGATGTTCCACAGGGTGGGTCCGAGGACCGACCCCTGTGGGACACCGCACGTCATGGGCGTTCGCACAACGTCCCCTGCTCAGTTGGTACAGAGGACGCTGCGCCCCACCAAATAGTCTGCCACTAGCCGCCTCAGGTAAGCTGGCACTCCGTGATACCGGAGCGCCTCCCTGATGCAGCTGAATGGCAGACTATTGAATGAGTTGGCGATGTCTAGGGACACCGGTGACGGCCTCAGTCGCCACGGCCCTCAGGCGCAACAGAGCCGCGATCGTCGAACGACCCCTCCTAAACCCAAACTGGGCGTCCGACAGATCGGGCCCCGTGCCGACGAGGTGCCGCTCGATGCGGGCAGCTACCACCCTCTCCAGTAAATTAATCCGCTCAACTGACAAGGGCGATCCGCATTCCTCGCCGAAATGATGTTGGGGTGAACTAGATGGACTGATAAAATTTATAAATAATTATCATCATCATCATTCTGCCTCCTGCCGTGCGCTTCTGGAAGTAGGATTCTCTCATGTTTTTCGCTACAGTGCGGTCCTCTGCCACCTGTAACCAACGGCTGCATTAAAAAATATGTAGGTCACAGTCAAAAACGTTTCATACAGTTTATACTAAGCACAATTAATAAATACATTTGTTTGAACTACTGAATTTGTGATGATTACCTTTATAGGTACCATTACATTGATTTGAACGATGTATGGTGACAGAGTAAGAATACAATTCACCACTCCCAATCTTGCCCATGGATGTTATAAAAGATGACTAAGGGATATAATATCACCTAATATCAGTGCAACAGAAGGAAATATCGAAATGAAACCCTATACCAACATGTCTGATCAACATGGTATAGTAGGTCAAATTCCCTCCCATTGTGGAGGAGGCCTGAGCCCAACAGTGGGACGTACGTGGGCTACGATAATGACGATGATGAACGATATCCAATAATTTCATCATCATCACACATCATATCTCATATCCGTCCTACTGCTGGACAGGAGTCTTCTCCACAATGGGAGGGAAGTGAACTCGATAAACGCACGCTGCTCAAACGTATTGGTATAAGGTTTGATTTTGAGTTTTCTCCTCTTGCATTATATGCAAATTATAACCCCTTAGTCATCTTTTAAAACACCCACGGGATGGCCAATAGAATTCTTACGCCGTCACTATACGGAAGCCCAACGATTTAATCTAATAAATTATTTTCCGTATCGTGACGAAGTAAGAGAATACACTTCACCACTCCCTACCTTGCCCAAGGGTGTCGCAAAAGACGAAAAAATCGGTCAAGTACGAGTCGGACTCGCGCACGAAGGGTTCCGTATCATTGACTAGGTAAATAAGAGTCTACCTGTTGCCATTATCGATATCGAGCAAAAAAGGGCACAAAAATCGGGTTTGTTGTATGGGCTCTCAAATATTTATTTTATTTTTAGTATTTGTTGTTATAGTGGCAACAGAAATCCATAACTTGTAAAAATTTCAACTGTTTAGCTATCGCGGTTCTTGAGATACAGCCTGGTGACAGACAGTCGGACGGACAGACGGACGGACAGACAGCGAAGTCTTGGTAATAGGGTCCCGTTTTTACCCTTTGGGTACGGAACCCTAAAAAGGTATATATTGTGCATATGAAAACTATTCAAGAAAAGGAAAATTCAAAATAAAACCCTATACTAACCTGTCTGACTAGCTTGATATATAGGTAGTAAGTCAATTATCAATCCATTTCGGAGGAGGCTCGAGACCAGCAGTGGGAGTTGTGATATTGATCATGCTGACGATATTATGATAATAATAATAAATAAAAAAAAAACTGATAATATTCATTCAATAGTCAGCAATAATAATATGTAAAATTTAAATACAAAGTAGTACTACTGATATAAAAATACATGATTTAAAATTTAAAAGGTAAATGAAAAATTTGATCTTACTCGTTAAAGACGTTGCCGAAATATAAAAGAAATATAGAAAATTGAAGTGTTTTTTAGTAATACAACTTACGTCACAGTCATATTTTTGAATGTTTATAATTATTTTGATTACGTATTGTTTTGCGAGGGAGTGGACTGTACAAGTTCAAATCATGTTATTTATTATATAAAAGTGACGTGACCTTGTCTTGTTGATGACACAATAGATAAAAAACTAAAGATAAAACTTATAAATTCAATTATTTACTTAATATTGGTCTCAATTGTCGTACAGTTTTGTAACAATCATGTCGGTAAAAGTTCCTCTTGTTAAGTTTAATAACGGTCTCAGCTATCCTATTTTGGGGCTCGGGACATGGCTGGTAAGATATTTTGATATACTTTAATTAAAAAGCGTGGTAATGCTGCCAGTCTTGTGGGTACATTATCAATGGATAGAGGAGAATTTTTTGAAGAATTGTTTTTTTTTTAGACTAGGAATGTTAGCCAAAGATATTTTTTATAATCTTATGCAGACTAGCTGATTTCCCGCGTTTTTATTTCATTTATTCTATATTGTATATATGTAAATGCTTAAATTCTGTTTTCTTATTTTATTTTATTTTATAAAAAAAAACCTGCAAATATTTGGTTTTATATTATAAAATGAAACATATGAAATAGTAATAATTTGTGAATGTGTTAAAAATAAAAACTAATAGTAATTTGTAAGATGATAGGATACTTTTTATATCATTACTTTATTATGGGATTTCTACTGTATTTTATAGGTATTAAGCATTATATTTTCGAGTTTCTTTGACCTGCATGCATCATTTTGTGTCCACACTCATATACCACGCTATCCTGATGGTGTAAGTGCTATTGATCTCTCAGAGCTGTTCTATGAGGCCACAGGTTCTCTTTTTTTCCACCTAGGCGTCTTACAACATTTAAGGAAAAGTGCTGGTGATTTGTCTTCCTAATCAATCAGCATTTATTAAGGTTTCAAATATAATTTATTGCCATTATTATTTCCAGTCGAATCATGGTGAAGTGACCAAAGCGGTAAAGGATGCTATCAATATAGGGTACCGACATATAGATTGTGCCCATCTATACTATAACGAGACGGAAGTGGGACAAGCGATCAAGGAGAAAATTGAAGAGGGCGTAGTAAAAAGGTAGGCAATATAGCTATGCTATTATACGCGTATTATTCTACTGTATAAGTTATTTATTTTTCTATTTTTTAAACGCCAAGTAGCACTGAAGTATATCCTTATATCGTGAGAGACTTTCTAAGCATGAAATAACATAAAGTATATAATAACATGCAAATTACTATCAGACTCGAAATTATTTGTTCGGAATAGACCATCGTGCAGTGAATTGCCGTGCACAGGAATCCAGTTAGTTACTACACAAAGGATAACCTTTGTGTAGTAACTGGATCCACTGTCCTATATATGGCCTGAAATAAAAAGTTTGTCTTTTAAATATGGTTAAAATCTTGCCCGTTGATGTCGTAAAAGACGACTAAGGGATATAATATGCACATAAGATCTGTGTAAGAGAAGAAAAACTCGGAATGAAACCCTATACCAACATGTCTCACCAACATGGTATTGTAGGTCAGATTACCTCCCATTGTGGAGGAGGCCCTAGCCCAACAGTGGGACGTATGTGGGCTACAATAATGATGATGATGATTAAATCTGAATCGTAACGGTCTCGAGTTTACGAGATGCACGCGTGGCCACTCTCGGCACTGAGAAGATGGTCAAGCGAATCGAAGTGTTGATGCTTTGACTGGGCCTATATAAGACGGTGGTTCACTAATTTCATTGGCACCGCAACAGTTTACCAGCCGGCGCCTCGATCACCCTCACTTTGGTTCCTATTAGCATTAGGGTAGATATGAAATTACTGAATGTGGTGCTCGAGGGATGAAAGTGGTTTCGGGAGCACATTCGCCAATTTATTACGAGACCTGTCAACGCGGTATCCGTCCTATTTTGGTCTATAATGAATGTGGGCGGACTCAGCGTTATGTACCGATTGCTGTACGCAGGTGTGGTTTTGTTGATGGGTCTGTACAATGAACTTATATATGCGGTGATCATTACTGTCTTGTGGCGACCACAGGGAGCCAGGCGATATTCTGATCACAGAGGCCATTAAGGCAGCATACCTGTTGCCTGTAACGCCGCCGTGGGACTTGGAGGCGGAGATGCTCGCCAGAATTTATCGACGAATGTGGTAAGAGCACGTAACAGTGTCTGATGCTGGCCTTAGTCGTCGTCGTAGGTGGACGGACCGGGGATTAGTCTGTCATCTACCGAGAGGCGGACTTAATGAGGGCGACGTCCCGGCACTTTGCCTTGCTTGCTTGATGATACCTGAAAGTGTAACCCGTCGGGCGTAACAACGATGTCAAGGAACCGGTGCCGGTGGTCAGTTCAAATGGCGTTGGGGAGGTAATACATATGGGTAGACAGGTTATGGGCCCCCATTCTACCCTTCTGTGGCCCTAGACGGTGTGAGCGGGGTGTATCTAGTCAATAACCTGACAAAAATATTGTCTTATCATCTTTGATACGTAGTAGGTATACTTTATTATGTAACGTCGAATGGGAGCTGAGGTTATCTATGGGATAGTCAGTGCGTAACGGCGTGTTAAATCGCGCCAAGGCTACCAAGTATAAGCAAAGATATATTGTTATTTTTCCATAGGCATATTTACAACATATATTTTACAGAGTTTTATCACATACATTTTTAAAACAAGCAATTTATTATTCCCTTTTTTATACATACCTATATGTTTTATGTTTATTGACTTTACGCACAAAGACATTATCGTTAAATTAACGCTGTTTGCAAATCTTACAATAACCATTAAGCAACATACTCGTGTTCATAAAATTATATTATCCTTTTGCCGTATTACAGGGAGGATCTTTATGTAACATCAAAGATATGGAATACATATCACAGATCGGATCTAGTCGAGGGTGCTTTAAAAACCACGTTGTCTGATTTGGGATTGGATTATTTGGATTTGTATCTCATACATTGGCCAATGGCTTATAAGGTAAGAAATAATATTATCAAGATTTATGCTCGTTTTTACGCAAGACATCTAAATATTAGGTAGCGGCTAAGGCTATTTAAAAACTTCAATAATATAGATATATGAAATGACAGATGACATCAATGTATCGTAGGCCTTAGATATGACCTAAAAATAGGTATCGTTGATGGAATTGGGCATTAGTTGCTAACCGTGAAATTTAATTCTTTGTTTTATATTTGGCTTTGGTGGCGGACGAGCAAAAAACCCATCTGATTGTAAATGCTAACTGCCGCTTGTGGACCTTTGTAATATCATTGGCCAAGTCACGTTGTCAAGTCAAATTGTTCGAAATATCAGGCAAGTAAAAGTTGAATATGAATACCCACGCCGTAAAAGCCGTTCAACAAATATAATTTCAAAATTATAATATTAACTGCCATCGCCAACCAGCTTGCCAAGCATGGAGATTGCTATATTATATTGCACCATTAGAAGCCGATCTCCAGGAGTGAACGTTGATGTGCTGATGATGATGGATAATAGATATTAACACTAAGTAATATGTAATTAGGTACATTTGTTTATATTTAATTTTTTTAATTGTCTAATAGTGGCAATATCACAATTAATAAAAGTATTTTTAATAGGAAGGAGATAATCCTTTTCCTTTAGATGCGAATGGTTTGGCAATTCCTTCTGACGCTGACTACGTGGACACTTGGAAGGCAATGGAAAAACTAGTCGAAAAAGGTCTTGTAAAAAGCATTGGTGTCAGTAACTTCAATTCCATACAACTGAAACGAATTTTGAACGTCGCCAAGATTAAGCCAGTGACTAATCAGGTGAGATTAAAAATCAGCATCATCGTTTCAGCTTATATACATCTCACTGTTGCTACTATATCACGCTGGTCAGACGTATTTTATTGGTTTGTATTTCGAGTTTTTTTTCTCTTGCATAGATGTTATATGCATATTTAATCCCTTATTCGTCTTTTATTATACTCACTAGTAAGATAAAAGGTGGCGACTAGTATTCCTACTCGTCACCATACGGAAAGATCAACACACGGACGATCAAAACACTTAATTATATACATAAATAAGTCCTGTACCAACCAATCTGACCAGTAGAGCGTGGCAAGTAGGCCAATTTTCTTTCCACTATCAAGAAGGTCTAAGCCGAGCGTTGAGACGTATTCGAGCTAAGATGAGACAGTAGTAACATGAATATGTTAGAGTAATATATTAGTAATTGAAATAAAAGTCTCACACATAATGCTACTCGCTGCGACAATTCTGTTTCCATCCAGTTACGCAATTTTATTTGTATGGGGCTAGCTAGAATTATATACTACTAAGTATATAGTTCAGTTATTACGCATTTACATAGGGATGGGATTTGTTATGTTAATTCAAGATTGTATACATATGTGTTCGTGGGGAGGTGTCTGGGAGACGCTACGTTGCCACTGAGAGGCCTGTATTCAAATTTTGCCTTTCGGAGTTGGCTCTGTATTAAATGGAAAATTGGATAATTGTTGCTTGCTCTAACAAGGAAAGCATCGTGAGAAATTTGTAAGCCTAAGAGTTTATAAAGAAACTAGCAATAAAAACAACGCCCTCCATCCCCCGTCTTCGCTTCGGTTTCAGGCGCCTTCCCACATAGTTCCCGTTCCCGTGGGCATACCGGGATAAAATGTAGCCTATGTTACTCCCTGATGTTATAGCTTTCCATTGGTGAAAGAATTTTTGAAATCGGTTCAGTGGTTTAAGCGTGAAAGCGTAACAAACAAACAAACTTACTTTCGCATTTATAATCATCATTCATCATTCCAGCTCATATACGTCCCACTGTTGGGCTCAAGCCTCCTCCATCATAGGAGGGAAATTGACCTTACTATACTATGCTGGTCAGACAGATTGGTATAGGGTTTCATTTCGAGTTTTCCTTCTCTTTTTTTTCTTTATAATATTAGTAAGAAAGTGTACCAGAAAATTTGAAGCATTTGGGCATTGGAGAGCATGTTGAGACTTTAGACTGTCAAAAACTGTGAATTTAGTTTATATACGTTACATAATCAACCTGTTTTTTCTTATTCTCAACTTATAGCTGTTCCATTGCTTATATATATATATTTTTTATTGCTAACGGTGGCAAACGAGCAAACAGTACACCTGATGGTAAGTGTTGCTGCCGCTCATGGATCTTTACAAGGCCGTTGCCTACCGCGAAGAAAGCGAAGGGAGTGTGAATGCGTGCGTTGAGGCTCGGTGATACCAAGGGCACCACCAAAACCCTCCACACGCAATCACCCTCAGAAAGTTGGGCTTCCGGCTCTCTCGCTCACCGAACGAAGCGCAGTAACAAATTGCTACTACTCAGACGTCGATTTTCTGCGAGAGCATGGTACTGCCCCGGACGGACCGGCCCGCGGCTGTAGACAGATAACTGTCGACAGTGTGGTCCTACCACTCCTATATATACTTTATCTTAGGTCATGTATGTCCCACTGGGTGGCTTCAAGCCTTCTCTACGATGGAAGGGAAACTTAATCTATCTATACTTAATATATTCTTAAGATAGAAATAATAAATTATTAATCGAGGGGTGATTTGTGACACCTAACTCTTATAAACTTTATATAAAACAAGTTTTTGAAGTTATACTTCTTTAGGCGCGTTATGAAAAAATGATGAGAGTGAAATTTTAATTATGTGACACAAAATTAACAGTATGAAGTTGTCTGCTTAACCGCTCATTAAGTCTCGAAAAAAAAGCTACCAACAAAATAGAAATTGAACCTCGATATTAGTCGCGCATGTTGGTACACTCGTCACCTCTGATCAGTTTTTTTTCTTTTTTTTTCTTTTTTTTTTATTTTTTTCTTTTTTTTTCTTTTTTTTTATTTTCTTTTAATTTTTTTTATTATTTTTTTCTTTTTTTTTATTTTTTTTTCTTTTTTTTAAATTTTTTTTTTAATTTTTTTTTATTTAGATTATTCTCTAAATTTGGTTTTTAACAATTATATATATATATATATATATATTTTAATGATGCTTCTCACGCGCGTACATAAGTACGCGCACCCATTTTTTTATTTTTTTTTCTATTTTTTTTCTTTTTATTTATTTTTTTATATATTTTTTTCTTTTTTTTATTTTTTTTACTTTTTTTCTTTTTTTTTATTTTTCTTTTTTATTTTTTTTTATTTACATTATTCTCTAAATTTGGTTTTTAATAATTATATATATATATATATTTTAATGATGCTTCTCACGCGCGTACGTACGCGCACCCATTTTTTTATTTACTTATTTTTTTTTTCCTTTTATATATTTTCTTTATAATTTTTTTATTTTTTTTTTACTTTTTTTTTCTTTTTTTTATTATTTTTTTTTTATTTTTTTTTTTATTTACATTATTCTCTAAATTTGGTTTTTAATCATTATATATATATATATTTTAATGATGCCAAAGAAGTATAACTTCTCACGCGCGTACATAAGTACACGCACCCATTTTTTTAACATTAATTTTATTGTGCAAAACAGGTGGAGTGTCACCCATATCTGAACCAGTCAAAGCTTTTTGAATTCTGTAAAGCAAATGATATTACTTTAACTGCATACACGCCTCTTGGGAATCCAAAACGTCCTTGGGCGGAATCTAGCGACCCAATTTTGTTGGATGATCCATTAATAACGTCTATGGCGAAAAGGCTAAAGAAAACACCCGCACAAATTTTGATCAGGTGAGTAATCGTTATAATTTTAGTACGTTGACGGCTAAACGATTTAAGTGGGCGAAAAACCGTTTCTTTGTTTTTTTTTTTTTTGGGTGGGCACACACGCGGTCCATTCCGGCCGGGGCAACGGAAGGACTGCCACGTTGCCTTCGTCGTTGGGCCGACCATCGGAGCAGGGTGACCTGTCGTCAGTGGTCGGCCCGACAAATAAAACCTTATACCAATACGTCTGACCAGTGTGGTATAGTTGGTTAATTTCTCTCTCATTGTGGAGGAGGCTCGAGCCCAACAGTGGGACGTATATTAGTTGTGATGATGATGATGTTCCACTTATGATATGGGATTATTATTGTGTGAATATATAATCTTTTCACATAAGCTCCATTATTGGCCTCGGACGCCTCCATAATGGGAGGGAAATTGACCTACTATACCGCGCTGGTCAGACGTGTTGGTATAGAGTTTTATGTCAAGGATTCCTTTTCTTGCATAGATGTTATCTACTCATTATATCCCTTAGTTATCTTTTACGATACCCACTTCGTGTATTTAAAAATATACATATTTCAAAATAGTGTGGTGCCATTTTTTAAATGGATGAAAATATAAAAATTATTTACGTCCAAGCCTTTTTTATTTACTACACTTGGAACGCAAAAGTATATTAATAAAATTTATATCCGTAGATACTATAATGGTTGGTGTCGTAAACAAATGTAATAATCTTAAATTATACCTAAATATATTTTTGTAGAGAGAGTCTTATCTGTATAAATCGTTATTGTACGTTAAGAGTTTCTTGACAACGTAATAAGAAACCTCTTGGTCGTCAAACGGAAAACTAATACGTTCATACTCAAAAGAAAAAGATCAAATCTTTTCAATAAAGGAAATCTATACGTCAGAAACAAACTTTACCAGGATCTTTGATGGCTTTTGAACAAATTTAAGACGTCAAAACATCACATTCACCGACGATAATTGTGTTTTCATATTTTCTTTCAACGATTTCTATTATATCGTTATGTTGGTTATCCTGTTTGTTTTATTATTAACGTATTTAAAATAACTATTTTATGTGTATGTATTATTTGTGATAATATAATGCTAATTTTATATTATAAGTAAAAGGCCCGTGAGAATAATTCGTACAGTTAGCAAAGGAGTTATTGCGTATGTCATTGCTAGGTTATAATTATAACCTTGGCAAATGTCACACATTTTTTTTTTTGGTTTTGGTTTGCTGGTCAGACGTGTTGGTATATGGTTTTGTTTCAAGTTTTCCTTCTCTTAGCAGAATATATCCTTATCAAAATATCAATAACAATGACATTCTTAGTGTGACATACGAAAAAAAATCAAGTGTTTTTTATAAAAAAAATATTTTTAAATATTTACAAGTATCGGAAAATAATTGAGTTATATAAAGGCTGGAACATCCACGTGTGTGTGATAGTCTGTAGTCGACTTTTAAATTTCATTACATATTTACTTCATCAAGAAATAGGTTATATACATTGATGGCAATAGTATTAGTAATATGTTTAAAAAAATCGCATAATTAGTAATTTGTGTAAAATAGCTATAGCGAGCTGAAGCTGTTTCTACATTTCAGAATAATGCTTTGCCTTTTATATAACTTAATTTTTTAAATGACAATATATATTGATGCAGTATCTGTGTTGTGATGGAATAAGAATATAATTTACCAGCCCTTCTCTTACCTGTAGGTCTAATAATAATCTATATATATAAAAGAAATGCTGTGTGGTAGCGGCTTCGAATACTACCAACCCTTGCTTTGCTCGTGGGTGTCGTAAAAGACGACTAAGAGCCCTAGATTGACCCGGACCAACTCTATCTGGTACCATTTGGGTCAACGATTACATTCCCAAGGAGGGTTGACGTCAGGCAGGCGGCCGGTCATAAAAGTCATTGCCGAAACTTTTTGCAATATATCAAAACAGATGACATATTGCGTTGACCCCAAGTGTTTGGGATAAGAGCAAGATGATGATATATAAAAGAAAGTCGTGTTAGTTACAAGGGCGTACCCAGGATTTCAGATAGGAGGGGGCAGCTCATATGATGGTCATGACAAAAAAGCATGAAAATTGACTTTTATTATATATATATATATATATATATATATATATATTAAATTAACAGTAATCTTCTCGGATTTGCCGAAAATTTGTCTATGACAGTCTTTTGAATAAACTCACTGTTTTCTTTTAAATAATTGCGATGTACGCTCATCAGACATAAACCTGTAAGCCTTTCTTCACCCATGGTGCTACTAAGCCACGATTTAACTCTTTGAAGCGTACTGAAGGACCGTTCTACGGTCGCCGTGGTGCATGGGATAGTGCTTAAAATAATCAATGCCTTTCTGGCAGCAGGGTAAAAAATGTTGGCTTCGTTGAACAGATCAACTACTTCTATGTCCCTTAATTGATTATCTGATAAAGCATTCTTCATCCATAAATTATGCCAAAGGTTCAGTTCTCCGGTGATATCCAGGTTATAAAATTCTTGGAATGATTCTGCGTTCTTGTGTAAGTCTGTAATGCTGGTTTTGGTCATATACAAGGGATGTAGCTTACTTAAAGCAAACGCCGGAGTATTTTCTTGGAAGAATCGAATATTCAACGATGAAATGAGTAAATCAATGGATGGTATTATCAGGGAACGCCGCCAATATTCATTATCATTGTCTGATGGCGGGTTACTTCTATGTGTTTGCTTGTGAGCAAGACGTGGAACCGAAATTTCTATGTTCAAATCCATTGCAACAGATCGCGCTTTTTGAAGCATTTCATTACTTATTTTATCAGGAAACTCGCGGTCATTTCTGAGAATGTCCTTGATATTTTTGATGTGTTCCCCCACCGAGATCAGATCGATCGATTTAGCCTGCAGTGCGTTAACTACTGGTTCTAAAACTGCTGAATATTTGGCTATTGTTTGTAGAGCAATAATAAACACTGGTTTTGTAACGGCTGAATGCAACTGATATGCAGATTTTCTGGTGGCATAATTTCCCTCTACAGATAACGTTTCTAGAGATTTCATAAGCTTTGGGAAATGTTGAGAAAACTTTGTGATTGATTTATATTTTTCGGACCATCTCGTCTCACACAATCGTGATAGGTTTGGAGCGTAGTTTCGACGAGTAGTCGATTCCCTGAAAAACGTTATAACATCCTTTACAGTGGCGACAGTATTTCTAATTTCTGGTACTGCGTTCGCATCATTCACAACAAGGTTGAGTTTGTGACTTGAGCAATGAAAATATAAAACACGAGGATATTTTTTTTCTCAAAATGGCTTGTACGCCACCCTCTTTCCCTGCCATTGTAGAACAGCCATCGAATCCAAACCCTACGCAATCTTCGGTTGGGAGATTAGAACAAATCAAGAAATTGTCAATTGCTTCGGCAATTGCTGAAGCATTTTGTGCTTTTAGTTCAACGAACCCTACAAATTCTTCTCTGATTCTCCTTTTGCTTTCGTCGTAGAACCGCACGCCTATTGATAGCTGTTCTTTCCCAGCTACGTCTGCTGTTTCATCAGCTAAAACTGTGTAAGCCACGGTCTTCTGAACCTCACTTATTATATTCTCCTTAATAACTTCGCCACATAAATTAATCAATTCGTTTTGTATTTTTGGCGACGTGTAAACTGCATTGCGACGGCCCTTTTCCAGGTGACTCTTTAATTTGTCGTCCCCTGAATTGATTTTCAACTTTAACAAATCTAATAAAACACCCTCATCTGCTTGTTTTCCCCTAAGAGGCATACCATGTGTACCGCAAAATACTATACAAGAAATAATTGATGACAATATTTGTCTGTTTTCATCGATTGCTTTTTGGTGTCCACTTTGCAGTTGAATGTCCTACAGGAACATTTTCAAGAAAATTTTTTGCAGCATTTGTCGCTGTTAGGTGAAGGTTAGTCGTTGCATGCTTTCGGCAGTCTTCATGCATATTTTTGAACTTTATATATGGCCTGACCATAAATGATCCCAAAATTTCTTTCACAGTGCTGATGGGCGGAGTGAACAAAACACAATGCTTACAAAGAGCGCCTTTTAGTCGCTTGGAATATACTAGCCATGGTGCATATTGATCCAACCAAGCATGATTAAATTTTCTTTTCAAATGGCTTGCATCACTTTCAAAATCATAATTTCTGGGCGGGATTCAAGGATTTTGTAACAACTCCCTCTTCTTTTCCGTCGATAGCTGAGTAGCCAACCCAACATAACGACCCAGATCATTTTCATGATAGCCATCGTCCACTATAATTTCAGGATCGACGTTGACGCCATAAGTTAGTTGGGATGTCGATGGAGAAGAATAGTCGGCAACAGATATATTTACAGGTTCTGCTGGAGAATGTGACGCTTGTCCAATGTTAGCATGCAATGATCTTGGCGTTACATGAGTTTTATCACGGTTGTCATTTTCATCGCTTCCACTGCTACTTTCCCGACCTTTTTTCTTTTTTCGCGTGTTGTCCCTAAAAAAAGGATACACAAACATAATTACTCTTACGGTGTTTAGGCATAGAACGAAAAAAAAAATTAATATACCACGTTTTTAAAACGGACTAAAAAGTATAAAATAATATTTTCTAATGCCATATAAATTGACCTACTTAAGCATTTTTAATTTATAACAGTTACAGAAATTCTTGACAAATTTAAAACGAAAAACGTAGGGCGCATGAAATAGATAGATACCTAAGTTGGGCAGACTGGCTGGAGAGGCCCCGGTACGATGTTCGGGTCGTCAAGGCATTCCGGCTGGTGCTCATGGAGTGGTGAGGTCGGCGGCACGGGTTGCTTTCTTTCCGATTGGTGTAGGTAGTGACGACGCACGGTTGCTTCGCCAATACCTGCACACGGTAGTGAGGAGGGAGAGCACATCGTTCTGCCAACGTTGCGATTGCGACGAGGATCCATCAGCCCAATGGCGAAGGGGAGGGAATACAGTTGGTTATGAGGCCTGCGCCATCTTTTCATCCCCCCCCGGAAGAAATAGATGGAGTGTGCGCTGGCCCAAAAAACAACCCAACCCAAAAAAAAGCTTCACAGTGAAACCGTCAACGGTTTGTTGCATACCAAACTAAGTATGACTGACTCGATTTTAGAACCCGACAGACAAATGTTGAGTGCAGCTAAAAAACTTAAGCCCAATGCTTCAGCTTCAACATCAGCATCATATTGTTCACCATCTACTTCTTCCATAGATTACAATGAATTCTTTTTATGATTACATGTCTAATAACTCTGATTAATAGATGAGAATAAAAATAAAAATCAAACCATCATGATAGTGGAAACACTGTTTCGTATATAGTTAAGTATAGATTCTTTTGACACGAATGTCAAAATCATTTAGCGCTTTTATATTTTTTACTGTGTTATATTAAATAATTTTGCTGATATTTTATGTACCTAATGCGGACAAAATGTTGAAAATAGTGAATAGGATATAATAGTAAATTGCGTGCATTTTTATATTCTGCCAAAATTCCCAGAGGTACCATGGATTGGTTTCAGCACCTAATCCATGGTAACGACTAAGACTAAAAGACGAAGACTAAAGACGTGAAGAATATATATTATAACTGGTCACTGGCACCAATAGCTAATAATTGTAGCTTATTGCCATTACTCAAGAATAAGAAGAAGTGTGGTTGAAAATTTGAAAATTATAATTTTGTCAGATATCAATAATCAGTAATTTGTATTCTCTTTGAATCATTATTAACAATGCCGCGACCAAGACGATCGAATCTTTCCGGACAAAGCTGTAATGGTTCTTCCAGAGACTATATACTCGGCAATTTAGAAAATATATTTACGAAAAAAATTATGGCGGTACGAAGTTCGCCAGGTCAGCTAGTTTAAAATAAAACCGTATACCTGTTTTTTTTTGTGGTGGGCTACGGTCAGCGCACTCGCAGCCCGGCTCCGATAGCAGGTTGCCTTCGTCGTTGAGCCGAGCACCGGCGCAGAGTTCCTTGTTCTCAGTGGTCGGCCCGACGGAATACCCTGAGGGAGTACCTTGTTCCATCGATATACCCTTCCCGGGACGTCGATCACCGTCGCGAGGTCAGTCTCTCTGCGGAAATCGTATACCTGTGGAGGTGATTTGAGTCCAGCAGTGGGATGCATATAAGCCAACATGAAAATTGATGCAGTATTATGAAGGATATTCCATACAGACAAAAAACAGCTTCAAAATATGATGTAGAATATGAATATCTAGACCTTTTTATCTATTTATATAAAGGATAATAATAAGAATTAAATCCCTGCCTCGTGGGAGACTTTACAAGCCTTTATGAATAAAAATTATAATCAGACTCAAAATGACTATTTGCTGAGAACGGTTATTCCATAATCAAACGATCTCTAAACAAGGTCTGATATAATTTTTCGCTAAGTTGACTCGTTTAAATGTTGTTTAAAAGTTAAACTTCTACTTTTGAAGTTGGGTATTATGACTTCTACAATTTTCAAATCTTTTTCTACATATTCGTTCAATAAAAACGAGAAACGAAAAGTTTTAAGTATTTGAGTAATTCTATTCATCCATCTCAGATCATAGAGGACACACTGCTGCTATATTGACTTTTCCACGTTTTGTATATATGTTATATGCATATCATATATCTAATACCTATACCTAACCTAACCTATTTATAAAGGGGGTTACCTTTTCTATGACACCCGTAGGTAAGAGAGGCGTGGTAAATTGTATTCTTACTCTGTCATTATACGGAAAGCTGTTTGAGCTGTTATTTGTAATGAATTGGAAAAGAAAGTACCCATCAGCCTAAAGTGGGTAGGCAATCGTAGTTGGTGTTATGAATTTACTAGGAGATTCAGCATCATGATCATCTGAGCCCATATACGTCTCACTGTTGGGCTCGAGCCTCCTCCACTATGGGAGAATGAACAAATAATGAATGAATAAATAATGATGAATAATAATGATGAATGAATCAGAACTATGGGTGGTGAATCAGAAAGTCAGACGGGTTTGTTTAATGGTTTTATTTCGAGATTTCCGTCTCTTGCATAGATGTTAAATGTAAAATATATCCCTTAGTCGTCTTTTACGACACCCAAGGGTAAGGTACCAATACACTATGAGATTACTGCTATGCATTCGCCTGGTAATCTCCCCTCGGCTGGTTTTTAAGACTCTCCAAGGTTTCTTTTAAAGGTTCCCTTAAGGAATCTTGAAATATTGTATTAATTACGTGAGAGACAAAAAAAAATGTTAGCTTTACTAAATCGGTTATTGCGGTATCTATGAACAAGGATGAGAATAGTACAATAATCTGAACGTGTCTGTATATGCTAAAATGGCTTTACATCGAACGGCTAATTTCATCTGATGCTCTCAAAAATTACATTCCCAAAAGAGGGCTGACATCAGGCAGGCGGCCGATCGTAAAACTGTTGCTAATAACTTTGTTTTTATTACCGATAGTGGCAAACGAGCAAGCAGCACACCTGACCTTTACAATACCAGGGGCATAGTTAGGCCGTCATAGAGAATTTTCTTCACGGTAGGCGTGAAGAAAATTCTCTTCTTAAACGTCGTTTAAAGAAGGAGGATCCTTGTTTAATGGAGGATAATTTGTTCAATAAGTACGATGAAAAAAGAGTACATATTACATTGACCCCAAGTAATTGGGATAAGAGAAGCTGATGATGATAATATGCTGACATGGTTACGCGGGAAATATCGATGATGGCGAATTTCAGACTAATTGTATTAATTTTTGCAGATATCAAATTGAGAGGGGTATCATTGTTATACCCAAGTCGACCACTAAACATCGTATTGCAGAAAATTTCAACGTTTTCGATTTCAAACTGTCGAAACATGATATCGATGACATCAACGGTCTAAACCGAAATATTCGCTTGATTCCACAATCTGAGTAAGTATTGTTTGAAAATTTTATAGTAGCTTTTTTTCCTATAGTATTTATATAGTTTAATTTATCTCATACTATCTTTTTCTAAATCCATATACATCACGAGCTGAGTAGTGGTAAATTAGTATTGGTTACTATACTGCGTTGATCAGTTGATTATTTTTACGTATATCCCTTATAAGTCGGATTTCTTATAAAGGCAACACCCCGCACTAAGGAATAAATCTTTAAATCATGCGGGACTTTTCATATATACAAATTAGCAGACAAAAATTACACCTCGACTCAGTACAATTATTTGTGAATCGCCCAAACAATTGTTTTGCTTCGGGACCGAACTCACGACAGCCGGTTCGAGATAGAGTGGACTATCTCACTCTACTTTCTATGCATTCCTTATTCCTATTCCTTAGTTCAGAATAATTACAATGGCAAAATGCTTAGAGCGTGAGGAATTTATAGACTTACCCGGTCTATAGTGCACTTAGCCAATTGGTACTGAAATCTACTAGTTACAAGCTGAGTCATAAAAATCGGTATTTGTAGTAAAGAAACTTGCTTCAAGAATATCATTCTGTTTTGATGAAAACTTAGTATGTATAACAAAATAGTAGCATTTAGAACGATATTACTTAAATATATTATAATAGTTTAGTAGTAAAAGAAGGTAAAAAGAGTAACATTTTGGCTTCTTCCTATTATTTTTAGTTTCATTATAAAGTTTTAATAATTTACGTCAATAATATGTAATGTATTAATTTTGTAAATAACTTTTACTTTTACAGGGGGAGAGCACACAAGGATCATCCCTTTGCCAATCCTGACATTGAGTTCTAAAAAATAAAATTAAATAAAACTGATATTATAGCATTGCTTTATTTCTTGTTATATTTTTTTGCAGTCTTATTCTTTTCTGGCCAAATACGAAAGTCTAATAGCACTCATAGAGTACACCTTCATAGAGATTATTAATTCTCTTGTTACTTAACAAGTTTTTTTTTAATATATATATAATTGCCAATATGGACTTTTCTAGATGTAAAGCTGCATATAAAACATATTAACCTTAAACTAAGGTGTCCACTAGCTGCCTGTCTGAAGACAACTCCCTTGAAGTATTGTTTTCACACTCATTCCCATTCCTATAACTAAGTACTATAAGTCAAAATATATAATGGTCTCCATAAATGAAACCGAGGTGTGACCCTCGGGCAGTCCTGGGTTACGATTTTAATTGTCTTGGGACCCGCAAGAAATTTAATTAGGAAAGATAAACAATAGAAGTTGCAAAGATTCATTTGGTACATTCATTTGGTTAGGCATATTGAACATAGTATGCACAATGCACATTATCAATTGCGATTTATTTATTTGGTATCAGTATTGATTCTAATGAGGAACAGCCTTTAAGATGTAAATTCAACAGCGACGATGAAATACGACTATATCACATCAAAAATGACTTAAATTAATATTGGTAAGTACTTATTATAACCCACGACGCAAAAGAGGGGTGTTATAAGTTTGACGTTGATGTCTGTCTGTCTATGTATGTATCTGTCTGTGGCATCGTAGCTATCAAAAGGATTGACCGATTTAGATGCGGTTTTTTTTCATTTTAAGGCCAGTTTCCTTGAGGTGGTTCTTATCTATTTTTGGTCTTTTCCAAAATGATGTAATGACGTATGATTTCTCGATTAAGTGCGGGTCACGCGTGCTAGTATAATCATTAAATGATAATTAATTGACGATTCCTTTTTGAATTGAAGAGAACATAACACTTTTTTTAACCGACTTCAAAAAAGGAGGAGGTTCTCAATTCGTCTGTATGTATATATTTTTTTTTTTATGTATGTTCACCGATATTTCCGTCAATTATAGACGGATTTAAAAAAAATTTCTTTTGTTAGATAGAGTTCACTTCTGAGGTGGTCCCATTTGCACCAAGTCAGGATCTGATGATAGGATCCAGGAGAAATCGAGGGGAACCACCGAAAATTGCTCATATGGTGTTGTTGTTACGTAATAATCATGTCTTACTCAGGTATATGCTTCGGGGTGTCAACATCTGATGCTGCTGTGCTGATGATGAAGTTACATAACTCTTTAACGGTTAGGAGTTAGCAGACAGTACTGCAATTGGTCGATGGAAACTATTTAATAGTATGTAGGGCTAACATGTTGCTTGTGAGGTATGCTTGAATCAACCTGATGCTGCTGTGCTAATGGTGAAGCTAAAGAACTCCTTAACGGTTAGGAATTAGGGGATAGTACTGCAATTGGTCGATGGAAACTAGGTAGTAGTATGTAGGGCTAAAGTGATATTTGTTAACCGACTTCAAAAAAAAGGAGGAGGTTTATCAATTCGATCGTATATATGCTTTTGTTATGTTTGTTCGCGGATAACTTCGCCGTTTAAGAAAATATTTTGAAGATTCTTTTTTGTTGAAAAGAAGATATTTCAAAGTTGGTTTCATGACAAGGAAATCAGAGTTTGATGATGGCAGACCATAGAAAGCAAGGGGAACTTTCAAACATCGTAGGGGCGACTACTGTGTTCGTAAGTTTTTTATTAAGTATTTTATTAAATCTCTACAATTTAATAAAGGTCTGGAGTAGATCTAATGATGGAACAGAGACGCTCCAGGGAAGTCCTCAACGATTCACTGCAGCTACCTTATGTTTGAGCTTGATTAATCTGTATTGACAAGAACTTTACATCTAGATGGGTTGGGACTGTCATTAGGGGTCTGATGATGAAGACGAAGACAGTTTAGGGAACTTCTCAACGGTTTAAAGTTGCTACCTCGTGCTTGGACTTAATTCATTTATATTAATGCGAACTTTGTACCCATATGGATTATAATGAAGGTCTGCAGTAGATCTGATGATGGAGACCATAGACAGTTGGGGAATCCCTCAATGATTTACAGCATTAAATGAATCAAATGAACCAGTGAACACGGATTTCTTCGGTTTCATTTGATAATCGCTCACGAATCAAAGAAAAACGATGGTCACGATCTTCTTGACTTTCGTTAGTTAATCTATTTGATATATAGGCTCTCATAGCCGACTATCTCTTTTTGCGCTCCTCTAGCATTTCATTTATTTTCTTCTTAATAGCTTTTTTTTTAATTTTATGTAATCGTTTTCGTCTATCATTTTCTGTCTCAAGTAAACGACTTCTCCTCATCCTTGCTCGATCTACCCATCACTTAAAATCGTAAAATAAAATAATTTTTAACAAAAAATAAACCGACTTCAAACAGTAAACTAAAAAGCAATAAATAAATTTACTTCCCACAAAGTCATATGTATTTTAATTTAATTAAATAGAAATGATTAAATATTTATTTTATATTTTTGAAGTCGGTGCCAAGTAAATGCTACAACAACTTTACTACAATATCAAATCACTAAGTAAACACAATATTATTAAAAATATCAAAGCAACTACAAAACAATAACAGTATTAGAAAAATATATGAATCGCTACTTAGTAGTAGTAGCTAAATGATATTCTTTCCTTTGTTCCTCATAGTGATAGAATAAACGAATATGCTTACAAAATGTTGGGCTTTGTCTTTAGATAAGCAAAGACTTTAAAAATATTTATACATATCTAATACTATACAATTCATTATTATGAACTCGCCTGAAATCTGCATCAATCATATCGAATCCTATCTGATGTAATTATAAGAATCAATTGAAGGAATCCATCGGTTAATTTTGTACGAGGCTTAGATATACATAGGTTTAATGACAGCTCAACTGATTTGTTATCCTTACAGCAACGCCAAGAATACAGTGACCAGATATTTTAATATAACATGATATACAGTATTATTTATTCTGTTGACGGGGCATGGATGTTTCGCCAAATACCTGCACAAGGTCGTTAGGAGGGAGAGTACACCGTCCTGCCACCACTGCGATTGCGACGAGGACACGGCGCAGCATACGCTCGAGGTCTGTGCCGCTTGGGCAGAGCAGCGTTGTGAACTCGTCGCAATCCTCGGTGCCGACCTGACGCTGCCGACTATCGCCAGGGCGATGGTCGGCAGCGTCAGGAACTGGGACGCGATCGCAGCCTTCTACGAGGCAGTAGTTTCGCGGAAGAACGCGGCGGATCGCCTGCGCGAAGAGCGCAGCCTCGATAAGGCGATACGCCGCAGGTGACTAGGGCGGCGTAGGCGCAAATACCTGCGCCTCATGCCACCCTTTTTTATGCATTTATGCACTATCCCCCGCCGGTTATAGACAGGGAGTGTGTGTGGGACTCGCCGGCCACAGAAGTGACCTAAATACCCACTAAAACCACAGCGGCCCCTTCCGCGCTTTTACGAGGTGCCGGAGAGATCGTCTGACAACATTCTATCCCCGACACCCCAACGCTTGGCCGTCTGGCCACGTCCTGTCATCATTCAGAGCGGTGGGTGGAGGAGCCCATAGCGGCGTCTCCTCCTCCCTGGTCGTCGCCGGCGGAGCGAGTCAGTGGATGCAAGCGCCTCGCGTGCCCGCTCCGCGGCCTCCTTCCTTGTCATGACAGCCTCACAGAAGGAGGCCATCGACGACCAACAGCTGTCGCTGCCGAGCATCTTGGAGATGATGGTCGGCAGCGACAGGTTTGTTATTCCCAGTTGCGTTGACAGGACGTGGCGCTGAGGCCCCCAGGCAGGGCATACTTCCAGTGTGTGGCGCGCATCGTCGATTAGCGCGCCACACTCGTGACATCCTGGGGCCTCTTCTCTTCCAATTCTGTGCAGGTACTTACCGAAGACCCCATGTCCGGTAAGCACCTGCACTATCCTAAATGTAAGGCTGCCGTGCCTTCTCCTGAGCCAGCGGTGGAGATGCGGCGCATCCGCCTCCACAGTCCCCCGCCCTGCTATGGTGGATTCTAGATCTTCACTCCACCGTCGGATTACTTCCGTACGAGCTACTTCTCGAGCTCTGCCCAGTCCCCCTGCGGAGACCCGCTCGCCGTTGACTCGTGCTGTGGCGCGGAACCGGTGTACATCCGTCAGCGCTTCTGCCACCAGCAGCCAAGGCGGATCAGCCAAGGCCTGCCAGCAGTGTCGCCGCAGTCCAGGACACAGTACGGTAGCCCCTAATAGCCCTTACCGCCATAACCCTCTGCGGTCGTCGCAGAAGGGCTCTGTTGCGGGCGGTGAGGGACTCCGACCAGATAGGGGCACCATACAGTGCCATGGACCGCAGAATGCCGGCGTAGAGTCGCCGGCATTACGACCCAGGACCGCCAGTGTTCGGCAGAAGCCTTCCCAGTGCCGCGGCCGACTTGACGAGCCTCGGGACGAGCTGGGCAAAGTGTGGCCCGAAATTCCAATTTGAATCGAGGTGCAGACCCAAATATTTTATCTGGGCCTGCACCGGCACGGCAACCCCAGACACACTGATGTGTGCTCCTCGGGGGGGGACCTCGGCGTGGGCCGCCTCATGCCGCCCTAGCCGAGGCCGCGGGTGACGAGACCGGGGAATTTGTCCGTCACCCGCCAAGAGGCCGACCGCGTGAGGAAAGACCGACGTCCTCCCCGAGGGGGGGGGACGTCGGTCGATGGGAGGGTATCCCACTAGGGGGTATTCTGACGGACCGACTACTGATGACAAGTAACCCTGTTCCGGTGGTCAGTCCAATGGCGAAGGCGACGTGCATCGTGGGTGGGTTGCGGGTGTGCGTGCTTGCGCCCCTCTGTCGCCCCGGACGGAGTGGTGAGAGGAGCGCGCCGACCGCAGCCCACCCCAAAAAGAAAGTATTATTTATTCTCCGTTTCTTCTTAGCTAGATTGACCTCAGATGCCCAAAATTTACGGCTTGTTCCAATTAATTATATTTAGTACCGTACATGTAAAACTAATTATTAATGTAACCGACTTTTGGTAAGAACTTGTAAAACTTACAATGACAGCTATAGTGAAATTGATATATTCAACAAGGAACTTCCTCAATATATTTATTTAATAAGAAAGTGTAATATTTTTAAAATCTGTTTGCCTTATAAATAAAAAAATAAACAACTGATCCAAAAGATAAATTACAAGAATAATAATATTGCAAACTGAAATATTAGTCGATATTAAACAAAGGAATCAAATTTCTACCAGTTAGTTGCTTGATTTTTTGTATATATCATTTCGACAGTATGTCAATAGAATTCACTTTCTCGTTAGGGATTTATACGTATAAAAGAACTCTTATTCACGCGTACAATAATATCCGGTCACATAATCGCTCCATGATTTGCCGTTAAATTTATCACGCGCTGAATAGATTTCGTTAAATTACATGTACATACGTGGTCTTTGTAATTATTTGCTCATCCTCTTCCTTGTCACAAACAGTACAAAAATGCTGATTAAAGATTTAAGTGTGAGAAGCACTTAAGAATTAGCTATTTTCTGTAATGAACATTTCGTATTTGAGTACTGGGTAGATAGTAATCATGGAGCTTTTTTTTTGGGGAGGGCGGGTTACGCTCGGCGCACTCCTCGCACCACTCCGTCTGGGGCAACAGAGGGGCGCAAGCACGCACACCCACAACCCACCCGCGACACGTCGCCCTCGTCGTTGGACCGACTACCGGAGCAGGAGGACTTGACGTCAGTGGTCAGCCCGACGGAATACCCCGAGGGAGCACCCCGAGGGAGCACCCTCTCCCTTCGACGTCCCCTACTGGGACGCCGATCGCCGTCACGAGGCTAACCTCTCCGCGGGTGCCCGGACTAAATCTCCGGTCCGGTCACCCGCTGTCATGGAGCTTTGGGGTAAAATTGAAAACAAAATAAAACAATCGATTCTAAAATAAAAGGCATCAAGACAATTAAGGCATAGCTAGTGATATTATTTTTTTTTGCCTGTTAAAGCCTTTTTTCCTGATAGGCCTGCGCAGAAACATCTGGAGTGAGAGCAGCGTAAAGCACCACAACCTACCGTACTGTCTCCCGCCGCTAATTGAATGGGCATTGAAACCAATTCTTGACTTTAATAGCCTGCCCTACGCGTTACCCAGTTGGGGTACTTAACCGGATTTTTAAGCAGGTTATGGTCTGGATACATGACGTCCGTTCCATCCGAAGCAATAAAAAGCGATGCCCAACCTTGTAGATCATCACATTCTTACTCCATCGCTATTAGGCCGACCACTTACCGATTAGAGATTGCAACCCGGTATGTTTCTCAACCCGGCCGGGCCCGGTTGCATTCGTCGCCAACCCGGGTTGTAATAGCGATGAAACCTTTAAAGTATTTTATGAAGATTTTCTATATAGGAATGGAAAATGACAATGATTCAAGGTTAATATTTATTTTAAACTGGCTTATGAACAGTTCTCACAATAATCAGTCACACTCAAGTCTCAAAATCACATTTAATACATAATTGATTACTTTTACTTATGGACGCAAAAGTAACATTAGTATTAGTAATTATTCATTTTTATAAATTGAAACAAGCATGTCTGTGTCTATTTGAAAACATAGTATTAAAATAAGAAACTAATAACGCAGCTTAATGTACTAAATGTGTCATCAACTTAGATTAGATAGATAGATAAACTATGATAGTTTTGGTATAAACAAAACAAATACTTATATACTAAAAGTAAAGTATTAGGTTTTTTCTTAAACTTTGGTTTTTAAGACTAGTGAATGTTACTATTACTAATTGAGCAAATAGCGAAATTTTATAGGCTAGGCTGTATTATAACTGTAAACAATCAAACTTGTATAGTCTTAATTAACAAAATGTAACGTAAAATTTGTGCGTTACGTGGCTTTATAAATATATTATAACAAAACAAAAAGTATATTCTAACTTGCATAAGGCAAAACAATTGTTTTTCAGTCTGAAAGAATGATCTTAAAAAGTTGGCCATTCTTGCCGGGTCCGGTGACCGGGTCCGGTGACCGGGCCCGGTAAGAATGGCCAGGCCCGGTGGGTGCCTAAAAGGGCACCGGGCCCGGTTTGCAATCTCTATTACCGATGCCTTTCCAGAGTTACCCTTTCGAGTACCATCACTCGTTACACCCCGGCAACATTTAGTCGTTGCTGGGGTGTTGACGGGGGATGATATTAATCCCGGTCCATCCACCCGCGACCTTGGCTAGAACGGAAGGTTTCTAACCGCCGCAGTCAGTTTAATATCTTAATAAATAATGTAATGTAAATGAAATGAAATAAACACCGGTTTTGAAGCGTATTGAATTATATAGAATACTAGCAGACCCGGCCTCGCGTTGCTGTGGCTAATGTTTTTGTTATATTACATTTTATGAAACTATTTAAGTGGAACTGTAGGAGAATATCTGTCATGGAGGTCTGTTATCTATGTAAAAAAGCAAGTTAAAATCGTTCTTCTTCTTCTTCTTGATTAATGGCAATGAGCTGCAATAATATGAGCTATTGGTGCCAATGTCGAGTTATAATTAATTAATTAATTAGTCACGTCTTTAGTCTTCGTAAGTAGTCCGTCGTTAGCATTGATTTGGTGTTGATAGCCAAATCAAGCTTCTTCTGGGAATTTTGGCAGAATGTAAAAATGCACGCAATTCGTTATTATATATCATATTCACTATATATCAGCATTCTATCAATATTATATTACATAAAATATCAACAAAATTATTCAATATAACACCGTAAAACACTAAAATAATGAAAAAAATATGGCAAAAATATGGTAAACATGACATTTTGACATTCGCGTCAAAAGTTCGTTAAAATCGTATATCGTTTGTAGGTTTGACATAGCAGCGTCATCTATTAAATGTCAAATAAGTCATTGACAAATAATTTGCAATAAAATAATATTGCGACTATAAATTAAGATATAAGATATCATATCTTTCAAGTTGGATCAAACTGCAAATGAGATTAAAATCGGTTAAGTAGTTTAGGAGTCCATCGCGGACAAACAACGTGACACGTAATTTATATATATTAAGATTATAAATGACGAGTGTCACTTGTATCAATAACGGTGAAGAGAACATTTATTGAATAATAATATTAAAATAATATCATGAGAATGTAGGCAGGCTCCATTCAAACCACCATATGGTTATTTGTTATTTTATTATTCCCTAATACCAATAATATGGATTTAACATTTAGATGATGTTTAGAAATATAAATCGGTTTATAAACGATTGAAATATTATGGATATAAAATTACTGCTACTGAAATTTTGTAATTTCATCTACTTGGAATTACAGTATTTAATTGTAAGCGAGAGAGATTAAGTCTTTCTCGCTTACAAGTATGTTATCATTTTCATTTAAGAATATTTATAAAAAATATATATAAAATAATATATACATTAACCACTTTTTTATAATCATCATTTCAACTCATAAACGTCCTACTATTGAGCTCAAACTTCCTCCATAATAGGAGGAAAATTGGTCCACTATACCACGCTGGTAAGACGTGACCGACGGTTTCAAGTTTTGCTTTTGCATAGATGTTATATGCATATTTAATATCTTAATGGTTTTTAAGCCACCCACGAGCAAGAGAGGGGGTGGTGAATTGTATTTTTACTCCATCACCACATAGAAACTGTTTTGTAGAGACCTTTTCTTATTTTTGAAATTATGATCCATTGCTACATACTCGTAGATAATAATAATATAATGTATACTTTTTTTTTATTTATTTTTTTTATTTTTTTTAGGTGTGGGTGCGGTCGGCGAGCTCCTCGCACCACTCCGTCCGGGGCGACAGAGGGGCGTAAGCACGCAACTCTCGCAACCCACCCACGATGCACGTCGCCTTCGTCGTTGGGCCGACCACCGGAGCAGGGTTACTTGTCATCAGTGGTCGGCCCGACGGAATACCCCCTACTTGGGGTACCCTCCCATATATTTCTTCAATATATAATGTATACTGAAAATAGAATGTTATTTATATAGTAAAATTTCTTGAGCGAAGAAGAGCCGAGATTATTAAGAACGACTTAATTATGTTTGATGGATATTAGGTATATATCACGGTGAGTCGCAGCAGCGACCACTCGTAACTTTCTTATCGCACCCTAGACACACTTTACGGCTTCTTTGAGGTGACATTCCTAAGGAGACTATAGCGTGTGTAGACATTGCGTGCCTTTTTGTAATATTATAGTTCTTTATGAGAAAAACCACTTCGATGATAGCCATTTCGAGCGTATTTACTGCAACTCCCAGGAGTAGGAAGGGGAACGCCCATATAAAGAAGTTCAAGAGTATGCAAAACGATTAAATTTAATAAATCATGTAATGTCAGATTGCGTGTATGTTTTGAAAATATGTATAAGAAAATCTTATATCTTTAAACGAGCAATTCACAATATATATACAAATATATATATATACAGGGTCTCGGAAACGGCACCAACGATTTTGATGAAACTTGGCATACTAGAGGTTTCGAGGCCAAAAAATCGATCTAGCTAGGTTTTATTTATAGAAAATGTTGTTTTGTCGGTGTTTTTAGCAAAACAATATAATGACATTAAATTTTAAAAGAATATGAATTTAAATTTTGCCGTCAACGTCATGAGTTACGATAGCTCAGTTGGGAAGTAGTGCAGTTTCCGTTTAGTATTGTTTTGGCATTCAAATGGCGTCGGATCGAATCTCGGTGTTATTATTATTCTCTTTTTGTATTTTTTTATATTTTTCATTATTTAATTTTTATTTTTTATTAATATATATCTTTTATCAATATATAAATTCGACAAAAATACAACAAAAATATTCCGAGCGAAGCTCGGTCAACCAGATATAAATAATTAAATTCATTATGACTAATTGTTTTGAGTACGGTTTTCAAGTTTCTTTTTTTTTGAGCGGGCTATTCTTTAGGCGCACACCGTCCGTTCTGTCAGGGCTGATAAAAGGGTGGTGCGCAGCCCCATAACTCACTGTATTCCCTGTACTTCACTATAGGACCAACCACCGATATCGAGTCCTTGACGGCCCTGGCAACGGCTTTCAACTTTAACAAATTTTATAAAAACTTCTAGCTTCTACTGTACAAAGAGACAAACATTATCTATACATCTTCTTCTTCTTCTTGAGTAATGGCAATAAGCTACAATTATGAGCTATTGGTGCCAGTGTCGAGTTATAATACATATTTTTCACGTCTTCAGTCTTCGTATTTTAGTCTTAGTCGTTACCATAGATTAGGTGCTGACAACCAATCCATGGTTCCTCTGGGAATTTTGGCAGAATATAAAAATGCACGCAATTCACTATTATATCCTATTCACTATATTTCAACATTTTGTCCTCATTATATTACATAAAATATCAGCAAAATTATTTCATATAACACAGTAAAACACAAAAATAATGAAAAAATATAAAAGCTCTACATGACATTTTTACATTCGCGTCAAAAATCCATATATACGTACATCTATACTTTATACAAATAAATAAAATTGAAGTGTCTGTTTGTAATGTCAATCAATGTGTCAAAAAACGTCTTCATCTTCTTTTTTTATTGGCAATAAGCTACAATAATATGAGCTAATGGTGCCAGTGTCAAGTTAAAAACAAATGAATACGTCTTTATATATATATAATAGTCATATTAGTCTTAGTCACAAACTAAATAGTACTATAGACGGTCATCTCTAGTACAAGCTTTTCGACCATAAGAAAATCAGTGAATTTGAACATGATAGCTAATAAATGACAGCTGATACATATGTGCGTGTGTGTATATATATATATACGCATAATATCATATATGTATATATATATATCTATAATCACATATCATTCATTTCTAACATATAAAGACGAGGGGAAAGTACAGAGGTGAGGAGGGATGGAAAACAATTTATACCTCAAGTAATATATGGAAGTATGGAACCATAGATTAAAGACGAGTTTCTTACGGTCGAACAGAAATGTACGGTGATTCCTGGCCGCGGTGTTAGTTGTTGCCATTGATCGGGACCTGGAACTAAATCAATGTTTTCTCTGGCAATTTTGCAGAACATGAAAATGCACGCAATACACAATTAAATCATATTCACTACACTTCGGAATTTTCTCTGCGTTATGTTACATAAAATACTAGCAAAATTATTCAATATAACACTGTAAAACACCAAAGCAATAAATAAAATTTAAAAGCGCTAAATGACACTGACATTCCGTAACAAATCCCAGTCAAAAAAATGTTGGTTTTTTCATGCTCACACGATTATTTGCACGATACATATGCCTAAAACTCAGTTTTTGTCATTCTGTTTCTTTTGGGTAATCTTCAAAACCGCTGGACTGATTTTGATAATATTTTACTACTCGGTAGCTGTCTATATAGAGAGTAACTTAGGCTATATTTTATCCCAGTATTCCCACGGGAGCGAAAACTATGCGGGTAAGGAACCTGAAACCGAAGCGAAGCGAGGGCGGGTTGCTCGTAATAAAATAATTTCAAACTAGGTGCTACTTTATTTAAGCGTACAGGTGCGGTCATTGACTATCATGACTATGTATGATGGCATGAGTTAGAATGAAATGCATTCATGAAGTCTACTTTTATTGCGAATTATCATTCTTATTCAAATTTTCAGCTCATTTATGTTACTTTTGAGCATGAGCCTTCTCCATTTTGTTGTTCATAATATTGGCATTCCTATTTATAAAATGATGACAATTATTGCATAGTTTTGAAAGAATTGTAATATTAACACTAGTACTAAGTTCAAACATATAAAAAGAAAAAAAAAACAAAAAGTATTCCGTGTGGTGACGGAGTAAGAATACAATTCACCACTCCCTTACCCGTGGATGTCGCAAAAGACGACTAAGGTATCCCTTATAATAATATGCACATAAGATCTATCCAAGAGAAAGAAAACTCGAAATGAAACCCTATACTAACATGTCTAACCAGCATGGTATATTAGGTCAAATTCCCTTCTACTGTGGAGGAGGCCCGAGATCAACAGTGGGACGTATGTGGGCTGTGATGATGATGATGATATAAAAAGAATTCGACAAAAAAATCAGCCGATTTGTTAATACTGGACAAATGTAAAATTTTTATTTATTTACTGGGAGGAAAAATTTTGCACTATTCTCGACAAAAATGTTTATTACGCGGGTTGATTTACATCAAAATTATTTTAAAGTTAAATTCACGATGCTGTAGATTATTAAAATCCTTTTCCTTAAAATATTGTCTGGTGCATTAACAAAAATAACATTTGTATGTCTTATTTCAGTGAGCAGCTTTTTGTTTTATGTTTCTAAGGTATTAATTACAGTGTAGTGTCCCACGGGAAAATGTAACGAAGATGAAAGCGACATTTAATGACAACACAGTTCTGTAAGAGATACGTATATTACACATATTCACAGTACAAATATATTTTTAATTAATCGAAGGACCCTTGGAAATATTGGAAATGTGAACATAATTCATCATTCTTTATCTTGCACGTGGGTCTAAAGAAAACTAAAGGAATAAATATGCATATAATATCTATTTCTATATCTATGTATAATATGTATATAATAGCTAGAGAAGGAAACGCGAAACCCTTTTTTAGAGAGGGCTCGAGACCAAGTGGGACGTATATGAGCTGAAATAATGGCCTCTCCCTTCCCTCCATAGTGGTTGAGGGGAGTGATGGCTGTTCTAGTAGTTAACTCGTGATCGGGTGTCGCTTGTGGGATCAAGTCCAGCCATAATCGTTAGAATTATATTAAGTATCTTACGGTTCGAAGGGCATCATACTGGAGTTTAGTGTTGCCCAAATGCAAGACCAAGACGAGACTTGGACCGGTCTTGGTCTTGGTCTTACAACATCACACCTGGTCTCGTCTTGGTCTTGGTCTTGCGCACCCGAGTCTTGGTCTTGGTCTTGGTATTGCAGCAAGAGTCTCGCAAAGTCTTGCAAGTCTTGCAGTTGAAATAACGTAACAGTCATTTATCATGGCAATAAAAAACCCACTAAATTAATCAAATAGTATCCTATCCTATCTATCCATCTGCTAGCCTATAGTTCACTATTGAATACAATACTTACCACTGGGGAAAATTACTCTTCTATTCCCCTGGTGTTCCATTAGACAGCGTTACTACTCTTATGACAGGACTTTCGACCCTATTTTCTTAAGACGTCACCACACAAGGCAGTTGATACAATAAATTTTATGTCATTTTATAATCAATGCGATATTTTTACAATTAATGCGATTGTTTATATTCCCCTTCAAGTTAAGTGGTATGTATCTATTGTATTTCCAGTTTAGTTACTGATACTCTGGATACTTGAAAAAACCTGTTGCTCTATTGCCTATATAAATACTTTGGCCGCTGGATCCATATACTATTTATTCAAGAACATATAAAACTGATTTAAAATTTTGTGGTTTTAATACTTGTAAAATGTATGATATTCGTCGTCATCGTCACAGCTCATAAAAGTGCCACTGCTGGGCTTAAGCTTCCATCCAGTAAGAGGAAAATTGATCTACTATACCACGCTGGTCAGACATGTTGGTATAGGGTTTTCTTTCTAGTTTCACTTCTCTTGCACATATGTTATATACACAGGGTGTATCAGGTTATGGGACAACTGTTCGTGTATGTTGTAGTTCAACGGTCATAGATCATAATTAGAATGTATATTACACAAAAACAATATAACGTAAAAGTTATAGTGATTACAAAAATGTGTGTCTAAGAGTTTATGCCTTAAATTTTATGCATTATGTAGGTATGTACAGACAGGATATATGTAAGCATGTAAAATTTCGACAGTATAAATAGGTATTAGATTTGCGCGAACCTCTCAATGGTTACATAGGTACAAAGGCGACTCATTAACGGTCATCGGCCGATCAGCTGATTTATGTTTGCGAAGTTTGTCTTGCTTATGCAAACGTAATCATTGATTTATTCAAATTCTAATGAACATTTAACAAAATACGAATATGTTGTAGATTATGTATCATTTACACGAAAAAACGATGACAAAATTGTGAACTTACATGTCTCTCAATTCATTAACGAATCGATATTTTTATTTCAATTTTTTTCTTGGGTTCCTAACACCATTGCCCGATCCGATTTGATACGACATCCACGGGTAAGAGAGTGGTGAATTATATTCGTACTCTGTCTTTTTTTGTGTGTGTGTGTGTGTGTGTAGGTGTTGGTCGCAGATGACCTTGACAGCTTAACGCGGTCAATAGGTGAGCGCTGATGGCTCTCAACCCGGTAAATAAGTTAATCGAACATCGCCCGAGGGCTCCCCCTGTGGGGAACGGACCTCGTCTCGGGGCGTCGCTGAGAGCAAAGTGGGCGTGGCCACGTTTAGGCTAATGACTTTTACGCGGCGCGGTTTTCGACCTCGACGGCGAGGCCGATACCGCGGAGTTTTACTTGTTATCGCTGCGCGAGCTGTGTAGGCCCTTTCTTGGGCAATCGTAATAGCATCATCCTCTTCTTCAAGAAGATGACGAGGATGTCGGACCGCGGATATTTTTGAGGGGACGTAGTTTACCGCCCCAACCACTAGTGGATTGGGGTGAGTCGTGGCAGAGTCAAAATAGCGCTGGGAGCAACGCTTCATGTATTTGCCTGATGGTGATCGTACTCTGTCCCTACATGGACATTTATGTAGATTAATTGTAGGCATATTTCTATGTCCAACAGTGAACGTCGTTGGGCTAATGAATAAACGGATATATAAATATGTATAATGGGCAAGAGCACTCTCGTGATTACGGTATTTTTGTCCTTAAGACTTTCCGAAGAGTAATTCTGAAAAGCCAACACCAACATTGAGAATCGATTGGCCAATACATGGATATCTCAAGACTGATTTGACTTGCCGTGTAGTGACGGAGTAAGAATATAATTCATCACCCTCTATTTTACCCGCGACTGCGAACCCACGACTAAGGGCTATAATATATAACATCGGTGCAAGAGAAGGAAAACTTGACATGTATGACCTGTAACAACACGGCCGATCACCGTGGCGATTCCCCTCCGGCCACGGCCGACTTCGCTCCTGTTATGTAGAAGACACGAGCTCAACCGTATATAAGCTGAAATGGTGATTTGAATTAAATGCAAGACCGCGAGACTCTTGCAGGCCCAGTCTTGGTCTTGCTCAAGTTTTGCAGGGCCAGTCTTGGTCTTGCAAAAATTAAGCGGTCTTGGTCTTGGTCTCGGTCTCGCATTTCTCGCAAGACCAAGACCAAGACCGCAAGACCAAGACTTTTTTGGGCACACTACTGGAGTTAGTTCTCACAAAACATGTACACAATTGTATATCTAGTAAGAAGAAAAAACATTTAAAATAATAGACAAGCCCGCTGAATTTCTTGCTGGATCTTCTCAGTAGCAGTCGCGTTCCGATCCGGTGGTAGTATAATTTTTTTTTGGAAATTGTAACCCTGACAATATGTAAGTGCCCTCTCGGGGTTTATGTATAATAAATGATTTGAATGATAAATGAAATGACATAGAGGATAATTAATTAAATAAAAATTTTTGAAATCCAAATATAGTTTCTGCCGATATTAATATTTCTTAGTCATGCATCTTACACACATATGTTACTCTATTTACGAGTCAAAATACGTTGGCTTTTTCGTACAAATGAGGAGTTTATATCTTATTAAGCTATAAATACTGCAATATTACGTTTTATCTATTGATTAATTCTATATTAAAACTCAGTCAGTTAATAAATAAATTAGTAGCAAGATTGAACTATGAACTGACACATAAAATACACTTTTAAGTTACTAAAATATGCATGCTTTAAGTGATTAATGATCATCATTATAAGATATTAACCTATATACCACGCTGCTCATACAGGTTGGCATAGGGTTTCATTACGAGTTTTCCTTTTTCTTGAATAGACGTTATATACATATTGTATGCCTTAGTCGTCTTTTTAACATGCACGGGCAAAAAGGAGTGATGAATTGTATTCTTTGTCTGTCATCACAAGGATAAGCTAAGCTTAAAGTGATTATTATTAAATTTATATCTGTACATTTTAAAAACATAAAACAGTAATAAATAATAGTTACAAAAAAACTAAAAAATACGCTTTTAAAGAAAATCCAACTAAAAAGCGTGGGGTGCATGTTGTCAATAGTTATAAATATTTTATTGACAGATATGAGTAGAAGGATTATCATTTTGATAATATCATAAAAAGCACCCCACGCTTTTTTACAATAAAATATATTTTTCTTATATACACTATTCTTAATTCAAATTAAAAAAAAAATGTTCCTTTTTAGTTGGATTTTCTTTAAAAGCGTATTCTTTTAGTTTTTTTGAACTATTATTCATTTTTAATTTTTTAGTTGAATTTTCGCTAATCCTGATTATCCTAGTAAGGATAACGGGTCAAACTGTTTAAAATATTGAATTGTTATCGGTCCTTAATAAGTGTGGCAAATTTCGAGTTAATTCGACGTTTTGAAGTGGGTCAATCATCATCATATTAATATAAATATAATAAAAGCGTATTAAAAAATAACAGTAACTTTGTGATTTGAAATCTAAAAGACAGTTTTCAATAACGCTAGTAAAAATAACCACAAACAGGGGCCTTTTTGGAGTGTAGGTGTCTATCTAAAAGGATTGTTTTCCTTATTCAACATCTGCTACAGAGACGTGACTAAATATTTAATTTCTAATTCTATGTGAACTGAAACTTACAAACAACGTACATGTCGCTGAATGTAAAATCCGTTCATGTGATGGTTATTGAGTTTACAAATAGCACTGTGAAATAATGTAGTTTAGTACCACATTTTTATGGCATGTGGTATTTTAGTATTGAAATTATCGTGAGACTGATCCATATTATAGCATGTGGTATTAAGTGTCCGTGTGGGGACAGAGTAAGAATACAATTCAT
The DNA here is from genome assembly GCA_032191425.1 of Lymantria dispar. NCBI lineage: Eukaryota > Metazoa > Arthropoda > Insecta > Lepidoptera > Erebidae > Lymantria > Lymantria dispar. The sequence continues at coordinate 13,812,376 of CM063451.1, forward strand.
CACCCCCTTATCTTGCCCGTGGGTGTCCTAAAATACGAAAAGCATCAAATAATATGTATGCAAGAGACGAAAAATTCGAAACATAACTCTATGTCAACATGTCTGACCAGCGTATAGTAGGTCAATTTACTTTCGATAATGGAGGAGGTCCGATTCCATCAGTGGGACGTATATAGGCTGAAATGATGATGATGTTATCATGTAAATAGTAATTTGCTTATGTTTAAGATTCATTACGGTCTAATCTGATTTCAAGAACACTCCATGCCTATTTACAGGGCGATGGCGTCTGCAGCCGCTGGCGTGCATTGAAAATAAGTAACCGCTATTTTGATCGTGAGATATACACATTTATCCGCCCCTTGGGTTGATAATCCATCTAATAACCAATTTTATAAATATACAAGTAGAAAACTAATCAGCATATGATTACGAATAATATTTCAGCGTACCTTACGATTTAGGTATGACATTGAGGCAGTTGGTGAATTTAGGTTTTAGTTATCGACTTAAGATTAAGATATTGACGCTTAAGCTAAGTAGCGGCTTTATATCTCGAGTGCCCTGGGTTGAGTGGGTGTCCTGGATCTGAGTCCAATAGGTGTCATTTTATTTTGCGTAAAATCGGAAGAAAATAAAATTTAGTAAAACGTAAAAACAACTTTCACAAAACGACACCGTTTTCTAGGGATAGACAAGTGAGATTCTTGCCATAGATATAAATTATAATGCGTTTACTACATTTTTCATTGAAAAAAATAATTTTCATGTGTAGTGATGAAGTATTTGTTTGTTTCTTTTTATTTCAATCATCTGAATTGCCTATTTATAGACGTTTTCTGCATATGATGTCTTGGTAAAGAGCGACATAAAACAAGTTTGTTCTCTAATAAAAGGCTTGGAAAATTATAGCAATAAAACTGTCGCTTTATACTGTATTCTCTGAATACCAGATTCTAAATATACCATTCACAATGGTTGACGGCTTTGATGGCCCGAGAAACGTTATACTTTGACCACGGTAACTCTGTGTGTTAGATAAAGGCATAATAGGATTCTAGCAAATACACAAATGAAGCGTTGAATAAATAATGCCTTTGAATTATTAAGGCCACAGTTACATAAATAAAACTTAATACATAAGGACTGTTGTCCGTATGGTGACGGAGTAAGAATACAAACCACCACTTGTTGCCTGCGGATATCGTAAAAGACGACTAAGGGTTGTCATACGCATATAACAACTCTGCAAGAGAAAGAAAACTCGAAACAAAACCCTATACCGATCTGTCTACCGGCGGGCGTCGGAGACACGCGCCCGCGGCGGTATGGTCTCGTTGCAGGAGATTACCGCCTGGCGGGTCGATGCCCGCCGAGACGTCATTGCCCGTTGGGCAGTCCGGCTGCAGAGACCTCGGTACGGTGTAACGATCGTCGAGGCCTTCCGGCCGGTGCTGTTGGAGTGGTTGGAGCGGACGCACGGGTTGCTTTCCTTCCGACTAGTGCAGGTGCTGACGGGGCATGGTTGCTTCGCCAAGTATCTGCACAAGATCGTCAAGAGGGAGAGCACACCATCCTGCCACCACTGCGATTGCGACTAGGACACGGCGCAGGAGGTGTGTGCCGCGTGGGCGGGGGAGCGCCGTGAATTCTTCGCGATCATCGGTGTCGACCTGACGCTGCCGACCATCGCCAGGGAGATGCTCGACAGCGTCAGGAACTGGGACGCGGTCGCCGGCTTCTGTGAGCCCGTCATCTCACAGAAGGAGGCGGCGGATCGTGCGCGAGAGGAGCTCCTCTTCGGTGACACCTTTCGCCGCCGGTGACTTTGGCGGCGCAGGCGCGAGTACTTGCGCCTGATGCCGCCCTAGCCGAGGTCCCGGGTGACCGGACTGGGGATTTTAGTCCGTCACCCGCAGAGAGGCTGACCGCGCGACGGCGACCGACGTCCCGGGACAGGGACGTCGAGAGGTGAGGGTATCCGAAAGGGTATGCCGTCGGGCCAACCACTGACGACAAATCACCCTGCTCCGGTGGTCGGCACAACGACGAAGCTGACGTGGGTACGGGTGGGTTATTTATAGGCCCACGCGCTGTCCTTTCGTCGCCTCGGACGGATTGGACCGCGTGCGCACTTACCATAGCCAACCCATAAAAAAAAATATCGATCTGTCTGACCACCATGATATAGTAAGGTCAATTTTCCTTCTACTGTGGAGGAGGCTCGAGTCCAACAGTGGGACGTGTTTGAGCTGAAATGATGAATCATGATGATGACGACATGAGGACCTTGCTTTCAATTCAATTAATATTACATTTAATATTAATTACTTTATTTGAAAGATACGGGTCGGCATCTGCTGTATATTTATTTTCAATCCAATTCAGAGCTTGCGCCATAATGGTAGGCTAATTGCCTAATACCTTTGGGACGATGGATTATATTTCAATCTTTCCTTCACATTCGCGATAGTATCAGCATTGGTATTACCTGCCATAATTTGCCATTGTCATTAATATTAAAGACTTATCTACCAAATGCCAATGAGGACGTTATCAAGCTGTTGCCAATTGTTATACACTTAGAGATTGAGTTAGCGTGTAAATGGTCTACATGAGTACAAAGGAATCACTGTAATTGGTTAGGCATAGCATGCAGTCTGCATTCCTATTGCATAGCCATGCAGGAATGTCAAAGGCGTCGTCTTAGGAAAGAGAGCCTCGCATGCTCGCCTTGGTTTCTATACATTGCATGTATTTTTCACTTAATATGCAGTTGTTCGGTATCCCGAAGAAAATAAAATAAAATGTTGTAAAGGAACTGGGACAATATTATTAAAACGATAGTAGTTTTTGCCAGGTAAATGTTTTTCTTACGTCCTCCCCAGGGGGGGACGTCGGTCGAGGAGAGGGTACTCCTCAGGGGAAATTCCGTCGCGCTGACCCCTGACGTCAAGTCACCCTGCTCCGGTGGTCGGCCCAACGACGAAAGCGACGTGTCAAGGGTGGGTTACAGGTGTGCATGCTTACGCCCCTCTGTCACCCCGGATGGAGTGGTGAGAGGAGTGTGCCGACCGTAACCCACCCCAAAAAAAAGGTAAATGTTTTTCTTGTTAGTGTAAGAACTTCGTACTGTTGAACTCAAAATAAAAATAGGAGAAAAATGTGTTCATTACACTACGTTGGTTATTTGGTGTTACATTTGCTTTGATTTTTCCTTCACTTGAATTAGTCCTATTTGTTTGCTTTAATCATCTATTACGAAATTCACGGTGATGAATTATATTTATACTCCATCACCACATAAAAAATGAAACAGAGTTGATTAACCGACATGTCATGTCGGCTCATATGCGCCCCACTGCTAGGCTCGAGTCTCCTCAACAATAGAAGGGAAATTGACCTCCTATACCACGCTGGTCAGACGGTTGGTATAGGGTTTCATTTTGAGATGTTACATGCATATTGTATCTCTTAGTCGTCTTTTACAACACCCACGAGAAAGAGGAGTGGTGAATTGTATTCTTACTCCGTCACGATATGCACAAGCATATATACATAATTCACAAATTTTATTTTACAATCCGGAACTAATTAACATAATTACGAAAGTTAAAATCTTATTTGTGCAATTTTGGTGAAAAGTTGTCTGAAATAATAAGTAGAGTAATGAGCAATAATCAAAGAGACGAACATTAAGAAAACTCGTAGCAATTACAAATGATGGATTGTACAACTTTTCCCGGACAGAAATGACCCAATGTTATAATATCGTCGTGTTTCTTTTCTTAAGATCTCGAGTCATTTATCACTAAGTAGCAGTTGGAGTTGAATCTTTTTGTAATGAAATATTTACTCATAATAATAATATTTTCAATAGGATAAACACAAGAGTAATCGCGATAAATGAGTACAGTTTTTATACGAGTCATTTATAATAAAAATGGCGCAAATAGTATAAAATGCACAAACATTTAGAGATGATGTACGTTAAAATATTAAAGTTTAAAATGCGACATCGTTGAGTTCGCACGCACGATGAGTTCGCTGGAAATTTAATTGAATTCGCGAAGTAATTACTTTATCTGTCATATTTTAATTAATATATGTTAATATCTGACTTGTGGGTGTCGTAAAAGACGACTAAAAACTTTATATAGACCTTTATATAGGCCAAATCCATCTGATGACGTCTGGTCCACAATTCTATTTCGAAGGAGGGTTGACGTTACGTGAGCGGTCGGTTATAAAACTATTTTTTTTTTGGGGTGGGTTGCGGTCGGCGCGCTCCTCGCATCACTCCGTCCGGGGCGACAGAGGGGCGTAAGCACGCACACCCGCAACCCACCCGCGATGCACGTCGTCTTCGTCGTTGGGCCGACCTCTGGAGCAGGGTGACTTGACGTCATTGGTCGGCCCGACGGAATACCCCCTATTTGGGGTACCCTCCCATCGACCAACGTCCCCCCCTCGGGGAGGATTATAAAACTATTGCCAATAACTTTTGTAATATGTACTATGAAAGAAGAGTACATATTGTGTCGACCACAAGTAAGTGGGATAAGAGGAAAGTGGTGATGATAATAATATGTATCTTCTACCAATCCTTCTTTTTTATCACATACTAGCAACCCGCCTTCGCTTCGCTTCGGTTTTAGTCGCCTTACCCACGTAGTTACCGTTCTCGTGGGAATACCGGAATAAAATATAGCCTATGTTATTCCCTGGTAAGTATTATAGCTTTCCATTGGTGAAAGAATTTTTGAAATCGATTTAGTGGTTTACGCGTGAAAGCGTAACAAATAAACAAACTTGCTTTTGCATTTATAATATTAGTAAGGTCACTTCACTATCTCGGCTCATATATATGTCCCACTGTTGGGCTCAAGCCTCCTCCACAATAGGAGGCCAATTAACCTTAACTACCATGTTGGTTAGCCAGGTTGGTATAGGGTTTTGTTTCAAGTTTTCCTTCTCTGGCATAGATGTTATATCCGTATTATAACCCTTAGTCGTCTTTTACGACATTCACGGGCAAGATAGGGAGTGGTGAATTGTATTCTTATTCCGTCACCACACGGGCAAAGTTGCCTTCACTTAGAGTGATGTTATTTCTTTACATTAGACAGTCGTTTTCTACGACACTTACATGAAAAGAAGGAGTCGTGAGCTTAACAACACGGAAAAGGTTTTTTGATACAAATAGAAGGCTAGTGTCTTTAATAGGCCCCTTTGATTAAAGTAGCTTCGGCGTTTTAGAGTATAGCCTGCTGTGATTTAATCGACAAAATTAAATGTACTTATGAAGTGTCTTTATGTGTTTGACATACAGCCTCCTACTGTAAGAAGCATGTTGAACCTGCAACGTGATAATAGTTTACGTAGATAGGCACCAATAAGAAGCGATCCATGCATTGAAGCGGCCTACGGATGAAGTAAAGCCTAGTACTCATTAGTATACCCTATATAAATTTAGCTACTACGTTTCACTCCGATTGAATTATATAGAATCTTATTAGTAGGGTCCCTACGTCACAAAAAGATTCTACAGTCAAAACTTCATATTTCTAGCTTTTGTAGTTGCGGTTTCTTCATGACAGCTCCTTAATATCTTTATATTTCTTGTGTACGTGTGTATGTTACTGAACTCCTCCTAAACGGATGTACCGATGTTGATGAAGTTTCTTGTGTGTATTCAAGGGGATTCGAGAATGGTTTAGATTCAAAATTAGACCCGGTTAGTGGCGCTCATTTGAACGTCTATTGGGTCAGCCAGTCTTTATATATAAATTTCTAGTGTACGTATGTCACTGAACTCCTCCTAAACGGCTGGACCGATGTTGATGAAATTGTGTGTGTTTAAGGTGATTCGAGAATGGTTTGAATTCACAATTGGACCCGGTAGGGGGCGTTGCTATCGATTTCAAGGAGAATTCCTTTTATTTTATTTGAACAGTCTGTGGGTCAGCTACTATGTATATATAAGTAGATTATTTTCGCTCGTGGTTGCAATAATATTAAGAACAAATATTTTTTATTGACTGTGAATTAACATTATAAAAGATATTTTTTGTCCAATTCTACTTTCGGTAAGGAATGAATTCATTTTCAGGTATTAGAATGAGAGTTTTTGCCACGATTAACGGCTTCTAAATAGCAGTGATGTAACATACCGCCTCGAGGTGAGCGCCGAGCACACTTCACGTTTTATGAAATGCTGTAACTCTGAGAGAGGGTTTATTGTTTGTTGCAATGTGAAATTTAGCTACTCGTATTATTATCACCGAAGACAGAAAATCTTTATTGCTTTTTGTAAACTATTAGAGTTTACAAAAATTTCATTGGCAAAAGGAAATGAGTTATGCTATAAAGCACTGGAAAAGATTACGTAAGTTGAGACGCGAGTAAGATTAAGTTTCTGTGCGTCGATAAATATTCTTGACAACGATTGAGAATAAGATTTCTTTTTAAACTCAGGATATTTGTCTACCTTACATTTCAAATAGGTTAAGAACGTTATTTATTGGTATTTTAACAATCCAATATATTTGTTTGTGTGTTACGCTTTCACACTTAAACCACAGAACCAATTCAAAAAATTCTTTCACCAATGGAAAGCTATAGCTTTGATATTATAATATCAGGGCATAGGCTATATTTTATCCCGGTATTCCCACGGGAACGGGAACAATGCGGTTAAAGCGACTGAAGCCGAAGCGAAGCGAGGGCGGGTTGCTAGTCATAAAATATATGTAAGCTATCACAGCAACTTAAGGAACGTACCCGTACTATGTGACCCATCTATACCAATAAATAAAATTGGAGTGTCTGTTTGTAATGTCAAAATAATAGGCCTTTTTCATGATCACATGGTTATTTGCACTATACATATGCCTAAAAATCACTTTATATTTTTTTTGTCCGTCTGTCTTTCTGTCTGTTTGTTCCGGGTAATTTTCAAAACGGCTGGACCGATTTAAAAAGTTCTTTCACCAATGGAAAGCTATAATATCAGGGAGTAAACTAGGCTATATTTTATCCCGGTATTCCCACGGGAACGGGAACTACGGGGATAATGCGATAGAAACTGAAGCGAAGCGAGGGCGGGTTGCTAGTTTATTATAAACTAGCAACCCGCCCTCGCTTCGCTTCGGTTTAGTCGTTTTACCCGCGTAGTTCCCGTTCCCATGGGAATACCAGGGTAAAATATAGCCTAGTTTACGCGCTAATATTATAGCTTTCCATTGGTGAAAGAATTTTTGAAATCGGTCTAGCCGTTTTGAAGATTACCCGGAACAAACAGACAGACAGACAGACAAAAAAAATATAAAATGATTTTTAGGCATGTGTATAGTGCAAATAACGTGTGAACATGAAAAAAGCCTATTATTGTGACATTACAAACAGACACTCCAATTTTATTTATTGGTATAAATTTCAACCTCCTTCACCTTTAGTGACCTTTCATAGTAGAAAATTAGACACAATTGTGTTCAAGTGTAGTATTTTTGAAGATTAGCTAACTCCACTATTGTACGTGCCTTTATTACAAGCAATGATTATAAATAATTTGGAATAACTACTAGCAGCATTTTCAGTACCGAAACCCAAAATTATTTAATTACTATAAAAGCGCTTAGATTTCTTTTTTGAAATCACCTGTCTACCAAGTCAAATGGGAGCTAACACAGTGAATGTTTGGCCGGATATTACTGCCTATACGATACTTACGTTTACATAAGCGTGATCGTGACTGGAATTAACTTACTAAATACAGCAAACAGGTCTTAACAACGCAATTCGGATACAACTATAAGTTTATAGATATTAACAGGTACACACTCACTTAAGAAGTAGTTTTATTGAAAGATCACAATTATAGTACAGTCATTTGGTTGAAAAAAATAGAGGTTACCTGGAAAGTTTGCCGGGAGTTTCCGGGAGTACGCCGAAACTATTGATTTTAGGAAAAAAAAGATTACGACATAAATTGTAGGAAATTTTCTCTATAATTGTTTTGTATATATATATGTTTTGCCTGTAAAATGCGTCGGAAAGGAGTTATTACAAAAAAAACTGCTTTTAGGCGGCATTATTGTAATATGGCGGCGCGAGCAGTAAAGATACGAGGTGGCAAGAGCTGAGAGCACATCAAAATCTATAAAATTGTCAATTTTCTAAACTCCCGGCAAACTTGCTACAAGTAAAAATACCCAATGATTATACTATCAAATTTGATCAGGAAATGCTAACTTTTTTTTAGGGAACAGTACAGAAACAAAGTAGTACGTAATAGTAGAATAATTAATTTAAATATCCACATAATAGGAAATAAAAAAGGAGGATATAGCATCAAGAACTTCCTCTGCATCACTGTGTCTACCGATAATTTGCTCAGTAGGCAGCATTACCATGTTGAACGGCAATACTAATCTTTTCTGTTAGTTTGTAAAAATAGTTTTATTTTAAAGATCATAAATACTAACTTTTTATGGTATATTCTTTAAACAAGATGTTACAAGAAAGAGCGAGGCGATTGTCGTGGTTTCTCTATCGCAAGATCTATTCGCAACAGAGAAAAGAGTCATTGTGTAAATTCTTTCAATGTTTATTTTCAAACCGCTGTATACGCCCAAGCGCTGTCAAAACAAGAGTGAAAATATCTTAGCAATTATCTGGTGAACGACATAAATATTTAAAAATATAATTAACGAATATAAGTTAGATCCAGACTTAAAACAACAATTTATAGATGGCACAAACTATTGTTTTACATGCGAATCTAAATCGCTTTATTGCCACGGTAGATGAGTATCTTAACCCCTACGGTATCTGTACAGTCAAGTACAGCGTGAAGCTGAAGTGATGAATAAATTTTATTATTAGTTAGCACCACGCAATATGTTTTTGCAACTGCGCGGCTGTGGTCCTGATATTGCTGAGGTCCATGTGGCAGAATCAGTTACCGTCAGGCGTGCTCCTTCCTTATTTGACACCATAGGCCACAAAACAAATATTATGCTTAAATATTCGGTTTTAAAAGTTTAACTTAAGGTTAAAAGGTAATTTTTAGCTGATTAAAAAAAAGTAGGTTTTATGTATGTATTTTTTTAATGTATGTTCAGCGATAACGCTGTTAATTGTGGACCGACTTTCAAAATTTTTTTAGCTCCAAAGAGTATAGCATCCTTAGGTTGTGCCATTGTTGCCTACTCAGAATCTGATGAGGGCAACCCTCAAATCTTATAGGAACATATTACATTCTTCATACATTTTCCAAAGCTATTCAAGTATTTCCAGCAGGTGATAAAAGCTACATCTCTTTAGTGGTTAGGAGTTGGAGGATATTTTTTAAATATCATATCCACCTATCATGACGGGTGGATTCAGAGCATAGCCGTTAAAATAAAGAAGATAGGATATGTATTATCATATTATTTTTAGAGCAGTTTATACTTTTACTTTAAAAAAATATTTATATACATACATACACGGATAATGTAAAATTTAATAACACAATTATTATATATTAGTTTATAAGTACATTGCTGATATTGTATCGGCCTAACAATACAATCTAATACAATCTACCCTTACTTGCCCGTGGGTGTCGTAAAAATGGTTTAAGGAGCATTAGTGAAAACATTAGTGCTCCTTTAATCAGTTTACGGATAGACTAAAACTGTTTTAGAAGTACTAGTGGCTTCACCTGTTTTCTTTAACCAGTTTTTAAGACGCCCGTTTTTTACAGCTGATAGGAGTCTATGGAAGCTAAGAGCATGTTATGCGAACCCCACTTAGCTTGAGATGAGGCTAATGATGATGACAAAGAACTGTGTGCCTACTCTTGAATCTCGATTCCAACCCTAAATCCAATTGCAGCTCGAATTAAGGCAAATTTGATACTCTTGAAAGCGACACTAGCGCACGATTGGAATAAAATTCGGTGGAACGTTTCTAAACTATATGAATTCAACTCTCGTCGATTAAGTCAAATATTTGCTACTCCCGACGTGATTTTGACAAAGTTTAAAATCGTTAATGTTGCATAATTTCAAGAAAGCGTCTTTGTGGTGATCAGGTTCGATAACGTTATTAATTTAAAGTAAGAAAATACGGCACATTTGGTGAAAATAACAACGGTGAACGCGAAAAATTCATTCTCGATTTTGTTCAAGAGTACCAAATATAAGTTTGGTGAGATTGGAATTGAATCGGATACGAAATTAGAATTGATTTCAAGAGTAGGCCCACTGTCCTACGTAGGGTTCGAATCTACGACACTTGCCATGTGGATCATTATTTAGAGTATCCGGCCATAAGTGCTGTATTCAAAATATGACATATATTTTGAATAGCATATGTTAAAATGTCTACAGAAGAAACTTTTCAAAAGCTAAGAGAAATTCCGGAAATGGGATAAAGTCTTTATATGTATATACACGAGAAATCAACTACACGGTAAATGATTGCGTTAACAGAAAAGTTGTGAGGTCACGTAGACATATAAAGTTACAGGATAAATTGCCTTGAAAAAAAAATAACTTTCATGCCTTTGAGTTTTATTTTTTTTTTATTTTCGTCAGGCAAGTACTTAGGTACATCCTATGAGGTGGTAAAAAAAATATTGCTAAAGATAAATAATATGTACATAGTTATTAGGTATCTCGCATTTCAATAAAAGAGTTTAAGTGAAATAAGCTAGGTATAAATACCTACTTTAATTTCCAAGAATATATTTCGGTTTTATTTTGCTACTTAATATTTTTCATTCTATATACTTGGCTTTCAGTTTTAATGTACATATACCGTCACACACTGTGTTCGATTTGTAAACACCGTCTCTTACTTTAAAAGGCCTTTCATATAAGAGTATTGAAATAAACAAGGAATGCGCTATTATCTACTGGCGGTTTTTTAGGTTTTTTATTTTCACTATTGTAATATTTTCAACTAGTCGAGCTTGAGGAGATTTGGATAAATTGTAATGAGCCTTTGTTGTTGGCGACCATATTACATTTTTTTTACAACTCAAGTCATGGTAAATATTGCCGATGTACATATTGAGAGGCTTCTGAAGCAATATAAAATCCGCCATTTTTTAGCGGCGGACAACTTGAATTTAAAGGATTGACATTTCTGAGAAATCGACATTATTTATGCTTATTATGTCTAGTTACAGGCACTGATCAAATCAATGAAATGAATCAAGGCACCTTTTCAAAAATTTTTAGGCTTTATGCCACCATAGTGCGTATTGGGCTGGCACTTCCTCGTGGGGCTTTGAGGTGAAGATGCCGCGCGATTCTAGGGGTAGGTGATAGCCCTGCCAGTCAGAGCACGGGTCGTCTCTCACTTACTGAGTTGGCCACTTGGCGGCTTGCTTTACTGCCGGTGCGAATAATTCGCTCGTCGCTTAATGTTGGTTGAGGAGACGAGGGTGGACATTACCATTGGAGAAGCAGATAATGCCATTGACACGAGTGCGCAACGGAAAGAACGCCCAGTATGGATGGTGGAGAGTACAATCAACACTAACGATCAGGTAAATTCATTTTTTAAGTCAACATCATTGAAAGCCGCACACGCCAGCGTTAAGAAATTAGTACTATGCCTTGAGGACTTTACAAAGAAAGTTAACTAACACGAATTGTTAAATCCAGACTCGGAACAACTGTGCTGAAATCGAATCCATAATAATTGGTTGCACCAAATGGCGTAAAAGATCGATATTTAGAGTACCTCACATTATAATAACATTTTCCTCTTTTGTTCTTCACCGTCATCATTATCTAATTGACCTACTATACCGAGGTACTTATCTGAATGAATAACCTAGCCGAGCCATTGGCGACTAAGAAATTGGTTGCGCTGGCCCTATATTTGTGGAGAGTGTTATTATTCGAGAAGGTTATTAACAGACTATGGGGTTCAAAGCGGCATTATTAATAATCTGCACGTCTTGGCAAGGGTGTAGTAAGTTCTTAGTTTGTCAAAAAAAGTTGCTTGCTACCAGACTAACGAAGCTTATAGATGTCAATTGACATTTTCAATCGCTTTCTGTTATGTGCAATTATTGATTCGAGCTATTGCTTGATTTTCTGGGACCCACGATATAATATTAGAGACTTTGAAGATACACATGCTGTGTAATACCAACACATTTAATCATTATTGCCAATTTATTAAATGAATTAATTGAATATCTGAGCCTTGGTAGACATGAGTGTGAGTTGACTAAGTCAGCTAAAATACAATAATATAATAAACTTCTATTGTATAGTTTAGTTAAAATTAGATAGTTGCCAACTTTGAGCAATAAAATTTCAATATCTTACACAATAACAATACCGCAGGGTATAATACAATCTAAATGGTTTCGAAAGCAAATTTGAACAATTCTATGAGCTGGAAAGAGTTCTTTCCGTCACTTCAGATAAACAGACCCTTTTAAAATTAGTCACTTGTGACTGAACACGGAATGTGAGACGGTTTCAAAGGCAAATCGTCATTCTATTATTAGATGAAGCTGCTTTTAATGGTATACTTACGAATATCACAATTATTTAATAAAGTATTTTACAAATAACAAATCCAGCTAATTCTGATTATATACACTCAATCTTGTTCCTTTATATGTAATAGGTTAGATGATAAACGATTAATGCGTTTTAGAACAAATCTTCAATTGCGGCGATTTACGGATCGAGGGATAACTTATTAATCGAGATCGCAACGTTACGAAGTACGTTGTTTGAGGTAAGGTGGATTAGATAAAAGTGCTACCTAATCCATCTAATCCTAATTGGTAATAATGCTTAATCCGAATACTTAATACTAATTTATTAGGTAATAGGTATATGGCTCGAATAAACATGTTAATAAATAGCGTGAGTGCGTGCGCGTTCGTGGTGCTTGAGTGCGTGCGTTGCGTGCGTGGGTGGTATATTTATACGAACCAATTCTATCCTATTTTGATGCTTAAGTAACTCAAAAATTATTAAATAAGTATAAAAACATCAATTTTAGAATATATCTTGAGACTCACTCGATATTTACTCAATATTATAAACACAACTTAAATAATTATTTAGATATTAACGTCGTAAATCAATTTTTATGACTTACTGACTGACATATAGGGGAACTGAAGATAAAACGGAATATGCAGGCAAAACGAAATGATAAGATTATTTAGAAACTATTGGGGCTCGCCCGCTCTTGGTCAGTATTGATGAACCTACGACGTATTTTTTTTAAATTACAAACGGTGGCAAACGAGCAAACAGTACATCTGATGGTAAGTGTTGCTGCCGCTCATGGACCTTTGCAAGGCCGCTGCCTACCGTGAAGAAAGTGAAGGGAGTGACAGCAAATTGTAATCGCGATAAGATTTTTATTCGTATTTTGTTGTAAAATGACAACTTTGATTATACTGCACTTTTGTTGTATTTATTATTGTCCAATTAATGATATAGCAACTTGCTGGATTTCATTTTTATTAAAGTATTTTACGAATGAAAAAAATATTAACTCTCACTTCATTTCGCATTAATTCGAGATCAGTTAAAAGGCAGAACGTCCCCAGGGAAAATGAAACACGTGGTCTGTTTTGCCTTCATATATATGATGGCTAGCTTTTGCCCGCGGCTTCGTCCGCGAAGAAATCATGTGCGACAAAGGCAAACACAGATAGCTGTGCAGAGTTTTCCAGGTTCAACAGGTCTAAAGTGATGCTGGATGATGTCGAAAGAATTTGATTTCGGTTCTGTCGTTTAAACAAACTTACTTTCATATTCATAATATTAGTAACTACCAACCCGCCCTCGCTTCGCTTCGGTTATAGGTTATAGTCGTTTTACCCGCGTAGTTCCCGTGGGAATACCGGGATAAAATATAGCCTAGTTTACGCCCTGATATTATAGCTTTCCATTGGTGAAAGAATTTTTGAAATCGGTCCAGCCGTTTTGAAGATTACCTGGAACAAACAAACAGACAGACAGAGAAATTTTTTTAAATTGCTATTTTAGGCATAGGTGTCGTGCAAATAACCGTGTGAGCATGAAAAAGTCTATTATTTTGACATTACAAACAGACACTCCAATTTTATTTATTGGTATAGATGATAAGGATATCCTTTAATCATTATTTGCGACTCCCGTGTGCAAGATACGGATCAGTGAATTGTATTCTTACTCCGTCACTACACGGAACGTATGTTACCTACGATGCTAATGTGTTTATGTTAAGTTTCACCTTGAGGTATGTTGTAAATTTCAGGTTACAGCGCGTCGGTAACATTCTTGCATTTTTTAAGCGTTGCGAAAGTAATATGTTTCTTGTTTAGATGAACAACAAATACATATTCACTCATGGAATTAATTTATGCCAACTAAATTCATCGTATATTCAATTTTATATTAAACTAGCAATCCGCCCTCGCTTCGCTTCGGTTATAGGTTATAGTCGTTTTACCCGCGTAGTTCCCGTGGGAATACCGGGATAAAATATAGCCTAGTTTACGCCCTGATATTATAGCTTCCCATTGGTGAAAGAATTTTTGAAATCGGTCCAGCCGTTTTGAAGATTACCCGGCACGAACAGCCAGACAGACAGACAAAAATTTTTTAATTACTATTTTAGGCATAGGTGTCGTGCAAATAACCGTGTGAGCATGAAAAAAGTCTATTATTTTGACACTACAAACAGACACTCCAATTTTATCTTGGTATAGATATTGTGGTTTTAATATGTAATACCAATTTTAATACTAATAACCAACAAAGATCTTCACAGAGATTCGTATTTAATAGTGGAGGTTCTTGGATAAGGTCGCTTAAAATTCGCCGGTCGCTTCGGTTGACAACCTCCAGCGCTCACTACTTAGCGCCAGTATTTTTATTTCATTACGGGAGTTAACCAGCTAAGTTCCGTGTATAATTCTTGAATATAACCAACAAATCGTATCAAATAAAAATAATATAGTAATACAGAATACCTAAGTCCCTGTCCCACCCCCCTGTCTTGCCCGTGGATGTTGTAGGGGACGACTAAGGTATGTAATATCTGTGCAAGAGAAGGAAAACTTAAAACTCTATACCAGCACGTCAGGCCAGCGTGGTATAGTAGGTCAATCGCTCCCATAGTGGAGAAGGTCCAAGCCCAACAGTGGAACATATATGGGCTGAAATGAATACATAAGTCGGCAATACATAAATAAACGAACATAAAACGAAACAATGACTGGCTCCATAGCAGTTTATGTGATTCAGTTTTAAAAAGTTTTGTCGCAGCTTTTATTTCAAGCGTAAATATGCAGATAAAATGTTACTGTTTCTCACTCTAGTTAGCAGTACTTAATAATGTAGAAAGTTTAATTCTTTTCCGAGAACTCCATTCTTCATAAACTAGAGTAGTTATTTATTAGGTCACATAAAATATCGATCAGGTACTCAATTCCAGAATCAGACCTCATCTTCTTCTCAGACCATATTCCACTGCTCATTACGCTACCTTTTGGGAGTTCATTGATCTGCGACTTAGGTGAAACGGATTCCCATGGTTTTATATCGAATTAACTTTTTCTCGAAATTTCTTCAGTGTCGAATCTATATACATACTATGTGACATCCTCGTTATATGATTTTCATTATGTATCTTGATGCAAAATTCATAGGTAAAGTTTATAATTATTATTATTTCAGCTTTTGTACATCCCACTGTTGGGCCCGAGCTTCAATAGGAGTGAAATTGACCTACTATACCACGCTGGTCAGCCGTGTTGGTATAGGGTTTTGTTTCGAGATTTCTTTCTCTTGTTTCGATGTTATATGCATATCCTTTGTTGTTTTTTACGACACCCACAGGTAAGAGAGGGGATGGTGAATTGTATTCTTACTCCATCAGCATACGGAAAGTTTAGAAAGTTTTAATTTATTCCGTACGAATTTTACATTGATTATTTTATTCTCGTTAATCCTGTCGGCCCATTCGATTACACTCATACACTCGATATACAGATAGAGTGTATGAGTGTGAACTGAATAAAGCTTTTAAGCTTATAAAATAATATATTTTATAAGCTCAAAATCTTTTTCAATGGATTTGATTGTTTATCTCTTGATTAATTCTGTATGGTGACAGAGTAAGAAAACAATTGAAGACCCGAGGTGAACTCGAGCCAAAGCCTTATAGCAACCAAATAGATAAATATTTCTCTGATTGTAAAGCAGGTTCATATGCAGTACTAATGTCGATAGAAGAGAATGCAAAGCTACGACCAAATACTTGATCATATGTTATATAAAGATTGCGACTGTAGACTGTAATATTTCCTCTCCACCCCAATAATTTGTAATAGTAGACACAAAGGAGAAAGAAATCGAATCTATATTCATGTTGTTAAAAACTGACTCTGTTCCAAGTTCGGGTAATTCCTAACCAAGTTTCTCCAACGTTATCGCCATGTGTCCATCCCACACCTAACTTATGTTTTCAACCTTGGCCTTAGTACCAGTGCTTGCCCGAAATACCCGAAAGAGGCAATAGTAGTGCAAATATATAATAGTGGTAATAGAGACTATCAGTAATTATTGTTTAATCGTTTTGTAACCATCTATTGCAAAAAAATTAGAACGTATTATCAACAAAAAACTGATTACGTACTTGAGAAATTTAACATGTTGTCTAAATATTGATTTGACTTTAGGAGCGATAAATTTATAAATAACGCAATTTTAGAACAAAATAAACTATATTTTCTCTTCATTTTCTTACAAAAATAACTGAGATTTTGTTTGAGTGGCTAGTGATGATGTTTGGGATCTTGAGCGAAACTTGTGTTAGATTGAGAAATATGGTCTTCGATTATTAAGTTTTGTGTGAATATGTTTGAACTATTAGTTGTGTTTATATTTTTATATTGCCGTAACTGTATTCCAACTTCTTCTCTTACCTATATTTGAACTTTATTTTTATTTGTTCTAACGTATTCGTAGATAAAAAGCTAATTTCTTATAATAATTCTCCTTTGCTCAGCAACACTTTGCTCTGTAACTGTTATATTCGGATATTATCGTGAAAAAGCTTTGCCTAGTTGCTTTTTATTATTATTATCTTTATTATTTCTTTTTATTGGACTCAATATAATGAGGCATGACAATTTTCAAGAACTGGCTTTTATAAATACCTGCAGTACGGCATCTCTTCGCTCACAAGTTTATACAACAAAACAAGTTGCTGGCTACTTGGTTGTGTTTGTGCAAATACTCGCCGTTAGCAAGACGTAAACAGCCGAAAACAACATACCTGAGGATATTGCCTGGTAGGTGGCACGCCTAATAATTGTTAGTCGTACTATCCCTCAAGATATATTGCCGGTAGTTATTCGTCTTAATAACTTTATCAGTAATTGCATAGACAAATCCTTCGGTTTCTACAAAAAAGTTACCGAATCGTAGCCAGGTCACATAGGTTAATAAATCTACATTCATGCAGTGCCCTGTAGGTCCTTGCTTCACCATACATTCTCGCGGTCGCCTGTGCTTAGTACTTCAGAACTACGTCAGTTCTCTTTGGGCAACCAAAGCAGGGTGAGACGGCTATCAACTCTTACTACATCACACACCACCCGTCATCTTCAAGAAATATACTCTGAGGTTGTACACTTCGCAATTATGGAGGTATTTGACGTTTAAAAAGCCTCGTCATTATTTCGTCATATTATTATTACTTAATATAGACATAGCTATCTAGAAAATAATAATGAACGAAATGTTTAATATATTATTGTGAAAAAAGTGTGGGGTGCTCGATTTACGAAAATGTGGCACAAAGCGCCTCACGCTTATTTCATAATAATACTAATATATTTCGTTCATTATTATTTTCTGCCTATATTGAAAATTATTTTGCACTTTTTAGGTGAAAGCGTGTCTTTTAGTTTTTTTAAACTATATTTATTAGCAAATTGCGTTTAATTACTCGTTGTACTGAAAAAGGGCAATGAATGTTGGAAATTTATTGTATTATTTAGCGTTTTTTATCTGTGTGCATAATAGTGTAAAAGTGTTAGTTACCACGATGAAATTAAGGGAACTTCAACAAAAGTCTTCATCATTTTAGCTCATACACGTCCTACTCTAGGGCTCGAGCTTTCCTCACAATAAGAAGGAAATTGACCTACTAAACCTAGGGACACGATATCGAACAGAAAGTATCGATACTGTACTCATGAGTAGTATCGAAGAAAAGTATCATACTCAATAAAGTATCGAAACAAAAGTATCGATATTCCAAAGTATCGAGTACTGAGTACTATTCCTGGAATCTGTCGTGATGAGCTTTTTTTAGGTATTTTGACCGTCTGTGAACGGATTTTTAGAAGGTTCAGTACGTTTGAACTAGATGGCGTTACCATAAAAATAAGCTGTAAGGTCAAGTTTAACGTGGATACTCACTACTCTTTATTCGATACCTGCCAAAAAGTACTCATTGAGTAAAAGTATCGAAAGCAAAGTACAGAGTACAAAAGTATCGGTATCGAAAGAAAAGTGCTCGATACCTAAAAGTATCGATACTTTTTTCGTGTCCCTAACTATAGCATGCTGATCAGAAGTGTTGGTATAGGGTCTCATTCATCAAGATAGGGGGTAGTGAATCGTATTCTTACCCCATTGCCACACAGCTAAGATCTTAACAACTACTAGATAACACCAGATTCCAGTCGCCCAATGATAATCACTGTAGGACGTTGGTTGACCTAAGGACGATTACATCATTATAGTCATGCTGCGATCCTAATTACTGCTGCGTTTATCGTAGCTCTATCTTTCTTCTGTGTGGTGACGGAGTAAGAATACAATTCACCACCCCCTCTCATACCCGTGGTTGTCGTAAAAGACGACTAAGGGATATATTATGCATATGCTATCTATGCAAGAGAAGGAAAACTCGTAACAAAACCCTATACCAATCTGTCTGACCAGCATGAGTAAGGACAATTTCTCTCCTATTACGGAGGAGGCTCGAGCCCCGCAGAGGGACGTACGAGTATATGAGCCGAAATGATGAAATAATAATATCTTTTTTATTTATTGGCTCCAGGCATTTTTTACTTTCTGTCTCCCGCATCGCGTAGGAGCAAAGAGACATTTCTTTTCAAACTTCTATTTCTTGTTGTGGCACTCAAGACAAATAAAAGTGTTTCACAAGACTTCGAAAAGACTGCCATATCAGAATTATAATGATGGAAATGTGTGGTGGGATAATTCTTAATAAAAAAAAACATGGTATATTTATAAAAACAAATGCTGCTATTGCAGTATAGCGAAATTGATGAATAGATTAGGTATCGTTAATATAATTAATGAATTATTTTAACCGAAAAAAGATTATATTATATTAAAACGATTTTTTTTGGGGTGGGTTGCGGTCGGCGCGCTCCTCGCACCATTCCGTCCGGGGCGACAGAGGGGCGTAAACACGCACACCCGCAACCCAACCAGGTGCACGTCGCCTTCGTCGCTGGGCTGACTACTGGAGCAGGGTTACTTGTCATCAGTGGTCGGCCCGACGGAATACACCCTATTTGGGGTACCCCCCATCGATCAACGTCCCCCCCTCGGGGAGGACGTCGGTCTTTCCTCACGCGATCGGCCTCTCGGCGGGTGACGGACTAATTCGCCGATCACGACACCCGCGGCCTCGGCTAGGGCGCCATGAGGCGCAAGTACTCGCAACTACGCCGCCCCAGTCGCCGGCGGCGGATCGCCTCATTTAGCCTGCGCTCCTCGCGCAGATGATCCGCCGTCTCCTTCTGCGAGATCACTACCTCGCAGAAGGCTGCGACCGCATCCCAGTTCCCGACGCTGCTGTTTATCGCCAGGGCGATGGTCGGCACCGATGATTGTGACGAGTTCACAGCGCTGCGCTGCCCAAGCGGCGCAGGCCTCGAGCGTATGCTGTGCCGTGTCCTCGTCGCAATCGCAGTGGTGGCAGGACGGTGTACTCTCCCTCCCACCGCGCCGACGAGCCGTGGAGCGATCCTGCGGAAATGCTCCCGGTACCACCATTGCCCGAGTGAACGGTGATCGAGACGCCGATAAGAGGGCTCATACGGCGTCCATGGAACAAGAAGGCCTCCGTCTTGTCCAGGATGACCCTCAACCCCAGCGCCTCGATCCGCCTGACGATCTCTTCGGTGCCTAGAGTCGCCAGGCTTGCCGCCTCTTCTGGCGTCCCACCGCGGGCTGTGATGAGCGTGTCGTCGGCGTAACAAATCACGCCCAGCCCGGGCTGGAGGCTCCCCCTCAACGCCCAGTCGTAGCCGATGTTCCACAGGGTCCGAGGACCGACCCCTGTGGAACACCGCACATCATGGGCGTTCGCACAACGTCCCCTGCTCGGTTGGTGCAGAGGACGCTGCTCCCCTCCAAATAGTCTGCCTCTAGCCGCCTCAGGTAAGCTGGCACCCCGTGATACCGGAGCGCCTCCCTGACGCAGCTGAATATTTGAGCTTTAATAGGCTAATTATATTTAAGAATTATATGTTAAAAGCAAAATATCTGAAAAATAATTTAATACTAAAATAATTTTTTAAAACAAGTTTTATTTTAGTGCTCTAGAGAGAAATAATCTTTAAATTAAATTTATATTATTACAGAATTTTGTATGTTACTACCCGCCCTCGCTTCGTTTCGGTTTTAATCGTCTTACCTGCGTAGTTACCATTCCCGTGGGACTACCAGGATGAAATATAGCCTAAGTTACTCCTTATATAGACAGCTACCTGGTTGTAAAAATTATCACAATCCGTCCAGCTGTTTTGAAGATCACCCAAAATAATCAGACAGACAGACGAAAATTTTATAAACTAGTTTTTAGGCATAGGTTTTGTGCCAATAATCGTATCAGCATGAAAAAAGGCCATTATTTTGACATTACAAACACACATTTCAATTTTATTTATTTGTATAAATATTAGCGTGTTGATTTACATCCTTACTAATATTATAAATGCGAAAGTAAGGATGTCTGTTTGTTTGTTACGCTTTCACGCTTAAACCACCGAACCGATTTCAAAAATTCTTTCACCAATGGAAAGCTATAACATCAGGGAGTAACATAGGCTATATTTTATCCTGGTATTCCAACGGGAAAGAAAACTACGGGGGTAAACCGACTGAAACCGAGACGAAGCGAGGGCGGGTTGCTAGTATGTTAAAAAGAAAATAACAATATTTTCTTAGAATTACTGATGTCAAGATCAACTTACACATTGTATTCTTGTTTATCTCAGTAGGTAAATCTCGCGAAAAGCTTTTATGTCTTATGTAAATTGTGTAATGTAATGCTGTAATGGGTTTGATTTAATTTCCTTTTAGGGCTTCTTTTTTTTTATTGCTGTTAGCAAATAACACACCTAATGGTAAGTACCTAATACTATCACTCATGGACCTTAGCTAAGCCGTTGCGTACTATGAAGCTGCCTTCGTGGTACGAAGGGAGTTTGAATGCGTGTAATGAGGTTTCGTGGTACTATAGGTATCATCAAAACCCACTACACGCAAACACTCTCACAGTATTGAAATACAAGTTTTCTAGGGCATTTAGTTAGAAATATTTACAAATTTTAAATAAAACTACTTTACGGATTTTAATGCGTTTGTATCCGACGTTTCGAATAATTTGCAGCGTTCATGGTCACGGGCGGACTAAGATCTTAGTCCTCCCGTGACCTCGGGCAATCAAAAATCAAATACAAACGCGATAAAATCCGTAAAGTAATTTTATTTAAAATGTGTAATACTCGCGTAAACATTAATATTTACATCATTAACATTTACCAATCTCTCCATATTTTTGGTATCCATATTTATATAATACTCATCACCAAGAGCACAGGTATGTTAAAGTGATCTTATTGCGTTAATTAGGTAGTTTCTATGACCAACTTCTTCCATTGTCCATTTAAAATCAACTAGAGGTTATAGTACTTATTAAGGACGTTACAAAGAGCCTAAACAAGATAGGGTTATATTATACGCTCATTAGTGCTGATCCCAACCTTCGTGACTATTTTCAGACATGAATATCACCTAGAGATATAAAACTATAATATATAATGATGTTTTAAGGAGTCCAAAGACGATGGCATTGTTTTGTAACATATAATAGTTTCTATGACCACCTTTCTATAACTACCTTTTCCCTAAATAAAAGCTTTCTTTGTGGTGACAGACTAAGAATACAATTAACCATCTCTTACCCATGGGTGTCGTAAAAGACGACTAAAGAAATAAATATGCATATAATATCTATGAAAACTCAAAATAAAACTGTATAGTGAGTTAATGATATCTGATGTTTACGCGAGCACTACACATTGTAAATAAAACTACTTTTACGGATTATATCGCGTTTGTATTTGATTTATGATTGCCCGACGTTTCGAACACTTTGCAGCATTCATGGTCACGGGCGGACTAAGGTGTCTCACGTCCAACAAGTAATCGTTATTACAGACATTTACAATTATCTACCCGATACAGAAAATAGTTATAAATTTATTAAATTGTTACCCACATTTTAGTACAAATTTTTTGCCAGTGTAAGAAGAAAATGAATCTATATGAAAAAATTATATTGTTTATGGTTAGTAATTATTAATTATTAAATTTGTAGCAATTATTATTACAATTTGTTGATTTAAAACTAACAAAACTAATATACTATCACCGGATCGGAACGCGGCCACACTGAGAAAGATCCGGCAAGAAAACTCAGGGGACATGATGCTAAATTAATATTGATTTTTAATTTTAGATGCGGCTTACTAAAAGATTTTTGATTTATAAAATTATCTTTAACCATTATTATTGTGGGTCAAATCTATACAATAAGTGCTCACAGTATCATGCAGCATGCATAATTAATAATTACTAACCATAAACAATATAATTTTTTCATATAGATTCATTTTCTTCTTACACTGGCAATAAATTTGTACTAAAATGTGGGTAACAATTTAATAAATTTATAACTATTTTCTGTATCGGGTAGATAATTGTAAATGTCTGTAATAACGATTACTTGTTGGACGTGAGACACCTTAGTCCGCTCGTGACCATGAATGCTGCAAAGTGTTCGAAACGTCGGGCAATCATAAATCAAATACAAACGCGATATAATCCGTAAAAGTAGTTTTATTTACAATGTATAGTGAGTTGTCTGACCAGCGTAGTATACTAGGTCAATTTCTCTTACTGTACAGCCCAACTGTGGGATGTATATGCGCTGAAATGATGAATGATGTTGATGATGATGAAATAAAAGCTTGTAAACAGTTTACTTAAAAGCAGTGTGGTACTGTAACTACTATCGAATATGGTATTCTTTCATTTATCTGAGGCAAATTGACTTACTACACGTCGATCAGGCGGGTTAGTATAGGGTTTAGTATAGGCATTTATTATATGCATAATATATCCCTTTGTCGTTTTTACGACACCCACAAATACGATAGGGAGTGGTGAATTGTATTCTTACTCCGTCACCGCACAGAATAATATTCTATGTTTAATGATTTCTGATGTGTACACGAGTATTAAATGCCGTGTTCCGATCCGGCGGTATACTAGATTTATTATGTTTTAAATACTACAAATTTAATGTTTAATAATTACTACTAATTACATAAACAATATATTTTTTCGTATAGAATCGTTTTCTTCTTATACCTCCAGGCAATAAATTTGTACTAAAATATGGGTTAAATATTAATAACTAATTTTCTGTATCAGATAGATAATTATAAATATCTGTAATAACGGTGACTTGTTGGACGTGTGAGACCTTAGTCTGCCCGTGGCGAAGAACGCAAAGTGTTCGAAACGTCAGACAATCAAAAATCAAATACAAACACGATAAAATCCGTAAAGTAGTTTTATTTAAAATTAGCAACCCGCCCTCGCTTCGCTTCGGTTTCTGTCGCCTTATCCCCGTAGTTCCCGTTCCCGTGGGAATACCGCGTTAAAATATAGCTTATGTTACTCCTTGATATTATAGCTACCCACTGGTGAAGGATTTTTAAAATCGGTTCGATGGTTTAAGCGTGAAAGCGTAACAACAAACAAACTTACTTTCGCATTTATAACATTAGTGAGGATGTACCATTATTGTGATGGATTTAGTTAGTACAGACAGTTTTTTGGATGACTTGCTAAGGGTTGCTTGCCCCTATTTTATTATTATAACATCGTACTATCGTAAGAATATGCTGTTTGTATCATCGTTAGTCTAAACAAGATAATCTCAGGAATGCGCAGCGACTTTCTAAAAAGCACACTTTTTTATTGCAAACGGTAGCAAACGAGCAAACAGTACACCTGATAGTAGGTGCTGCCGCTCATGAACCTTTACAAGGCTGCTGCCTACCGCGGAGAAGGTGAAGAGAGTGTGAGTACATGCAATGAGTTTCGGTGATACTAAAGGCATCAGTAAAACCAGAACTATGCGGGTAAGGCGACTGAAACCGAAGCGAAGTGAGGGCGGGTTGCTAGTATAATAATAAAATAGCGGGAAGCAACCCTTATCAAGTCATCCAAAAGATTGTCGGTACTAACTAAATCCACCACAATAATGATACATATATGTTTGTAATTTGTAACATCATTTAGTGTAGACAGATGTCGTTAATAAATTCTGTTTATCCGACAGAACGCAGCTGTAGATGGGCGTCACTTAATCCCTCTTATACGGTGTTGTGAACTTGGAGACAGTATGTCAAAGGGAAATGTGAATAATGACAAATGCTTCGTATGTTTACACAGGTACGCGTTCTCACATACATATTAACTACAGAATAAGGTCGGCTTATTGAGATTCAGAAATGTTGTAGCGTCGCTTATATGCGTGAAAGTCAATGCGTCAAAAAGTTTTATTAAAAAATCGAGACATAAACGAACGTTTTAAGCGCTGCTGATAAACATCCTTATTCACTATAATAGGCCTATTATTGCTGGCCTATTATTGCATTGCATTGATTTGTTACGATTTCAGGATAAGTTTCTAGTTCGTCTATGTGTATATGATGACTAAATGACCATACGTACGGCTGTGACGTTTTCCGTGTGGTGACGGAGTAAGAATACAATTCACCACTCCCTATCTTTCCTGTTGATGTCGTAAAAGACGACTAAGGGATATAACACGCATATAACATCTATGCAAGAGAAGGAACACTCGAAATTAAACCCTATACCAATCTGTCTGATCAGCATGGTATGGTAAGGTCAATTTCCCTCCTATTGTGAAGGAGGCTCGAGCCCAACAGTGGGACGTATATGAGCTCAAATGAGGATCATAGGCTATATTTTTGCATTATTATCAATAATCCATAAATTACAGACGGCCGTGATTTCGATTCCCATGCAAGATAATGCTTCGTGAAATATAAAATTTTTATTTGCGAGTCTAGATATAATTTGTGATTGTTAAATGAACTTTCTTTCTTTTCACAGCAAGAGAACAATAATCTATACCAATAAATAAAATTGGAGTGTCTGTTTGTAATGTCAAAATAATAGGCTTTTTTCATGCTCACACGGTTATTTGCACGACACCTATGCCTAAAATAGAGATTAAAAAATTTTTGTCTGTCTGTCTGTTTTTTCCGGGTAATCTTCAAAACGGCTGGACCGATTTCACTAATGGAAAGCTATAATATCAGGGCGTAAACTAGGCTATATTTTATCCCGATATTCCCACGGGAACGGGAACTACGCGGGTAAAACGACTAAAACCGAAGCGAAGCGGGGGCGGGTTGCTAGTTTGGAATAAAACCGTTTGCCAAACCATCTGTTAACATAGAGTAGTCCAAAAAGGTTTTTAATTTCCACTGATTATCCGTGTGGTCAGCATGAATACAATTGACCACCCCCTCCATGACCTTTGGGTGTCATAAAAGACGATTAAGGGTTATGATATGCAGATAATATCTACGCAAGAGAAGGAAAACTCTGCATAAAACTCTACGCCAACACGTCTGACCAACGCGGTATGATAGGTCAATTTCTCTCCCATTGTGGAGAAGCCCGAGCCCAAGAGCGAGACTTATGTGGCCCGAGATGAGATGAGATAAAACGAAACTTTAGTTTTCCCAGTAGAGCCAGACTTAACCGAGGACATACTATGGTTTTTTGGCCACAAGATAATGTTCTCAGATCAAAAAGAAATAAAATAAGATTAAAAACTAAGTAGTTCACTCAGAAGAGGAACGCGTTTTGTGGCAATCATTTGCTAGTTCTTATTTGTAATGAATCTTACAAATATCTTAGACTAAAAGTAATTTAAGAGCCTCTTCTTGTTTCCAAGTTTTAGAGATTGAATAAGGCGCAAAACTTAATTAAACATCTTGTATGGCAGTACACGGTCTTAAGTCTTTTACTACAGTTCAGAATTCTGTATGAGAGAACCTATCTCATACTTAACAGCTTTTAATTTATAAATTATATAACATTTATTTGTAGAATTAAGCTGTTGGTGTTAAGTAGAGTCACCAGACTCTCGTAGAAAATTAAGGCCTAAATAGGCATTTTGAGTGGGCGGACTCAATTCAAATTCAAATTTTAAATTCAAATCCTTTATTATGTATAAACCCCGCGGGGGCACTTACATGTGGTAATTTTTTTACATTTTACCTTAAATTACTACCAGATCGAAACGCGACCGCACTGAGAAGATGCGGCAAGAAACTCAGTGAGATTGTCTTCTTTTTTATTCATTTACTATTTTTTTATTTTAAATAAAATAATATACAACACGTGTATTAATAGCTCCAGTGTGATGCCTTTTGAACCATCATACAATACAGTTATTAAATATAACGAAAAAGTGCCATGGCTGGACCAGATCCCGCAAACGGCACCCGACCAGGAGTTAACCACTAGAGCAGCCATCACTCGCCTCAACCACAATGGAGGGAAGGGAGTGACCCGCTCCTCGTAGCTACCGCAAGCAGACCCTTCAGTGAGCATGACCAATACCATGTGCTACAAACATAAATCTAAGACTGTTGATAATATATCGATATATCGAAATATCGATATTATTATTTAAAAATATCGATAATTATCAACGATATTTTTTGAACGATATATCGATAGTTCGATATTAAAAAGTAAGTATCGAACGTCGATATTTATTTGGATAAATTTGGTGTTTTATCTTTTTTTTTGTAAAATATGCATTCTGCAAAATCACCGTAAATTTGATCTACTGTAAAATGGTGGCATGAAATTGACGATAAGTTAACATCTACATCTAGAATTCTTTAAAAAAAAAGCTCATCACGGAAACATTGCGAACGCGAAGCTAAAAAGTGGTCATGCGCAAAAATATCTATATTTTTTTTCATTATATCAAACTCCGATATTGATATATTTAGAAATATCGATATATCGAAAAAACGATATTTTTAAAAATATCAACAGCCCTACATAAAAACAGATTAAATAACAAATTCGTTTGGCAAAACACGCTACGCTTTAAAATTATAGTAACAATAACAGAATAAACATGTGTGTAACACCTTTTGAAATAATGAGAAAATGCCTGAATGAGGAGCTGCTCATAACCAGTTTGTACTATCATCAAGATAATCCGAGATTTTATAATAACCTTTTCTACAAAATCTACTCTTGATTGCTTTTTTGAACTTATTAACTGGCATATCTCAAATATTAATAGGTAATTTGTTGTGGAAGCGTATACACTATACATTACCCCATGAAGGATCTGTTAACTCATTGAAGACGAGTACTATGAACAACTAATTTATCCTTATTCCGAGGATTTACATGATGAATGTCACTATATTTTTCAAAGTTACCGATATTTTCTTTTTTACATATACACATTTTTTATTATTACATTTTCATATATATATTGAGATATAACAGTCAGAATATTTACCTTTTTAAATTTCTTTCTTAGTGACACTTTTGAGCCTAAATTATATATCGCGCGGACCGGCCTTTTTTGTAGAACAAAAATTTTATTAAATTCCGCGGAGCAACCCCAAAGTAATATGCCGTATGACATGAGACTATGAAAGTAAAACTAAACTAAAACCCATTTTTACATTGGACAACGATCTGGTTATGGCTCTAGTATTACCGAGGTCCAGAAGTACCATACACCTCTTTTTATCTGGTGGGTGGCCTATTGTAGCAGACGAGCACTGCTACAAAAGGCAATAAAAATTAGCTCCTTCAAACTTTGCAAATAATCAATAAATAATATATCTTTTAGTAAATAAATAAATAAAAACTTTATTGACTTCAACAACAATACTACAATTATTAATTGGCAATTTATATCGATAATTATTTACAAAGTTATTTCATTAGTTTGTGATCGCTAGCGTCTAAACTAGGCCTAGCCCGTACCTTAGCCACTAGTTTATTCCCATGACAATACAGTATATACACTAGCATCATCATTTGCCTACCCTCATCCCACGCTAAGTGGGGTCGGCACAACATGTTTTTAGCTTCTAGCCTCCATATAAAACAATGTTGTAAAAGATACGGCTATTTTTTTATGCCCGGCCGCCTGCCTGACGCCAACCCTCCTCAGGAATTCTCGTTACTGGGGATAAAGGATGGGGATATGGTGGATACCTATGGGATAAAGTGGGTTAAGGATACTACTGTCATGGGGTATGGGATAGAGATGACAGCAGCAGCTAGAGCAGTCCGGGATCGCGCACCTGTAGTGACACTAATCCGTTGACGGACAGACAACTGGTAGTGGCACCCTCTGGACGGTATATACACTAGCACTGAGTAAAATTAATTTTTAAATTTTACTATAAAATATAACGTATTAAATAGAAATTTCAATATTCTAAACTAACAGGTGGTACTCCGCCCACAGATATAGATAAAACTTCTATCTAATCTTGCCGACTTAGCTATATTTTAATTTATATAAGAATTTAAATGGCGTGGCTAATCGCTACATTATGTTTATTTTTTACTATGTAACTTTGTAATTGTAAGAAAGGGTGAAGTTCCCTTTCCATGTAGCTTACGAACATCGATTATACGTCCTCTTTGAGTTACCGACCTTTAAATCACACTTAATGGGAATAGGCATATTCCCGTTCAAATTTATTAGATGATAGTAGAATATAAATCAAAAATTTACTATTGTAGGTAATGGTTTTTAGCGATAGCTTAAGTTATATTTTATGGTCGAGCTGTCAGATCAGTTCGAAGTTAAGTAGAAGAATAATAGTTTAGTAACCGGCACTTTTAGAGAAAATTCTATTGAATATTACAATTATTATTTCTATATGGTGACATGTTATGAATACAATGTATCACCACTACTTATTTCCTATTAGGAGTTGATAAAACTAGGAAATAGGTGAAGCAGTAGCGCTTTCCTAGATTACTCCTAATACCAATTGCGATTTCTAACCCGTTTTGCTACAGAGGGCCATTTAACGTGTCTGTTTCATGCGCTATCAACTAGTTTTATATGCTTGATTGCGCGTTACCCTTCTTTTTCACAAAAAAACATATCTGTCAGATCCGAATATGATGCGCCAAGCTAAACCGTAATTGGTGAAGGGTAATGTCGACGCTGGATAGTCGGGATACGCTTGCTCGCGTCTTTACAGATGTGGGCATACATTTATCGTTTTATTTATCATAACTTTTAATTTCTTTCTCCAGCATTTTACCAGCGTGTCATCGTTAGTAAACTTCGGGATTTGTCGCGCTTCAACTTCTTCAGACGGTTATTAAGAAAATACCCTGTTGTTCGACTAAAGCTAACATTTTATTTTGCGTACCGGATCCCGTTGAATGAGTTTGCTTTGATGTTTTTTTCTAATTATGAGTGGTCTCCTCTCTCTTTTTATGATCTTTAATGAAAAATCGCTGAATTGATAAACATTTAGTAAGGTAAAATAAACTAAATTTAAAGTTATTTTCAAATTTTGCAAGTTCCTACATCTTATTTGGCGCGTAACCATAAAGATTTAGCGCAGTAAGCCCCAGTCTTCTTTCAGCATTCTCATTTTTATAGTTTTAATGCAGCAAAACCAATTTAATTTTCGCTGTTAGACGGATGAATTTTTTTTTCAAAATCATCCCAATTATTTCGAAATTTTTATTTAAAAAGGTGTGACAGAATTTATGACCCGACTAGGTATATAACATGCAAAATAAGAGACAAACTTGCCTTTTGCACTATGAAAAATAGTGTAGTAGGTATATGAATTCTATAAAATAATACGAAATATTGAAAATTTCATCAATAAATTTAAATATTTCGCATGGGTTTATACGCGCTATTTGTGCATTTCAATATATGTGGTCGCTTTTGTATCGTAGCTTATAGTCATTCGCACAGTTAAAAGCATAAGCTTCAACCAGTAAAATTAAAATTTGCTCGGATATTTAAATATAGAGCGTTAAATTTGCCTCTTCTTCAGGCTTGTTTACAGTATTCATTTTAAATAATAAAAATTCAAATAAAATTCCATCGTGTATTAAATCTGTATATATTTAAGAGTGTGTTTATACCTATTAACGTTTAATCTCCTCCGTGTGGTGGCGAAGTAAGAATACAATTTACCACTCCCTCTTTTGCCCGTGGGTGTCGTAAAAGACCACTAAGGAAAATAACATGCATAAATCATCTATCCAAGAAAAGGAAATCTCGAAACAAAACCCTATAACAACACGTCTGACCAGCGTGGTGTAGTAAGTCAATTTCTCTTCCATAGTGGAGAAGGCCCGAGCCCAACAGTGGGATATGGGCTGAGATGGATGGATAGAACGTTTAATCTTAGACATCAATAATATGAAAAAAAGAACACAAAGTAGTCATGAGGTCTGGCGACAGAGGTAAAACTTGAAAACTATGAACAGACCGTTGTTATTTTTGGTTATTCCAATCCATATTCCATAATCGTCTAAAATTGAAATATATAATTAAAACTTTTTATATATAGGTTTTGACCTCTATGGAAACAGATATAGTGACATTGATATACAGATTTCGTGTTAGCGTTAACGACGACTTACATATGGGAGGATACCCCGCGTAGGGGGTATTCCGTCGGGCCGACCACTGACGATAAGTAAACCTGCTCCGGTGGTCGGCCCAATGACGAAGGCGAGGTGGTTTTCGGGTGGGTTGCGGGAGTTGCGTGCTTAAGCCCCTCTGTCGCCCCGGACGGAGTGGTGCGGAGGCGCGCCGACCGCAGCCCATCCACAAAAAAAAAAAAAAAAACGACGACTTACATTAATTTACTCCCCATCCTAACCGGCCTACAGGAGTTTTCACTACAAAAATCTTTTTGAAAGGAACGTAGCCATGCAATCTACAGAAGTGAAGCAGTCTCTTTAATCTGAAGAAACTTGGCAAATTGTTAAATCAAGACATCGTAGCAGAATGTATAGGTCGGTTAATTAAAAAAATATCCGTATATAAGGCATAAATTAGTTGTTCTTATAAATATCAAAGCTATATATAAGTTCACCGTAACTAATTAGCTAGAGAGTTACGTTAAGAAGACGCGTAGGCAGTTACGAGGCAGGCGTACACAAGTAAAGCTTTATCATGTAACACCGCAGTCGTGTTCTAAGATTAATGTTCGCTTAATGAATCAGCGATGTGACAAATTCGTACTTACTGTAACGGATATGATCGCACCTATTCTGTAATAGTAAATATGGAACTAATTTTGTATTGTGTTATGTGGTTTGTGTATCAACTGGATTAACTATGATTAGCTTATTATATATAATTTTCCTTTATTTTGAATCGGAAAGGGGCTACTTTGCCACTGCTAATCAATATATCTTATATATCAAGCAAGAAAGGAATACCGGATGAGATCAGAGTGGAATGGGACACTTCTTTATGGTGCGTCTTCAGAAATGAAAATATATCGGAACCCAATCTCATGCATAGATTTGTATCGATGGAGTGACGGAATTGGCGAGACTTTGGATCACTCTGTGTATTCTACCACCTCATTCATGAGGAGTGCCATGAGGGATGAGAAATGCCATATTTCTCCTGTATCGAATCATCATCACAGGTCATATACGTCCCATTAGGCGCGAGCCCCGTCTACAATAACAGGGAATTTGACCTACTATACCACGCTCGTCAGACAAGTTGGTATAGGGTTTTATTTTGAGTTTTCTTTCTCTTACGTCAACTACGTATGTACGTTTATGTACATATTTTTTCCTCGTCGTTTGTGCTACCTACAGGTAAGATAGGGGGTATTGAATTGTGTTCTTACTCCATCGCATACGGAATAAATCTAAATCGACGAGAAAAAAATAGGCAGATAGATTGTAAGAATTTATCATTTAAGCAGTGATGAATGCTTGTTGCTGCTTTACTAATTCAATGTATTTGACGAGACGGCTGAGTGACTAATAACAATGAAATTAGGGCGTCTAGACACGATATATTCAATTAAACATATTGTGTAAAGCTTTCGTAACTTGAAAGCTAAGTTTGAATATAATAATAATCGTTAGATTATATGCTTTTTTGTCGGCAAAACAGGGTGTATTCTACACAGTCCGATCCGTCCGGAGCAACGAGGGGTGAAAGGCCACATTGCCCTTCGGTTGCGTACTTCTTTCAAGTGCCAATGGGTAAGCTACCGGTACCTAACCTTGCCATCAGTGGCTTACGATTATATACTACGTATTCATCATCATAATTCTACTCTTATACTAATTGCTTAGAGTCAACGCGATAAGTATTCTTTTTCCATCGTACCTAGATTCTTGGCAATTTTATGATTGGTGGTCTACTTAATTTTAACTCTTTGTTAATGTAATTTTTGAGCAGACGGCACCATATGGTTCGGACTAGGTCACTCTTAGTCGTTCTTTATGATATCCATGAACAATGTAAGTGTTGGTAGTAGTTTTAGTCGCTAACAAAAAGTACATTATTTACTTCATATACGTAATGTGACCATATCCTTATTACGTCAAAACGGGACGCTCGAATAACGGTCTCGTTGTTTTTTGTGTCAGAACGGAATGCTTGTAAAAATAGGTAAATATACAAATATAATAACAAAAAAGCAGGAGCACGTAAAGTCTGGAAGGTATAGGTAAAACTATGGATTTAAAAACTATTAAAAAAAGAACACCTCTGTATTAGTGTAACAAATGATCATCTACACGCTGTTTGCAAAAATGGGACAAATTTGTATGGCTGGACAAGGGGATAGACGACCTGAAAACAAGACTGTCCCGTTCAAAACTAAATGTATTGTCACTACTTATATGTACGTATCTATACCAATAAATAAAATTGGAGTGTCTGTTTGTAATGTGTTATTTGCACGACACCTATGCCTAAAATAGCAATTAAAAAATTTTTGTCTGTCTGTTTGTTCCGGGTAATCTTCAAAACGGCTGGACCGATTTCAAAAATTCTTTCACCAATGGAAAGCTATAATATAAGGGCGTAAACTAGGCTATATTTTATCCCGGTATTCCCACGGGAACGGGCACTACGCGGGTAAAACGACTATAACCTATAACCGAAGCGAAGCGAGGGCGGGTTGCTAGTAGTTTAATAAAATGCGGCTGCAGGAGTATTTGTTTTGTTAATATTTTGCTGTTACAAAACATGTTGATCTCTCTCTATTAAATTATGTACATGAAATATGAGGTACCAACCTGTAGGAATACAAGTTGTAATAAATAGTAAACAAAATTGTTACGACCTACATAATGCAACGCGCAGCTGTGCCCGTGAACATTACATGCATTATAAAACAGTGGTAAATAAACCCTCGTCTAGTTGTTTCTACATTTATTTTTCCTAGTACACATAAATTTTTGTGGTAAATATATTAGGCACAGAGTTAATTAACTGATAATGATTAATTAAAAGAAACGAAAGTTGCCATTTTTACTTTAGTCGTGGTAAAAGCGGTTAATTGTTACCTTGGAAAGGTAATTATATAGAACATCATATCAACCCGTATATAGTATAGTAAGCCTTATTACTTTCCACGAACTAGATATATATATATATATATATATATATATATATATATATATATATATATATATATATATATATATATCATCATCATCATCATCTTGCTCTTATCCTAATTACTTGGGGTCGACGCAATATGTCATCTGTTTTGACATATTGCAAAAAGTTTCGGCAATGACTTTTATGACCGGCCGCCTGCCTGACGTCAACCCTCCTTGGGAATGTAATCGTTGACCCAAATGGTACCAGATGGAGTTGGTCCGGGTCAATCTAGGGCTCTTAGTCGTCTTTTACGACACCCACGAGCAAAGCAAGGGTTGGTAGTATTCGAAGCCGCTACCACACAGCACATATATATATATGTATACCTATTCTATGAATATATCATTACCATAATTTTAGGCCATATACGTCCCACTTTTGGGCTCACGCCTCCTCTATAATAGGAGGGCAATTGACCTACCATACCATGCTGGGCAATCGGGCTGGTATACGGTTTTATTTCAAATTTTGTTACATAAATTGTATATATAAATGGTATATGCATACTTAATCCCTTAGTCATCTTTTACGATACCCACGGGCAAGATAGGCGGTGATGAATTGTATCCTTACTGCATCACCACATGGAGATCTAGGAATTTACGAACTCTATGAATATATACTGTCTTGAAATTCTAATTTGAAACACCAGAATAACTAAATTAAAATCCTTATTAATATTATAAATGCGAAAGTAAGTTTGTTTGTTACGCTTACACGCTTAAACCACCAAACCGATTTCAAAAATTCTTTCACTAATGGAAAGCTATAATGTCAGGGAGTAACATAGGTGTAGTAGGATGGCGTGAGGAGATTAGCCATCCTACTATTGTATTGGGTTCAGCGCAGGAAGATGTGAGAAAAAGGCGAACAAGAATGAATAGTGTTGTTTATAGGACTGAAGATTTAATTACATGGTTCTAAATTATATACAATAAATTAATAACAAACTAGTGACGATAGTACAAGTGTGCAAGCGAATATCGAATGAATATATATACTAGAATTCAGTCTGCGTGTGGTCCGGCGATAACACGTGCAAAACACAGGTGTTTTGTTGTATGGCCCAATATTCATTAGCGAAGCGGATTGCTTCGCATTGTTGGGTTGCAGTCCAAGTTGTCTTAGTGGCGGATAGTCGCCACAATAGGCTATATTTTATCCCGGTATTCCTACGGAAACGGGCACTACGCGGGTAAGCCAACTGAAACCGAAGGGAAGCGAGGGCGGGTTGCTAGTTTAAAATAAATGAAAATATTAAAAATAATTTTATTTTATATTATTTATATAATCATCATCATCGCAGCCCAGATACGTCCCACTGTTGGGCTCCGGCCTCCTCCACAATGGGAGGGAATTTGACCTACTATACCATGCTGGTCAGACATGTTGGTATAGGGTTTTATTTCGAGTTTTCCTTCTCTTGCACAGATCTTATGTGCATATTATATCCCTTAGTCGTCTTGTACGACATCCACGGGCAGGATAGGGAGTGGTGAATTGTATTCTTACTCCGTCACCACACGGAAAATTATTATTTATATAAAATAAAATTATTTTTAATATTTTCATAATATATGTTGTATGGAATGTTGAAGATTTAAGGAAAAAGAATGCTTACTAGGATTCTTCTATCTATTGTACATATCTGCCATAGCCATTTTATTTAGAAACTATGGCAATTAACTGTAATGCGTTAATTTTATCGAAAAAGAAATACTTGAAAATATGTCTGAATGTTATTAAGGCATGAATTGCCTTAGGAGATAAACCACATAGTATTGAATTTTAATTTTCCTTAGCGTATCACATAATGTAGTATAGAATGTCATTTAGCTGCATAATCCACTAAATCCGTCTAATATATTTAAATAAGCCATTCTTGTATATTTCGTTATTCCTATATATTCAGAATTTTGGAAACGGCTCCAACGATAAACATGAAATTTAGTATGTTTTCGGGGACCATAAAACTTGGTTTCATTTATAGAAAGCCTCCTTTATGAGTATTTTCAGGTAATATACAAAATATAATTAGAATATGAAGGAAAATTTAGCCACCGCCATCAAAAATAAAAATTGCTGAGTTGGTAAATCAAATCGGTCTCTTAATCCAAACTCCGTGGTTTTTCTTTTTTTCTTTTTTATTAGTTCATCAATTATGTTGTATTTTTTTTAATTAAATTTTGTCGATAGGATATAAAAGTATTCATATTACATCAATATGTAATTTGTATCTAAAAATACTGCGAAACTCCGTAATGACCCTTTAATATCTATGTATATACTAGCTGACCCGGCGAACTTTGTACCGCCATAATTTTTTTGCGTAAATATATTTTCAAAATTTCCGAATATACATATAGTCTCTAATGGAAGAACCATTACGGCTTTGTCGGAAAGGTTTTGATCGTTTTGGTCGCGGCATTGTTAATGATAATTCAAAGAAAATACATATTACTGATTATTGATTTCTGACAAAATTATAATTATCAAATTTTCAACCATACGCAACTATAGACAAAATTACGTTTAACGGTCTTTTGCGTTTTTTATTACATATCAAATGCGTTTTTGTTATTCTACGTTTCATAGTGACGTGTATTCTTTTTGACATGAGTTTCGGTGCGAATATGCAAATGTCATATTAACCTCTTGTATTTTCATTTTTTAGTGTTTTATAGTACTAACAGACCCGGCCCCGCGTTGCTGTGGGTAATGTTTTTGTTATATTACATTTTATTAAACTATTTAATTGAAACTTTAGTAGAACATCTGTCATGGAGGTCGTCATATCTTTTTACAAATGGCATCTTTGTAAAAAAGCAAGTTAAAATCGAATATGACACGTTTGTAGGTGGACATAGCAGCGCCATCTATTAATTAATTACTCAATCCAGTCAACAGATATCGCCATCTCTCAAAATCGTTTGGAGTTAACAGATAATTGTGAATGTCAAATAATAGACTAATAATTTGCAATCCATACTTATTACTTATAATATTATAAATGCGAAAGTAAGGATGTTTGTTTGTTTGCTTGTAACGCTTTCACGCTTAAACCACCGAACCGATTTCAAAAATTCTTTCACCAATGGAAAGCTATAATATCAGGGAGTAACATAGGCTATATTTTATCCCGGTATTCCCACAGGAACAGGAACTACGCCGCGGGTAAAGCGACTGTGGGCAAATTTGATTAAAATCGGTTAAGTAGTTTAGGAGTCCATCGCGGACAAACAACGTGACATGTAATTTATATATATTAAGATATTGAATAATTTTGCTGATATTTTATGAATTATAATATAGTTAAGGTGCTGAAGTGTGGTGAATGTGACATAAGAGTGGTTTACATGTATTTTTATAT
The DNA here is from genome assembly GCA_032191425.1 of Lymantria dispar. NCBI lineage: Eukaryota > Metazoa > Arthropoda > Insecta > Lepidoptera > Erebidae > Lymantria > Lymantria dispar. The sequence goes on from CM063451.1 coordinate 13,849,859, forward strand.
TCTACCAAAATTCCCAGAGAAATCATTTAATTAAATTTTCAGCGCCTAATTAATGGTAACGACTTGACTTACTGACGGACATGACTATAAATAACATATTCTATATAAAGTAATGTTAAATAATATGAAGAAAATTGTATCAGACTTGGCTGTATGGGCTTTGACCCCTTTGCCTGTACAAATGGACAAACAGAAACAAAAAAAAATCTATTTGACATTTTATGTCACGTCACACGGGAACGTGATCGAACGGGATAAAAAGCAGTTCATTGCCATTACGAAGAAGAAGAAAGGGATAAAAAGTATCCTATGTCCGTCTCCTGGTTCTAAGCTACCTCCCCACTATTTGCCAGCCAAATCTGTACAGCGGTTCTTGAGTTATCGGACGACGCATCGTAGGACGATCCCCCACTAGGTGGATTGACGACATTCTCAAAGTCTCAGGGAACCGTTGGATGCAAGGGGCGCAGGACCGTTCCGAGTGGCATTTTCGTGGGAAGACCGCTTGTGGGATCTGGTCCAGCCATGATAATTTTTCATTATATTTAATAACTATATCATGGTTCGAAAGGCATTATAGAGCTATTAATAGGCATGTTATTGTATGTAATTTTATTAAAAAAAAAACTAGTAAATAAATTAAAAATAAGACAATGCCACTGAGTTTCTTGCCGGATCTTCTCAATGCTGTCGCATTCCGATCCAGTAGTAATTTAAGTTAAAATGTAAAAAAATGACATTATGTAAGTGCCCCCGCGGGGTTTATACATAATAAATGATTTAAATTTGAATTTGAAGACCTATGTCCGGCAGTGGACGTCTGTAGGCTGATAGATAGATGAATGGAATATGAAAGAAGAGTACATATTCTGTCGTTCCCAAGTAATTACGATAAGAGTAGGGTGATGACATTATACATCCATACTAATATTATAAATGCGAAAGTAAGGATGTTTGTTTGTTTGTTTGTTTGTAACGCTTTCACGCTTAAATCACGGAACCGATTTCAAAAATTCTTTCACCAATGGAAAGCTATAATATCAGGGAGTAACATAGACTATATTTTATCCCGGTATTCCCACAGGAACGGGCACTACGCCGCGGGTAAAGCAACTGAAACCGAAGCGAAGCGAGGGCGGGTTGCTAGTCTTTTATATATATGAAAATGTTAATAATAAATTATTAAATACACAGGTAGATACACAGGTAGATACACAGGTAGATACACAGATAGATACACTGTGTCCTTAGCCGGCTATTTTATGTTGCTTGTTAACTATTAAAGCAGTGATGGTGAGTTCATTTGGTAATATATGAATGAGTTCATGAAGTTAGTGTAATAAAGCTAATTATGTATACGCTTGCCGTTGTGCTTTATTTTACAAATTGAAATTGCGTTCTAGTAGCTCATATACTATAAACAAGATGGAATGCTTGCTCGGCACATGAAGCATCTGTAAATATGCCTTTATTAATTTTCGCTCACAGCTACTGACAATATGCGAACATGTATAAAGTATAGCAACAAGAGTGATGTGAAATATTCGATAGTAAACCGATGTAGTCGAATGTATCCGTGTGCTGACGAGGTAACAATACAATTCACGACCACCTCTCTTACCCGTGGGTGTCTTAAAAAACGATTAAGGTATTAAATAATGATTTCTGATGTTAACGCGAGCACTACACATTGTAAATAAAACTACTTTTACGGATTTTATCGTGTTTGTATTTGATTTATGATTGCCCGACGTCTCAAATACTTTACAGCATTCATGGTATAACAGTATAGCAGCAAGAGTGATGTGAAATATTCGATAGTAGACTGATATAGTTGATATATACCCGTGTGATACAATTCACCATCACCTATTTTGCCCGTGTGTGTCGTAAGAGACGACAAAGTGATGTGAACATAATATAGATATTAAAGAGCAAGAGAAGGCAATCTTGACATAAAATCCTGTATCAACACGTCTGATTAGCACGATATAGGCCAATTTCCTCGCAACACGGAGTAGACTGTAGACTTGAGCCGAACGGTGCGTGGGACTTATGTGCGCCAAAATGATGTCAATATATTGACATTTAAAACTTTTAAATTTGTATCAATATTCTTATCATTAAATCACTATAGATGTATTTATGTACATTTTTTTGATGTGAAACATCTATAGACGAGGGTGACCGTGATCGTCTAGTGGCGTTTAACGCCACGCTTCGCTTTTTTTTGTGTGTATTTAGCTGTTGGTCGCAGATGACCTTGACAGCTTAACGCGGGCAATGGGCGAGCGGAAGGCTCTCAACCCGGTAAGTAAGATGCCACGCTTCGCGGTCCCCTAATATTTAAATATTAAATAAATATTTGGATGCATATACCTACATTTTTGTAACGAAACCATGGTGCGATTTAAAATTTTGTACAACGCCATCTAGTGAACTCAAAGTAAATTGTTACTTATAATGTATATTAATGAAAATAAATGTTTATTGAATAAAAATCATCATTTTTTGGAAAAAAATCGCGATATTTTATTAAAACTTTATGCCTTAGTTTTATCGTATTAGTTCCTGTCGTAATCTAATGTTCTTTTATGCATATATACTTGTTTTATAAATTAATGTAAAATTCTCTAACTTAGTAATATAAATATACCAGTAGGTATTTAGTTTACTTTCAGCTACGAAAACTGGAGAACCGTTTTTTATAGGCTTTTATTAGTTTCAGGTGTATATATATTTATTTCTTTGTATATTACCAACTTCATAGGAATTGGATTTTGACTCACTTTAAACAGTCAAATTTCATTTAAAAATTGAAAATTTAAGGAGGACCAATGACGTTAAAATTATTTAGATAGCTTGTCTTATTATCATTACAGGATTAAAAATTTCTTTATAAAATATATTGAAGCTGAGAGTTGGTAGTTAGCTCGATAAATACCGCCATTTCTGTTTCCTAAATCACACTCTTCGTGCGGAAAGAATGTCTGTGAACGGATGAAAGCATTTCATTTTTTATGGGCTTTTATTAGTTTCAGCTGTGTATTTATTTGTTTGTATATCACCAACTCCTTAAGAATTGGATTTTGACTCACTTTAAACGGCTTGTCTTATTATCATTACAGGATTAGAGAGTTCTTTATAAAATATATTGTAGCTTAGAGTTGGTCGTTTGCCCGATAGATGTCGCTATTTCTGGTTTATAAATCGCAAATTATTTCAAGCTACGTTTTAGAAAGTTCCTTTCGTTTGTACTAAATGACGTTACCATAAATATGAGTCGTAAAGTCAATTTTAAAATGGATAATTTATTCGATACGATACCTACCAAAAAGTACTTATTGACTAAAATATCCAATACAAAAGTATCGGTATCAAAAGAAAAGTACTCGATACCTAAAGATAAAGTAAATAAAAGTACTCGATACTTTAAACAGTACGTTACTTATCTTTCGATACAATTCATGAGTTCAGTATCGATACTTTATATTCGATACCGTGTCTCTACTCGTACAAAATAGTTTCGATGTTTCACATCTGTCAGGCATCCTGAGCGACGGCTCTCTTTTTTTTTCCGAGAATTGTTTGATAATTTCGTATGTCACCAGATTTACTGATAGTGTGATGCGGGGTGGTAAGGTAAGCGTCTGAGGCTTCTAGTTAATATCACATAAACAGGCATGCACGAGTAAAATGTCTTTTCTTTAGTCAATACGTACGACAATTGTGAATAAAGTAATAATTCTAACATAGGTCTAGTGACGGAGTAAGAATACAAATCACCACTCCCTATCATGCCCGTGGATGTCGTAAAAGACGTCTAAGGGATATAATAGGCATATAGCATCTATGCAAGAGAAGGAAAACTCGAAATAAAACCCTATACCAACCTGTGTGATCAGCATGATATAGTAAGGTCAATTTCCCTTCCATTGTGGAGGAGGCTCGAGCTCAGTGGGACGCAACAGTGGGATGTATATGAGCTTAAATGATGATGATGATGATGATTATATTTATATTTATTCCGTTATTATATATGTAGAATAATATTAAAAATACAAAATTATATAAGTCATCATCGCACTTCATATACGCTCCATATTACAAGACTCGAGCCTCCACTACAATCGCAAGGGAAATTAATTTATTACGCTAGTCAAACGGGTTGGTATAGGGATTTATTTGGATTTATTTTGAATTGACAATATGTAAGTGCCCTCTCGGGGTCTATGCATAATAAATGATTTGAATTTGAATTTGTTTATTTATTTTGCACAGTAGTTCTATGCATAATATTTTTTTTATTTTTTATTGTAGACGGTGGCGAACGAGCGAACATTACACCTGATGGTAAGTGTTTTTGCCGCTCATGAACCTTTGCAAGGTCGCTGCTTACCGTGAAGAAAGTGAAGGGAGTGTGAATGCATGCAATGAGGTTCGGTGATACTAAAGGCATCAGTAAAACCCACCACATGCAAACACCTTCAGAAAGTTGGGTTTTCTCGCTCACCGGACGAAGCGCAGTAACAAATTGCTACTACTCGGACGTCGATTTTCTACTCAGTGTGGTACTACCCCGGACGGACTGGCCCGCGGCTGTAGACAGATAACTGTCAACAGTGTGGTCCTATCACTACCACATCACAGCATTACCTACCACTATTCCATCCTTAGTCGTCTGTTACGACACGAAAAGTCAAGATAGGGGGCGGTGAATTGTATACTCACCTGGTATTCTTCTTCTCTAGAGCACTAAGCGTTAATGAAAATATTAATGAGATTTACTGAATTGTTTAACATATTCGCACGCTTAGGAAGAATACACATACTTATTGCTATCTATGTTTTCGTATTGGGATGGACAAAGAATACAGTACCTATGTTAAAACATTCTACTCTCATGCGGCGGTTGCTAAAACCAACTGACACAGCACTATGACAATGTGAAGAAAACTGGATGTATTTTGTATCATATTTTGTTTACTAAAGTCACCAACATTAGAAAAAAAATATGTTATAGAACAAAGTGTGAACTTAAGAAAATATCCATCAGCCTACGGACGTCTACTGCTGGACATAGGCCTCCCCACAAGAATGCCACTCGGAACGGTCCTGCGCCATTTGCATCAAACGGTTCCCTGCGACTTTGAGAATGTCGTCAGTCCACCTAGTGGGGGGTCGTCCTACGCTGCGCCGTCCGATTTGTGGTCGCCACTTAAGAACCTTTCTTCCCCAACGGTTGTCAGTTCGACGAGCGATGTGGCCTGCCCATTGCCATTTCAACGTGCTAATTCTGCGGGCTATGTCGGTTACACCCGTCCTTCTACGAATTTCCGTGTTCCGGATTTTATCACGTAGAGAAATACTGAGCATAGCCCTCCCCATAGCACGCTGAGCGACTTTGAGCTTTTTTATGAGGCCGACATTTAGAGACCACGTTTCAGTGCCGTAAGTCATGGCTGGTAACACACACTGGTTATAAACCTTTGTTTTCAGACACTGCGGAATATTGGACGAGAAGATCCTCTTAAGTTTAAAAAAATATAAATATTATGACCAGACGGAAATAATATTGAATATGTATAATATCGAAATTTGTCGATGATACAAAGTATTAATACAATGTGTAACGTGACCTGATTCACATCTGAGTGCACAAACGTAGGTAGGTATATTTCACAGTTTATAACATGAAAGTACGTAGAGATTTATATCCTATCTTGGTGAGATATCAATCTGTGTCTGAACTGGAGCAAATATACCATCTACACGTACCGTTGACTTATTTTGAAAATGAAGTAATATATGTTCTTATATTCTTTAGCTATAAAATACATATTGTATATTTGTAACATTTCGTAATAGTTATATTTATAGCTTTTTGACAACATATGCTGTATCAATTGCCTGCCTTTGTGATTATATGTACTTAAATATGATGAGATACGTCTGTGTGGTGACGGAGTTAGAATACAATTCAACACTCCTTATCTTACCCGCGGATGTCGTGAAAGACGACCAAGGACTATATTATATCATTTTTTTATTTTTTATTTTTAGGGCTGGGTTGCGGTCGGCGCGCTCCTGGCACCACTCCGTCCGGGGCGACAGAGGGGCGTAAGCACGACGATGCACGTCGCCTTCGTCGTTGGGCCGACCACCGCAGTAGGGTTATATTATATCATATGCGTATGACATCCGTGCAAGAGAGGGAAAACGCGAAATAAAACCCTGTACCAACATGTCTGACCAGCATGGTATAGTAGATCAATTTCCCTCCTATGGCGAAGGAGGCTCGAGGCCAACAGTGGGACATTAATGAGCTGAGATGATGATGTTATTAGATATTAGGTTTCGAATTTATGTTTTTCTAAATAAGCACTATTAATATTTGAGATTTATTGTAAGCTATGTGAGTAAAGGAATGCGTATGGTGATGGAGTAAGAATACAACACCATTTCTTTTCCCGTGGGTGATCATTTAAAATTTTTATGTAAGTAAATAACTGCAAGTGAAGGAAAGGTCGAAGTAAAATCATATGCCAATCTGACTAGTATGGTATCGCAAACCAATTATCCCTCCCGTTGTGGATGAGACTCGATATTGTTTTAAATAATACCCACCTAAAAGTCACTTCCATTATTAAATATTGTTCTGTACTCATCTTCCAGGAAGACTACGCTAATGTGAGTATTGCGTGTTTATTGAAAACCTTTTATTTTAAGTATTATTACTTTTTGACCAAAATTACATAAAGATGCACTAAATGATGAAATGAATTAAGGCAGCAAATTTGTGATTTATTCCACTACTAATTCCTGTTCCTATGAGAATACCGGGATAAAATATAGCCTATGTTACTCTCTGATATTATAGCTTTCCATTGGTGAAGGAATTTTTGAAAACGATTTGGTGGCTTAAGACATAATTAGTATGTGCAAAACGTTGCACATACTAATTATGTATTTTTGATTATCTCACACTTACACCAATCTCTTTATTACTCTATATTTATAAGTACATATTTCTTTATTGTTTATTAAGCAACCCGCCCTCACTTCGCTTCGGTTATAGGTTATAGTCGTATTACCCGCGTAGTTCCCGTTCCCGTGGGAATACCGGGATAAAATATAGCCTAGTTTACGCCCTGATATTATAGCTTTCCATTGGTGAAAGAATTTTTGAAATCGGTCCAGCCGTTTTGAAGATTACCCGGAACAAACAGACAGACAGACAGACAAAGATTTTTTAATTGCTATTTTAGGCATAGGTGTCGTGCAAATAACCGTGTGAGTATGAAAAAAGTCTATTATTTTGACATTACAAACACACACTCCAATTTTATTTATTGGTATAGATTTGGGCAACATGATGTAGAAAAACATTTGTCATATCGTGGAGTCAACACGTGCGCTGTACACCGAGGAAAAAGAGTAATAATTTAGCAAAGAAAAGAATCAAAAGTCTCTGTTTATTTCAAGGCATTAATACATGCGCCTGATGCCGCCTTAGCAAAGGCTGCGGGTGGCTGGACCGGGGACTTAGTCTGGCACCCGCGGAGAGGTTAGCCTCGCGACGACGATCGGCCTCCTGGTAGGGGACGTTGACGGGATAGTGTACTCCCTCGGGGTATTCCGACCACTGAAGTCAAGGAACTCTGCACCGGTGATCGACCCAACGACGAAGGTAACGTGCTATACGGGTGAGTTATGGGTGTGCGTGCTTACGCCCCTCTGTCACCCCGGATGGAGCCGGGCGAGGAGTACGCCAACCGTAAAAAAAAGGCATTAATACCTACCCGACAACTAATCTTGCACGAAAATAAACTAATTGGAAGTCATATTATTTTATAAGCATTTATAGGGTAACAAATATACGCAGCAAAATTTTTCAGTAAAAAGATAGATAGTAATATTATATCCAACTTATGAATGGAATTTATACAAAAATTAAACTACATAATGGGAAAGAATTCTGATGGAAGGAAATCTGCTATTCATTCATAATTTTGTGGGTTTTAATTTATTATCGCAGAACCCTAATTCTTTATTCGGAATAAAATAGTCTCGGTTATTATTTATGAGATCAGCTATTTGCCTGTGAAAGTTAAAATTAGTCGAGTCATTTCGGTATAAATAGCCAGACTTCAACTAGCCAGAAGAAACAGCCAGACAGATAAAAAAAAAACATATTAAGTGCTATATATGCTTTCATATGAATTTAATAAAAAAAAAACTGTAATATCAACATTAGTGTTTGTAATAAGACTACATTTATTTATATAGCTAATGAAACTAGCTAAGTTGTGGCTATATATTCATTTTTTATTTTATCATGCAAAATAACTAAAGCATTTTCAGTGAAACTTTATGTAGTTATAATTTAAGGTTTGGAACGACAATATAAGACACACTTGATCAGGATATATTGAATAAATTGTAGTTATAGTTTGACTCCTCGAGCATTTAAATGTGCACAGAAAATAATAATCTCTTTGAACTGGAAAACACACGCAACACGCATTTAGTATGCGATGACGAAATGCCAATCAAATCAAATGAAATGCTCGTAAAGACGAAATCCATGAAATTGAAGTTGCAACCACAGCTACCGCAAGATTTAAACTTTTATCTATTCTTAAAATATATTTGAAGCTAAATATGAATAGTCGTAAAGGGATAACCCTTAAAATTCGACCTCGAACAGGAAATTGGGGCGAGATGTGTTATCAAGAGTAATCCCTGGGGTAGCGTATTTAGAATAATCTCGTAGGATTCTGGTATGTATTGTATTCTGGTATGTAAATCGCGGTATGATTAGGTATTACAGACTATCAACTATAGTCTGTAGTAGGCGTGTGATATTGCATATTAACAAAATACTCGGTTTCTTAAGGAGAATAACAGGTTCTAGATCAATCTACCATGTACATATATAGGTATAGTATATATATTGTATACTAGCAAACCGCCCTCGCTTCGCTTCGGTTATAGGTTATAGTCATTTTACCTGCGTAGTTCCCGTTCCCGTGGGAATACAGGGATAAAATATAGCCTAATATACGCCCTGATATTATAGCTTTCCATTGGTGAAAGAATTTTTGAAATCGGTCCAGCCGTTTTGAAGATTACCCGGAACAAACAGACAGACAGACAGACAAAAATTTTTTAATTGCTATTTTAGGCATAGGTGTCGTGCAAATAACCGTGTGAGCATGAAAAAAGCCTATTATTTTGACATTACAAACAGACACTCCAATTTTATTTATTGGTATAGATATATTGTCTCTTTTAGAGAAGATTCATGCTTTCCTTCTTTAACTTAAAACTAACTAAAAACTTTTTAAACATATAATTTTTCAGCTCATATATGTACCACTGTTGGGTTTAAGCCTCCTATATTATAGGAGAGAAATTGACCTATTACACCACGCTAGTCAGACGAATTGGTATACTGTTTTATTTAGAGTTTTCTTTCTCTTGCATCGATGCTATATGCTTATTTATTCCCTTAGGCGCTTCACACATTGGCGACGCGCCCAGGCGCGGAGGCGCGGGAAACAAATCTGCCTCTTCGAGCAGATTTTACCGCGCCGCCGCGCCTGACGGCTTTGTACGCGTTCCGCACTAAATTAAAGGTTATTTTTCATTTGGTCGTCGTGGTTAGTTACGTTACAATGGCCAATACTGAAGTCATTCAATTTCGTATATCCGTGTCCAGATTTGCTGCGGTCCACCCCGCGCCTTCGCGCCTGGCGGCAGAATCTGCTAGCGGGACGTGCTCCCGCGCCCGCCGTGGCGCGTTTTCGGTGTGTTGGACCTGGCGCGTTTTCTATACTAATCGATGTACTTGCATACAATATTAAAATCTGCTACTCCGCGCCAGGCGACGGAGCGCGGAGCAGTGTGTGAATTTTTTTTTTTTTTGGACTTTTTTTTGTGTGTTTAGCTGTTGGTCGCAGATGACCTTGACAGCTTAACGCGGGCAATGGGCGAGCGGAAGGCTCTCAACCCGGTAAGTAAGTTAAGCGAACATCGCCCGAGGGCTCCCCCTGTGGGGAACGGACCTCGGCTCGGGGCGTCGCTGAAAGCAAAGTGGGTGTGGCCACGTTTAGGTTAATGACTTTTACGCGCCGCGGTTTTCGACCTCGTCGGCGAGGCCGATACCGCGGAGTTTTGTGTTATCGCTGCGCGAGCTGTGTAGGCCCTTTCTTGGGCGATCGTAATAGCATCATCCCCTTCTTCAAGGAGATGACGGGGGCGTCGGACCGCGGATATTTTTGAGGGGACGTAGTTTACCGCCCCAACCACTAGTGGATTGGGGTGAGTCGTGGCAGAGTCAAAATAGCGCTGGGAGCAACGCTTCATGTACTGCCTGATGGTCGGCAATTCGAGGTCGATGTGTAGATCGACATTACGAACGAACCACGGTGCTCCCGTTGCCCGTCGCATGAATCTATTTTGTAGTGTTTGTAACCTGTGGATCCTGTTTGGCCTAACGTGCGCGAACACTACACTGCCATACGTCATGATCGGCCGTATGCAGGTAGTGTATAATCGGACTTTAGTAGTATGTGAAGCGTCCAAGTCATCTTATATAACACCTGCGGGCACGATAGGAGGTGGGGCATTGTATTCTTACTACGTTACTACAGGAAGAAATATATAATTTAATAGACAGAAATTAAACCTCGACTCAGAATAACAAATTGTGGATCGCACAAATTAAGGTCCTAGGTGCGAATCGACACCACAATGCCGGTATGGTAGGTATATATGTATATATTAACAACTACGCAATCTGTGCAGTTATCATTCATCAATTATCATTTATCCATATTTAATCATTTATCCATAATGAAAATGAGGGTAACATGCTTTCTGCTGAAAGGTATTTTAAAAAGCAAAGGCAATGACAAAGCATGCACAGAGGATAATAACTAATCTTCCTTGCTGAAAAAGATATATTGGTTAATTTTAAACTATCATCGAATTGAGGAATGCTATTCTGTGTGTAATAAATGTAGTCCGTCACCTCAGTGGACATAGGGCCGTTACAGTTGTGTACATATTTCTGCACGCAGTTATTTTATAAAAAGTTTTGAAAAACCAATATATCTTGTACTACCTACTTTATTTAAGCTATCACGCTTTAAAACACAAATTAATAAATCACATTGAGTTTCGTAGTACCTAATCCTTGATGTTTTGACGTCCTTACGTCAGATTTTTATATTTATAAGAAAATCTCATAGATTCTTAACTTACAGATTATCCGACTTATGTAATTAGCGGGCATTCTTGATTTTAATTGCATTATTTGTGATGCTAATGGTGTAGGACCATTCCGAGTGGCATTTTCGCGGGGAGACCTATGTTCAACAGTGGACATCTATGGGCTGATGGATGGATGAATGATTTTGAAACTTAGTTATAACTATTTAAGTTTAAAACTTGTTCAGAATATTGCGGCAATTAAACTCAACCAAATATAACTCGTAGCCCAACCTAATATAATCTTTTGTGACTGATGGGTTTCCAAGTAACTTATGTTTTACTCATATAGAGTTCGCTAGTTTCACTGAAATTTAGGTTCATTCTCACTAAAATGAGCGTTATAATTCTTGGCAGTACATTGAGTTATTTTCAAGTAATTATTGTTTTATTTATATAGAATTGGCTAGTTCCACTAAATTTAAGCTTCCGTTTTGAATAAAATGAGCGATATAACTTTTTGAAGTACAGTGAGTTATATCTCTTTATTTTATAATCGTTAGCAATAAATTGAATTTTTTAAATGTAACGGTGGCCATTGATTAGAAGGGTTTCATTAAAGTAATAATATGTGTACTTTTTTTATTTTCTTTGACGTATGTATAGCTATCAACGATTTCAAAAAAAAAATGCAAACTTTTAAAGCATAACCATAATTGTTAACAGAGACAAATGTCAATGTTCCATATGAAGAAAAAATCAACGTACATGTATGACACAATGGATAACATTTTGTTTAATTAAATGTATAATTTTTTTTTTTTGGGTATGGGTTGCGGTCGGCGCGCTCCTCGCACCACTCCGTCCGGGGCGACAGAGGGGCGTAAGCACGCAACTCCCGCAACCCACCCACGATGCACGTCGCCTTCGTCGTTGGGTCGACCACCGGAGCAGGGTTACTTGTCATCAGTGGTCGGCCCGACGGAAAACCCCAAGTAGGGGTACCCTCCCATCGACCGACGTTCCCCTCTCGGGGAGGACGTCGGTCTTTCCTCACGCGGTTGGCCTCTCAGCGGGTGACGGACTAATTTCCCGGTCACGTCACCCGCGGCCTCGACTAGGGCGGCATGAGGCGCAAGTATTCGCGCCTACGCCGCCCCAGTTGCCGGCGGCGGATAGCCTCGTCGGCAGCGTCAGGTCAGCACCGATGATTGCGACGAGTTCACGACGCTGCTCTGCCCAAGCGTCACATACAAGCGTATGCTGCGCCGTGTCCTCGCCGCAATCGCAATTAAATGTATACATGACAATTTAACATAAATAAATGAAATACATAAATGAAATACAATAAAAAATTTCTAAAGATATTTGTACATATCTCTTCGCATTTCATCGTCTCAATCCATGAATTTTGGGTCTACTAATCCACTGATGGGCACAGGTCCAGATGAGTTAAATTAGTGAGCCAATTATTACTACATAACCCTGGCAGGAAGTTTAGTATAGCGTTTTATTTCAAGATTTCCTTTGCATACATCCCACGATCAACATATGGAATCTGGTTATATCTTTAAATACAATAATCACAGGCAGGGGAGGTAAACATGATGATGAAGGGGAGCATTAGATACTTAATCCGTAACCACGCGATATAATTAAATATGAATACGAAAATACTAATGTTATATACCAACAACGATTACTTGTCTAGAATTCTGCAGTAAGCTAACACTTTATTACAAAGGATTAAAAGTTTTGCGGCTAAATATACATGGATTAGCTATATTAAACCTCTACTTATAATTTGTTCGTGAGACTATAAAAGTGATTTGCATAGACTTAGAATTGAGCTTCGAGTTTTTGTCAATTAAAATATTTATCCATTCTCAGTATGGTGACGGAGTGTGAATACAGTTACACCACCCCATTCCCACACCACCCGAAGATGTTGTCAAAGACAGCTAATAGTTGTAATATGTATAAAACAATCGTATAAGAGAAGATAACTTGAAATAAAACCCTATTCCAATCCTTCTGACCAGTGTGGTATAGTAGTTCAATTATACCCAGAGTGGGACGTATATGAGCCGAGATGAAAAAACAAAACACATCAACTAATATTATTTATTTAATATAATAAAAAATACAACGAGAAAATACTTACTTCTCTGAATGAAATAAAAAGCTCTTGGGCGACTACTAAAACTGTACTGAATAAATCCATCTGTCAGAAACCTATTTATTTACTTATGATTGTCCTATTGAGTTCTGAAATGAACAGATTTTATTGTATTTGTCGTTGGCATTATTGTAATATATTTTTGATTTATTGCTGTTATTGACCTATATTTACAAATATATTTTGGTTATAGTAGCTATAACTGTATTATCTTTGTAGTGAAAGATTTAAAATGTAATGCAATAGGTATGTTAACCACTGATATTTTTGGAGACGAAATTTCTGCAAGAGACGGGCAATTGCCTGGTTCAATGCTCTTTTACGGACACTCATACTCTGTACTGCCATATTTATGTGTTTCGAAGAAGAAGAAGAGGTACTGTTCGTTTTTCAGAAGTGCCTAAATATAACAGCTGGATAAATAAAAAAAACAGCATAGATGGCGTAGTGGTTAAGATACCGACATGCCAGTGTCGTGGGTTCGCATCTTACGCGGGACAACATTTTGTGCGATCCACAAATTGTTGTTCTGAGTCTGGGTGTAATTTGTGTCCGTTAATTATATGTTTGTAAAGTCCCCCGCAACACAAGGATTATTTCCTTAGTGCAGTGTTGTCTTTAAAAAAAAACTTTCCTTCCACTTTGGGATAGACGGATAAATAATCACCGATGTATGATTACCATGGTAATACGTCCTGTTTTGAATAGGACAGTTTCGTTTTTAGGTGATCTGTCTCGTTATTGCCAGCCGCACAAAAATGTTCCATTTTAGCAAACAAGCATAAATGATAATTTTTTGTCATATTAACAGGGATGAATTCTTGTTTTTTTTTTAACTTTTAAGTGCATAATTTTATTTGCCACTTCAAGGCTTTTCATGTATTCTTGCTTTTATTTTTGTACCGTTCTGACACAAATAATAACAGGATTATTAATCAACCATTCTGTTTTGACGTAAAAATATTGTCAAATTATGATGAGATAAGATAGACCTCGTTGATCTTATTTCTCAACTATTTTCTGAAAGTTCTAGATATGAATATTGGAACAAACTGCAGTGGTTTTATCAGTAGCATGAAATTTAACAATTAGAAAATTTTAAAATGGAAGGAAGGAGGATTCACCACATTCGCACGGTTAATCAATATACCGCACAACCTAATGGAATTGAAGCCAAATGTATTTGAAGCCGAACCGTCCTGAGAATGCCTCGTTAAAATAATAATGGATTAACACAATGTATGGTCTGATTCAATCAATTATCTATCAGAAAATATTTGCTCCTGATGACATCTCCGTGTGGTGATGGAGTAAGAACATAATTCACCACCCCATCTTACCCGTGGGTGTATTATACAGATAACAACGATGTAAAAGAAGAATAACTCGAAATAAAATCGTATATCATCCCGCCAGACCAGCGTGGTGAAGGAGTAAGAATATAATTCACCACTCTCTATCTTGCTCGTGGATGTCGTAAAAGACGACTAAGGGATACAATATGCATATAATGTCTATGCAAGGAAAGGAAAATTCCAAATAAAACCCTATACCTATACCTGTCTGACTAGCATGGTATAGTAAGGTCAATTTCCCTCCTATTGTGGAGGAGGCTCGAGCCCAACAGTGTGACATATATGAGTTGAAATTATGAAATGATGATGAAAACTGTATGACAATCCGCTGGATCAGCGCGGTGGTGTCGATGAATTTCGCTCCCATTGTGGAGGAAGATCGAGCCCAGCTGCGAGACGTATATAAGCTGTGCGAGGCTGAGGGTGAACGGATAATGAGACCGGCATCCATAATAAGTCTTCTTACTACGTAAGGATAACATTTTCAAGTGCGTCGTTCTGGAAGAAGATCGATGGAATCGTATATCCAAGATGCCAGTATTTCATCTATAAATGATGAAGATATTAGATCGTCGGGCTTTCCTGGAATATCCATGTTGCAGCGGAATAAAGATAATATGTGTTATCATACCTTCCTTTCGCGCGAGTGGTCATAAAAGATAACTAAGATACACAACCTATATCAAGTCCTTTAACCAACGTGATAAATAAATTTCCCTCCCATTATGGAGGAGGCTCGAGCCTAGCAGTGGGACATACAATATGAGTTGAGATGGCGATGATAAAGAAATAGGAATCTATAATTTATTTATGCTGTTAACCCTAATTATATTTTCTCTACCGTGTTTTAAAAGTATTTTTAAATCATCATTTCAATTTATACACCACCCACTGCTGGGCTCGAGCCTCCTTAAAATGAGAGAGAATTTGACCTCTTATACTACGGCAGTCAGACTTTTCTTTCTCTTGTATAGATGTTAAATGCATATTATATCCCTTGGTCGTGTTCACAATATTTACGGGCAATATAGGTAATGGCGAATCTTACTCCGTCACCACACAGAGAATTAAAGATCTACAGAAATTACATTAAATGTACTAGGTATGTAATAAGTTACGCATCCATTCAACTAAATTAACCTGGCACCTACAACATAGTCACAAATATATTCAGTTTAAATCATTTTAACAATTTGCCAATTGTCTAAGGAATACGTAGCCAACGTATTTGCGCTGTTACAATTTGCGTTTTGCTTCCACGATAAAAAAAGTTAATGATGTCATCTTCGGACTAAATACGTAAGGATTTATTTTAAGACCCATTTGTCTACCCAAAAGTATGTAAATCTTTATTCTTTCAGTTCACGCAAATTGTCAAATAACTATACGGCTATAACTATCGGCTTGCTGTGTGGTAGCGGCTTCGAATACTACTAACCCTTGCTTTGCTCGTGGGTGTCGTAAAAGACGACTAAGAGCCCTAGATTGACCCGGACCAACTCCATCTGGTACCATTTGGGTCAACGATTACATTCCCAAGGAGGGTTGACGTCAGGCAGGCGGCCGGTCATAAAAGTCATTGCCGAAACTTTTTGCAATATGTCAAAACAGATGACATATTGCGTCGACCCCAAGTAATTGGGATAAGAGCAAGATGATGATGATGACTTAAACACATGGCAATGAAATGTAATAAACATCAACATTTCACGTAAATAAGAAAATTGTCGTAGTTTCTGTTAGCTATTCATGTAATTCCCCGCCTCAGGGAGCTGTTCGACGCGTGTTTAGCTTCCGGGCGGTTCGCTGGGTGCTGGAAGGAGGGGAGGCTGGTTCTCCTACCGAAGCCGGGACGGCCTCCGGAGTCGCCATCGGCCTACAGGCCTATCGTGCTGCTCGATGATATGGGCAAGTTACTGGAGAGGATAGTAGCTGCCCGCATCGAGCGGCACCTCGTCGACACGGGGCCCGATCTGTCGGACGCCCAGTTTGGGTTTAGGAGAGGTCGTTCGACGATCGAGGCCCTGTTGCGCCTGAGGGCCGTGGCGACTGAGGCCGTCACCGGTGGGGGAGTGCTGTTGGTGGTGTCCCTAGACATCGCTAACGCATTCAATAGTCTGCCATTCAGCTGCGTCAGGGAGGCGCTCCGTTACCACGGAGTGCCAGCTTACCTGAGGCGGCTGGTGGCAGACTATTTGGAGGGGCGCAGCGCAACGCCAACCGAGTAGGGGACGTTGTGCGAACGCCCATGACGTGCGGTGTTCCACAGGGGTCGGTCCTCGGACCCACCCTGTGGAACATCGGCTACGACTGGGCGTTGCGGGGGAGCCTCCCACCCGAGCTGGGCGTGATTTGTTACGCCGACGACACGCTTGTCACAGCCCGCGGTGGGACGCTACAAGAGGCGGTAAGCTTGGCGACCTCAGGCACCGAAGTGGTCGTCAGGCGGATCGAGGCGCTGGAGTTGAGGGTGACCCTGGACAAGACGGAGGCCCTCTTGTTCCATGGGCCCCGTATGGACCCTCCGATTGGCGTCTCGATCACCGTCAATTCGGTTGGGATCAGCATCCAGGCCCATATGAAGTACTTGGGCCTGGTGCTCGACGGGCGATGATGGTTTCGGGAGCATATCCGCAGGCTCGTCCCGCGGCTCGTCGGCGTGGCGTCCGCCCTACAATGGCTGATGCCGAATGTGGGCGGACCGAGCGCGGCATGTCGACAGCTGTACGCGGGGGTCATCCGGTCGAGGGCCCTGTACGGTGCACCGTTGTGGGCGGGATCCATGACCGCCCGACTTAGGGCCCTTCTGTGGCGTCCACAGAAGGTCATGGCGGTCAGGATCATCCGCGGGTACCGCACGGTGGCGACGGAGGCGGCGTGCCTATTGGCCGGGACTCCCCCGTGGGACCTGGAGGCGGAAATGCTCGCTGACTTGTATCGGCGGGTGTCGGGGGTGCGCGGGGGGGGGGGACGGGGACGGTGTTGTTTCCTTGAAGGAGCTCACCGCCTGGCGCGTCGACGCCCGCCGGGACGTCATCGCCCGTTGGGCAGACCGGCTGGAGAGGCCTCGATACGGTGTTTGGACCGTGGAGGCCTTCCGGCCGGTGCTGATGCAGTGGTTAGAAAGGCGGCACGGGGTGCTCTCCTTCCGACTCTTACAGGTCTTGACGGGGCATGGATGCTTCGGCAAGTACCTGTACAGGGTCGCTAGGAGAGAGAGAACTCCGTCCGAGGACACGGCGCAGCACACGCTCGAGGTCTGTGCCGCTTGGGCAGAGCCGCGTCGTGAACTCGTCGCAATCATCGGTGCAGACCTGACGCTGCCGACCATCGCTAGGGAGATGCTCGGCAGCATCAGGAATTGGGACGCGGTCGCAGCCTTCTGCGAGGCAGTTATCTCGCAGAAGGAGGCGGCGGGTTGCGAGCGCGAGGAGCACAGCCTCGATGATGCGACCCGCCGTCGGCGACTGGGGCGGCGCAGGCGGGAGTACCTGCGTGCAATGCCGCCCTAGCCGAGGCCGCGGGTGACGTGACCGGGGATTAGTCCGTCACCCGCCGAGAGGCCGAGCGCGTGAGGAAAGACCGATGTCCTCCCCGAGGGGGGGGGGGGGGGCGTCGGTCGATGGGAGGGTACCCCAAGTAGGGGGTATTTCGTCGGGCTGACCACTGATGACAAGTAACCCTGCTCCAGTGGTCGGCCCAACGACGAAGGCGACGTGGTGTTCGGGTGGGTTGCGGGAGTTGCGTGCTTAAGCCCCTCTGTCGCCCCGGACGGTGTGGTGCGGAGGCGCGCCGACCGCAGCCCACCCAAAAAAAAAAAAAAAAGCTATTCGTGTAACTATGAAAGTATTTATTGCGAGTGTTCATACAGTACTTTTTTAGTTCTGTAAGATAATTCACTGTGGGTCTCGTAAAAAAGCCAGTAAAGAATCTAAGCAGGTAATCTCACTATTAAAAAAAGAGAAATATGATATTGGTAAAGTCTAAATGCCAATCTGCCTGACCATTCTGAGGCATTTGTCCTCTCGTTGTAAAGAAAGTCCATGCCTAGTAATGCACATATTTTATTACATATTCAACTTCTTTTCCAGGTCCTTTATGTCCATCTGAAGAAGCAATAGAAGTAATATAATAAAATACCGCTTGTCTAATTATTTGCTTACTTCTATTAAAAGATACAATGAATTTAACAGATTATCCTTACATTTAAATAATTTCTTGTGCATTTTTATTATTTTCTTATTTTTGCTTATAACGATGGAATTTTGTTGATTAAATCAGACACATCGAAAAAAATCCAACTACAACCACAAACAAATTCAACATTGTTTTATTTATTATCTGCAGTATTTCGTTTTAATTATTATTATGATGAATTAACGTAATACTAATTCTTTCTTTAATTTACGTTAAAAGAAAAAAATCACCAAAATAAAATTAGTACCACACTAACTTTGGTTAAGTAGGTTATCTATATCTATACCAATAAATAAAATTGGAGTGTCTGTTTGTAATGTCAAAATAATAGGCTTTTTTCATGCTCACACGGTTATTTGCACGACACCTATACCTAAAATAGTAATTAAAAAATTTTTGTCTGTCTGTCTGTCTGTTTGTTCCGGGTAATCTTCAAAACGGCTGGACCGATTTCAAAAATTCTTTCACCAATGGAAAGCTATAATATCAGGGCGTAAACTAGGCTATATTTTATCCCGGTATTCCCACGGAAACGGGAACTACGCGGGTAAAATGACTATAACCTATAACCGAAGCGAAGCGAGGGCGGATTGCTAGTTTATATATAAAGTAGGTTATATAATAATTAGTACCATACTACTTTGGTTAAGTAGGTTATTTTTTTACTATTTATACACAAGAGATAGTAAATGTGAAATGTATAAAAAGCCTATCATGATAAAATTTTTAATATCTAATAGTAAACATTTTACAATTCTTTCCTAACCAGATCTGAAGACTTTGGTAGTCATTGACGGAACTAAAATAAATTTGCTAATAACCTGAGACATCGTTAGCAAATATAAAAGACATCTGCCAAATGATGGTCATAGAACACACTGATTCAACGTAGATATCGTGTCAGGGCGCGATAAATGTTAAGTCTGACCTTATATTTAGTATACTTTAAATTATTTTTATTTTTACTGATAGCTCACGTACCAATGTACAAATCCCATGTCAAGTATGTTTGTAAGCGTAGAACTAATTAGTGGTTAGTACATATAATTGTTTTATGTTTGGGTTCAATTAAAATATATGGCAGTAACTGTGCCGATAGTAGTTTCATAGTTAATATTATTTGTATTATAATTTTTCATCACTTATAAAAATGTTTTGAAGGATTTACAGTTATTTTAATCAACAATTTTCTTAGTATTCCATTGTCCTTTCGCTGAAATGGTTGATATTTATAGTCACGGTCCTGCTCCTACCGTGACGATGGCCTATCAGCTGCTCGGTTAAGTTTTACGTAGATATTGAGTGCTTCGCCTATTAGTTGCTTGATCCAACTTAGATATTGCGTGATTCAACATTATCGTCATATTAGTTCAAATATGTCCCATTGTTGAGCTCGAATTGCGTACTCAATAGGAGAGAACTGCATCACGCTGGTCAGAGGGGTATGGTAAAAGGTTTTTTCGAGTTCTCCATCTCTTATATGGATGTTATTTACATATTAAATTCCTTAGTTGCCTTTTACGATATTCAAGGGCGACATAGGGGGTGTTGAATTGTATTCTTATGCCGTCACTACACAGAAAGTAATCGATAAGAAGGATTATTTAGATTTTTTTGAAGTGTACTTCTGTTGATGAGTTAAGGAACAAGAGAGTGAATTTTACGACGAGCGCGCACACCGTCACGAGAAACCGACACCCTGAAGTTAGCTAGGCAATATCTTTTACGACGCGCGCGCATGCACACCGTCACAAATGTCAACTAGTCAATGCAGAAAACTTTCAAAGTGTTAAATATCTTTTTTTTTTCTATTATTATTATTGTCGTTTTTCTACAAACATAGGATAACGCGAAGGAGAATTTTTTTGGCAAGATTTTTATGTTGTTAGACCAAAGACGTATAACTTTTTACGCATGTGCGTACATAAGTGCACAGACACTTTTTTTAAATGTGTTAATGATAAGTTGTTT
This sequence comes from Lymantria dispar, assembly GCA_032191425.1. Lineage (NCBI taxonomy): Eukaryota > Metazoa > Arthropoda > Insecta > Lepidoptera > Erebidae > Lymantria > Lymantria dispar. The sequence goes on from CM063451.1 coordinate 13,870,778, forward strand.
TTGTATAAAAATGTTAGCTCTTAAAAATAAAATCTATAGAACTGTCTATAGGTGCTCTAATGCTCTATATTATTGCACAAACTTTCAACTCGATCTGACGAACGCACCAAAACAACGCATTAATTTTTATAGCGCACTTAGTAGGAGGAGTTTTTCGAATTGAATTGGCCATAAATAAAAGCTGATTTTCTTAAATAGCTTTTAGAAGAAGGCAATTTATATATTAGGATAATAATTTATCTAAAGAGTTAAAAACAACATAGTTCTAGAGACGTAAAAACCATTAGTATAATGAAAATACGTTCACAGCACAGAGCATCGAAATAAAAACCCACTATCATAGGTGTATATTTGAGCTCTGTGGTTTAAATACACAAAATTTATGGATATCCTTTTTTTTTGGGGGGTGGGTTACGGTCGACGCACTCTTCGCACCACTCTGTCCGGGGCGACAGAGGGCGTAAGCACGCACACCCGTAACTCACCCGCGCGACACGTCGCCTTCGTCGTTGGGCCGACCACCGGAATAGGGTGACTTGACGGTGGTATTTATGTATATCCTAGCAAAATCCCATGGTTTCATCCGCGTAGTGCTCGTTCCCGAGGAAATACCGAAATAAATTATATCCTTAGTAACTCCTCGTATAGACATCTACCCGGCAGTAAAATATTATCAAAATCGGTAAAGCTGTTTTGAAGATTACCCGGAAGCACGACAAGATGCACACAAATTATTTATACTGATTTTTAGACATAGGTATCATAAACCATGTGAGCATGTACTCGTAAAAAATCAATTACATAACAAACCGACAATTCAATTTTACATTTTTTAAATAGACTAGTATAATAGTGCCTCAATAAATAGTATACCTAATAGAATACGCATACTTTTTAATATCGCATCGTTTAATTCACGTATATAACGGAACTCTTTAGTTTTATATTAATAATGTGAATAACGTACGTTTAGGTAATACCTATTAGTCGATCATCAATCTTACGAGGCTCATGTAGGTGGATTGTCTGTAGTCGAGACTCGACGGGCTCATACGCCATTTGCCATTATGTCATCTCACACATTTCAGGTCGTGGATCATCCGCTTCGCTCTTATTTTTTTAGTTATTAATATCGGGACAAAAGGAGTCTTTTATCACCGAAAAAATTCGAATATTATGATAAAGTGTTTTAGTATGGAAACTTTGTTCGTTTTTATTAAAATTTCACTAAGTTTCATTGAATTCAATTTTGTCATCATCATTCAACCTTTCACTGTTTACTGCTGGACGTGGGCTTTCCTCATGCTTTGCTGCAAAAGGCGGTCTTGTGCCGCCTGCATCCAACGATTCTCAGCAACTTTTACCAAGTCGTGGATCCATATATTTTGGCCTCCCACATATACTGTGTTGTCCGATACGTGGTCGCCACTTGAGAATCTTTCTATCTTCCCCAGCAGTTGTCGATTGTTCGAGCAATGAGGCCTATCTACTACCACATTTATAATGTTAAAATTAGTCCTGATGACCAACGAGGTGAAGGGTTAAGAATGCACTGAATTTATTCCCCATAATTTCATGTAAGGTTTAAAAAAATAGTTCACTAATCATCTAAGCTCATATATGTCCCAGTGTTGAACTCGAGCCTTCTCCACAATACGAGTGCAATTGATCTACTAATCGACGCTGGTTAAATGGTATAAGGTTTTATTTCGAGTTTCGTTTCTCTTACATAGATGTTAACTGTATATAACTCTTTGTCGTTTTTCACGACATCTACGGGCAAGTTAGGTGAATTGTATGCTTACTACGTCACACAAAATTTTCACCAAAAAACGATAAAGATTTGATATTATGAAGTAACAAACAGGATCACTTTTTTTTTTTTTATGGGTGGGCTATGGTAAGCCCACACGCGGTCCAGTCCGTCCGTGGCGATGAAAGGACGGCGCGCGGGCCCATAACCCACCCGTACCCACGTCACCTCGTTGTTGGGCCGACCACCGGAGCAGAGGTGACTTGTCATCAGTGGTCGGCCCGATGGAATACCCTTTCGGGTACCCTCTCGACGTCCTGGGACGTCGGTCGCCGTCGTTCGGTGGTTAAATGGTATAAGGTTTTATTTCGAGTTTGGTTTCTCTTGCATAGTTGTGAACTGTATATTATAAGTCTTAGTCGTCTTTTAAGACACCTACGGGCAAGATAGGCGGTAAATTGTATGCTTACTACGTCACACAAAATTTTCACTAAAAAACGATAAAGATTTGAGATTATGAAGTAACAAACAGGATCACCTACCTAATAATTTATCGGCTATGTATAACTTTGCTCTGTAATATGGACAAGACCCAAAACGTGGAAGTTGTATACCCGGGTAGTAGAGGTACGGGTAGTGGCCGTGTTAATAATTAATAAGATTTCACTATTCAATTAAGAATTACTTCAGTAGGTAGGTAGTATATAAAATATATTTAAATTAATTCAGAGTTTTCTACATCCTTTTAAAATTTCTTTTCTTTCTTCAGATTTTGTCATTGTCATCTCGGTTCGTATTTATTCTATTGATAGATGCGAGCCTTTTCCACAATAATAGGGAAATAATCTACGTAAAGAGTTAGAATAAGTCAGAATAAGAATCAGTTTAGCTTAAACTATTAGCGCTCATATGCGTTGCCTGGCGTAGACAGTTTAGTGAATAATGGTTTTTCCGAACATCAACCAGTCGTAGGCAATTAATGCGTACATATATGTATGTATATATCGAGTAAGAGATAGCGATAAACAATGGCGATATGATTAGGTTATGCAAGATTTCTAATTTCTTTAAACGAGCAATCTTCTATATTTCTATATGTCCGGAACCTTGGAAATAGTTCCAGCGATATATGAAATTTAATATGCAGTTTTCGGGGGCGATAAATCGATCTAGTTAGTTAAAATATATTTTTATCAGTGTTTTCGTACAATGAAAAGAATATAATTATATTCTTTTCATTGTACGAAAACATTGATAAAAATATATTTGGATATAGTACATGTAGGTAAAATTAACCATTGACGTCTGTGTAAATAAAAATTTATATATGTACCGTGTTAGTAAGTATACATAGGGAACATAGATTCCTACGAGCACCAAAACGGCTGTACTGATTGTAACACAATTTTCACTTAACTTCAGATTAAGTTTGGTAGCAATCGGATCATCATCATTCATCATTTCAGCCTATCGCCGTCCACTGCTGGACGTAGGCCTCTCTCATGTTACGCCACAAAGTGCGGTCCTGTGCCGCCTGCATCCAACGACCCCCAGCAACTTTCACCAGGTCGTCGGTCCACCTAGTGGGGGCGGGGCGTCCTACACTGCGTCGTCCAATACGTGGTCGCCACTCGAGGACCTTTCTTCCCCAGCAGTTGTCGGTTCGTCGAGCGATATGGCCTGCCCATTGCCACTTCAGCGATCGGATCAATGAAAGTTATTTTTTTTTATTATAAAAAAAGTTATGATCCCAAGGGATATAAAATTAATTGACAAAATCTATCTTCGCGTGAACGAAGCCGTAGGCATAGTTAGTCGAGGATCATTTAGTTCAGTTGGGATATCGAGCAGACAATCCCAGTTGGTTTGTCCTCTATTTAAGTTTTATTTTTGTGAGAAAAACATTCGTCTATTGTGAACGAAAACTATTACTAAAAGTGTTTTCCAAATAAACACAATTTGCCAAAAAATATACCATGCTCCAGGTACTAATAATTACATACACAAATTTTACTTTATTAATTTTATGAACGAGAAGGAAAACTCAAAATAAAATCCTATATCAATCTGTCTGACCAGCATGGTATAGTAGGGTCAATTTACCTCTTATTATGGAGGAGGCTCGAGCCCAGCAGTGGGACGTTTATGAGCTAAAATGATGATGATAATGATGAATTTGCCCGTGTGGCGACGGGCTGAGAATACATATGTCGCCACCCCTTACTTGCCCGTGGGAGTCGTAAGAATCGGCTGAGGGTTCACCAGGAGAGCAGGGCAGCAGCTCTCTCCTGGGAAACGTAAAACACCTATACTGCGATCGCCAACCCGCCTGCCAAGCGTGGCGATTACGGCAATATCCCCTTTGTTAGAAATGGCGTACAATAAAAAAATGGCCCCCAGTCACGGCGGCTCCGGTACTCTACGGGCTCATTTTGGTGGCGGGCCCAGTAGTGGTGGAGCGGGGGGTGCGAGGAATCTCCGGCAGCGATCCGGCTACCAACAAAAACGACCCTTGGCCCTGGTAACGCACAACATTCGGACACTCAGGACTGACGAGAGGGTCATCGAGCTGGAAGAGAAATTGAGCAAAATCCGCTAGGACATTGTAGGATTATCAGAAGTGCGAAGAGAGGGCGAGGGCACGATAATCCTCCAGTCTGGAAACTTGCTCTTCTACCGGGAGGGCGATCACTCATCCCAAGGTGGTATAGGGTTTATCGTTCGTAGGTCTCTCGTAGACAACGTGGAGAGGATCGAGAGTGTGTCGACAAGGGTAGCGTACCTTATACTCAGAATTACCAAGAGGTATTCGCTGAAGGTTATACAGGTATACGCACCGACCTCGACATACTCCGACGACGAGGTGGAGGCATTTTACGAGGACATCTCGAAAGCCATACACACGTCCAAAACCCACTTCACGGTAGTCATGGGAGACTTTAACGCGAAAATAGGCAAAGGGAGTGATGATGAGTTGAGAGTGGGGAAACATGGATATGGACAGAGAAACCAGAGGGGCCAGAAACTGGCTGACTTTCTGGAGAAGGAAAGCTTCTTTACGATGAATTCCTTCTTCAGGAAGCAGCCACAAAGGAAATGGACCCGGATTAGCCCCGATGGTTCAACAAAAAACGAGATAGACTTCATCTTGTCAGACAAACGACAGATATTCAATGATGTCTCAGTGATCAGCAGGATTAAAACTGGGAGCGATCACCGGATGGTACGAGTCACATTGAATATCCACACAAAAGTCGAGCGGTCACGCTTGATGAAGTCTACACTTCGACCTACATCTGTCCAATACCAGAACTTCGAAGGCTTCCAACTCGAATTACACAATCGCTTCCAATGTCTGGATGAATGCGAATCTCCGAACGATATGAACAACAGGTTCGTGGAAACTGTCCACGCGGTTGGGTCGAAATTTTTCAAGGCTCACCGCGTTAATAGACCTAAAAAACTTTCTGACCAGACTCTCGAGCTCATGGGGCGGAGAAAAGAAATGACGGTGCAGTTTTCAGCCGATTGGTCCAAACATAGGCAGCTAAATAGGCAGATCTCCAGGTCTGTGCGTCGCGATATTCGCCGATTTAATACGCTCCGTATTAACGAAGCGATAGAGCGAAATCGTGGCTCAAAAGTGTTCGCACAAGATCTGTCTATTGGGCAAAGCCAAATGACTAAGCTGAAGACCGACGATGGCACTGTCATTTCATCCCAAAGTGAGATCTTGGGAGAGGTCGAAAGGTTCTATGGACAGTTATACAAATCATCCCGAAATCCTGTTGTCGACTTGGTCCAAGATCCCAGATCCAAGCTAACTCGGCACTATACCGAAGAAATCCCGGACATCAGCTTGTACGAGATCAGAATGGCTCTCAAACAACTACGTAACGGTAAGGCACCGGGAGATGACGGAATTACGGTAGAGCTACTGAAGGCGGGCGGCAAGCCAGTCTTAATAGCCCTTCAAAAGCGATTTAATTCCGTTATCCTCGGGGGCGACGTTCCAGAGTCGTGGACCAGGAGTGTGGTGGTGCTGTTCTTCAAGAAGGGTGACAAAGCTCTTCTAAAGAACTACAGACCCATTTCACTCCTAAGCCATGTTTATAAGTTGTTCTCGAGGGTCATTACCAATCGAATCTCGCGCAAGCTCGATGACTTCCAGCCGCCCGAACAAGCCGGCTTCCGAAAAGGCTATAGCACCATAGACCATATCCTCACGCTTCGGCAGATTATACAAAAGACCGAGGAGTATAATCGGCCCCTGTGCTTAGCGTTTGTGGACTATGAGAAAGCCTTTGATTCAGTCGAAACTTGGGCGGTGCTGCAGTCCCTTCAGCGGTGCCAAATCGACTATCGCTATATCGAAGTGCTGAAGTGTTTGTATAGCAACGCCACAATGTCAGTCCGTATCCGGGATAAGAGTACGAAACCGATCCAGTTGCAGAAAGGCGTGAGACAGGGAGATGTTATCTCTCCGAAACTGTTCACCACTGCACTGGAAGATGTCTTCAAGCTCTTAGACTGGACTGGACTCGGCCTCAACATTAACGGCGAATACATCACTCACCTTCGATTTGCGGACGATATAGTCGTTATGGCAGAATCCATGGAGGACCTTGGCACAATGCTCAATGATCTCAGCAGGGTATCCCAACTAGTGGGTTTACGAATGAACATGGACAAGACGAAAGTCATGTCAAATGCCAATGTCATTCCTGTACCGGTCCTAGTTGGCAATGCGATTCTTGAAGTTGTCGATCACTATGTTTACCTAGGACAAACAGTCCAGTTAGGTAGATCCAATTTCGAGAAAGAGATCAGCCGACGAATCCAACTCGGTTGGGCAGCGTTCGGGAAACTTAAGAGGATCTTCTCGTCCAACATACCTCAGTGTTTGAAAACACAGGTCTTTGACCAGTGTGTGTGTTACCAGTGATGACTTACGGCACGGAAACGTGGTCCCTAAATGTAGGCCTCATATCAAGGCTCAAAGTCGCTCAGCGTGCTATGGAGCGGGCTATGCTCGGGATTTCTCTGCGAGATAGAATCCGGAATACGGAAAGCCGCAGAAGAACGGGTGTAACCGACATAGCACGAAGAATTAGCACGCTGAAGTGGCAATGGGCAGGCCACATCGCTCGACGAACCGACAACCGCTGGGGAAGAAAGGTTCTCGAGTGGCGACCACGTATCGGACGACGCAGTGTAGGACGCCTCCCCACTAGGTGGACCGATGACCTAGTGAAAGCAGCTGGGCGTCGTTGGATGCAGGCGGCACAGGACCGCTCATTGTGGCGCAACATGAGGGAGGCCTACGTCCAGCAGTGGACGGCGATAGGCTGAAATGATGATGAATGATGAATTTTATGAACTGAAAATCTACGCATTGTATTACGAGGAATTACTATAATTGGCACAAATTTTATTAGTTTTTAATTAAATCATCATCATCATCACTATCTCGGCTTATAACCGTCCCACAGCTGTGGTCAAGCTTCCTCTTCAATAGGAGGGACATTAGCGTTAACCATATGGGCTGGTATAGAATTTTACTCCGAGTTTCCTCTCTCTTACATAAATGATACATGCATAGTACATTGCTTAGTTGTCTTTTACCGTCACTTATAGGCACGGTAGGAGGGCGTGATCTGTATTCTTATTCCTACATCAAATAGAAAATTAAAAATGGTTCATTGTATTTTTTATAAAACGGAGTAATTTAGTTTTTAATACGCTTTTATTAGTTTCAGACGTATGTTAGTATGTAACGGAATCTTTGAACATGATTTTGACCCCCTTCATAACGTCGGATTAACTCGAAATTTGGCATACTTATTAAGGACCGATGACAATTCAATATTTTTGAATTGTCATCGGTCGGTATAAAGTTTGACCCGTTATTTTTACTAGGATTAGCGAAAATTCAACAAAAATGAGAACTAAATAATAGTTCAAAAAAACTAAAAACATACGCTTTTGAAGAAAATTCAACTAAAAATGGAAAATAAATTTTTAAAAATTTGAATTAAGAATAGTGTATACTTAGAATAATAACGTATAGAAGGTAAGTTCACGCACAAAAAGTGAGGCATTTCAATTGGAGCCTAATGGAGCTTACGCCGGAACCGTTCCGTAATGTACAAGTTATTGTACTGCACGAACGTACGCAACTCTTAAAAAATAAATAGTTAATTATGACGGTTTGTGCATTCAAATGATGTCACAACACATTTGAAAAACTTAAAAGGTTTTTAACATTACTTTTAAAAGTATTTCGACGATTTATGTTAACAAAAACAAAATTTGATTTCATAATTTGTATAGAGGTTTGCGTGTACGTCTCGTCGTATCGTCTGCGCGCCATTAGTATTTTTAGATTCAAATTTCGAAAGTTCGAAGTACTTATACTATCTTTCTATACGATATTATTCTAATAGTGTATATAAGAAAATTATTTTTTATTGTAAAAAAAGCGTGGGATGCTTTTTAAGATATTATCAAAATGATCCTTCTACTCATATCTGTCAATAAAATATTTACAACTAATGACAACATGCATCCTACGCTTTTTTTACAATAAAAAATATTTTTTCTTATATACACTATTCTTAATTAAAATTTTTAATAATTTATTTTCTTTGTCTCACACGTTTGTTGCCGAAGAGAAGAATTCTAAAAAAAATACCTTTCCCCCTACAATTTTAATCCTATTTAATAAAAGTCGAGTCTGTTACAATTATTTAATATATAAGTATATTATTACGCTTACTATTTTTCCTTAGAAATCATTGCAGAAAAATCTCATTATACTTTCTGACCTCACGATTCGTAGTCGTATACTTATGCCGTTGGACCAACGAGGCAGTTTATAAAACACCGTAAATATTAACTACCTAATACGTGCTGTAGTAAAAGTAAATGATAAGGGAGTTGGGTATAAGCCACGGGGCAACGAAACTTTGTTAAATAGACTTCATAACTACGTGCCTATACACAAATGCTGTATATATGTGTTTTGTACATTTACCTTAAGATTGTAACAGGATAAGCATAATTACATTCCGTGGCCCGCTTACAACTTGAAACTACGTTTAGCATAAATATTTACTCCCTAGCTGTACTGAGGGAAAATTAAAACGGACGGCAATAGCCTATTTCAGTCGTAAAAATAATAAAACTGTATAATATAACATCGATTCTTATAAACTTTGTAATTATGTTTGAACATATAATACGTATAATTTATACTAGATGGCATTAATAATTATTATTTCACAAAACTGTGTTAAGAATAATATATAATATTTTTATTTGGGACTAATCCCCCCACACGTTCCCACCACTGTAACTCCTTTAAGCCAGGATCCACAATGGTCTCCGTATAAGACACCAAGGTTTGACCCTCAGGAAGTCCCGGGAAACGCTTTAAATTGTCTTGGGACCCGCAACCAATTTATACAATATATAGTATATAAAAACCGTCGGTAGAAGAAACTACAAAGTACTTTACTATTTTACGTTTATTAGAAAAGGAAAATCAGAATTTCAATAGAACCTCACATCGATTAATTATTAATTCTAATATCGATATTATCAAGATTGTCTTACATTGGAATTGGGTACCCATTATGTCAAAATATTCACAGAACTATTGATTTTATTATTTGAACGTTTACCCAAGAACTCTCAAAAAGAGAACTAGAATATAGTATTATATTAATGGAAGTATGTATAGACAGTAATTTCTATAATCCTACCATATAGACACGATATCGAGAGATGCGTAGACTATAGTGGGCCCAAGTAATCTCAGAGCGGTCCATGTGCTGGCTACGGACGTCAAGGATCTCGGTACCAGTGGCCGGCTCAATAGCGAAGAGATACGGTAGGTTATGGAGCCGTGCGCCTCCCTTTCCTCACTCTGGGCGGAATGGAGAGCGTCTGTGGTGACCATAACCCACGTAAAAAAAAAGCGGTTGCTGTATAGTCGTGTGAGTATTTAAGGTAGATATTCATCCATCCCGGTTACGCATTTTAAGAAAGTAAAGTAAAAGGCAGCTATAGGATCATTAGGATAAGATATCCTCGGGAGCATTTTCGCAGGCTCACTCCACGGCTCGTCGGCGCGGCGTCCGCCCTATCGTGGCTTATGCCGAACGTAGCGGACCGAGCGCTGCGTGCCTACGGCTGTACGCGGGGGTCATCCGGTCGATGGCCCTGTACGGCGCACCGGTGTGGGCGGAGTCCATGACCGTCCGACTTAGGGCCCTTCTGTGGCGACCACAGAGGGTCACAGTGGTCAGGGCCATCCGCGGATACCGCACGGTGGCGACGGAAGCAGCGTGCCTATTGGCCGGGACTCCCCCGTGGGACCTGGAGGCGGAGATGCTTGCCGGACTATATCGGCGGGTAACGGGGGTGCGAGCGGGGGGCGGTGTGGTCTCGTTAAGGGATCTCACCGCCTGGCGCGTCGACGCCCGCCGAGACGTCATTGCCCGTTGGGCAGACCGGCTGGAGAGGCCTCGGTTCGGGGTGCGAACCGTGGAGGCCTCCCGGCCGGTGCTGATGCAGTGGTTGGAAAGGCGGCACGAGGTGCTCTCCTTCCGACTGGTGCAGGTTTTGACGGGGCATGGGTGCTTCGCCAAATACCTGCACAGGGTCGTTAGGAGGGAGAGTACACCGTCCTACCACCACTGCGATTGCGACGAGGACACGGCGCGCCATACGCTCGAGGCCTGCGCGGCTTGGGCAGTGCAGCGCTGTGAACTCGTCGCAATCATCGGTACGGACCTGACGCTGCCGGCTATCGCTAAGGCGATGGTCGACAGCGTCGGGAATTGGGACGCGGTCGCAGCCTTCTGCGAGACAGTGATCTCGCGGAAGGAGGCGGCGGATCGCCTGCGTTAATAGCGCAGCCTCGATGAGGAGATCCGCCACCGGCGACTGGGGCGGCGTAGGCGCAACTACCTGCGCCTCATGCCGCCCTAGCCGAAGCCGCGGGTGTCGTGACCGGGGATTAGTCCGTCACCCGCCGAGAGGCCGACCGCGTGAGGAAAGACCGACGTCCTCCCCGGGGGATGGACGTCGGTCGATGGGAGGGTACCCCAATAGGGGGTATTCCGTCGGGCCGACCACTGATGTCAAGTAACCCTGCTCCGGTGGTCGGCCCAACGACGAAGGCGACGTGGTTTTCGGGTGGGTTGCGGGAGTTGCGTGCTTAAGCCCCTCTGTCGCCCCGGACGGAGTGGTGCGGAGGCGCGCCGACCGCAGCCCACCCAGAAAAAAAAAAAAAGAAGGGTAAGATATCCATCGTCATCATCTTGCTCTGATCCCAATTACTTGGGGTCGACGCAATATGTCATCTGTTTTGACATATTGCAAAAAGTTTCGGCAATGACTTTTATGACCGGCCGCCTGCCTGACGTCAACCCTCCTTGGGAATGTAATCGTTGACCCAAATGGTACCAGATGGAGTTGATCCGGGTCAATCTAGAGCTCTTAGTCGTCTTTTACGACACCCACGAGCAAAGCAAGGGTTGGTAGTATTCGAAAGGTAAGATATCCATACTAATATTATAAATGCGAAAGTAAGGATGTTTGTTTGTTTGTAACGCTTTCACGCTTAAACCACCGAACCGATTTCAAAAATTCTTTCACCAATGGAAAGCTATAATATCAGGGAGTAACATGGGCTATATTATATCCCGGTATTCCCACAGGAACGGGAACTACGGTGCGGGTAAAGCGACTGAAACCGAAGCGAAGCGAGGGCGGGTTGCTAGTACTATATAAGGTATACTCACACAATCGTGTGAGTTGGTATACCTTCATCTCTCTTCGAATCTTCATCCGGAATGAGGAATCTTCATCCTCTCGGGTTCGGACGTTATGGGCGCTACAGACTTTCAGTTTTAACTGTGCAATTTATCTGTACAGTCGAACTGTACAGATAAATCATTAGGTGTGTAGGACAAATAGTTGAATTGTACAGTTTAACTGAGATCTAATCAAAATATGAATAGATAAATCTGTACAAACATAACTGTATAGTTAAAACTGAGGGTATGTAGTTAAAAACTGCACAGTTTTGTCAGTTTTGTCGATGCCAGTGTCAAGTGAAAACGTAATTTTGGTATTAAATTTATTAAACGTATTTTTTATGGTGTTCCTAAAGACATCAGATGCAAATAGGTATCCTCATTCATTCTCAAATAATTATTGTAACGTTTTGTAGTAATTCTCAGTTCATTTATCAAGTATGTGTGTGAATACGATTTTTTAACAGAAGCCAGTATTTACACCATAATTCACGTTTTTTTTTTGTTTTTGTCTACTTTCGATTATAGGGCTAAAGTGTGTGATAACACCTATTAGCCCTACAATCGCTAAAGCGTCGTCTACGGAAGCCATGACGATAAAAACTGAAAGATCTTAACAGTTTTACTTGAACGTGTGTAGGCTGTAGGGACCTATGATTTATCTATACAGTTCGACTGTATAGTTACACTGTACAGTTAAAACTGCAAGGTGTGTAGCGGCCTTTAGGCTAGTTAAAATGCCCGCGATGTCAAAAGAAGAGTGCTATAAGTTCTATGTGTCTATATGTCTGTATGTTTTTGTATCAGATTAATTCTTGTCACCTAATTTTTGAAACACCCATGTATTATGGTACTATTGACTTGCTCTGATGATGGAGGTCACATGTAGGTGAAAAATTCTAAAATGCCATCAAGTTCGTCAAGATCCATCAAGTTTGGGCTCATTGGATTGGCTTTAACAAGTTTTGTTTGTTTCTCCTATTAATGAGGGACATGATTCTCACTTCTTAGCACATTTTTTTAGCACTTAGCACATTCTTCTTAACACATTTTCGTATGTATTGGGCGTTACTCAAAATGTTTAACTTTTGCCGTCTTTTCTAAATACTGTTCATAATGAGCATGACATTTCGAACTACTCCCGGTAGTCGACAATAATGTACTCTCCCCAATTGCGTGTGCTCATAGGCACCATAACATTGTTTTGTTGCTTGTAAGACCATATATAAAAATTGTTACACGCCTTTCGCACCTTTTGGACTTTTTCTCTTTCAAAACTTTTTATCTCTCTCTCTTTTATCTCTAAGAAAATAATAAGGAAAAGAGTGTAGTGTTTTATTTTATACTAGCAACCCGCCCTCGCTTCGCTTCGGTTTCAGTCGCTTAAACCCGCGTAGTTCCCGTTCCTGTGGGAATACCGGGATAAAATATAGCCTATGTTACTCCCTGATATTATAGCTTTCCATTGGTGAAAGAATTTTTGAAATCGGTTCGGTGGTTTAAGCGTGAAAGCGTTACAAACAAACAAACAAACAAACATCCTTACTTTCGCATTTATAATATTAGTATGGATGATTATGTCATCATCATTGACCATCATTTTGGCTCATATTTGGTTTTGTTTCGAGTTTGCCATCTCTTGCATAGATGTCATATGCGCAATATATTCCTTAGTGGTCTACGACACCCATGGGTATGAGAGGGAGTGGTGTATTGTATTCTTACTCCGTCACCACACAAAAATTATATACAAAAGTTAAATTTATTTCTTGTCGATACAAACAAACGACTCATAACTTACTCTGCTCTGTGTTTAAAATTTAAATTAAACATATAAAAAAGCCTTTTGTAGTGACCAACTTAAGTTAATAATAAAAAAAGCATGTCACGTTGTAACAAAAAGGGACAATACTTTAAAACCAAATTTAAGAAGTAAAATATCATCAGGGGGACGCGCCCTGTAATTGACAGTCTTTGTATCAGTGCTACAAAGTTTTTATGGCATCATAAACACGAGACGAAATTATATCCTAACAATCCAATAAACGGAAATACTCCTCTCAGCTGCCCGTTATTACACAAATGGAAAGGTTCAACTCTATGTTTGTATTTCATTTTCTATATGCGTTATCAGCCCCCTGAACTGGACACCTACATATTACTGGGTTATTTTATAAAATGAACGGTAATGACAGTGATATGAGCATTACCTATTTATTTACAAGAAATGGGCGTGCTTTAACTCACATAGTGTAATTGGATCTGTCTTGCGCATCATTACACCTTATTGTTCAATACCAATACGAAAGCGAATGACGCAATCGAATCCGTTCCCCTTGCTTTTACCGAATCTCCCAATTAGCATTTAATTCAGTTTTTATCCCTCATTTCATTTCGATGCTGAATAACATCGAGTGACCCTCGTCAACACGGCTTCCACGGGAAAATAAAAGTCCTGTGTTTATTTTCTCTACCTTTTTTTTTTCCTTTTATGTGTTACGCACTAACAACGATTACTTTAAGCAAATTAAAAGGCAATCTTCAAAAACAAGTCTCTGTGCCTTATCTCAATCACGGTTTGTTAAAACAACACGTCTCAAAGTTCATTTCAGTGAATGGTAGTAGTGGATTTAGGAGAGCGTAGCGGAAAGCTGAATAATGACCTAATGAAAGTAGATAATATTTTTTCTCAGAATTGAGTATTAACGCATACACTTTTCGGGGATTTAGAATTATAAAATATCATTTCATCATCTCAGCCCATATAATTCACACTGCTGGGTTTGGGCCTTATATCATCATCATTTATTTCAGCTCATACAGGTTTCACTGTTGGACTCGAGCCTACGCCATAATAGAAGGCAAATTAATCTACTATATCACGCTGATCGGACGTGTTGGTATAGGGTTTAATTTCAAGTTTTCCTTCTTTAGCATACATATTATATGCATATTATATCCCTTAGTTGTCTTTTACGACACTCACGGACACGATGGGAGGTTGTTTGATCACTGAAGTCAAGGAACTCTGCACCGGTTGTCGACCCAACGATGAAGGCGACGAGCTATCGGGTGGGTTATGGGGCCGCGCGCCGCCCCTCTGTAGCCCTAGACGGAGTCAAATTCAAATCATTTATTATGCATAAAAACCCCGAGAGGGCACTTACATATTGTCAGGTTTACAATTTCCAAAAAAGAATACTACCACCGGATCGGAACGTGACCGCTACTGAGAAGATCCAGCAAGAAACTCAGCGGGCTTCTCTATAATTTTCATTTTTTTTTTCTTCTTACTAGATATAAATTGTGAATAACAAGTTTTGTAAGAACTAGCTCCAGTGTGATGCCCTTCGAACCATAAGATACGCAATATCATTCAAACGATTATGGCTGGACCAGATCCCACAAGCGGCACCCGATCACGAGTTAACTACTAGAGCAGCCATCACTCCCCTCAACCGCTATGGAGGGAAGGGAGAGACCCGCTCCACGCAGCTACCGCAAGTAGATCCTTCTGTGAGCATGACCAACACCATAATATATTACAAACGGTGAAAATACAAAATTTCGTTAGGCAAAACACGCTGCACTTTACAATAAAAGTTAAAAAGAGCACAGTATATTTAAAAGTCGGGCGGCCGGTGCGCTGAACGTAAACCACCCCAAAAAAAATTATAGCAGGTTGTGAAATGTATTCTTACTCCGTCATCAAACGGCATATCTCTCCGTCACCACACAGAAACTGCTATTTCACCTTGCTCCTCCTTTACAATAGAAGGGAAATTGAACTACTATTTCACTCCGGTCAAGCGTATTGTTAAAGGGTTTTATATCAAGTTTCCCTTCTCTTAGATCGATGTTAGCGCTATATATCCCGTAATCACCTTTTGCAGCACAAGAGTGTGTGTGGTTTATTGTATTCTTACTCCATAACCACACAGTAATACATTTTAAAATATTATTAAGATGAATTAAAGACATTTTACAAGAAGAAACTTTGCAGCGGCAGCTGGTTCGCAGCAAGATAAACTGTACAGGAACCAAACTGTACTGGAATCAAAATTAACTGCATCTTATAAAACTCATTTATAAGCTGAAAAACTATTTCTTATTGTAGTTGCAATAGTTTATTTCAAATGTAAAATTTGTTAAGTTAAATTAAGTTATATGCTTTGATGATATATAAAAAATATTGGTTGGAAATAAAAACCACAATTAATTGGTAACTGACCACCAATCAGATTAAAATATTTATCGTCACGAAAAGCAATTTACAGAGACTACCACAGCACAATACATGTCATGAGCAGCTTGGATCTGCAATATCTGGTTGAGGTAGAATACGCTGCACATTTTGCTGCGATAATAATTTTATACACTTATTTTGCTTTTAACTTTCATCATTTTTAGAGATTTATTTTGTTGCGTTATAAACATATTGCATATTTTTCGAATACAACCTATGCTGACCTTTCTGTGCAGAATGATCTAGTAATTAATTTGTATTATTGATGTGAAACATCTATAGATGAGTGAGAACCTGATCGTTGGCGTGGTGTTTATTTTTATTTTTGTTTGGACTAGGAGTGTTAGCCTCAGGTGGCTGTTACACCCTTACGCGTGGCGTTAACGCTACGCTTTGATATGTTATTTATTTTATATATTTGATACTAGCAACCCGCCCTCGCTTCGCTTCGATTTTAGTCGTTTTACCCGCGTAGTTCCCGTTCCCGTGAGAATACCGGGATAAAATATAGCCTAGGTCAGGGAGTACCTGATATTATAGCTTTCCATTGGTGAAAGAATTTTTGAAATCGGTCCAGCACGGGTGGACTAAGATGTCTCACGTCCAACAAGTCATCGTTACTGCAGAAAATTTATAATTATCTACCCGATACAGAAATTTGCAAATTTCATAAAAATGTATAATGTTACTAAATAAAGTAATAAACAGAATTTTACAATAAGATTCGCCTATTTGTCACCACGACCATTGGCACGAAAATAAATTTCAAAGTCACTCGCAAATAAACGCAAAAGTATAAATGGGAAGAATTTATGGCCGATTTTATAACCTAATATAATTTTATTATATTTTTGTTACAAATCATCGTATTCGAAATCTAAAATGATATAAAACAGTTTATGTGTGACTAAATTTAAAATTGGAAATTATTTAGTAATCAAATATAAAATTCATTCTTGTCATGATCTGCGCAGTAACTGGTTGAAGACGTAATGTGTGACGTAACTCCTTTATTAGATTGCGTGTTGGTATAGATTACGTGTTGGGAAAGACGGTACTGCAAAAGAAGGGAACCTCTAAGTTAAACCACATACACACAAGCCTTTTTTTGGGTGGTCTATAGTCAGCGCACATGCCGTCCGCTCCGTCCGGGCTTACGGAAGGACGCCGCGCGGCCCCATAACCCACCGTGATTCCTCTACTTCGCCATAGGGCTGAACACCAATACCGAGTTACGCGCACACTAGCCTGACGAATTGGGTATATATGTCTATATATATACTGTCGTGATTACTTTGTTTTTAGTCTAGTAGTTTTGAGTCACTTTTTAACTGACGTATAAATGGAAAAGGTAAAAATGAAGAAGCAAACAAAATGCTCAAGTGTCAAATTGTGCAGCTATTACAAATAAAAAAAAAATGGCGTGAGTACTAAGTACGCATGTTAGAAGTGAATCTTCTTTGGTGCCATGTGTTTTTTATCAGTATTAAAAAAATAATAAAAAAAAACAATAAAGTAAAATAAAAAAAATCTCTCGATCTTTCTCACTCGCTTGCTCCCTACCCTCGCCCCATGACTGTGCTTCGTGCTATATTCGCCCTTTCTCACTCTCTCTCAATCGGTCTCAATCGCTCTCTCCCTCTTCTTCGATAAAAACGCTGCACATCTTCGTGACGCGTTTCATCCGTAAAAAAATTACCCTCATGCGCGCAAAGAAGTTTCACTTCAAAAATGCCAGATGTATTATTCATATCAACACATTTTATTATTTTTACAATTCACCAGGTTACTAAGACAGTATTGTGATGAGTAGTTACAAAACTAAGTCAACAATTTATACAGAAGTAGTACATTTTATATTCATGTGATAATGGATTAAGAATACAATTGACCGTGCAAATAACACCTATGCAAAAAAGCAAATTCGAAATCAAACCCTATAGGTTCCAATCGTCTCACCAGCGTATAGTAGGTCAAGTGTCCTTCTATAGTGGAGCAGGCTCGAACCTAGTAGTAGAACGTATACTTGCTAAGAAGATGATATAGTAAAATATTACTCCTTTCGTTATGCAGGAATCTCGTGACCAAGTAGGATGAAAGAAAGTAAGTGTTTACGTATGAAAGGATCGCTTAGTTTCACTTATGAGTTGGAAAAATCAGCTAATGATTTGTTAGGAGAATGGGCATTAGCAAACTTTTATTAAGGAGGGTTTCGTTTGTACGCATGCCGTCCACTCCATCCAAGGTGACGAAAAGGCGGCTTACGGCTCCATAATCTATAGTTTTCGTTTCCTTTTACCATTGGTCCAACCACTGGTCCAACCGTTGGCCCGGAGCAGTAGCACCCTCAGAAACTTATAACACCAACCCGACAAGACTAGTGATTATGATCAATACTATTATCATCATATACTACTTGTCTCGACTCGCCTCCACAATGAGAGGGAAATAGATCTACCATAGCATTATGTTTAGAAGGGTAAGTATAGGCTCTCGTTTCGAGTTTTCCTTCTCTTCCATAGTTGTTAAAGGCCGTTATATCCCTGTACGACACCCACGGGCAAGATAGGGGTTCATTTGAGTATTTTCTGAACTTTGGGCAGGCCTCTATCTGTAAATAGACTAATGGAAACATTTATTTAAATATAAGAGGATTAAATTAATCTGTATATACACGTTATATATATCACATCATATAAGCCCAGTGTTAGTTATTCAAGAGCGTAAGCCTTATGGAAATTTTATGACTTGGGATAATATATGAGCAATGCAAGAAAGTGGAGAGGTATGTATGTCATGTTTAAATATTATACATATATATTATGTATATACATTTATACGAAGGCTGTTTGAATGCTCAATTTCAGCTTGCTGGGATCTCATTTCTATTAAAACAAGTTGGACTGTGGTAAATATAGTAGCTAGCTAAGCTGCTGATAGTTTTCTACCGTCACCAATGGAATGCCTCGCATGTACCACACTTTCGAAGAAAATTGACGGTTAAGAAATAGCAATTTATTATTGCATTCGATGAGTTCGTTAACGTTCGGACGTCGGTAGGGTGATGGACAATTAGATGGATAGCTATCTAAAAATGTGACTCTAAAATCATTGACATTTCAAATCCATATTCCTACATAGTATTACATCGTCAGCAGAAAAAAGGATAATGATTTTATAAATACATAATACATTAAAGCGCAATAAAATCCATATAAATCTGGAGCGATTGATTATTTCTATTCTGTCTAAATGTATTCCAATTCTGGGATTCTAGGTCTTCATAACGGGAGGACAATTGTTCTGCTACAGCATGCTGGTCAGACGGGTTGAGACAAAATTTTATATCGACTTTTACTTCTCTTAGATAGATGTTATGAGCATTCGGATATAAGGACTATGATTTGGGTACTACAAAATTATGATGCCAAGAAATAGCTTCAGGAACTATAAATGTATTCATCACAGATCCATTAATTTATACAATTTACGTTGAGATATATTAGAGATATAAGCAAAAACTATACAAAGCCAACAGAATTAATAAAAAATGATTTTCCTAAATCAATTGACTAATATACAATGTATATATAACACAAATGGACAAAAGGTTTTTTAAAAAGTACCCATTTATTTTTTGCCTCACTTTATTGCCTTCTATTGTGAAGGGATTTATAAAGGTTTAAATACGAGAAAATTAAGTTATATAACGTTTAGTTCCATATATTAGGGGATAAACTTACCTATTTTTTTTTTTTTGGGGTATGTTGCGGTCGGCGCGCTCCTCGCACCACTCCGTCCGGGGCAACAGAGGGGCGTAAGCACGCACTCCCGCAACCCACCCGCGATGCACGTCGCCTTCGTCGTTAGTCCGACCACCGGAGAAGGGTGACTTGACGTCAGTGGTCGACCCGACGGAATACCCCCTATTTGGGGTACCCTCCCATCGACCGACGTCCCCCCCTCGGGGAGGACGTCGGTGTTTCCTCACGCGGTCGGCCTCTCTGCGGGTGACGGACTAATTCTCCAGACAGGTCACCCGCAGTCGCCGGCGGCGGATCGCGTCATTGAGGCTGCGCTCCTCACGCAAGCGATCCGCCGCCTCCTTCCGCGAGACTACTGCCTCGCAGAAGGCTGCGACCGCGTCCTAGTTCCTGACTCTGTCGAGCATCGTCCTGGTGATGGTCGGCAGCGTCAGGTCGGCACCGATGATTGCGACGAGTTCACGACGCTGGGCAGAGCCCAAGCGGCACAGACCTCGAGCGTATGCTGCGCCGTGTCATCGTCGCAATCGCAGTGGTAGCAGGACGGTGTACTCTCCCTCCCAACGACCTTGTGCAAGTATTTGACGAAACATCCATGCCCCGTCAACACCCGCACCAGTCGGTTGGAGAGCACCCCGTGCCGCCGTTTCAACCACTGCATCAGCACCGGCCGCAAGGCCTCCACGATCCGCACCCCGAATCGAGGCCTCTCCAGCTGGACTGCCCAACGGGCAATGACGTCTCGGCGGGCGTCGACGCGCCAGGCGGTGAGCTCCCTCAAGGAGACCACACCGCCCTCCGCTCGCACCCCCGTCATCCGCCGATACAAACTGGCGAGCATTGCCGCCTCCAGGTCCCACGGGGGAGTCCCGGCCAACAGGCACGCTGCCTCCATTGCCAAAACTTACCTATTGGCATCAACGGAGCTAAGCTTCAAACTTTGAGCCTGTTGTTGAAAATTTTCTAAGGCAATACTCGAAGGTCGAACAAATTTGTAGAAAATATACCAAAGTATTATTTTCCACAAGAACTGAGATTCCATCCTGAGATCTTGCTATCGCAGTAGTACTTATGCTTACAAGACCAAATATTTTTAAATTACATTGATTTACGACGTTATCCAAACATAATTTTTAACAAAGAACATACAAAAATATTGTAAATGAAACCGCACCTTCGTTTTTAAAAGTTTCTAATGATACTCCACCCCTTAGGGCATCGTTAGAATCCTCGTCGCATATTTTCATCACAATATCTTTGTGTTTGGAGGGATACCGAAAAAGTATTAGAATAAATTTGTTTTCAAGATTCGGTTTATCTGAGGTTGTGTTTATTATACTCTTCGCTGTAAATTTTGTGAAAATGTGGCGAATAAAAACAATATTTACTTTGTAGTTTTCATTGTAATAGACGAAGATTTTACTATGATATTATTAGCTCTCTATTTTTCTTCTTTTCTTAATAGGCTACATAACCTACCTTTGGGCACGATCCTCCTTCGAAATGGAATGGAAATTGACTTATCAAGCTGGCCAAATGGATTAGATTCACATAATAATGTTTTAATATAATGTAATGGGGTAACTTATTGGTGTATGCTGGGTAGAAATCCAGTGCGCGGCACTGTAAAATTATTTTTAAAATTTCCATAAAAATTTTACACAACGAATATACTCCTTGTTGTTAGCCTCATGCTCCGTGGCCTCAGGTTTATGCTGCTGTATCACGGCAAGGCTAAATTTCTAAATTTTGTATTTTATTTAGTATCTCTTGGTTTTAAATTAAATTATTAATGTTTTCTCCACACCACTGCATTGATGGTGTAGTGATTAAGATACCGACGTACCGTGCCAGTGTCGTGGGTTCGAATATATACAGCACTTTGTGCGATGCACTAATTGTTGTTCTGAGTCTGGATGTAATTTGTGTCCCTTAATTATATGTTTGTAAAGTCGCAAGCAACACATAGATTATATTCTTAATAATGTTTTAAAAAAAAGTTTTCTGCGCTCTAAAACTATTTATTTTATAGTGTTTGATGATAATAGATAAAGAATATAGATAACGAAAAATATGAAACGACGAAATAAACGTATTTGAAAATTAGGTATATAATCCTACTAAGATTATATAAGTATATGTTACCAACCTTTGACATTTTGTTTGTGGTTTTAAAAATCTCCAAGGTGATCGATCATTATTTGCATAGTAGGTTTCAGTTGTGGCTTCAGTATTACCTACTCTAATTCGATAAGACATTCGATAACTACGTATCTATTCTTTCTTACTTTTAATGAAATCGTTTTACTAAATATTCCTTAATTTACAAATGTACAAACAAATTAATTTACAAGGACGATTACTCAGATCTATTCTAACTAACCCTATTACAAACCGAAGTGATTTTCAAACAGCGCCCAAATGAGAGTGAATGGTGGGAGAAAGCGACGTTCCTATTTATCTCGACTTAGATAATTCGCGCCAAACTGACGTGGGATGAGGGTAAACATCTTGACGTGATTAATAGCAATCCTAACAGTAGTTCAGTAGTGAAGGATTTAGTTGTTTGAATAATATTATCAGAATTGTAATTCGCTAAATAGTGACAGCATTTGAGTAGTTTTTGAGCCGCATTCCCGGTACGGCTGCTGCTATTAATCTGTTTTTGTTTTGCAATCATATTACTATTATATACATTTCCGTATACATATACATTTCCGTTTGGTGACGGAGTAAGAATACTATCCACTACCACCTATCTTACCCGTGGGTGTCGCAAAAGACGACTAAGGGACATAATACGCATATAATATATAGATAGTAAGAGAAGGATAACTTGAAATAAAGCCCTATACCAACCCGTCTGACCAGCGTGGTATAGTAGGTCAATTTCACTCCTATCCAGGTGAAGGCTCGAGGCCAGTAGTGGGACGTATATGAGCTGAAATGATGATGATATTTTATCTATCTGATGATGATATTTTATATATCGCATTATTTACTCATTGTAATTCCAAATACTACAATTTTATTCATCATACCATGATGACATTATCCTAATCTAATACCAAATTTTTTGATCAGCACACACGCCGACTGCTCCATCCGAGGTGACGAAGGGCTGGAGCACGGCTCCATAACCCACCGGTCCTCCCCTTCGCCATTGGGCTGACGACCTGTATCAAGTTCTTTCTCGTCCGTGGCCCCAATAGTTTTATCAACTGCCCTTGGTCCAGAAAGAAGTAGTAGCAATAGTAGTATTGACTAGAAAGTATCAGATGGAGCTGGTTAAGATCTATCTAAAGCTCTTAGTCATGTTTTACGAGACCCGCGGGCAATGTATAGGGATGCAAATATTTCGATATTTCGATGAATCGAAACATCGATGTTTTTTGAGCTCTATGCAATGAGCTTTTTTTTTAGTTAAATCAAGCATATGTTTTACACGGGGCACTAACATTTACATGATATGATGAGCTTTTGTTTGGTTATTTAGGAACAGATTGCGTAAACTGTTACGCAAGCTCTGCTATAAGTACCATGCATTTTAAATCATGCAGACAAAACATCGATGTCAAAATATCGTATAAAATAAAATCGAAACATAGTTTTACAATAGTGAACATCGATGATAAGCAACGATGTTTTTTTATTGAAACATCGATGTTTCAGAAACATTGATGTATCATTTTCATCCCTAGCAATGTAAGGTAAGGTTTAAGGTTTGTAAGGATTGTTAGTATTTGTGGTCGCTATCACATCAAAGACTAATTAATTTCTTTCAGTATTTAAGTTCATAATCAACATGTTATAATTTTAAGTAATATAGCTCGTTGTCGGCCCTCATGTAGAATTGCACTAATAATTTAACCCATTAATATTACTGCTAGAGCTATATGAAAAACACGTTTCACAGAGCTCGTAAATGAATTAGAGCCCGTTGAACAGTTTTCAATGAAATTTGTGAGTGTGTATCAGTATACACAGCTCAGATACAGTTTTAGTGTGAAATTGGTATAGTTTTATCTACAAAACGCATTACGCACATGCCTTTAACATATATAAAATTAAAAGCTAAAAATTCACCTACTGCTATTAATATTATAAATACAAGATTTTTTGGATTTGTCGTTTTTAATGATCATAAGCAGATCAATTTTTGCTGTACATTTTACATAGTTTTAATTTTTTTTAAAGGATCGCTTAGTTTCACTTATGAGTTGGAAAAATCAGCTAATGATTTGTTAGGAGAATGGGCATTAGCAAACTTTTATTAAGGAGGGTTTCGTTTGTACGCATGCCGTCCACTCCATCCAAGGTGACGAAAAGGCGGCTTACGGCTCCATAATCTATAGTTTTCGTTTCCTTTTACCATTGGTCCAACCACTGGTCCAACCGTTGGCCCGGAGCAGTAGCACCCTCAGAAACTTATAACACCAACCCGACAAGACTAGTGATTATGATCAATACTATTATCATCATATACTACTTGTCTCGACTCGCCTCCACAATGAGAGGGAAATAGATCTACCATAGCATTATGTTTAGAAGGGTAAGTATAGGCTCTCGTTTCGAGTTTTCCTTCTCTTCCATAGTTGTTAAAGGCCGTTATATCCCTGTACGACACCCACGGGCAAGATAGGGGTTCATTTGAGTATTTTCTGAACTTTGGGCAGGCCTCTATCTGTAAATAGACTAATGGAAACATTTATTTAAATATAAGAGGATTAAATTAATCTGTATATACACGTTATATATATCACATCATATAAGCCCAGTGTTAGTTATTCAAGAGCGTAAGCCTTATGGAAATTTTATGACTTGGGATAATATATGAGCAATGCAAGAAAGTGGAGAGGTATGTATGTCATGTTTAAATATTATACATATATATTATGTATATACATTTATACGAAGGCTGTTTGAATGCTCAATTTCAGCTTGCTGGGATCTCATTTCTATTAAAACAAGTTGGACTGTGGTAAATATAGTAGCTAGCTAAGCTGCTGATAGTTTTCTACCGTCACCAATGGAATGCCTCGCATGTACCACACTTTCGAAGAAAATTGACGGTTAAGAAATAGCAATTTATTATTGCATTCGATGAGTTCGTTAACGTTCGGACGTCGGTAGGGTGATGGACAATTAGATGGATAGCTATCTAAAAATGTGACTCTAAAATCATTGACATTTCAAATCCATATTCCTACATAGTATTACATCGTCAGCAGAAAAAAGGATAATGATTTTATAAATACATAATACATTAAAGCGCAATAAAATCCATATAAATCTGGAGCGATTGATTATTTCTATTCTGTCTAAATGTATTCCAATTCTGGGATTCTAGGTCTTCATAACGGGAGGACAATTGTTCTGCTACAGCATGCTGGTCAGACGGGTTGAGACAAAATTTTATATCGACTTTTACTTCTCTTAGATAGATGTTATGAGCATTCGGATATAAGGACTATGATTTGGGTACTACAAAATTATGATGCCAAGAAATAGCTTCAGGAACTATAAATGTATTCATCACAGATCCATTAATTTATACAATTTACGTTGAGATATATTAGAGATATAAGCAAAAACTATACAAAGCCAACAGAATTAATAAAAAATGATTTTCCTAAATCAATTGACTAATATACAATGTATATATAACACAAATGGACAAAAGGTTTTTTAAAAAGTACCCATTTATTTTTTGCCTCACTTTATTGCCTTCTATTGTGAAGGGATTTATAAAGGTTTAAATACGAGAAAATTAAGTTATATAACGTTTAGTTCCATATATTAGGGGATAAACTTACCTATTTTTTTTTTTTGGGGTATGTTGCGGTCGGCGCGCTCCTCGCACCACTCCGTCCGGGGCAACAGAGGGGCGTAAGCACGCACTCCCGCAACCCACCCGCGATGCACGTCGCCTTCGTCGTTAGTCCGACCACCGGAGAAGGGTGACTTGACGTCAGTGGTCGACCCGACGGAATACCCCCTATTTGGGGTACCCTCCCATCGACCGACGTCCCCCCCTCGGGGAGGACGTCGGTGTTTCCTCACGCGGTCGGCCTCTCTGCGGGTGACGGACTAATTCTCCAGACAGGTCACCCGCAGTCGCCGGCGGCGGATCGCGTCATTGAGGCTGCGCTCCTCACGCAAGCGATCCGCCGCCTCCTTCCGCGAGACTACTGCCTCGCAGAAGGCTGCGACCGCGTCCTAGTTCCTGACTCTGTCGAGCATCGTCCTGGTGATGGTCGGCAGCGTCAGGTCGGCACCGATGATTGCGACGAGTTCACGACGCTGGGCAGAGCCCAAGCGGCACAGACCTCGAGCGTATGCTGCGCCGTGTCATCGTCGCAATCGCAGTGGTAGCAGGACGGTGTACTCTCCCTCCCAACGACCTTGTGCAAGTATTTGACGAAACATCCATGCCCCGTCAACACCCGCACCAGTCGGTTGGAGAGCACCCCGTGCCGCCGTTTCAACCACTGCATCAGCACCGGCCGCAAGGCCTCCACGATCCGCACCCCGAATCGAGGCCTCTCCAGCTGGACTGCCCAACGGGCAATGACGTCTCGGCGGGCGTCGACGCGCCAGGCGGTGAGCTCCCTCAAGGAGACCACACCGCCCTCCGCTCGCACCCCCGTCATCCGCCGATACAAACTGGCGAGCATTGCCGCCTCCAGGTCCCACGGGGGAGTCCCGGCCAACAGGCACGCTGCCTCCATTGCCAAAACTTACCTATTGGCATCAACGGAGCTAAGCTTCAAACTTTGAGCCTGTTGTTGAAAATTTTCTAAGGCAATACTCGAAGGTCGAACAAATTTGTAGAAAATATACCAAAGTATTATTTTCCACAAGAACTGAGATTCCATCCTGAGATCTTGCTATCGCAGTAGTACTTATGCTTACAAGACCAAATATTTTTAAATTACATTGATTTACGACGTTATCCAAACATAATTTTTAACAAAGAACATACAAAAATATTGTAAATGAAACCGCACCTTCGTTTTTAAAAGTTTCTAATGATACTCCACCCCTTAGGGCATCGTTAGAATCCTCGTCGCATATTTTCATCACAATATCTTTGTGTTTGGAGGGATACCGAAAAAGTATTAGAATAAATTTGTTTTCAAGATTCGGTTTATCTGAGGTTGTGTTTATTATACTCTTCGCTGTAAATTTTGTGAAAATGTGGCGAATAAAAACAATATTTACTTTGTAGTTTTCATTGTAATAGACGAAGATTTTACTATGATATTATTAGCTCTCTATTTTTCTTCTTTTCTTAATAGGCTACATAACCTACCTTTGGGCACGATCCTCCTTCGAAATGGAATGGAAATTGACTTATCAAGCTGGCCAAATGGATTAGATTCACATAATAATGTTTTAATATAATGTAATGGGGTAACTTATTGGTGTATGCTGGGTAGAAATCCAGTGCGCGGCACTGTAAAATTATTTTTAAAATTTCCATAAAAATTTTACACAACGAATATACTCCTTGTTGTTAGCCTCATGCTCCGTGGCCTCAGGTTTATGCTGCTGTATCACGGCAAGGCTAAATTTCTAAATTTTGTATTTTATTTAGTATCTCTTGGTTTTAAATTAAATTATTAATGTTTTCTCCACACCACTGCATTGATGGTGTAGTGATTAAGATACCGACGTACCGTGCCAGTGTCGTGGGTTCGAATATATACAGCACTTTGTGCGATGCACTAATTGTTGTTCTGAGTCTGGATGTAATTTGTGTCCCTTAATTATATGTTTGTAAAGTCGCAAGCAACACATAGATTATATTCTTAATAATGTTTTAAAAAAAAGTTTTCTGCGCTCTAAAACTATTTATTTTATAGTGTTTGATGATAATAGATAAAGAATATAGATAACGAAAAATATGAAACGACGAAATAAACGTATTTGAAAATTAGGTATATAATCCTACTAAGATTATATAAGTATATGTTACCAACCTTTGACATTTTGTTTGTGGTTTTAAAAATCTCCAAGGTGATCGATCATTATTTGCATAGTAGGTTTCAGTTGTGGCTTCAGTATTACCTACTCTAATTCGATAAGACATTCGATAACTACGTATCTATTCTTTCTTACTTTTAATGAAATCGTTTTACTAAATATTCCTTAATTTACAAATGTACAAACAAATTAATTTACAAGGACGATTACTCAGATCTATTCTAACTAACCCTATTACAAACCGAAGTGATTTTCAAACAGCGCCCAAATGAGAGTGAATGGTGGGAGAAAGCGACGTTCCTATTTATCTCGACTTAGATAATTCGCGCCAAACTGACGTGGGATGAGGGTAAACATCTTGACGTGATTAATAGCAATCCTAACAGTAGTTCAGTAGTGAAGGATTTAGTTGTTTGAATAATATTATCAGAATTGTAATTCGCTAAATAGTGACAGCATTTGAGTAGTTTTTGAGCCGCATTCCCGGTACGGCTGCTGCTATTAATCTGTTTTTGTTTTGCAATCATATTACTATTATATACATTTCCGTATACATATACATTTCCGTTTGGTGACGGAGTAAGAATACTATCCACTACCACCTATCTTACCCGTGGGTGTCGCAAAAGACGACTAAGGGACATAATACGCATATAATATATAGATAGTAAGAGAAGGATAACTTGAAATAAAGCCCTATACCAACCCGTCTGACCAGCGTGGTATAGTAGGTCAATTTCACTCCTATCCAGGTGAAGGCTCGAGGCCAGTAGTGGGACGTATATGAGCTGAAATGATGATGATATTTTATCTATCTGATGATGATATTTTATATATCGCATTATTTACTCATTGTAATTCCAAATACTACAATTTTATTCATCATACCATGATGACATTATCCTAATCTAATACCAAATTTTTTGATCAGCACACACGCCGACTGCTCCATCCGAGGTGACGAAGGGCTGGAGCACGGCTCCATAACCCACCGGTCCTCCCCTTCGCCATTGGGCTGACGACCTGTATCAAGTTCTTTCTCGTCCGTGGCCCCAATAGTTTTATCAACTGCCCTTGGTCCAGAAAGAAGTAGTAGCAATAGTAGTATTGACTAGAAAGTATCAGATGGAGCTGGTTAAGATCTATCTAAAGCTCTTAGTCATGTTTTACGAGACCCGCGGGCAATGTATAGGGATGCAAATATTTCGATATTTCGATGAATCGAAACATCGATGTTTTTTGAGCTCTATGCAATGAGCTTTTTTTTTAGTTAAATCAAGCATATGTTTTACACGGGGCACTAACATTTACATGATATGATGAGCTTTTGTTTGGTTATTTAGGAACAGATTGCGTAAACTGTTACGCAAGCTCTGCTATAAGTACCATGCATTTTAAATCATGCAGACAAAACATCGATGTCAAAATATCGTATAAAATAAAATCGAAACATAGTTTTACAATAGTGAACATCGATGATAAGCAACGATGTTTTTTTATTGAAACATCGATGTTTCAGAAACATTGATGTATCATTTTCATCCCTAGCAATGTAAGGTAAGGTTTAAGGTTTGTAAGGATTGTTAGTATTTGTGGTCGCTATCACATCAAAGACTAATTAATTTCTTTCAGTATTTAAGTTCATAATCAACATGTTATAATTTTAAGTAATATAGCTCGTTGTCGGCCCTCATGTAGAATTGCACTAATAATTTAACCCATTAATATTACTGCTAGAGCTATATGAAAAACACGTTTCACAGAGCTCGTAAATGAATTAGAGCCCGTTGAACAGTTTTCAATGAAATTTGTGAGTGTGTATCAGTATACACAGCTCAGATACAGTTTTAGTGTGAAATTGGTATAGTTTTATCTACAAAACGCATTACGCACATGCCTTTAACATATATAAAATTAAAAGCTAAAAATTCACCTACTGCTATTAATATTATAAATACAAGATTTTTTGGATTTGTCGTTTTTAATGATCATAAGCAGATCAATTTTTGCTGTACATTTTACATAGTTTTAATTTTTTTTACTATTAAATTATTTCCATTTCAGAGATTTTGCTTTTAAAATATAGTTATTAAATGTACATAGTTAACATATTAAAGCTCAAATAGAATTCTTCTACGTATTTTTTATAACTTCAAAGCTTTATAAAATTCTTAGAAACATTACTTAAATTGTACAATAAAATATAAAGGTTATTTATTATAACTCATCATGTGGCCACTCTTCGGTTGTAGCGCAGTTTTAGGGTCGTGACCTCAATGTCCTCTTCAGTAACTTACCCTAGTAAGTATACTCGAGTTCTTCAGTAGTGAGAAACAAAAATAATATACAACTCTTCATTAACTAAATCATTGATTTATAAATAAATATATAAATGTTGAATAAAGGGCTAAATGCATTGTCATCCATCGTACATATTTCTAAAGTTTTGGTAATAGTTCCATGGTCGGCCAACTGCCTGACAACAACCCTTCAACCCTTTTTGGGTATGCAATTGTTGACCACACGGCTTCAGGTGAAGTTGATCGCGGTTTGAAGTTAGTCGTGGTTTTCGTTGTAGAGGCTACACTTCCTTCATTAGAAATTAATAATTTGCAGTAGGACAACTCTCGTAACAGAGAATCCGAATTCATTCATTCCAGTTCATTTATATCTCACTGTTGGGCTCGAAACTTCTCCTGGATAGGATAGGAGTGAAATTGACCTACGTATAGTAGGTCAGACGGGTTGGTATAAGCATGTTATGCCCCCTAACCATCTTCTACTAAACCCATGGGCAACATAAGGGTGGTTAATAGTATTTTTACTCCCTCACCACACAGTAATCTAAATGTGAACCAAAATTTGTACAATTTTACATATTCTCCTACAAATAATAACACCTGGGGTATTTATACATGTTACGCATACTCGTCGAGCAATGAAAGATAAAGTAATGTCATCAAACAAGGCACAAATATAATCTACCTTCGCAGATAACATCTTGCTTGTTAGATATAATAATTATTTGTACGTGCTTCAAAACCCTTTGACACACAAAAGATTTGGAGCGGAGCCTCTGACACGCACATCGTACATTAAAACATATTTACGGGTAGATAAATGTCTGTCCATCTATGAACACATTGTTAGAGTTGACTAAGGTTAACGATCTCAGGACAACACGATTTAAATTACGTCAAATTACCTAAGTACTTCTATAAGTAAATTAACGTTAAATTGATCATTGTATAATTACAATGGAATATTTTGAATATTTATTTTTAATTAATGGTGATTTAACTATCATTGCTGCTTAGTTTTAAAAAAATATTAATTATTGGTTAACAATGACTCAATATAATATATTCTTTCGTAGGGCATATGACAAAAACTTTGGCAATTATTTTATGACTTATCTGCCTTTTATAGGAATGCCATTATTGACCAAACGTTCGCCCATATAAATTGAATTCAGTTTTTATTAATGGCTAGCACATTTTAAAACTTCTTTCACCAATGGAACGCTACATTAATAGTGAGTAACATACGTAGTAAATTTTTATCCCGGTATTCCCATACGAGTGAATATTACGCGGGTGAAACCGCGGCAGTTTGGTCAATTTTAAAAATACTTTCCACCAATGGAAAGCTACATTTTTAGAGAGTAAGATAAGTACTTTTTATACCGGTTGGCCCACGGGAACGGCGGGAACTAGGGAGGTGAAACATGGACGATTTAATCGATTTAAAAATATTCCTCAATGGAAAACTAGATTCAGCGAGTACCATACACTATATTTTATCTCAGTATTTAGATCAATTTTGAAAATTCCTTCCGCAATGGAAATCTACATTAGTAACGAGTAATATATTTTGTGCCGGTATTCTAATGAGAACGGGAACTACGCGGGTGAAACGGCGGGAACTGGAGCAATTTAAAAAATCTTTCACCAATAGCAAACTACACTATCAGCGAGTAACATAGGCTATTCCGGTATTTTATCCCAGTATTCCTACGGGAACGGAACCTACACGGATAATATTGTGGGTATTTGACCAATTTTAAAAACTCTTTCATCAATAGAAAGCTAAATTATTTGCGACTCACAAAGGCTAAATTTATCACCATATTTCCACGGGATTCTTAACTACGTGGGTTGGATGTTTGTTACTCAATCACGCGTAAACCCTTGATCAAATTCTGATGAAAATTGGCACATAAAGTATTTTCTATACCGATATCGCACAGAATATAACAGATCGGGGAAAAAGTCTTTTTGTAGACATTTTTTTGCGGTTTATACAGACTATATAGTCTGTATAAACAGTTTATACAGACTATATACTTATATAGTCTGTATAAACTTTTAATAAAATTTATTTTCTCAAACATGGTTGGAAATTTGAGCATTATTGACAACCTTATTAGAAATAAATCAAAATTGCTGTACTACCCAAATACATGCGAGCCGTGGACGGCAAAAATGTAAGAAAATTCATATCTGTCCTGTTTTAGCGCCCAAATAAATATACATGTAAATTCATATCTATCGTGTATTTTAAAAATGAAACGATTTATTATTCCAAAACATGACAGCCAAGGAGGCAACTTATTAGAGTTTTCATAATGATATCTGATGTTTACGCGAGCACTACACATGGTAAATAAAACTAATTTTACGGATTATATCGCGTTTGTATTTGTATTATATCGCGTTTGTATTTGGATTATATCGCGTTTGTATTAGTTTTATTTAAATTTCGAACGGGCTTTAAAAACAAACCTTCTTGATAATGAAAAAAAAGGAAGACTTTGGCGCGTGAAAAATGTTGTTCGTTGTTCGTCATTGATTTTGAAATCACACAGAAGAGGCTACTATGCAACAAACTTCGGCCTCGTTAAAATTATCTCACACGTACATAATACCCAAAAAGTCCACTTTACATTTCAATAATAATAGATTCAATAACTGTATTTTCAAATAAAAAGTTCTACTTAGTTTTAATTGCCGTGCATTATTTGAGAAAAGTACTGTACAAGCCTTGGACACAACTAGGCATCGATGGACTTACGTATATGTGCCTCGGCTTCGCCTCGACCCACATTTACACGTTCGTCCATCAATACCTCTTTTGCGCCAGCAAAAGAGGTATTGATGGACGAACGGCCACGTTACAGTAATGTACTATAGCTGTACTAGTTGTATCTGAATAGTTTAAAAGGGGGTTAGGTACACTTAAAAAAAGGAAAAAAAAATTTTTAATTTATTTTTTTCTTTCAAAATGAGTGAATTAAATAAGAAATTCGATACATTTTAAAATTTCATTACAAAAAAGGAGAAATACAACGCAAGCCAGCCAAAGTTGGTTTAAACCCTCTCAATCCGGGAATTTTGATGTCAAAAATGCACCTCGCTCTGATTACGCTACCACTGATAAAATAGACGCCATTTTTGAAAAAGTGGAGTAAGATCGGCATGTCATTAGTTACAACGTAGCTGAAGATCTGGGGTACTGCCGATTTGCACCTACTTCGGTCTCTTCATATTTCTTTAGACAGTATCATCCAAAACTAACCACTAATTGTGTTGTTTTTTAAAACGTCACAGTTTGAAGAAATTTTGGCATATAGATAAGAATTTTTAAAAGTTGTGATAAGGTAAAAGTTAGGAGTGTGTGTTAAAATTTGCGTGCCGTGCCGCCCTAGCCGCGGCCGCGGGTGACGTGACCGGGGATTAGTCCGTCACCCGCTGAGAGGCCGACCGCGTGAGGAAAGACCGACATCCCCCCCTCGTGTCGTTGGGACGTTGTCGACGTCCCCCCCACGTCGGTCGATGGGAGGGTGCCCCGGGTAGGGGGTATTCCGTCGGGCCGACCACTGATGACAAGTAACCCTGCTCCAGTGGTTGGCCCAACGACGAAGGCGACGTGGTGTTCGGGTGGGTTGCGGGTGTTGCGTGCTTAAGCCCCTCTGTCGCCTCGGACGGAGTGGTGCGGAGGCGCGCCGACCGCAGCCCACCCCAAAAAAAAAAAAAATATCTCGCAGAAGGAGGCGGCGAGTCGTGAACGCGAGGAGCACAGCCTCGACGAAGCGACCCGCCGCCAGCGACTGGGGCGGCGCAGGCGGGATTACCTGCGTGCAATGCCACCCTAGCTGAGGCCGCGGGTGACGTGACCGGGGATTAGTCCGTCACCCGCCGAGAGGCCGACTGCGTGAGGAAAGACCGACGTCCTCCCCGAGGGGGGGGGGACGGTCGATAGGAGGGTACCCCAAGTAGGGGGTATTCCGTCGGGCCAACCACTGATGACAAGTAACCCTGCTCTAGTGGTCGGCCCAATGACGAAGGCGACGTGGTCTTTGGGTGGGTTGCGGGTGTTGCGTGCTTAAGCCCCTCTGTCGCCCCGGACGGAGTGATGCGGAGGCGCGCCGACCGCAGCCCACACCTAAAAAAAAAAGCTGCTTATTAAATATTAAATAATTCCGCGTCGAATAGTCATGGTCCCATGCCGATCGGTCCAATAGTTTTCAAGTTTATCGCGGTGGAAAAAAATATGTCGCTTATATACATATCTATACCAATAAATAAAATTGGAGTGTCTGTTTTTAATGTCAAAATAATAGGCTTTTTTCATGCTCACACAGTTATTTGCACGACACCTATGCCTAAAATAGCAATTTAAAAATGTTTGTCTGTCTGTTTGTTCCGGGTAATCTTCAAAACAGCTGGACCGATTTCAAAAATTCTTTCACCAATGGAAAGCTATAACATCAGGGCGTAAACTAGGCTATATTTTATCCCGGTATTCCCACGGGAACGGGAACTACGCGGGTAAAACGACTATAACCTATAACCGAAGCGAAGCGAGGGCGGGTTGCTAGTACACAATAAATTAATAACTCGTATTTCGGGAGTTTACCGAGTAACAATACAATTCACCACTCCCTATTTTGCAATGGGTATCGTAAAAGACGACTTAGTAATAAAACATGCATACAGCATATGTGCAAGAGAAGGAAAACTCGAAATAAAAGCCCATCTCATCGGTGTGGAATAGTAGGTCAATATTCATCCTTTTGTGGATAAGGCCCGAGCTCCGCAGTGAGAAGTATATGGGCTGAGATGGGAGATGATGAAATTCGCAATCAATTTACAATTAGTATATTACAATTAGTATAACCTTATTCTGTGAAGTGGTAAAAAATTTCATAACCGGAATCCTAATGAGTATAAATTATGAAAATGCTTTAAGCTATTAATTAATATTATTTGTTACGTTACTGATCGACCACAAAAACCACAGATAGCGTAAAATATTGTATATAATGTTGGCTTTTCATGAAATATTAAATTTGATATGCCCTGATCCAATCAATACATGTGCATTGATATGGAAAAGTGATTCCCGTGGGGTAGCAAAATATGCCACCACCTCCAAAATTTAATCAACAATCACCATCCTTTTTTAGGGTGAATGCTCGTAAAAGACGACTATGGGATGCAATCACGTAATATTACCGGAAGAGAAGGAAACCTTGATTTAAAACCCTATATAAAAATATGATAAATAATGGATAAACGACTTTTAATTTAGATTAAATTTATCTCATCTTTGAACAACAATTAATAAATTTGATATTAATTAAATAATAGATTCAGCCGTTTTAAGATATTAGTATTTACCTACGAAGAGGTTTTCAATCTCATCCGATATCCTAACTTTATTGATAGGTACCCAAAGTTGTGTTGTAATTTTGAGCGCTATAAATATAGCAATGAAAGTATAACTATTAATTTGTTTACTTACTTCCTTCCTTCTAAACTATTCTTCCTCATTTGACAAATGAGACGTGGTTAAAAGCATTTTCATCGTCTATTTATATAAAATTCCTTCTTTTTTACTGGTTATTGTAAAAATCGATCCAGCAGATAACATCACCGCAAGAGAAGGCAAACTTGAAATAAAACTCCATGCCAAACTACTTGGTCATCAGGATGAGGTTGATTTTCGACATTTGAGGGATTCTTGTGCCCAAGAGTTGATGGATGAGAAGAATGGAGTAAGGAGAAAAAGATAATTAACTCATTTATATGTAGCCATAAAAGTGTGCATTTAAAAGTCCAAACAATGCTTTTGAATTTATTCATTGGTTAGTACTGAGTAGTTTATTTGCAATTTACAATCACAACTGTGTTATGGTTTTAAGAGCTGCATAACCGCGTTTTTGACGTACATGTATATAATATTAATGTGTATTATTTACACGCGAACTTTAACGTTAGTCATCAATACTATTTATAAATTATTTTTTTAAGTTATTATCTTGACTTCAATCTGATCATGGTAGGGAATAAAAAACTTGAAACAAAACGCTATACCAACCTGTCTAACCAGCATGGTATAGTAAGGTCAATTTCCCTCCTGTTATGGAGGAGGCTCGAGCCCAGTAGCGGGACGTATATGAGCCGAAATGAGGAATGGAAAGCTACATTACCAGCGAGTAACAAATGTAGTCAATTTATTTCGAGGTATTCCCGTACGAATGGAAACGTAGTCGAATTTCACTACACCCACGGTCAAAAGAGAGGTAGTGAATTGTATTTCTACTCTTCTTTCTTGGCTATTTGATTTATATTTGCAAATGTTTTATTAATGTAAAACTTCTCTAGCCGCGACTTAGACACTTCTTACATCTCAGATCTTTTTTCGGACGTAAATAATGGTTTTCGAAGGGAAATGATGCTCATTAAAATAATCTATAAATATATAAAAGAAGAAGCTGACTGACTGACAAACGTATCAACGCACACCCGGAACTACTGGGACTAGGTAGCTGAAAGTTTGCACGCTGGTTCTCATTATAATATAAGCGAGCTCTAAGGAAGGATTTGTGGAAATTGCTTCCCTGAAGTAGTGAAAAGGGAAGTGCGAAAGTTTGTGTGAAAGTACGTTATTTTTAAGTATAGAGTTTTAAAAATCAATACATAGTAGCTCCGTTAAAAATTGTTAGATATCTGTTCCATAGTTTTTACCTAAGGGTGTAAAACATGGGGTGGAAATTTGTATGAGAAGGAAAAAGTCTTCATCGATTGTCTTTAGATTTTGCGCAAATACTGAAGACAGTAAGAATAAATAAAAACGTGTTTTGACGTTTGGCAATTATCACCATTTTTTTTTTTTTTTTTTGTGGGTGGGCCGCGGTCGGCGCGCCTCCGCACCACTCCGTCCGGGGCGACAGAGGGGCTTAAGGACGCAACTCCCGCAACCCACCCGAAATCCACCTCGCCTTCGTCATTGGGTCGACCACCGGAGCAGGTTTACTTGTCGTCAGTGGTCGGCCCGACGGAATACCCCCTACTTGGGGTACCTTCCCATCGACCGACGTCCCCCCCTCGGGGAGGACGTCGGTCTTTCCTCACGCGGTCGGCCTCTCGGCGGGTGACGGACTAATCCCCGGTCACGTCACCCGCGGCCTCGGCTAGGGCGGCATGAGGCGCAGGTAGTTGCGCCTGCGCCGCCCCTTTCGCCGGCGGCGGATCTCTTCATCGAGGCTGCGCTCCTCGCGCAGACGATCCGCCGCCTTCTTCTGCGAGATCACTGTCTCGCAGAAGGCTGCGACCGCGTCCCAATTCCCGACGCTGTCGACCATCGCCCTAGCGATGGCCGGCAGCGTCAGGTCGGCACCGATGATTGCGACGAGTTGACGGCGCTGCACTGCCGAAGCCGCGCTGGCCTCGAGCGTATGGCGCGCCGTGTCCTCGTCGCAATCGCGGTGGTGGCAGGACGGTATACTCTCCCTCCTTACGACCTTGTGCAGGTATTTGGCGAAGCACCCATGCCCCGTCAACACCTGCACTAGTCGGAAGGAGAGCACCCCGTGCCGCCTTTTCAACCACTGCATCAGCACCGGCCGGAAGGCCTCCACGGTTCGCACCCCGAACCGAGGCTTCTCCAGCTGGACTGCCTAACGGGCAATGACGTCTCGTCACAATTTTCACCCTTAAAGGGTGTGTATATAGGAGCTTAAATTTTGCAATGATATTTTCACTTGATCTTCTATTAAAATAAAAATCACCCCAAAAAGGCTGACTATAAACGTAATTATCCTGAAAATCAATCCCTGAGAGGACCTTCACCTCCAAAGGGTGTAAAATAGGGTATGAATTTTGCTTTCATATCTTCACCCTACAACACGAGTAATGAATTGATACAACACCAGTAATGAATTGAGTTTTTCCTGTGGTGACGGGAGTAAGAATATAATTCACCACTTGCCCGTGGATGTCGTAAAAGACGACTAAGGGATATAATACACATATAACATCTATGCATGAGAAGGAAAACTCGAAATAAAAACCTGTATCAACCTGTCTGACTAGCATGGTATAGTAAAGTCAATTACTCTCCCATTGTGGAGGAGGCTCGAGCCCAACAGTGGG
This sequence comes from Lymantria dispar, assembly GCA_032191425.1. Lineage (NCBI taxonomy): Eukaryota > Metazoa > Arthropoda > Insecta > Lepidoptera > Erebidae > Lymantria > Lymantria dispar. Next base: position 13,908,796 of record CM063451.1, read on the forward strand.
ATGTATATGAGCTGAAATGATGATGATGATGAATGAATTGAGTGCACCCATACCGCGTTAAGATAGCGTCCTATCACCCCAGGGTCCGAAAATATTTTGTGCGACAGACAAATTGTTGTTCTGAGTCTGAGGATTATTCCTTTAGTGCTGTTTTCAATATATACGCCGAGGAGGAGTAAATATTATATCAACCTCCATTTTTTTATTTTTGAAGTGAAACTTCTTTTGAATCGTTGTGATTTCAAACTCGATGAAACGAAAAAGCGAGTCCATAGAGACACAAACATGTAAATGTATAGGATTCAGCCGGCGAGAGAATGAGATTAAGGATAAAGGATAGACGATAAAGGATGAAGGATTAAGGATGAAGGATGAAGGATGAAGGAGTTTCACTTCTGATATGCGTACTTTGTACACACTCTTATATATGGAGTCACATATCTGAGTTGTATCTGTTATGGTGCACCAGCTTGGGCTGATCTTAGAATAATAACGTATAGAAGGATAGTGTCAATACTTCGAATGTTCGAAACACACACCACTATACAAATTATTGCGCCTCATGCCGCCCTAGCCGAGGCCGCGGGTGACGTGACCGGGGATTAGTCCGTCACCCGCTGAGAGGCCGACTGCGTGAGGAAAGACCGACGTCCTCCCCGAGGGGGGGACGTCGGTCGATGGGAAGGTACCCCAAGTAGGGGGTATTCCGTCGGGCCGACCACTGATGACAAGTAACCCTGCTCCGGTGGTCGGCCCAACGACGAAGGCGACGTGCATCGTGGGTGGGTTGCGGGAGTTGCGTGCTTACGCCCCTCTGTCGCCCCGGACGGAGTGGTGCGAGGAGCGCACCGACCGCAATCCACCCCAAAAAAAATAAGCTATACAAATTATGAAATAAAATTTTGTTTTTATTAACATAAATCGTCGAAATACTTTTGAAAGTTAAAGAAGTTAAAAACCTTTTTAAGTTTTTCAAATGTGTTATGACACCATTTGAATGCAGAAACCGTCATAATTACCTATTTATTTTTTAAGAGCGTTTTGCGCACGTACGTGCAGTACAATGACCTGTACATTACGGAACGGTTCCGGCGTAAGCTCCATTAGGCTCCAATTGAAATGCTTCACTTTTTGTGCGCGAACTTACCTTCTATACGTTATTATTCTAAGGGGCTGATCGTGCCGCCATAGTTGATTGTAGTATCTTTAAAATGACGTTTTTGATATTTTAAATTTAGAAACATACTGCCGTTGTTTTTCAATTTTTAAATTTATCATCATCTGTCATGATATATATTTATTTAAGTAAGTAGTAGGTATACAATTGAGCTTGCTGGATAAAATATGATTTTTTTTTCTTCGTCCCATATATTTCATTAACCATGGGTCTTTTTAACGATGGGATAGAAATTATCCTACCATATCATGCTAGTTAAACTATATTTACAGCGTTTACGTTTATCATTCGAATTATCTTCCTCCTTATCCATCATTAGTATCCATTAGTCGTCTTTAATGATTTCTATCTTCGTCAGAACATGGAAATTTTATTCTCATTATGTGTAACTTACGGGTTTTTCTTCGATTGTTGTGATCGCAGTTCTTTATTTGGCTTAATTTCATAGTAAAAGTGGTTACCTACATGATCCATTATTAGTCCGTTACCACACGGAGCAGAGTTACAAATGTAATTTTGAAATTGTTTTCTTTTCAAAATAAGTAATTAAATATTATTCGCGTACTTATTATATAACAAATGGGCGCAGGTGTGTCAGCGTAGACCACACAAGCCCTCTGACCACAGTAATGGTTCGCGGTCTCGCAATCGCCGCCCTACCTGATAATTAGGGCCGAAACGCATTAACAACGGCAACCCCATTTTTTCAACTCGTTAAACTTGAATACACCGTCCTGAAATATTGCTGTTGTAAATTATTATCCATTACAAAAGACAAACAAAAGCTCTCTGAACAAATTATATTTGCAAATATTAACAAAGTAACATTTTAAATTTTATTGTGAGACCCCTTCAATTTTTTTTTATTCAAACAAAGGATTCTTTGAGCACAAAACTTATTTTGAAATTATATGTGTACCTACTCTGACCAATTTTTTCCCGACCTTTATATATTCTACATTTCTCGATAAAATCCTTTTTGTTCTTTATAAAAAAAAATTCTAAACCTGATCATGCAGGATTTGCTTATATCTTTCTTATTTCTGCTTTTGCCGAAAAACTAGGTACCCTCGTCAAGTTGGATTTGTTAAATGAAAAATAGATGTAACATTAGGTTTTTATGTTTTGCTGCGTCACCTGATCAAGATAAGAAGGTGATGTGGACAGCTTGTTTGTATTTCAGTGTAAAAGTGTTTTTCTTTTTCATAAGTCTATATGTCAAACACTCTTGATCAAACTTCGATCAATTTTATATAGTAAATCGAAGTCGTCATGTTTTTTTGGCCAAACATTTGTATTGTACCGAGTTAACAAGTCTTTGCGAATAAAAAACGGCAATAGCTCACGAATTAGGTAGCATGCTTTAATGATTGTTGACTTTGTCTTTTTTGTTTTTGCTCTGTTGATCAGTGAGCTGTATTAGTTTATGTGTATAAAATGTAATTTTCTTTGAAGTTACCGATCGCAGAACCTGGATAATATAACTCATTTATTCATAAGGGATTCTTACATGTCATTACATACACATTATTAAATAAAATTACAATTTAATATATGAAAATGTCAGCAATTTGAAAAAGGAATATAATAAATAAATAAATAAACGATGTCAAACAGTCATAATAATAACAAAAACATGTAAACGCGTTGGGTATTTTCTATATTTTTAAAAAATTCATCATAAGTATAAAACGCTTGCTTGACGAGCCACTGCTTTAGGCGAACCTTGAAGCTATGTAGGCTAGGAGCGGAAGTTACCAGTGTAGTCAATTTATTGTACACTGCTGGGCCCATAACGTGAGTCGTCCACTCTGACTTAGCGAGTGTGCTCGTTACGACTAACAGGTTATCACAACAGCTTATAACAACGAAGAGTAAAATTTTTACATTAGGACGTCCGATTCAGGCCTCACCTGTGGCGACCACCGAAGACCATGGTGGTCAAGGCCATGTGCGGATACCGCACGGTGGCTATGTCAAGGAATTGGCTCGGCCCAATAGCGATGGGGAGGGAATACGATAGATTATCGGGCCGCACGCCGCTCATCCATCATCCTGGACAGATTGGGCGAGGTGTATCCAGACTACAGGCTACTATACCTACTACCAGGCTGAAGTAGTATACTATATGGACCTTTTAGCAACTCGAGAAAATTTTCGAGCGTTGGCGTTTCTGAAATGCCTACTATAGAAATCAACCTTAAGGCTCACATCTAGGTCCCGTCAAGCTTTACCATATCTCTCGTGCTGTGCGACTGCGCTTATCGTAACTGCACATCCTCTTATTTATTGAATAACTAGTCAATTTTGCTTCATGTCTCGTAGTACCATAAATAAAGCTTAAACAACCGTGCAGTACGTCATTGTTTTAAATGAAAAGAAGTGTTTGGGGATTTTACGGAATGTCTAAATATCATGCAACGCTTTTAAATTTTATTTATTATATAAGGCAGAGAAAATTCTGAAGTGAATATGATTTAATTGTGAATTGTGTGCATTTTCATGTTTCGCCAAATTCCCGGATTTGTTTGTCAGCACCCGATCAATGGCAGCGACTAAGACTAATATGACAATGACATCGACTAAGACTATTCATATAAAGACGTATTAAGATTTTTTTAATTTGGGACTGGCACAAATAGCTCATATTATTGTAGCTTATTTAGAAGAGTTAATTGAGTTTAGTGACTCTGTGAATATGTGGGCAAGCCTGCTGTCGACTCATCTGAGATCACTCGGCTTCGGAAGACGTGGTTGGAGGGGAACAAGGACTGCGCTTGCGTTGTGTTAGCTGACACTCTCGCCGAGGGTAAAATCTTGCACGACTATAGGTACTCGTATAATATATATATAAATATAGATTTACTAAAATAAAATCTATTATAATACAGACCACTATTTTATCATTGATATCCCGTTAAAGCATAATCACCTGTCCTTGTGCTTTTGCGATATGCGTTTATAAATTCAACGCTCTATTACTCACAATTGGTTACTACAACGGTTGTTGCACTCTCGATAATTCGTACGTCGTGAACTGTGGCCGCTGCGCGCATTCGATAACGCCACAATAGGGCTCCACAAAATATTCAGAGCATTAAACGAATCGTGCTTTTCGCACACATGAATAGACATGTGTTCCACCTGACTATATTTGATCATCCTTACAGTCCATTGATTGCAGCGTAACATAACGTCGAATTTAATTGAAGGTGTACGATTTCATCATGATATAAGGTAAGAACACCGGTAGTTGACCGTGTACTAGTAGTTGACCACTAACGCACATAAATCCGTAAAATAAGAAATTACGGCGTGTTTTTAAACTAATTCTATATTAAATAGTCGATGTTGCTATCTATTCATGGTATCGTGCTTTAAAAAGATTTTCATTGATTGTATTTTAATTATAATAGAAAATCACAGTTATAAAAATAAAGAGGTTTATCGATAAAAAACTAAGCGTGACAACACTAGGGACAACTGTCACAAAGATTAAGCAACAAAAAAAGAAATTTTTATGCATCTTAAATGGTCTACCATCGCTACTTTTACCTTAATACTCAACCAACAATTACTGTACCTCATATGATCTTTCCATTTCTGAACTTGAGTCTTCTCTACAGTGCGACGGCAATTAACCTATACCATGCTGGTGGGATAGGCTGTTATAAGGTTTTATTTGGAGTGTTTTTTCTCTTGCGATGATGTTGTCTGCGCGTCCCTTATTTGTCAATCACCCACAGCGAAAAGGTGATAATTAATGGTTTGCCGACTTCTTATTCTGACTATATATTTTGAGACGTTTCAAAATTTTGAGTTATATTTCATTATTGTTCAAATAATTTTTCATTGTTTCTACGCTGCGAACGAAGTCATGGAGTCTCATAATCTATCGTTTTACTTCTTAAATGAATTACTGTCACTGAGTAGTTTCAACGCAAGTGTTGGTCTATAATAGATTTTGGCTCAGTCATTAATATCTTTTTTTTTAATTAGCTGTCTGCTCATTGCAATATTATTTTAAGTCTGATACATTACTTATGTAGTTGCGATAGATATTGAAAATGAGTTATTATGTGTGACTACAGATTAAATAACTATCGGTAGTCCCAACTATCGTCGAGACATTGATGCAAGTAATACATAATATTTAGAACAAAAAAATACCTATAATATTTGTAGCGTAGCGTACTTGTGGCTTGGGAAGTATATATGGGCGAGAGGATATTTTATTTATATCTTAACAGACAGCATACAATATAGTATTAAGACTATTGAAACACCGATAAATTTATACTTTTGTGAGATTTTTACAAACTTTTCTATATTTTAGATCAATAAAACGCTGAATCTTTTATATCGACAAGATTCTCATTACTAAAGCAACCGAACTGTTGTTCGGTTATGATCGATTCGATCCTGTTACGTAAAGGAGGTTTACAAGTTGATTTGTATATTTTTGAAAATCCTTATCAGGCGTACGTTACTTCAATTAAAATTTCATGTTAACAACTTTTGGAATTAAACACTCTTTAATTCACGCTAAGAACAAAGGAATGAAATTTGACCTTTCCAAATATTTTCTACGTTATTCCTTTGATCCTTCGATTAATTAAAACAGATTCGCAACGCGTCTAACTTTTACAAATTGTGTTGCCATGAAAAGGTAATTTCACACCAAACCATCATATTGAAGTACGTGACCAAGATAATTTAAAAGTAATGAACATTTTATTATAAATATTGTATAAGCAGAGTAATCTTATGCATTTTGCAGAAACATAATTTTTGATATTAAAAATGCGTTTTATTTATAAAATTGCTGTTGATGCGCGCATAAATAAACAAAATGGTATATCAGTTTATCAGTCTGTGGAATTGAGAATTCTTTTTCTCTTGATAGGGCCAGGTCCCTATGGAAATCTACAATAAAATAGATGCCATAACCTGCTATAAAGATTTTGCACTGCAGTAATGTTTTATTACATTCCTCAGTCAACCTATATTACTTTACAGAAATGTAATAAATAAAAACTAATAGTTTTTTTTATAAAAAGAAATACACAAGTAATTTATGTTTCAGATTTAGTTATTAAAAACAATAGACTTCTCGTATTTATTAATGTCTCAGTAAAAAAAAAAACAATTGAATGATCTATATCTATGTATGGTCAGTCTATATTTTTACGTCTCTCAATATGATTACGAGTTAAAAATAAATTGTGTTCTCAGGTTTCACTTTCCCGTGGGAGCCGTGAAAATAGATCACCAAGAGAATGGGTATTCTCCTGAGAGAAATTTACTTATGCACCCACGGACTTAGAAAAAAAAATCTTTCTTTTTTCGATAATCGCCAACAAAGTTTTCTTTTCTTGTGTGAAACCTTTTTATGTTCTTAGTAACATTCCTTTCTCAACAACAATCTACTGTGTGTTAGGGACTACAAATACTAGCAACTCTTACCATACTATTTCTACTAATTCTACCAATCCTTACAACAAATATATGCCCGAGGAGGGTTTATGTGAGGTGTCCAATCGGTCTTAAAACTATTGCCAATAAATTTTGCAATAAGTATGTATGATGGAGGAAGAGTACGTATTCCGTCGGCCTCAAGTAATTTGGATAAGAGCAGAATAATGATGAGGACGAATAAAATTCTTATAATACACATCTATCCTAATAATCCTATAATATCTATGAGAAAACAAGAGGTGACTGAGGGTAAGATGACTCTACTCTATGTATTCTTAATTTATCACTTAGTCAACAATTACGCTCTAAATATAATCATTAAAGTATTTTTATAGATTCCGCAACCAAAGAGGATAGATTTTGGATGACGACGTGCCATTTGTGCATTCAAATTGCTTTTTTTTTCTATTCTTCTCTTCATCTCAGGTCACGTATGTTCAAATATTGTTGTAAATTGTTGTAGATTTCTAGTTGAATGAAATTAGTATACTTTATTAAGTTCTCTGCATTAGGTTTTATTTCGAAATGCCTTTCTCTCATAGTGATTATTTCTGATAACAACCCTTTCTTTGTTTGGCTATGGTTGGGTCACACCAAATGACTATATGCGGACCCACAATCTGCTGTATTAAATTTCAATTGATAGAGCCATCCGAACTAATCTTTTGACTTTGGTAGTCCACCCGACGGGTTACTCATTGACGGAGGTAGGTAACCTTTGTAGATGTCCTGTCCTTTTTTCGCCTCTTGTGACGGGCATTTCTGCACCTGGTGGACTAATCACCAGCCCAATTGGCTAGGAATCTATTTACATTCTTTCATAGCTTTTCATTCTTACTCAAACCAAGTAAATCTTAAAGTGAGTTTGCAAAAAAATTGTTATAATTTGTTTACTCTTATTAACATAGAAATTTGAACAGCAAATGTACCGTACCTAGGTAAACACAATTGTTGATACATTTTTGCCCAGTGTTAGTCAGTCAACCAGTGGCTAATCCACAGTGAATAGTCACTGTCTGATATAACAACAACAAATTTCCGTCAGCGTTGCTAGATTTAGAGGAGGCGGCACGCCTGGCAACTCTCGGCACCGAGGAGATTGTCAGGCGGATCGAAGCGCAGGGGTTGAGGGTAGCCCTGGAAAAGACGGAGGCCCTTTTGTTCCATGGCCTCCGTACCACCGGGCCTCCCGCCGGCGCTTCGATCACCGTGAAGTCGGTCACCATCAGCATCCAGGCCCACATGAAGTACTTGGGCCTGGTGCTCGACGGGCATTTTTGGTTCCGGGAGCATCTCCATCGACTTGTTCCCCGGCTTGTCGGCGCGGCGTCCGCCCTTTCGCGGCTGATACCGAATGTGGGCGGACCCAGCGCTACGTGCCGACAGCTGTACGTGGGGGTGATCCGGTCGATGGCCCTGTACGGCGCACCGGTGTGGGCGGGGTCCCTGACCGTTCGTCTTAGGGCCCTCCTGTGGCGACCACAGAGGGTCATGGCGATCAGGGCCATACGGGGTTACCGCACGGTGGCGACGGAGGCAGCGTGCCTCCTGGCCGGAACTCCCCCGTGGGACCTGGAGGCGGAGATGCTCGCCGAAATTTATCGGCGGGTGTCGGAGACGCGCGCCCGCGGCGGCATGGTCTCCATCAAAGAGATCATCGCCTGGCGGGTCGACGCCCGACGAGAAGTCATTGCCCGTTGGGCAGTCCGGCTGGAGAGTCCTCGGTATGGTGTCAGGACCGTCGAGGCCTTCCGGCCGGTGCTGATGGAGTGGTTGGAGCGGACGCACGGGGTGCTTTCCTTCCGACTGGTGCAGGTGCTGACGGGGCACGGTTGCTTCGGAAAGTACCTGCACAAGATTGTCAGGAGGGAGAGCACACCGTCCTGCCACCACTGCAGTTGCGACGAGGACACGGCGCAGCACACGCTCGAGGAGTGTGCTGCATGGGAGGGGGATCGCCGTGAACTCGTCGCAATTATCGGTGCCGACCTGGCGCTACCGACCATCGCCAGGGAGATGCTCGTCAGCGTCAGGAACTGGGACGCGGTCGCCGCCTTCTGTGAGGCCGTAATCTCACGGAAGGAGGCGGCGGATCGTGTGCGAGTAGAGCTCCTATTCGGCGACACGTTCCGCCGCCGGCGACTCGGGCAGCGCAGGCGCGAGTATTTGCGCCTAATGCCGTCCTAGCCGAGGCCGCGGGTGATTGGACCGGGGAATTGTCCGTCACCCGCGGAGAGGATGACCGCGCGACGGCGACTGACGTCCCAGGACGTCGAGAGGTGAGGGTACCCGAAAGGGTATTCCGTCGGCCGGCCATTGACGACAAGTCACATCTGCTCCGGTGGTCGGCCCAACAACGAGGTGACGTGGGTACGGGTGGGTTATGGGCCCGCGCGCCGTCCTTTCATCGCCCCGGACGGACTGGACAGCGCGTGCGCTTACCGTAGCCCACCCATAAAAAAAAAAAATAGCGTTGCTAGATTTATTCTGAAAACGTAAAAAGAAGGTGAAAGAGACTATAAACTTAGCGTAGTCTAAATGACTAATGAAATGGAATTTGTAAATTTAAGTATCCGCTTAATTTACTGATATAAACATATTTACCAGCAGTGGAACTTTTGGAAATTGACCTCTAAGAACATAAAATGGACGGTAAACGTTTACGACTCCCATACGAAGTCTGCGACGCATGAAGTTGAAAGAATATCGGCGATTATCGAAAATATAATCTTTTAAGGAGATGAAATGGGCTTACGCTTTCATCCCTGAAAGTACAAGTATAATACATACAAATATTTTGATATATAATTTTTTAGGTCTTTACAAACGTAGATGGAGAATACAATTTTGTTATTAATTAATTATGTAATGATTTATTTGCATAACCAGCAAAGAAAAAGATTATCTGATCTATCTTATATAATAAGTCACAAATTTTATTACAAACCTTTGTTTTCAGACCCTGGACTATTGGACGAGAAGACTCTCTTAAGTTTCCAGAAAGCTGCGCAGGCAAGTTGGATTCGTCGGCTGACCTCTTTCTCGAAATTGGAATGGTGATTGACAACTTCGAGAATCGCATTCCCAACTAGCACCGGTGCTGGAATGACATGGGCGTTAGACATGACTTCCGTCCTGTCTTTGTTCATTTATAGACCCATTAGTTGAGAAACCCTGCTGAGATCATTGAACATACGGATATCATCAGAAAATCGAACGGCGATGTATTCACCTTTGATGTTGATGCCGAGCTCGGTCCAGTTTAAGAGCTTGAAGATATCTTCCAGTGCAGTAGTGAACAGTTTCGGAGGCATGACGTCTCTTTGTCGCACGCTTTTCTATAATTAGATCTAGGGACACGATATCGAAACGTAAGTATCGATACTGTACTCATGAGTAGTATCGAAGAAAAAGTATCGTACTCAATAAAGTATCGAAACAAAAGTATCGATACTCCAAAGTATCGAGTACTGAGTACTTTTCTTAGAATCCAGGTCGTGATGACCTTTTTTTTAGGAATTTGTTTGTTATATGTTTTTAAGAGTTTGTTTTGTTTTATGTGTTCGGATTAAAATATGTCAAGCCACTTTTTAGAAGGTACGTTACGTTTTACCTAGTTGGCTTTACCATAAGCATGAGCCATAAGGTCAAATTTAAAAAGTATCGAGTACAAAAGTATTGGTATCGAAAGACAAGTACTCGATACCTAAAAGTATCGATACTTTTTTCGTGTCCCTAATTAGATCGGTCTCGTACTCTTATCCTGCATGCGGACTGACATAGTATCTATATAAACATTTAAGCACTTCGATGTGTCGATATCAAGCCGGCAATTTTGGGATGATTTATACAACAGCCCATAGAACCTTTTGACCTCTCCCAAGATGTCACTCTGGGATGAAATAACAACGCCGTCATCGGTCTTCAGCTTAGTCATTTGGCTGTGCCTGATATACAAATTTTGTGCGAACACTTTAGAGCCACGGTTCCCCTCTATTCCCTTTTCAATATGCTGTGTATCGAATTGGCGAACGTAGTGCTGCACAAACTTGGAGATGGTCTATTTAGCTACCTATGTTTGGACAAATGCGCTGAAGACTGCACCGTTATTTCCTTTCCCCACTCCATGAGCTTTACAGTCTGTTTGGTCCGATAGTTTACTTGGCCTATGTGACGGGCCTTAAAAAGCTTCGACCTGACGGTATGGACAGTTTCCATAAATCTATTCTTTATATTCTTCGAGGGTTCGTACTCTTCCAGGCATTGGAAGCAATTATGTAATTAGAGCTGAAAGCTCTCTGGGTTATGATATTGGACAAGTCGGATTGTAAACTTTATCAAGTGCGACCGTTCAAATTTCTTAAGCAAATTCAATGTACCTCATACTGTCCAGTGATCAATCCTAGTTTTAATCCTGCTTATCACAAAGACATCATTGAATATTTGTCCTTTTTCCAACAACATGAAGTCTATCTCGTTTTTAGTGGAACCATCGGGGTCCCTCCGGGTCCTTACTTCGTGACCACTTTTGAAGAAAGAATACATCATAAAGAGGTCCTCCTTTTCCAAAAAATCAGCCAGTGTTTGGCCCCATCGGTTTCTCTATCCAAATCCATATTGCCCTGCTCAGCTCATCATTTGCCTTTTTGCCTAGTTTCGTGTGAAAGTCTCTCATAACCATCGTGAAATGAGGTTTCGGGCATGTAGATGCTTTGAGATGTTCTCGTATAAAGTCTACAATACATCGTCGCAGGTTATCGAGGTTGACGATAAACCCTTAATCTTCTTCTCGGTAAAAGAGCAGATTTTCAAACCGGTGGATTAACATGCCCTCGCGCTCTTTTCGCACTACTGATAATCTTCTTGTCTTCATTATCCATGATATAGCCCTGACCTTAAACCTTCGGATTTCTATCTGCTTCAGTCTCTTAAGAATTCTTTAGACAGTATAGTTAACATCAAGAGAGGACTGCCAAAACTTCTGATCAAAAACACTCGACAAGTATTTTTATTTTTTTAATCCTTAGGTCCTAAAATTTCTGACATGTGCAAAATGGCACATATATATATATATATATATTGTGATTAAATATAAACTATTTTAACAATGTCGTGAATTTTCATATAGAATGTGAAGAAACTTTTTCCCCGATATATAACGAACCGAAACTATTTTAACCAGAAACATGAAATATTGGCGCCAGTTTCTATTTGTAATGTAGAGATTCACTAAGAAAGGAGTTTACGAAAGTGAATTATAGTGAGCAATGAAAAATACCACATTGTGATTGCAAAACCGTTTGCCAAGAGTGTCATTACCCCTTTTGGCGAGTCTTATGTCCAAAAATAGACGTCTATATGATATATGAATTATTGGCTTATAAATACACACAAACCTATTAAAATATTCTTCATAAGTCATTATGCTTTAGTCTAATATGAACATTACATTAATAAATATTAAATCAGTAATAAAATATTTATTTCAGGCTATCAATTGGAGAAATATCTTGTTTTATATCATGTATGTTGGGTTGGTCCAGAAAAGCATTTCTTGATGGAAGGCAATGTTAAGGATCCCTTTGATCACTATATGGCTTATCTTGTTATGTCACTTCATGAGAATGGAATCGTTGCTGAGCCTCCTGTATAACCAGTGGCAGCACCACTTATGTGAAATGTCTAGGACCCTAATATTGCCGAGCAGCCTGTTATACACGTTGATTTGATTGTGTTATAATCAGCGCAGAGAGAGTCATAGAAACAGTTTATTTTAACCAGTTATTTTATCTTTTTAGACACGTCATAGATGTGAGTAAAACCCACAAAGTATTAAAAATCTAGATTTTATAAAATACAATATAATAAAAGGTTTTTTTATCAGATACCTAAGTAAGTGAAAAAGGGCAACAGAAGTAGGTCGAGAAACCAGAAATCTTATTTTATATGCGGAGGTCAAGATGGATATATAAGGCAGGCACTCTGCAAATTACTTCAACAAAACAAACTGTGCCAAAGTACAATGCTTTGGATGATTATGTAAAAGTTCTTTCATGAATACATAATATATCCACTTCACATGTATAATTATTTTACACAAAAGATAAATAATATGGCAATAAATAAATTGTTTTTCGATGTTGTTCTAGGTATTTATTAGGATACCGCGTGAGGAAAGACTGACATCCTCCCCGAGGGGGAGGATGTCAGTCTTAGACAATCCATTTATCGAAGAAGGCTGTAGGCTAAATATAATAACGCTAAGAGTAATAGGAGCAGAGCACCAATGAAGAATGTTTCAAAATCGTGGTCTTTTTTCCTTTTGAGAGCTTCCGCTGCAGGCGCTGCGTAAAAGGTACATTATTGCAAAAATCATGTGTGACAGCATACTAATTCTACGTAAACAAAGTCGCGGGTTAAAGTTAACGTAAGCTCAAACTAACTATTCCACGAGGACGAAGTCACGGGCACAGGCTGGTTTCTTTTTTTTTTTTTTTAATGGGGGGCGCGGCCGGAGCACCTCCTCGTGGTGCTCCCTGGTAACGTCCATTTGGACGTCACGCGTCCATTTGTACGGCCAAGATTCCGGCAGGGGGGGGTCTCCGCGTGCGGCTCTGGTGGCAGAGCGCACGGCGGATCTGACCCGGGGCCAATGGGGCGGATGTGCCTCATGGCACTCAGTCGCCAGGGACGGTTGCGTCACGGCCCGGGGGCGTGACGGGTCGATCGCTCGCGAGCGGCCAGACCCGGAAGGCCCAAACCGTAATCCTGAGCAGGGGGGTCAGGACCGGGGGTCTTCGGGCCGCGGGGAAGAAAACCCCTATAAAAAATTACCCCAATCTTAATTTTGGCCACTCGGCGAGGAGATGTATGACTGGTGGGTTAAGAAGCGCGTGAGCATCCAGTCGTTAGAGTGGTAGTCAAGGCAAGACTTAAAAACGTCCAACAACATGGCAGAAGTCAAGACAAGTAGTACTTCACCAGAGGGTCCCGGCCAGGCCGGGGAATCCCTTGCTGTGCCGGTGCTTGCGCGCGACGTCCATTTGGAGTCGCGCCCAAGTCCCGGCACAGTTAGTCCCCAATCGTATGGGTGGGGGACAACTACTGCCTCAGAAGCCGAGAGCCCGGCTCAACACCAAGTGGCTCAGGGGGGAAGGGGAACGAGGAGGAGGTGCGGAAGAAGACCCGGAGGACGAAACCGAGGCGTTTCGCCGCTGCGCGAGCCCGCATTAGCGCCACTGCATCTAAGGCGAGGCGGGAGCGGCAAAAGGCTGAAGCCATTGCCGCACGTGACGAGGGCGGCAGCATTGCTGCTGCAGGGCCGTCGCACGACGTGGGTAGCGTTGCTGCCCAGCCGTCGGATGAAGAAAGGATGGAGACCTCTGCAGGGCCGCCGCGCGAGGAGAATGGCAGCAGCGAGTCCCAGCACGAGGGCGGCATTGCCGCAGAGCCGTGCACAAGATTAGCAGGCGACAGCTCAGAAACGAGGCTGTCAAGCGATGAGGGCGGCACTGCCGCAGGGCCATCCAAAGGTCTGGAGACCGACACGGCCTCTGAGATGGTGCTAACGGACGTGGGTGGAAGCGCCGCAGAGCAGTCCGCCGACGAGAGCAGCACCACCTCCTGGATACAGGTCGATCGGAGAAAGGGCCAGGGCGGTGAATTCGCCGTGGATAGGGAGGTAATGGGCGGGCCGTCGGTTGAGAGTTCACGTAGGCCGTCGTCGTCGCCAAGGAAGGAGAAGGAGAGGGATGGGGAGGCGGCAAAGGCGCCAGCCCCATGTGCAAGGAAGAGGGAGGAGGCCCTCCCCACGAGACCCTGGAAGCGCCCCCTGCGAGAGGATGGCTGCTCCAACACTGACTCGGAGGGGAGTTCCGTCGTCATGCCTCCTCCTTGGGAGGAGGTCCTGACCACGCGCAGGGTGCGTAGAGGTCGCGGATTGGCGGTGGTAGCGAGATCGGGGACCCCCGGTCCGGCTGGCCACGGTGGCGAAGTGGCGGCCCTACAGGCCGCGAACGCCCGCCTTAGTGAGGAGGTCTCCGGCTTGCGGGAACGCAACCGCAAGCTGGAGACGGAGCTATCGGCGGTGCGACGGGAGAACCGTGGGTTGGCCAAGGAGATGGCCGACCTGCGGGCCCGGTTCGCGCGCTTGGCGCCGGCCACGCCGCCAGTGCCGGCCTCGTCACCGAAACGGGCTGCGCCGGGGAGGACGGGCCCGTCGTCGGCGTCCGTGGCGCTGGCTGCGCCCGTCGCGGCTGCTGCGCCGGCTGCGCCCGTAGCGGCTGCTGCGCCGGCTGCGCCCGTCGCGGCCTCGGCGCTTCCTCCCCTCGTCGTGGTCCCTCCGCCGGCTCGTGGCCGCGGGAGACCTCGGAAGGGGGAGGAGCCGTCGCCCGACAAAGTGCACGGCGTGTCGGAGTCGGCGGTACGCGTCATCCTAGCCCGAGTAGGGGTGATGGTGGATGCGCGTATCGCCGCCGTAGCGGCCAGGCTCCCGCCTGAGCCGCCCTTCCGGCCGCCGCTCGCCGCGGACGGGGCGAGGCGGCCGCAAGCGTCAGCTCCCACCCCGCTGCCCTGTCAGGGTGGCCGCGTGGTGAGCTACGCTGCGGCCGCGGCCGGGCCCAAGGGGGCCAAGAAGGCCGGCAAGGTGCCGGCTCCCGCCAAGACTGGGCCGCGGCCGGCGCCAGCGGCTGCACCGCAGGCGCCGGCCAGCGTACCCGCGCCCGCTCCTGCTGCGCTCAGCGCTGCTGCCAGGCTCGAACAGGGCTGGCAGGTGGCTGAGCGGAGCAGGAAGGCACGCGGCCAGAAGCGGAGAGCGGCGGCCAAGAGTGCCGCCGTGGCCGCCGCTCCCCAGGCGGGAGCCGGCAGAAAGGGGAAAAGGTCGCGCAGGGGCCTCAAGTCGCCGAAGACAGCCGCGGTGGTCATCACCGTGCTGCCTGAGGCGGCTGAGAGGGGCCTCAACTATGAGGCCGTCCTAAAACGCGCCCGGCGGGAGCTGGACGTCTCCGACATCGGGGGCGTCGAGGCGAGGACCCGCAAGGCCCGGACAGGGGCTCGAATACTCGAGTTCCCTGGGGCCGAGGGCGCGAAGACGGCCGATAGTTTGGCCACGATGCTGAGGGGGCTGTTCGGGCCGGAGGATGGTGTCCGAATCGCCAGGCCTGTCAAGTGCGCAGAGATGCGCCTGACGGGCTTGGACGATTCCGTGACGGTGGAGGACGTCCGGGAGGCCATTATGGCGCGTACCGGATGTGCCTCGGACACCGTCCGGATTGGCACCATCCGCACTGGTCCGGGCGGCGTCGGTGCTGCCTGGGTGCAGTGTCCGGTGGAGTCGGTCAAGCAATTGGCCGACTCAGGCAGGCTCCTCGTAGGCTGGAGCTCGGCGCGGGTAACCGTGCTAGAGCCCCGGCCCGCGAGGTGTTACAAATGCATGGCGGTCGGGCATACCCGACCGACATGAAACTGCTTTGACTGCAGCGGGCTATGTTTCCGTTGCGGTCAGACCGGACACCAGGCGGCATCGTGCTCTGCGGTGCCCCACTGCCCCGCGTGTGCGGCAGGCAATAGGCCTGCCAAACACCGCATGGGCTCTGGGGACTGCAGACCCCCGGCATCGGCCCCGAAGGGGCGGGACGGCCCATCGACCGGGCCAGTCCCCGCTCCGAGCGCGGCCCGATCGCCCGTCAGCGCGGAGGAGGTGACGATGGATACGGACCGTTAATGGACCCCGTATCCATTCGTCTCCTCCAGGCCAACCTCAACCACACCGCCGGTGCGCAGGACGTGTTCCTGCAAGCAATGACGGAGTGGTTGATAGGAGTAGCCGTAGCCGCGGAGCCGTACGTGGTGCCCGACCGGCCTAACTAGTTGGGTAGCACCGATGGCACCGTGGCAATCGTCGCCTCCACGTCGTGGCCTTCGTCGCCTCTGACCCTTAGGGACAGGGGCGTCGGATACGTCGCGGCGGACTGGGGGGAGATTACGCTCCTCGGAGTCTATCTCTCCCCTAACTGGAGTGTGACCGATTTCGAGGCCTCCCTCACCATCATGGAGGCCTCGTTACGGCGAATGGCATCGCGCCAGGTCTTCGTCTTGGGGGACTTCAATGCCAAGTCCGTGGCGTGGGGGTCTCCCCGGACGAACGACCGAGGACGTGCGATCGAGGAGTGGGCTGTGGCACTGGGCCTCTGTTTGCTGAACAGGGGCTCGGTGCATACGTGCGTGCGACTACGGGGCGGGTCGATAGTGGACCTTTCGTTCGCTAGCCCCGAGGTCGCCGCACGCGTGGGGAGCTGGCGCGTCGTGGAGGAGGTGGAGACCTTGTCGGACCACCGGTATATCCGGATGGAGGTCTCCCCAGCAATCCCGACGCCCAGCAGGGGTCATGGGGCGGATGGACGTCCTGCGTTCCCGCGATGGGCTGTGGGTCGCTTAGACCGGGACCAGCTGGCGGAGACCGCCATCGTTTACTCGTGGCTGTCCTCTGCCAACCAGTCGGACGGGGTGGACGCCGAGGCTGGCCGCATCCGCAGTGCGTTGACGCAGATCTGCGATGCGGCCATGCCCCGGGTACGGCGTCCGCCCCCGAGGAGGGCGGTCCACTGGTGGTCCCGGGAGCTGGCAGATCTCCGGGCCGCGTGCATTCGCGCCCGGAGGGCCTACACCCGCAGCCGGCGGCGCCAACGCGACGCGGAGCGGAACGCCTTGCTGTATGAGGGCTACCGCAATGCGCGGTCGGCCTTCAGGCTGGCCGTCCGCTCCGCCAAGGACGTCAGTCGGCAGGAGATGCTGGACGGTCTCAACTGTGACCCCTGGGGACGCCCCTATCGCGCGGTGCTGAATAAGCTCCGCGCGCGGGGCCTTCCCCTCACCGAGACTCTCCAGCCCAGCCTTCTCACCCAGGTCGTCGAGGACCTGTTCCCGCGGCGGGCGGAACACACGCCCCCGGTCATGGCTCCGCCAGACACTGACCAGGAGGCCGACGACGACAGTGTTCCGCCCATCACGGAACCCGAGATGGGAGTGGCGGTGGCGCGCATGTGCGCAAAGTCCACCGCCCCCGGGCCCGACGGTGTTCCTAACCGCGTGTTGGGCCTGGTCCTCGACCACCTGGGTCCCCGCCTCAGGGAGCTGTTCGACGCGTGTTTAGCGTCCGGACGGTTCCCTGGGTGCTGGAAGGAGGGAAGGCTGGTGCTCCTGCCGAAGCCGGGACGGTCTCCGGAGTCGCCTTCGGCCTACAGGCCTATCGTGCTGCTCGATGACACGGGCAAGCTACTGGAGAGGGTGGTAGCTGCCCGCATCGAGCGACACCTCGTCGGCACGGGGCCAGATCTGTCGGACGCCCAGTTTGGGTTTAGGAGGGGTCGTTCGATGATCGCGGCTCTGTTGCGCCTGAGGGCCGTGGCGACTGAGGCCGTCACTGGTGGGGGAGTGCTGTTGGCGGTGTCCCTAGACATCGCCAACGCATTCAATAGTCTGCCATTCAGCTGCATCAGGGAGGCGCTCCGGTATCACGGAGTGCCAGCTTACCTGAGGCGGCTAGTGGCAGACTATTTGGTGGGGCGCAGCGTCCTCTGTACCAACCGAGCAGGGGACGTTGTGCGAACGCCCATGACGTGCGGTGTCCCACAGGGGTCGGTCCTCGGACCCACCCTGTGAAACATCGGCTACGACTGGGCGTTGCGGGGGAGCCTCCCGCCCGGGCGGGGCGTGATTTGTTACGCCGACGACACGCTCGTCACAGCCCGCGGTGGGACGCTAGAAGAGGCGGTAAGCCTGGCGACCTATGGCACCGAAGAGGTCGTCAGGCGGATCGAGGCGCTGGGGTTGAGGGTCGCCCTGGACAAGACGGAGGCCCTCTTGTTCCATGGGCGCCTTATGAGCCCTCCCATCGGCGTCTCGATCACCGTCCGATCGGTTGACATCAGCATCCGGGCCCATATGAGGTACTTGGGCCTGGTGCTCGACGGGCAATGGTAACCACCATTGCCCGTCGAGCCCGGGAGCATTTCCGCAGGCTCGCTCCGCGGCTCGTCGGCGCGGCGTCCGCCCTATCTTGGCTTATGCCGAACGTGGGCAGACCGAGCGCTACGTGCCGACGGCTGTACACGGGGGTCATCCGGTCGATGGCCCTGTACGGCGCACCGGTGTGGGCGGGGTCCTTGACCGTCCGACTTAGGGCCCTTCTGTGGCGACCACAGAGGGTCATGGCGGTCAGGGCCATCCGCGGATACCGCACGGTGGCGACGGAGGCAGCGTGCCTATTAGCCGGGACTCCCCCGTGGGACCTGGAGGCGGAGATGCTCGCCGGATTGTATCGGCGGGTGACGGGGGTGCGAGCGGAGGGCGGTGAGATCTCGTTAAGGGAGCTCACCGCCTGGCGCGTCGACGCCAGCCGAGACGTCATTGCCCGTTGGGCAGTCCGGCTGGAGAGGCCTCGGTTTGGGGTGCGAACCGTGGAGGCCTTCCGGCCGGTGCTGATACAGTGGTTGGAAAGGCGGCACGGAGTGCTCTCCTTCCGACTAGTGCAGGTGTTGACGGGGCACGGGAGCTTCGCCAAATACCTGCACAGGGTCGTAAGGAGGGAGAGTACACCGTCCTGCCACCACTGCGATTGCGACGAGGACACGGCGCGCCACACGCTCGAGGCCTGCGCGGCATGGGCAGTGCAGCGCCGTGAACTCGTCGCAATCATCGGTGCCGACCTGACGCTGCCGGCCATCGCTAGGGCGATGGTCGACAGCGTCGAGAATTGGGACGTGGTCGCAGCCTTCTGCGAGACAGTGATCTCGCAGAAGGAGGCGGCGGATCGTCTGCGCGTGGAGCGCAGCCTCGATGAGAAGATCCGCCGCCGGCAACTGGGGCGGCGTAGGCGTAACTATCTGCGCCTCATGCCGCCCTAGCCGAGGCCGCGGGTGACGTGACCGGGGATTAGTCCGTCACCCGCCGAGAGGCCGACCGCGTGAGGAAAGACTGACGTCCTCCCCGAGGGGGGGGGACGTCGGTCGATGGGAGGCTACCCCGCGTAGGGGGTATTCCGTCAGGCCGACCACTGACGTCAAGTAAACCTGCTCCGGTGGTCGGCCCAACGACGAAGGCGAGGTGGTTTTCGGGTGGGTTGCGGGAGTTGCGTGCTTAAGCCCCTCTGTCGCCCCGGACGGAGTGGTGCGGAGGCGCGCCGACCGCAGCCCACCCACAAAAAAAAAAAGGGCTGGTTTTTAATAATGTTATTCTTAAAATCGCCTAATATTCGTGCAATAGAAACAAAGTAAAAATTTAATTCTAAAAAGAACTGCAAGTTTTACAGATATTTTATTTTAGGAGTTGTAATTTAAATGGCAAATTAGACAGACATTTATAATGTATAACCAACGATTACTTATTGGACGTGAGACACCTTAGTCCGCCCGTGACCATGAATGCTGCAAAGTGTTCGAAACGTCAGGCAATCATAAATCAAATATAAACGCGATATAATCCGTAAAAGTAGTTTTATTTACAATGTGTAGTGCTCGCGTAAACATCAGATATCATTTTGCTCGTGAGTGTTGTAAAAGGCGACTAGTCAAGTATTAGTCACCGTTTCAGCACTTAATAGCAATGTAGTCACGAGTCGATGCAAACATCGACCTGCGCCTGCTTCATCTGATGTCGTCTGGTCAAAAATTAGATATCCATGAGAGATTGGTTGACGTCAGACACGCGATCGGTCCTGAAAGTATTGCCAGTAAATTTGCAATAGGTACGACTACATTTTGCGTCGACTCCAAATAATTGATATAAAATCAGGTTGATGAAATTTTAATATTTGTTAATGATTGGGGCAAGTTATCAACTTATACCACGATAGCAAAGCAATATGTCATCAGCCCTTATAAAAATCATTATGTGAAGTAGATAATATTAAAAAGAGGAGAAGAAAAAATTTAAATAAAATCTTATGTCAACACACTTGAACAACTTGCTATATAGAAGAATTACACTGATTATAAAATCCTCATGTCCAACAGCGAGTCGTTTATTCTAAGAAGAAGAATGCAAAGATCGCATACGCTACAGTCAGCTAAGTAATATTATCTAAAAGTACACGTAAAGTTTGTCAAGAGAATGATAAGAAAGTTACAAGTTGTTCGCATCGCTGCCACTCGCGATAAGCTCCGAATATTCATCATACTTAATTATCTCACTCTTTCAACAGTTTAAAAGGCAGAAAGTCTTGTCACGCCGTCCGCTGTTTCAGCATTTCATAATGTAACAGATAAATATTTTCTCTGTGCTTTATTTTGCGCCACAAGCAATCATCTTTAAATTAATATTATATGGCGAAGTTTTGCAATTAATTATACCGTAACTTAAAAATTAATATACCTAATATTTCTATATCACTGTTTTGAGAGAAAAAAGAAAGAAGAGATAATGTAGATATACAGACGTATAAAAAAATAAAAGTATATATGTATTTTATTATTTTGTAAAATGTGTGTGGCTTAACGCAGGCAGTCGTGCGTTAAACGGCGTAGAGCGACTGCCACTGCTTCTACCTCGATTGTCTGGGCCCGATTGGGTAGAATAAAGTCTGACTATAACTTGAATTTTTGATTAAAAAGTTAAATGACCAATCTATCTGTCCAGAAGTGGGACGTATACAGGGTAAAGAAGTATGTATATGGTGAAAGACACTTAGATAATTGCCTATTCCTTAGCAAATACCCCAAAGTATTAAAAAATAATGCTGATATATAGAAGTTTATAAGTACGTATACAAATATATAATATATATATAATTTTTATACATATACTTTTATACCTGTTCCTTTGTAGGCTGTAAATAAATGTACAATGTAAGCGTTGCAGGGATTCCGCTCCAAATCTTTTGTGTGTCAAAGGATTGTGAAACGCGTACAAATAATTGTATTAAACAAGAATATTGACAATATCTGCGTAGGGTATGCTTGCGTTTATGCTATATTTGATTGTATTACGTTAAATGTTATCTTTCGATATACCTACATATATTCAGTGATGAAAGTTGATACTTGTGCTATAAATGATATCATCATCATCACAGCTCATAAAAGTCCCGCTGTTGGGCTCGAGCACCACGGGAGGGAAATTGACCTTCTATACCACGCTGGTCAGACGTGATGGTTTAGGGTTTTATTTCGAGTTTTCCCTCTATTCCATAGATGTTATATGCATATTATAATCCCATAGTCGTCTTTTACGACACCCACGGGCAAGACAGGGGGTGGTGAATTGTATTCTTATTAAGTCAACATTTTTTACGATGTGCACGTATTACAAATGTCAACTAGCTAATGCGTTATAATAAACCTTTCAATGTATTAAATACCTTTTTTTTCTATTATTAGTGTCGTTTTTTTTCTACAAACGTATGATAATGCGAAGGATAAAATTATTCGAAAGATTTTTATCTAGCCACAGAAGTATCACTTCTTACATGCGTACATAAGCACATCCACACACTTTTTGTTTCTTCTAATCATATTAGAGATGTTCTTTATGAAGAAAAGATGAATGAATTTAATAATAATACTTGTTATAAGGTCATATGTATTATATTAGACTAAATAATAATATATTCGACAAATAATAAGCGGCAGCAGGTGCAAGGCTCACGTCTTTGTTGGCATATATCCAATAACACCTTGCGAGCTTTGAGACAAAGCCGCAAGGTTTGCTCTTAGCCATCGTACTATTTTTCTTTTGTCCTTAAAACACCGACCTTTCCAAACTGCTAACTAAATGTAAGGTTAAGGCGATTATATAATTGTGCTGAGAATAAGTGCTCACTTTATAAATCTATTGAAGGACAAAAGTTAGGCAAGAAATATTTAATTTTATAAAAAGATTAATTAATTAATTTTTCTACTAGCTACTAAAAAGATTTAAATGATTTCAGCATATACGCCACACTGTTGGCCCGACCCTCCTTCACAATAAGAAGGAAATTGAGTATAACACGCTCGTCAGACGGGTTGATATAGAGTTTGTTTTGAGTTTTCCTTCTCTTGCATTGTTGTTATAAGCACATTATACCCTTAGTCGACTTTTAAGATACCCAAGGTAAGATAGAGGGTGGAAAATTGTATTTTTAATCCGTCTACATACGGCAATGGAGATAAATATTAAGTGATATAAAATTGTGATCGAATGAGGTTATGCATTGATTGAGACAGTAAAAATGAAAAAAAAAAAGATATTTGTCTTCCTTGTAATTTTATCGGTATAAAGATAGCATGAAAAGGATATTTGCAGCTTCGCTATTACATACTTGGAGGCAAATACAAAATGACGCACCCCAGGCTCGAATAAGCGAGTAAACGAAATGCAATCATAACATACAAAGCGTGAGTGGTTGCTAATTTTCTTATATGTTCTTACAATGCCGAATCTCTTAGCATTGAATTTTGTATTTTTGGCTACCTAAAAATTAGATGTTTTCTATTGCAAACGGTGGCAAAGGAGCAAACAGTACACCCGATGTTAAGTATTACTGCTGCTTATGGACCTTTGCAAGGCCGCTGCCTATCGTGAAGAAAGTGAAGGGAATGTGAATGCATGCAATGAGGTTCGGTGATACTAGAACCCACTACACGCAAATACTCTCAGAAAGTTGGGCTGCCGGCTCTCGCGTTCACCGATCGAAGTCCAGTAACAAATTGTTACTACTCGGACGTCGATTTTCTGCGAGATTGTGGTACTACCCCGGACGGACTGGCCCGCGACTGTAGACAGATAGCTGTCAACAATGTGCTCCTACCACTATTAAAATAATATATAGATAACTGACTTATGATAAAAAATTAGCCCTCAGACTGAGGCGTACGGATTGCATTTGAAATAAGTAACTATACAGCTTCGCAAGATTGAAACTATTAAATTAACTCTTTACGCTTTTCACGCCAATAACATTGCAGATGGATAGAAAATATATTATTTACAGGCACAATAGAAGAAATAGTATAGAATTTTATGTACATGAATATATAAAGCCACTGTCTATTAGGAGAACCACCACCCACAATACTTCATAATTTTGGTTCCAAAGTTTACATCTCCAAATGTCATCCATCCATCATTCCCCCTCCATACAAATTACAAGTTGTTCTAAAGTCGTTATAAAAAGCATTATGTTTATAAATGTTTTATAATATGTTTTAATATATTAAGAAATAATAATTGACAAACAACGTTGTTTACATTTTAGAATATGATTCAATAATAAATGGGTATATGTATATGTATATAAAAAAATAAATAAGTCTTTTTTTTGACATTACAATATTTTTTCTTGTTTTAATAATAATACAGATAGATGATTAGTAACCATAATGCCTGGGAATTAAATATGTAATGTAATTAAATAGTATTGCAGAGATTAAATGTAGGTCATCATCTTCATCATCATTTATCATATACTTCGTGTGGTGACGGAGTAAGAATACAATTCACGACTCCCTATCTTGCCCGTTGATGTCGTAAAAGACGACTAAGGGATACAATATGAACGTAAGATCTGTGCAAGAGAAGGAAACCTCGAAATAAAACCCTATACCAACATGTCTGATTAGCCTGGTATAGTAGGTCAAATTCCCTCCCAATATGAAGGAGGCCTGAGTCCAATAGTGGACGTATATGGGCTGCAATGATGATAATTTAAATCATAGTAGTCTTAATATAAATAGTTCTGTTCTGATTTGGTATTACTAAAAGAAAAATGTTCATTCCGTTATAAAAGGTAAATATTTTAGCAAAGTATAAATCAAATATTTAAAAAATATATTTATAATACTACAGGGAACATATATTAAAACTAGGATCGTTTGTTCTAATAATATTAGAACAAGTTACAAAATTTGGTGATGATTCACGACCGTGACGACAGGATGGTTTGAGGTGACGTAATGACGAGTGGCATATGAGCCCGTCGACTCTTGAACACAGACAATCCACCTACTTGAGTCTCCTAAGATTGATGATCGACTAAAACGTATTCTCATTAATTTAAGTACACCTTACCTACTTACAAAATATATTCCGATGAAATTTTATTTAGCTGTTAAATATTTCCCAGTGAGCTTATAGTATCAAATTAGGATGTAGTTAAGATTTCACATATACATATATAATATACTAAAGTTGATATAAAATTTGTTTATTTGGTTTGATAATGAATTTAAAAGGCATTTTCATTTCAATATTAACATTTTATATAACTTAATAACACAATGTAACTTAATAAAAAAAATGTAATTGATTAATATTTATAAACTTATCAATGATTAACGAAAACAAATACGACGAATATATTTTAACTGACATTTGAATTTTCGAAAGTTGATAATTTAACTATTAAAGTAATTATTATCAACCTATCGATGTCCATTCTTGGTATTAAAATAATTGCTATTAACAGCTTATCAATGTCCATTTTCAGATATAGTTCTCCCCAACAAACGGGGATAAAGTCATGTTATGTCATGTCGGGGGATAATCAAGACACCTGGCAGATGATTTAGCAATTGTAGTTGGTGTTTTATGTTTTTCAGGAGAGTGCTGCTGCCCATTCTCCCGGTGATCCCTCAATTGGTTTTTATGTTTTCCACAGAACACTAAGAGATGGCGACGCATTGTATTTTCATCGTGTCACCACACAGTGAATTTACCCGAGATGGGAGTGGCGGTGGTGCGCATGTGCGCAAAGTCCACCACCGAAGGCTGGTGCTCCTGCCGAAGCCGGGACGGTCTCCGGGGTCGCCTTCGGCCTACAGGCCTATCGTGCTGCTCGATGACACGGGCAAGCTACTGGAGAGGGTGGTAGCTGCCCGCATCGAGCGGCACCTCGTCGGCACGGGGCCCGATCTGTCGGACGCCCAGTTTGGGTTTAGGAAGGGTCGTTCGACGATCGCGGCTCTGTTGCGCCTGAGGGCCGTGCCGACTGAGGCCGTCACCGGTGGGGGAGTGCTGTTGGCGGTGTCCCTAGACATCGCCAACGCATTCAATAGTCTGCCATTCAGCTGCATCAGGGAGGCGCTCCGGTATCACGGAGTGCCAGCTTACCTGAGGCGGCTAGTGGCAGACTATTTGGTGGGGCGCAGCGTCCTCTGCACCAACCGAGCAGGGGACGTTGTGCGAACGCCCATGACGTGCGGTGTCCCACAGGGGTCGGTCCTCGGACCCACCCTGTGGAACATCGGCTACGACTGGGCGTTGCGGGGGAGCCTCCCGCCCGGGCTGGGCGTGATTTGTTACGCCGACGACACGCTCGTCACAGCCCGCGGTGGGACGCTAGAAGAGGCGGTAAGCCTGGCGACCTATGGCACCGAAGAGGTCGTCAGGCGGATCGAGGTGCTGGGGTTGAGGGTCGCCCTGGACAAGACGGAGGCCCTCTTGTTCCATGAGCGCCGTATGAGCCCTCCCATCGGCGTCTCGATCACCGTCCACTCGGTTGACATCAGCATCCGGGCCCATATGAGGTACTTGGGCCTGGTGCTCGACGGGCAATGGTGGTTCCGGGAGCATTTCCGCAGGCTCGCTCCACGGCTCATCGGCGCGGCGTCCACCCTATCGTGGCTTATGCCGAACGTGGGCGGACCGAGCGCTACGTGCCGACGGCTGTACGCGGGGGTCATCCGGTCAATGGCCCTTTACGGCGCACCGGTGTGGGCGGGGTCCTTGACCGTCTGACTTAGGGCCCTTCTGTGGCGACCACAGAGGGTCATGGCGGTCAGGGCCATCCGCGGATACCGCACGGTGGCGACGGAGTCAGCGTGCCTATTGGCCGGGATTCCCCCGTGGGACCTGGAGGCGGAAATGCTCGCCGAGTTGTATCGGCGGGTGTCGGGGGTGCGCGGGGAGGGCGGTGTTGTTTCTTTGAGGGAGCTCACCGCCTGGCGCGTCGACGCCCGCCGAGACGTCATTACCCGTTGGGCAGTCCGGCTGGAGAGGCCTCGGTTCGGGGTGCGAATCGTGGAGGCCTTCCGGCCGGTGCTGATGCAGTGGTTGGAAAGGCGGCACGGAGTGCTCTCCTTCCGACTAGTGCAGGTGTTGACGGGGCATGGGAGCTTCGCCAAATACCTGCACAAGGTCGTAAGGAGGGAGAGTACATCGTCCTGCCACCACTGCGATTGCGACGAGGACACGGCGCAGCATACGCTCGAGGCCTGCGCCGCTTGGGCCACGCAGCGCCGTGAACTCGTCGCAATCATCGGTGCCGACCTGACGCTGCCGGCCATCGCTAGGGCGATGGTCGACAGCGTCGGGAATTGGGACGCGGTCGCAGCCTTCTGCGAGTGATCTCGCAGAAGGAGGCGGCGGATCGCCTGCGCGAGGAGCGCAGCCTCAATGAGGAGATCCGCCGCCGGCGAATGGGGAGGCGCAGGCGCAACTACCTGCGCCTCATGCCGCCCTAGCCGAGGCCGCGGGTGACGTGACCGGGGATTAGTCCGTCACCCGCCGAGAGGCCGACCGCGTGAGGAAAGACCGACGTCCTCCCCGAGGGGGGGACGTCGGTCGATGGGAGGGTACCCCAAGTAGGGGGTATTCCGTCGGGCCGACCACTGACGACAAGTTAACTGTGCTCCGGTGGTCGGCCCAACGACGAAGGCGACGTGGTTTTCGGGTGGGTTGCGGGAGTTGCGTGCTTAAGCCCCTCTGTCGCCCCGAACGGAGTGGTGCGGAGGCGCGCCGACCGCAGCCCACCCACAAAAAAAAAAAAAACTCAGTCAATTTAATAATAATTAATTATATGAAATTATTAGTAATTTCTGAATGAAGTAAATGAAATTAAAATGATTATGCAATTAATGAAATGATTTATTATGATAGAACAAACATAAGAAAGACTAATAATGATTATTGATGTTTACGCGAGAATCAAATGAGAAATAAAATTATTTTTACGCCTCTTATCGCAATTTTATTTGATTTTTACTTGCTCGACATTTAGAATATTTTTTATGGACCGAGAAATATTCCGTCACCCGCAGAGGCTGACTAAGTGATGGAGATAAAATGGAAGCACTGTTTTGTTTGACGCCCCGATCCCGATCCCGACCGCACCCGAAAAGGTGAGCCACTGGGTTGGTCAAGGACGTCAAGGATTTGATACCCAATGACGACGGGGAGGTAATTGATGGGGCCGGCCAAGACGATGTGGATACATGGTGGATGGATGTGGTGGGTTATGGGCCCGTGCGCCGTCCTTTTGTCACCCCGGACGGAATGGACCGCGTGTGCGCTTACCATAGCCCATAAAAAAAAAAAACCATCGCCTGTAAACATGGAATTCATTTGTGCAAGGCATTCAATGCAATTCTGTCATCTATAACACTCCATTCCATTATTGCAATTAAAATGGCGCGAAATAAGAGTTAACAATGATGAGTTTCTAACTCTATAAATAAAAGTTTCCAATATGAATTAAAAAAAACAAAAATTGTAACAATAATATTTGTGGCATGTATACTTCCAATCAAGTACCAACTTGATTAAAACCCTTCGCCTAAGGCTGTCCTTTGTAAATATCAAACGAGAAATAAAATAAAACAGACACCAAGAAATGATTTAACATTTGTTTGTATTTTTTAATATTTTTGCGTAAAGATGGAATAAACGTGAATAAGAAAAATTAAGAATGCTGTAACATGATCTCTATTTGACTAAAAGTGGCTTATTTCGTTATTTTATATTTACATCGAGTAACTTGAAAAACCTAGCCCAGCTATTGTTGTTTATGTTTTATTCTAATATCTTTTGAAAATTATACTGCTAATGCTATACATACTTTTTGTAATGAGCCTCTATTTGCACATCTTTACTAATATTATAAATGCGAAAATAAGTTTATTTGTTTGTTACGCTTTCACGCTTAAACCACCGAACTAATTTCAAAAATTCTTTCACCAATGGAAAACTATAATATCAGGGAGTAACATAGGTTATATTTCACCCCGGTGTACCCACGGAATCGGGAACTACGCGGGTAAGGCGGCTGAAACCGAAGCTAAGCGAGGGCGGGTTGCTAGTAGTACATAAGTATTTTAATGTATTGCTGAATGTCTATCGTAAAAAGTGTACGATAGCTACCTTTTTAGTACGAAACGGGTTTTCACAAGTGCGTCTATCTTAGTAAAGGGCTCTGTGTATATTAAAGAGAAGGGAATTATCCGTGTAGAGGTGATGTAATTAGTAATCATAATCATTATCATCTCAGCCCACATAAGACCCACTGTTGAGCTCAGGCCGCCTCTACAATGGAAGAAAAATTTACCTATATCAGACATTGACATATGCTGGTTATGCATGTTGGCATAGGGTTCTATGTCAAGTTTTCCTTTTCTTTTATATATCTTATCTGCATATTATATTTCTTAGTTCTTTTTAATGATACTTACGGGTAAGAGAGAGGGTGGGGAATGATATTGTTATTTCGTCACCATATATAATAATTAATCATAACGCTTTAAATCAATTCATACAGTGAAGAATTAAAAAACAGCTTACCATCATTCTTTTTTTTTTATTGGGATAGCCAACAGAGAAACGTAATTGTAATAGAAAAATAAATTGAATTGATGATCTATGCCAATCTGCTTGATTAGAATAGTACGATTTTTTTTTTTTTTTTTTTAGGGGTGGGCCGCGGTCGGCGTGCCTCCGCACCACTCCGTCCGGGGCGACAGAGGGGCTTAAGCACGCAACTCCCGCAACCCACCCGAACACCACGTCGCCTTCGTCGTTGGGCCGACCACTGGAGCAGGGTTACAGGTCATCAGTGGCCGGCCCGACGGAATACCCCCTACCCGGGGTACCCACCCATTGACCGACGTCCCCCCCTCGGGGAGGACGTCAGTCTTTCCTCACGCGGTCAGCCTCTCGGCGGGTGACGGACTAATCCCCGGTAACGTCACCCGCGGCCTCGGCTAGGGCGGCATTGCACGCAGATAATCCCGCCTGCGCCGCCCCAGTCGCTGGCGGCGGGTCGCTTCGTCGAGGCTGTGCTCCTCGCGTTCGCGACCCGCCGCCTCCTTCTGCGAGATAACTGCCTCGCAGAAGGATGCGACCGCGTCCCAGTTCCTGATGCTGCCGAGCATCTCCCTAGCGATGGTCGGCAGCGTCAGGTCGGCACCGATGATTGCGATGAGTTCACGACGCGGCTCTGCCCATGCGGCACAGACCTCGAGCGTATGCTGCGCCGTGTCCTCGTCGCAATCGCAGTGGTGGCAGGATGGAGTTCTCTCCCTCCTAGCGACCCTGTACAGGTACTTGCCGAAGCATCCATGCTCAGTCAAGACCTGTACGAGTCGGAAGGAGAGCACCCCATGCCGCCTTTCCAACCACTGCATCAGCACCGGCCGGAAGGCCTCCACGGTCCAAACACCGTATCGAGGCCTCTCCAGCCGGTCTGCCCAACGGGCGATGACGTCCCGGCGGGCGTCGACGCGCCAGGCGGTGAGCTCCTTCAAGGAAACCACACCGCCCCCCCCGCGCACCCCCGACACCCGCCGATACAAGTCGGCGAGCATTTCCGCCTCTAGGTCCCACGGGGGAGTCCCGGCCAATAGGCACGCCGCCTCCGTCGCCACCGTGCGGTACCCGCAGATGATCCTGACCGCCATGACCTTCTGTGGACGCCACAGAAGGGCCCTAAGTCGGGCGGTCATGGATCCCGCCCACACCGGTGCGCCGTACAGGGCCATCGACCGGATGACCCCCGCGTACAGCTGTCGACATGCCGCGCTCGGTCCGCCCACATTCGGCATCAGCCATTGTAGGGCGGACGCCACGCCAACGAGCCGCGGGACGAGCCTGCGGAAATGCACCCGAAACCACCATCGCCCGTCGAGCACCAGGCCCAAGTACCTCATATGGGCCTGGATGCTGATCCCAACCGAATTGACGGTGATCGAGACGCCGATGGGAGGGTCCATACGGGGCCCATGGAACAAGAGGGCCTCCGTCTTGTCCAGGGCCACCCTCAACCCCAGCGCCTCG
Source organism: Lymantria dispar (assembly GCA_032191425.1). NCBI lineage: Eukaryota > Metazoa > Arthropoda > Insecta > Lepidoptera > Erebidae > Lymantria > Lymantria dispar. The sequence continues at coordinate 13,939,469 of CM063451.1, forward strand.
ATCCGCCTGACGACCTCTTGAGTGCCTGAGGTCGCCAGGCTTACCGCCTCTTGTAGCGTCCCACCGCGGGCTGTGACGAGCGTGTCGTCGGCGTAACAAATCACGCCCAGCCCGGGTGGGAGGCTCCCCCGCAACGCCCAGTCGTAGCCGATGTTCCACAGGGTGGGTCCGAGGACCGACCCCTGCGGAACACCACATGTCATGGGCGTTCGCACAACGTCCCCTACTCGGTTGGCGTAGAGGACGCTGCGCCCTTCCAAATAGTCTGCCACCAGCCGCTTCAGGTAAGCTGGCACTCCGTAGTAACGGAGCGCCTCCCTGACGCAGCTGAATGGCAGACTATTGAATGCGTTTGCGATGTCTAGGGACACCACCAACAGCACTCCCCCGCCGGTGACGGCCTCAGTCGCCACGGCCCTCAGGCGCAACAGGGCCTCGATCGTCGAACGACCCCTCCTAAACCCAAACTGGGCGTCCGACAGATCGGGCCCCGTGCCGACGAGGTGCCGCTCGATGCGGGCAGCTACTACCCTCTCCAGTAGCTTGCCCATATCATCGAGCAGCACGATAGGCCTGTAGGCCGATGGCGACTCCGGAGGCCGTCCCGGCTTCGACAGGAGAACCAGCCTCCCCTCCTTCCAGCACCCAGGGAACCGCCCGGACGCTAAACACGCGTCGAACAGCTCCCTGAGGCGGGGACCCAGATGGTTGAGGACCAGAGCCAACACACGGTTTGGAATACCGTCGGGCCCAGGGGCGGTGGATTTTCCGCGCATGCGCGCCACCGCGGCCCCCATCTCCGGTTCCGTGAAGGGCGGAACACTGCCACCATCGCCCTCCCGGTCATTGTCTGGCGGCGCCATGACCGGGGGCGTGTGTTCCGCCCGTAGTGGGAACAGGTCCTCGACGACCCGGCTGGGCTGGAGAGTCTCGGTGAGGGTCGGGCCCCGTGCGTGGAGCTTACTCAGCGCCGCGCCATAGGGGCGACCCCAGGGGTCACGGTCGAGATTCTCCAGCATCTCCCGCCGACTGGCGTCCTTGGCGGAACGGACGGCCAGCCTGAAGGCCGACCGTGCATTGCGGTAGCCCTCGTAAAGCTGGCCCTCCAGTTCCACGCTGCGATTGCGCCGCCGGCTGCGGGTGTTGGCCCTCCGGGCGCGAATACACGCCGCCCGGAGATCCGCCAGCTCCCGGGACCACCAGTGGACAGCCCTCCTCGGGGGCAGACGCCGTACCCGGGGCATGGCCGCATCGCAGATCTGCGTCAACGCACTGCGGATGCGGCCAGCTTCGGCGTCCACCCCGTCCAACTAGTTGGCAGAGGACAGCTACGAGTGAACGATGGCTACCTCCGCCAGCAGGTCCCGGTCTAAGTGACCCACAGCCCATCGCGGGAACGCAGAACGCCCTACCGCCCCCCCGTGACCCCTGCCGGGCGCCGGAATTGTCAGGGAGACCTCCATCCGGATATACCGGTGGTCCGACAAGGTCTCAACCTCCTCCTCGACGCACCAGCTCCCCACGCGTGCAGCGACCTCAGGGCTAGCGAACGAAAGGTCCACTATCGACCTGCCCTGAGGTCGCACGCACGTATGCACCGAGCCTCTGTTCAGCAAACAGAGGCCCAGTGCCGCCGCCCAATCCTCGACCGCCCGTCCTCGGTCGTCCGTACGGGAGGACCCCCACGCCACGGACTTGGCGTTAAAGTTCCCCAATACGATCACCTGGCGCGGTGCCAATCGCCGTAACGAGGCTCCCAAGATGGTAAGGGAGACCCCGAAATCAGCCGCTCTCCAGGCAGGGGAGATATATACTCCGGGGAGCGTAATCTCTCCCCAGTCCGCCGCGACGTATCCGACGCCCCTGTCCCTAAGGATCAGAGGCGACGAAGGCCACGACGTGGAGGCGACGATTGCCACGGTACCGTCGGTGCTGCCCAGCCCAGCTGGCCGGTCGGGCACCGCGTACGGCTCCGCGGCTACGGCTACTCCTATCAACCACTCTGCCATGGCTTGCAGGAAAACGTCCTGCGCACCGGCGGAGTGGTTGACATTGGCTTGGAGGAGACGGATGGATACGGGGTCCATTAACGGTCCGTATCCATCGTCACCTCCTCCGCGCTAACGGGCGATCGGGTCGCGCTCGGAGTGGGGGCTGGCCCGGTCGACGGGCCGCCCCGCCCCTTTGGGGCCGATGCCGGGGGTCTGCAGTCCCCAGAGCCCATGCGGTGTTTGGCAGGCCTATTGCCTGCCGCACACGCAGGGCAGTGGGGCACCGCAGAGCACGATACCGCCTGGTGTCCAGTTTGACCGCAACGGAAGCATAGCCCGCTGCAGTCAAAGCAGTTTTTGCATGTCGTTTGTAACACCTCGCGGGCCGGGGCTCCAGCACGGTTACCCGCGCTGAACTCCAGCCCACGAGGAGCCTGCCTGAGTCGGCCAATTGCTTGACCGACTCCACTGGGCACTGCACCCAGACAGCACCGACGCCGCCCGGACCAGGGCGGATGGTTCCAATCCGGACGGTGTCCGAGGAACATCCGGTACGCGCCATAATGGCGTCCCGGACGTCCTCCACCGTCACGGAATCGTCCAAGCCCGTCAGGCGCATCTCTGCGCACTTGACAGGCCTGGCGATTCGGACGCCATCCTCTAGCCCGAACAGCCCCCGCAGCTTCGAAGCCACACTATCGGCCGTCTTTGCGCCCTCGGCCCCAGGGAACTCGAGGATTTTAGCCCCTGTCCGGGCCTTGCGGGTCCTAGCCTCGACGCCTCCGATGTCGGAGACGTCCAGCTCCCGCCGGGCGCGTTCTAGGACGGCCTCATAGTTGAGGCCCCTCTCAGCCGCCTCAGGCAGCACGGTGATGACCACCGCGGCCGTCTTTGGCGACTTGAGGCCCCTGCGCGACCGTTTCCCCTTTCTGTCGGCTCCCGCCTGGGGAGCGACGGCCACGGCGGCACTCTTGGCCACTGCTCTCCGCTTCTGACCGCGTGCCTTCCTGCTCCGCTCAGCCACCTGCCAGCCCTGTTCGAGCCTGGCAGCAGCGCTGAGCGCAGCAGGAGCGGTCGCGGGTACGCTGGCCGGCACCTGCGGTGCAACCGCTGGCGCCGGCCACGGTCCGGCCTTGGCGGGAGCCAGCACCTTGCCGGCCTTCTTGGCCCCCTTGGGCCCAGCGGCGGCCACAGCGTAGCTCACCACGCGGCCACCCTGACAGGGCAGCGGGATGGGAGCCGACGCTTGCGGCCGCCTCGCTCTATCCGTGGCGAGCGGCGGCCGGAGGGGTGGCTCGGGCGGAAGGCGATCCACCAAAGCCTTGATGCGCGTATCCAGCATAAGCTCAAGCTTAGCAAAGATGACGCGCATCGATGCCTCCGGCACGCCGTGCGCCACGGGAAGCGGCTCTGTCTCTTTTTGGGGCCCGCCGCGCTTTTTGGCGGCGCCCACGGCCGGCGCGGTGGGCGCAACCAGCGCGACAGGCACCACAGGCGCAGGTGGCGCCACGGGCGCAGTCGACGGGCCCGCCCTCTCCGGCGCAGCCCGTTTCGGCGGCGAGGCCGGCGTCGGCGGTGCGGCTGGCACTAATAGTGCGAATTGAGATCGCAGGTCAGCCACGTCTTTGGCCAACCCGCGGTTCTCCTTCCGCACCACCGACAGCTCCGACTCGAGCTTCCGGTTGCGCTCCCGCAGGCCGGGAATCTCCTTACTGAGGCGGGCATTCGCGGCCTGCAGGGCCGCAACCTCGCCGCTCTGACCGGCCGGACCTGGGATCCCCGGCCTCGCCGCCACCGCCGATCCCCTACCCCTGCGCCCACTGTGTGTGGTCGAGACCTTGGGAGGAGGCACGATGAAACTCCCGCCCGAGTCGGAGCTCGCGCCGCCACCCTTTTGCAGGGGGCGCTTCCGGACGCTCGGGCAGGGGGCCTCCTCCCTCTCCTTCACACTTGGGGCAGCCGTTAGAGCCTCCTCGGCAGCCTCCCTACCTGTCTGCTTCTTCTCTCTCCTACCTATCTCCTTCCTCCTGGACGACGGCCTAACCAAACTCTCCTCAACTGACGGCCTGCCTTCCCTACTCCTACCAACTCTACCAACTTCGGACGGACCCGCGCATACACCGCCCTTGTCCCTCCTCCGGTCGACCTGCAGCCGTTGGATGGTGTTTACGTCGGCGGACGGCTCTGTGGTATTGCCGCCCTCGTCCGCCGACATATTCGAGGCCGTCTCGGTCTCCTCTTCCGACGGGCCTGCGGCACTGCCGCCCTCGTCGGTCGACAGCATATAGGCGATGTCGCTCCCGGATTTGTCAGACCGCCCCGTCGAGCTGTCTATTCTGCGCATTGGTTTGGACGGCCCTGCAGGACTGCCGCCCTCGTCCTGCGACGGCTCTGCGGCGGTGCCGCCCTCGTCGCTCGACAGCCCCGTCGAGCTGTTCCTTCCTCCGCGCCTCTTTGGGGACGGCTCTGCGGCTTTCCCGCCCTCGTCCCGCGACGGTCCTGCGGCTGATCCGCCCTCGTCGCTCTCCTCTCCGCCTGACAGCCGGGCAGTACCGGCGTCCATTTTCTGCGACGGCTCTGCGGTGGCTGCGAACACACCGCCCTCGTCGCTCGCGGCCGCGGCGGCAGCTAGTTGCGCCTGCCGCGCCGCCTCCTTCTTAGCCGCCTCCTTTCGCGCACGCACCATGTTGGAGTGTACGGTGGTGGCGATCAGCTTTCTCCTCTTCCGCTTCTTCCTCACCTTCGGAGCCTCCGGGTGTTTTGCCAGGCTCTCGGCAACTATAGCAGCGATTGTCTCCCTCCCATACGATCGGAGACTGACCGTGCCGGTGTTTGTGCGCATCTCGCGCTCAGACAGCGGCACAGTGAGGGATTCCCCGGCTTGGCTGGGACCCTCTGGAGTAGCTACGCTCGTTTTAATCTCTGCCATTCTTGGAACATTTTTAAGTCTTGCCTTGACTACCACTCTAACGACTGGACGCTCGCGCGCTTCTTAACCCACCAGCCATACATCTCCTCGCCGAGTGGCCAAACTTAAGATTGGGGTGATTTTTTATAGGGGTTTTCTTCCCCGCGGTCCGAAGACCCCCGGCCCTGAGCTTCAGCCGCAGTCACACTCAGGGTTACGGTTTGGGCCTTCCGGGTCTGGCCGCTCGCGAGCGACCGACCCGTCACGCCCCCGGGCCGTGACGCCACCGTCTCTGGCGACGGAGTGCCATGAGGCACATCCGCCCCATTGGCCCCGGGTCAGATCCGTCGTGCGCTCTGCCATCAGAGCCGCACGCGGAGACCCCCTCCTGCCGGAATCTTGGCCGTCCAAATGGACGCGTGACGTCCAAATGGACGTTTCCAGGGAGCACCACGTGGAGGTGCTCCGGCCCCGCCCCCCGATTAGAATAGTACGGTAAGCTAATTTCTATCTAATAGAGAAGTGTGGAGATGTGTAGAGAATAACGATGATGTAGTGAATTTATAAATGTATATTCGGAATAAATGGAAACAAAACGGTGGAAAAAAAAATTCATGTGAATAGACGGCGGTAAAATTATTTAGAGTAAACTAGAGTACACACATTAATTATAAAAGCGTTGTTTTCGGAGTTTTTGTTTGAGGAAAAACGAAAAGGGTTTTAACAATAAAACTTTTTTTTCAATGACATTGAAATATTATTCTATTCATATTTTTAAATATCATTTGTTTTGAAAGTTTCTTTATTATTTAATAATTGATTTACATTTTAAAACAGTAATAATTTAGTTTAGAACATTAAAAATGTATAGTTTGAACATTGTGGTTACTATGGTCGATGCATGCGATGCAAATAAACAAGCAGATTAGTCAAAATATACCTCCTAAACCATTATTGCGGTCAGAGAGCTCACCATTGATACAGCTACAAGAATTTCATATCATATAATAGTATAATAATGAATCTATAATCGTCGTGTTGGCCAATATTGATGTTATTAGGAAAAACATGAAAACATAAAGCGTAAGTATGTCAGATAGGGCATATTTCATAACTTTTGTAGTACGATAGGATGTCAATTCAATAAGATTATAAAGAATAATAAAAAAATATGTACCTGTATTGGTGATGCAGTAAGAATACAGGTCAGCACCTCCTGTCTTGTCCGGTGCTATCGTAAAAAACGACTAGGGGATACAATGTGCATAATTATAACAAATCAGCATAAACAGTACATATAACATATTTACAAGAGAAGTAAAACTCGAAATAAAATATTATATCAACCCGTATGACGAGCTTGACTATACCAAGTAAGTCAATTTCAGCAAAGGATGCCGATCTTGAGGATATGGCTTATGTTAATACGTTTAGTCAACGGTATTAATCAGTAATATAGTAGAATAATTGCCATCTAATTTGGATTCTGGGTGCATATCCTGGACCGTCTATAATAGGTCAAGGAATAGGTACCAGCGGTCAGCCCAATGGTAATGGAGAGGGAATACGTAAGGTTTTGGGTCCCACACTCCACTTTTCCGTTACCCTGAATGGATCGGACAGGATGTGACCAGACCATAGTCTGCCAAAAAGGCATTTTGCAACTATGAAGCTTGAATCTATGCTCATAAACTACAAAAAGAGTACGCAAGAAACAAGAAATACTTCTTGTAATCAACGATCTAAGAGATTCAACATACTTTTTCGTCCATTGAATAATACAAAAATGTAAGTGCATAAATGAAATATAAATTGAACTAACAACATATTCCAAATTCAATACAGAGTAATAGTATCACTATATTCAATTATTCGTTCATTCGACAGAGCACTCTTGTGGACTATACAAATAACGTTTTATTTTTAAATTGGTAAGAGCGTAGCTTGTTTTAGTTAGAAATTTGGTATTTTCCATGTCTTTACTGTATGGTACCTATCGGCCAATGAGTTTGGGATATTTTCTATTAGCTAAGTTGCGGTTCTCTCATCTTTATGTATTATTGGAAGAAATTATACCAGTCACTAGCAATTACACGAGTGTTAGGATACCGCATGCCCTTATTTAACCAGATTTTTTTATTTTAAATAAAACTACTATATGAATTTTTTCGTATTTGTATTTGATTTTTGATTGCCCGACGTTTCGAATACTTTGCAGCATTCATGGACACGGGCGGACTAAGATGTCTCACGTCCAACAAGTCATCGTTATTATAGACATTTATTCATAAATGTTCCGAGGTTTTTTTAGTCTATTTTGGTTTGAATTTTTAGTGTAACTATTTTATTTCACCCAGATACTAATAAATGGGCATTTTATGTGTTCATAACTATCCCCGTGAGGTGATGGGCTGGGAAAACAACTGTTATTTTCCTTTGTGATACGTAAAAATTGGCTTGAATTATCACTGGGAAATTTATAACATACGGTGCACTTGACAATTTACTAGCCAACTGTGGCAATTATAGAATTATCCCCATTCAAGGAGGCTCATGTCTCACTATGGACGCCGAGAGGTCCATGGAATGATGAAAAAAAAAAAACAAGTCCAACCATATCAATAGCAGTTGAAACGGTATTCCATCTCATTATGGATTACTTTCGTGACCAATTGCCGAACATATATAAGCTAAAGAATATGAAACCAAATATAAAGTCACACCATCGTCATCATGATCTTATCCCAATTGCTTAGGGTCGACATAGGCTTTTTTTTATTATCTGAAATCAGTGCATATACTATGAGTTTAGTGTCGTATGCATAGACATACCAAGGGTATCCTTCATCGAAAATATCTATTGAGGACATTAGTGGCGCAATTTGGTATATGTTTAGTATGATATCCTTGTTTTAGTCTTTTGGTGTAGTTTTGTTGAGAAACCATCCAAATGACCTTCATTTGGATGTTTTCTCAGCCGGTCCTGCTAGTTTTTGAATGCAATTACGGTTTCTTCGTTGATGATGCTTACTTAAACATTTTGATGAGTTCACGGTTTGTTACTAGCCATGGTACTTAGGATATTGATAAGAATATCTTGTTCTGTATGAAGTATTGTAATATTGGAGTTACTAGCACTGCCTCAAAGCTGTATTCCGTATGCCCATACAGGCCTGAGTATTAATTTGTAAATCAATAATCTATTATCAGTTTCGAGCTTGCTGTTCCCTGCCATCAAGCACTACAGACTTTTATCGTGTACTAGCTTTTGCCAACGACTTCATACGCTTAGAAATCATGTATGGCAGAGGCAATCATAGAATAACTGTGTATTATATTCAGGATTCTACAGGCCTACCGTGTCGCTCTGGATGTTGTAGGTAAGCTAGTCTGGAGAATTCTGATGGCCTGCATCAGTCAGCATCTTAGCGAGGTGGTCTCGATCAGATAAATTCTTTCTCGCAGACGATCGCAGCCTATCTGTTTAAATATTTGGGCTTAGTACTTGAGGAGCGATGGTGCTTACAGGATCATTTTTATCAAATTATTCTCTAGCTCGTTGACGCGGTGTCACATGTTGTTGGCTGTATGCGAGACTGGTTCGATCAATAGCCCTGTATGGTGCACCTATGTGGAAGAGTTCTGATCACTTGTCTTAGAAGTTTCTTCTGGCATACGCTTTAGCTGGCACTCTTCTGTGGGACTTAAATGGGGCAATGTACGGAGCTTTCCTACAATTGTAGTTCCAACTACGACACAGCAGACATACTTTTGAGGTCTGTTTGGCCTGGGTAGAGCTGTACCGTGAATTTATCGTAAGCAACACTACCGAAGCTACCATCACTTACAGTCGACAGTCAGGAACTGGCATGAGGTCGCCATCTTTTGCTTAGTAGTTATCTCGCGTAAGAACTCGGCAGTGCGAGTCAGGAAAAATCTTCCAAGCTGACTCCTTCCACCGCTCTGGCGTCAGTCAACAGCAAAAATGGCTATATCGACGTTTTGGGTTTGAAGGAGGACTGCACTAATAAGGACATCTAGAATAGGACCCAGAACGGATCTGGCGGGACTTCTGTTTTGATGTCATAAAATGTGGACACAATATGTATTTTTTCATCGTACATACATATATGCATATATTGCGTATTAAAACTATTGCGTAAGTCCTAAGCAATAGTTTTGTTAGTTAACCGGCCATTTTTTATTACTTTTTGGTGGCAAACGAGCATACAACAGACCTGGTGGTAGGTGGGTGGGCTGTTTCTTACCGCAAATAACGTGAAGGGAGTGTGAATGTGTGTAATAAGTTTCGGTTCTAAAGGCATCACCAAATTCTATCAAAAAAGTTAGGATTTCGTCGCTCTCGCTCAATGAATGAAGTGCAGTAACTAATTGCTACTACTTAGACGTCGATGTTCTCCGAGAGTGTGGTACTGTCCCTGATGATCGAGCAGTGGTTGTAGATAGATGACTGTCGACAGTGTGTTACAGATAAGATTCCTGTTTGACGTCAACCTAAGGAGGGTTCCTTATGTAATTATTGACTAGAGGGCATCAGACGGAGTTGGCCCTGGTCATACGACGTTACGACACCCATGAGCATTGAGGGTTGGTAGTATTCGTAGTCGTTACTACATAGTAGGTAATATAAGTCACATATTCAGTATAAAATAACGTACGTTCAGTATGTAGACATATCACAGCAAAATAGATATAACGATGTATTGTTTAGAGTACTATAATTGCAAAACCGTGTTTTAATTAACTGAAATTAATTTACATTTTGTAAAGCACACTGCGGCTTACGTTGTGGTAACAGTAATTCTAAAATTATTCTACGGTCTCTTATGTATATCTACATATACTAGAATATAATTTACATGCATTATGTAGTTCATGTTTATCTCGACTGTTTTTGCCTTTAGATTAAAATAAAGTTCTTTTTGTTTATACCATTTTCTGTGTTTATAATTTGTATTTTTGATTTTAATATCTTTATATAGGCTATCACGACTTCACGTTAAAAGTTATAGTCGGCGGTATGTTGAGCAACCAAATTTTTACCATAATCCATCAAGTTATAATCGGCGTATTGGTGCAACCAAATTTTTACCTTAATCCGTCTAATAAGCTGTTTAGTAGGCAATTTTTTTTCATCTGCAGGAAGCTAGTACTCAAAACATCCATTCGCTGACAAAAAAAAGAAAAGGATTGTTTAGACAATAATATACTTCGACGATCGCGGCTCTGTTGCGTCTGAGAACCGTGACGACTGAGGCCGTCACTGGCGGGGGAGTGCTGTTGGTGGTGTCCCTGGACATCGCCAACGCATTCAATAGTCTGCCACTTAGCTGCATCAGGGAGGCGATGCGGTATCACGGTGCCAGCATACCTGAGGCGGCTGGTGGCAGACTATTTGGAGGGGCACAGCGTCCTTTACACCAACCGAATAGAGGACGTTGTGCGAACGCCCATGACGTGCGGTGTCACACAAGGGTCGGTCCTCGGACCCACCCTGTGGAACATCGGCTACGACTGGGCGTTGAGAGGGAGCCTCCCGCCCAGCTTGGTGTGATTTGTTACGCCGACGACACGCTCGTCACAGCCCGCGATGGGACGCTAGAAGAGGCGGCAATCCTGGCGACTCTAGGCACCGAAGAGATCGTCAGGCGGATCGAGGCGTTGGTGTTGAGAGTGGCCCTTGACAAGAGGGAGGCCCTCTTGTTCCATGGGCCCCGCATAGGCTCTCCCAACGGCGTCTCGATCACCGTCCACTCGGTTGAAATCAGTATCCGGGTCCATATGAGGTATTTGGGCCTGGTGCTCGCCGGCCTTGGTGGTTCTTGGAGCATTGCCGCAGGCTCGCTCCACGGCTCGTCGGCGCGGCGTGCGCTCTATCGTGGCTTATGCTGAACGTGGGCGGACCGAGCGCTACGTATCGATGGCTATACGCGGGGGTCATTCGGTCGATGGCCCTGTAAGGCGCACCGGTGTGGGCGAGGTCCCTGACCGTCTGACTCAGGGCTCTTCTGTGGCGACCACAGAGGGCCATGGCGGTCAGGGCCATACGCGAATTGACGGGGCATGGATGCTTCGCCAAATACCTGTACACGGTCGTTAGGAGGGAGAGTACACCGTCCTGTCACCATTGTGCTTGGGACGAGAACACGGCGCAGCATACGCTCGAGATCTGTGCTGCTTGGGCAGAGCAGCGTTGTGAACTCGTCACAATCATCGGTGCTGACCTGACGCTGATGACCATCACCAGGGCGATGCTCGATAGCGTCTGTCGAACTGGGACGCGGTCGCAACCTTCTGCGAGGCAGTGGTCTCAGGAGCGCAGCCTCGATGAGACGATCCGCCGCCGGCGACTGGGGCGGCGTAGGCGCGATTACCTGCACCTCATGCCGCCCGAGCCGAGGTCGCGGGTGACGCGACCGGGCAATTAGTCCGTCACCCGCCGAGAGGCCGACCGCGTGAGGAAAGACCGACGTCGTCCCCGAGGGGGGGACGTCGGTCGATGGGAGGGTACCCCAAATAGGGGGTATTCCGTCGGGCCGATCATTGACGTCAAGTCACCCTGCTCCAGTGATCGGCCCAACGACGAAGGCGACGTGCCGCACGGCTGGGTTGCGGGTATGCGTACTTACGCCCCTCTGTCGCCCCGGACGGAGTGGTGCGAGGAGTGCGCCAACCGCAACCCACCCCCAAAAACAAGCAATTATATACTAGCGTTTCGTATTGATAATAACTATATTTACGACTACAAAAAAGATGATTTATAACCCCCTGAGTGAAGTAAGTTATGGAATTACACTAATAGGAGGAAACCTAGAAAAAAGAACTCTAGGCTAATCCGTTTACCTCGTATCGTACATGAGTAATTTTCTCCTGTTGGGGTGGAAGTGCTTGTTCAATAGTAGAAGGGAGTTATGTACAAGAAATAGATATTAGTAAATAAAATAAAAGTAAGATACAAAAAAAAAATATAATTATACGCGACTGTTTTATGTACGCAATAACTATAAAAGCCACTCAATTCCCTTGAAGGATGAAGTAATGACTAAATGTTACTCGAGAAGTAAATTTCAGAATCAAAAAGCCGCGAGGGAAACGTACACCGTAATCGACAGTGGTTGTATCTGTGCTACAAACTTTTTATGGGGTCATAAGCACAAGATTAAATTATATTCTAACAACCCAATAAGCGTATAAACGAACGGAATGGGAAAAGGTTCAGCGTACTTACTCGTCTTCAATATTATAAGTATAGGTATAGGAGTTACACGTTATTAGGTGATTCAACCAGGTACATATATAATGTTAGAAAATAACAGATACATAATTTTATTCGCAAGTAATCAAGTATTATATTTTAAGTATTGTGTATAGTAATCATTTTATTTTTTGATTAATCTTCTTCTTTTGATTAATTTTTTGATTCATATTTTGTCCAAAATTTCATTAATCCTAATATAAAAGAGCCTTATACCAAACTATCTGACCAACGTGGCATAGTAGTACAATTTCACTCTTATCCAGGAGGAAGCTCGACTCTAGCTGTGGGAATTATATGGGCTGAAGTAAAAACATAAAAAAGTACAAAACATAGGAATACAACAGTATTACAGATTGTATGATATCAACTATCAACTACAAGGACGAGTACCGGTGGTACGCCCACATGGCGATAGTGAGGCACGTGCCTCACGTGTACCTGGTAGTATAGGGTGGTTGTGGGCTGATCCGCCATCCCTTTCATCACCCTAGATGGATCAGGCGGGGTGAGACAATATCATATAGTCTATCCTTAAAAACAAAGCTGTCTAAAATCAATATTAACTACTAGTAGTAAGTATTGGTTATTTATTCGTATATAAGTCTAAAGTTAGTGCAATAAAAGTTGCTTAACTCTTCTTTTTTCTTTTAATCAGACACTTTCATCTCAGCTCATAGACGTTCCACTGCTGGGCTCGAGCCTCCTCTCCAATAGGAAGGCAGTTGGCCTACTATATCATGCTGGTCAGACATGGTATAAGGTTTAATTTCGCGATTTTCTTCTCTCGCACAAATCCTATATGCGTTTTATATCCCTTAGTCGTCTTTTACGACATCCACGAATAAGATAGCGAGTGAATTGTATTCTTACTCCGTCACCAAACGGAAATCATCAGACTTTATTAAGAATTAAATCCCTGTATTTTGGGACTTTACAAACATCAGAGACAAATAAAATTCAGAACAATCAGTTGTGGATTGCGTAAGGAACTGCGCTGAGTTGGGAGTAAACTCACGATACTTAACATGGAAAATAACTAAACTACTACGCCATCTGTGCAGTTATGACATTATTACATCTTATTGCTCAATATCGTTGCGAAAAGGAACAACAGAATGAGCACGATCGAATCCGTTTTTCCCTGCTTTCGCTGAATCTCCCAATTAGCATTTAATTCAGTTTTTATCCTTCATTTCATTTCGATCCCAAATAGCACCGAGCGACCCTCGTCAACACGGCTTTCATGAAAAAATAAAAGCTTTGTTTATTTTCTCTACTTTTTGCCGCGTAAAGTACGCCTACTAACAACAATTACTTTAGATAAATTAAAATCCAATTTTAAAAACAAGCATGTAACTACCTTAACGCTTATTTTGTTACCTATAAATATACGTTAATTAGAAAGATAATCATTCATTCCTTGCATTCTAAGAACGGGTGACAAAAGGGCATTCCACTGCTATAGTTTTAGCTGAATTTAAAGACTGCTTAAATCTTCCTTGAGAATAATCTATTACCAATAACTGTAAATTGTTCTTGAAAAAGCCTTTGCTAGTGATTACCACGTCACTTTTCTGCTCGGTCCGTGTTGTAAGTCCATTAATCCAATAGGGAACCATCCGCAGCTTTACATATTAACAAACTATAAATACATATGTAATAAAATAATTAAATATTTTAACTCTGTATTCATCGTCATCATCAACACAGCTATACTTCCCATTGCTGGGCTCGAACTTCCTCCACAATGAAAGGGTAATTGACCTCCTGTACCATGCTTGTCAGATGTCTTGGCATAGAGTTTTATTTCGAGTTATTTTGCTCTTGCAGAGATGTTGTATGCATACTATAATCTCTTAGTCGTTTTATGACACCCACGAGCAAGAAAGAGGTTGGGGAATTGTATTCGTATTCCGTAACCACACGGAAATTTTTGTTTGAGAAAATCATAAGATTTGTTTTTCAAAATAAATACCATTAGTGAAACTAACATTATACCCGCTGCTGATTCGCGTAAAGATAAACTTTCACGAACTAGAGAGTTACGAAGCTCTTTAATTGAATAGAGTCTTGTTGAAGCTTTAATACTTTACTTCGTCTAACTACTAATGACATTTACTAATGTTTTATATTACTATCCTTAATAATACTACTTAAAATGCTTGTAGAAAATGTATACTCTTCCTAAACGTTTTCAGTTTTCAATCGTATTTAAATCAGTTTTATAGTGTACCAGGTTTCTGGATAATGTATTTTTCTATGTAGTATTTATCATCTGAACTCCATAGCACCAAAATTGTCAATGATGTTATAGGATGATGTTCAAATGTTTAAGAGAATCAAGCACAGTAGCACTGAATTTCAAATTTCTTGACGAATATTTCTTCTAAGAAATTTTGTATATGTGTCTTGCGATATATTTCTCGAACGTCAAAGTAATCAACACTTAACAACTTATGATAAAAATAGCCGATATGCGTATTGTATGTAGATCTTGGATACAAAGCCTCTATACAGTCTGTAGTACAATTACGTTATCGCTATTATATCTATGTGAGTAAAATTCAGGTTAAGTAAAAATGTAGGATACAACTTTATGAATTAATCATTAGAAGACGGTCACATAAATTGTAACAGCTACATAATGTTTTATTAATGTGAATGGATGAACGTTTAGTGCGAGACTAGAAAACAATCAGGTCGGGCATTGCCAGTGTCCACGATGGTTGGCTTATTTGACTTGAATTTTTATGGTAGTTTCAGTTTAATACAACAAATAAAGACTTAGTATGTTTTCAATCAAATGAAGTAAGATATTCTTTTGTCTTGATATTTCAGATAGAGTACGAAAAATAAATTACTGCTCCTTGACTCTTGATGTTATAGTCGTTATCTTCATGGCCACTATCTTCTAGATATTCGATATGTAATTAAGAAGGAAATATCCACAAACATAAGTGACATAATTCTATCACTCCCATAAGAGACGCTGTTCTGTAGAAATCTAAAAAAAACAATTAAAGTGCAAGTCCTGGCAATTAATTACAGCGCCATCTATAATTATTATTCTAAACCAAAAGTTCACCTTTTTTGTGGTACGTTATTGTTTGGATATAACCCGCCCAATACGTCCAGGGCGATGGATGGGCAGTGCGGCCCCATAAGCTACCGTGTTCCCTTTCAGGTACCGTTCCTTTCGACGCCTCGATACCTCTGCTAGGATGGCATCATTCGTGCCTACTTCGCCTGATACGCCGGCGGCGGAGCGTGTCGCGATTGATGAATTCCTCCCGGACACGTTCAGCCAGGACGGCGATCTCTTCCTCTTTGCGACTTGCCGAAACAATCATACCCCATCAAGACCCACACCAGTCGGGGATCCTGTGCTGCCGACCTAATCACTCCATCAGCACCGGTGTTTCAACGGTTCGAACTCCGAAGTGAGGCTTGCCAGCCAGACTACCCAATGGTCAACGACGTCCCGGCAGACGCCATGGCCCTCTGTGATCACCACAAGAGGGTTCCGACTCGGACAGTTGGGGCGCTCACACGGGTGCGCCGTATACGGCCATAGATCGAACCAATCTCGAGTACAGCCATCGGTGGCAAGAGTTACCAGGCATGCCGCCTCTTCTAGCGTCCCACCTGGGGCTGTAACGAGCGTGTTGTTGGCGAAGCAAATTATGCCCAGCCCAGGATGGAATCTCGCTACGCTCAGTCGAACCCAATAATCCATAGAGTTGGCCCTAAGAATAATCTCTGTGGAATACCGTATGACATAGGCGTCCCCACGATGTCCCCTTCTCGGTACACGTAGAGGTCGCTGCGCCTCTCCAAATAGTCTGCCACTAGCCGCCTTAGATATAAAAGTACCCTGTGATACTGGAGGGCCTCCCTGACGCAGCTTAATGGTAACGATATTCGACCGACAATACAATACCGACAACAGCACCCCTCCACTAATCATTGTTTTTAGTAAAATTGATTGGGTGATCGTAGAGACGAGACAGTGGACGAATAACAAAATATTTATGTAATCTATAATACAGAAATCCAATCACTAAATGAAGATTATAAAAAAAATCCGACCATTTTCTTATCCCTGCCAGGTTCTGTAAAATAACTTTTAAGTCAATGTAAATAGCATTGGAAGGATTTATGGCTGTGGCTTAATAAAAATTTACCTATACTGGTTTATTTTTAAAAATGTTTTTAAATCGATATCTTAATCTTGGTATAGAATGGAATGCTTTCGAGTTAAATAAGTTGTTAAATTAAGTTGTTAAATTAAAGTAGTTAAATTTAGTTGGGATAAACATGATATTCACAACTTAAAAAATATCTTCACATATTTACTATTTCTATTTGAACACTTTTCACTTTATATTTACATAGGCACTATTTAACTATTATTTTCGTGTGATGACGGAATAAGAATAAAATTCACGTGAATGTCGTAAAAGATGACTAAGGTATATAATATGCAATATCTATGCAAGAGAAGGAAAACTTGTAATAGAAGCTCATACCAACCTGTCTGACCAGCATGGTATAGTACGGTAAATTTCTCTCCTATTGTGGAGGAGGTTCGAGCCCAACAATGGGACGTATATGAGCTGAGATGATGAGATGATTCACACCCTATTTTACACCCTTAGGAAGGAATATGTCCGCCGAGGGACAGTTCTTCAGGGAATTCCTTTTTAATGAGTCTTTAATAAGAGGTAATTTTAGCTAATTTTTAACAAGTACGAAATTAAATAAATGTATCACCGTAAAATTTAGTCCCAATAAAAATACAAATAAGAAAATGGAAACCAAATTCTATATTATAAGAATTATCGTGTACTTAGTTGTTTGATTTCATCGACAAAAGACTGCTCCTACACTGCGTCGTCTGATACGTGGTCGCCACTCGATAAGCTTTCTTCCCCAGGGGTTGTCGGTTCGTCGAGCGATGTGGCCTGCCCGTTGCCACTTCAGCGTACTAATTCTTTGTGCTATGTAGGTTACACCCGTTCTTCTGCGGATTTCCGTATTCCGGATTCTATCTCGCAGCATAGCCCGCTCCATAGCACGCTGAGCGATTTTGAGCCTTGTTATGTACAACACCTTGTACGATCCACAAATTGTTGCTCTGAGACTTGATGTAATTTATGTCAGTTAATTATATGTTTGTAAAGTTCCCCGCAATACAAGGATTATACGAGGCATGCCTTTTAAGTTTTGTCGTTTGAAGAAAAAAACACAACTAGAAATTTATAGTACTTTTTATTGTTTTTCAAAGTATTCACCACGTAGCTTAATACACTTTTCCATTCGCTCAAACCAGTTATTATAACATTTATTCCTCTCTAAAGTGAGTGTGTTCAAAATGGCTGACTTGAAAGCGTCGATTACTTCTTCACCGGACTGGAACCTTTGACCACGATGACTTTTCTTAATTTTAGGAAATGTAAAGAAATCGTTAGGGCTTAGGTCAGGACTGTATGGAGGATGGTCAAGAATTTCTACTTTTTCCTGCTTCAAATACTCAATCGTTTGAGCGCGATGACTTGTGGTAAACAAACTGTGGTAGACCACTCTGCGTTAACCGTTCTACGATCTTCAGGTGCAATAGTCGCAACATGGCCGGTTTTTCCAACGAACGTGGCCACCATCTTCTTTGAAGTGCTTTGAGAACGAACAACTTTAGTCGGCTTTGGCTCGTCTTGAAAGACACAGATTGTAGATTGTTGTTTGGAATAAGGATCGTAGGCATAGATCCAAGATTTATCGTCAGTGATGATGTCGTAGACGTGATTTGACTCCCCTTTGCAGAGTTTTCTTACACCATCTGACGCGGGCTGCCTTGTGATCGTCGGAAAGCAGATGTGGTATCCAACGGCAAACTAGCTTTCTCACACCAAGCGCTTCATGCAAGATCTTCTGAATGGTTGTTCCTGAGATGCCTAATAGAGCTTCTATCTCTCGATACGTCACATGACGATCTTCGAGAATTAGTTGTCTCACAGCAATGATGTTATGTTCAGTGAAGGCGGATTTTGGGCGTCCTTCGCGAGATTTATCACTAACACTAGTATGTCCACGCTGGAATTCTAAATACCAGCGTTCGACAGTTCACAGATATGGGGCTTCATCATTGAACACAGATATTAGCTCTTCAAAACACTGAAGCCGTGTCAGGCCTCTTCTAAAGTTGTAGAAAATTATTGCATGAAAATTTTCCTTAGAAAGATTCATTTTCGTACGTAACCTGACAGATTCCAATCGACGCTGTGACTAAACAGTAGCATTAATCCTAATACCTTCAACTGTTTAGAGATTCAAAATTCTTTCAAAACACTTTCGAATATAGAACAGTTCCAAATTCAAAATTGTCAGGAAATATGGAAACGACAGAACTTAAAAGGCATGCCTAGTAGCTCTAGAGCAAGGCGTTGTCACTTAAAAAAAAACATCTGGTTGACCGAGCTTTACTCGGTATATTTTTGTTGTATTTTTGCCGAATTTATTTAAATATATATTAATAAAAAATAAAAATGAAATAATGAAAAAATATCAAGACCAGGAAAGTGGTATTTCCGGGGAAATGTATGATATCTCACTGCGATTGCCAACCCGCCTGCCAAACGTGGTGATTAGGGTATTATCCCTCATATGGTGAGAGGCCATAGAATTGACTCCTGCCCCCTGGTCATGGCAGCTCTGATACCCTAGGGGCTAATTTTGGTGGCAGGCCCGGTAGCGTGGAATACTGGGTGCGAAGAATCTCTAACAGCGATTCGGCTACTAAATAAAACGACTTTTGGCCCTGGTAACACACAGCATTTGGACATTCAGGACTGATGACAAGATCATTGAGCTGGAAAAGGTATTAAGCAAAATCCGGCGAGAAATTGTAAGATTATCAGAAACCTACTCTTCTACGTTGGAACGATCACCCGTCCTAAGGCGGTATAGGCTTTACCGACTGTAAGTCTCTCGTGTACAACGTGGAAAGGATCGAGAGTGTGTCAACAAGCGTAACGTACCAGAATTACCAAGAAGTGTTCTTTGAAGGTCATACAGGTTTACCCACCTCGGCATACTCCGACGACCAGGTTGAGACCTTTTACGAGGACATCTCGAAAGCCATACACGCGTCTAAAATGATACAACTGATAACAGTTGTTATCACTGATGCAACTGATAACAGTTGTTATCAGTGATTCAACTAATAGCAGTTGTTATCAGTGATACACATGGTAACAGTTGTTATCAGTGATACTACTGATAACAGTTGTTATCAGTGATACAACTGATTAAAGTTGTTATTTGTCATACAACTGATAACGGTTGTCTCAGTGATTCAACTGAAAACAGTTGTTATCAGTGATTCAACTGATAACAGTTGTTATCAGTGTTACAACTAAATAATCTAATTTAATATAAAATGTGTTATTTGTGAGGTACATTGTGTTTTCATGCGATGGCCAAGTCAATCTGTTTATTCAAAATATAAAAGATCTTTAATATTGATATGGTAACTATAAAAAATTGTTAGGTTAGCCAATTTGCATAATTAACTTAAGACCGAAAATTCCTTAAGTAGGGATTGAATTTAAACTTTTAAACTGTAAATTACTTAAATTTACCAAATTTCTCTATAAACAACACTCTTTGTACGTTTTCTTGTTGAAGAGCGATGAGTCTTATTTGAACTTTCTCTTTAACATACCACTTAAAATTGGTCATGAGCAAAACACTATTATTTACAACGACGCCAGGTATTTTTAAACTCAGCCCTTCTGCTATTATTGATAGTTATCGCTAAGTAACATTTAACTGGAAACTGCAACCGCTTGAATTTAAAATAATAATCTGATCATAGAGATTCGCGGGATGAATATATTTCCACCCTCATACTTGACTGTAAAAATGTTTCCTTTGATAATGAAGAAACATGTGGAGGACCACATAGTTAGTTGTAATCATGGCAATGCTATCACAACTACAGTTACAATAACGCCACGAAGACATTAGGTAATAAGAATGGCAAAAGTTACCAAGATATGGTATCATTTGTGATCTTAAATAAAAAAATAGCGTGAGTACTAAGTAGGATGTCAGAAGTGAAACTTCTTTGGTTCCATGTGTTTTTTATGAGTATTAAAAAAATAAAACAGAAAAATAAAATTACAAGGAAAAAAAAATAAAATATATAACAAAGAAAAAAATCTCTCGATCTTTCTCACTCGCTTGCTCCCTACTCTCGCCTCATGGCTGTGCTTCGTGCTATGTTCGCCCTTTCTCACTCCCTCTCAATCAGTCTCAATCGCTCTCTCCCTCTTCTTCGACAATAACGCTGCACATCTTTGTGACGCTAAATTGCGTTTCATCTGTAAAAAAATTACCCTCATGCGCGCAAAGAAGTTTCACTTCAAAAGTATTTTGGAAACATTTCTCTTAAAATATTTAGCACATATTATATACCTACATATGTTTGAAAGGAGCACCTGCGCAAAATTTGAAGTAAATTGGACGTATGGTTTGGTTTCGGAAATCTCGTGATAATCAGACAGTGTTTGTGTCATCAACTTTTAAGTAGACTGCTGGAGGGATTTATAAATGATTCAACTAAGTTTCGCCTAGCTGTGAGAGAAGACGACAGGGTGGTATGAGTCCTATTATCCGCTATTCGCTTCTCTCGACGTCAAGTCTTCTGTTGCCCACAACATGTGGTTTTATGTAAAGAAAATAAACATTTATTTGCATCCACAAAAATATGTATAATGAAAGTAATGTTGCGTGCACAGAACATTAAAGTAATGCTTGCTGCTTGTCTACTACACTCAGCCCATTAATAATGTATTCAAAGCTTTCAGCATTTGCTAACGGAAAACCAAATGGGTGAAACATATTTGATTCTCATTGTCTAGTTAGAATTTACTGTGATCGGAATGTCAGATTACTTTAATATCACTATCATTTATTACTATCATATCATCCATTAGTGTGTCAACGTCCCCTATGGACTATAGGATGTCCTTTTTTTCATTATAGTTTAGATGAATAGGTTTTCTCTACGGATAACGACAATCACAGATGATGTTATAGCATTTCTAGGGTAGCGTTGCTGTCTACTTTTCAGGGGCTCTTCTAGGTAGTTTTTACAACATACACGGGAAAGTTAAAGGATGACGACATAATAAGTTGTCTTCACCCGTAACCATACTTGGAATTACTTTACTTATCTAATTTGTATTAACTAGTAGTGTGGTCCAACTTTGTAGGCGTGGTAAGTAGAAAAAACCTAATGTTGAGGATGTGGAGGTTCAATAAATCGTAAGTTATTTGCTTTATGAACATAAATCAACCATTATAAATAAAAGGCATAATTATAGATAGCAAATATTTTTCTTGTAGGAAATAAAAGTTTTAAACTTAAGATTGTTATACGTTCTTCTAATAACATAACCCTTGATTGTCTACAGAACTAGGCACGCATTCGTATTTAAATTCTTTTGTCGTTGAAGTCTACAACCACACTATAATTATTATAATATGAAGATTATAGGTGTGTGGTGGTGGCTACAAATACTACCAACATTTATATTGCGCGTGAGAAAGAATTATGATGATGATTGCATTGCTTGAAGGTGTCGTAAAAGACGAATAAGAGATTTTCAGCGACCTGGGCCCGTTACATCTTATGCCGTCAGGTCAACAATTACATTCTCAAGGAGGGTTGACATGAGGCAGGCGGCCGATCATAAAATTATTGCCAAAAGTTTTCCAGTATATACTATAAAGGGCCGCCCACTAACGTCAAGTCACCCTGCTCCGGTGGTCGGCCCAACGACGAAGGTGACGTGTCAGGAGTGGGTTACGGGTATGCGAGCTTACGCCCCTCTGTCGCCCCGGACGGAGTGGTGCGAGGCGTGCGCCGACCGTAACCCACCCAAAAAAAAAGATATACAATAAAGTGACTTATACCATAAAGTTTGAGGTGACTCCAAGTAGGTAATTGGAATAAGAGCAGATTGATGAAGATTATTTTATTAAATTTGGTTAAGGGACTTTGATGATTAGTGTATGTTAACATCGTGACAATGAAATCTTTTACGCAAATATGTATACTTTATTTTGTACTCTTTTTTTGGGGATGGGCATGGTCAGCTCACTCGCCGCCCAGCTCCGTTCGGGGCGACAGACGGGGCACTGCGTGGCCCCATGACCCACCTGTGGCATGTTGCCTTCGTTGTTGGGCCGACTACCGGTGCCGAGTTCCTTGTCTTCAGTAATCCGTTCGACGGAATACCCCGGTCACGGGGTACCCTCTCCTCACCGCGGGGTACCCTCTCCGCACTTTATTTTGTACTCTAACAAAACTCTAAATATAAGAATTTGTGTATTTTGCACTATCAATAAATTGGATTTGGCACATTCATTGTAACATTACTATTGGGCATGTTTTCCGTTTAATAAAATTGCAAGGAAAGTAATAGCTTTTTGATGTTTATTTTTTGGTAGCTATTAATATAATTGAATACAATTATTATCTTAAAATATTGAAGATCTATTATAAATAGCAAGGAAAGCGGTTACTATTATCAAAATGAAGATTGTTTAGTCTATCTTAAGTTTAGACTTCGCACTTGAGTCTATTTACATCAAGCGAGTTAGTAACTAGCCATCCATGTATTTTTGCTTGTTGGATAAATTTAAGTTCAAAAAAAAAAATTATCAAGATTAGCTTATTTTTTAATAAAAGTATATAAGTTGAAGTCTTTTTCCGTGTGGTGATGAAGTAAGAATACAATTCACCAATCCCCCCTATCTTGGCCGTGGGTTTTGTAAAATATGACTAATGGGTTGTATTTTACATATAACATCTATGTAAGTGAAGGACAACTCGAAATAAAACCCTATACCAATACTTCTGACCAGCGTGGTATAGTAGATCAATATCCCTCCTATTGTGGAGGAGGCTCGATCCCAGCAGTGGGACGTATATAGTTTGTGATGATGATGATAAATATTTTTCTGTACCTGTTTGCAAAATCTTATGAATCTCTGTTCTATAGTTAAGTTTTGAAAGCGTAAAAATCAAATGAATTCATATTGGCATTATAATATTGGTAGGGCTAAGTTATTAATTTATTTAACTTCCTAATAATTTAAATATTATAATAGTTAAAGGATTCAATTTCTTACTTATTTTTGATTGAAATACTAAAAGAATTGCAATACCTGAGCCAAAAACCAATGGAGCGGTGCGGGCTACTATTTAGGGTTTTTAGCATATTTTCTCAATATTGAAGCATTTAGTGTTTTGATTAAGAACTTAAGCTTGAAATTAAATAGCAATAGAAAAAAAGAATAGTAAAACAAGAGAAAGCCCAAAGGTTGTACCTTTGGGCTTTCTCTTGTTTTACTATTCTTTTTGCTGCTTATTTTTTACCTTTTAGGTGTATATGTGTGTATTTGTAAGAATGTATATAGTTATATAATACTAGCTGACCCAACAGACGTTGTTCTTTTCAAATGAGCGCCAGCTACCGGGTCCAATTGTGAATCTAAACCATTCTCGAATCCCCTTAAACATGCACAAAAAATTTCATTAACATCGGTCCAGGCGTTCAGAAGGAGTTCAGTGACATACACACGTAGGCAAGAAATATATAAGATGAAGATATTAAATTAATCAAACTTGTAAAACTTATTTCAGGATAATTGACACTCCGTATGAAGTTTTGATAGAACAGCTAAGCCACAGTCTTTATGAGTGATAGTATCATAATAATCGACGAAAATAATTACATTCATGCGGGCTTCTCACTTTGTTAACATAAACAACGTTAACTAAATTCAAAGAAATAATGTTATGTAGGTAAGCTTAATTTGTAACATTATTAAGTTAGAGTAGGCAGATGTCGTTAGTAAATTATGTTTATCCAACAGGACGCAGCTGCAAGTGTTGTGAAATAGGATAATAAAACACTCAATGACAATCTGAATAATAACGTTGGAGTTATTTAAAGATGATATAATTATTTTAGATGCATAAATACATATCGCCGTGGTAATCACCCCCATTTAGTAAAATTTAGCAATTTTATTAGTATTAAACTATAGCATGTTACTATATCGACATTGTAACGCAATTCAAATTTTTAACATTAAAAACTTAAAATGAATTCTTCCGTAAATCTGTAACGTAGGTAATAAACATAAAATGTTTAAAAACACACTTTGATGTTACAATATGCAATGTAACGACACATCTTTATATATCTTTGTGTGAATATAGATATTAATTTATAGTTATAGTACAATGAGATATTGGCAGTCCTTTTATTTTAATTTACAAACGTATTTTAAATAATAAGAGTAATATTATTAATTTATCTGTATGTCCTTTCCTTGTGTACAAAATAATGATTGTTTTCTTTGTATATAAAATAAGTCTTGAAAAAGAAAGTAAATTTGTGTTAAAAGAAATAAATGTTTCATTGTATTAAGAACTAGCAAACTTCACTTCGCTTTCTGTCGCCTTATCCCCGTAGTTCCCGTTCCCATGGGAATACCGGGATAAAATATAACCTAGTTTACTCCCTGATATTTTAGCTTTCCATTGGTGAAAGAATTTTTTAAATTGGACCAGCCGTTTTGAAGATTACCCGGAACAAACAGACAGACAGACAAAAAAGATATAAAGTGATTTTTAGGCATATGTATAGTGCAAATAACCGTGTGAGCATGAAAAAGGCCTATGATTTTGACATTACAAACAGACATTTCAATTTTATTTATTGGTATAGATTCAAAATGTCGTTATTTAATTTCTTCATTAACACGCTTTTATTATCTTGTTGATATGTAACGGTAGTTTTGTTGCTTTGAAACGCCGTACATTTATCAAGGACCAATGACAATGGAATAAGTATGACATAATACACACACGTGTGACATAGGTGTGAATAATGACAGTAAATAAGTAGCTAGTTTACTCAATTCATCATCATCATCATTTCAGCTCATATATGCCCCACAGTCGGGCTCCAGCCTCTTCCACAGTAGGAGGGAATTGACCTACTACACCACGCTGGTCAAACGGGTTGGCGTAGGGTTTTATTTTGAGTTTTCCTTCTCCTGCATATATGTTGTAAACTTATTTAGTACCTTAGTCGTTTTTTTACGACACCAACAGGCAAGTAAAGGGGTGAATTGTATTCTTACGCCGTCAAGACACGGAATCAGTAGGTACTACTATAGGGTACTCTAATATTTAATAAAAAATAGTAATTCATTAATATCCGTGCATGAAATTTTGGTGTGATTCGATAGATGCCGCTATCCATATTTTCTGTATCGCACTTTTTAGTTCTATTATTTTTAAAAGCGCGTTTTTTAATATTTTTAAACATGAGTTACGGGTTGAGAGCCCTCAGCGCTCACCCATCAGTCCAGGTAAAGTTGTCACAACCATCAGTGGCTAACAACTAAGACACACAAAAAAAAAATAAAATAAAAAATAAATACATAAACATGGGTAATGTTATTATTTTTAATATTTTCATATTGTTTTCTTCCACAAAGAGATATATAGATATCTCTTACGATACGTACGTTACGATACTCTTACGTTACGATAGTACTATTGCTAATTTTTTTTTAATATAACACCTGCACTAAGGAAATGATCCTTGTATTGCGGTGGACTTTACAAACATAAAATTATCGGACACAAATTACATCCAAACTCAGAAAAACAATTTGTGGATCGCACAAAGTGTTGTCCTGAATGGGATTCGAATTCACGATACTGGCTCGGTAGGTCGGTATCACTATGCCATCTGTGCAATCTTAATTGATTTATGTTATACTAAAACCATCCTTTGGGGAAGACTGGCTGACTGTAAACTAGGTTGCTTTGTCATGTCTCTCCTTGGTTGCGGTGACATTATTAAATTAGTATTTTATATCTTTAAAGAGCAATTCTTGCCTATATGAGGAACGAGAAACGGGCCCAACGATTTTCATGAAATTTAGCATACTAGATTAGGTTCGGGAGATCTAGGTCTCGGAGCCAAAAAATCGATCTAGCTAGATTTTATTTATAGAAAATGTTGTTTTGTCAGTGTTTTTAGCTAATCCATACAATGACATAAAATGTCGATAGAATGAATTTCAAATTTCGCCATCGCCGTTAAGAGTGACAATAGCTCAGTTGGGAAGTTGTCCAGTCGCATTCAAACAGCGTGAGATCGAATCTCGGTGTTATTATCTCTTTTTGTAATTTTTGATATTTTTTTTATTATTTCATAATTTTTTTTATTAATATATATATAACACCGTTATATATTGCAAATAGTTATTGATGTTATGTGCATATTATGTCTCACAGTCGTCTTTTACGACATCCACGGCCAAGATAGAGAGTGGTGAATTGTATTCTTACTCCGTTACCACAGACTAATATAATATTGGTTTTAATTTTATTTATTCCTGGTACAAATTGGATTTTCCGTGTGGGGATGGACCTCCTATTTAACCCATGGATGTCGTAAAAGACGGCTACGGGATATAATATGTATACAAGTATAACATCTCTGCAAGAGGAGGAAAATTCGAAATAAAACCCTATAACAGTCTGATCAAAATAGTATAGTAGGTCAATTGCCCTATTAGTATAGAGGAGGTTCGAGCCCAACAGTGGGACGTATACGCGCTGAGATGATGATGGTCATTGGATATTAAGGTCTCTACGAAGACAGAACTATCGCTGGACATGAATGAGGCAAAAGAAATGTAATTCATAGTTTTAGTGTAGTTTTTGTACTCTGCTAGAATTAACTCTTAATTATCTTTACGATGCCCACAGATAACAAGGAAATGGTAAACAGCATTGCTACTTTTCTACGCTTAGCTTTATACCTTTCCTACAGTTGATTACCCTTCTGGATAAAGGCGGGAGAAACATAATAGTTTTAAACTCTCCATATGGAGAGTTTAAAAGTTCTCGACATATAGAATTGATTTCAAGAAAGTGTATATTCACAGTCTTTATAAAATAACGAGTGTTTTCAAGTATAATATTGTATGTTATTATCAAAAGTATATTATCAAGTAAATGTATCGCTGAGATTTAATTAGCCGTTATGTAATTAATTCATAAAGAGAAATCGTAAAAGTTTAATTATGAATATGCAGTTGGTAAATTTATTACATATATTTCGCTAAGAGATTAATTTAAGTAAACAACGTAGTTCCATGTTACAAGTACAAATTAGCTACGCTTGTTACGAGTTAGCTACAAGATAAGCGTAAACAAACTAAAACTTCATAATATAAAGGCGAGCATATACGTGCCATCAAATCTGGATTGTAACATTTATGTAAAATAAGAGATGTTCTGGTACATAACCATCAGGTAATTTTTAATATAATGCAAAACATAAAGGTTGATATTTATTAATATAATGGAAATAATAAAAGCTCAGCTTTCCGTGTGGTGACGGAGTAAGAATACAATTCACCACTCTCTATCTTGCCCGTGGATGTCGTACAAGACGACTAAGGGATATAATATGCACATATGATCTGTACAAGAGAAGGACAGCTCGAAATGAAACCCTGTATCAACATGTCTGACCAGCATGTTATAGTAGGTCAAATTCCCTCCCATCGTGGAGGAGGCCCGAGCCCAATAGTGGGACGTATGTGGGCTGCGAAGATGATGATGATGAATAAAAGCTCATAGGCTTCTATGAACTTTTATTATTTTCATTGAACTTAGTTTGCCAGTCTTACAAGTTTTGACAGCAAATTATTATACAATGAAGGTGTTTTTTTTTTGTGGGTGGGCTACGGTCGGCGCGCCTCCGCAACACTCCGTCCGGGGCGACAGAAGGGCTTAAGCACGCAACTCCCGCAACCCACCCGAAAACCACGTCGCCTTCGTCGTTGGGCCGACCACCGGAGCAGGGTTACTTGACATCAGTGGTCGGCCCGACGGAATACCCCCTATTGGGGTACCCTCCCATAGACCGACGTCCCCCCATCGGGGAGGACGTCGGTCTTTCCTCACGTGGTCGGCCTCTCGGCGGGTGACGGACTAATCCCCGGTCACGTCACCCGCGGCCTCGGCTAGGGCGGCATGAGGCGCAGGTAGTTGCGCCTACGCCACCCCAGTCGCTGGCGGCGGATCACCTCATCGAGGCTGCGCTCCTCGCGCAGACGCTCCGCCGCCTCCCTCCGCGAGATCACTGCCTCGCAGAAGGCTGCGACCGCGTCCCAGTTCCTTACGATACGCCCTGGCGATAGTCGGCAGCGTCAGGTCGGCACCGATGATTGCGACGAATTCACCGCGCTGCGCTGCCCAAGCGGCGCAGGCCTCGAGCGTATGCTGCGCTGTGTCCTCGTCGCAATCACAATGGTGGCAGGACGTTGTATTCTCCCTCCTAACGACCTTGTGCAGGTATTTGGTGAAGCACCCATGCTCTGTCAACACCTGCACTAGTCGGAAGGAGAGCACCCCGTGCCGCCTTTCCAGCTATTGCATCAGCACCAGCTGGAAGGCCTCCACGGTTCGCACCCCGAACCGAGGCCTCTCCAGCCGGACTGCCCAACGGACAATGACGTCTCGGCGGGCGTCGACGCGCCAGGCGGTGAGCTCCCTCAACGAGACCACACCGCCCTCCGCTCGCACCCCCGTCACCCGCCGATACAATCTGGCGAGCATTTCCGCTTCCAGGTCCCACGGGGGAGTCCTGGCCAGCAGGTACGCTGCCTCCATCGCCACCGTGCGGTATCCGCGGATGGCCCTGACCGCCATGGCCCTCTGTGGTCGCCACAGAAGATCCCTGAGTCGGACGGTCATGGACCCGGCTCCCACCGGTGCGCCGTACAGGGCCATCAACCGGATGACCGCCGCATACAACCGTCGGCATGTAGCGCTCGGTTCGCCCATGTTCGGCATAAGCCACGATAGGGCGGAAACCGCGCCGACGAGCTGTGGAACGACCCTACGGAAATGCTCCCGGAACCACCATTGCCCGTCGAGCACCAGGCCCAAGTACCTCATATGGGCCCGGATGCTGATCTCAACCGAAAATAAAGCCCAGACCAACCAATCTGACTAGCATGGTATAGTAGGTAAATTTCACACCTATTTTGGATGAAAAGTGGGATGTAAATGAGCTGAAATGATGCGTAACAAATTTAATTATTTTCTAATAATGTTGCTTATCAATTATAAAAAATGTCGTGTTTCTAGTTTCAGTAACTTCTTTCGAATCAGCGCGGTGGCATTGATAATCCCTTTGTGTTTTTGAAGTCTAATGCTCATGTACACATCAGAGTATTAGTTAAATTTAGGTGAAATATTTTTCACTTAAACGTTATCGTATTTGTTTTGTGAACATGTATGAAGTAATCACTACTAATATATGACTATTTATAGCTGTCGCGTTATGTCCACAATCGGGTTTTTAGGTTATATTTGCATATTTTAATTTTACTTTTTTCATATTCCACCATGGTATAGATTTTGTTCAATGCACATTGAACATGCAACGCAGCAAATTCATAAGTAGAGCATGTCAACATACAAATTTGCAAAATTCGCACTGACATGATTAAAGACGCTGCGTTACACTTCACACTTACGACACACTAACACAAAATGATATATGTGTGTATTAGCAATAAGTAGTATATAAGGTGTACATTTTGTAAAATAAATCAGATTTGAATTTATTCATCTC
The DNA here is from genome assembly GCA_032191425.1 of Lymantria dispar. NCBI lineage: Eukaryota > Metazoa > Arthropoda > Insecta > Lepidoptera > Erebidae > Lymantria > Lymantria dispar. The sequence continues at coordinate 13,969,400 of CM063451.1, forward strand.
TCAGTTACATCCCTCTCACTGCGGCCAAGACACCCTTAGCCGTCAGTTCTGATCAGTCTTGTGAGTCTGCTTGACTGGCAGTGAGAGTTACCAATCCTCCACCCAAACCTCCATCTCACTGTGGCCAAGACACCCTTAGCCGTCAGTTCTGATCAGTCTTGTGAGTCTGCTTGACTGGCAGTGAGAATTACCAATCCTCAACCCAACATCCATCTTATACCTACCTGTCACCTTAGGTAGCGCGGTGCAGGTATCCCATCAGATAGGCTAGGAACTTAAGGGCTTTAGGTACTTCAAACTATAACCTTAGGTTCTTCTGTCAAACACGGCGTTAGTCCATAAGCCCATACGACGCCGTACAGATTTAATTACACAATATAATTCTTATAGGTTGAAAAAATGTGCTATGATGATTTATGTACGAGTTTGATAACTAATTATTTTAGATACAAATGCTTTTTGCGTTTTTCTTTGTTAGAATATTTTTTGTAGTTTAGAAACATGTTTTTCTGGCAATTAAATTTATAATAGAACTATTCATATTACATAAATTATAGTACCAATCTGTACTATATAGTCTTGTTTCGCCAATTGTAAGGGCGTGAGTCAACAAATAAAGACTTATATAGCTGAAGCTCACGCATGCAAGAATATTGTATGAAATTGTTCGTGTTAAGTGTTCATATGTGTTCTTATCACAAAATCCCAGTCGCATTCTAAGATTAATGTTCATCTAATGAATCAGCGCTATGATATATCAATATTTGAAGTAATGGATTTGCCTTTCTCTAAGCGTGCCTTTATATTATTGCCTTACACTGTATCCGTGCGGTGACGGAGTAAGAATACGATTCACCACGTTAAGATACGTGGTGAATCGTATTCTTACTCGTGTGTATCGTAAGACGACTAAGGGGTATATTGTTATAATAAACTCATTTGCAAAAAAAACGGGCGGTTTTGATTTTCATTCATATTTAAAAAGATACAATACCAAAAAGGTTTCAATCGTTTGTACACGTTACTGGCCGGTTTTAAAAATGCTGTGGTATTTAAAAAAGTACGTTCTAAATTCAATTTTTCATTTGATGTTCATTTTTACAGAAAACCCCTTTTTATCCTACATTTTTGGCGCGAAGTTCCAGAAGTTAACATCGACTTTCATAACTTTTATTCAATTTTTATCGATTAATTTCATATCCTTGACTGTCAAAGCTTTATTTAATGCTGTTTGGCTGTATCAAAAATGGTAGATAAAGTGGTAAACGCTACCAAAATTATCGCGCTGCTTGAAGAGGGTTGCAGCCAATGTTTCGTGGCTAGGAGGCTAAATGTTAGTCGCTCGACAGTCCAAAGGACCTGGCAGCGATATCAGGAGACTGGTTACGTCGAGAGAAGGCCTGGTTCTGGAAGAAAACCATGTACCCAACCACGGGATGATCGTTTTCTTGTGAGTCGCGCATTGAGAAATCGCAAATCTTCGTATGTGGATCTTAAGAACAACCTCCAAGAAGTAAGAAATGTGCATATTAGTCTATGGATGGTCAGGAGGAGGCTTCTCGCTGCCAATATACGCAGTCACCGCCCGGCCCGCGGCCCCAAATTACTCCGTGAGCACAGAGTTCACAGGCTTAGGTTCGCTAGAAATTGTGAATCATGGACTCAAGACGATTGGAATAGGGTTTTGTTCTCTGATGAAGCCAGGATATCTCTGTTCGGTGAAGATCGACGTCGGCGAGTGCTAAGAAGACAAGGAGAACGCTTTGCAGAGGCATGTTTCGAAGAAATCACACCTTATGGTGGGGGCTCTGTTATGTTTTGGGCAGGAATAAATTCAATGGATCGTACAGAGTTAGTCTTCATTGAAAACGGCTCACTGACTGGGCATCGATACATAACGGAAGTTCTAATTTCTCATGCACAACCCGCATTGGCCGCTCTAGGTGAAGACTCGATTTTTATGGACGACAATGCTCGCGCCCACCGATCCCGCGATGTTAATGTGTATGTGCAAGAGGTCGGCATTCGTCGTTTGGATTGGCCAGCTCGAAGTCCCGACCTCAATCCCATAGAGCATGTCTGGGACGTTCTGAAACGGCGTGTGAGATCAGTACACCCGGCTCCGCAGACCATCAGAGAGCTGAAGAATGTGATTACTGCGGAGTGGGAACGTATTCCGCAAGCAAGTATCCGGGATATACTCGCTAGCATGCCCAGACGAATTCAAGCTGTGATTTTAGCTAGAGGGGGTCACACTCGATACTAAACATTTATCTGCTTTAACTTTATTAAAGAAAAACAAACAAAAAAACTTTTTTATTTTTACTTCATGAGCATATGCACTACTAGCGAATATACACTACTAGCGAGGTTTAGCATTATCTCCCATAAATTGTATCTAAATTTTATGAAATACTGATGAAAACGATTATTTTCTTATTAATTTAGCAAATTGTGTGGATAAAACTACCTATAATTATCAAACAAAGAAATATTAACATTTGAAATGGTTCATTGCTTAGGTGCCCGTTTTTTTTGCAAATGAGTGTATATCTGCAAGTGACGCAGAACTTTAAATAGAAACCTATACCAACGCGTTTAACCAGTGTCTTATAGTAGGACAATTTCCCTCTTCTTATGAAGGAGGCTTGAGCCCAGTAAGAGGACCTGTATGAGGTGAAATGAGGATATATATAGGTATATCAATATTAAAAAAATCAAGCAATATCAAATTTTATTTATTGTAGTGTAAGAAGAACACCTTCTTACACTGGCAATGAATTTGTACTAAAATGTGGGTCACAATTTAATAAATTAATAACTAATTTTCTGTATCGGGTAGATAATTGTAAACGTCTGTAATAACGATTACTTGTTGGACGTGAGACACCTTAGTCCGCCCGTGACCATGAATACTGCAAAGTGTTCGAAACGTCGGGCAATCATAAATCAAATACAAACGCGATATAATCCGTAAAAGTAGTTTTATTTACAATGTGTAGTGCTCGCGTAAACATCAGATATCATTAAATTTTATTTATGATTAAATATTTTAATGGTATTAGGTTTTAGATTTGAGTGAGATATTTTTATGCTAAGTCTATACATCATCATCATTATTTCAGCCAAAATAAGTTCGACTGTTGAGCTCAGGCCTTCTCCAGAATAGAGATGAAATTGACTTACTATACCGCGCTGACCAGTGTATTAGTTTAATGTTGAGTTTTTCTTCTCTTGTATACCTGCATATCATATCCCTTAATCGTCTTTATTACACCCACGAGCAAGAGAGGGGGCGGTGAAATTGTATACACACGGAAAATTCTATACATTTCTATTGAATACTAAAATGATGATGGAGTCGATTTAGAATTACAGTCCTATCTGTTTTATTTGATTAGTGTAATTATTTAACATTTCGAATGTTTTAAGGTAGGCAGCATACTTTTCATTATTTACGATTTTGTCTCACGAGTTTATCGGTAATATTCTTGCTAGAATATATTCTTTTGGTTTGCAAATAGCGATTATTTAGATTGAACGGCAATTTGCCGATTTCAGTTATTTTTTTTTTTCAGTAAGGTTTCGTGTGGTGACGGAGTAAGAACACAATTCATTATCCCCTATCGTGTCCGTGGGTGTCATGAAAGACGCATATGCGTATAATGTCTATGCAAGAGAAGGAAAACTCGAAACAAAACTATAGCAATACATTTCACCAGCGTGATATAGTAGGTCAATTTCCCTCCTATAGTGGAAGAGGCCCGAGTCCAACAGCGGGACGTGTAGCAGCCGTGCGTTCTGATATGATGATGATGACTGCCCTTGGGATACTGTTCAATTCTTGTATGACGATTCCTCCATTCTTACATCGCCCGAAAGTAAGTGCAGAACTTTGTTTTAACCCCTCTCTAAAGAGACATCACGTTTTGGATAAATACATTACACATCGGAATAGTGGATTGAAATTCTCCCACGTTACATGTCAAATTGTTACATGTTCGAGTAGCTACCAGATGAATACTCATGGGAACTAGTTAATGGCAGGGTCTCGGTAATGAAGCTCTTGATTGACTGTAGATGGACAGTCAAAATTATTCTTCGATTATTTCCATTTATTGCAGCAGTTACGTTTTTTTTTTATCTAATAATTTATATTTGTTTGTCCACATGGACACGCCAACCCCATTGTATCATGGCGCATTACCTTACAACTAACATTACAAATAAATACCATATGACTTAAAATCTAAAATTAGGGCAAAAGTGATTCATAGGTACATTAATGTTATCAGGCTACACATATGTTTTGCCTGTTCGGACTTAGGTTTAGACATAATTGTTTGAACTAAGCCTACATCTTGTATATTTAAGTCAAACCTCTCTATAAATGTTGATCTTTGTCTACGGTTTTTTGCACATTCCATCAGCAAATGTTGCACGTCTTCTGAGGTATTACAAACTGTACAATTGGGTGTATCACTTTGCCTCGTTAGAAATGCAAATTTTGCTGATGGAAAATGACCAGATCGGATTCTTAATGCCAACTTGACATATTTTCTGCTCAATTTACTATCATCAAAGCAAGGAACTCTAGGCGGCTGACGCTAAATAGTTCTGTACCATATGCCTTTTGTTTCAGATTTTACATTAAAATATTTATTCCATAAATCATAACATTCCAATTTCAATTTAGGGATCAAGTCAAGATAGTCTGGTAATAAATTAATCGTTCCCTGATAGTGCTGCTTGCTTAGAAATGCGATCAGCCTCCTCATTTTCACGAAAACCAATATGTCCCGGCACCCATTGCAACCTAAAGTCAATATTGTTTATAGTAAATTTGTAAATAAAGTTACGTATTTGAGAATGAAAAAAATGTTTAATATAAGTTCACCTATTGCGTATATATATATTACTGTAATATATATTTTTATTATTATATCCGTGTGGTGACGGAGTAAGTATACAATACACCACTCCCTATCTTGCCCGTGGATGCTGTAAAAAACGACTATGGCATATAATAGACACAAAACATCTGTGCAAGAGAAGGAAAACTCGAAATGAAATTCTATAACAACATGTCTGACCAGCATGGTATGATGGGTCAAATTCCCTCCTCTTGTGGAGGAGGCCCCGGCGTAATAGTGGGACATATGTGGGCTGCAATGATGATGATGATCATATAACAATATACCTATTACTATCGCGAATGTCGTAATGTAATGCAACTAAAAAGGAGAGAGAATCACAGGTAAGAGAGAGATAGCGCGAGAGTTCTGGCCGGAAGGGAGAGGCGAGAGGGTTGAGGGGGGCTAAGGAAGAGTGAGGGAGAGAGATGGGGAGAGTGAGGGAGACCCTTTTTATTCGACTCAAAAGATTAAATGGTCAGTTCATCATTGTCCTGCTCTAATCACAATAATTTGGGGTTGATACAATATGTACTGCTTCTCCGCAGTACATATTGCAAAAGTAATTGATATTCGTATTATGATTGACCGCTTGTTTGACGTTAACTCTCCTTGAGAATGAATTTGTTGACTGCAGATATTTAGTTCTTAATAAATACTAGATAGAGATTAGAGATAAAATACAAGAGTTTATAACATATCATCATCATTATCAACTTCCATCTTTTTTCGTATGGTGACGGAGTTAGAATACAATTCACCAATCCCAATCTTACCCGTGGATGTCGTAAAAGACGACTAAGGGATATAGTACTTTTTCATTGTAAATAGTGGCAAACTACCAAACAGTACATCTGATAGTAAGTCTTGCTGCCGCTCATGGACATTGAACGATAACTGTCAACAGTGTGGTCCTACCACTATAAGATATATATGCATAAAACAACATATGTACGCAATTATCATCTATGCTAGAGAAGGAGAACTCGAAATAAAACCCTATACCAACTTGTCTGATTACCATTCAAGGTCGATTTCCCTCCTATTTTATTTATTTATTTATTTATTCATCATTCAGTTATTTTTATTGCTAACAGCGTACCATACGCAATAAAAATTAATAATACAAAATAAGAAGAGTTAAACAAAAAAAAAAGAATAAAAGTTATCACAAAAATATTAATAAGTTATAACATAAAGAAAATTATATTACTATACATATATGTGTAATGATTAATAATATAATAACTTTGGATTAGCATACACTGCTGGCAATGGACAGCGACTGCACATATCTTTCCGCTATACACATGAAACATCTCTCTGTACAAGAAAATAAGTCGAGTGTAGGTTCAGAGGCTATGACCTCATTGATATACTGCAATGCGCGAGAAAGCGGCGGTATTGTGGAGGAGGCTCGAGCCCAACATCATCATCATCATCCTGCTCCCATCCCAATCACTTGGGGTCGACGCAATATGTCATCTTCTTCCATACGGTCCTATCAGGCGTCATCTCTGCAGTCACTCCCAGGCTATCCATGTCATGCCTCACGCAGTCCATCCATCTTTTCCTCAGTCTTTCCCTAAAGCCTTCAACATTCATACCTAAAACTTTCCTCACCACATTACTTTCAACCCGCCTCATCACATGTCCATACCATGTCAGCCGTTCGCTCTTTAACTTTTCCGTCACTGGCACAGCCTGAATGTTGCACCAGTAATAGAGAAGATTAGGAGCGCGAGATTGTCTTGGTATGGACATGTGAAAAGGAGGGATGCAAGGCCTGTGACAAGTAGGGTTATCTATATAATTGTCGATGGACGTAAGAAGTGTGGGCGACTCAAAAAGAGATGGATAGATTGTGTGATTATGTTAATTAAAGATATGCGTATCAAAGCAGTGAGTGCAGATATGACGGCTGATAAGAGTGCTGATCCCACTTAGCGTGGGATGAGGACAGGCAAATGATGACGATACATATATTTTTATTAAGATTGCCTAACTGACTAACTGAAAAAACAATTATATTAAATTGACTAGGAATATATGTAAGCTAAAATTGAATGACTTTTTTTGGAAAGAGAAATTCTCCAAAACTAATGAGGCTAATGTAAAATTTATTTAGTTTAAAATTTTGAGGTTGAATAAGTAATTTAACCTTAAAAAATTGTCTTAAAAATAGATATGAAATACGTTATAATTAACTAAAAGTCGGCAGACCAAACCATGACCACAATGGCCATTATAACAAGGGCTTCTTAATTATACATTTTCGGATAATTACAAAACATACTACTTGGCCCAAAATTATATATTAATCAGCAAACCAGAACCATAAAATTAAAAAAAAAACAACAATAAACAAAGAAGTTTTGTTATCCGTTAGTGGGTTTATATGTATCGATACTTGACATACTATCCATCTTACGCGGATCCCGGATTACCTGACGACATCTACCGAATGTGATTAATAGACCTGCTTTTGTTCCTATATCATAGCTGAGTCAGTGGATAACCGTAAAATGGTAGGATTAGTACGGTCATTCGAAGTTTTATTTGCCCGATGTGCCTTTAAGTCACGATTCGTTGGTAAAGTCCATAATTAATAGCAAATTATATCGGTTAGATTAATTTGAATTAATGTATCCATACAGTGCGTATGATGACACAGTAAAAATACAATTCACCACCCTCGTGCCCGTGGGTGTCGTAAAAACCACTAACGGAAATAATATACATATAACATCCATGCAAGAGAAGAAAAACTCGAGATAAAACGCCATGCCAAACGTCTGGCCAGTGTAGTATATCAAGTTAATTTCACGTCTATTGTGGAAGAGCCATTAGCCCAAGAGTGTAACATATATTTTGAGAAGAAGAAAAAGAACTCCATCTTACTCACATACATCTCACTCCTAGGCTCGAGCCTCTTCCACTTGACCTACTATACCATGTTGGTAATTCGGGTTGATATAGGGTTTTATTTTCAATTTTCCTTCTCTTGCACTGACGTTATTTGTATATTGTATCCTTTGTCGTCTTTTACGAAAACGATGAGCAGGATATGGTGTGATGAATTATATTCTTACTCTGTCACTACATGGAAAGGACAATGTATGTATATAGAAACCTGTCTATCATTCTACATGCTGTTCATCATCAGCAGTAACACCCCTCTTTCTTAGAGATGATCGTTATAACCGTTATAAGCGAATACTAAGACATGTGAGCACATAACATTAGGTATTGTAAAAAAAGAGAAAACGAAATAACATCCGATGGCACCACGCATGGACATTTATCATCCACCCAATAGCCCGTTGATGTTCCTTGCTGGGTATAGGCTTATGCAATGGGGAATAGCGCTAAATCCACCCTGTTTGGTAAACGGGTTACTACGGTACTAGCAACCCGCCTTCGCTTCGCTTCAGTTATAGGTTATAGTCGTTTTACCCGCGTAGTTCTCGTTCCCGTGGGAATACCGGGATAAAATATAGCCTAGTTTACGCCCTGATATTATAGTATTCCATTGGTGAAAGAATTTTTGAAATCGGTCCAGCCGTTTTGAAGATTACCCGGAACAAACAGACAGACAGACAGACAAAAATTTTTTAATTTCTATTTTAGGCATAGGTGTCGTGCAAATAACCGTGTGAGCATGAAAAAAGCCTATTATTTTAACATTACAAACAGATACTCTAATTTTATTTATTGGTATAGATTACAAATTTCTCACGAGAGATCTGCTGTCCATTCTCACGGTGATTCCTCAGGCGATTTTTATGAACATATAAGTACTTAAATATTTATTTCAGTAAGAACATATTAGTACTTCAGTAAGACTACTACATAATTCATCACACACTTTCTTGTCCGTGGGTGCTCTAATTGACGATTAAGAGAATATTGCAAATAATATCTATGTAAGAGAAAGAAAACTTGATATATTAGACTAGCATGGTATAGCAGGTCAATTTCACTTCCATTATGATATCTGATGTTTACGCGAGCACTACACATTGTAAATAAAACTACTTTTACGGATTATATCGCATTTGTATTTGATTTATGATTGCCCGACGTTTCGAACACTTTGCAGCATTCATGGTCACGGGCGGACTAAGGTGTCTCACGTCCAACAAGTAATCGTTATTACAGACATTTACAATTATCTACCCGATACAGAAAATAGTTATAAATTTATTAAATTGTTACCCACATTTTAGTACAAATTTATTGCCAGTGTAAGAAGAAAATGAATCTATATGAAAAAATTATATTGTTTATGGTTAGTAATTATTAATTATTAAATTTGTAGCAATTATTATTACAATTTGTTAATTTAAAACTAACAAAACTAATATACTACCACCGGATCGGAACGCGGCCACACTGAGAAAGATCCGGCAAGAAAACTCAGGGGACATGATGCTAAATTAATATTGATTTTTAATTTTAGATGCGGCTTACTAAAAGATTTTTGATTTATAAAATTATCTTTAACCATTATTATTGTGGGTCAAATCTATACAATAAGTGCTCACAGTATCATGCAGTCTTGTGGTGGTCTCTTTGGATTTATTTTTAATTATGTTTATAACAGGATCTCAGCTTGATGGTAATACCCAGCCATCTTCTCTATTGAAATTTTTGTGTTTTTTGATTTCAATAGCCTCGCGTACCATTCTAGGCAGGTATCGGCGTTCCTTTGCGAGGACTTGAGGTTTATGAAACCTAATGTTATGGCGGGAGCGGTCCTGACTATGTTCACAGACTGCAGACTTAGTGTGACGGCGGTGCTTTACATCAGCTATGTGTTCTTTGACCCGAGTTCTTATGGATCTCTTTGTTTGCCCAATATAAGAGAGACCACAGTCACAGTCAAGTTTATAAACTCCTGCATCTTGTAGAGGGATCTGGCACTTGACAGGTGGTAAGAACTGACTTATCCTTTTGAGTGGCTTAAAATAAGTTTTTATGGAAGCCCGTTTCAGGATATAGCCAATCTTGTCAGTGACTCCTTTCACATAAGGTAGTACTGCAGGGAGGCGCTCAACTGTGGGTGGTTTCACACGGTCTCTGCGACGGGGGCGTGGAACTTGCACCTTGTTTGCACGTAGAACCTGCTTGACATGCTGCAGCTCCCCAGCCAGGTGCTCCTCGTCACAGATTCCTCGTGCTCTCTGCAACAAAGATTTAGACACGGTAGCTAACTGTGAAGGGGGATGATGAGAATCTCCGTTTCACTTCCATTGTGGAGTAGGCTCAAGCTCAACACTGAGATGTATTTGAGCTGTGATGTTAAATGGATAATGAGTTAATTATAATAGGCCAATTATTCCGTCCATTGTGAAGTAAACTTGCATATACACATAAACGTATTGTAAAGACAAAGAAATAACGACAGGGCTAGACAATGTGCGTAATGTGTAATTCATACTGTAAAAAGTACTACTTTAAAGAATAAAAAAGCAGGTATTTTTCTGCATGCAAACAATAGTTTTAAAAGTACATACTCTAATACTATCATGTTAATTTCCACCGCAGTGCATACGAGTCGCATTGATTAGCTCCCGCTTCATAATAAGAGGGCAATTGCACTGCTATACCATGCTGGTCAGATGTATTAGCAAAGAGTTTATTTCGAGTTTTCCTTCTTTTGTATCTCTCAGTCGTCTTTAACGCAACACCCGCGTCCAAGGTGGTGAATAGTATTCTTACTCCGTCAGCACCAATGTGCTAAAAATTATAAAACCGACTAATCAAATAGGTTTCAATAAACCTATTTGCTTAGTCGGTTTTATAATTTTTTCGTTATGGTGTGACAAAATATTATATTTTCAATCTATTACTACACAGGGAATGTATTTCAGTTGCCAATTTAATTTATTACACAGATTACTTGGTGCTCTGTTTCATATTCCAAAAAGAAGAGTGGCTGAGTAGAATTCGTGCCTGCGTTACATTTTTAAAATTGTATGTTCGTTCAAATATGGGACGACATTTATCCATTAACATAGTTTGCTGAAGTTTAGGGTCCTAAATTCCTATTGCTAGCGATTTAGTGTTCTAAAGTTCTACTAGTGCCTTAAAAGTGTTCAAAGTGCATAAAAAGCTTTGATTTTATGCGCGTGTTATAAATTATATCTTAATGTTTTATATGAATGAAATTTAATGTTTTTGAATATTATTTAATGACTGAGCCATATGGGACATTAAACTGGAATAGAAAATCAATCAGTCACTTCCTTCTACTTCTTCTGCATGCTGATGATTACCAAGTAAGCACACAATATCATCATCATCATCATTATTACCTCGGCCCATATTCGTAAAAAAATTGAACTCGGGCTTCCTTTACTATCAGAGTGAAATTGTCCTTTTATTGGTTACCACGTTGGTCAGACGTATAAAGTTTTATAACAAATTTCCCTTTTCAACAATACAGTAGCACTTGGACTTTAAAATATAGTTTTACAATCGTGTAACTGTTACAACACTCCGTGAAATAAATTTGTTCATCTGGGTTGTGTTAAGCAATAATATGCAATGACACGCGATATAAACTTAAATACACTTTGTAAGTTAATGTCTCCCATACATTATAGTGTCCCATACAATATAGTTAGTGTCTCCCATACAAAGTGGTTGTAAGTGTTTGTACAATAAATATAATTGTTTATTAGGGACACGTTTATACTAACGTAAAATCTTTTAATGCTCATAAAAATTAAAAGTATAGAATTAGTTAAAATTGTAAATAAAACTACTTTAAGTCTTAAAGTAGTTTTATTTACAATGTGTACTCGCGTAAACATCAAAAGTCGTTAGTTAAAATTGTTTAACTCTAAGCATAAATGTTTTTTTTTTGGCAGGCTATGATCAGCATGTCCGGCGGCCATTGCATCCGGGGCTCTGCAAGGGCGCCGCGCGGCCCCATAATTTATTTATTTATTTATACTTTATTGCACACCTATGTTAATACATTTATAATAATAATTCTAAGCGGAAAAAGTACAATGGGCGATACAATCCACTGTACCCCATCCTTTTGCCATTGGGCCGACCGCTAGTGCCGAGCTCTTCGTCGTCCCTGGGCAGCCCGGCGGGATACGTTTTCGTGTACCGTCTCTTCATGTCGCCTCGGCGCGGCGGCGCATACATGCGCCGGCGGCGGCAGCATACATGTTACTATTGAATTCTGGAATACATTTTACAATTAGCAGCAGTAAATTAGACTATTATCAATATTTTTCTAATTAGGTGTGATGAGGCCATCCACCGTTAGGCGTCGAAAACAATAATTAGGCAGCGTGGAGCTTCATAGTCTACTGTGCAACTATTACACGGGCGGGCTAGGCGGTTTCATTTCTTGAGAACGTACCGTCTATAGTGCATTCGGGATGTTATACCTTTTTGGCCTGCAGTGGTGGCAAGTTTATAGAACAACTTTAGCTTGGAAGGAATTTGTCAGAATTATTTATGCATATGCTGTGGTTCAAGTTAAAGGGAAGACCTCGCTATATTACACAAAGTAATGAATTGCTTCCAGAGGCACGCTGTTGAAAAGTTAGGGAGCCTCAAGTTGCTTATTTATCTTGCTGGATATTTTAGGCCACGTGTCATTGCTGGAATGTAAAATATTATTAAAAAAGGACCGTTATCTCCGATTTTCTCCGTGATGGGTCTCCTTATTAAGTTCTAGCAGAACAATTATGAGATCGTTATATCTGCGGTTCGATGCTTGCAGTTATCGATTACGGTCTTAATGGCGATTGGCATGGTATTTTGTTGATTTAAATTTATCGATTGTTATTTTTTTTTTAATATAACTGAAGGTTAGTCTGAGTAGGTCATGAGTATGTATTTACGTATGTTTTTATGGTAGTGTTATCTGCATGGAATCGTTTTCCTTGTGAATCATGTGTAGGTAATTGTTGTAACAATTGCCTCTCTGTATCTAAAGAAATTGCCCATCAACTTAGTAATTATTCTGACACTAGTGTCAAACAGGCAACACTTCAGCCATACTACTCAATCAACAATCTCGTCTCGGCAAGAATAGCCGTGCGTGTAGCAACGACTCCCCAATCGAGTTTCGAAAGCTCACCGTGACAGTTAGACGCAGCTATGTTCCTTAACAATGTCACATGTCCCATATGAATACCGACCAATACGCATCTCCCATTAATCACTATCCTTATAGCCATCCTTACTGTTGTACAAATCCTGACGATAAATGGTTAGAAAAACCAGTTTGGCTTTTATTTATTACTGCTATATTTTATAGAGAAAGATTTGAATAGAAATCTCTTTCATAAAGCTAATGTTTATTTGTAATACCTAAAAGGATACGATGAAATAATTTTAAAGTGCCTAACAATATTATTCATATCAATGAAATTGTACGTTATAATATACATATATATTATGTAGATGGACGTATTTTCTAATATGATTAAGTTAGCGTTTGCAGTTGTCGTTAGTAAATTCTGTTCATCCGACGGGACGCAGCTGTAGATTGTGCGACAGTTAATCCTACTTGCACGGTTTGTGAACTTGAAAGATTAGTGGATCAAAGGGAATTATGAATCATAACGACATCTTTACATAGGTTTGCATAATCACATAGTTATTTCGAATCAAATATGGCTGAATTTTTGTCAGTTATATTTGCGAATGAATAGTACCAAGAGAGCAAAACAATTCACAGATGAAATACATAAAAATAACCAGCCTTGAAGATAATTAGATCCTTCCAAAACTAATAGGAAAGAGTAATTTGGAGGTACTTGGGTTCTTAATTGGGCTATATAATTTTTTATACACATATTTAACTTGTAAGTACGTTAAGCAATATGGTATAAGTTTTTATAGTTAGCGGAGTTAGTATTTGGCAAATAAATGTAAGTGCCAATGCAATAATATGGTACTATATAGTTGTTCTCGAAATATTGCTGCCAGGTAAGTCATAGAAGCTTCTATGTGCTTAGCATCATTTTGTAATACCTTCTCAATAAAGACTGTTAAGTGATATTAGGCTACGTTACTTGTCTTCAATTTCCGGCATGATCCGTAGCAGATGGGTCTCCAATAGTAGGGTGTAGGTAAGTGGATCGAAAGAAAAGAAATTTCCTTCTTAGCGACCAATATAGGTAAGTTTCTGCCTATAATTATTTGTATTCGATGTGACAATCAATACAATTATTAAGTGCGTAGGTAAGTTAAGGCCATTACTTATAATTACTTAATCTTCTCTCTCTTCTCTAACTCTTACGCTCTGTTCCTACAGGATAAGTTCTGTAGGAACAATTGATCATCAGCGTGATTTGATCATTATTACTGGTTTATAAACCTATATAACATTTAGTTTTTATTATGTTACTGCAAGTTAGTAAAATAGCGACTGTCATCCTCTGAAGCAACAAATATATCGCTCTTTAGAATCCTCTGCAAATTGTGTTGTAAGCTAGTATGATGCCATGATTTAATAATTATTATCATATAATTTGTTTCCATTTTGTTACTAAAACTTTGTACTGTAATGACTGTTATTCCGTGGAGCAACATTTTTTTTGAACTTTGGAAGACTGTGAACTATATTTGAAGCTGGCACGTGTATTAATTATAACACAAAATTATAAAAAAAAGAAAAGAATTATCGCTGCTTACGTACCGCAACAAATAAGCAATAAATTATTACTAAATTATCGATTGGTTTAAACATAAAAAATATTATTTTTTTAGCATTCCTTGCTATAGAGATATATTATAAGAAGCTAGCGGTGATTCTTGGAGATCGACTTGTCCTACAAAATCGTCAATTAGGTAGCAACCAACTCTCATGTTTGTGTTTTTCAATTTGGCACTACTAGCTTTATGGACCTGCAAAGATGCATAGTAGTCTAAGATATTAACCTCTCGTGGCAATTTATGCATTCAGTGCTGTATGTTTGTAAAAGTTCACGATTGATTTATTTCTTAGTATAAAGTGCAATCATTCGCAAATATATATTGCTTAATCAAAGTAAATTACGCGTTCATTTTTGAATAGCCCTATTTTTGAACAGCCTTCAGCTTTCATGGTCACAAGAGGACTTCTAAAAATAGAAAAGTTGTAATTTATATATATTTTAGAAGCATCAAACCAATCGAAAATCTTAATACGACTTTTACGTTAAACTTAAAGCTACTACAATGTAAGACTTAATGTATAGTCGCACAAATTACATAGCAATCGGTATTCAAATTAAACATTACGCAACTTCACGCTCGATAATTTAAGTAAACAAGCCACAGTGTATTTTAGTAACGTAATAACAATTACCAGTTCTTAATGTATTTAATAGTAATAACATAAGTGTAAGTGATTGATTAGCATAACCTTCACAGCGTAATAATCCATTAACTAAGTTCAGTGACTTAGTGTAGACTAGTAAATATTATTAGCATTTATAGATTACTATTCGAAGTTTTCGTCTACGACACCTATGGACTGTTTTAATCACCATATGTAAGGTTAGATCTATCAGTCTCATATTATAACTTAAATATTTTTATTTTTTAATAACACTACTCAACAAATCTGAAAAAAAAAAATGCGACCGATGTGCTAAGAGGTCTGTGGGGGTATTTGAGGTGTCCTGATTACAAATTTGAGTTCAAAAATTTTCTATCGCGTTTACAGATTTTGTGTTACAGAGCACATGATTTTTATTTTTTTTCTGAAATTTTCGTATTATTGATACTGTAAGTTGCAATAAAAAAAGTTAAAAATAACGGGTTTTATTTACTACAACGGATCCAAAATACATTTATACTAAATCTTTTGTTGTCTACAATTTTATCGCAGTGCTAACTTTCGCTTATACTGCTGATCGCTTTCCCTCATAAGGAACCAACAGTAATCTCCCATCATTAGCGGATCCTATCTGACTTGGTATCGTTGCTCCATTGTTAGGATGTCTTGTCTTTTTTTTTTTTTTATTTTTTATTTTTTATGGGTGGGCTATGGTAAGCGCACGCGCGGTGTTAGGAAATTTTTACTATCATTTTAGGTTTTAGTTTCAATTAGTAAGAAATAGCCTCTAACATCACAGTCGCAAAATGACTCTAAACTAGTGTAATCAAATAACACAAATTGTAGGTACCTACATTTGAGTGGGTGTAATTCGCGTAATTGGTGTTATTTTCTGAATTTGATACAGAGATTACATTGTGTTGGGGATGGTTACTTAGACTGTGCAATATAGTGGCGACGGAGGCCGCGTGCCTGTTGGCTAGGACTCCCCGTGGGACCTGGAGGCGGAGATGCTCACCGAACTTTACCTGCGGTTGTCAGAGATGCGGGCGCGGAGTGGTTTAGTCTCGCTGAGCAAGATGGTCGTCTGGTGGCACGACGCCCGCCGCAACGTCATTGCCCGTTGGGCAGCTGGAGAGCCTTTGTTACGGTGTTCGAATTGTCGAGGCCTTCTGGCCAGTGCTGATAGAGTCGTTGGCACAGGGTGCTTTCCTACCGACTGGTGCAGATATTGACAGGGCACAGTTGTGAGGAGAGAGAGCATACCGTCATGCTACCACTGCGATTGCAACGAGGACATGGCGTAGCACACGCTCGAGGTGTGAGCCACGTTGCTGCCCACGCAGAGCAGCGCCGTGAACTCATCGCAATCATCGGTGCCGATTTGACGCTGCCGACCATCACTAGGGAGATACTCGATGGCGTCAGGAACTGGAACTTGGTCGCTCCCTTCTGTGGGGCACATATCTCACCGAAGGACGCGGCGGAGTTTGCGCGCGAGGAAGTCCTCTACGGCGATATAAACCGTTGCCGGCGTTGGGCGGCGCAGGCCTGCGCCTGACACCACCCTAGCCGAAGCCGTGGGTTACTAGACTGAGGAATAGTCTGTCACCCGCAGAGACTGACCGCGAGAGGACGATTGACGTCCCGGAAGGGGCGTTAAGAAAGGAGGGTAACCGAAAGGATTGTTGGACCAATGACGAAGGAGAGGGAATACGTTGGATTATGGGGCTGCGTTTCGTTCTTTCGTCACTCTGGACAGAACGGACGACGTGTGTGCTAACAATATCTAACCCAAAAAAAAACTGTTCAATATAGCGTATGATATTACACAATTTCTCCTCAAAAGCCGATTTGCCAAATGTCACTAGTTGTCTTCCAATTTGATACTAGCCACTATTTTTCTAAATATTATATGTAACTCAATGTCAATTTATAGTGCCGGGTTTTAAGTACTATACGTATAGATAAAGTAACCAAGAAGTTAGCATAGATGGCGTAGTGGTTAAAATATCGACCTACTGTGCCAGTGTCTTGGCTTTGTTTTCCACCATATGTGCGATACATAAATTCTTGTTTTGAGTTTGACTCCATTAACTAAATGGTTGTAAAGTCCTCAACAATACAAGGATTATTTACTTAGTAGCAAGGTGCTGTTTGCCCATATAGTAATTGACTTAAAATATCTAATCCTCTTAAAATATCTCCAGTTGGAATCGTAGAAATAGGATCACTACTATCAAATAGAAAATAGGTAGTGGGACTGTTCTTTGAATGTTAAAAGGTTTACCGAGAAGCCTAAGTCTAATAGTAGATGTTGATAGATTGATGGATGTTGCTTTCTTTCAGTCTAAGTATTGTGCTACAATATTAGTTTAAGGTAAAAAGAAATATAGCAGTAGTTGATGAAATATAATAGCAATATAAAATTCCGTGTGACTCATGAATTTTAATATACCTTTGGTTACCGGTATAAAATGAACTGTCGCTCCAATAGGTTACCATTATTCATGTGACTTATTGTTATTAGTGAAATGCCAGTTCATTTCCGTTCGCCAATATTCCCACACGGGAATGATAGCCAGCGGAAATAACATTCGAGAGTAATACTAAATATAAATGAACCTAATTAGGTGAAATTGTATTTTAGATTGATAGAAACATTAATTTAATAAGCAAATACTCAAAAAAGTAGGTTAAAATAATCCTAATAAATTGAAGTATTAATTGCTGGTATGAGTTAATAATTGATCGTATAAAATTTCTCTGCGACATTAAAATTAAAAACATCTGGTTGACCGAGCTTTGCTCGGTATATTTTTGTTGTATTTTTGCCGAATTTATTTAGATATATATTAATAAAAAATAAAAATGAAGTAATGAAAAAAATATCAAAAATTACAAAAACATAATAATAATAACACCGAGAGTCGATCACACGCTGTTTGAATGCCAAAACAAAATAAAAAGAAAACTGGACATCTTCCTAACTGAGCTATTGTCACTCTTGACAATAATGACGAAATTCGAATTCCTATTCAGAGAATGTCAATAACATTTTATGTCATTGTATTGATTAGCTAAAAACACCGACAAAATAACATTTTCTATAAATAAAACCTAGCTAGATCGATTTTTTGGCCCCGAAACCTAGTATGCCAAATTTAATCAAAATCGTTGGAGCCGTTTCCGATATCCTGAATATAATACAAGAAATACTCGTTTAAAGATATAAGATATGTGTAAATTGCTTTTTTATTTATTTATTTTGTACAACATGGAAGACTTACAGCTAGTTATATCATAATAGGCTAATGTTAATAACTTTGTTAGGTAATTACAAGTCTTCACTTATAGTTATTGTATAATTGAATGAGAGCATTTTGACTATACTCAATATACATAAAATAAATTATTATTATAACACAATAAGCTGCTTATGATTATAAGTTAATTTTATAATAATTCCTGGTATGTTCTTACAAAATACAAAATATAAATCTTTTCATCAACCATGGGCACACTTAAAATACCGTAAAGCATGACGAGTTGTCTTGGGCGGAGTACCTGCGCCGGATACCGCCCTAGCCGAGGCTGCGGGTAACTGGACCGGGGAATAGTTCACCACCCGCAGAGAGGTTGACCGCATGAGGGCGACCGACGTCCCTGGATGGGCGTTCGGAAGGGAGAGTATCCCAAAGGGTATCCCGCCGGGCTGGCAACTGACAACAAGGAACTCGGTACCGGTGGTCGGCCCAATGGCGAAGGGGAGGTAAAACGATGGGTTATGGTACGGTAAAATGGTGTGTTATTATTACCTATAAATAACAATTATCATATCTGCTCACTGCGGGGTTCGAGCCTCCTTCACTGTGGTAGGGAAATTGACCTACTCGCATGAAAACACACCTCACATGTAATACATATTATATTAAATTGTACTAAACATAGTGCGATTGCCAAGTCAACCTATTTATTTAAAACATAAAAGATCTTTAATATTGATATAGTCACTATAAGAAGTTGTTAGGTTAGCTATTTACGTAATAACTTAAGAAGAAAGGTCCCTTAAGTAGTGACTGAATGAGTTAACCGACTTGGTATAACATGGATCTCACAAATTTTTATGGTAGAACAACTCAGTTGCGAGGCTTGACTTTTTTTTACAAGTCTTGTTTTTGATGGTATCTTATTTCTTTTTGTAGATAGACCTACTTATTTGCCTTTCCGGTACCTTCTACTTCTGGAATACCAACAAAGGATTTTCTTAGAGCACACTCTCTGAAAAATGAGACATCTCTCCTTTCCGTTTGAGTCTATTCTACCTAAACTAAGCGAAGAGATGTGGTAGTAAAGAAATTTGATTGATTTTTCGAAACACATCTCCTCTAGTCTCCTCCCGCTTTGATGGCAATCGAGCCTTTCTTTCAGATAAATTTGAGGCAATTTAGTTTGCTTAATACTTTGGGAGATTTTGGTACAATTTCATAAGACACGTCCCACTCTTGCTTTTCCATTAAGTTGATTCACCATTTTACAAGTTATCTTTAAAAATAATTATATCTAGGTATCTGTTTACACCTATTATGCCAATCATCATTCAGCCTATCGCCGTCCACTGTAGAACATAGACCCCCTCATGCTTCACCATAAAGTGCCGTACTGTGGCACCTGCATCCAACGACGCTCAAGGGTAACAGAGTTACCATGACTAGAGTTAATTTTTCTTCGCCTTATGAGGAATAATGACGTAGTCGCCACGTTTGGTAGGCGGGTTGGTTTCGCAGTGAGATATCACACATTTCCCCGTCGAGAGCTGCTGCCCACTCTCCTTCCTGTTGAATCTTTTTTTAAATGACAACGCCTTGCACTAAGGGAATAATAATCCTTATTTTGTGGGGGACTTTACAAACATATAATTCAACATCTCATCATTATCGCAGCCCTCATATGTCCCACTGTTGGGCTCGGGCTTCCTCCACAATGGGAGGGAATTTAACCCACTATACCATGCTGGTCAGACATGTTGCTATAGGGTTTCATTTCGAGTTTTTCTTCTCTTGCATAGATGGTATGTGCATATTATATCCCATAGTCGTCTTATACGATATCCACGGGTAAGATAGAGAGTGGTGAATTGTATTCTTAATTCGTCACCACACGGAAAGAACATATAATTAACCGACACAAATTACATTCAGACTCAGAACAACAATTTGTGGATCGTACAAGCTGTTGTCTTGTATGGGATTCGAACCCGCGATACTAGCATGGTACGTTGATATCTTAACCACTACGTCATCTGCGCAGTCTTAAGCCAGTTGTTACGATGCCCATTAAGAAACAATGATGGCGACAAATGTATTCTTATTTTTTACAAAGTTACATTTCATTAACTGCAAATGTAACTTTGTAATCCTATATATTTATATGAGTTTACAAAATTATTTATGCAGATAGTGTATCTCGGCAACTGGATGAAAATTATAATGTTTCATAATTTTTCTTTCATTTATACACTAAACACTAACTGTATTCTAAATTTGAAGCTTCTATGTCTGCTAGAAGTGCCACTTTTGTATTGATGATCGGTCAGTCAGTCAGTGAGTGACAAAATTACGAAATTTTGACTGTTATAATTCTTAAACTATTGGTTCAAATTGAATAAAATTTGAAATACACAATGTGTATACAATGCCTGCTAGGTTACTAAAAATTCAGGTTTCTAGCTTTATTAACAACGAAGTTATAGGGGGTCGAAAATGGCCTGAATGGCTTCGAGAAAAGTATGTTACGGCAGTGTTGCGTTTTGCCCGACTTTTTTTTTTTGCTCGACTTGGCGGGGGCACTGCCGTGCCCCCAGATATATATATATATATATATATATATATAGTAGTAAGTGTTGATATGAAGGTATGTTTCAATTGCTTTTATTATTATGAACATAACGAACGATTGTCTTGACATGACTAAAGTGTCTTCTTATTTATCAAACCCAAGGCACTATAATTATTAAACTTATACTTTATATCTCTTTAAACCGGAATATAAATTTATGTAATTATTTAATAGGTATAGAATAGATTTAGTTCTCGCCAATTCAGACTAAATCCATCATTGTTGCCTGTCTTGCGACATTCTCGGTTATAGAAGACGAAGAAGTTTTGTTAACGTATAAATAATATAAGTTGAACTATTCAATGAAAATTAAAACGTGAACGAATGAATTCTTAATTGACGGCGCGATATGATCAAATGGAACAAAAAATTTGCTATGAATATTTTGTCAATTATTTATTCATTCGTGGGGCGTAAATATTGTTATAGTGTTTTCATGGTACCTTATAACGGTTCATGACTTATGGTGGCAGTTTAAAATATTACTAACTTTAACCAGAAAAATCGAATTAAGGGCATAGTGCTCTTAATCCGGTTTTTCTAAACCTGGAAAATTTTGATAAAGCACCATGTGATAAACGATTATGAATTCAAGGAGTGTTAGGACATAAATAAGATTGTGATGGCGACCTTTACAGCTGGTTTTTAGATTTATGTCTAAACAAATACGGATTTATGTATATGGTCGCCACTACACCTAGTAGCCTGCTTATGCGAGTGGCAACTTGAACGTGCTAATTTTTCGAACTATGTCTGCTACACCCATTCTTCCATGTCCGTCTTTCTTCGTTGCCGTATTTTGGATTCTATCTCGCAGGGAAATCTGAGCATAGCCCTCTCATAGCACGCTGGACGACTTTGAGCATAGTTATGAGCCCTACATTTCAGCGCCATAAGTTATCATTGGAAACATACACTGATTATTGATCTCCGATTTCAGAATCCGAAGTATATTGGCTGAGAAAAACTCCTTAAGCTCCCGAATGCTACCCAGACGAGTTGGATTCGTTGCCTGAACATTTCAGTACTTAAAAATAGCGACAGTCCATTTGACACAACTGAAGGGAATGCAGGACCAGCAACTTGCGACGGAATTGAAGTTTCTCATAGTCCATAAATGCTATTCACTTGATCTTCTGGATATCTGCCAAAGCGATTGGATATAGTCTATGGTACTATAGCCTTTTCGGAAACCAGCTTATTCAGGCGTCTGGTCAGTACCTAATTGAACTTGTATGTGAATCAATTTGTTATGATTCTTGTAAACAACTTGTGGACGTGGCTCAAAAGTAAGATGGGTCTGTATTTCCTTAGGGGCATTTGATCGCCCTTCTTTAAAAGCAGCACTACCGCACTTCAGGTCCACGACTCTGGGGGGCGGGGCCGGAACACCTCCACGTGGTGCTCTCTGGAAACGTCCATTTGGACGGCCAAGATTTCGGCAGGAGGGGGTCTCCGCGTGCGGCTCTGATGGCAGAGCGCACGGCGGATCTGACCCGGGGCCAATGGGGCGGATGTGCCACATGGCACTCCGTCGCCAGAGACGATGGCGTCACAGCTTGGGGGCGTGACGGGTCGGTCGCTCGCGAGCGGCCAGACCTGGAAGGCCCAAACCGTAACCCTGAGTGTGACTGCGGCTGAAGCTCAGGGCCGGGGGTCTTCAGACCGCGGGGAAGAAAACCCCTATAAAAAATTACCCCTAATCCTAAGTTTGGCCACTCGGCGAGGGGATGAATGGTTGGTGGGTTAAAAAGCGTGCGAGCGTCCAGCCATTAGAGTGGTAGTCAAGGTAAGACTTAAAAATGTTCCAAGAATGGCAGAGGTTAAAAGATACGTACCTACTCCAGAGGGTTCCGGTCACGCCGGGGAATCCCTCACTGTGCGGGTGTCTGAGCGCGAGATGCGCACAAACACCAGCACGGTCAGTCTCCGATCGTATGGGAGGGAGACAATCGCTGCTGAAGTTGCCGAGAGCCTGGCAAAACACCCAGAGGCTCCAAAGGTGAGGAAGAAGAGGAAGAGGAGGAAGCTGCTCGCCACCACCGTACACTCTAACAGGGTGCGTGCGCGAAAGGAGGCGGCACGGCAGGCGCAACTAGGTGCCGCCGCGGCTGCGAGCGACGAGGGCGGTGTGGCCGCAGCCACCGCAGAGCCGTCGCAGAACAGGGACGCTGGTGCTGCACGGCTGTCAAGCAGCTCAGAGAGCGACGAGGGCGGACCAGCCGCAGGACCGTCGTGGGACGAGGGCGGGCAAGCCGCAGGGCCGTCCCCAAAGAGAGGAGGAGGTGATAGCTCGACGGGGCTGTCGAGCGACGTGGGCGGCACCGCCGCAGAGCCATTGCAGGACGAGGGCGGCGGTGCTGCAGGGCCGTCCAAACCAATGCGCCGGAGAAGCAGCTCGACGGGGCTATCCGATGGATCCGGGAGCGACGTGGTGTACGCGCTGTCGACTGATGAGGGCGGCAGTGCCGCAGGGCCATCTGTGTCGGAGATGTCGGCGGACGAGGGTGGCAGGGCCACATAGCCGTCCGGCGAGGTAGGGCCGTCTGGGATGCTGGTAGGTGGTGCCTCTGGGACGGTGGATAAGGATAGGGAGGTAGTGGTTAGGGGGGCCGCCGGGGCTTCGACGGCGACCCCATGCGTTAGGAGGGAGTGGGTGGAGGCCGCCCCCTGCAAAAGGGTGGCAGCTCGATCTCCGACTCGGAGGGGAATTCCATCATGCCTCCTCCCAAGGTCCCGACCATGCGCCGTGGGCGTAGGGGTCGCGGACCAGCGGTGGCGGCGAGGCCGGGGACCCCGGGTCCAGCCGGCCAGAGCGGGGAGGTTGCGGACCTGCAGGCCGCGAATGCCCGCCTCAGTAAGGAGGTTTCCGGCCTGCGGGAGCGCAACCGGAAGCTCGAGTCGGAGTTGTCGGCGGTGCGAAAGGAGAACCGCGGGTTGGCCAAAGACGTGGCTGACCTGCGGTCTCAATTCGCACTTTTAGTGCCAGCCGCACCGCCGACGCCGGCCTCGCCGCCGAAACGGGCCGCGCCGGAGAGGGCGGGCTCGTCGACTGCGCCCGTGGCGCCGCCTGCGCCAGTGGTGCCTGCGCCGGCCGTGGGCACCGCCAAGAAGCGCGGCGGACCCCAAAAGGCGACAGAGCCGTTGCCCGCGGTGCACGGCATACCGGAGGGAGCGATGCGCGTCATCTTCGCCAGGCTGGAGCTGATGATGGATGCGCGCATCAAGGCCGTGGCAGATCGTTTTCCGCCTGAGCGACCCCTCCGGCCGCCGCTCGCCGCGGACAAGGCGAGGCGGCCGCAAGCGTCGGCTCCCACCCCGCTGCCCTGTCAGGGTGGCCGCGTGGTGAGCTACGCTGCGGCCGCCGCTGGGCCCAAGGGGGCCAAGAAGGCCGGCAAGGTGCCAGCTCCCGCCAAGGCCAGGCCGCTGCCGGCGCCAGCGGCTGCACCGCAGGCGCCGGCCAGCGCACCCGCGACCACTCCTGCTGCGCTCAGCTCTGCTGCCAGGCTCGAACAGGGCTGGCAGGTGGCTGAGTGGAGCAGGAAGGCACGCGGCTAGAAGCGGAGAGCGGCGGCCAAAAGTGCTGCCGTGGAAGCCGCGCCCCAGGCGGGAGCCGGCAGAAAGGGGAAAAGGTCGCGCAGGGGCCTCAAGTCGCCGAAGACGGCCGCGGTGGTCATCACCGTGCTGCCTGAGGCGGATGAGAGGGGCCTCAACTATGAGGCCGTCCTAAAACGCGCCCGGCGGGAGCTGGACGTCTCCGACATCGGAGGTGTCGAGGCTAGGACCCGCAAGGCCCGGACAGGGGCTCGAATTCTCGAGTTCCCTGGGGCCGAGGGCGCGAAGACGGCCGATAGTGTGGCTTCGAAGCTGCGGGGGCTGTTCGGGCCAGAGGATGGTGTCCGAATCGCCAGGCCTGTCAAGTGCGCAGAGATGCGCCTGACAGGCTTGGACGATTCCGTGACGATGGAGGACGTCCGGGAGGCCATTATGGCGCGTACCGGATGTTCCTCGGACGCCGTCCGGATTGGAACCATCCGCCCTGGTCCGGGCGGCGTCGGTGCTGTCTGGGTGCAGTGCCCAGTGGAGTCGGTCAAGCAATTGGCCGACTCAGGCAGGCTCCTCGTGGGCTGGAGTTTAGCGCGGGTAACTGTGCTGGAGGCCCGGCCCGCGAGGTGTTACAAATGCATGGCGGTCGGGCATACCCGACCGACATGCAAAAACTGCTTTGACTGCAGCGGGCTATGTTTCCGTTGCGGTCAAACTGGACATCAGGCGGCATCGTGCTCTGCGGTGCCCCACTGCCCCGCGTGTGCGGCAGGCAATAGGCCTGCCAAACACCGCATGGGCTCTGGGGACTGCAGACCCCCGGCATCGGCCCCAAAGGGGCGGGGCAGCCCATCGACCGGGCCAGTCCCCGCTCCGAGCGCGACTCGATCGCCCGTTAGCGCGGAGGAGGTGACGATGGATACGGACCGTTAATGGACCCCGTATCCATCCGTCTCCTCCAAGCCAATCTCAACCACTCCGCCGGTGCGCAGGACGTTTTCCTGCAAGCCATGGCGGAGTGGTTGATAGGAGTAGCCGTAGCCGCGGAGCCGTACGCGGTGTCCGACCGGCCAAATTGGCTGGGCAGCACCGATGGTACCGTGGCAATCGTCGCCTCCACGTCGTGGCTTTCGTCGTCTCTGATCCTTAGGGACAGGGGCTTCGGATACGTCGCGGCGGACTGGGGAGAGATTACGCTCCTTGGAGTATATCTCTCCCCTGCCTGGAGAGCGGCTGATTTCGGGGTCTCCCTTACCATCTTGGGAGCCTCGTTACGGCGATTGGCACCGCGCCAGGTGTTCGTACTGGGGGACTTCAACGCCAAGTCCGTGGCGTAGGGGTCCTCCTATACGGACGACCGAGGACGGGCGGTCGAGGACTGGGCGGCGGCACTGGGCCTCTGTTTGCTGAACAGAGGCTCGGTGCATACGTGCGTGCGACATCAGGGCGGGTTGATAGTGGACCTTTCGTTCGCTAGCTCTGATGTCGCCGCACGCATGGGGAGCTGGTGCGTCGAGGAGGAGGTTGAGACCTTGTCGGACCACCGGTATATCCGGATGGAGGTCTCCCTGACAATCCCGCCCGGCAGGGGTCACGGGGTGGTTGGGCGTCCTGCGTTCCCGCGATGGGCTGTGGGTCGCTTAGACCGGGACCTGCTGGTGGAGGCAGCCATCGTTCACTCGTGGCTGTCCTCTGCCAACCAGTTGGACGGGGTGGACGCCGAGGCTGGCCGCATCCCCAGTGCGTTGACGCAGATCTGCGATGCGGCCATGCCCCGGG
This sequence comes from Lymantria dispar, assembly GCA_032191425.1. Classification (NCBI taxonomy): domain Eukaryota; kingdom Metazoa; phylum Arthropoda; class Insecta; order Lepidoptera; family Erebidae; genus Lymantria; species Lymantria dispar. The sequence goes on from CM063451.1 coordinate 13,995,839, forward strand.
TAAGGCGTCTGCCCCCGAGGAGGGCTGTCCACTGGTGGTCCCGGGAGCTGGCGGATCTCCGGGCCGCGTGTATTCGCGCCCTGAGGGCCTACACCCGCAGCCGGTGGCGCCATCGCAGCGCGGAACTAGAGGGCCAGCTTTACGAGGGCTACCGCAATGCGCGGTCGGCCTTCAGGCTGGCCGTCCGTTCCGCCAAGGATGCCAGTCGGCGGGAGATGCTGGAAAGTCTCGACCGTGACCCCTGGGGTCGCCCCTATGGCGCGGCGCTGAGTAAGCTCCGCGCACGGGGCCCGCCCCTCACCGAGACTCTCCAGCCCAGCTTCCTCACCCGGGTCGTCGAGGACCTGTTCCCACGACGGGCGGAACACACGCCCCCGGTCATGGCGCCGCCAGACAATGACCGGGAGGGCGATGGTGGCAGTGTTCCGCCCATCACGGAACCGGAGATGGGGGCGGCGGTGACGCGCATGCGCAGAAAATCCACCGCCCCCGGGCCCGACGGTATTATAAACCGTGTGCTGGCCCTGGTCCTCGACCATCTGGGTCCCCGCCTCAGGGAGCTGTTCGACGCGTGTTTAGCGTCCGGGCGGTTCCCTGGGTGCTGGAAGGAGGGGAGGCTGGTTCTTCTGCCGAAGCCGGGACGGCTTCCGGAGTCGCCATCGGCCTACAGGCCTATCGTGCTGCTCGATGATATGGGCAAGCTACTGGAGAGGGTGGTAGCTGCCCGCATCGAGCGGCACCTCGTCGGTACGGGGCCCGATCTGTCGGACGCCCAGTTTGGGTTTAGGAGGGGTCGTTCGACGATCGAGGCCCTGTTGCGCCTGAGGGCCGTGGCGACTGAGGCCGTCACCGGCGGGGGAGTGCTGTTGGTGATGTCCTTAGACATCGCCAACGCATTCAATAGTCTGCCATTCAGCTGTGTCAGGGAGGCGCTCCGTTACCACGGAGTGCCAGCTTACCTGAGGCGGCTGGTGGCAGACTCTTTGGAGGGGCGCAGCGTCCTCTACGCCAACCGAGTAGGGGACGTTGTGCGAACGCCCATGATGTGCGGTGTTGCACAGGGGTCGGTCCTCGGACCCACCCTGTGAAACATCGGCTACGACTGGGCGTTGCGGGGGAGCCTCCCACCCTGGCTGGGCGTGTTGTGTTACGCCGATGACACACTCGTCACAGCCCGCGGTGGGACGCTAGAAGAGGCGGTAAGCCTGGTGACCTCAGGCACCGAAGAGGTCGTCAGGTGGATCGAGGCGCTGGGGTTGAGGGTGGCCCTGGACAAGATGGAGGCCCTCTTGTTCCATGGGCCCCGTATGGACCCTCCCATCGGCGTCTCGATCACCGTCAATTCGGTTGGGATCAGCATCCAGGCCCATATAAAGTACTTGGGCCTGGTGCTCGACGGGCGATGGTGGTTTCGGGAGCATTTCCGCAGGCTCGTCCCGCGGCTCGTCGGCGTGGCGTCCGCCCTACAATGGCTGATGCCGAATGTGGGCGGACCGAGCGCGGCATGTCGACAGCTGTACGCGGGGGTCACCCGGTCGATGGCCCTCTACGGCGCACCGGTGTGGGCGGGATCCATGACCGTCCGACTTAGGGCCCTTCTGTGGCGACCACAGAGGGTCATGGCGGTCAGGAACATCCGCGGGTACCGCACGGTGGCGACGGAGGCGGCGTGCCTGTTGGCCGGGATTCCCCCGTGGGACCTGGAGGCGGAAATGCTCGCCGACTTGTATCGGCGGGTGTCGGGGGTGCGCGGGGGGGGCGGTGTTGTTTCCCTGAGGGATCTCACCGCCTGGCGCGTCGACGCCCACCGAGACGTCACCGCCCGTTGGGCAGATCGGCTGGAGAGGCCTCGATACGGTGTTTGAACTGTGGAGGCCTTCCGGCCGGTGCTGATGCAGTGGTTGGAAAGGCGGCACGGGGTGCTCTCCTTCCGACTCGTACAGGTCTTGACGGGGCATGGATGCTTCGGCAAGTACCTGTACAGGGTCGCAAGGAGGGAGAGAACTCCGTCCTGCCACCACTGCGATTGCGACGAGGACACGGCGCAGCATACGCTCGAGGTCTGTGCCGCTTGGGCAGAACCGCGTCGTGAACTCGTCGCAATCATCGGTGCCGACCTGACGCTGCCGACCATCGCTAGGGAGATGCTCGGCAGTATTAGGAATTGGGACGCAGTCGCAGCCTTCTGCGAGGCAGTTATCTCGCAGAAGGAGGCGGCGGGTCGCGAGCGCGAGGAGCACAGCCTCGATGATGCGATCCGCCGCCGGCGACTGGGGCGGCGCAGGCGGGATTACCTGCGTGCCATGCCGCCCTAGCCGCGGCCGCGGGTGACGTGACCGGGGATTAGTCCGTCACCCGCCGAGAGGCCGACCGCGTGAGGAAAGACCGACGTCCTCCCCGAGGGGGGGACGTCGGTCGATGGGAGGGTGCCCCGGGTAGGGGGTATTCCGTCGGGCCGACCACTGATAACAAGTAACCCTGCTCCAGTGGTTGGCCCAACGACGAAGGCGACGTGGTGTACGGGTGGGTTGCGGGTGTTGCGTGCTTAAGCCCCTCTGTCGCCCCGGACGGAGTGGTGCGGAGGCGCGCCGACCGCAGCCCACCCCAAAAAAAAAAAAAAAAGGTCCACGACTCTGGAACATCACCCCCTAGGAAAACAGAATCAACACAACAACACATTTGGATCTCGGGTCTTAGATCAAGCCGATAATTGGGTTCAGGGTTCTTCGCAGTTGTCATTAGTTTCCCAGAATATGCTAATATTAATCGTATTAATGAGTGTGACAATGTCGTAGTGGGTTTACGCGGATACCGCATGGTGGCGATGGAGGCAGCATGCCTGTTGGCCGGGGCTCCCCATGGAACCTGGAGGCGGAGATGCTCGTTGAACTGTACCGGCGGGCGTCAGAGGCGCCATAAAAGACGATGAAGAGCTTGACATAGACCCGGGCCAAGTCTATCCGATGTCGTTGTGTCAACAATTACATTCCCAAGAAGGGTTGACGTTAGGCAAATAATCGATCAACAACTATTGCCAAATCTTCTTGTAATATGTACAATGAAGGAAGACTACATATTGTGTCGACCCCAAGTAATTGAGATAAGAGCAGGGTGATTATGATTTAATATTATCTAATTTAGCGCGAAGATGCCTGACATCTTAATAATGCAAAGGTTATATGTAACGTATTTCGAGTCTCTCTGACTACACTCATGGGAAGTGTTGAATACAAAGTATGATAAATTATGTGAGTATATTTAATAACCACTTTGTTACATTAACTGGTGTTATTATAACTTCAGTTATAAATTTACTCCATGTTTTGCCATTTAACTTTTGAAGTTTCATCTAATTGATAGCGTATCTATTGCTGTTTACAAGAGAAATACCAGTCGCAAGCTGCTACTGAATATTTGGAATATAAAAACTTAATTGTCTGACATAAATTTGGAACCTTGGCATCAAAAGAAACATGATTAAAGTCAGAGTTAAAAATAAATGTGTATGTGCTTATGTTGGCATGTAAGAAGTTATACTTTTTGGCATAACAAGATAAAAATATTTCATAAAATTTTATCCTTCGTGTTATATCACATTTGTGGTAAAACTAATAGGTAATAGGAAAAACAAAGGTATTTAATACATTGAAAGTTTTATTATAACGCATTATCTAGTTGATATTTGTGACATCGTGCGCACGCATAGTAAAAAATGTTGACTGCCTAACTTCAGTCTGTCGGGTTTTCGTGAGTGGGTGAGTGGGGAAATATAACTTCAAAATAATTAGCACATGTGTATGGCCATGTGCTAATGCTGTATCATCATCATTATTATCCTACTTTTATCGCTATTACTTAGGTTCGACTTTATTTAACTTTTCTTTCATAGCATATATTGCAAAGGTCACTAACAAAAGTTTTATAACCGACCGTCTGCTTGGCGTTCAAACCTTTTTGTGAATGTAATTGTTAAGTAAACGACATCTGATAGAGTTGGTCTGGTCTATGTAAATGTGATGACGTGGTTCCCGTGTGGTGACGGAGAAAGAATACAATTCACTACTACCTATCTCGCCCGTGGATGTCGTAAAAGACGACTATGGGATATAATATGCACATAACATCTGCGCAAGAGAATGATAACTCGAAATTAAACCCTACACCAACATGTCTGACCAGCATGGTATAGTAGGTCAAATTCCCTCTCATTGTGGAGGAGGTACGAGCCCAGCAGTGGGATGCATGTGAACTGCGATAGCGATGATGATGTTGAAAGCTCTTGGTTATCTTCTACAAGACCCACAAGCAATGTAAGGGTGGTAGTATCCATAACCACTACCACACAGCACAGAAAAGCAAAAGGCTGCATACCTGAAATTATAAATTGTCTACATTGATCACTAATTAATAGTGATCGATGATTGTCTATTAAAATACCTATGTATGGATCACCATAACAATCGTCAACACAGATTTTATTTCTGTGAATAAATAGCATAAGAATTGATTAGGAGATAATATTATTGTAAGAAAAGGACTACGTCAAACTGATTGGTCAGTGTTGATGGTGATTAGCGTAAGTTAATTGCTTTCATCTAGAGGAGGCTCGTGACTACCTAGGCTGAGGCGAGAAGTAGAATATGAGTTTGAAAACAATTTAAAAATTAGTTTTATATTAATGCAATGTGCAATGTGAAAAATTAAAACTCCGTAACTTATCCCATTTTGTTCTTAATTAATATTTGTTCAAGTAGGAATAGTCTATCTGTTTTGGATTCATACTGTCACAATGGAGGGGAAATCAATCTATGCATCATTTGAGTTAATCTTTCAAACAAAGCAAGAGAAGTCACTCTTGTGATGGTACTAGAGATTGCAACCCGGTATGTTTCTCAACCCGGCCGGGCCCGGTTGCATTTGTCGCCAACCCAGCCGGGTTCGCCGGGCCCGGCCGGGTTGTAATAGCGATAAAACCTTTAAAGCATTTATGAAAATTTTCTATATACGAATGGAAAAAGACAATGATTCAAGGTTAGTATTTATTTTAAACTGACTTTTGAACAGTTATCACAATAATCAGTCTCACTCAAGTCGCAAAATCACACTTAATACATAATTGATTACTTTTACTTATGGACAGAAAAGTAACATTAGTATTAGTAATTATTCATTTTTATAAGTTTAAACAAGCAGGTCTTTCTCTTTACTCCTTATAGTGTCTATTTGAAAACATAGTATTAAAATAAGATACTAATAACGCAGCTTAACGTATTAAACGTGTCATAACAACTCAGATTAAATAGATAGATAAAATATGGTAGCTTTGGCTTAAGAATGCGAAGCTTAAGAATGGCCGAGCCCGGTAGGTGCCTAAAAGGGCACCGGGCCCGGTTTGAAATCTCTAGATGGTACTATTAGCTAACGGGAAGTATCTTAAATGACGACCAAGTCATCATCATCATCGTAGCCCACATACGTCCCACTGTTGGGTTCGGACTTCCTCCACAATGGGAGGGAATTTGACCTACTATACCACGCTGGACAGACATGTTGGTGTAGGGTTTAATTTCGAGTTATCATTCTCTTGCGCAGATGTTATGTGCATATTATATCCCTTAGTCGTCTTCTACGACATCCACGGGCAAGACAAGGAGTGGCGATTTGTATTCTTACTCCGTCACCACAAGGAACAATATATGCGTATAATAATATTATACGCTTGTAGACAATAGATATGAGTGACACTGCTACTGCGTTTCATACTGTGAGCAACAAATCCGGATGTGTAAAGAATTTCTCGGTAGGCCGCGACCAGACTGTGTTCCCTATGCTGCATGATTACTAATGAGACCTATAATTTTGTCATTTATATAGTTCTTTATTATGTATTCTCATTTCATATTCATTTGACTGTTGAAAATTGGCCAGCCATATCTTATGGGCCGCATGAAATAATTCTTCATTAGCCTATTCATGTTCCTTGTGTTTTATTTGGTATTGTTTCCCTTGACCGTTAACATAAGTTATAATAAATATAAAATATAAATTTTCGTATAGTGACGGAGTAAGAATACAACTAATTATCCTTGAATACAACTAATTATCTTGTGAGTACCGTATATAATATAACAACCGATAAAAAAAGAACATAATTCGAAATAATACCCTAATAGTTGGTATAGACCAACTCATCTAATCAGCGTGGTATAGTAGGTCAATTTCTCTCCCTTTGTGCAGACGATTTGAGCTCAGCGCAGTGACACATATATGATCTGTAGTGGTGATGATAACATAATAATTAAATACGCTCATAATTACGAAAATTAAAAGTTGCACGCCTTTAGAGTCAAATTCGAATTATCTGCAACGCATGAAATCCTGCAAAGTTACAAGCACACACTATTACGAAGTGTGTCGCTGACTTTTCAATTTCATTGAAATCATTTTTCCCTCGGGCTTCTATAAAAAAGGTTCTCTAAAACGTGTGAAATTCATGAGCTTGGGGAACGCATTAAGCCGTCAATCCTAGCTGTCATGAATATCTATGGTAAATAGTCGATATGGTAAATCAATGCATTCAAATATGCTGATATTTTGTTTTACTATGACTACTGTTCGATCTCCTCGGTATATTTATGTAGCTTTTATTTTTTTACTGCAAAGGTCGCCAATATATTATTGAATTTATTTAGATAAGTTATGTAACACTCCTATAAGTTCAAATAATGTTACTTAAAATATTACATTAAGATTTCCTAAGAAATCCTTTTAAATTCTAGTTATGTTCACGGCTTCATTCGCGTTACAGAATTTGATAAATTTATCACACGTGGATTATATATTTTTGGAGCAAACCTATGTATTATTAAGGACAATTCCACATTATAATCTTTTTTTTTTTAATCTATCTCTCTGAGATATTTTATTTCAATTTGATGTGTCTTTTTAGCGCTGTAGAGTAATAGATATCCACCCATTGAAGCGTTTGCAATTATTCTAGCAGTATGTTATTAGTCAGTACGAAATTAATATTCTCCTAACCAATTCTTACTCCTTTACAAAAGCCGCTGAAGAAGTTTGCTAACATAATTGAAACCGTATACAGCGTTAGTTAGTATGTACTATTTATACACCCCTCTTATAATTGATATAGGATGATTGTACCATAATTGGACGGATGAGTAGTTATCATCATCATCACAGCTTATATACATACCATTGCTAGGCTTAAGCCTCCTCTACACTGGGAGAGAGACAGTCCTACTATACCACTATACCACGCTGGTCAGACAAGTTGGTATAGGGTTTTATTTTAGGTTTAATTGATGGATGGATAGATGGACGATTTAAAAAAAAACATTTATTTTATATCAAACTTTTGTGAATACCTATCTAAGTTCATATTTTTTTATTAAAAAAAAAATAGTGGCTACAATATTATATTTAATGGTTCTAAACGCATGTTATTTTATACAATACTGACTACAATATTACATTCACGGAGCACAATTTTTATATCCTCTTAAAAATATTGCGTTATAATAGGGGTTTAAATATGAAATTGCCTTTTTAACGTAGTAGCCACTTGGCATTAAAATTAAAACTGCATGGTATCAGATATCGAAGTGAAACTCTTTTCAAACGAAAAATATAACATTCTAAATTTAAAAAATGTATGACATTTGATCGTTCAACGTTCAATTGTTTTTACATTCAGCTTTTGAAGTGAACATGGATACGGCGAAAATCAAAGTAATTTTCGAATACGTGTTCCAACGTGGGACTAACGCAGCAGAAACGACTCGTAATATCAATGCTGTGTTTGGAGAGGACACGACTAACCAACGCACCGTGCATTTTTGGTTTAACCGCTTTCGTTGTGGAAAATTGAAGAGAAGATGATGGTGGAAGCCGATCCGAGTAAAACAATCAAGGAAATTGCGGCATGGTTTGACGTTAGCATACACCCAATATTGACCAATTTGGACCAAATCAGTAAAATAAAAAAAAAAATTAAAAATGGATACCTCATGATTTGACTGATCTGCAGAGAGCAGCGCGCGTTGAAGCTTGCCTAATACGGTCAAACCGGTATAGAAATGAAAGGATTTTGGACTGATTTGTGACGTGTGATGAAAAGTGAATTCTTTATGATAATCGCAAGTGAACAACGCAATGACTGACCCCAGGTCAAACGCCACGTCAATGCCCTAAAGCGAAGCTTACCCATAGAAAGGTGATGGTAACTGTTTGGTGGTCACGTCATGGTGTAATTCACTACAGCTTCCTCAGATCTGGTCAAGCAATAAGCGCAGATGTCTACTGTGCAGAACTCCGAACAATGATGACGAAACTCGCAGTAAAACAGCCCCGACTTGTCAATCGATCTTCACCATTATTGCTTCATGATTACGCAAGACCTCATACTGCTCGAGAAACTGTTTTAACATTACAAGACCTGCAGTTAGAAACCATACGTCATCCTCCGTACTCGCCAGACCTCGCCTCAATCGACTACCATTTTTATCGCGACTTGGACAATTAGTTGAACGGAAAAAAATTCTTCCGAGGAAGCAGTACAAAATTCCTTCACTCAATTTGTGGAGTTCAGAACCCCAGAGTTCTATCGCAAAGATTTAAATGATCTTCTAATTAGATGGCAGAAATGTATAGATAACGAGAGTAAATAGTTTGATTAAAGAAATCTGTTTAAACTTGTAAAAATTAAAACCATTTTCTTTGTTCATAACAAAGAAAATGGTTTTAATTTATCTGTACGAAACAGCAGTTTCATAATTTAACCCCTAATATTACTTTTTTGAGTTATTTGAGTTATTTTATTATTGAGAACAAATTCATGTACTTTCATACTAAAGAAAAGATTAATACTGCTATATATAATTGTGAGCAATATTCTAATTTTAGATAAACAGAAAAAGTGTAAATTGAACCCAAATTTTAATTCATAAAACGGCTTGTATAATTTCGGTGTATGGCATTTTAGGTGGCAGCAGTCAAATGTGCTCATCGAGGTCTGTGTGTCTGTGATGATGCATAGCTCTAAAGAACCATAGTTATTGATGACTTGTAGCCAAATTATTTAATATTCTTAGAAGCGATTTTTTAGCTATTTGTCAGCCCATTAAAGTCCACTGTTGCAAATAAGCGCGGCTATTCACTTAGCCGGTCCTCAACTCTCAACTTCTACTGTAAGTAAATAGCTAAGATGTGGCTTCTAACCTTTTATATATTGTTACCCCTGTGATTTATTAGGAAAACTAATTCTATCTGGTATAAAGTTTTATTTCGAGTTTCCCTTCTCTAGCACAGATGTTAAATGCATATTACATTCCTTAGTCACCTTTTACGATACCCACGGAAATGGGGAGGTGAGCTGTATTCTTGTATGCTGAGAATGACGGATGCTAACGAATTTTAATTGCTTAACCTTCTCTTGGTATTATGGAAATAATAATTTGATTTTGCTGTTTTACTATTTTATTTTATATAACTCAGGAATAGTACAGCGCAGTGCCCCAGATAGAATAGTTCTGTGGAACACCTATTAAGTTCTCATTAACATGCAGTAGTGCTCACTTTACACGTTCTTTAACAATGCCTTACTAGAAAATTGCATGCCAAAATGAGCCGTTCACAGGTCTTGCCTCGCTTCATAATTATGAATTCATTTTTTTATTCACTTTAACGTTGTCGTAGTATTTGTAGCATAAATTGCGCAATACAGTTTTTATTTAACACAATTCTTATTAATTACTTGAAAAGTAGTACTTGACAGTAAGTTATACATAGCTTCTTTTAAGTTTATTACGAACAGTTGATAATGTGCAGACTACATGTAGGGAACCGCTAATTGGCATCTATGAAGCTAATCTATGTTTCGAGCTGGTTCATGTCAAAACAATCAAAGCTTACACTATGAAAAGACCTTATAACAACTGATTCAGGGATGAGAACTAGATCCTTAAGCTCAGTTTGTCATGTTTATGTCACTAGTTCAAGAACCAACTTCTTATATCTACCTGTGTAAATGACAGAGTTATATAGTTAATACCCTTTTAAAACTAATACTATGCTGGTCAGACTTGTCTTTATAGCATTTTTATTTTTCTACATAGATATTGTTTATTTTACACAAATAAAGGTACAAGGCGGATTAATGCTTTAGACATTCTCTACCAGTTGATCTAGGGTTGAGCAGAAATAATGCAAGCCAGGTACAATACAAAGTGCTTAACAATATCGCGTAATACAGTAGAATCCGGATATAGCGACCTTTAAGGGACCGGCGATACTATGTCGTACTAGCCGGATGACGTACAAAACGGTAGGATTATTTCTTAAGTACATAAGTACCTAACCTACGAATACATAATTATGTACACGCCAAACTCCTTGGCGAAGGTTACATTTGATTCACCACCTTCTAATCGGTGTAATATTGCACTTTTTCTTCAATTGTAAAACACTTTCGCTTCACAGAACTCATTTTGTCGAGCTTTGAGAACTTTTCATAACAAGTGACAAACACTAACTGTGATTTACGCGCGCCAATAAGGAAAGGTGAAGCGCGCGGGGCGGGATGAAGTTGGGGCACCGAAGTATTGGTGCGTAGGTTGTATAAACAAAACATTGCGCGTCGTTTTAACCGGACGTATTATCACAAAAAATGGTCGCTATAAGCAGTTTGTCGTTTAAATCGGAGTCGCACTAAACGGTTATATTTTCTCAGTACCTAACTATGAAACCTAACTTGAGTAAACATTATCGTCGTTAAAAACGGTTAGTCGTTATAAGCGAAGTCGTTATAAATGAATTCTACTGTATAACATTTATACAATATCATCATCATCGCAGTCCACATACGTCCCACTATTGGGCTCGGGCCTCCTCCACAATGGGAGGGAATTTGACCTACTAAACGATGCTGGTCAGGCATGTTGGTATAAGGTTTCATTGCGAGCTTTTCTTCTGTTGCACAAATCTTATGTGCATGCTATTATCCCTTAGTCGTCTTGTACGAAGTCCACGGGCAAGATATAGAAGATAGATAGTGAATTCTATTCTTACTCGGTCACCACACGGCAAATAGATGTTATATGCACATTTAATCCCTTAGTTTTTTTTGTACCTACCTACGGACAAGTGAAGTCTGGTGAATTGAAAAGAAAGAAGAAAACAGAAAAGAAATACGTTGAAGCAAATGTATTCCACGGGCATACAAACACACAGTCACTAAGTGTTATTAGGTGACAAGGAGCATCTTGCGAGGTCAAATAGTATATATAATATAATATACTTAATAAAAGGTGAAAGCGCATTGAGCATGATTTAATATCTGTCATAAATGAGCTCTCATAAAGAATACAATTCACCACCCCACTCTTTTGACCGTGGGTGTTGTGAAAGACGACTAAGGAATATAATATGCATATAACATCTATATAAGAGAAGCAAAATTAGAAATGAAATTCTTTATCAACATGTCTGACCAGCGTGATATAGTAGATCAAATTTCCTTTCATTGTGGAGGAGGCCCGAGCCCAACAGTGGGACGTATATGGGCTGCGACGATAACATCTACGTAAGAGAAGTAAAATTCGAAATGAAACCCTATACCAACATGTCTGGGGGTGCTACGCCAGAAACCTCCGCGTGGTGTACCCTGGGCACGAGCGACAATTCCTTGGAGTGCTCTCTGGAATTGTCGCTTGTGGCAAATATCTGGCCCGAGGGGGGGCCCATCTTGTGGGATGCCCCAAATTCGCTCCATGCCCTCTAATTGTAGAGGGTATTGGACGCGAAAATTCGACGGGCCCAGTCACTCATCCGTTTGAGGACTGGGCAGGCATTTGCCAACCGCGACAAATCGTAGACCTAATTCTTGCTTCGGGACATTTGTCTTGAGGCCTAGATTCAGGAGCGAGGGTCTTGGCTTAACCGCCTGGACCGCGAGGAAGAAAACCTCTATAAAACAATCACCCAGAATCCTAAGTTCTGGCGCGCGGCGAGAGGATGCATGGCTGATGGGTTGTTCAGTCGTTAGCGCGCCCCCAGCCAGGGTACCTGCGGACCCCCTGTGTTGGGATACAAATTTACGCTTGCCCGGGTATCGGGATCTCTGCCCGGGTCGACCGTTTATTTCTCCCATACTCGTGGGAACAAGATGGAAAACTCACAAAAAACAACACAACAACTAGAAAGGAGGGGTGAGACGCCCGATGACACTACCAGGAACGTGGATTCTATAAGTTCCCACATCACAGCCCTGCCAAGCTACCGAAAAACTGGCACAGAGGAAGGAGAGGCCTCGTCCGACTGCAGCTCAGCTGCTAGTTCGGTACTGGAGGCTCCAAAATCAGCCACGGGCCCGGCGAAAAAAGGGGCCCGTAAGAAGAAGAGCAATCGCAAAATCGCCCCTGAAACGGCACGCGCTAGACGGCGCGCTGCAAAGCTGCGACAGGAGGCGCAGAAGATACTGGAGGCTGCTGATGTTCCGCCCAGTAATGGTGGCGCCTCTGAGGTAGGCAGCTCCGCGGCCATGGAGACAGATGCGACCGCGGAGCAGTCGATGGACGAGGGCGGCAGTGCCGCAGGACCGTCCAACACGAAGGAGAGCCCGGCCGTTCGGGCCGCCGGGGGGCCTGCGGCATCAATCCTGACGGCGGCGATGGAGGAGGCCCTCCCCCCACAGGTGCGGAAGCGCCCTCTGCACAAGAGTGGCAGCTCCTCATCTGATTCGGAGGGGAGCGGAGACATCATGCCTCCTCCTAAGGTGGCGACCTCACGCAGAGGGCGCGGAGGGCGTGGGGCTGCGGTGGCGGCGAGAACTGGGGCTCCTCCCCCAGTAATACAGGAGCGAGAGGCTGAGGCTCGCAAGCGGGCCAACGAGGCGGCAGCCGCTAGAATGATGAGGGTGTTGAAGGACGTCCCTCCCACTGGCGTTGCGGCTTCCGAGCTCACTGCGACAAGCGCCGCCCCTAATGTGTCCATCCTGCAGGCCGAAAATGCCCGCCTTGGTGGCGAAGTTTCAGGCTTGCAGGAGGAGAACAAGGCCTTGGCGAAGGAACTGTCGGCGGTACAGAAGGCGAACCGCGAGTTGGCCAAGCAAATGGCTGACTTGCGGCGCCAGGTCGCGCAGCTGACGAAGACTGCGCTGCCGGCAAGCGCCGGCCCTGCCGCCGCCCCTGCCGTCTCCGCTGCGCCAACTCGCGCTGTGGCGAGCCCCAAGAGGGCCCAGCCGGCTGAAGCAGTTCCGCTGCCCGCAGTGGACGGCGTGTCGGACCTGACCATGCGCGCCATAGTGGAGGTGGTGGGCAAAATGATCGATGCGCGCATGGCGGCTCTGGAGGAGAGATTGCCTCTGCCTCCGGAGCCCTGTCTCCGGCCGCCGCTTGCTGTGGACAGGCCGAAGGTCGTAGCGTCAGCCCCTGCCGCGCTACCCTGCCAGGGCGAGCGCGTAGGGAGCTACGCTGCGGCCGTTACTGGGCCGAAGCCGAAGGGGCCCGCCGCCAAGAAGAAGGCGGCACCGGCTGCTGCTAATACCGGACCTAAGCCGCCGCTGGCAATTGCACCGTTGGCGGCGGCTAGCACAGCCGTGACCGCGACTGCTGCGCCGAGCGACCCTGCTGCGCCCGAAGAGGGCTGGCAGACGGCTGAGCGCAGCCGGAAAAATCGTGGTCAGAAAAGGAGAGCGGAAGCCAAATGCGCCGCCAAAGCCTCCGCTCCCAAAGCAGGAGCCGCAAATAAGAGGTCGCGCAGGAGGCTCCGGCCGCCAAAGTCAGCAGCGGTGGTGATCACCGTCCGGCCTGAGGCGGTCGAGAAAGGCCTCAACTATGAGGCCGTCTTACGTCGCGCCCGGCGGGAGCTTGACGTCTCCGATTTAGGAGGCGTTGAAGCCAGGACCCGCAAGGCCCGGACAGGGGCTCGGATTTTAGAGTTCCCTGGGGCCGAGGGCGCCAAGACGGCCGATAGCATGGCCGCGAAGCTGAGGGGTTTGTTTGCTGCGGAGGATGGCGTTAAGATCGCCAGACCCGTCAAGTGTGCGGAACTGCGTGTCACGGGTCTGGACGACTCCATGACGGTGGATGACATCCGGGAGGCCATCGTCTCGAAAACCGGATGTCCCGTGGACACCGTCCGAATTGGCGCTATCCGCCCTGGTCCGGGCGGCGTCGGTGCTGCCTGGGTGCAGTGCCCGGTGGAGTCGGCCAAGCAATTGGCCGGCTCAGGCAGGCTCCTCGTGGGCTGGAGCTCGGCGCGGGTGACCGTGCTGGAGTCCCGGCCTGCGAGGTGCTACAAGTGCATGGCGGTCGGACACACTCGGCCGACATGCACTAACTGCTTTGACTGCAGCGACCTTTGTTTCCGTTGCGGTCAACCCGGGCATAAGGCGGCATCGTGAGCCGCCACTCCCCACTGCCCCACGTGTGCGGCGGGCAATAGGCCCGCCAAGCACCGCATGGGGGGCAAGGAGTGCAAACCCTCGGCTTCGGCCCCAAAGGAGCGGAGCGACCCGACGACCCCGGCCGCTCCCGCCCCTAGCGCGACCCGATCGCCCGCCAGCGTGGAGGAGGTGATGGATACGGCCCACTAATGGCGACCGAATCCTACCACCTCCTGCAGGCCAACCTCAACCACGCCGCCGAGGCACAGGACGTTTTCCTGCAAGCCATGGCGGAGTGGTTGATCGGTGCAGCCGTAGCCGCGGAGCCGTACGTGGTGCCTGACCGGCCCAATTGGCTGGGCAGCAGTGACGGCTCTGTGGCAATCGTCGCCTCCACGTCGTGGCATTCCCCGCCTTTGTTGCTCAAGGACAGGGGCGATGGGTATGTCGCGGCAGAATGGGGAGAGGTTACGTTATTTAGTGTTTACTTCTCCCCTAACAGGAGCGCGACGGATTTCGGGCCTTCTTCACCATCCTCGGGGCCTCGATACGGCGACTGGCACCGCGCCAAGTCTTCGTTCTGGGGGACTACAACGCCAAGTCCACGGCGTGGGGGTCCCCCAGGACGAATGACCGTGGGCGGGCGGTCGAAGAGTGGGCGGTGGCACTGGGCCTCTGTTTGCTGAACAGGGGCTCGGTGCAAACGTGCGTGCGGCAGCAGGGCGGGTCGATAGTGGACTTGTCGTTCGCTAGCCCTAATGTCGCAGCACGTGTGAGGAGCTGGTGCGTCCAGGAGGAGGTTGAGACCCTATCCGACCACCGATACATCCGGATAGAGGTCTCCCGGACCCTCCTGCAGCTCGGCAGGGGTCACACGGCGGACGGAGCTCCCGCGTTTCCGCGGTGGGCTGTGGGTCGATTGGATCGGGACTTGTTGGCGGAGGCAGCCATCGTTCAGTCGTGGCTGTCCTCACCGCCCCAGGTGGACGGGGTGGATGCCGAGGCTGGCCGCATCCGCTGTGCGTTAACGCAGATCTGCGATGCGGCCATGCCCCGTGTGCGGCGTCTGTCCCCGAAGAGTGCGGTCCCCTGGTGGTCCCGAGAATTGGCGGACCTTCGGGCCGCGTGCATACGTGCCCGGAGGGCCTACACCCGCAGCCGAGCGCGTCACCGCGACGCTGAGCGGGAGGGCCAGCTATACGAGGCTTACCGCAGTGCGCGGTCTGCCTTCAGGCTGGCCGTCCGTACCGCCAAGGACGTTAGTCGGCGGGAGATGCTGGACAGTCTCGAGTGTGACCCCTGGGGTCGCCCCTACCTCGCGGCACTGAATAAGCTTCGCGGGCGGCCCCCCCCCCACACCGAGACTCTCCAGCCCAGCCTCCTCACCAGAGTTGTCGAGGACCTCTTTCCACGGCGGGCGGAGCATCATTGCTTCGCCGGACAGCGACCGGGAGACCGACGATGAAAGTGCTCCGTCCATCACGGAGCCGGAAATGGGGGCGGCGGTGGCGCGTATGCGAGTCAGATCCACCGCCCCCGGGCCCGACGGTATTCTGAACCGTGTGCTGGCCCTGGTCCTCGAGCACCTGGGACCACGCCTCAGGGGACTGTTCGACGCTTGTTTGACGTCCGGGCAGTTCCCTGGGTGCTGGAAAGAGGGAAGACTGGTTCTCCTGCCGAAGCCGGGACGGTCTCTCGAGTCGGCCTCGGCCTACAGGCCCATCGTGCTGCTCGATGATGCGGGCAAGCTGCTAGAGAGGGTGTTGGCTGCCCGCATCGAGCGGCACCTCATCGGGGTCGGGCCCGATTTGTCGGACGCCCAGTTTGGTTTTCGGAGAGGGCGTTCGACGATCGCGGCCCTGCTGCGCCTGAAGGCCGTGGTAGCGGAGGCCGTCACCGGCGGAGGAGTCCTGTTGGCGGTGTCCCTGGACATCGCCAACGCCTTCAACAGTCTGCCATTCAGCTGCATCAGGGAGGGGCTGAGATATCACGGGGTGCCCGTGTACCTCAGGCGGTTGGTGGCAGACTACTTGGAGGGGCGCAGCGTCCTCTACGTTGACCGAGTAGGGGACGTTGTGCGAACGCCCATGACGTGCGGTGTCCCGCAGGGGTCGGTTCTGGGTCCAACCCTGTGGAACATCGGCTACGACTGGGCGTTGAGAGGAAGCCTCCCACCCGGGCTGGGCATAATTTGCTACGCCGACGATACACTCGTCACAGCCCGAGGTGGGACGCTAGAGGAGGCGGCACGCCTGGCAACTCTCGGCACCGAGGAGATTGTCAGGCGGATCGAAGCGCTGGGGTTGAGGGTAGCCCTGGAAAAGACGGAGGCCCTTTTGTTCCATGACCTCCGTACCACCGGGCCTCCCGCCGGCGCTTCGATCACCGTGAAGTCGGTCACCATCAGCATCCAGGCCCACATGAAGTACTTGGGCCTGGTGCTCGACGGGCATTTTTGGTTCCGGGAGCATCTCCATCGACTTGTTCCCCGGCTTGTCGGCGCGGCGTCTGCCCTCTCGCGGCTGATGCCGAATGTGGGCGGACCCAGCGCTACGTGCCGACAGCTGTACACGGGGGTGATCCGGTCGATGGCCCTGTATGGCGCACCGGTGTGGGCGGGGTCCCTGACCGTCCGTCTTAGGGCCCTCCTGTGGCGACCACAGTGGGTCATGGCGGTCATGGCCATACGCGGTTACCGCACGGTGTCGACGGAGGCAGCGTGCCTCCTGGCCGGAACTCCCCCGTGGGACCCGGAGGCGGAGATGCTCACCGACATTTATCGGCAGGTGTCGGAGACGCGCGCCCGCGGCGGCATGGTTTCCCTGCAGGAGATCACCGCCTGGCGGGTCGACGCCCGCCGAGGAGTCATTGCCCGTTGGGCACCGCGGACGACGAAGTTCGTACCATGTGCTGTCCGCCCTAGTTATACAGGGAGAAGGACACAGGGCAAAGGATGAAGAAAGTTAAATAACTTGTAGAGATTCAAGAAGCATGTGCATACTTACGCAAAGAGCATGGTGTGCACATGTATCTCGATGATTCGGCCTGTATGACCAAGATGTCGAAAAGGCCATGGGTGGTTGGAGGGATTTGCCCGTTGGGCAGTCCGGCTGGAGAGTCCTCGGTACGGTGTCAGGACCGTCGAGGCCTTCCGGCCGGTGCTGATGGAGTGGCTGGAGCGGACGCACGGGGTGCTTTCCTTCCGACTGGTGCAGGTGCTGACGGAGCACGGTTGCTTCGGGAAGTACCTGCACAAGATTGTCAGGAGGGAGAGCACACCGTCCTGCCACCACTGCAGTTGCGACGAGGACACGGCGCAGCACACGCTCGAGGAGTGTGCTGCATGGGAGGGGGATCGCCGTGAACTCGTCGCAATTATCGGTGCCGACCTGGCGTTGCCGACCATCGCCAGGGAGATGCTCGTCAGCGTCAGGAACTGGGACGCGGTCGCCGCCTTCTGTGAGGCCGTAATCTCACGGAAGGAGGCGGCGGATCGTGTGCGAGTAGAGCTCCTATTCGGCGACACGTTCCGCCGCCGGCGACTCGGGCGGCGCAGGCGCGAGTATCTGCGCCTAATGCCGCCCTAGCTGAGGCCGCGGGTGATCGGACCGGGGAATTGTCCGTCACCCGCAGTGTGTCTAACCGCCCGACAGCGTCCGACGTCCCAGGACGTCGAGAGGTGAGGGTACCCGAAAGGGTATTCCGTCGGCCAACCACTGACGATAAGTCACATCTGCTCCGGTGGTCGGTCCAACAACGAGGTGACGTGGGTACGGGTGGGTTATGGGTGGGTTATGGGCCCGCGCGCCGTCCTTTCATCACCGCGGACGGACTGGACCGCGCGTGCACTTACCATAGCCAACCAATAAAAAAAAAAAAAAAAAATACCAACAAGTCTGGGTAACCAGACCGTGGCACTTTAGTCTGGCACCAGCAGAGAGGCTGACCGCGCGACGGCGACCGACGTCCCGCGACAGGGACATCGAGATGTGAGGGTACCCGAAAGGGTATTCCGTCCGGCCGAAGACAAGGAACTCGGCACTGGTGGTCGGCCCAACGACGAAGGCGACGTGGGTACGGGTGGGTTAAGGGCCCGCGCGCCGTCCTTTCGTCGCCCCGGACGGAATGGACCGCGCTGGATGTGCGCTTACCATAATCCACCCATAAAAAAAAATACCAACATGTCTGAACGACATGGTATAGTAGATCAAATTCTCTTCCATCGTGGCGGAGGCTCGAGCCCAACAGTGGGACGTATATGAGCTGTGATGACGATGATATATAAGCTCATCTTTATATTATTACTGTTATACTGAAATTACACATAAATTCTTTAGTATTGAACTAAAAAATATTCAATAGTAGTTGGACGCCATTGAGGATTACCTATAAAAATACATTTCGCCCTTATTTCCTGTTTATGGGTAAATTTTAAGAGCATCTTTTTATAGCCACTTACATTCACGGTTGAACGTATTATTTTTTAAATTTGTTTGTAGTATTACTAGATATTATACTATGTAGGGCAGAAGAGTATTGCGCATGTGAATTCATTTATATTGGTGCTCTGAGGATAAATTTATTTATTAAAAAAAAATGTAATCCGATATAATAAAATTTAATTGATATCCACTTGAGTATTTTTATTAGATTAAAATCTATATCTATAAAAGAAAGTCGTGTTAGTTACACTGTTTATAACTCAATAATACCGATTTAGCTGAAAATTGGTGCGGAGGTAGCTTGGAACCAGGAGACGGACATAGGATACTTTTTATCCCGTTCGATCGCGTTCACATGTGACGTGACATAAAACGTCAAAGAGAATACAAGTCACTATAAAACTTTGTACCTAAAACAAAAACGCATCTGACATGTAATAACAAAACGAAAATGACAGCTAAACGTAGTTTTGTCTATGGTTAAGTATGGTTCATCAGTGTCCTAATTCCTATAACTGTCAATCTAAATTGAGTAATTGGCGAAATTCTGTAAACGCCATAATATAAAAAAAAAAATAAAAAAAAAAAAAAAAAAAAAAAAAAAAAGTATGGTTCAAAATTTGATAATTATAATTTTGTCAGAAATCAATAATCAGTAATTTGTATTCCCTTTGAAAATCATCTGGGGGCACTGTAGTGCCCCCGCCAAGTCGAGCAAAAAAAAAGTCGGGCAAAACGCAACACTGCCGTAACATACTTTTCTCGAAGCCATTCAGGCCATTTTCGACCTCCTATAACTTCGTTGTTAATAAAGCTAGAAAGCTGAATTTTTAGTAACCTAGCAGGCATTGTATACACATTGTGTATTTCAAATTTCATTCAATTTGAATTAACAGTTTAAGAATTATAACTAGTCAAAATTTCGTAATTTTGTCACTCACTGATTGACTGACCGATCATCAATATTAAAGTGGCACTTCTAGTAGACATAGAAGCTTCAAATTTAGAATGCAATTAGTGTTTAGTATATAAGTGAAGGAAAAATTATGAAACATTATAATTTTCATCCAGTTTCCGAGATACACTGACTGCATAAATAATTTTGTAAACCCATATAAATATATAGGATTACAAAGTTACATTTACAGTTAATGAAATCTAACTTTGTAAAAAATAAGAATACATTTGTCGGCATCATTGCTTCTCTATAGGAATCATAACTACCGGCTAAAGACTGCGCAGATGACGTAGTGGTTAAGATATCAACGTACCGTGCTAGTGTCGCGGGTTTGAATCCCATCCAAGACAAACACGTACCGTGCTAGTGTCGCGGGTTTGAATCCCATCCAAGACAAACACCTTGTACGATCCATAAATTGTTGTTCCGAGTCTGAATGTAATTTGTGTCGGTTAATTATATGTCCTTTACGTATGGTGACGAAGTAAGAATACAATTCACCACTCTCTATCTTGCCCGTGGATATCGTATAAGACGACTATGGGATATAATATGCACATACCATCTATTCAAGAGAAGGAAAACTCGAAATGAAACCCTATATCAACATGTCTGACTAGCATGGTATAGTGGGTCAAATTCCCTCCCATTGTGGAGGAGGCCCGAGCCCAACAGTGGGACATATGAGGGCTGCGATGATAATGCAATGTTGAATTATATGTTTGTAAAGTCCCCAACAATATAAGGATTATTATTCCCTTAGTGCAAGGCGTTGTCATTTAAAAAAAAGATTCAACAGGAAGGAGAGTGGGCAGCAGCTCTCGCCGGGGAAATATATGATATCTCACTGCGAAACCAACTCGCCTACCAAACGTGACGACTACGTCATTATTCCTCATAAGGCAAAGAAAAATAAGCTCTAGTCATGGCAACTCTGTTACCCTTGAGCGTCGTTGGATGCAGGTGCCACAGTACCGCACTTTATGGTGAAGCATGAGGGGGGTCTATGTTCTATACTGGACGGCGATAGGCTGAATGATGATTGGCATAATAGGTGTAGACAGATACGTAGATATAATTATGTTCAAAGATTACTTGTAAAATGGTCAATCAACTTAATGAAAAAGCAAGAGTGGGGCGTGTCTTATGAAATTGTACCAAAATCTCCCAAAGTATTAAGCAAACTGAATTGCCTGAAATTTATCTCAAAGAAAGAACGCCATCATTAGGCTCGATTGCCATCAACGCGGAGAGGAGACTAGAGGAGATGTGTTTCGAAAAACCAATCAAATTTCTTTATTTCCACATCTCTCCGCTTAGTTTAGGTAGAATTGACTTAAGCGGAAAGGAGAGAAGTCTCATTTTTCAGAGAGAGTATGCTATAAAAAAAATTCTTTTGTTGGTATTCAAAAAGTAGAAGGTACCGGAAAGGCAAATAAGTAGGTCTATCTACAAAAAGAAATAAGATACCATCAAAAGCAAGTCTTGTAAAAAAGCCAAGCCAAACTGAGTTCTTCTACTATAAAAATTTGTGAGATCCATGTTATACTAAGTCGGTTAACTCATTCAGTCCCTGCTTAAGAGACCTTTCTTCTTAAGTTATTACGTAAATAGCTAACCTAACAACTTCTTATAGTGACTATATCAATATTAAAGTTCTTTTATGTTTTAAATAAATAGATTGACTTGGCAATCGCACTATGTTTAGTACAATTTAATATAATATGTATTACTTGTGAGGTGTGTTTTCATGCGATTGCCAAGTCATTCTTTTTATTTAAAACATAAAAGATCTTTAATATTGATATAGTCACTATAAGAAGTTGTTAGGTTAGCTATTTACGTAATAACTTAAGAAGAAAGGTCCCTTAAGCAGGGACTGAATGAGTTAACCGACTTAGTATAACATGGATCTCACAAATTTTTATAGTAGAAGAACTCAGTTGCGAGGCTTGGCTTTTTTAACAAGACTTATTTTTGATGGTATCAATATTATACAAATACAATAGTTTTGCTTATCTTTATGTATAAATTTCTTGTGTACGTGTGTATGTCACTGAACTCCTCCTGCGGCTATACTACTCTTTTTGTAGATGTTTTATGTAATAATAACACTATTAGTTAATATATATTTTTAATAAATTGACCCTACACTATCTACCAGAAAAATAAAATACGGCACTGAGCAAATTATTACAACTAATATGTAAATTCAGTGTTGAAATATCGTCTGGCTACAAAGGGACACGATAAAAATGATAGCAATCTGTTGTTATATTATTTTTTAATCGAAAAATTATACTATAATTGGCTTAAATAATATTATAAAATATTGCTTAAATGTACAATTAACCTAATGTAAAATTTTGTGCTAGTTTTAAATAGAATTAATTGTTTAAAAAAGGTAATGTTTTAGAGGGACAGGCCTGAAAACGCCCTTGTACATTTTTATGAAAATGCCCATATACGTCCGACTGTTGGGCTCGAGCCTCCTCCAATAAACTAGACATTTAATCTGCAATATCACACCGGTCAGTCGGGTTGGTATAGGGTTTTATTATATTTATTATAGCTTTCTTCTCTTGCATAGATGTAGTATGCATGGTATATTCCTCAGGCGTCTTTTATGGGTAAGGTGGTGGTGAATTGTATTCTTATTTTGTCATCACACGGAGAAGTATGTATGAATAGTAAGTTAGTATGGAAATAGCCCATAGAAAAATATACTTCAAGTAATGAAACATGATGCCGTATAGGCGAGTCTGAGTCGTTTTCGATTAGAAATTTCAAGTAAACAAAGATCAAATAAAAGTAAAACAAATAAAAGCTTGTAAAAATCCAAATTCCTATATGTATATTTAAATAAAAATTGGCTAACAAATTCAGAGTCACACTTTGATACAGTTAACCAAAAGGATAAACTTAGTTAATTAAATTCCAATGTTGGGTTTTCAACCCAATGTCAGGGATTCGTGACGGCTTGTTGAACAAAGTAAAGCCTTATCACTGCGCTAATTGTGTGACGCACGCCACGTCTTGAGTCTCTGTCGAAGATTAATGTCCCTCTAATGAATCAGCTACCATGACAAATCAGGTTCAGTAATGAAAAAATTCCTTAGCTAACTTTTTGTATTATTGATTAAGAAGGTGTGTATTATTCAATTTTGTTTGTCTACCTCAGTTCAATATATATCTATCATCATTATTATTTCACCCTTGTACCAATTACTAATCATAATCAATATAATTTTTACATATAGAATCATTTTCTTCTTGTACTGGCAATAAATTTGTACCAAAATGTGGGTCAAAACTTAATAACTAATGTTCTGTAGCGGGTAGATACATAATTATAAAAATCTGTAATAACTTTGACTTGTTTGGATGTCAGACATCTTACTCCGCCCGTGACCATAAATGCTGTAAATTGTTCGAGACATCGGGCAATCATAAATCAAATATAAACGCGATAAAATCCATAAAAGTAGCTTTATTTACAATGTTCGCGTAAACATCAGAAATCGTTATATTTAGGTTAAATTCACTATTTTTTTGCTATATAGTCATCATCATTTGCCTGCCCTCGTCCCACGCTAAGTGGGGTCGGTACAACATGTTTTTACCTCCTATAACCTTCTATCAGCCGTCATATCTGCACTCACTACTTTCACACGTATATCCTCATTCACACAATCCATCCATCTCTTTTTAGGTCTCCCACGATTCTTACGTCCATCCACAAACATATTGATAACCCTCCTCGTCACATGCCCTTCATCCCTCCTCATCACGTGTCCATACCAAGACAATCTCGCGCTCCTAATCTTCTCTACCACTGGTGCCACTTTCATACTTCCTCTAATATACTCATTTCTTATTTTATCCAACCTTTTTTTTGCTATGTAGTATAAAACCTATATAAAAAACACCATACATTGCCATTTTCCGTCTGGTGACGGAGTAAGATTATAATTCATCACCCCCTCAACGTGGTAGGTTAATTTCCCTCCTCTAAGCATTGTATAATAGGTTAATTTTCCTCCTATTGTGGAAGGGACCCGAGCTCAAGAGGAGGACATGTATGAGCTGAAATGATGATGATGACAAATTATAAATTTATTAGGTACAATCATCAATGGTAGCAACTACGAACACCAACAAGTCTTACAATGCTCGTTGGTATCGTAAAAGAAAACTAAGAGTTTTACAAAGACCTGGATAGATGCCGTTTCGTGCCGCCTGGTCAACTTGAAAGGATAATTTTTCAAACAAAAGCAGAATTTTTCTAAATCGGTGAAGTCTCCGAGTAAATGGATCATCATTTCAACCGTATACGTCCCTCTACTGAGCTCGAACTTCTTCCAGTAAAGAAATAATATACATATGTACAAACAAATATTGTGACTAATAGAAAAACAAGTTAAAAATAATGTAAATGCAATGTTTCGAATTTCTAATTACATTATTTTAGTTAAACACACTAATCTCAGAATTTATTAGTATGAAAAATATTTTCTTTATTTATCATGTAGCTACATATATTGAGAAAAGATAAATACAGCTGCAGCTTATAATAATGGCGCAATGTAATCATTTTTAAAAATAGTTATAAATGATTTTATTATACTATGCTTGCCGCTAAAACTCTTACTGAAGAACCAAATCTTTAATATCTCTAATAATAAAAAAGTCCATAAACTGTGTCCCAATTTCCCAAAGTCTACCCAGGGGAAGTGTTGCTACTTTCAGAATAACCGGTATCATTGTATGTATGAATATTAAATGGTGAGAACTGCGGTAGAGTGGCTATGTCGTATTATTTTGTTACTTAACAAAATATAATACAACCGCAGTTTACTCTCTACTCGCTTTTGTATTTTCGTTTGGCGGTTGTTATTATTATTTTAGTATCATTTGAATTGACTAAACGGCTAAAATCTTCAAATATTAATTCACTTCTTATGTAAATATGAAAATTTGCATATTATTGTTGTTTTTTTGTTAGAAATATAAGATTTCAGACTTCCTCATCGAAAGTATTAGCAAAGTATTGGGGAACCACATAACGGACCATATTTTCTCTGCTCACACAAAAAAGTGTTGAATTAGTTGTTCGTTTAGTAGCCCATCGTAAAACGTAGCTTATAAGAAACGTTTTACTTTCTTCATGTTAATACTTAAAGGACTTTTTGTTATTCTGTCTGCATACAGATTATGATAAAGTTAGGCGCATAATACCAAGATATTTTTTATGGCGTTTTACTTCTTTTTATTGCAAAAATTATGGTGTTTGATTTCAGAGTAAGAGGCAATGGCAACTGAGACTGTAGACTTAGTAAGTATTTCTTAACCTAAGGCTGTTATTATGTACTATCTGCCTGCACCCCAATGGCGGGGAAAATCTGGCTACTATACTACGCTACACAGTATTGGTATATACTAGCAGCCCGCCCTCGCTTCGTTTCGGTTTTAATCGCCTTACTCGAATAGTTCCCGTTCTCATAATGCCGGGATAGAATATAGCCTAAGTTACTCCATATATAGACAGCTACCTGGTAGTAAAATATTATCAAGATCGGTCCAGCCGTTTTGAAGATTACCTCAAACAAACAGACAGACAAAAAAAAAATAAACTGTATATTAGGCATTCTTTTTTTTGCGGTGGGCTACGGTCAGCGCACCGGCCGCCCGGCCACGTTCGGGGCGACAGAGGGGCGGCGCGCGGCCCCGTAACCCACCCATGTAGTACGTCGCCTTCGTCGTTGGGCTGACTACCGGTGCAGAGTTCCTTGACTTCAGTGGTATATTTTAGATATAGGTGTCGTGCAAATAACCGCGTGAACACAAAAAAGCTCAGTATTTTGACATTACAAACAAACACTTCAATTTTTTTTATTTGTATATAGATTATTTTGAATGTTTCTCATCTTGCATTGATAACATGCTTACATCGACATACTCGAAAAAGGAAGGAGTGTTAAATATTATTCTTAAACCATCATATCAAGGAACTAAAGAAAAACAACCTGAAATTTCGGGATTTTCTTAAGTACTTGTAGTGATATAATATATCACTGCATGTTATTATCATACATTCATTCAAAAACTGTCTGACAATAGATTTATTAGGATTCCATGGTGTGCCGATAGATGGCACTAGGTCACTTGATAAAACTAATTATATTTAATATAAGTTACACATCCTGTGGTGTGTGTGGTAGCGGCTTCGAATACTACCAACCCTTGCTTTGCTCGTGGGTGTCGTAAAAGACGACTAAGAGCCCTAGATTGACCCGGACCAACTCCATCTGGTACCATTTGGGTCAACGATTACATTCCCAAGGAGGGTTGACGTCAGGCAGGCCGCCGGTCATAAAAGTCATTGCCGAAACTTTTTGCAATATGTCAAAACAGATGACATATTGCGTCGACCCCAAGTAATTGGGATAAGAGCAAGATGATGATGATAAGTTACACATCCTCGCTACTAGATGGCATGCGTTATAACATGTATCAAGTATTTGTCTAGATACTTATAGAATGCAGATGGGTTGAATAAGCACACAATGTCATATCATCTTATTATTTTATAAAATACAGAATTCCATCGCCAAGTGTAATTCACAATAACATTTGTTTATGGATCGGTTTTAGTCTATGCTTGGCTAGCTGGCCAATAGGAACCTCTCTTTTTGAAAGAGGATGAAGCCATCTTTGACACGAAGCGTTGCATCGTAAAAGTTGCTCTCTTGATTCCCGTCATCGAGCGAGGTCAGACGTGCCATGTAAGACTACGTGAGAGCCCACGCGTCGAGCGCGCGGTGCTTGTCCCGACTCTTTCCCTGTTCTCGTAACAGCTTCGCTTAAAACGCTGCCGCTAAGTCACTTTCTTTTCGTGTCGCGATAGCAACCTGCCTCAGGATGACCAGTGAGTTTATCGGAACAGTTATTTGCCTGGCTACATGCCACGTCATGGTCGGCTCTGATGCATCAACTGCGTCGCCTAGCACTCCAGCATGACGCTCATCTTTCCGCTTGCATGCATGGAGGCGCACGATAGATTACCAGTCTGGAGGGGACTGTGTGCTTATCTTCACATTCAACGACAGAAGAGGGACGCCGGAGGTAGCACCATCTGGTCACCGAGCGATAATATCACGCCACCCTGAGCGCGCACATTTTTCCGTCGACGACGGTCCAGTGCATGTCGGGACGTGCTCCTCATGGGGTGTAGTCCTTGTCGACGTCTTGTTTATTCTGCGTCAATAATTAGTGTAGACATGCTGCGTGCAGTGAACCTTTCTCTCGCTCAGTGAATTAATATTGGAATGTGGTGGTTACGACCACGTGTAATTTGTGTCACGAAATCGGTAACTTATAGACTTGGTCGGTATTATTGGATAAGTAGTAATAAGCTATTGTAGCTGTAACCTAGGCGCCATTCCGACAGGGATGACGTTAAATAATATGTTGTTCACCAATATATAGTGAAATTGTACTTAGCATTTTTATTAGTATACTCTCTAACCCTCATCTCACAGGCGACTTTTCCCTAGGGACACAATAAACATTTCCACAAGAGGTCCTTGAACTAATAGTCCAATGCAGTCTGCCGGACAATTCCAAGGCCATATTAATTGTATTCATAATTCTGTAATTCGTAATATATCATTCGTAAATCTGACGTTCAGTTCTATACATTACATCTGACGTCACAATCTCCTTTTATTTACTACAGATGGCTCCCTCAGAGCCTCCCACAATTTTTATACATTACATACTAAAATGAAACAAGAGATGCGTCATGAAGAATGCAGTACTCGATTGCTATCTATTTGTTGTTATCTATATATAAATACGCGAAGCAAAAACGTTGTACCCCTTTTTACGAAAATTACGTGGATGGACATGTATAAAATTTGGCACAGTTGAAGTATATAATGAGGAGAAGTGCATAAAACTAAAATTTCATATAATAATGGATTAGAAATACATTAAATTCATTAAAAAAGGCATTACGCACACTACAACGCAATCGCTACACATACACACACACACGTTTGTGTGAGTGTGTTGCGTAGCAACGCTTATACACTTTTGTTTACGGTTAAAATCTCTGGTTGAACTGAATGTCAAACAATCATAATTATGATGACAATGTCTATTTTTTTTTTTTAATTTTTTTTTTTTGTGTGACTTAGTTGTTAGCCTCAGATGGCTGTGACAACTTTACCCGGACTGGTGGGTGAGCGCTGAGGGCTCTCAACCCGCTTAAAGTTAAGCGACCCATCCCGAGGGCACCCCCTGTGGGGTACGGACCTCGGCTCGGGCGGTCGCTGGCAAAGTGGGCACTCCCACGTTTATGATTTTAACGCGACACGTCTTCCTTCCCCGTCGGCGGGGGCGGTAACGTGGATATTTACTACTATTTGTCAAGGCCGCGCGGGCTGTGTATGCCTCAGTCTGGGCGAGCGTAATAGTGTCGTCGGGTTCGTCAAGTATTAGTCGCGGTTGTTTAATCGCGGACATTTTAGAGGGGATGTAAGAAGCCGCCCTTACCACTAATGGGTTCGGGTGTGTCGCGGCAGAGTCGAAGTAGCGGCGGGAGCACTGTTTCATGAATTGCCTGATGGTCGGCAAGCCAAGATCTATGTGAAGATCCACATTGCGCATGTACCACGGTGCTCCCGTCGCTCGGCGCATGAACCTATTCTGTAATGCCTGTAGCCGATGTAGCCTGCGTGGCTTCGCTTGTGTAAACACTACACTTGCATACGTCATGATAGGACGTATACAAGCGGTGTATAATCTAACTTTATTACGGAGAGATAGACTTTGCGTGTACTAAGCTGTGTAACCATCCTAGCACTAGGGCTGCGCGCGCGCGGACTCGCCCTATGTGAGGACCGAAGGTCAGTCGTCTGTCCAAGGTCACACCCAGATATTTGACCTCCCTTGTTCAGGGGATGGGTTGGTCGAACATCTTTATCTGTGGGTATTCGGCCATTGGGTAGCGGCAATCTATCCCCTTATGAAATATGATCGCCTGGCTTTTGGTGGGGTTTATACCGATTCTCCATTTCCTAGTCCAATTGGCTAGGGCGGTAGCCGCAGTTTGGAGAACGGTTGTCACTGTTGAGGGAGATTGACCTGCATAGAAGATGGCAGTGTCGTCAGCGAATAATGCTGTTTGAATTCTACTATGTTGGGGTATGTCGCTGGTGAACAGCGAGAAGAGAATCGGAGAGAGCAACGATCCCTGGGGGACGCCGGCTTCTAGTTTGTGCGGTGCTGATAAAGTACCTTCCACTCTGTAGCGAAAGCTACGCTCGAGTAGGAAGTCCCTAACTATCATAACTAAGTAGTGGGGGATTTTAAGCTTTATTAACTTGAAAATAAGGCCGTTATGCCAGACTTTGTCAAACGCTTTTTCTACATCAAATAGAAGCATACCCGTATATAAACCGCGTTGCAGTTTATAACTTGTATACTCGACTATTCGATGTACTTGCTGAACGCAAGAGTGTTGCGTGCGAAAGCCGAACTGAATCGGCGGGATGAGGTTGTTTTCCTCAGCGCACTTTCTTAGCCTACTAAGTAGTACGCGCTCATAAATTTTACCTAAACTGTTTAATAAGCTAATCGGGCGATATGATGACGGTTCGGTACGTCGCTTGCCGGGTTTAGGTATACCTATTACCACGGCTTTTTTCCATTGTTTAGGAAATATGTAATTAACTAATGCGGCGTTAATAATTGCTGTTAATATTAATAATAATGAATGAGGGAAGAGTTTAATAACTCTGTTAGAAATACCGTCCGAACCGGGGGATTTCCTAGGGTGGAGACCTCTAACAATCGACTGAACCTCCTCCACTGTCCCTGTTGGTATAGGCTCTTGTGGCTCAGCGTCTGCGGTACGCGTACGCGATGTACATCGTTCCACTTCGCTGTTAACGGTGTCGGTGTGTCGCGCGTCTGTGTGTTGTGTACTCGACGTACATTGCTGCTCAAGGTCGGCCGCCAGACATTCAGACTTTTCATCGTCATCGAACGCCGGCGGTTGATTGGGGCGGTTTAAGGGTGGCATGGTGGACACCGTATCCTTTTTGAAAGAACGGGCTAGCCGCCAGTAAGCCTGGTGCGAAGACTCCAGTTCGCTTAGGGTGGCGTCCCATTCGTTTTGTCTAACCTCATTTATAGCCGTTTTAACCGCCCTCTGCAGTGACCGCATATGATAGCGGTTATCTTCGCAGGGGAAGCGGTCGTAGGCTCTTATGGCTGCGTTCTTACGCCTCAGTAGGTCGCGGACGTCAGCGGGTAAGCACCTTCTACGATTGCTCGTGTCGGGCACTCTCCGTGAACAATCGTTAACTAACGATTGTACGTGACCGGTGAGGGCGTCGATCGCGGATTCGATGTCCTCTTTGTTGTTTAATGTATTACATATACTGTCAAGATGAGCCGACGAGGAGGGAGACTGGAGTTTAGCCTTCAGTCGCTCCCAGTCTGTGCACACTTTCTCAGTTTGAGGCCTGAGGGGCCGTATCGGGGGGCGAAGTCAATGACCACCGGGCGGTGATCCGAGTTAAGCTCGTGAATTACCTCTATTAGACATAAACGGAGGTTTATGTTCTTTAATAGGGCTATATCTAATACGTCGGGCCTGTGCTCGACTGTGTGAGGGAAGTGAGTCGGCTCCATTGGGGCTATGATGTCGAACCCGAGCCGATCTGCGTAAGTCTCGAGGGCCAGTCCCCTGCGGTTGTTGGTGTGGCTATTCCACGACTTACTTTTGGCATTTAGATCGCCTGCGATAATGACGGCTACGCCGAGTTTTAAGAGGGCTTGGAGATCACTCTCAAGCAACTCTTTTGGTGTGTCCCCATTAGCAGGGGAAAGGTATACCGATGCTATGATCAGTGGCTGGTGGCCGGTGAGGGCCAGCCGACAGACCGAGGCTTCAATGTACGTCATGGCGGGGGGATCTAGGGGTGTGCAGTGCAGTGACCTTTTGTAATATATGAGAGTCCCACCTAGGGGAGAACCGACCCTATCGTTGCGCACTAAATTGTAGTTTGCAATTTTAGGGTCTCTTGAGTAGGGTTTAAGGAATGTCTCTTGGACTAGTAAAAGGTCAAGCTGCTGATCTTGTAGAAATGTACCTATTTCGTCTCTCTGGCGAGCGAGACCGTTCGCGTTGAAAAACCCTACGCGGAGTGATAGTGTTTTGACTCTGCCTGGTGTGTACGTATCCATAATTAGGCTCTGAAGGAACCGAGGCTCTCTAGAACGGGTGAGAACCTCATGGCGACGTTAGTAACGCGAGGCTGTTGCCTTCATTTTTTCGCAGTTCCGCTGCGATTACGCGTATTTCTGAGATGTTTATTATTTGCGCGAATCTGGCCACTAGGTCTAGATCCGGGTCTAGACCGCTAGCGGCTGGCGCGTATGTGTGAACTTGTTTGCCTTGAGGAGGCTTAGGAAGGCCCGCGGGTGGCAGTTTTTGCCCAACGGTTGGCGGTTTATAATTGTTATTATTATTTCCGGCCTTTGCCGACGGTGTCGCGATCGCGGGTACCGGCGGGGTGGCTAATTAGTATTCCGCCCTGCTTTGGATATTAACCCACGGGTTGCGTGTGGGTTTCGGTGCCGAAAGGTACCTTTGTGGTGAGGGTGGTGGTGGCCTCCTCACAACCGGCCGTGGTGCGCGTGGGCAGCCACGGTAGTTAGCGGGGTGTCCCACTTGCCCGCAGAGTACACACGATGGTGGTATGGTACTCTTGGTGGGGTCGTTGGCCTTGGGCCTGGCACAATCCGCCGTAGCGTGGTCCTCCAGGCACTTTACGCACCTGAGCCTCGCGTAGCAGTTGCGTGCCGAGTGGCCGTAGAGCTGGCACCGGTGGCATTGCGAAAGCATGCCCTTCCGGCGCGGGGGTTCGACCACGATGCCGGAGAGGCCGCACACCGTGGTGGTGTTGAATATGTCCTTGCCCTTTTGAGTGAGGTCAAGGACGACCATTATAAGGTCGAATGGTTGGCGGGTGTGTCCTCGGATCATTCGGTGCACCTCGATCACCGGAAGTCCTTGTTTGAGGAGATCCTCCTTGACTGTTTCACATCCCAGTTCCACGGGGACGTTGCGTATTACTACGCGAAGTTTACGTTCCTCGGGCAGGGTGAATGTGTGATACGGAATATGCTGGTTATGTAACATAGCCGTCATCTTACGGTGGTCATCCGAAGTGGACAACTGCACCTTAATACCCTCGGCGGTTGACCGGGCCGAGCGGTATTGTACCCGGTTGGTGTTGCACCAAGCCGAGATAGGAAGCCACTTTTCCTTGTCGCGGATGACTAGTGGCGGCGGTGTGGGTGGTTTATATATCTTAGCCGGGGGCTGCTGTACAGCGGCCTGTGGCTTTGGTGACGGGGTGGGGGGACTGACGTCATTGGCGGCAGAGGTGCTCGCCTCGTCAAGTTTGGCGGCCTTTCGCGCCTTTTTCTGGTTCTTACGCCCCCTTTTACGGGAGCTGACCACTGTGTATTCGGAGTCCGCCGAGGTGGACTCGGACTCCGAACCGGCGGACGACGACACCGTATCGGCGTTCTCATCGTCGGTCGCTGCCTCCGTTTCCATTTCGATGGACGGAGTTTGTTCCTCGTCCGGGGAGGCGGGGGAATCGAGATGCACCGGCCCGGATTTGGGCTCGGTGTTCGCGTTCGCGGGGCGGTTGGGAATCATATTCCCGAACCGTCTTTTCAATAGAGCGTAGATCTCCTCGTCGGCGAGGAGCCTGTCGATGTTTAGGGCTGGAAGAGCCATGGTGGGAGATGAATTTATTCCTGCGCGTTTAAAATGCCTACCTCCCCAGGGGGAAAACCCGGGGATGTGTACTTGTGTTCCCTCCCAACCGGGTTAGGTCAGGAGGATGTACTTAGAAAACTATGTGTGCCCTAAGCTGTGATTTGCCCTTCGCCGATCTTAATGTGCGAGAGGGGCCCTAAGGGGCGGGAAGATATTCGGCCTGTGAGGGCCGGCACTCCCAAACTACGCACTCGGGAATAGGAGAAGGAGGTGGAAGGGTGGGAGGGTGATAGTCGGGGTAGACTAGGGGTCACCCCCAAGGTCTACTGATCCGACCCCGTCCGAAGGTGCGCCTCGTCCTTAAGGGGCTCGGCAGGCGATTCGCTTCGCCTCACCCGGCTTCGTTTACATGACAATGTCTACTAAAGATTTGTGCTTATATATTAGTTATTAGTGAAATACAGCTTGCTCAATTTACAATTATACATAAATAAAATTAAAGAAAATAGTGTAGCAGAAAAATTTATTAAAATTAATTATGGCCCAATTTCGACCACACGGCGACCACTAGTATAGATAAACTAGCTTAAACTCAAGGAGTCATTCCCATAGTCTATATATAAAAGTTTCATGGCATGTTATATCCTTAGTCCGTTAGCATAGTGAAGAAAATAATAATAATAAATAACTATTTTTCTAGTAGCATAAGAATTTGATTACTTATCGTGAGGCCGCGTTCGTATTTAGTCAACTATAATGTACTATTAGGTTTTCAGGTAGTAATAATATTCGTCAATTAATCGGGTCAACAAATCATTGGTCAATCATTCCGGGCCAGGAAAGCAATGTACTGCTGCTCCTTACCATTTGTGGGGATCATAAAAACTGTCTGAAGCAGCAAGAGGCGAGTGGGTCTAGTGCTTTATCTTATCTTATATCTTTAAACGAGCAATTCTTGTATATATATATATATATATTCAGGATCTCGGTAACGGCTCTCACGATTTGCATGAAATTTAGCATACTAGAGGTTTTGGGATCAAAAAATCGGTTTTATTTATAGAAAATGTTGTTTTATCAGTGTTTTTAGCTAATCAACACAATGACATAAAATGTCAATACAATAGGAATTTAAATTTCGCTGTCGCCGTCAAGAGTGACGATAGCTCAGTTGGAAAGTTGTCCAGTCGCATTCAAACAGCGTGAGATCGAATCTCGGTGTTATTATTATTCTGTTGTTGTTATTGAACTGTTAATTTTTGATATTATTTTCATTATTTCATTATTTTTATTTTTTTATTAATTTATATCTAAATATGTTCGTCAAAATACCATTAACAAAAAAAAATATATTGGGGTTGGTAGTATTCATAGCCATTACTATACAGAAAAATAATACATGCTTTATTATTGCAAACGGTGGCCAACGAGCAAACAGTACACCTGATGGTAAGTGTTGCTGCCGCTCATGTACATTTGCTAGGCCGCTGCCTATCGTGAAGAAAGTGAAGGGAGTGTGAATGCGTGCAATGAAGTTCAGTGATACTAAAGGTATACTAAAGGCAACACCCTCAGGAAGTAGGGCTTCCGGCTCTCGGCTTTCATGCTTATACTATAGAATCAATAAAATATACTTATGATCCAGTAAAATATATTTAATACTAACAGCATAATAAAAATCATCATCATTATGGCTCATATATGTCACACTGCTAGACTCGAACTTTCTCCACAGTGGAAGGGAAATTGACCTATTATACCACGCTGGTCAGAGAGGTTGATATAAGGTATTATTTCAAGTTTTCTTTCTCTTGCATAAGTGTTATTTGCATATATTATCCCTTAGTCGTCATTTGCGGCACCCACAGACCAGAAAAGGGTTGGTGAATTGGGCTTTTACTCCGTCACCACACGGAAAGTAAATAGAATAAGTTATCTTATATCTTTAAACGAGCAATTCTTGTGTGTGTATATATCTATACCAATAAATAAAATTGGAGTGTCTGTTTGTAATGTCAAAATAATAAGCTTCTTTCATGCTCACATGGTTATTTGCACGACACTTATGCCTAAAATAAAAATTAAAAATTTTTGTCTGTCTGTCTGTCTATCTGTCTATCTGTCTGTCTATCTATCTGTCTATCTGTTTGTTCCGGGTAATCTTCACAACGATCGGACCGATTTCAAAAATTCTTTCATCAATGGAAAGCTATAATATCAGGGCGTAAACTAGGCTATATTTTATCCCGGTATTCCCACGGGAACGGGAACTACGCGGCTAAAACAACTATAACCTATAACCGAAGCGAAGCGAGGGCGGGTTGCTAGTATATATATATATATTCACGATCTCGGCAACGACTCCAACGATTTTGATGAAATTTGGCGTACTAGAGCTTTCGGGGCCAAAAAATCGATCTAGCTAGGTTTTATTTATAGAAAATGTTGTTTTGTCGGTGTTTTTAGCTAATAAATCAATACAATGACATAAAATGTCAATAGAATATGGATTCAAATTTCGCTGTCGTCGTAAAGAGTGACAATAGCTCAGTTGGGAATTGTCCAGTTTTCTTTTTGTTTTGTTTTGGCATTCAAACAGCGTCTGATCGAATGTCGGTGTTATTATTATTCTCTTTTTGTAATTTTTGATATTTTTTCATTATTTATTTTTTATTAATATATATCTAAATAAATTCGACATAAATACAACAAAAATATGCCGAGCGAAGCTCGGTCAACCAGATGTTACAAAATAATACGTTAAACTTAATTAATTTAAGACTTACATATTGTTCGTGTTTAACTGTGTGAACGTTAGCGAGTAACTAGAACGGTCAGTTGGCCCCTTTGTATCCATATAGTGAGGCCTTTGTAATGCTATCCCTCAGGCGAGGCTTCTTAGACTACTTGTATTCTTGTTTATTGTGCAATGGTTTGTATGTGCACGTCTTTATGTGTGAATTGCTTTGAGACTTTGACCAAATATTGTGCAAAGACACGATCGCTGTTCAAAGCACAGTGTTAACGGCAGTCTCAAAATTCGTATTACGTCACTAAGAGTACATTTTCCTGTTACATTTCGAATAAGCTTATTTTATTATTAAAGAAAGAAAAAGGAAGAAAGAAACGGATTTATTCCACTAAAAGCAAACAAATAAAATGAAAGGAATCCGCGTTGAAATCGCCAGCAGCGCCACCTACTGGGTCTTATTGTGAATCTAAATCACTCTCGAATCCATTGCAATAGACACAAAAAATCATCAATATCTGTTCAGCCGTTTAGGAGAAGTTTAGTGACATACACACGTACACAAGAAAAATATATATAAAGATATAATTATGTACATGTTGTGGATGTATGTGTGTATTGCATCATTGTCTAAGTAAACAGGTATGACAATAACATTAGAAGAACAATACGACAGACAAAATTGTAGTCTCAGAATGTAATACGATTTAATAATAGATACGATATCAGTTTATTTTCAATTTTAAAATGCATCAATACTTTATATTGCTGCTTGCTATATTTTAAAATTAAAATGTGACCATATATCATTAATTATCATCATTTCAGCTCATATACGTCCCACTGTTGGACTCGAACTTCCTCCACAATAGGAGGGAAATTGACCTACTATAACCACGCTGGTAAGACGTGTTGGCATAGGGTTTTATTTCGAGTTTTCCTTTTCTTATATGCATATATGTATATTATATGCATATAATATCCTTTAGTTGTATTTTACGACCGCCACGGGCAAGAGAGGGGGTGGCGAAATATTATTAAAAAATAAAATATATTAACATAAGAAATTGAGCAGCTTAACGCTTATGCGTCTACCAGGTATGGCCATTATGGTATAATCGCCACTCGAGGAGTCGTAAGCCGAACAATGGACGTTGATCAGCTTATGGACGGATGAGTGCAATGATATTTAACAATGATATAAAGTGTGTGTAAACATAAAAATAACATTTTAATTAGCATGTTATATTAGGATTCAATATTTTTCAAGATTCTGTTAAACAATGTAATATAATTTCCACAGGTTAGGGAAAGCTTTTGTTGAGCCTTATTTTAGATATTTTATCTATACCAATAAATAAAATTAGTGTCTGTTTGTAATATCAAAATAATAAACTTTTTTCATGCTCACACGGTTATTTGCACTATACATATGCCTAAAATACACTTTTTTTTGTCGGTCTGTCTGTTTGTTCCGGGTAATGTTCAAAAATTCTTTCACCAATGGAAAGCTATAATATCAGGAAGTAACCTAGGCTATATTTTGTCCTGCTATTCCCACGGGAACGGGCACTACGCAGGAGAAACTGAAACCGAATTATTTGCAAGACACCTATGCCTAAAATAGCAATTAAAAAATTTTTGTCTGTCTGTCTGTTTGTTCCGGGTAATCTTCAAAACGGCTGGACCGATTTCAAAAATTCTTTCACCAATGGAAAGCTATAATATCAGGGCGTAAACTAGGCTATATTTTATCCCGGTATTCCCACGGGAACGGGAACTACGCGGGTAAAACGACTATAACCTATAACCGAAGCGAAGCGAGGGCGGATTGCTAGTATATAATATATATGTACATCGCTTGTCCAAGTGGTGATGGAGTAAGAATACAGTTCAGAACTTCCTCCTTTATCATGGAAGTCTCTCTCTAGTGGAAGTCTTAAAAGAGGGATATCGTATCCCTCTTTTACGACTTCCACAGATTACATCTATGTAAAAGAAGGCAAACTTGAACCTTAAAACCCCTTCCTCATACCAATCTGTCTGACCGGTGATGTATAGTAGGTCAATGGTTTGAGAGAGTGAGAAATAGTTGGTGAAATATTTACTTAAAGAAAGTGGGAGCTTAAATAAAATAAAAATTGCTTTCAGCCCTCTAAATATTATAAGCTTTTAACAAATAAAATGCTTGTTTCGTTTAAAGTATTTACTTAAAATAATACACTTTTATAACCTTTTAAAATGCCTGTAAACGAATAAAAATAAACTCGTAGCTCCGTCTTTTGTAGTGCAATAGTCAATTCAATTTAAAAAGTAGAAAGCGAACAAAGCTCTCCCCTACTTTTCAAAGTTAAATTACTGCTATTGAAATAATCTAAAGATTTCTGGCATAATTAAAGACTTTTATTGGGCTTATCTTCATCTAAACGCTATAAAGATTTTAAATTTACTTCTTAGCAACTTATTTTATGGTAACATATTTAGTAATTGTAACAAGTTGAAACATTTGTGTACATTTTTAGTAATGATACATAAAAAACGGGGTCTTTGTAAGCATCTATTTGACGGAAAATACATATAAGCGTTTGTAAATTTTATATATTATTGTTTAATTCAATACTACCATTACCCACTATTAGAATATACAAATAGCAATGCCTTTTAGTCATTTGTGCTATTCAAGCGTGCTCTATTTTAATTTTTTTCGTTTTTCTCTCTTTGTCAAAGGTTCACGACTGTGATACGTTTTGTAAAACATTTAATAGTGTTAATATGTAATAAATTCTGTATATTGCTCAATAAATGTATATCTTCACTCAAAATTACATTTATCACAATCACATCAACAATCTAGAGTTTCAAGTAGTTGTATTAAAAGTGGTCTACAAGAAAAAAATGGTATTGCATAAAAGTATTAGCCTAAAACTAGATAGCTGTTATCCTGATACTTCCACTTTCCTCGGAAAATTCTAATACCAGCTCGGCAGGCGGGTGCCCCTAGCATTATTCTACATTGGTTCGGCTAACATAGATAGATAAATAAAGCATTGTAGTTAATATAAAAGCAAATATAAGTTTGCTTGTTACGCTTTTACACCTAAACCACTATAGCGATTAAAAAAATTCACCAATGGAAAGCTACATTGTCAACTATGTAGTATCATTCGCTATATTTTATCACTTTCCTACGGTAACAGGAATTACGTAGGTGAAATTGTGGGAATTTGCTAGCATAAAATAAATCAATTTTTATCGATTCTAGTCTTTAGTCTAGCGTTTTAATTTTGTTTTTACTATCACGATATTTTGATCACTTTTCAGCATTCATGGTCACGAGAGCGCTAAGGTATTTAACGTCCAACAAGTCATCGTTATTATAGAGGTAATTTTAGTTATTTTCTTTCCGTATCTTGACAGAGTAAGAATATAATTCATCAACACCTTTCTTGCTCATGTGTGTTGCAACAGATGACTAAGGGTCAATATGCATATATCAATAATATCAATAAATTCTATGCAAGAGAAGGAAAACTCGAAATAAAACCTTATGTCAACCCGCCTGACCAGAGTGATATAGTGGGTCTATATTCCTTTCATTGTGGAGGAGGTTTGAGCTCGTCAGTGGGACGTATATGAGCTGTAAGGATAATGTGTTATATTAATATTGAATGAATGATGAATCTTGGAAAGAAAAAAATAATGCATTTTAATTCTTCCCGTGCAAAAGAAGAAATGATTCCATATAAAAATTTATATGTAGTTTACGACCAATTCTTATTAAACATTCATCAAATCAAATTATCGTAATTATTAAACAGAATCTGCGTTTAATTAATAAATCGTCATTATTCTCTCCAATAGGTTACTATCATCATCATCATCTTACTCTTATCCCAATTACTTGGGGTCGACGCAATATGTCATCTGTTTTGACATATTGCAAAAAGTTTCGGCAATGACTTTTATGACCGGCCGCCTGCCTGACGTCAACCCTCCTTGGGAATGTAATCGTTGACCCAAATGGTACCAGATGGAGTTGGTCCGGGTCAATCTAGGGCTCTTAGTCGTCTTTTACGACACCCACGAGCAAAGCAAGGGTTGGTAGTATTCGAAGCCGCTACCACACAGCAGTCTCCAATAGGTTACTATGTCTAAATCTTTGTTCATTGAGCCTTGCAGCTCAATGGATAAATACTTGGCTAGGGATCTGCAGCATGTCTAACAGGCTTTAAGTAGAAATAAGCTGCAAGTGTGAAATTACAGTTACTGTTTAACTGTAATTTCCTTACTGTTCTACCATGTGAAAAAAGATCACAGAATCTCTGTGATCTACAGTTAAGTCTATAGGTAAGTCAAGTTATAAATTCCTCTAGAATTTATAAGCTTATCTGAGGCCTCTCAAACAAAGAGATCTGTGAAGTATCGTTATTAGTTAAAACGTTCTATTAGGTGAAGTTTAAAAATATTTCTAATTTAAATATAAATTACGAAGTTAACTCGCAAATCAAAGATTCAAACTTTGCAACCTAAGCACCATTGCGGGATGCTGGGGTACGAACCACAGCTTTCGACTGTAGTAGCCTCGTTTAGTGGGGTTCTTTTGAATTAGAAGGCGTGGCCTTTACCCTAAATAAAGGCAATTAAAAACTTTATTCGGAATCTATGGAAACCATTATGGAGTTTCATTACTGGTTTTTATTAATTATGGTGATGGGAACGTGGGGTAGAATAGTTCAAAATAAAGAGAATAGTGTAATGCTTACCTCATATTACGACTGGCTAATCGTGCTAAATGAACTATGTGAAAATAAATTGAAGATCTTATGGTTTTATTTTTTTTATTCTTTTATGCTTAGTCATTAAATTGGCGTGGTTGGACTATGGAAGGCACGAAGTATAGATAAGACAAGGAGTCTTTGAGTCTTCTTTTCTATAGTATTAATATACTCAATAACAAACCCAGATCTTAGTTCTCTTTTTTGCCACTGGCTGCGCTTGGTTGGCTCGTTAATATTTATTTATTTATTTAAAATTGATAATAATAAAAATAAATGGGAAGAATATTCTTTTTCAGAGCTGTCAATAGCAACAAAACTTCTCGCGTAAGGATTTAAACGAGTACTTCTTGAAAAGTGGCGCGCTTTACCGGCAAAATTTCTGTCCCCTAAGTGGAGACCATTCTTTCAATATTATGTTCGGACTCCTTAATCTAGTTTATATACCATCATCAACCCGTCCTCGCTTCGCTTTAGTTTTAGACACCTTACGCCCGTAGTCTCGTTTCCGTGGGAATACCGGTATAAAATATAGCCTATGTTACTCCCTGATAGCTTTCCATTGATGAAAGAATTTTTGAAATCGGTTCCGTGGTTTAACCGTGAAAGCGTAACAAACTAACAGACAAATAAACAAACAAACTTACGTTCGCATTTATAATATTAGTAAGGATGTACATATATTAAACTCAAACATTTATATCTCATTATCAACCCCTCATTATCATCATTATGCTCTTATCCCACCCCTCATTAGATACTTGGATTTGACGCAATATGTACTCTTTTTCAAGTGTACATATTGCAAAAGTTTTTGGCAATAGTTTTATGATCAGCCGCCTGTCTGATAACCTTCTTGGGAATATAATTGTTGACTTCACGCATTACATATAGTCTCAAATCGATAAAAAAACTCTTAGTCATCTTTTCGACATCCTTGGGTAATGTAAGCGTTGGTAGTATTCTTAACCGCCATCACAAATATTTAAAATAATACTAGGATAAATATAAGAAGATTTATATGTTGAAAGTTCCTTACATGATAGCAAATTGATCTTCATCGGAGGAGAATGATATCGTAGCCTATTTGGTTTGGGAATTATTCTAGAGCCGTCGCGGTTTGATTAATGATGTGACAACATCACACTTTATTTTTTAACCTTGAGATTGCAGCTAAGATGAAATATGCCACCAGTTCAAGCAATAATCGAGGTTTTTACTATAAATTGATAGCTTAACTATTACAATGTAAAATTGTTATAGTCTCTACAAGAACTAAACAATAGATTTACAATTTAATATACTTCAATCAAATGAATTTTTCGTGTGGTGACGGAGTAAGAATATAATTCACCACCCCCTAACTTGCCCGTGGGTGAATGAAGGGATATAATATCTACGCAAAAGAAAGAAAACTTGAAATAAAATAGTGTACCAACCTGTCTGACCTGAATACAAGGTTATAGTAGGTCTATTTGCTTTCCTTTGCAGAGCCCACTTGAGCCCAGCAGTGGGACGTATATGAGCTGTGATGATGACGATAGTGAAAATGAATTTAAGCAGGTGCAAAACTCTAAAACAACTTTAATGGTATATTAAAGTCTTATTTGAACAAGTTCAGTGTAAACATCGTTATTCTTCGACGAATGTCAATGCTTCAATCTTCAGATCACAATCCATAGATCAGACCTGTGGCCTTGTGTATTGATTGATCGCGATCCTGATTACTAGATTTTGTAGTATATATTGCAATCCATCAAAAGGGATTACGGTATATATTGTCAAATAATAGAAACTGTTTCCTTCTTATATCCGCTGGAACGCTTATGGAAACGAAATTGGTTCATTTTTTATGTAATCCATTTTGAGTATACATAAAGAGGTTTAATTTCAAATATTTAATATTCATATAAAATAAACCTACAATATGACTTAATTGTATGCATATTAAACCCGTCTCCTAACGGTAAATCCAAAGTCGTAAAAGTCATCTAACTGCAAGTTATATGCTACCCTAAAGATTGAGTTATCGTCGCGACGTTAATGTAATATGTACATTTAATGCTATAGAGGTCTGTCTTAAGATTAACACATAACTAATCGTAAGTTATTAACCTATTTTATGAATTTTATTAAGTTTTGATTTGATTTTTGATTGCCCGATGTTTCGAACACTTTTCAGCGTGAATACGTTTCATGGTCTCGGGCGGACTAAGATAGCTCACGTCCGACAAATTATCGTTTTTACAGTGATTTATATCTACCTGCTATAGAATTAGTTATTAAATTATGTGAATCAACCAAATTTCGATATAATTTTACCTATTAGAAGATGATTCTAAATGAAAAAAATATATTATTTGTGGGTGGTATTTTTGGTTCATAATTTTTGTTTATTTGGAATCAGAATAGACCGCTCGTGACCGTTGAAAAGTATTCGAAAAGTCGAGCAATCAAAAATTACATGCATCCCTAAATAAAGATTTATCATATCTAAATAAATAATTATATGTGATCGAACCGGGGAATTGTCCGTCATCCGCAGAGAGGCTGACCGCGCGACGGCGACGTCCCAGGACGTCGAGAGGTGAGGGTACCCGAAAGGGTATTCCGTCGGGCCGACCACTGACGACAAGTCAACCTGCTCCGGTGGTCGGCCCAACAACGAGGTGACGTGGGTACGGGTGGGTTATGGGCCGCGCACCGTTCTTTTATCGCCCCGTTCTTTTATCGCCCCGGACGGAACGCCCCGCGCGTGCGCTTACCATAGCCCACCCATAAAAAAAAAGGAAAGGTTTATCTATACCTAATGTGTAATACTTGCCTAAACATCACAAATCATAAAGTTACTAATCGTGAAAATGCAGCAAAGGTGTGGGTGAATATTTCTTTTTAACTGACTTCAAAACAAGGAGGAGGTTCCCAATTGTCGGAATATTATTTTTTTTTATTTATGTTCACCAATTACTATAGGCAATTTTAACATTTTTAGTTTACTGTTTGAAGTCGGGGTTTTTTGTTAAAAATTATAATTATAGAAATTCCTACAGCGCTGGACATGACGCAATCGGATAGATACTGCCTATATCGCCACGCAATGGCCGGGGCAGCGCGCACCGCACATTTTTAACACGCTTTTATTAGTTTACCTGTATGTATGCTTACTTGTAATCAAGCTCTTTGAGTTCAATTTTCTCCTACTTTGAGCGATTTGATTTTATTTAAACATTCAGCACACCTGTCAGAGACCGATGACAATATAATGATCCGCTTTTTTTTTGGGTTGGTTTTTTGGAGGTGAGTTACGGTCGGCGCACTCCTCGCCCGCCGGCGTAAGCACGCACACCCGCAACCCACCCGAACACCACGTCGCCTGCGTCATTGGATCGACCACCAGAACAGGGTTACTTGTCGTCAGTGGTCGGATACCATATGGGCTAAATAAGCTTCACAAAAATGAATTATTTTTAATCCACAATTTTAACAGTAAAAGCAGTTATGGTGAGTTATCCGTAGGAGATAGGCATATGCTATTGCGGACTTTTTTACAGATTTTTAAGATTTTTGTATGTTTTTTAGTATTGTAGTACATTGTTTTGTTCTATCCTCAATAGTCTTCGCAGCGCACGCGATGAAAGCAATTTTTTTTACAACTTTGATTACATTATTCAAGTTTAAGTAAAGATGCGTCATTAATTTTGGAAATTATTATAGCCTATGACACTCCTCAATAACGTAGCTTTTAGCAGTTGTTTTGAACATTACCCGGAACAAACAGACAGACAGACAGACAAAAATTTTTTAATCGCTATTTTAGCATTGGTGTCGTGCAAATAACCGTGTGAGCATAAAAAAAGCCTATTATTTTGACATTACAAACAGACACTCCAATTTTATTTATTGGTAGAGATAATGGGCATTTATAAGTTCCTGCTCTTTTCATAATTACTTGGGGATCCACTCAATATGTGGTGATTTTTTCGTAATATATATGTGGTAAAAGTTATTGGCAATAATTTTATGACTAGCCGCCTGCCTGACGTCAACCTCTTTAGTTAATTTTTGATGAGATGGCATCATGGTTAGTCCGAGTTTATATAAAGCTCTTAGTCGCGTTTAACGACATCCACGAACAATGTAAGAGTTGATAGTGTTTCTAGTAGCTAACACATAGCATTTCAAGTTAAACAGCTAGTTTTAGTAATGGTGGCTAATTTTTAAGTAAAACGCCGCACGTGGAGTCTAAACTCATCCTAGATCTGCATTAACGTATTATGGATACCACCAGCGGTGTTCACATCCGCCTGGGATGGTGAAGGCAGCCAAGTTTTGCTTGATGGCTGACTCCGCCAGAAGATTCTAATTTACTCAATCAAACCGCGAAAATGTGGATGCTTTTGTCGCTGTGTACTGGTACCGGTCACCCTAGTACTGGTACTAGGGTTTCTGAAGAACTGAGAAACTCCTACCTGAATATACTTATTGTTGGATAGACTGTTAATCTCCGTTAAGACACACCACTTTATCACACGCGCTGTGACAGCTGGTCTAGTGAACGTTAAGTCCATTATCGTCCCGCCCCAATG
This sequence comes from Lymantria dispar, assembly GCA_032191425.1. NCBI lineage: Eukaryota > Metazoa > Arthropoda > Insecta > Lepidoptera > Erebidae > Lymantria > Lymantria dispar. The sequence goes on from CM063451.1 coordinate 14,040,561, forward strand.
TCGCATGCACATATTTACTCAGCTGTTCAGCAAACAGAACTTCAGTGACGCTAGAAACTATGAATTTTGCATAAACATAGCGTACATTTGCAAAAAAAGTACCTACTATACCCGACAAAGAGCAAAATTCTCAAAAATCAACAGTAACGTTAGGGAAGGTAGAGCCACTGTATTTTAAATATAACTGAAATATGTTTTTTGAGCATTTTAGTGATAAATAAACGTATTTATGAAGTAAAATTTCTTTAGCTACAACTTAGGAGTAATTCACATATTTTTTCGGAAGTGACCTAAGGTAAGAGCACTAGTAGTTGACCATTTAAGGCCATAGAATTTCCTTTTTTATTCCCCAGCGGTTGGCGGTTCGTCGAGCGATGTGGCCTGCCCATTACCACTGCATTGACTCTGATTATACTCCTCGGCTGATTATACTTCTCGGTCTTGTGGATAATCTGCCAAAGCATGAGAATATGGCTATAGTTTTCGGAAGCCGGCTTGTTCGGGCGGCTGAAAGTCATCGAGCTTGTACGTGAGTGGATTGGCTTGAACTTGTAGACGTGGCTCAGGAGTGAGATGGGTTTGTAGTTCTTTAGAAGAGCTTTGTCGCCCTTCTTGAAGAACAGCACCACCACACTCCTGGTCTACGACTCTGGAACGTTGCTCCCGAGGATAACGGAATTAAATAGCTTCTGAAGGGCTCTTAAAATCGGCTTGCCGCCTGCCTTCAAAAGCTCTGCCGTAATTCCGTCATCCTCTGGTGCTTTACTGTTATATAGTTGTTTGAGAGCCAATCTAATCTCGTACAAGCTGATGTCCGGGCTTCCTTCGGTATAGTGCCAAGTTAGCTTGGATCTGGGATCATGGGCCAAGCCGACAAAAGGATTTGATTTTTTTTTAATTATATTAATATGTAATTTTGAATCAAACATTATAAATTAATCTTATATTAATAACAACATAAGAATAATAATTGGGCTAGATAATTATAGTTTGTCTAATAATTTAATAAAATATTAAGAATTATACTATCATGCATAATTATTTATCTTATATATAAATTTCTAGCATACGTGTGTATGTCACTGAACTCCTCCTAAACGGCTGGACCGATGTTGACGAAATTTTTTGTGTGTGTTCAAGGGGATTTGAGGATGGTTTAGATTCACAATTGGAGCCGGTAGGTGGCGTTGTTCGGGCGGGACAATAACATAACTTGAGAACGACTTTACCGATTTCGTCCATCTTTTTTTAATAAGTTTTCTAATATTTCAAAAAAGGCCTTTATGGAATAAAAAAATAAGAAAGTTGCACAGAAAATTAGAAAATTTAAGAAAACTTAAACGTTTATAAATGCTTTTCTAATGTAACCTATTTTCGACTATATAAACTTTTCTATCTTTATATAAATAAATCTTCTGTTCGTGTGTTTGTAATTGAACTCCTTCTAAACGGCTGGACCAATTTTGATGATTTTTTTTGTGTCCATTCTGATGGATATGAATTCTCATCCAAGCCATCGGAATAGCCATTCGGAACATCCAAACCATTCTTTTAGACTAATAATTGAAACCGGTAGGAGGCGCTGCGATCGATTTTAAGGTGAGTCCAATTTTCTTTTTTTTTATAGATTTGAACAGAACAACGTCTGTTGGGTCAGCTAGTCATATATATAAATTTCTAGCATACGTATGTATGTCACTTAACTCCTACTAAACGGCTGGACCGATGTTGACGAAATTTTTTGTGTGTGTTCAAGGGGATTCGAGGATGGTTTAGACTCACAATAGGCGCTTATTTGAACAGAACAACGTCTCTTGGGCCAGCTAGTGTTTATATATAATCTATGTAATCATGTTAAATACATATTATTACCAACCTAATAGTAAAAGTTAAATAAGTCTTACTTCAACCGCAAGTAGAGGTTACACGCACTCATTTTCTTTAATTAATCTTAGCTTTGTGGTAAGTTTGGCATATGTAAAATGGCGTCTTTGATATTTTAAATTTGAAAACATACTTATCGCTGTTTTGGCGTTATTCAAAGTTAAAATCACAATATTCACTAATCAAATTAAAAAAATATTCAGTATATACTTATTTGAATGATTGTTTACAAAGTAATACATACATACATGGCTGCACGCTTCGTTCCCAGAGGGGTTGGCAGAAACGTACGGCGTGGTCTCCCTCTTGCAACCGTTCTACTCACACGTGCTTTGTACACTTGCTTCGTCATTCTCTCTTCACTTATTCTTTCTACGAAAACACAGCAACTTTCGAACAAAGTTATTAATTTTATATTATATCAATACAATAAAACGGCCGTAAGCAACGTTAAGGTTAAGGCGCCATACAACCATGGCTATGTTTAACTAAAGCTATAAATATGTTTCTTAGACAGTTTAGCGATCGTATGTAGTTATAAGTTTCCCAAGAGAGTAGAACTGATTGATGACTACGATGATCTTAAAATCCTTCGATGATTGGGTGAAATTCTGGTGATCATTTCTAACGATTTTTACTGTTCCCGGGGAAATATAATGACTTCATACATTCTTATCTTGGGAATATAAAGGGAAAACATATAAGAATATCTCAAGCACATTCATTTGAATATCTATTGCGTATTATTATTTACATCGGGCACCCCAACATAAAGGCATGTCAAAATGCGAGAGCGACGTACGCAGAAGGAAATTCGGTAATAGACTAACGCATATGTGCATACACTCACAAAATATCAAGTAGGCGGCGTTCAGGTTAATATCACAGAAGCGAGTGAATTTGTTGTTATTGTATCCGCATATTTTCACTAAATGCAGTTACATTTTAGGTAATTTATAAAGAAATTTAAAGTTGTTGTAACAATGTTATTCGACTACCTCTTCTTTCTATTCGGAATACCTTTTTCCTCCTTTTCTTGTGTCATATGAGATGATTTCAATAATCGTTAGCATTTAGTATCAGTAAAACAAAGAAAAACTGTACGATTGGCGAAGATTTCCTAACATTATAGAATTTTGTCTCAACAGGCTTATGTTCAATGGTGATTAATATTTATGTATTTCACAGTATTAGAAACATCTTTGAAAAAGTTGTTTGTGATGTTACAATCTTATTTTTAAAGCCTATTGAAGACATTTGGATGCATCATAGCTACGATTCATAAAACTATAGCATCGAACTCATGGTACGACCCTAACTAATATTATAATTGCGAACGTATGTTTGTTTGTTACGCATTCACGCCTAAAACACTAAACCAATTTTAAAAATTCTTTCACTAGTAGAAAGCTATTACCTATCAGGGAGTAACATTCCTCCCTGTATTCCCAAGTTAGAAGTTCTCAAATACTACGCGGGTGAAATTGCAGGTATTTACTAGTTTTATATTATTACCTACTGTTTCATTTAGTCAAATTGTATTACTTATCCATCGTTAACATCAAGTCAAATTGTATTACTTATCCATTAGCCCATTTGCAAAAATAGGTTTAAATCGCAATGCATAGATAATATAATTTTGGTAAAATATAAAACACCCCTGCAAAATGTCGCGGATCTAAAGGACTTTTTTTATTTGATATGTACATGGTGCTTTGAGTTTGGGTGTAATTTGTGTCCATTAATTGTATGTTTGTAAAGTCTGCCGCCATTCAAACGTTAATTCCAAAATTACAGGATGTTTGAGCATTTAAAAAAGATATATATTTCATTTGATTCATATGAATTGGTTCATTCCCATACATATCAATTCATTTTAATTTGAAAGGCATTAGGTAACATTTTTATCAACAAAATTAATATTTTGATTCAGCTTTTCATACGATTGATCTTATTTAGATAACCTCGAATGCCAAACATTCACCAATAATACAAATAGGTTCCCCGATACTTATGCAATGGCGTTATATATATTTTTACGTATCATCATCATCGCAGCTTATATATGTCCCACTGTTGGGCCTGGACCTCCTCTTTTGCGGGAGGGTTTGGACCTGCACCGAGTCCATGTGGTGACGGAACAAGAATATAATTCACCACTCCCTATCTTGCTCGTGGATGTCGTAAATGACGTCTAAGGGGTATAATAAACATATAAAATCTATGCAAGAGAAGGAAAACTCGAAAAAACCCTATTATACAAACCTTTCAGAATGATATAGTAAGATCAATTCTCTTCCTATTATGGAGGAGGCTTAAGCCCAGCAGTGGGATGTATATGAGCCGAAATGATAATGGTGACAACGATAATACGCTGATCAGACGTGTTAGAATAGGGTTTCATTTCGAATTTTCCTTCTCATTGTGCATATAAAATCGTATTTTTCTGGGTTAAACGCCACTTTAACGATATTCCTGAAAAGAAAAACCATATTAATTTGATCAACTTTTCGAGATACCCGAAATAAATTCATAAGAATAACTTATTTAAATATTTATATTAACACTAGCTGACCTAACAGACGTTGTTATGTTTAAGTAAAATAAGACAGCAACGCCACCTACAGGGTCCAATTTTGAATCTAAACCATTCTTGGATCCCCTTGAACATATACAAAAAATTACATCAACATCGGTCCGGTCATTTAGGAGGAGTTCAGTGCACACGTACACAAGAAATCTATTCTATATCTATACCAATAAATAAAATTGGAGTGTCTGTTTGTAATGTCAAAATAATAGGTTTTTTTCATGCTCACACGGTTATTTGCATGACACCTATGCCTAAAATAGCAATTAAAAAATTTTTGTCTGTCTGTCTGTTTGTTTGTTCCGGGTAATCTTCAAAACGGCTGGACCGATTTCAAAAATTCTTTCACCAATGGAAAGCTATAATATCAGGGCGTAAACTAGGCTATATTTTATCCCGGTATTCCCACGGGAACGGGAACTACGCGGGTAAAACGACTATAACCTATAACCGAAGCGAAGCGAGGGCGGGTTGCTAGTTTATATATAAAGTTAATCTTTATTTAATATCACAGATATCATAAATTAAAATCAGTATCTCTAGAAGCTCACGAATATGATAACTAATGTTCATCCTTAACGTATATTAGTACATTGCCTACGTGTCTTTCTATAACATTATTACTTGCCGCACCTGTTTCTAAAACTATTATACGTGCTTCCATATAAACTTGAAATCGGGTAATAGTGAAAATTACTGCTCACACGTGTGTAAAGGCCTTAGTTCAAGTTACATATATACTTCAGCAAACAGAATCTATTTGGTGAGCAGCAGGTGTCCTTCGCAATCCCATCGTCAGCGGATTACTCCATTGTACGGGTATAAATCTCTTTCGGACAAAGAAGGCCAATGCTTACTTCATCTTTTTAGAGCCACCTGAATGGCATTGTACCTGTCTTTCACAATAATCGCCAAAAACAATTCTTTACGTGCCTGCTTCCCGAAGATTGCTTGGGTAAAATAGATCAAACTTTAGTATATCTAGAAATACTTTCTATATAATGTCAGATTAATAAGCATTGCTAGTAAAATACTTCATCGTAAACAGGCATTTTTTTTTCATTTAGGAATATGACGATGTATTTTTTTGATAAGTTTACAATGCCTACTTAGAAGTTAGGTTCAATACATCTATCCATCAACTGATTTATGTCTAATTGGATATAGATAATTGTGTTGGAAGATAATGACAGAATCATCATACTTGGTAAACGGATTGGCGATCATAATAGCTGTTATAACCCAGGAGAACACTATTACAGGATCAACTGATGTGCATTTAATTAATTATTACTACACTCTCACGAAAATCAGGACTGGAAATTGGTCACACATGGCAAATAAAAGGACATGAAAAATAGTTTGAATGTTTGTGAAGTCCTTCGAAATACAAGCATGATTGGCTTAGAGCAGGGCGTTGTCTTTAAAAAAAAGTAAAGTGACATATTGGTTATATAATTATTTTCTTTATAATCCTTATTAATATTATAAATGCGAAAGTAAGTTTGTTTATTTGTTTGCTTGTTACGCTTTCACGCTTAAACCACCAAACCGATTACAAAAATTCTTTCACCAATGGATAGCTATAATATCAGGGAGTAACATAGGCTATATTTTATTCCGGTATTCCTACGGGAACTACGCGGGTAAGGCGACTGAAACCGAAGTGAAGCGACGGTGGATGGCTAGTAAGTTAATAAAACAAATCTATTGAATAACACTTCTGTGTTATAATAATAAAATTCAACATTCCATTAATTCCCACAAAAGCCCACATAGTTGTGCTCAGATCTCCTCTAGAATAGAAGGAAAGTAGATGTTATACCTCTCTGGTCAGACACGTTGGCATAGGGTTTTATGTCAAGTTATCCTTCTTTTGCATAGATTTTATATGCATATTATATCACTTAGATGACTGAAGTCGCCCTAGCTGAGGCCGCAGGTGACCTGGCCGTGGACTTTACTCCGGCATCCGCAGAGAGGCTAAGCACGCGACGGCGACCGACGTCCCGTGACATGGACGTCGAGAGGTGAGGGTACCCGAGAGGGTATTCCGTCGGGCCGACCACTGGGGACAAGGAACTCGGCACTGGTGGTCGACCCAACGACGAAGGCGACGTGGGTACGGGAAGGCGACGTATCCGCGCGCAGTCTTTTCGTTGCCCCGGACGGAATGGACGGCGTGTGCGCTTACCATAGCCAACACATAAAAAAAAGTCATTTATGACACCCACGGGCAAGAGTGGGGGCCGTGAATTATATACTTACACGAAATCAAAATACACGTAGAGTAAAATATAGCAACATTAAATTTTGTAATTCGTATACCTTAAAATATGCCATTTACACATTACTTTTGCGACATCGAGATCGCAATAAACCGTTGACTTTTCGTGAGTAGAATTTCAATTTGTTATTTCGTATTTTTATATCATTCCCTGTAAAATTGGATTGTTTATACAAATTACTTTTCTTTTGCTTACAATGTTATGTAGCAATAATAAACTGTTCGTATTTCGAACATAGTGATCTACGCCAATTACATGGTATATAGAAAAAATGCCGCCTGCCGTGTGGCGACGGTTTGAGAATACATGTGTCGCCACCCCTTACTAGCCCGTGGGAGTCGTAAAAATCGGCTGAGGGTTCACCAGGAGAGTGGGCAGCAGCTCTCTCCTGGGAAACGTAAAACATCCATACTGCGATCGCCAACCCGCCTGCCAAGCGTGGCGATTACGGCAATATCCCCTTTTTAAAAATGGCGTACAACAAAAAAATGGCCCCCAGTCACGGCGGCTCCGGTACCCTACGGGCTCATTTTGGTGGCGGGCCCAGTAGTGGTGGAGCGGGGGGTGCGAGGAATCTCCGGCAGCGATCCGGCTACCAACAAAAACGACCCTTGGCCCTGGTAACACACAACATTCGGACACTCAGGACTGACGAGAGGGTCATCGAGCTGGAAGAGGAATTGAGCAAAATCCGCTGGGACATTGTAGGATTATCAGAAGTGCGAAGAGAGGGCGAGGGCACGATAATCCTCCAGTCTGGAAACTTGCTCTTCTACCGGGAGGGCGATCACCCGTCCCAAGGTGGTATAGGGTTTATCGTTCGTAAGTCTCTCATAGACAACGTGGAGAGGATCGAGAGTGTGTCGACAAGGGTAGCGTACCTTATACTCAGAATTACCAAGAGGTATTCGCTGAAGGTTATACAGGTATACGCACCGACCTCGACATACTCCGACGACGAGGTGGAGGCATTTTACGAGGACATCTCGAAAGCCATACACGCGTCCAAAACCCACTTCACGGTGGTTATGGGAGACTTTAACGCGAAACTAGGCAAAGGGAGTGATGATGAGTTGAGAGTGGGGAAACATGGATATGGACGGAGAAACCAGAGGGGCCAGAAACTGGTTGATTTTCTGGAGAAGGAAAGCCTCTTTATGATGAATTCCTTCTTCAGGAAGCAGCCACAAAGGAAATGGACCTGGATTAGCCCCGATGGTTCAACAAAAAACGAGATAGACTTCATCTTGTCAGACAAACGACAGATATTCAATGATGTCTCAGTGATCAGCAGAATTAAAACTGGGAGCGATCACCGGATGGTACGAGGCACATTGAATATCCATACAAAAGTCGAGCGGTCACGCTTGATGAAGTCTACACTCCGACCTACATCTGTCCAATACCAGAACCTCGAAAACTTTCAACTCGAACTACATAATCGCTTCCAATGTCTGGACGAGTGCGAATCTCCGAACGATATGAACAACAGGTTCGTGGAAACTGTCCACGCGGTTGGGTCGAAATTTTTCAAGGCTCACCGCGTTAATAGACCTAAAAAACTTTCTGACCAGACTCTCGAGCTCATGGAGAGGAGAAAAGAGATGACGGTGCAGTCTGCAGCCGATTGGTCCAAACATAGGCAGCTAAATAGACAGATCTCCAGGTCTGTGCGTCGCGATATTCGCCGATTTAATACGTTCCGTATTAAAGAAGCGATAGAGCGGAATCGTGGCTCGAAAGTGTTCGCACAAGATCTGTCTTTTGGGAAAAGCCAAATGACTAAGCTGAAGACCGATGACGGCACTGTCATTTCATCCCAAAGTGAGATCTTGGGAGAGGTCGAAAGGTTCTATGGACAGTTATACAAATCATCCCGAAATCCTGTTGTCGGCTTGGTCCAAGATCCCAGATCCAAGCTAACTCGGCACTATACCGAAGAAATCCCGGACATCAGCTTGTACGAGATCAGAATGGCTCTCAAACAACTACGTAACGGTAAGGCACCGGGAGATGACGGAATTACGGCAGAGCTTTTGAAGGCGGGCGGCAAGCCGGTATTAATAGCCCTTCAGAAGCTATTTAATTCCGTTATCCTCGGGGGCGACGTTCCAGAGTCGTGGACCAGGAGTGTGGTGGTGCTGTTCTTCAAGAAGGGTGACAAAGCTCTTTTAAAGAACTACAGACCCATCTCACTCCTGAGCCATGTTTATAAGTTGTTTTCGAGGGTCATTACCAATCGACTCACGCGCAAGCTCGATGACTTCCAGCCGCCCGAACAAGCCGGCTTCCGAAAAGGCTATAGCACCATAGACCATATCCTCACGCTTCGGCAGATTATACAAAAGACCGAGGAGTATAATCGGCCCCTGTGCTTAGCGTTTGTGGACTATGAGAAAGCCTTTGATTCAGTCGAAACTTGGGCGGTGCTGCAGTCCCTTCAGCGGTGCCAAATCGACCATCGCTATATCGAAGTGCTGAAGTGTTTGTATAGGAACGCCACAATGTCAGTCCGTATCCGGGATAAGAGTACGAAACCGATCCAGTTGCAGAAAGGCGTGAGACAGGGAGATGTCATCTCTCCGAAACTGTTCACCACTGCACTGGAAGATGTCTTCAAGCTCTTAGACTGGACTGGACTCGGCATCAACATTAACGGCGAATACATCACTCACCTTCGATTCGCAGACGATATCGTCGTTATGGCAGAATCCATGGAGGACCTTGGCACTATGCTCAATGATCTCAGCAGGGTATCCCAACTAGTGGGTCTACGAATGAACATGGACAAGACGAAAGTCATGTCAAATACCCATGTCATTCCTGTACCGGTCCTAGTTGGCAATGCGATTCTCGAAGTTGTCAATCACTATGTTTACCTAGGACAAACAGTCCAGTTAGGTAGATCCAATTTCGAGAAAGAGATCAGCCGACGAATCCAACTCGGTTGGGCAGCGTTTGGGAAACTTAAGAGGATCTTCTCGTCCAACATACCTCAGTGTCTGAAAACACAGGTCTACGACCAGTGTGTGTTACCAGTGATGACTTACGGCACGGAAACGTGGTCCCTAAATGTAGGCCTCATATCAAGGCTCAAAGTCGCTCAGCGTGCTATGGAACGGGCTATGCTCGGGATTTCTCTGCGAGATAGAATCCGGAATACAGAAATCCGCAGAAGAACGGGTGTAACCGACATAGCACGAAGAATTAGCACGCTGAAGTGGCAATGGGCAGGCCACATCGCTCGAAGAACCGACAACCGCTGGGGAAGAAAGGTTCTCGAGTGGCGACCACGCATCGGACGACGCAGTGTAGGACGCCCCCCCACTAGGTGGACCGACGACCTAGTGAAAGTTGCTGGGCGTCGTTGGATGCAGGCGGCACAGGACCGCACATTGTGGCGCAATATGAGGGAGGCCTACGTCCAGCAGTGGACGGCAATAGGCTGAAATGATGATGATGATGATAGAAAAAATATATATGTAGGCTAGCTGACCCAACAGGTGTTGTTCTGATCAAATAAAATAAAAGGAATTCTGCTTGAAATCGACAGCAGCGCTACCTGTCGGGTTCAATTGTGAACCTAAACCATTCTCGAATCCCCTTGAAAACACATAAAAATTTCATCAACATCAGTCCAGCCGTTTAGGTGGAGTTCAGTGACATACACATGTACACAAGAAATGTAATTATATATAAAGATAAAGAACAATGCAAGAATTATGTCCTTAGTACAGGTCTTTAAAAAAATATTGTGCGAGAAACCAACACGTCTGACCAGCATCGTATAGTAGGTCAATATCCCTCATATACTTCCCACTCCTGGGCTCAAGCCCAAGAGTGGGACGTATATGAGTTGAAATGAGTAAATGAATGAAACATAATAAATGTAACTTTAGATTATATTGTTGAAAAAAAAAGATTATATTTGATTGCGCAGGTGGCGTAGTGGTTATATACCGACAAATCTTACCAGTATCGTGAGTTCTATTCTCATGGAGGACAATATGTGCCGTGATCCACGATTTGTTGTTATGAAGCGGGGTGTAATTTGTGTACATTCGATTATATGTATTTATAAGGTACAATACAAGAATTATTTGCTTAGTACAGGTCTTTAAAAAAATATTGTGTAATAATAAGTTATAAATTTATAATATTACGGCGCCACCTATCGGGTCCAATTGTGAATCTAAACCATTTTCGAATCCCCTTGAAAACATAAAAAAATCATCAACATCGATCCAGCCGTTTAGGAGGAGTTCAGTGACATACCGTATGTATGTACACAAGAAATATATACATATATAAAGACTAGCTGACCCAACAGACTTTGTTCTGTTCAAATAAAATAGCGGCGCCACCTACCGGGTTCAATTGTGAATCCAAACCATTCTCGAATCCCATTGAACACACACAAAAATTACATCAACATCGGTCCAGTCGTTTAGGAGGAGTTCAGTGACACACACATACACAAGAAATTTATATATAAAGATATAGGTATCCAAAAGTTAGTAAGCATTGTATTCATATTATAATATGACAGTATTGACACGCTATGGTGACCGTTTTGTCGTGTGAAGAGGTAAATTACTATATTTTATGGCCAAAGTATTTGTACTATTTAGTATAGTTGTCCTTGTGGTGACGGAGTAAGAATACAATTTACTCGTTCCTAACTTGTCCATAGTTATCTTTAAAGACTATTAAGGGACATATTATACACAGATGTTCTATGTAAGAGAAGGAAAACTCGAAAAAGTACTTCATACAAACCTGTTTGACCAGCATGGTGTAGTAGTTCTAGTTGCAACAGAAGGTCAGTGGATCAATAAATATTAGTGTACTTCTTTGGACCACCTAATTTAGTTTTTATATTTTTGGAAAAATAATTCATATTAAGAAAAAGGCATTTATAGAGACTGACGATAGAAGTGAAAACTTAGAACTTTTAGTATTAAAATTTTAAATTTCATAATGTTGAATGAAAATTATCATGGATAGTATTTGTATTTACTTAGATTTCAATGTACTTGATTTTTAACATTATTTCAATTGGTTGCATCGCTGTCATCATTTATAATATATAATTATATATACAGCACTCTACGTCAGCTGTATAGCTACAGATATATTGCTATAAGTATGTTGGTGACGCGAACGCATATGATCACGCAAAAAGTGCCCAACGTGGCTAAACAAGTTTTAACTTCAAAATTGAAATTGCACAGGATCGTCACATATAGGATTGCTAGATAAACGCAACTATTACACCTTTGTTAAACTGTCGATAATGTTTGATCACTCAGTACGATTAAAACAGTTTTGACTTAACATTGCTTCAATTAACAGAATGTGGACAGCGACAGTGCACAGCGATCTATCTATATATTAATACGTGAACCAAAAACTTTGTACCCCTTTTTACGAAAATTACGTGGATGCACAAGTATGAAATTTGGCATTAATTATTTCATTAATTTCCTCGTTAAATACTTCAACTGAAGTATATAATGAGGAGAAGTGCATAAAACTGAAATTTCATATAATAATGGATTAGAAATACATTAAATACATTAAAAAACATATTACGCACACTACCATGCTATCGCTACGCATGCACACACACACACACACACACACAAACACACACACACACACTAACGTTTAACTTGTACACTTTTGTTTACGGTTCAAATCTCTTGTCGAACTGAATGTCAAACAATCACAATTATGATGACAATATCTAATAGATATATTTTGTACTTATATATTAGTTACTAGCAACCCGCCCTCGCTTCGCTTCGGTTATAGGTTATAGTCGTTTTACCCTCGTAGTTGCCGTTCCCGTGGGAATACCGGGTTAAAATATAGCCTAGTTTACGCCCTGATATTATAGCTTTCCATTGGTGAAAGAATTTTTGAAATCGGTCCAGCCGTTTTGAAGATTACCCGGAACAAACAGACAGACAGACAGACAGACATACAGACCGACAGACATACAGACAAAAATTTTTTAATTGCTATTTGAGGCATAGGTGTCGTGCAAATAACCGTGTGAGCATGAAAAAAGCCTATTATTTTGACATTACAAACAGACACTCCAATTTTATTTATTGGTATAGATTAGTGAAATATAGCTTGCTCAATATACAATTATACATAAATAAATTTAAAAGAAAATGGTGTAGCAGAAAAATTAATTTAAATGCATTATGGCCGAATTTCGACCACTCGGTGACCACTAGTATATATAAAAATGAATCTCTATTTCCCTTACTAATCACATTAGGCGGGAACGGATGGGACAATGTCGCTAATTCCGTTGTATTTATTATTGTTAGCAGGTCTGGAAATTAAAAAAAAATTAAGCGGAACATTGGAAATTTAAGAAAACATAAGAAACCTTAATGACGATATTATTTTACATAATTTTCAATTGACATAATTGTCAGTTGTTTGAAATCACTGTCAGCGATTGTCAGTATGCATGCTGCAAATATCGTTTAACACAGATGCATCGGTTGTTGAATAATTAATTTATCATTACGTGTAATTTTCTTTCAATTATACTCTACTGTAAGTTTTGGACAAGTGTTCATCACAGCAAGTTAAGAGCAATCACGCTTATTTTTAAAGTTCAATTTAATGTAGAGAGTTTGTTAGGTTTTAAGACTGTTTTGATTGCTTTGATATAATTTTTATTTTTATGTTTAGAAGAATTTTTGTTTTTAACAATACTGATTGGACGTATAAATATAAGTCGCAGAATTCTCAATGCTGCAAGTCAAAGACAAGAGCATGTTAAACTGTTTTGATTGCTTTGATATAAATTTTATTTTTATGTTTAGAAGAATTTTTGTTTTTAACAATACTGATTGGACGTATAAATATAAGTCGCAGAATTCTCAATGCTGCAAGTCAAAGACAAGAGCATGTTAAACTGTTTTGATTGCTTTGATATAAATTTTATTTTTATGTTTAGAAGAATTTTTGTTTTTAACAATACTGATTGGACGTATAAATATAAGTTGCAGAATTCTCAATGCTGCAAGTCAAAGACAAGAGCATGTTAAACTGACGCGGAATGTGGAATGAAGTTGAACGGCATCAATGGAATCGAAATCAACACAGCATAGTAATGTTGCTTTTAACCCTTATCGAGCTGTATTTATATATAACGTGGACATCGATTACAATTTATTTATTTATTTGGTATGCTAACAAATGTAACAGTAATACAACAACTTAAAAACTAGTACATACCTACATTTAGAGAAAAAGTTACATTCAATAATAAGCAAACACCACATGCACAGTATCACCTATAGATAGTATATTAAGGAATAAGGAAAGAAGGATATAATAAGGAAAGGAACAATTCACGGCAAATAGTGGCTATTAGATATTATTTTTATTAATTTATATTCATTATTCATAGTTTAGACAGAACAACATCTGTCGGGTTAGCTAGTTAATAATAAAATATAATATATAATTTGCATGTAATAAAAATAAAATCGAATTACCTGGTGTCGATGATAGCGCCACCTACTGGATCTCTCTCTCTCTATATATAAATGTGTACATATAAACATATATAGAGAGATGGATAGCTATTCATATACCTCATAGTAGAGCTTATATCGTCGGGCCGACCACTGATGTCAAGTAGCCCTGCTCCGGTGATCGGCCCAACGACGAAGGCGACGTGCAGCGTGGGTGGGTTGCGGGTGTTGCGTGCTTACGTCTCTCTGTCGCCCCGGACGGAGTGGTGCGAGGAGCGCGCCGACCGCAACCCACCCAAAAAAAAAAAAGTAGAGCTTATATCATCATTTATTCAACTCTTATTCGACACACCACAAGGCGACCCCTATCACTACAAGCACTATCTATACATATAACAAAATTAGAGTAATATAATAATTGGTCTATATCTATAACTTACAGTTATAGAAGAGAATTTTGGTAAAGGAGTCATTACTGGAGCAGCAGTATAAGACACCAGAATAATAACTATATGTTTATAAACGCAATACCCAAATACTGTTTTATGGAATTGCACGCAGTTTTTATAGATACTAGAGGTCGAACATAAAAAGTATATTAATTTTTAGTATAATAGTCCAGTCATCTAAGGCGAAATTAGGTGAAAATATTGAAAAATCGACATACCCAGTATATTACCACGTAAAAACTTGTAGGTTGGCATTCTAAAACTATTCCTAAAATTCACATATAATTGAATGACAGCAGGTTTTAAATTCAGGTGTCAATCCTCACAAAAATCGATTTTTAATTCATTTTTTACAAATATCTCGTTTCCTGTGGGATTTATACTATTTGTTTTGATTATAAAGATTGAATTTAATCTAAAAGTTAATAAAAAATTATAATTATAAATTTAGCAATAAATTATAACCTTAATATTACGAGTTTTTGATCGAGACTACCAGTTGACCTCAGTTAATTCTCTGACCGCGCGCTCTATCTTGAAAATAGTTCAAGTTATAAAGAGTTATAAAGAGTTATAAAGAATTTAATTCTCTACAATATTGATAATAAATACAAATCCCATGGCAAATGAGATATTTGCAAAAAAAAAAATCGATTTTTGTGATCATTGACCCCTGAGTTGCGACCACCCAATTATATGTGAATTTTGAGAACAGTTGTAGGATGCCAAAATACAAGTTTTTACGTGTTAATATACTGGATATATCGATTTGCCGATGTCAACCCCCTATAATGACTGGACTATAAAAAATAATAATAAATATTAAAGTGATCAACGATTGCAAAGCAGCGGGCACAATAAGGTGTTTTTTTTATTGCTTATGGTGGCGAACCAGCAAGTAGCACACTGGATGGTAAGTATTACTGCCATATATGCCATTATGAAATGAAATGCAATTTAGTTGGTGGGACTCAAATAAAATTGCTGCAAGACGCAATACGGAACCACCATTTTATCACAACAAAAATTCTAAAATATTAAAATTGTGAACACATGACTGTCAAAGAAAAGTTTTGTATGTGTTTTAATAGAATTGGTATATAATAAGAAGAGATTATGAAAAGAAATTAAAAATAGAAAAGATTTGAAAGGATGATCTTATAATTATTTTAATCAACGATAGTAGCGACGACAGTGAAAATAGCAGTTTGGACGAAGCTGCTTAATTACGGCAGATTTTTGCTCTATCTTGTTGTATGAATTTATTTGTTGTTTTAAACAACTAATTCTGGACAAGGAGCTTAACACTGCTGCGGTATATCAGCGATAGCAGAAAAGGAGGTTAAAGCGATCAGTCTTGTGCTGTCCAGAACAGAAGGTGATCCTCGCAACGCTATCAAGAGAGATGTTTAATAAACAAGCATTATGCTTAATCGAAGTCATGCGTGCTATTAACAACTAATTAGTTTAATAAATTACATTAAGTTTTCTATAATATTATCTTCTTTTTATATGCATAAAAATACTTTTTCAATTCAATTTGAGATGAACAGACTTAAAAAAACTCTTCAAGATTTAGAATGACAAAAATAAAACGCTCTCTGTCTGTTCAGAAGATAAGCTACACCGTAATATTGTTTCCATATTTTGTTTTTTCACACGCACAACGACGCTGTAAAAGCTATAAACTAACTTTTAGGAGTTACGAATATCATAAATAATTTGGACACTTACATTGTGCCCGGACATTTGAAATTATAATTTATTGTACTAGTTAGTGACTTATGAATATTATTTGAGGGGCTAACAAATCAGCAACATTAAGCTCATAATGTAAATATAAAAGTTTTTAAACTTAACTAATATTAAAACAATAGTTTCGTGAATTTATTTATATAATTGACATTACCGTTGAAATTTATTTTAAGGACAAGTTAATTTATTGTATCATCATCATTTCAGCCTATCGCCGTCCACTGCTGGACGTAGGCCTCCCTCATGTTGCGCCACAATGAGCGGTCTTGTGCCGCCTGCATCCTACGACGCCCAGCTACTTTCACTAGGTCATCGGTCCACCTAGTGGGGGGGCGTCCTACACTGCGTCGTCCGATACGTGGTCGCCACTCGAAAACCTTTCTTCCCCAGCGGTTGTCGGTTCGTCGAGCGATGTGGCCTGCCCATTGCCACTTCAGCGTGCTAATTCTTCGTGCTATGTCTATTACACCCGTTCTTCTGCGGATTTCCGTATTCCGGATTCTATCTCGCAGAGAAATCCCGAGCATAGCCCGCTCCATAGCACGCTGAGCGACTTTGAGCCTTGATATGA
Organism: Lymantria dispar; assembly: GCA_032191425.1. Taxonomy (NCBI): domain Eukaryota; kingdom Metazoa; phylum Arthropoda; class Insecta; order Lepidoptera; family Erebidae; genus Lymantria; species Lymantria dispar. The sequence continues at coordinate 14,057,609 of CM063451.1, forward strand.
GGCCTACATTTAAGGACCACGTAATTCCGTCATCTCCCGGTGCCTTACCGTTACGTAGTTGTTTGAGAGCCATTCTGATCTCGTACAAGCTGATGTCCGGGATTTCTTCATTTATTGTATACCATTAGTTTAACGGCTTTTGTGTGTTTAATTTCATGATCATCATCTCAGCTCATATACATTCCTCTGCTGGGTTCTAGCCTCCTCGACAATAGGAGGGAAATTGACCTCACTATACTATGCTCGTTAGACATTTTGATATAGGGTTTTATTTCGAGTTTCCCTTCTCATGCATGGTATATTCCTGTACATAGTCGTCTTTTACAATATCCACAGACAAGGTAAGGAATGGTGAATTCTTATTCGTCACCACACGGAAAATTCTATTTTCATTAATAAACTTTTGAAACCAGGTCGTAACTAGGTTTAAGGTTGTCACACTAATAATAAGTTTTTCGCATATATTTTAGATATAATATATAAAACAGTAGAAAAGAGAAAGTTAATGATATGTATGTAAATATTGTGTAGGTACGAAGATTGTTAACGCGGTTTGCGGGAAGTTGTTTTGCACAAATCTTCACGTAATGAAATGCGGTTCGTCATTTGTAAGTGTGCTGTCCGTGCATATTTATAATTTAATATTTTATGTTGATTTTTAATAAATTAAGAATTTGCAGAGAATATTAAATGAAGCTTTTTAATTCAATTCTTTATATTCCAAAACTAAACCATAGAGATAAATTATTCGTTACGACCATTGTTTGCATGGGAATGATTAAAATAATACAAAAATTTAATAAATAAAAACTGACTTCAACAGAATGTAGTCGAGATGAATCATATACGGCTTAATGACAAAGATAAGTCAGACTGACTATACTAGTCAGATCTTGAGTCCTCAAAATTGATACATAATTGGTGAAATAATCGCGTAACATACAAAAATAAACGTACCATCGAATTGAGAACCTTCTTGTTTCCATTTATTGTGTAACATTCCGAATAAAATAGATAAATTTAAGGTTTTAGAATGCCCGCATCCGGCAACGAGCAGTTAACACTTCTTTAAAATACCTTCAGAACTTTACATAACTTGTACAATGTAGAATCATAATCTGATGGTCTATCAAAAATCCAATGTATAATATCACTAAACTAAATGCTTCAAAATTTAAATTTGGTTAAAAGTACAGTAAGAATTTGTTATTTACCTCTAATGATTATTTAAGTTCTAGGAAGAATTGACGGAAGAAATCATAAATGCTTTATGAAGGTCTATCCTAAGACAAACCAATTGACTTACGTATCTGCTATCCCCTGTTTTTACTACAAATTGCTGATTCGATGTTTTTTGACTGTCAACCTATTAATGTATTTTAAATATCATGCTTAAAACTATTAATAGATAATCATATATTTTTAATATAAATAATCTTAACAATCGTTATATTAAATTTCATATTTAAACATAAACTATAATAACTTTTTAACTATTCTAAGCACACACTGAGATTGAAAAATAATGAAGTGAAACGAGTACTAGTTTTTTATTTATTTTACGGATATGGGTTTAGAACACCATATGTTGCCGTTCCCTTCATCCTAGTGTTGTAAGAGATAAGAAAGGTAAAACTTTTAGAAGCAAAATTATTCTAAGAGACGAAAATGTAGATATAAACTCTTATTTCAAAACGCTTGGTCAGCGTTATAAAATATACCAATTTCTTTATAATTTGGAGAGAGAATTTGGAGAACGCTTTATAATCTGGCTAAGGCTTTATAATGGGAAATATAGCGGTTCAAAAGGAGAAATTAATAGAAATATAGTAAAAGTCATAATATAAACGTTGGCTATATTTAGTATAAGCCTATCAGTATTGGAATCGTTATAGAGGTAAGTGATGAATTAAAGATATCGAACGGTCGTGATTTGGAAATGGGACGCGAATGGAATTTTTAAATATAAAATTCCAATAGAACAGAGGTTGATCGGTCGGTTTGTATAAATTCATTTCGCCCTGACGCGTGTATTAATATTCAGAGCACTTTCAAAGTTCACTTTAGCTGCGAGCGGAAATACTCTATTTTATTAATTTTATCGAAATTCCTTCCTACAAGGACTTAAATACTTAAATATGAATATTGCACTGACTTTTAGGTAAACGATCAAATCTGTTGAGATAATATTTTTATATTTTAAAGCGAAATTTATTGTAGCCTGCATGGATAGCTTAGCAGAGAGAGAGAGAGAGAGAGAATAAGCTAGAAAATGTTTGAAATACTTACCTTAGATAACTCGTTAAGTTGGCCGTCTCAGTTTTTATAAATATCTACCATATCTCAAATTTTAAAAGATTGAGTAGAACGTTTTTGATGTGAGAAATATGGTAAACCTTTAAGTAATAGATACGGTAAATGACTGTAGAGGTCTAAATATCAAATCTTGTACCAAGGATTTCATTCTAACACAATACCACAATTTGTGCGTTTTACACCTGATTATAGTGATTCTAGATGTAATTTATATACATTAGATACACGTTTACAAAGTAAGGCCTTTTATAGGTGTCTTTTTTGAATATCCGTTGCGAAAAGCTTCGCTTAGTTCGTGCATCTCTAGGTGGCACTGTTTCTTTTTTATTATTTACAACATTATACATCAAATAGAAAGGATTCATGTTATTAAATAGTGATCAATACATTCATAATTGACATTGTCATGTAATGAATATTTCCGGTCGATGGCCCTGTACGGCGCACCGGTGTGGGCGGGGTCTATGACCGTCAGAACACGGCGCAGCATACGCTCGACGCCTGCGCCACTTGGGCAGCTCAGCGCTGTGAACTCGTCGCAATCATCGGTGCCGACCTGACGCTGCCGACTATCGCCAGGCCAATGGTTGGCAACGTCGGGAATTGGGACGCGGTCACAGCCTTCTGCGAGGCAGTGATCTCGCAGAAGGAGGTGGCGGATCGCCTGCGCGAGGAGCGCAGCCTCGATGAGGCGATCCGTCGCCGGCGACTGGGGCGGCGTAGGCGCGAGTACTTGCGCCTCACGCCACCCTAACCGAGGCCGTGGGTGACGTGATCGGGGAATTAGTCCGTCACCCGCCGAGAGGCCGACCGCGTGAGGAAAGACCGACGTCCTCCCCGAGGGGGGGACGTCGGTCAATGGGAGAGTAGCCCAAATAGGGGGTATTCCGTCGGGCCGATCACTGACGACAACCCTGCTCCGGTGGTCGGCCCAACGAAGAAGGTGACGTGCACGTGGGTGGGTTGCGGGTGTTGCGTGCTTACGCCTCTCTGTCGCCCCGGACGGAGTGGTGCGAGGAGCGCGCCGACCGCAACTCATCCCCCAAAAAAAAATGCAATGAATATTTAACTAATGTCATGAACCTAATATTTAAATTTTCATACATATACAGCGTATATTTATCGTGTGGTAATGGAATAAGTATGTAACCACACCACTCCCTGTCCTGCCCGTGGGTGACGTAAAAGACAATTCAGGGCTATATTGTGCAGTTATAACAACTATGTAAGAGAAAGAAATTCCATCTGAATAGCCTAGTATATATAGTAGATCAATCTCTTATTCTGGAGGAGGCTCGAGTCCAGCAGTGGGAAGTATGGTACAACGTATACGGCACGCCTATAGCAAAACAGCACTATAGATATATTTTGAATTATATGCAAGCTGATTGATTGAAGTTTATACAAGCTTTGACGATGATTAATTAGAGAATATAGATGGCGTCATAGGAGCAATTTTCTATATTTTTGTACAATCTACAAATAATTGTTTTGAATCTGAGTGTGATTTATATGGATTAATTTCATGTTTACAGAATTGATATTTCACCATCATCATCGCAGCCCACAGACGTTCCACTATTGGGCTCGGATCTCCTCCACAATGAGAGGGAATTTGACCTCCTATACCATGCTGATCAGACATGTTGGTATAGGGTTTCATTTCGAGTTTTCCTTCTCTTGCTCAGACCTTATGTGCTTATTATATCCCTTGGTCGTCTTGTACGACATCCACGGGCAAGACAGGGAGTGGTGAATTGTATTCTTACTCCGTCACCACACGGACTTTGATGATTACACGTATACTAAATGATTATTTAGTATACATGTAATCTCAAAAACATATTCTAAATAGGTATGTATTGTGCAATTATTCAAATCTTTTTCAAATGAAATGAAAGAAGTTAATTGTAGTAAAAAGATTAAAACTTTCATGTACTAATATAAATTAAATAAATCGTTTCGTAAAGACTTCAGAACGTCCATAGTAATATAAATCCATCATCACCATCATCATTCAGTCTCTCCACTATTGCATGAGGCAATAATGCCGTAGTGGTCACGCTAGGCAGGCGGATTAGTGATCACAGCGAAGTGTTACACGTTTTCCAAGAAAGAGCTGTTGCCTGCACTCTTCGTCAACCGTTGCTGATTTTTACGATTGGTTACGGATTGTAAATAAAACTACTTTTACGGATTATATAGCGTTTGTATTTGATTTATCATAAATCAAATACAAATGCGATATAATCCGTAAAAGTAGTTTTATTTACAATGTGTAGTGCTAGCGTAAACATCAGATTAGTTACGGGTTCAGAATATAATCTGTCACCACCCTTTATTTACTAGTAAAAACCAGCTCATCCGTAAGAATACAATTCATCACTCCCAGTGATGAATCGTGAGAAAGATGTCCTTCCATCCACCTGAGCATAGAGATCCATTGTTGGAAACTCGAAACAATCCTGCGCCACTTGCCTTCAATGGTTTCCTGTGACTTTAAAGATGTCTTCAGTCCACCTATTAGGGGGTCGTCCTACATTACGTCGTCCCATTTAGAGTCGCTACTTGAGAACCTTTCTTCCCCAATGGTTGTCAGCTCCACGATGTGGCCTGCCCATTGCCATTTAAACGTGCTAATTCTTCGGGCTATGATGGTTACCCATGTTTATCTACGGATTTCCGTGTTCCAGATTTTATTACGCCGAGAAAATGTGCAAATACTAAATACAGAATAGAAATTGAGGCATGTAACTGTTTGTATTAACATTTTACATTTACCTTTCATCCTCAAACTAATATAAAAAGAATATTTTTATTCCCTCTTTTCATAAAAACGACATACAAGTGGATACGTCGTGAAGATAAGGGAGTTATGCGACTACCACGCGATTCGAAGTATAGCTATCTATCTCACGTTATTGCATTATATTCCGAGTGCGTAGCTCGAGTGCCCGGAAGGAACTGTTAGTGATCATTTCTTTCTGATATTTGTACTTTTCGGCGTTTCTAAATCCTATTCTATAGGGCTGTAAAGAGGTTTCCAAGAACACAGATAAATAACTATTTTATGTTCACTTGTTCAATTTTTTATGTTTGTTAAATTTGTACCATGATTTACGATAGCAATATATTTTACTTTTCTCGTGGTTATTGTTATTTGTTTAGAGATTTATTATCATAAATAAATTACTAGTCATTGATTGAGATCATTGGATCTCTTGATGATAGTTCCTTGAATGTAGGCAGTTATTATCACATCTATACATGAAATTTATTCTGTCTTATAACGTCGTTAGCTTCATACTAAGTGTATAAGTAGCGCCCTTTTTTTTGGTGTGGGTTACGGTAGGCTCACTCCTCCCTCCACTTCGTCCGGGGCGACAGAGGGGCGTAAGCACGCACACCCGTAACCTACCCGTGACACGTCGCCTTTCTCGTTGGGCCGATCACCGGAGCAGGCTGATTTGTCGTCAAATTATAGCGCCCTGACAATTGGTACGTTTAGATCATTATATCGCCTATTAAACTATATATTATTTAAGGCGATAAATTTTTGTTGCTTTAAAATAGCCCATTTAGTATTAAATTACCTTTAACAATGAGAAATACTTAGTAAATATAGATAATCACAATAAATGTAACTATTTTTGCTTGCGTAAATATCAAAAACCACTAGAATACATAAAACCTAGTATTATGCTTTCTATCTAGTAAAAATATGCAAAACATAATAATAAAGTTTATGATCTCACATCTAAGTTCTGAATACACTGAACTTTATATAAATAAAATGAATATATTACTAAACTCGCGCTTATGATTAGATTACCTGTCAAACACAAGTTATCAACTGACAAGAGCGATAATTTATCGTTTTACAAGTTAAGGTTTTTCTTTGAATGATAAATGGTTTATTTGAGTCTGATTACGTTGAAAACTTTCGAGTAAAATAGAGTCTCAGTATGTATGATATCTGCGAAATTTATTTTCGATAGGTTATACTAATTTAAAAATGTTTATTTTTTTATTTGTACATAGAATAATATTTTTGTCTTGGTTGGCTTGTATTTTTGGCTTGATTTCTATGTAATTGGCTTGATGTCTATGCTTCTACCCGCAGTTTCACCCACGTGAAAATTAACTTTCTTAAATTCTCAAAGTAGATTCAAAGGGACATTACCAAGATAAAAATTATTCTATGTATTTGGGAAATAAAAAATTTTCAGCTAAATTTGGGCAACGATATTTGAGTATCAAACATCCAAACATCTTCACAAACTTTCACATTTATAATATTAATTTCACCCGCATAGTTCAGATTCCCGTGGAAACACGGTGATAATTTTAACCTTTCTTAGTCTTATAAAAGGGTTTTCTATTGATGAAAACATTTTTAAAATTATCAAATTACTGTGATTTTAACCCCGTAGTTTCCGTTCCCGTAGAAGTATAGGGATAAAATATAGTCCATATTACTCGCTGATAAAGTAGATTTCCATTGGTGAAAGATTTTTTTAAATCGGTCATATGCCCGCCGTTTCGTCTTTCCCATATAGCTGTATAAAAAATCCTATGCTACATTATAAGCTACTCGCTTAATAATATCGCTCGCTTAATAAAATGTAGTTCTTAATTGGTGAAAGCATTTTTAAAATCAGTCTAAATCGAGCAGGTTCACTCACTTAGTTCCTGGTCCTGTGGGTATATCGCGGTAAAATAACCTACATATGTTACTTGCTGATATAGTTTTCCATTAATAAAAGAAATTTTAAAATTGATATAATTCTTGTGGTTTTACCGCCATTTCAGGCACAAAATATACTGATGAATGAATTTTTAAAATTGGTGTAGGGGCTTAAGCATGCATGTGCAAACAAACTTAATTTGGCATTTAAAATATTAGTTAAATTAGGTTTAGGATATACGTAAATTAAAAATAGATTCTTATTTTCAACTCAAGTTTATGCCTCTTTCAGAATAGGAGGAAAATAATTTTATTGTATCCATGTACGTCAAAATCTACCAGCGATTGGCATAAAACTTTATTTCGAATTTAATCATTTCATGCAGGGATATTATTTTTTAGGATGTTTAGTCGTTTGTCGGTTTGGTGACAAACTGTGTCACAAAGCTGTCCCTTACTTATTTAGGAGTGGTAAGACCACACTGTCGACAATTATCTGTCTACAGCCGTGGGCCGGTCCGTCCGGGGCAGTACCATGCTCTCGCAGAAAATCGACGTCTGAGTAGTAGCAATTTGTTACTGCGCTTCGTTCGGTGAGCGAGAGAGCCGGAAGCCCAACTTTCTGAGGGTGATTGCGTGTGCAGGGTTTTGGTGGTGCCCTTGGTATCACCGAGCCTCAATGCACGCATTCACACTCCCTTCGCTTTCTTCGCGGTAGGCAACGGCCGTGTAAAGGTCCATGAGCGGCAGCAACGCTTACCATCAGGTGTACTGTTTGCTCGTTTGCCACCGTTTGCAATAAAAAAAAAAAAGAAAAACAAAATACGCATATTGTATTTAATAATTATCATAATGCACGCGAACGAATTTTATTTACGGGATACTATTATTATAGAGGCTTTATCTAACTAGTTACAGTTTACTACTAATTAATAATTTCGACTGTAACAGTTTACTGTGGAGATTAGACCCATAATAAAAAGGTAATATTTAAAATGCTAATTAATTAGTACTTACATAGCAGGCTTTATTTGACGACTTATTTAAATTAGAGCCGTTCATATCTCAATAAACATACTCATATCAACTGCTTATTTTCAGTAAAGATGTAATATACTATTTCAGTCACTGAAATTTGATTTTCAAAATTATTATTAACTCTTAAAAAATATTGTACTAATAAATTGTTAAAACTTATAGATAAAATTTAAAATGCATATATTTAGAATTATTTTGGGAATTTACGATCTGGTAACTATTATTATATCCAAAAATATACTCTATGTCTATAATTTCCATAAAAACATCCTGTGAGATAACGACTAAGAATACTTGTTGGTGTCTTTTGCTATCTAGTCATAAAATGATTGTTAAAACTTTTGAAAGAGAAGTACATATTGAATTAATCCCAATGAATTGGGATAATAGCAGGATGATGGTAACGCATTCCTTTCCTATCTGCATCCCTCCCCATCGGCATTGGACTGGCCACTGGTACCGATTACTTGACTTTGGTGGCCGTTCTGACGGGTTAGCCTTTTGGGTATTGTCCCGTCGACTCTTTGGCAATAACAATAGTGTCACTGAGGTCGCTGTTTATGTCAGCATCAAGCATAGGTACTCGCTCGATGCCCCGGTGGCGAGGTATGTCATGCGTGTTCTTACCTGACCTGCTTGGCTGTCTCTTACTGCAAGGTTACAGACTCGCAAGCAGTGACCGCGGCACGGTTTTGACGCTCTTAGCTATGGTCGACAGCATCAGGTCGGCACCGATGATTGCAACGAGTTTACGGCACTGCTTTTCTCAGGCCAAACAGACGTTGAGGGCGTGCTACAAAGTATCCCCGTCGCAATTATAATGGTGACAGGATGGTGTCCTCTTCATCTTCGCGATCGTGTCTAGTTACTTAAAAAAACAACCACCATACCACGTTAAGACCTGCACTAATTGGAAGAAGACGATCCCGTCCCAAGACTGAACCGAGCCTTCTTTAGCCAGACTGTCTGATATTACTATCTAGTAAAGGCCGGCGAACATTTCCACCTCCCAGGCCCAGAATGTTTCTATTCCTGAGTCGGTCATCAGTCATGGGCCCAAATGACGTCTATCTACAGCTGCGGGTCGGTCTGTTCGGGGTAGTACCACACTCTCGCAGAAACACGACGTCTGAGTAGTAGCAATAATAATATATAAATAGATTTTCTTTCTTTCAATTTGTTACTGTGCTTCATTTGGTGAGCGAGAGAGCTGGAGCTTTATGAGGGTATTTGCGTGTGGTAGTACGTGTTTTAGTGATACCGTTAGTATCAGTGAACCTTATTACATGCATTAAAACACTTCCTTCAATTTCTTAACGGTAGGTAACGTTTTAGCAAAGGTCCGTGAACGGCAGCATCGCTTACCATCAGGTGTACTGTTTGCTCGTTTGCCACCATCTACAATAAAAAAAAAATGTGACCGGATCATAGCCTTTCCAAAAGAAAAGCTGTATCTGTTCGACCTTCATTACAATAAGTTATACAACTGACTATAGTAGTTAGTTATCTGTGAGATATTCAAATAAAGTACCGACTCCTAACTCATCCGGCGCAATTCAGAAATATTTGAATTTTGGTAATTTAGTTTCTAAATCAAAGTTATGGTTGTTTGACTATTAAATTTATTCAGTGACCCTTTTGCGAGACGTCAAACTTAGTCTTGGTAATATTTAATTATTCTTGATATTTGAAAAATGAAATTGCGGCCTAGTAAATTCTCGTAGAGGATTTGTTCGTTACAGTTTTAGAATAAAGTAATCTTGAATTTCCATTTATATAATGATGTCTATGGAAACCTTTGGGAATAGTGGTTGAATATGACGAACAATAAAAAAATATTGCCTTGTGGTGATAATAACCCGAATACCATGGGTCACCACCACTTACTTTTCTGTGGAAACCATATCAATCAGCTAAAGCTATTATCTAGAGAATGTTCAGAAACACTACTAGGAATATTTATAACACCAAAGCGCCTGCTCAAGTATGGCGATTATGACATTATGCTCCATTTGAATGGGCTCTTCATTGGGAAAGCCAATCCAACAGTAGACGTTAATAGGTTGATGTACGGATAGTGATGGAATAAGAATACAATTCACTCTATACTATTCCTTGCTCAGAGTGTTGCAAGAGATAAGTATGGGATAACAATATTGCAGAAGAAAGAAGTTTAAGTGGTAGACGCTGCTGACCATTTTCTGTATGCCGACATAAATGGCTGCCCCATTCGCGACAATATCTTGCAAAAATCGACATTTAAATAGTAGCAATTTGCTACTTCGCTTTGTTTGGTAAGCGGCAGTCGGAGCCACGATACGGTAGCCAGCGACCTGGCTGTGCTTCTGATATTGCAGATGTCCATGGTCGGCAGATTTCACTTAGCATCAAGTAGGCTGCTTGCTCTTCTTCTATCAAAGGCGTCAAAAAGTCGTGTCAGTTCACCAACTTAGAAACGGCTAGATCATAGTTTATGATTTTTGTATTTTAGATTTGTCTTCATCAAAAATAAAATAATAAGGATTGAAATTTGATATTAATCAATCGACCAGTCAATTTCCATTTCAACGTTTTGTAATATTTTCAAGACAAACCATAGACAACACGTGAGCTGTCGTGTATAATAAAACAAAGTCGTGATAATTGCATCATTTATAACTCAAGAACGGGTTGTATCAGATATTCTAAGGTATTCATTATTAAAATATCTGTTAAACGTGTCATTATTATTATACTGAGGGTTTTAATTGTATTTCAATTACAATTATAGAGCACAGTGAAGAATTTGCATATCATATTCTTAAAACAATTTCTAAATTTAAAAATATTATTCATTCTCTTTTGCGTTTTAATCACTTTAGAAAACATAAAAGCTACTGCTCAGATGGTGTATTTTGCCTTGTGCGGATTAAAAACCATCACTGTCTTTTCTACTTTAATTATAGGGCAACCTCTCATTAAATGTTTGATTTTTGGCAAAGTAAAAATCGATTGTACAGTAATAATTAAAAACAACGCCACGGACTAAGAAAATAATCCTTTTATTGCGAGGGACTTTACAAATATAGAATTAACATACACAAATTACATCCAGACACGGAACAACAATTTGCGGATCGCACAAAGTGTTGTCCTGCATGGGATTCGAACCTACGACACTAGCATGGTATGTCGGAATCATTCATTATTCTTCATCATCATCGTCACAGTTCGAGCTCACATATACTCGAGCTCGAGTCTCCTCTACAATGGGAAGGAAATTGCCCTACTTATACCATGCTGATCGAGGTTGGTGCAGGCTTATATTTCAAGTTTTCCTTCTCTTGCATAGATATTGTATGCATATTACAATCCCTTAGACGTCCTTTACGATATCCACGGTCAAAAAAGAGGATGGTGAATTGTATTCAATGTATATTTATTTTTATTAAATTTAAAGAAAGAAGAAGAAGATAAAGTAAAGATTCAGATGATAAGATATTAATTACTGATGTTTACGCGAGTATTACACATTTTAAATAAAACTACTTTACGGATTTTATCGCGTTTGTATTTGATTTTTGATTGCCCGACGTTTCGAACACTTGAGTCATACAGTGTATCGTAAGGCAACACATACAGACAGATACTTGAACGGTGATTCTCATCATCCCCATTCACAGTTTGCTACCATGTGTAAATCTTTGTTGCAGAGAACACGAAGAATCTGTGACGATGAACACCTGGCTGGGGAGTTGCAGCATGTCAAGCAGGTTCTACGTACAAACAAGCTGCACTTTCCTCGCCTCCGTCGCAGAGACCGAGTGAAACCACCCATAGTTGAGTGCCTCCCTGCAGTACTACCTTATGTTAAAGGAGTCACTGACAAGATTGGCTACATCCTAAAACGGTCTTCCATAAAAACTTATTTTAAGCCACTGAACAGGATTAGTCAATTCTTACCACCTGTCAAGTGCCAGATTCCTCTACAAGATGCAGGAGTATATAAACTTAACTGTGGTCTCTCTTAAATTGGGCAAACAAAGAGATCCATAAGAACTCGGATTAAAGAACACATAGCCGATGTGAAGCACCGCCGTCACACTAAGTCTGCAGTCTATGAATATAGTCAGGACCGCTCCCGCATTAACATCAGGTTTGATAAACCACAAATCCACGCAAAAGAACACCGATACCTGCCTAGAATGAATGTGCACGAGGCTATTGAGATTAAAAATCATAAAAATTTCAATAGAGAGGATGGCTGGGTCTTACCATCAAGGTAGGATCCCGTTATTAACATTATTAAAAATAAATCCGAAAAGACCACCACAAGACTTCAAGACACTGTGAGCACTTATTGTATAGATTTGACCCACAATAATAATAGCTAAAGATCATTTTACAAATTAAAACCTCTTAGTAACATAAAGGAAACCGCCTTCAAAATTAATATTAATTTAGCATAATGTCACCTGAGTTTTCTTGCCGGATCTATCTCAGTGTGGCCGTGTTCCGATCCGGTGGCAGTATACTAGATTGTTAGTTTTTTAAATATAATTACTATTAATTTTAATGTTAAATAATTGATAACCATAAACAGTATAATTTTTTCATATAGAATCATTTTCTTCTTACACTGGCAATAAATTTGTATCAAAAATGTGGGTCAATATTTAATAATTAATTTCTGTATCGGGTAGATAATTATAAATTTTCTGCAATAACGATGACTTGTAAGACGTGAGACATCTTAGTCCGCCCGTGACCATGAACGCTGCAGTGTTCGAAACAAAAATCAAATACAAACGCGATAAAACTCGTAAAGTAGTTTTATTTAAAATTCAAATATATACGGCGCAGCGAACAAGCAACCTATATTTTTTTTAAATATAATATAGATAGGTTTAGAATTCTATATAGACTTGGAGTTAAGCCAACCAACATAGATTATAGCTTAAGTCTTTATTATTCTGAGATGAAACTTATGATTATGTATTAACTAATACATTTGTAGTATATAATATATTCTTTTAAATTAGATTAGTTCAGTAATAGAAAAGTAATGAATTGTGTTGAGCTAAGTTCTAGAAGGTATGTTTATCTTTATGAGGTACTAGCAGCGCCCTGCGATTTTACACGCATAGTTCCCTTTCCCGTGGAAATATCAAGATAAATTATAGCCTATGTGTTATTTTGATATGTAAGCTATATTATTGTGAAGTTTCATCAAAATCCATTCAGTAGTTTTTGTGTGAAAGAGCAACAAACATCTTCACATCCTCACATATTCACATACTCATAAGCTTTCGCGTTTTTATAAACGCGAAAGCTTATGATTTATTTATGACTAGCAATCCGCCCTCGCTTCGCTTCGGTTATAGATTATAGTCGTTTTACCCGCGTAGTTCCCGTTCCCGTGGGAATACCGGGATAAAATATAGCCTAGTTTACGCCCTGATATTATAGCTTTCCATTGGTGAAAGAATTTTTGAAATCGGTCCAGCCGTTTTGAAGATTACCCGGAACAAACAGACAGACAGACAGACAGACAGACGGACACAAAAATTTTTACTTGCTATTTTAAGCATAGGTGTCGTGCAAATAACCGTGTGAGCATGAAAAAAGCCTATTATTTTGACATTACAAACAGACACTCCAATTTTATTTATTGGTATAGATAATATTAGTGCGATTGCTAGTATCAATATATAGTCTAACTTATTAATCTCAACTAGGAGTGAGATCGATTTATCGCCCCCGAAACCGTCTGCATACTAAATTTCATGCAAATCGCTTGAGCCGTTGCCGAAATTCTGAATGTATAGAAATATATAAATATACACGTTGGCTTGTTTAAAGATAGTAAATAGATAGATTGTTATAAATCAAATATTTTAGAAGGTATATATATTTTAAAATTACAACTTTTCTCGCGTCTATCTATCCTCCATCGCCAGCCTACCAATATTTATAGTCGATTATAGGCTTTTATAAGCGGGGCCACACTTAGCACGTTTGCTAGGCAAGTTAGTTATCAGTTGAAAAGAGAAGAGTAGTTTTCTTCACAGTAGGCAACGGCCTAGCTTTGACCCTGGCATTGCAAAGGTTCATGTGCGGCAATATCATTTACCATCAGGGGTGTTGCTAACTCATTTATCACCATTGGCAATAAAAAATATGTTGGTGTTGTGTATCTATATAATGCTGCTGCCAATTTTACCGATTTTTACTATTGCCACAGACAAATTAAGAGTGGGAACTCACTGTATTTTGATTGATTAAATCACTATAGAAGCCAAACCTCTTTCATTCTCGTCGCAATCATCGGTGCCGACCTGACCTGGGGACGACCTGAGGAACTAGGACGTGGTCGCAACCTTCTGCAAGGCAGTAGTCTTACGGAAGGAGGCGGCAGAGCGTGCGCGCGAGATGCGTCTCCTCGACGACACGACCCGTCGCCGGCGACTGGGGTGGCGCAGGCGCGAATACCTGCGCCTGATGCCGCCCTAGCCGAGGCCGCGGGTGACTGGACTGGGGAATTAGTTCGTCACCCTCCGAGAGGCCGACCGCGCGCGGAAGGACCGACGTCCTCCCCGAGGGGGGGACGTCGGTCGAGGAGAAGGTACTCCTCAGGTGGTATTCCGTTGGGCCGACCACTGACGACAAGTTAACGCTGCTCCAGTGGTCGGCCCAATGACGAAGGCGACGTGGTTTTTGGGTGGGTCGCGGGAGTTGCGTGCTTAAGCTCCTCTGTCGCCCCGGACGGAGATGTGCGGAGGCGCGCCGACCGCGACCCACCCACAAAAAAAAAAAATACCTGTATTTAATAACCCACATAAAATTGATTCTATATTCTAAACCTAATACCTCTGTAAACATCAGTGAGTAGTAAGTTTTTAAACTTTTTTCATTCAATCGGCAGAAAATGTGTAGCTAAACGAGTTAATTAAGGTTTTATATTATCTCATCCACATAAAACACAACGGCCATTACTTTCAAGAAGATAAAGAAAAGAAATTGTAAATAATAAAAGAAAAATAACTATGATTTTTCATGTATGTTCAAAAATACTATACATTTTCTTCTCCTTTGTAGTATAAGCATAAATAGCTTAAATACATACTCACTGGTAGCCCGATCATATGGTGCATGAGAGAGCTGTGAGCTCGTTCACCACTTTCTCTTGTTGCTTCGGACGTATCAGAGGGTGCGCAACGCATCATGACCTGCCGTAAAAGAATATGTACTCTGTATATGTACTCGGTCAGTGGGTAAGAAAGAGGTGGTAACTGGTAGTTGTAGTCGACAGTCCAGCTGCTTAGAAAGTGTTCGCCATCGTCATCTACATTCCGTTATCCAAAGAGTAGTCGGCACACGATAAACTTACTTCCCCAACGTTTGCCGCTTTGTAAAGAAACATGGCTAGGAAATACCGAGCAGTAAGCATGAAATCTGCTCTTCTAGTTTATAAGGCAATTAGCTCGATCTTTATTTCAAAGGCTATTTTTCAAAGTATGTTTTACATTTCCGCCTATTAAATACAATTAATATAGGTATAAGTCAACTAAAAAATAAAAAAATGATAACATTAAATATAAATGGGGAATTTTCTTGTATTTTTTTTAGATTTTGCGGCTTTAACTTTTAGGCCGCAGTAGAGGAGTGCTCAATAATTATTTAACTAAATTTACACCCCTAGCTTGCGAAATCTAATTTGCATCTGAATCAAAATTATATGAAAATTATTATGAAAGTTTATTAAGATATTATTTCATAGTAATAATTTTTGCCAGGTTATTTTTAACAGACAAGATTTAGTTATTTATGTAGATTTTCTCGAATACTTATTTATTATTCCACAGTTACAGTTTATTTTTCGGAAACAGCCTCAATATTAATTTAAGATATATATAATGGTTCAGGAGGCTACGACCGAAATTTTGCTCCCATTTCTACAAACCTAATTCTGTTTTAACTATCTTAATTTATATAAATTACGTGTCATGTTGTTTGTCCGCGATGGACTCCTTAACTACTTAACCAATTTTAATCAAATTTGCACACCGTGTGCAGTTTGATCCAACTTGAAAGATAGGATAGCTTACATCTTAATTTATAGTCACAATATTATTTTATTGCAAATTATTTGTATTACCTATATATACCTATTATTTGACATTCACAATTATCTGTTTTGGAGTTACGAAACGATTTTAACAAATGGCGATATCTGTTGACTGGATTTAGTAATTATGGTATGTATGTATGATTGAGTAATAGATGACGCTGCTATGTCAAACCTACAAACGTGTCAGATACGATTTTAACTTGATTTTTTACATAGATGCCATTTGTAAAAAAATATGACAACCTCCATGACAGATGTTCTACAGTTCCATTTAAATAGTTTAATAAAATGTAATATAACAAAAACATTAACCACAGCAGCGTGTGGGCGGGTCTGCTAGTATTTAAATAAATAATGAAACTGAAAGTTTACACTAAGCTTTCAGTGTTACAAACCATCGTAGTCCTGCTTTTACTGTAATCTAGTGATTACTACTCCTAATGGAGTCGGGACTATATACTTCTCTTTTGTCGGACATATTGCAGATTGTTAGAAATAGTTTTATGACTGACCACCTGCCTCACGTCAGTCCTCCCTGTGAATATTATTGTAGGCCAGACGACATCAGATAGAGCTGGCCTAGGTTAATGATAAGTTCTTAGTCATATTTTACGATACTCACGAACAATGTAAGGGTTGGTAGAATTCGGAGCAGCTACTACGCATTAAGTGTTACAAACATAATACGGAATATTGTTAATAAATTAGGAGGTTTAAACTTCTTACAGTGACTAAAGATATCTGAACATTGTTTCAATTTAAATCAAATCAAATTATTTATTCTGCATAGGCCCCTTAAGGGCACTTACATATTGCCAAATTACACGTTTGAATACAATACAATAATCTACCACCGGATCGGAACGTGGCCACAAACTGAGAAGATCTGGCAAGAAAATCAGCGGGCAGTAATTTTTTTTCTTAACCCTTTAAATATATATAATATTATGCTTCATACAACATATATGGTATTAGCTCCAGTGTGATGTCCTTCGAAATTGTATATATGTATAAATTTTCAAGATTTAATACAAGATAAGATCTTATATTCACGTAAGGTATTGAAAAATTCATCATCCGTGTGGTGATGGAATAAGAATACAATTCACTACTCCTTATCTTACCCATGCATGTCGTAAAAGACGACTAAGGGATACAATATGCATATAACGTAAAGAGAAAACAAAATTGAAATAAAACTAAGGTTTGCCAACCCGTTAGAGCAACGTCGTATAGAATGTCAATATCCATACTTTTATGGAGGACGCTCGAACCCAGCAGTGTGTCGTGAAACGTATATGCCAAAATGATGATGATGACGATTAAAAATTAACTTTTTGACTTAGTTCTACAAGGCTCAATTCTTCTTTAAATAATTGTTTGTGAAAGAATAAAAACGAATTTACATATAGTGACTACCTTCTGACGCTATAAATTATCATTATCGTGTATATATTTAAGTATTCGTCTTATTCACTGTGGTTTTAGTCGTATAACATCGATTTAGGTATTATTTAGTTACAATGTTTTAAAATAAAGATGTTATGAATGTTTGAAAGGACGTCGGTACGGTGAATTGTGAATCTATTTACAATCTCCACAAAATCATAAAAGAACATTGTAGGAATAATCACAGAAATAGTAATGCTGCCTCGAATTTATAGTCGAGGAGGAAGCGACTCAATTTATATGATTATTTTGTTGCAGTTATCGTTTTTAATCTTACATTCGCTGCGATAAAGCATGAATTAGTTATAAATATTCAGATTTATGAAGTTTCTCATTTATAATATCTGTTTAAATCTGTTCATGAAACTTAAGAAGATCTTCTCGTCCAACATACTTCAGTGTCTGAAAACACAGGTCTACGACCAGTGTGTCTTACCAGTGATGACTTACGGCACGGAAACGTGGTCCCTAAATGTAGACCTCATAACAAAGCTCAAAGTTGCTTAGCGTGCTATGGAGGGGGCTATGCTCAGGATTTCTCTGCGAGATAGAATCCAGAATATGGAAATCCACAAAAGAACGGGTGTAACTGACATAGCACGAAGAATTAGCACGCTGAAGTGACAATGGGCAGGCCACATCGCTCGACGAACTGACAACCGCTGGGGAAAAAGGTTCTCGAGTGGCGACCACGTATCGGACGACGCAGTGTAGGACGCCTCCCCACTAGGTACACCGACGACCTGGTGAAAGTTGCTGGGCGTCGTTAGATGTAGGTGGCATAGGACCGCACTTTGTGGCATAACATGAGGGAGACCTACGTCCAGCAGTGGACGGCGATAGGCTGAAATGATGATGATGAATATCTGTTTATTAGTTGGAATAAACTGAGGATGGTCAACAAGGGTTATTATAATAGTTAAATTTTAGCTTGTATTTATTTCAAGATTCACACGAGAAATCAAGGGTTAGACACATATAAGAAGACCAGTACCTACGTCATGCCCATATGGCGACGGAGAGGTACGTATACGACAGAGAGGCTGTGGGTTTTACCTACACGCCGTTCCGTCTGTCGCCTCAGATGGATTGGACAGGGTGTGAATGCACCATAACCTGTCCATTAAAACCAAAAAGGAATTATAGAATTATAGAAGAAGAAAAAATAAAAGAGATTATATGCAGAATTTAATCGACAATAATTTTGAACAATAATATAGCGGTTCATGACAATAAATTCGAGGTATTCTAAGAAGTCGATGACAAAATTTTGTTGGTATATCTTTTGTTACATATTTTTTGGTATATCAATTACATATTTACGATAATAAAATTGTTATATTATATCACAAAGTAATATTTTTAATAAACACCCCCCTGTTTTTCTTATTTATGTGCATTAAATGAAAAAGAATCTTTATCTCAGTGCAGTTGTATTATTCATTTGCATACCTTTTTTGTAGACAGGCTCATACTTTTGTTTACAACAAGACCCTACCCAAACTGTATGGAGCAATGCAATGTGACTTCATAATCATTGTAACCATCACAACCTATTAAACGAGCCACAGGAAGCAATTATTCTTTTCGATGTTGCCTTACAATCATCCCTTAATCCTTTGTAATGATACAACTATAGAATTATGTTCTTATTCCAACAAGTCCAACAACATATGTAATAAGTATTTTATGCTTATGATAAATTACGAATAAATATTACTTGATTTATATTGTATACACGACACAGCTACACATCAAGCAACAGTTTAATTTGTTATAACAATTAATGATATTGCATGTTCCAAACAGTTAGTTCTCGTGTAAAGTTTTAATGGCACCGGTTATTCTAACAAATTGCTTATTAAACGCACGCACATATTTTATCATATTTTGTAACTAATAATTCCTTTGGGTGTCCTCTGCATATTTAATTATATCGAGGTTCACCTTTACTGAAACTTTGTTCTATTCGCAGGGCGAACCCTCGATAAGTTAAACAGAAAAGTAATAAAATAATCTTCAATCTTTTTTTATTTACGTAGGTTTTTGTTTCTAAATATTCAATGCATATATAGTGTAGTCGTTAAAAGAATATAGTGAATAGTTTGGATTTCAAAACCAAACAAAAGTTTGTGTAATTTATAAAAAGCTCTCAAGTTTTATTGAAATATCCTCTAATAATAGTATATTTATTCAGTGTAGTGAGAGACTCAGAGTACGATTAGCAGCCCTCTCTATTGTCCGTGCTAAAAGACCACTAAGGGGTTAATTATGAATATACAATCTATGCAAGAAGGAAAACTTGAAATAAAACCCTATACTAACGTATCTAACCAGTACTGTATAGTAAGTCAATTTCTCTCCTATTGACGAGCAGGCTGAAGCCCGACAATGGGACCTATAAGCTGAAATGATGATGATGAATAGTATATTTGTTAGTACATTCATAGTATTTTTTCTAGATAAGAGAGTTATCGTGTAAAAATATAAATTGAACATATCGACTAATTAATTAAAACGCAAAAATAATGTAATGAAACTTGTTTGATGCTGTCTGGTATAGTTACCAATACTACCAACACTTGCATTGTTTGTGCGTATCATAAAAGATGACTAAGAGTTCCATCTGGTGCCATCTGGTCAATTACTTTCCCAGGGAGGGTTGACGTCAGGTAGACGGCGGGTTTTGGCCCTGTACGGCGCACCAGTGTGGGTGGGGTCCTTGACCGTCCGACTTAGGGCCCTTCTGTGGCGACCACAGAGGGTCATGGTGGTCAGGGCCATCCGCGGATACCGCACGGTGGCGACGGAGGCAGCGTGCCTATTGGCCGGGACTCCCCCGTGGGACCTGGAGGCGGAGATGCTCGCCGGATTGTATCGGCGGGTGACGGGGGTGCGAGCGGAGGGCGGTGAGATCTCGTTAAGGGAGCTCACCGCCTGGCGCGTTGACGCCCGCCGAGACGTCATTGCCTGTTGGGCAGTCCGGCTGGAGAGGCCTCGGTTCGGGGTGCGAACCGTGGAGGCCTTCCGGCCGGTGCTGATGCAGTGGTTGGGAAGGCGGCACGGGGTGCTCTCCTTCCGACTAGTGCAGGTGTTGACGGGGCACGGGAGCCAAATACCTGCACAGGGTCGTAAGGAGGGAGAGTACACCGTCCTGCCACCACTGCGATTGCGACGAGGACACGGCGCGCCACACGCTCTAGGCCTGCGCGGCTTGGGCAGTGCAGCGCCGTGAACTCGTCGCAATCATCGGTGCCGACCTGACGCTGCCGGCCATCGCTAGGGCGATGGTCGACAGCGTCGGGAATTGGGACGCGGTCGCAGCCTTCTGCGAGACAGTGATCTCGCAGAAGGAGGCGGCGGATCGTCTGCGCGTGGAGCGCAGCCTCGATGAGGAGATCCGCCGCCGGCGACTGGGGCGGCGCAGGCGCAACTACCTGCGCCTCATGCCGCCTTAGCCGAGGCCGCGGGTGACGTGACCGGGGATTAGTCCGTCACCCGCCGAGAGGCCGACCGCGTAAGGAAAGACCGACGTCCTCCCCGAGGGGGGGACGTCGGTCGATGGGAGGGTACCCCACGTAGGGGGTATTCCGTCGGGCCGACCACTGACGATAAGTAAACCTGCTCCGGTGGTCGGCCCAACGACGAAGGCGAGGTGGTTTTCGGGTGGGTTGCGGGAGTTGCGTGCTTAAGCCCCTCTGTCGCCCCGGACGGAGTGGTGCGGAGGAGCGCCGACCGCAACCCACCCATAAAAAAAAAAAAAAAGACGACGGATTTTAAAACTATTGCCAAAACATTTGCAATGTGTACAATGAAAGTTAAGAAATATTGCGTCGATCCCAACTAATTGAAAAAGAGCAGGATGATGATGATTACCAGTCCACTGTTAGACGTAGGCGTCTCTCATGTTACGCCATAGAGTGCGGTCCTGTGCTGCCTGCACCCAACGACGCCCAGCACCTTTCACCAGGTCGGCGGTCCACTTAGTGAGGGGGGGTCCTAAACTGCATCGTCTGATAGCACGGCCACTCGAGAGCATTTCTTCCCCAGTGGTGGTCGGTTCGTCGATCGATGTGGTCTACCCATTGCCACTTCAGCGTGCTAATTCTTCGTGCTATGTCAGTTCCACATGTTCTTCTAGGAGGCATCATAATTGATTTGAATATCAAAAATGTCTGCCAATTTATACTGTATAGTTTTTCCAGGACAAAAATAGCTGTCAAAACAGAAATGTAAATGTAATTTAGAAAATGCATTTTAACTAAGCAATGTAAAATTCTTTAGAAAGAAAATTTTAAAATGCGTTTACGAGACGGGATATAGATGCAAAACGTATTTTCGCAGGTAATCCTGGGCTCTCGGCTACCATTATATATTCAAAATAGCCTCGCTGAATGTAATATTCTGATATATGCACATATTACAAAGAAGGATATCTCAATTCCCACAGCCGCACTTTATTTGTAAATCTGTCAGGAGAAATCGTTTTAACAATTTTGCTACTACTTTTTACAATGTATAATTCTGTTTTGATATGCATTATAGTTTGCTTATATTAAACTAAAGCATATGAAAATAATAAGATAGTGCCATTACTTTTAATAAGATTAAATTTTGTGACACTAGGGATTGTTTATTAATCGTTTAGTCCAGAAGAATCTGCTTTAGACCTTAATTCACTTAATTATATAGACTAATTATCCATACAAGTAAATAAAATTGTAATATTAAAATAATAAGTTTAGTTCATGCATATACGGTGATTTACACGATACCTATATCTAAACTAGTTTAAAAATGTTTTGTCGGTCTGTTTGTTTGTTTCAGGTAATCTTTAAAACGACCGGATCGATTTTTATAATATTTTACTATAAGATAGCTGCCTATATAAGAAGTAATTTAGGTTATTTTGTCTCTCAGAAAAAGCCTTTAATATTTTGCCCGGTCGGGGATCCAAACCCGAGGTTATATTTTAGGAAATATTGCAGATTTTAAATGTAAGTGGTAGATGGCTGGAACCGAAGCGAAGCGAGGGCAGATCGCTAATATATTAATAAATATGAACAACAACTATTTCAGAATAAACAAGATTAGAAAAAGCTTTAGTAAGTGTGGATATTTTGTTTTACTACACAGATGGCGCAATGGTTAAGGTATCAACCTACATCGCCAGTGTCATGAGTTTGAATCCCACGCAGGACAACACTTTGTGCGATCCATAAATTGTTGCTCTGAGTCTGGATACGATTTGTGTCTGTTAGTTATACGTTTGTAAAGTCCCCCGGCAATACAAGGACTATTTCTTTAGTGCAAGGTGTAGTCTTTAAAAAAAAAGAAGAAAGAAAGAAACTATATGAAACTATTTGCAGTAATAAATTAATAAATGCTCCTAAAAACTTACCGCTATCATCACGATTTCAGGTTATACATTCAACAACTGCACTCTAGCCTCCTCCACAACGGGAGGGAAATTAACCTACTCTACCATGCTGGTCAGATGTGTTGGTAGTACTTGTTGTCTGCATATAGTTCTCAGACGTATTTTACGATATCCATAGGCAAGAATGGGGACGGTGAATTGTATTCTTACTCTGTCACCACAGAAAAATTGTATTGTCACTCCAGAACTTGATTAAAGATGGCGACGATGTATATTCTTACTTCGTTACCACAGAGACTTTAAGAAATGTAATTTCTAATCTAGACTTTCAAAGTTTAACATTTTGCTTTATTTAGCTTCTCTCACATACGTGTAAATTAAGTATATTAGTATAAAGGCTTTGCCGGTGGCATCTGGTTGGTTACTACCAGACCGTAGCGTAGATTATGAAGATTAAAACAAGACCAAACTAGAGAATACACCGCGCTGCTGAATTAATTTATTATGAAGTTATTTTTTATTGTGAAGTCCTATATAATGTAGGACTTTTTAAATAAAGATTTACATAATGATATGTGATGTTTACATGAGTATTACACATTGTAACACATTACAGCATTACAGCCCTCATGCTTATGGTGGACAGTCCCCCCGTGACCATGAACACTAAAAAGTGAGTAAAGTGTTCGAAACGCCGGCCAATCAAAAATCAAATACAAACGCGATAAAATCCGTAGTTTTATTTACAAAGATTTACATTATCTAAAAGGCACGTATGATTTAACGCTTGATAACTTTTATTTGTTTAAAACATAGTAAGCTGTGCGTTTTTTTTTGGGGTTAGGCCATGCTCAGCTCGCTCGCCGCTCAGCTCCGTCTGGGGCAACAGAGGGGTGCCGCGCGTCCCCATGACCCACTCGTGGCACGTCGCGTTTGCCGTTGCCCCGACCACCGGTGCAGATTTCCTTGTTTTCAGTGGTCGGCCCGACGGAATGTCTCGATCGCGGGGTATTCTTCCCCCACGACGTCCCCTCTTGGGGACGTCGGTCACCGTCGCGCGGTCGGCCTCTCGGCGGGTGACGGACTAAATCCCCAGTCCAGTCACCCGTGGCCTCAGTTAGGGCGGCATCAGGTGCAGTTAATCGCGCCTGCGCCGCCCCAGTCGCCGGCGGCGGACCGCGTCATCGTGGAGGCGTTCATTCCGCGTGCGCTCTGCCGCCCCCTTCCGCGAGACTACTGCCTCGCAGAAGGTAGCGACCGCGTCCCCGTTCGTTCGTTCCTAGCGATCGTCGGCAGCATCAGGTCAGCATCGATGATTGCGACGAGCCCACGGCGCTGCTGTGACCAAGCTGCACACACCTCGAGCGTGTGCTGCGTAGTGTCCTCGTCGCAATCGTATTGGTGGCAGGACGGTGTACTCTCCCTCCTAACGACCGTGTGCAGGTATTTGACGAAGCAGTATGTTGTGCCTGAGACTTCGTCCATGTGAAATTCAGTTTTTTTACGAAGCGTTGTTTTACTATTCTACTACTCAGAAATAAAAGGCGTAATAGTATTACTTCTTTCTGTGGTTTCAGATTTTAATGAAATAAAGGCTAAAAATTGCTCCAGGTTGAAATAATTTATAGTGGTAATGTCTCGCTCCACGACTTGGCCGCCTGGCAGGATGACACTTGCCGGGATGCCTGTTGGGCAGTCTGGCTGGAAGATCCTGGGTTCGGTGTTCAGAAAGTGCTGGTCTTCTGGCCGTTGCTGATGGGGTGGTTAGGCTAGTAGCATGGGAGTTCTCTTCTTTTGATTGGTGCAGGTCTTCATGGCGCTTGGTTTCCCAACTTCAGCATGGGAGCAACTCGCCTAGCTGAGATTGAGGGCTGATGGACTGGAGATTAGTCCGCCGACCGCAGAAAAGTCGACCGTTTGAGGGCGATGCCCCGGCAACATCGTTGCTATTGCCACGAACAGGACGGTATCCGAAAGGGTGACCCTGGTCACTGGGGCACTGGTCATTGAGGTCAAGGAAACGATATTAGTGGCCGGTCCAATGACAATGGAGAGAAGATATGGTTATGAGGCCTTACGCGGACCTTCCCTTGTCCCGGACGGACGGTGTGGAGCCTTAGCCTTAACCTTAGCCTACCACAAAAAAGGCTAAGATTTTTTTGTAAAACTGAAAAAATCTTTTTAGTTGTATTGCAGATTAGCCTCACGAAATTTTTTTGCAGACAAGCGTATCTGCAAAAGAATTTCGTTAGGCTAATCTGCATTAATGTTTGCAGACAGGCAATAAAAATAAATACCATAGCGATACCCAAGTCCTTATCAATGGTAAGCAGTTTACTTATGGTTTCTGTATTACTAGCTAACATTAAATAATTTATTTGTTTAGAATATTTGTCACGTTACGGTAGTTAATAGTTTCAGATCATCGCCTGAGCTCATGTAAGTCTCATTGGTGGGCTTGAGCCTTCTCCATAATAGAAGAGAAATTGGGCTGCTATACTACGCTCATCCGACGGATTGTTATATGGTTTTATTTCGAGCTTATCTTCTCTTGCGTAGATATTGTACGCATATTATATCTCTTAGTTATCTTTTATGAGACATAGGGAGTAAGCTTCATGATCACCACCCCCCTATCTTAATAAGGAATGATGAATTATTTTCTTACTCCGTCACAACACGGAATTCCTTCAAATGCAATTTATGATCTTGAACTTAAATGTAAAAGTTAGTAGTTAATTTCGCAGACCCATAAAATTATTTTGCTACAAAGATTTATGATTTTACAAATAAGTATTTTGTTATTTGACCAAGTATTACACGTGTAAGTTCAAATAGATAATAAATTAAGTAATGGGTAGATAAAAAGCTCCGTCATAATAACGACATACGGAATCTTTAATACCTTAGTTGTCTTGCAAACATGTGTGCTGATAAGTAACTGAAATGTCGTAATAAATGAAATTGAAAGGGGTAAAATTAGTGATAATTGTTTTTATTTACATAAATATTTTACTTTAAAATTACGCTTTTTCCTAAAGAAGTAAGCAAAGGAGTAAACACATATTCAACATATATTCTTTATTAGGAGCTAGCCTTTTGCCACTAATTAAGCACCAAATTTAGAGTATGCTGTTGAAAGTTGCCCAAGAAAAACCTAGGCAATTGAGAAAATCTGTTAACCTTAACAAACTTTATTTCCTTTACGTGATTCACGAACGTAGCGAACTTGTACTGTTAGACCAACGAGTCAGAGACAGAATTAATAGAAAAAAATTATACCCAGACTTGGAACAAAGATCGCACCAAGATTATGGTATTACTTAGGAATTGAACTCATGAAACTATTAGGATTTATATCTGTGCAATCTTTTTTATAGTCTTATTGGGGTTATTGTCTATAAGCACATCTCGTATAACGAATGCCGGTGAGAACTCAAGCTTCCTCCATAAAAAGGAGAAAAAACTGACCCACTAAACCAGGTTAGTTATAGGGTTTTATTTCAAGTTTTTCGTCTCTTACACGTGTTACTTGGATAGTTTATCTCTTCGTTGTCTTTTCTACATTCATGGGTAAGTAGTAGTAATATAAGGATCAGTCAAATTATAACTAGCTGAAAAACATTAATAAAATTCAATTCTTCAAAATTACAATATCAATGCGATTCAGGAATTCAAATTAAGTTTCACAAACACAGAAACTGGATGTTACAATGTTATTATTATTCAGTGGCCCTTTGCTGAAGCGTCTTAACTTAGTCCAGGAAATATGATGTAAATCTTCATATCTAAAAATGGAATTGTAATTTTAATACTTGTATTGTTGTTTTCGAAATAATTTTATGATTGTCTGAAGAAGTTGTTTTGTTTTCGTAACGTATTTTTATTGGATAACAGCGCTTTGATGCTGGATGTAGTAATTAAATAATAGCTCATAGCCAAGTTATTATTTCTTGTTGTAGCGAAGTAAGAATAAAAATCCTCACCCCCTATCCTGCCGGTTTGTATGAAATAATAATTTACATATTGATTATTAATAAAATTCATGTCACTTTTTTTTGATACGATCATATTACTAAAAACGGTGGAAAATCAGACCTTGTACGATATTATCAAGTACTATAACGACAAATAGACTAGTTTTGGCATCGGATATATCTTGTTGGAAGAGCAGATAACTGCACTATCGGCCACAAGTACAACTAGACATGTTACAATAACATAAAAAGAATATATATTTGTTATTTTTTGTATATTTTTTATTGTTAGTTTTTATATATTTGTTTGCTATTCCTTAATTTTTTCGAACAAAACGTTAATCATTTGACTTTAACACACCAGCCTGTAAAAACAATGTACCGTAACCATAGTGACAAGTAATTTCAAAAGGTGCCCAAGTTATTTATTATTCCAAAATGGTATAATACTTTCTAGATGTTATCGTAACTTTTAGAAAAAAAAATGTGTTTGTGACAGACAACGAAGTTTATGAAGAATAATTAGGTATATTTTTATGTTCTATTTTATTAAACCTCATATAAAAAATCTTATTGCGTGTGTGAAAAAGAGACAGAGAGTGACGCTTATTGTATTTTATTGGGCACTAGGTAAATGTCCCGCCGAATATGCTCGAGGAACATTAATGAACACTCGCTGGTCTGGATGGCGTTCAGTATTCGGATGTCGCTCACGATACAATCTACTTGCAGCATGATCATTGCATCTGTACTCTCCATAGATCAAATGCATATTAGGGGATTCTAACATTGTATAAGAAGACTTTTTATAACTTTTTATTTTTATTTTTAATGTCACTCTTTCTATACATATATATCTTAATATATATATATATATTTATATATATATATATATATATATATATATATATATATATATATATATATATATATATATATATATACATATATATAAATTACGTGTCATGTTGTTTGTCCACGATGGAATCCTAAACTACTTAACCGATTTTAATCAAATTTGCACACCGTGTGCAGTTTGATCCAACTTGAAAGATAGGATAGCTTACATCTTAATTTATAGGCGCAATATTATTTTATTGCAAATTATTTGTCTATTATTTGACATTCACAATTATCTGTTAACTCCAAACGATTTTAATAGATGGCGATATCTGTTGACTCGATTGAGTAAGTAATTTGTGTGTGCTCAAGGGTATTCGAGAATAGTTTAGATTCACAATTGGACCCGGTAGGTGGCGCTTTATTTGAACAGAACAACGTCTGTTGGGTCAGCTAGTATATATATAAAATTCCAATAATTATATACCAGTGCTAATATTTTTAAATCTGTTTACGATAGAATTTGCATATTTTAAAATCTATGCCAAAAACTCGAAATAAAACCTTATACTAATTCGTCTGATCCACGTCTGAAATTGACCTACTATACCGGTTAATTTCCCTCCTATTGCATAATAGTGGAACGAATATGAGTTTAGATGATAATGAAATTATTTTGTGGTGACAGAGCAAGAACTTTCACCACCCCTTATTTACCCGCTAATAATTCTGTAGTAAGAATACAATTCACCACTCCCTATCCTGCCCCCGGACGTCATGAAAAACGACTGAGAGATATAATATGCATATAACATCTATGCAAGAAGGAAGTAACACTCGAAATAAAACCCTATACCAACCCGTCTGACCAACGTGGTTTAGTGGGTCAATATCCTTCCTATTACGGAGGATTCTTGAGTGGTCGTATACGAATCGAGAGTATGATGACTATAAAGACTATCATTGCCAGAGAAGGAAAACTCGAAATAAAACGCTATATTAACGTGATATAATCTGTGATGTGTGATTATTCTTCACAAAGAGGCGGGAAACTGATATACCTTGCTAGGTAGACAGCTTTTTTTTTTTTGACGTGGGCTGCGGTCAGCGCGCTCCTCGCACCACTCCGTCCGGGGCGACAGAGGGGCGTAAGCACGCACACCCGCAACCCACCCGAACACCACGTCGCCTTCGTCGTTGGGCCGACCACTGGAGCAGGGTTACAGGTCATCAGTGGTCGGCCCGACGGAATACCCTACTTGGGATACCCTCTCGTCGACCGACGTCCCCCCCTCGGGGAGGACGTCGGTCTTTTCTTACGTGGTCGGCCTCTCAGCGGGTGACGGACTAACTCCCCGGTCACGTCACCCGCGGCCTCGGCTAGGGCGGCATGACGCGAGGTAATTCGCATATTATTTTGTATCATGTATGTTGAGGGTTAAGGATACCATGAATTAATCTGTTATCTTTTAATGGAAATCATGAGAACCGTTTCAAATATGACCAAGCAGTATTGTTCTGGGAAACTTATAACGCTGACGGAGATCGCCAACCCACTTGCCAAGTATAGATTAATGACATCGTGCGGCTTTATAAAAAGGCACAAAGTCGCTCAGCGTGCTATGCTCGGTATTTCTCTACGTGGTAGACATTGGAATACGTATAATTGTAAAAGAATCGATATCCGGGAGCAACTGAATAATTAAGATATTTAAGTGGCAATATGGGGCAGGCCATATCGCTCGCCGAACTAACAACCGTTGAGGAAGAAATATTTTCATAGTTACGAATCGGACGTCGCAGCGTAGGATGACCTCCACTAGGTGAGTGGTATTCTCGTGAGGAGGGCTATGTTCAACGGTGGACATCCACAGGCTGATGGATGGATGGGTAATGGAGCAGGTTTATTTTATAACTAGCAATCCGCCCTCGCTTCGCTTCGGTTATAGGTTATAGTCGTTTTACCCCCGTAGTTCCCGTTCCCGTGGGAATACCGGGATAAAATATAGCCTAGTTTACGCCCTGATATTATAGCTTTCCATTGGTGAAAGAATTTTTGAAATCGGCCCAGCCGTTTTGAAGATTACCCGGAACAAACAGACAGACAGACAGACAGACGGACAGACAGACAGACAGACAGACAGACAGACAAAAATTTTTAAATTTATATTTTAGGCATAGGTGTCGTGCAAATAATCGTGTGAGCATGAAAAAAACCTATTATTTTGACATTACAAACAGACACTCCAATTTTATTTATTGGTATAGATAACAACGTAGATGAGCATTAAAGATATGTATTCTAATATTTTATATTATAAGAGCTCCATTATCGTAATTGAATATTTGTCCTCTGATTCGTTAAATGAACATTAATCTTGCAAGACGAGTGCGACGTTGCTACGTGATGAATCTTTGCTTTATTTATACTACATCCGCAAGCATCAACGTGACATTGTAAGATAAATATATTTTGTTTCTTTTAAAAGATAACATCTCGCATTAGGAATTAATATTCGTGAGGTATATATATGCTAAAGTCAAATGAATTTATATCATAATAATATCTTATCTATACCAATAAATAAAATTGGAGTGTCTGTTTGTAATGTCAAAATAATAGGCTTTTTTCATGCTCACACGGTTATTTGCACGACACCTATGCCTAAAATAGCAATTAAAAAATTTTTGTCTGTCTGTCTGCCTGTCTGTCTGTTTGTTCCGGGTAATCTTCAAAACGGCTGGACCGATTTCAAAAATTCTTTCACCAATGGAAAGCTATAATATCAGGGCATAAACTAGGCTATATTTTATCCCGGTATTCCCACGGGAACGGGAACTACGCGGGTAAAACGACTATAACCTATAACCGAAGCGAAGCGAGGGCGGATTGCTAGTCTATACCAATAAATAAAATTGGAGTGTCTGTTTGTAATGTCAAAATAATAGGCTTTTTTCATGCTCACACGGTTATTTGCACGACACGTATGCCTAAAATACAGATTAAAAATTTTTTGTCTGTCTGTCTGTCGGTCTGTCTGTCTGTCTGTCTGTCTGTTTGTTCCGGGTAATCTTCAAAACGGCTGGACCGATTTCAAAAATTCTTTCACCAATGGAAAGCTATAATATCAGGGCGTAAACTAGGCTATATTTTAACCCGGTATTCCCACGGGAACGGGAACTACGCGGGTAAAACGACTATAACCTATAACCGAAGCGAAGCGAGGGCGGATTGCTAGTAATGTATAATATCACACCTTTATGGATTATTACTTGCTATTGTGTATATATGGGCTTGAGCCTCCTCCACTGTGGGAGGGAATTTGACCTACTACACCACGCTGGTAACATATTTTCCTGCTTTTGCATATATGTTATATGCATATTTAATCCCTTAGTCATCTTTTACGACACCTACGGACAAGAGAAGGGGTGGTGAATGTGAGTGTGAATGCGTGCGTGTGTGTGTGTGTGTGTGCGTGTGTGTGCGCGCGCGCGTGCGCGCGCGTGTGTGTGTGTGTGTGTGTGTGTGTATTCGTGTGTGTGTGTGTGTGTTTGAGTGCGCGCGTGTGTGTGTGTGTGTGTGTGTGTGAGTGAGTGTGTGTGAGTGTGTGTGTGTGTGTGTGTGTGTGTGTGTGTGTGCGCGCGCGCGCACGTGTGTGTGTGTGTGTGTGTGTGTGTGTGTGTGTGCGCGCGCACGTGTGTGTGTGTGTGTGTGTGTGTGTGTATTCGTGATGTGTGTGTGTATTCGTGATGTGTGTGTGTATTCGTGTGTGTGTGTATATACGAGGTGTGTTTAAAAAGTAAGGTGACTTTGTATTTTTAAGAAAAATATTTATTTATTTATCAATATTCAAAGCACTTCTCATAAGCACTTTTCGGTATAGCCTTGAGCTCTTCCAGCGATGCAGTCTTTATCTCTTCAATCGTTGCAAATCTCCGTCCTTTCATAGGTCTCTTTAGTTTTGGGAACAAGAAAAAGTCACATGGGGCCAAATCCGGTGAATATGGTGGCTGAGGCATGATTGTGGTGTTGTTTTTGGCCAAAAAATCTCTCACAAGCAAAGATGAGTGAGCAGGGGCATTATCGTGATGCAAAAGCCATGAATTGTTTTTCCACAATTCTGGACGTTTTCTTCGTATTGCTTCTCGCAAACGGCGCATAACTTCAAGATAATACTGTTTATTGACCGTACGACCATATGGTAAGAACTCCTGATGCACCACGCCAAGGTAATCGAAGAAAACAGTGAGCAAAACTTTGACATTTGATCGAACTTGGCGTGCTTTTTTCGGTCTTGGCTCATCTGGGCTCTTCCATTGGGACGATTGGACTTTGGTTTCGATATCATAACCATACCCATGATTCGTCACCCGTCACCAGTTATGACTCTTTTGAGTAAATCTGGGTCGTCGTTGACGTCATTCAACAGTTCTTGAGCGATGCTCATGCGACGGTTCTTTTGGTCAAAATTTAGCAATTTCGGAACAAACTTCGCTGACACACGTCTCATGCCCAAAACGTTAGAAAAATTTCATGGCACGAGCCAAGCGATATACCAACATCCTCAGCAACTTCTCTAATAGTGATTCGACGATTTTCCAAAACAATTTTCTTCACTGCTTGAACGTTTTCATCAGTTGTTGACGTGCTTGGGCGTCTAGAGCGAGGCTCGTCATTGGCATCTTCCTGGCCATCTTGGAAGAGTTTGTACCACTTGTAAACATTTTTTTTACTCAGAACAGTTTCACCGTATGCCACTGTCAACATTTCAAGTGTTTCGGAGCACTTTATTTTATTTTTTACACAAAATTTGATGCAAATCCTTTGATCCATATTTTTCGATAGCAAGAAATCGCCGAGCACGCAAAACACTTATAACCTTTACGCCTCTCACAACCAAACAAAAAATGCTATACACTTGAAACTTGGTACAGATGTTCGGAAAGAGTGTACCAACATAACAAAACAAAAAAATCGATAATCGAAAGTACGTTGCCCGCAAAATTTGAAAAGTCACCTTACTTTTTGAACACACCTCGTACTTTTGTCTTTCGGTGCTCGGCGTCGTGAAAACCGTCGCAAAGGGAACATTAGGAGAAGAAGTAGCAGCCCTGTCCCGGGTAACCCTTAAAATTAATTGCGAACACTGGCCCGCTTGCTAAGAATAATGGTACTACCCTCCCTTCGTAGGAAAAACTAAATCAAATAACGCACGTTGGCATACTAACAAATAGACACGTAGATATATAAAATTATCAAAAAAAAAAACACAAAAGAATAATGGAATTAAAGGAATTAATTTATTTTGAACGTGTAAATTTAGAAGAACGAATGTCAGATACTCAATCACGTTTAATGACCGAACGGATTTGGTAGTTCAGTAGATAAATTCGCCTTCTGGATTAGACAGATAGCAAATCTAAAAACGACAATAAGGGGTTACTTACTAGTAAGTAAATTGAACACTAATGGATTACTAGAAAATTTTATTACTTTTAAAGTGAAACAACAATTATTTCAGCATATTATAATTCATCATCATCATTCAGCCTATCGCTGTCCACTACTGGACATGAGCCTCCTTTATGTTTCGCCATATAGTGCGGTCCTGTGCCACCTGCTACTTTTATCAGTCATTGGTCCATCTGGTTTGGAGCGATGTGGCCTGCCCATTGCCATTTCAGCGTGTTATTTCTTCGGGCTATGTCAGTTACACCCGTTCTTCTACGAATTTAAATATTTCGTATTCTATCACATATATTCTTCAATAAATTATAATAACCCTTCATTCCCTTTCAATATCATTTATTATAGATTACTGGTAATACTTATATATTACTAGCAACCCGCCCTCGCTTCGCTTCGGTTTCAGTCGCTTTACCCGCGGCCTAGTTCCCGTTCCTGTGGGAATACCGGGATAAAATATAGCCTATGTTACTCTCTGATATTATAGCTTTTCATTGGTGAAAAAATATTTTGAAATCGGTTCTGTGGTTTAAGCGTA
This sequence comes from Lymantria dispar, assembly GCA_032191425.1. Classification (NCBI taxonomy): domain Eukaryota; kingdom Metazoa; phylum Arthropoda; class Insecta; order Lepidoptera; family Erebidae; genus Lymantria; species Lymantria dispar. The sequence goes on from CM063451.1 coordinate 14,091,414, forward strand.
AAAGCGTTACAAACAAACAAACAAACAAACATCCTTACTTTCGCATTTATAATATTAGTATGGATTTCTTGTGTACGTGTGTATGTCACTGAACTCCTTCTAAACGGCTGGCTGGTTGATGAAATTTTTTATGTGTGTTCAAGGGGATTCGAGGATGGTTTAGATTTACAATAACGAGTCCATCGTTAGGTGGCGCTGCTGTCGATTTCAAGGAGAATACGTTTTATTTTATTTGAACAGAACAACGTCTGTTGGGTCAGCTAGTATTTTATATTTATTTATAGATATGAATAATTTAATAATTTCGGTACATATATAAAGTAAAACCCGTTTAAGACGATTTCGCAGGGACCCGACCAAAATCGCGTCTTAGGCGGAAAAGCGTATTATGCGGCAAAGGGAAAAAACATGCCATTATTATTTATTATTTTCTATTATTATTTTGAATGCCTACGTATTGAATTTAACATTTAAAAATTACCTAAATAAAATGTAGTTTATTTTCTTTATTTAATATACTTACTACTAGTACAACATACTATACATTTATAAATATTAAAAATATTTAAAAATATAAAAATAAAAATGTTATTTATTATTATTACGCTATTTAAAGTAATCACTTATTTTAGTTTGACTATAAGATTTTGAGGCATCAGCATTAATTAATTAATTTAATTTTCGCAGTGCGTCTTCGCTTGATTCAAAGAAGTTACATAGCGTCTTAAATCACTAACTGCTGATAATGCCTGGGCGTGTGACAAAATCGGAGTTGACTCAGCTTCTTCTTGGTCATTATCACTTAGGGTCGCTCGACAGTCGTCACTTTGTCAGTCGCTGGTCGCTGCCGCAAGGGGTAATATGTGTATTTGAGTGGCACATGTTGGCGTATTAAACGGGATGACGATCGTATTAAGCGTTAAGAAATGTAAGAAAACATGTCTCAAGTTGCTGGGACTGACGCAAAATGGCGTATTATGCGGGAAATCTTATTAAACGTGATCGTATTAAACGGGTTCTACTGTATTACATACATATTTATTACCTTCATCATGTGAGTAAGTAGTAAGTAGTAGTTCTACTTAGCCTTTTTTTTACGTTAAGTCGTGTAATTGAAAGTTCGTTGGAGACTCCGTTCGCCGGTTTAACACAGTAAGGCCTTACAGCTAAAAGATGGTAAGGTGTATTCCATATGTATGATATTAGGTAAAATCGGAATACAAGCTTAGTGTATTTCTTATATTATACACGTTGCCAGTGATCCAAGCAAAGACAAAAGAATTTCAGTTCGCGAGTTTTAAGAACTAACTTTTTTTTGATAAAAATAAAATAAAGTTATATTTTTTCGTACGGTCATAGTAAATGGAAATGCCATCTGTCAGCATAGTAGATGAATAAAATTTCATTTGTTTGAAAGATGTCTGCTGCCCATCAGTAAGAACTACATGATCAGTGAAGATTTTTGAAGGTCTCTCTAATTTTGAACCCATGTCCTTTAATGGATTGTCTATGTTAGTTCGCTGTAAGTTTTAACATAATTTATTCAACGTGATGGCGGCTATCCTTACTATATAATATTATAAATGCGAAAGTAAGTTTGTTTGTTTGTTACGCTTTCACGCTTAAACCACCGAACCGATTTCAAAAATTCTTTCACCAATGGTAAGCTATGATATCAGGGAGTAACATAGGCTATATTTTATCCCGGTATTCCTACGGGAACGGGAACTACGAGGGTAAGTCCACTGAAACCGAAGCGAAGTGAGGGCGGGTTGCTAGTAATATAATAAGGAGCAGATTTGACGCGGGTTGTACGAAATGCTGTCATTATTGGTAGCGGGTCACGGGTATAATATGAGGGTCTATATTATATACAGTTATAAATCTCTGATAAAATAAGCCATGTGGTGTCGGAATAAGAATACAATTCACCGCCCAGTCTCTTGCCCGTGGGTGTCGTAAAAGACGACTAAGTGACATAATATGCATTTAATATATATGCAAGAGAAGGACAAAAACCACTGACCAGCATGGTATAGAAGTTCAATTTTCTTCCTATAGTGGAGGAGGCCCGAGCCCAACAGTGGAACGTGTATGTATGGGCTGGCATGATGATGAAAATTAGCTGGTGTGCTATTATTTTTAATGTTAGGCAACATCATCAATGAGTAAGACTATTGCCAATCCGCTAACTACTTTAATAATTTAGCATTTTAAGATCACGGAAAACATTTAGAAATATTTTTTTTACAAATTTATCCTCAAGCGATTTCTGTCGTCGTAAAAAGATGATGAAAAGTTTTACCTGAAAGAATTTCAATCATGTCGTCTAGTCAACAATTACATTCCTATGAGGGGTTGACGTGCGGTCATAGAAATATTGATAAAACTTTTTACATTACATAGGATCAAAGACGAGTGGATATTAACTTGCATAATTGGGATAAGAGCAGGATAATAATGATGATGCTGATTTGTTGTCCCGCCTGGTGACGTCTTAAGAATACAATGTCATGCTTTCTCAATGCTCCTAGCATTTTCCGTACGGTGACGAAGTAAGAAAATAATTAACCCTTTTCTTGCAGATGGGTGCCGTAAAAGACGACTGAGGGACTATTGACTATTGTGAGCAGATACTATACTTATATATAAGACAAGAAAACCTTGATAAAAACCCTATACCAACCTAAAAAAATAAATAAATTAAAAAAAAAAAAATAAATTAAATTAAATTGAATTCACAATTGGCGACTAAGGGATATTTGGTGCATAAAACAACTGTGCAAGAGAAGGAAAACTTGAAATAAAACCATATACCAACCCGCCTAGCCAGCGTGGTATAGTAAGTCAATTTGGCTCCCAATGTGGAGGAGGCTCGAGCCAAACAGTGAGACGTGTATGAGCTGAGATGAATTAAAATATATAATATAATATTTTCTTTCATAACACAATATAACGTTATTGTATGAGACAATATTATATACGTAATTTTGTAATGAAAACATTTATTTCATACCTAATCTAATTGTAATAACTTATGAATTGAAATATGAGTTTATAAAACATCTTACATCAATGATAGAAATAGGTAACATTAAATTTCTTTCTTGCCCGTGGTCGTCGTAAATAGGGTTGCCACCTTTTTTTCGTGTAAATAAAGTACATTGGTTAATGAAATTAGAAAAATAAAGTACATTGTGTCAAAATAAAGTACGATTGATTTTATTTCATAATTTTCGTCAAAAACATAATTACTTATCTTTGCCCTATTTATTTAAGTGAAACTAAATAATATATTGTACATCACATGCAAATCTCTCCATATGAACGCTGCCGTGGCAGGAATTGCCATTAAATATGTAACTATTTTATACAAATTTAAAAAAAAATGTCTTTAGTTTTTATCTCAAGAAATCAGTTCCTGCGAAATAAAGTATTTTCGCGTACTTTATCCCCTACATAAAGTATAAAGTACAATTAATCAAAATAACGTACAATACTTTATAATAAAGTACGGGTGGCAACCCTAGTCGTAAATGACGTTATATAGACATAACAATGGATGATACAGAAAGAAAATTCGTAATAAAACCTTATATACCTTTAACCAGCGTGGTATGTATAAAACTAGTGGGCAGTATAAAAGGTGATGTTTTATACAGCTTTCCGTGTGGTGACGAACTAAGAATACAATTCACCACTCACACGATCTTGCCCGTGGATGTCGTAAAAGACAACTATGGAATATAATATGCACATAATATATGTGCAAGAGAAGGAAATCACGAAATGAAACACTATACCAACATGTCTGACCAGCATGGTATAGTAGGGCAAATTCCCTGCCATTGTGGAGGAAGCCCGAGCCCAACAGTGGGATGTATGTGCGCTGCGATGATGATGGTGATATACCGCTGAGCTGATTATATATCTGCGCAATAAGGGATGAACATTATTCACAACCGCCTATTTTCTCGTAGTTGTTATAATTAATATTAAGAAATGTAAGGAGTGACAAGAAAAAGTAAATTCGCTATAGTATTTTGAACCGATCCATCTGACCAACGTGACATGGTGGATCAATTTTTTTTTCTATTACTTAGGAGGTCTGTGATAGTAGGAGATCCTACTACGTCATATCTATATATAAATACGTGAAGCAAAAACTTTGTACCCCTTTTTACGAAAATTACGCGCACGGACAAATATGAAATTTGGCACAGTTGAAGAATATATCAAAGAGAAGTATGTACAGAAAACTAAAATTTAATATAATGATGGATTAAAAATACATTAAATTCATTAAAAAGGCATTACGCACACTACAACGCAATCGCTGCACACACACACACACACACAAACACACGCGCGTGTGTATGAGTGTGTTGCGTAGCAACGCTTATACACTTGTTTACGGTTAAAATCTCTGGTCGAACTGAATGTCAAACAATCATAATTATGATGACAATGTCTAATAGAGATTTGTGCTTATATATTAGTTACTAGCTTTTGCCCGCGACTTCGTCCCCGTAGAAATCATATGTGGCAGGGGCACAGATAACTATGTAGTGTGTTCAGGGTTCTACACGCCCACTGTGTTGCTCTGGATGGCAAGCTAGTGTAGAGAATCTTGATTGCCCGCATCAGCCAGCACGTTAGCGAGGTTGTCTCGATCAGACCAACTCTTTCTGGCAGATGATTGCAGCCTTTCTATGTTTGTGGCTCGTTGTCATTAAGGCGCTCACTGGTGGAGAGGTGCTGTTGGCGGTGTATAGATGTCGTCAAGTCAATTAATAGTTTGCCAATCTGGTATATAAGGGAGGTACTATTATCAGGGGGTATACTTAAGCGGCTGATTCTAGATTATTTGAAGCGGCGAAGTGGTCTCTGCGTGAAGCGCGCAGAGGACTTTGAGCTAACGCCTATTTTGTGCTGCTCCCAGCTGAGGTAGTTCGTGCGGGTGACAGTATGGTTTATTAGCTGAGATTGAACTCACTTCGGGCTGAGCTTAATTCAAATAAGCGATACATTTGGCCATAATTAGTATCTAGATGATGATTCAATGAGTAGCTCTATATAAAACAAATTATTTGCTGTTTCATAGACCTTGTAACTATACACCCATCAGCACAGCAATCACTGCTAATACGGTTACACTCAATCGAGGATCTGATAAAATATTTGGGCTTAGTACTCGACGGGCGATGGTGCTTTCAGGAGCATATTTATCAAATTACTCCCCGGCTCGTTGAGCGGTGTTACATGTTGACGGCTGTACGCGAGGCTGGTTTGATCAATGGCCCTGTACGGTGCATCTGTGTGGATGAGTTCTGAGCACTTGTCTTAAAACTTTCTTCTGGTATTCGCAGAAAGGCATGGTGCTTATGCTACACGCAGGTACCGTACCATGTCGACCGAGGCAGCATCCGCTTTGGGCGGCACCCTCCCGGGACTTATATGTGGAAATACACGGAGCCCTCCCACAATTGTGGTTCCATCTAAGATACAGCAGGCATACTTTTGGGATTTTTTTTGTTTATTAAATAGTGGTAGATCCACACTGTTGATAGTTGTGTGTTTACAGCCGCGGGTAGGTACGTCCGGGGTATTACCATACTCTCGCAAAAAATCTACGTCCGAGTAGTAGCAATTTGTTACAGCGCTTCGTTCGGTGAGTGAAAGAGACGGTAGCCAAACTTTCTGAGGGCGTTTGCGTGTGGCATGCATTCACACTGCCTTATCTTTCTTCACTACAGGCAGCGGCTTAGCAAACGTCCACAAGCGGCAGCAACATTTACCATCAGGTGTACTGTTTGCTCGTTTGCCACCGTTTGCAATTAAAAATATTCACAATCCCTTTACTTTCTTCATTGTTGGCAGCGGTCTAGCTGTGCACCTGGTATTGCAAAGGTTCATGAGCGGCAGCAACACTTACCATCATGTGTACTCTTTGTTCGTTTGCCACCGTTTGCAATGAAAAAAGAAAAGATCTGTGTAGCCGGAGTAGAGCAGCATCGTGAATTTATCGCAAGCATCACTGCCAAATCTACCGACGATTACTTAGACTATAGTCAATAGACCATATGAGGTCGCCATCTTCTGCTTGGCAATTATCTCGCGTAAGAACTCGGCGGAGCGAGTCTGGAAGAAAAACTTCCAAGTTGTTGTGTCGGGTGGGGGGCTAGCCCAAGTACCTACTTGCACTTTACTATCTTTACGTGATAAAATCACACTCTCGACAGTCGTCCATATAACGTCGCGAGCCGGTCCGTCCAGAGCGAAAGAGCCGGAACCCAAACTTTCTGACCGTGATTGCATGTGGTGGGTTTTGGTGATACCTTACCTTTAATATTACCAAACCTCATTGCACGCATTTACACTTCCTTCACTTTCTTCACGATAGGCAGCGATCTGGCAAAAGTTCATGCACAGTATCACTTACCATTAGGTGTGCTGTTTGCTCGTTTGTCAACAATGACTGCGCACGGGTGATACCACTAACATAATTTTGCTGCCTGGGGTCAAAAAAGGGTATTTGAGTAACCCTGCACAGCCCTCTTTTTAGGATTTTGTACCTAAGGGATGAAAACGGGACCTTATTACTAAGATTTCGCTGTCTGTCCGTCCGTCTATCTATCAGCAGGCTGTATCTCAGGAACCACGATAGCTAGACAGTTGAACTTTTTACAAATTGTGTATTTTTGTTACCGCTATAACAACAAACGCGATCGCGCCACTTTTTGCCTATTTTTGCTTGATATCAGTAAACGGTAACAGGTGAAGATTACAATATGACATTTGTGTACCCACTGTTGTTTACCTAGTTAATGGTACGGAACCCTTCGTGCGCGAGTCCGACTCGCACTTGGCCGATTTTTATTGGTTATTCTACAAACTATGAATTTCGCCCGCTACACCCTCTACTAAGGAACCTCACAAAAATATAAGTGACAGACACAAATTAGACTCCGTTTACTACTATCTAGTCTACTCTACCCAGCAACAATTTGTTGATCACACAAATAATTGTCCGGCGTTGAAATTGAACCCGTGACACTGACATGGTAAGTTTCTTATCGTATCTTAACCATTATGCTATCAGTGCAATTAATTAATCATTGAGGTTGTATGAATTTATTACTTGTGTATGAGAGTGAATAATATCAAAGCAATTCCTTCTCTATTTTACATCCTTAAAAAAGAAAATATCCTCCGAGGGGTGGATTTTCAGAATAGTTTCCATTTATAATTAATATTTTTATATCGATTTCCAATTAAGTAGGTTGTATACTGAGCTATATAAGTTACTATAGTTTTTTACCTATCCCACGGGAATTCTTTAATTTTCCGGGATTAAAAATATCTTAAATGTTGACCGAGAATGTAAGGTACCACCATGCAAAATTTAATTTAAATCGGTCCAATAAATTCCGAGATTAGCCCGTACAAACAGATAAACAGACAAACAGACAGAGAAACAAAAAAATTGAAAACAATCTGGATGTGTTCTATTTCACTTCTAACACCCCCCTGACTCGGTTTTTAGCGTGTTTTTTCAATGTACAGAATTTCGACCTCTACAGTTTTATTATATGTATAGATTAGTGAAATACAGCTTGCTCAATTTACAATTATACATAAATAAAATTAAAGAAAATTGTGTAGCAGAAAAATGAATTAAAATTGATTATGGCCGAATTTCGACCACGCGACAACCACTAGTACATATTTATGCTGTGACATTTACATATCCAACATTTGTTAGGTTTTATTTTCAACTAGCAATCCGCCCTCGCTTCGCTTCGGTTATAGGTTATAGGTTATAGTCGTTTTACCCGCGTAGTTCCCGTTCCCGTGGGAATACCGGGATAAAATATAGCCTAGTTTACGCCCTGATATTATAGCTTTCCATTGGTGAAAGAATTTTTGAAATCGTTCCAGCCGTTTTGAAGATTACCCGGAACAAACAGACAGACAGACAGACAGACAAAAATTTTTTAATTGCTATTTTAGGCATAGGTGTCGTGCAAATAACCGTGTGAGCATGAAAAAACCTATTATTTTGACATTACAAACAAACACTCCAATTTTATTTATTGGTATAGATAGTTTTATCTTAAATATCAAAGAGATCATGTTTGTTATTTAGTTTCAAGTAAATGAGTTTGGTATTTACGCCCACTCCGATTAATTTACTTACAGTAATTTGTAATAGAGCCTAAACTATGTTATGTTTGTGCTTTTTATTACATTTAACGAGAACAGAAAAAAAGCAGTTCATAGATACTAGTCCTATTTATTACTAGAAAAAAAATGAGATTTCCAAATATAATTTCTTAAATTTTCATGTTAAAGGGAAAACCTCAGTATCTCAAACAACCATTATTAAATTTTATTAAGATAAATCTATACCAATAAATAAAATTGGACTGTCTGTTTGTAATGTCAAAATAATAGGCTTTTTTCATGCTCACACGGTTATTTGCACGACACCTATGCCTAAAATAGCAATTAAAAAATTTTTGTCTGTCTGTCTGTTTGTTCCGGGTAATCGTCAAAACGGCTGGACCGATTTCAAAAATTCTTTCACCAATGGAAAGCTATAATATCAGGGCGTAAACTAGGCTATATTTTATTCCGGTTTTCCCACGGGAACGGGAACTACGCGGGTAAAACGACTATAACCTATAACCGAAGCGAAGCGAGGGCGGGTTGCTAGTATTATGAATATGAAGATTGAAAGTTTGTTTATTGTACTCAAATCGTTTATAAGCTTTTATGTCTTGATCTAATCATTATAATATTTTGGAGACAATATCAGTGATATAGATAATTGTTTTTGTATTCAAAAAAGTTCTTTGTTTTAATAGATTTTTTAATTTTAGAAATAAGTTCTTTTTATTAATACCTACGTTTCCTAAGCATAGCAATTAAATCATTAATTTTTAATGGGCTTGTGGATGGATGGATTTTGTTGACTTGATGTGTATCTTGACATAAAACTCTTTCCTAATAGAGTTCTAATTTGAGTTTGAATTACTATATTTTACTATCTGCTAAATGGCTTAATATAATATCTACTCGTACTTACATCCCTTCATTGATTTTTACGACACAAATGGTAAAGAAAGGGATATGACCATTGTATTTTTATTGTAAACGAAAAGTATCTTAGCTATTACCAAACGTATGTTAATTAAAGCCGGGGAAGAGGTACGCAAGAACGCACCATTTAGCGAACACATATTATTAAGTTCTCATTAACATGGCCATAGCCTGAGCTTAACCCGCTCGTTAACAATGTTTTAACAGCTAATTTCCAAAATTAATTTGTATTTACGATAGAGTGACCTTTCACCGTTTCATATAGCAATAATTATAACATTACAAAGTTAAGACTAGATTACTATATTTTTGTAAATAATGTTTTTATTTTCGAGATTACTGTATTTTTATAAATGATGCTTTTACTTTAAATGAAGTAGCCGAAGGTGAAACACCATGTTTTGCAGATGACTTGTGTGCTTACTCTTGAATCTCAATTCCAATCCTAAATCCAATCGCAGTTCTAATTTGACCAATTTGGTACTCTTGAAAGCGACACTAGTGCACGATTGGAATCGGATTCGGTGGATTTTTTTTTAAACTAAATGAATTCGACTCTAGTCCATTAAGTCAAATATTTGCTACTCCCGATATGATTTTGACGTATATATTAGAGTTTAAAATCGTGAATATTCCACGATTTCATGAAAGCGTCTTTATGGTGATTGAGTTCGATAACGTTATTAATTTAAAGTAAGAAAATACGGCACATTTGATGAAAATAACAACGGCAAACGCGAAGAATTCATTCTCGATTTTGTTCAAGAGTACCAAATATAAGTTTAGTGAGATTGGAATTGAATCGGATTCGAAATTAGAATTAATTTTAAGAGTAGGGCCACTGGCCGTTGGACTAGCAATCAAGCCAACCGTATTTTCTCATTTGTTTTTTACGAGACATATGATAAAGTAAGAGTCGATAGTATACTGTATTCTTATCTCACCATTCTATGATTCTTATCCGTTAAGGCATATCTTATTAAAATATATAATTTCTTACATGAATAATCCCTATACCTACTCGTATATATTTTGTGTAGCCAATTTAAAATTCATGCCAAAGCGCTCTGGACTATTATGCTTCTCATGTGATGCTACAGTTTGTGTTACAAGGCGAGATCTAAAGGCTTACGTTAATGGTTCTTGAATATAAATTTGACGTATTGGAAGTCGTGACATCATTTATTTTGTTTGGTGACTAAGGTCAAACTATTCCAGCTTACATATATTTTTTTGAAAATCTAACCAGTGTTGTATTGGATATACAGAAAAAAAAAAACCCTACGCAATAGACTATCTAGGCAAAAAAGTCTAATTTTATATTAGATTTAGAACTTACTTTAATTTTCATTTATGCCGAAAATGCCCTACATCATTTTCGAATAGAGCTCAAAGTCTTGAAACTGCTGGAATGATTTTTATCGAATATAGTTAAGTACCACCGTAGGGAGTTTCACGTAAAAAATATTCCACCGAAATTGTTCCATTCGTTCGAGAGCTGCCATACCATAGATAGTCACACAGGCAGACGTTGCTGTTAAACTTATAACATCCTCCTTTATAGACTGACAGATAAAAATAATGCGAATTACTGATTAAGTTAATTTTAGATTATTCACGAGTCACTAAAAAATGATATTTACCTTTGCAATAAATTTGCCCGTTCATCGATAATATCACTAAAAAAAATAATATATTTTTACACGTTAAAACTTTTTAACTAAGTTTAAACTAGTGAATTTAAATCGTCTCAAAGCTAAAATGAAAATTCTAATAGAACGCAAAATCTTAAAAAAACGTAAATGTAACTAATAACGTATTAGTAGCCAGTTAAGTCCTTGTGGGAGCAAATTTTGGCAGAATTAATAAATTGGAGTATTTCCGCTCACAGTCAAAGTGAACTTTGAGAGTGCTCTGAATATTAATACATTGGTCAGCTTTAAATTAATTTATCAATGGAGAGGAATCTCTGCTCTATGAGCAATTTATATTTTGAGTTTTCTATGGAGTTCTTTTCTATGACCCTTTGATGATTTAATCATCATCACAGCTAATATACGTCCCACTGTTGGGCTCGAGTCTCCTCCATAATGGACGGAAACTGACTTACAATACCACGTGACTTACAATACAAACCAGACGTGTTGGTATAGAGGTTTTCGAGTGACGTTTTCTGTTATCTATATTAGCTAACGATTTATCTGTTAAATGGCGACTATTGCATATAAAAGTAAGTAATTACCATGTAGATGCATCTGGAAAAAAAGTACAAGTGTAAATTTTAAAACCACACCTCTTTTTTTAGCCTGGCACCGTCCGTACCGTTTGAGGTGAAGAAAAGGTGGCACGCGGCCTTATAGCCCATCGTATTTCCTCCAATTCGCCATTGGGTCAATCATTGGTACCGAGCTCCTTGACAACCCTGGCCAGTCCGGCGGGTTACACTTTCGGTCAATTTTCTACGTAAAAATTTAAGCTCTGCAGTGACATATAGGGTTATTTTAATAATATGCATTTTAAATATATGAAAAAGAAGGAAAACTTGAAATAAAAGCCTCTGCCAATCCGTCTGACCAGCGTGTCAATAGTAGATCAACTTTCCTCTTTTTACGATGGAGGGTCGAGTCCAGCAGAGGGATGTATATGAGCTGTGATGTATAAATTAATTAATGAAAAAATCATCGTCACAGCTCATATACGTCCCACCAATGGGATCGAGCCTCCTCTATAATGGGAGGGCAACTGACCTATAATACTACGCTGATATAGTTTTATTTCGAGTTTCCCTTCTCTTGCATTGATGTTTTTCCAATAATGTCAAAGTCGACTTTTAAGTCACTCACGGGTAATAAAGGGGGTGATGAAATTGCATTCCTAATCCGGCAAAAAAAACACGGACGAAAAATAATAGAACTAATTACAATAATTTTTAAACAAAAGGTGTGAAATATATTCATTATCTACTTCACTACAATGATCTTTAGGCCTCTCAATTAATTTGTTTAAAAGTTTAACAAACTCATCAAAGTGTTAATGTTATTTGAAGTTTCTTACTTTTTAATAGACTCCAGAACTTTTCTGACATATAATTAAAGTATAAAAAAAGGTAAATAATTTATACCATCATTAATAATATGTTGGCTCATATGTGTCCTTACGCTGAATCAAGCCTCTTCTACAATAGGAGACAAATGGACTGACTATATCACGCCGGTCTGAGAGGTTGGTACAGAGTATTAGTTCGATTAGTTCGATCCTTCTCTTACATAAATGTTATCTTCATATAACACCACTTAGTCATCTCTTACGACATCCACGTTTCCTTTTTATTACAAACGGTGGCAAACGAGCAAACAGTATACGTGATGGTAAGTGTTTCTGCCGCTCTTGGACCTTTACAAGGCCGCTGCCTACCGTAAAGAAAGTGAAGGGCTTAGAATAATAACGTATAGAAGGATAGTGTCAGTACTTCGAACTTTAAAAATTTGAATCTAAAAATACTAATGGCGGGCAGACGATTACACACGTACACACGGAAACCACTATACAAATTATGAAATCAAATTTTGTTTTTATTAACATAAATCGTCAAAATACTTTTAAAAGTAATATTAAAAACCTTTTTATGTTTTTCAAATGTGTTGTGGCACCATTTGAATGCACAAGCCGTCATAATTACCTATTTATTTTTTAAGAGTTGCGTACGTTCGTGCAGTGCAATGACTTGTACATTACGAGACTGTTCCGGCGTAAGCTCCATTAGACTCCAATTGAAATGCCTCACTTTTTGTGCGTAGACTTACTTCTATATGTTATTATTCTAAGGTGAAAGGAGTGTGTGGAAAGAATGCGTGAAATAAGGTTCGGTGATACTAAAGGCATCACTAATACTCACCACACGCAAACACCCTCAGACAGTTGGGCTGCCGGTTCTCTCGCTCACCGAACGAAGCGCGGTAACAAATTGCTGCTACTCGGACGTCGATTTTCTGCGAGAGTGTGGCACTACCCTGGACGGACCGGCCCGCAGCTGTAGACAGACAACTATCAACAGTGTGGTCCTACCACTATAAAAAGTGCAAGAAAACTTTGGGAAAAACTGGTGGTAAATCGTTACGGGTTGAGAGCCCTCAGCGCTCACCCACCAGTCTGGATAAAGTTGTCACAGCCATCTGAGGCTAACAACTAAGTCACACACAATAAAAAAAGGTGGTAAAGCGTATGATTTGTTTATCACGAAACAATTATCCTACGTAGAAATTAAACATGTAATGCTTTTGCTTAGAAGGTTTCTACTTAGACTATAATCATCCGTGAGTTAGGTCAATTAATTCTATGTACTACTAAATATGGGCGCAAAGTACACATAAGGATTAAAAGTATAAGGGTTTGACCTTTACAATTACCCTACGTACAAGCTTAACCCTGCATCGATTGTGTAGCTAACATTAAACTAAACGGCTGCTAATAGAGGCAGGCGAAGCGAGCAGTATGCTAGATCGAGTCGTTACGCCGAACATCTATTATGTTCTCATTAAGGTAGTTATGTACGCATTTTACCTGCTTGTTAACAATGCTCCATAAGCCAGTTATGTTTCAAATATAAATGGTTACTGAATTGGATACGTCCTTTGCTGGCTTTAAACATTATTTGTAAATCAAAAATAAATATTTACATTAAAAATGTTTTGTAAAATAATATGTTCATACACCAGGCTGTTAAATAAATTTATTACATATTCCGTGTGGCAATGGAGTAAGAATATAATTCCCTAGCCCCTATCTTGCCGGGTGTTGTAAAAGATGGTTAAGTGATATGATATACACATAAAATGTATGCAAGAGAAGGAAGACTCGAAATAAAATCCTATAACAACCTGTGTGACCAGCGAGGTATAATAGGTTAATTTTCCTCCTTTTGCGGCGGAGGCTCGAGACTACTAGTGGGACGTATATGAGCTGTGATGATGATTACATAGTAAGTATAGATTGACATAGGATTTTGTCGAGAATTTTCCTTCTCCGGGACTAATGACTGTTTCATAATCAAGCCTCCACAACAGGAGAGAAATTTGTCTATTATGCCACTCTGATCAGGCAAGCTAGTATAGGGTTTAGAATGCTCCCTTCTCTTGGATATATGTTATAAGCATTTTATATCCCTTAGTTTTCTTCATAACACCGACAGCTAAGATATGGGGTATTAATTTCTATTCTTATTTCTTCACCTCACGGAAGATAGACAAGTTTATTATACAATAACTCTCACGCAGCTTGACGCAGAGTTTTATTATTGGTTTTCTTCTCTGGATATAATGATAACTGTTTATTATCCTTTTATGGTTTGATAGGCTGTGAAATGACCACGTCCAAAATAATGGAGGGCTGGCGTACGGCTCTATAACTTTCCGTTTTATGCCACGTCTAAACGGAAAATTACTTAATATGATGAGTTCGTTTGTTATAGAATTTTATTTCAATTTTGTTTTACTTGCTTACCTTCTACCTCTTAGTGGTATCTATACCATCCCAAGAACAGGAACGGGCGGTAACAGTCTATATTCTTTATATATCCATAAATCCAGAAGCCTATCAAAGTTCACCGTTGTATTTAAATTATTTTTTTTACGGGCTGATTTCTTCTCTTCTACCAAAGATAATCTTAGAATGACGAACTTTAGTAATACCAGAGCACATTCATGATATAATAAAGAAAAGTGCAGGATTGGTCGAAATAAAATAAGGACTATTTCTGGTCTCTTTGCTCACCGCATAATACGCAATAGTAAATTTTGAGTACAGAAAACCGACAATAGCGTCGTTTTCTCTTTTTGGCACGTTGTATTTTGGAATATTGGAGACACCCCACTTAATCTATCCAGGGATAGGGAAATGCGGCATGCAGCCCCATAACCTATTGTATATCCTCCCTATCTCCATTAGATTGATTACTAGTACCGATTCCTTGTCTGCGGTGGTCACCTTTTTTTTGAGTAGACTATGGTCACACGCCATCCATTCCGCCCGGAAGGACGAAAGGACGGCACGCGGCCCTATCACCCAACATGTTCCTTTCCCTTCAAAATTAGGTCGGCCACTGGTACCGAGTACCGGGTACCGTCCCTCCCCGATGCGCCCTCACGCGAGCAGCCTCTTTGCGAGTGACTGTATCGGGGAATAGGACGTCATCCACAGCGTTGTCTACCACTGAAAATCTATGGCTAATGTTGGGGATTGCAATTGGTTGTATAAGATTCCCAGGAGAGTGCTGCTACCCATTCCCCTTGTGGTCCTTCAATTGGCGTCCATGACTGCTTCGGATATATAAGGGGAAATAACACAATGTTTTCCTTACACCACATGATATGACATGGGAAATTGTATAAACGTTTATAAATGAATATCTTATTTATAAATTTCTAGCGTACGTGTGTATATCTCGGAACTCCTCCTAAACGGCTGGACCGATATTGACGAAATTTTTTGTGTGTATTCAAGGCGATTCAAGGATGCTTTAGATTCACAATTGGATCCGGTAGGTCGCGCTGTTCGGGCAGGACAATAACAAAACTTGAGAACGACGTTACCGATTTCAATCACCTCTTTTTTTAAGTTTTCTGGTACTTTGAAAATGACTTTTACGGAAAAAAAAAATAAGGAAGTTGCGCAGAAAATTAGAAAATTTAAGCAAACTTAACGACTATATAAACTTTTCTATCTTTATATATATAAATCTTCTGTTCGTATCTTTGTAAATGAACTCCTTCTAAGCGGCTGGACCGTTTTTGATGTTTTTTTTAGCTATTCCGATGGATATGAGAATGGTTTAGATTAATAATTGGGACTGGTAGGTAGCGCTGCGATCGATTTCAAGGAGAATTCCTCTTTAATATTTTTTTAGATTTGAACAGAACAACGTTTGTTGGGTCAGCTAGTCTTATCTTATATATAAATTTCTAGCGTACGTGTGTATGTCACTGAACTCCTCCTAAACAGCTGGACCGATTTTGACGAAATTTTTTGTGTGTGTTCAAAGGGATTCGAGGATGGTTTAGATTTACAACTGGACCCGGTAGGTGGCGCTGTTCAGGCAGAACAATAACATAACTTGAGAACGACTTTACCGATTTCGTCCATCTTTCTTTTTAATTTTTCTACTACTTCGAGAAAGGCCTTTACGGCAAAAAATTAGAAAAATGCGCAGGATATCAGAAAATCTACGAAAACTTAACTATAAATAACCTAGATACCTAGATCTAGGTTATTTATCTATACTGCAACTAAACGGTGTGATGGATTTGTATGAACTTTTGTGAACACATACAAGTGGGGGTCGGAATGATTTAGATTCACAAATCAGCCCGGCAGATGGCACTGCAGTCGGTCAGTCCCTGTTACTGCTGTCGATTTTAAGGAGATTCCTTTTATTTTATATGAACAGAACAACGTCTGTTGGGTCAGCTAGTCTTATATATAAATTTCTAGCGTACGTGTGTATCGCTCGAGGAGTGTGCTGCATGGGAGCGCTCGAGGAGTGTGCTGCATGGGAGGAGGATCGCCGTGAACTCGTCGCAATTATCGGTGCCGACCTGGCGCTGCCAACCATCGCCAGGGAGATGCTCGTCAGCGTCAGGAACTGGGACGCGGTCGCCGCCTTCTGTGAGGCCGTAATCTCACGGAAGGAGGCGGCGGATTGTGTGCGAGTAGAGCTCCTATTTGGGCACGCGTTCCGCCGTCGGCGACTCGGGCGGCGCAGGCGCGAGTATCTGCGCCTAATGCCGCCCTAGCCGAGGCCGCGGGTGATTGAACCGGGGAATTGTTCGTCACCCGCTGAGAGGCTGACCGCGCGACGGCGACCTACGTCCCAGGACGTCGAGAGGTGAGGTTACCCGAAAGGGTATTCCGTCGGGCCGACCACTGACGACAAGTCACATCTGCTCCGGTGGTCGGCCCAACAACGAGGTGACGTGGGTACGGGTGGGTTATGGGCCCGCGCGTCGTCATTTCATCGCCCCGGACGGACTGGACCGCGCGTGCGCTTACCATAAAAAAAAAATCCCACCCATAAAAAAAAAAAAAAGCGTACGTGTGTATGTCACTGAACTCCTCCTAAACGGCTGAACCGATGTTGACGAAATATTTTGTGTGTGTTCAAGGAGATTCGAGAATGGTTTAGATTCATAATTGGACCCGGTAGGTGGCGCTGTTCGGGCAGGACAATAACATAACTTGAGAACAACTTTACCGATTCCGTCCATCTTTCTTTTTAATTTTCCTGCTACTTTGAGAAAGGCTTTTACGGCAAACAATTAGAAAGTTTCGCAGAAAATCAGAAAATTTAAGAATACTTAACGACTAGGTATTTGGGTTATTTATCTATACTACAACTAAACGGCTGGATGGATTTGAATGAATTTTTGTGAATCTATTCAAGTGGGGGCCTGGATCACTCAGATTCACAAATCAGCCCGGCAAATGGCGCTGCAGTCGGTCAGTCCTTATTACTGCTGTCAATTTCATGGAGAATTCCGTTATTTTATTTGAACAGAACAACGTCTGTTGGGTCAGCTAGTCTTATATATAAATTTCTAGCGTACGTGTGTATGTCACTGAACTCCTCTTAAACGGCTGAACCGATGTTGACGAATTTTTTTGTGTGTGTTCAAGGGGATTCGAGGATGGTTTAGATTCATAAATGAACCCGGTAGATAACGCTGTTCGGGCAGAACAATAACATAACTTGAGAACGACTTTACCGATTTCATCCATTTTATTTTTTAAGTGTTCTAATATTTCAAAAAAGGTCTTTATGGAAAAAAAATAAGAAAGTTGCGCAGAAAATTAGAAAATTTAAGAAAACTTAACGTTTATATATCCTTTTCTAATGTAACCTTTTTTTCGACTGTATAAACTTTTCTATATATAAATATATAAATCATCTATTCGTGTGTTTGTAATTGAACTCCTAAACGGCTGGATCGACTTTGATGATTTTTTGAGGCCATTCCGATGGGTATAAATTCTCATATCTATCATAATAGACATTCGGAACATCCAAACCGTTCGGTTTAGATTAATAATTGGAACCGGTAGGTGACGCTGCGATCGATTTTAAGGTGAATTCAATTGTCTATTTTTTTACAGATTTGAACAGAACAACGTCTGTTGGGTCAGCTAGTTCGATATAAAACATCCCCAACGCGGACATTGGAAACGCGTGCTTAAATTACACCATTCATTAATTCTTAATATTAGCAGAGCTACCATTATCGGGTTCATTCAATATTTATTCACTAATGACTATCTTAAAATAGTATTTAGCGGCCTCCCGGACCATTGAAATCAATTCAGAACATTTTATAAATACTGTCTATTATTAGAATTAATTATTAATACGTTTTCCGTGTGATGACAGGGTAAGAATACTATTCAGTAACCCCTTCTCTTGACCGTGGATGTCGTAAAAGATGACTAAGGGATATAATATAAAGATAATATTATTAGCATTATTTAAAACTTTTAGAAAAATAGAGGTACAAGGCGGACTTAATGCCTTAAGAATACAACTCACTACGTCGCTTTCTGATACGGTGATAACATTTTTTTATGATAGATTTCGTTTAATATTGCTTTAATGTATTAATTCATCATCATCGTCATCTTAGATCATATACATTCCACTTCTGGGTTCGAGGGTCCTTCTTAATAAGAGAGAAATTGGCCTATTGTACTACGCTTGTCAGACGTGCTGCTATTTTTTTTTTATGGGAAGCGCACACGTGGCCCATTCCGTCCGGGGCGATGAAAGGACGGCGCGTGGGCCTATAACCCACCCGTACCCACGTAGCCTTCGTCGTTGGGCCTTTGGCCGTTGACGTGTTGGTATAGGGTTTTATTTAGAGTCTTTCTCTTGTGTAAATGTTATATGTATATTATACCCTTTTTGTTTTTTTTTTTTTGGGTGGGTCGCGGTCGGCGCGCCTCCGCACCACTCCGTCCGGGGCGACAGAGGGGCTTAAGCACGCAACTCCCGCGACCCACCCAAAACCACGTCGCCTTCGTCGTTGGGCCGACCACTGGATATTATATCCTTTAACCGTGTTTTACGACATCTACGAGTACGATAGGAGATATAGAATATAGTTCATCAGAATTGTATTATTACTCCATTACCATGTGGAAAATATAAAAAAAGTGAGCCGTCGCCCAGGACGCCTGACAGATGTGAAACATCGAAACTATTTTGTACGAGTAGAGACACGGTATCGAATATAAACTCATGAATAGTATCGAAAGATAAGTAACGTACTGTTTAAAGTATCGAGTACTTTTATTTACTTTATCTTTAGGTAACGAGTACTTTTCTTTCGATACCGATACATTTGGATTTCGATATTTTAGTCAATAAGTACTTTTTGGACCTACCAAACATACTGAAAACATACCGAATAAATTATCCATTTTAAAATTGACTTTACGACTCATATTTATGGTAACGTCATTTAGTACAAACGAAATGAACCTTCTAAAACGTAGCTTGAAATAATTTGCGATTTATAAACCAGAAATAGCGCCATCTATCGAGCAAACGACCAACTCTAAGCTACAATATATTTTATAAAGAACTGTCTAATCCTGATATGACAATAAGACAAGCTGTTTAAAGTGAGTCAAAATCCAATTCTTAAGGAGTTGGTGACATACAAACAAATAAATATACAGCTGAAGCTAATAAAAGCCTATAAAAAATGAAATGCTTTCATCCGTTCACAGACATTCTTTCCGCACGAAGAGTGTGATTTAGGAAACAGAAATGGCGGCATTTATCGAGCTAACGACCAACTCTCAGCTTCAATATATTTAATAAAGAAATTTTTAATCCTGTAATCATAATAAGACAAACTATCTAAATAATTTTAACGTCATGTTCCTCCTTAAATTTTCAACTTTTAAATGAAATTTGACTGTTTAGAGTGAGTCAAAATCCAATTCCTATGAAGTCGGTAATATACAAAAAAATAAATATATATACACCAGAAACTAATAAAAGGCTATAAAAAAACGGGTTTCGTAGCTGAAAGTAAACTAAATACCATACCTACTGGTATATTTATATTACTAAGTTAGAGAATTTTACATTAATTTATAAAACAAGTATATATGCATAAAAGAACATTAGATTACGACAGGAACTAATACGATAAAACTAAGGCATAAAGTATTAATAAAATATCGCGATTTTTTTCCATAAAATGATGATTTTTTATTCAATAAACATTTATTTTCATTAATATACATTATAAGTAACAATTTACTTTGAGTTCACTAGATGGCGTTGTACAAAATTTTAAATCGCACTATGGTTTCTTTACAAAAATGTAGGTATATGCATTCAAATATTCATTTATTATTTAATTAATAGGGGACCGCGAGGCGTGGCGTTAAAAGCCACGCGACGATCACGGTCACCCTCGCCTATAGATGTTTCACATCAATAATTTAGTATTTCGTAATAAGTGACCAAAAATAATATATCCTTACTAATATTATAAATGCGAAAGTAAGCATGTTTGTTACGCTTTTACGTTTAAACCACTGAACCAATTTCAAAAATTCTTTCACCAATGGAAAGCTATAATATCAGGGAGTAACATTTTATCTCGGTATTCCCACGGGGACGGGAACTACGTCGCGGGTAAGGCGACTGATACCGAAGCGAAGCGAGGGCGGGTTACTAGTATTTATATAAGCAATATATATTTGGTCAAGTATGTAGTTCAAAAGTAATTGTGGAGCTCAAAGATAATATTGTATCGGGATTATTATAAAAAGTTTTGTAAAAAATGTTTTATATGAGATATTTTTTGTATTAGCATTTAATATTTTATCAAACATCAGTTCAAAAGTACCTATGCGTGGGGGTCAAAACTAATATTGTAGTGGGCTTATTAAAAAAGCTTTGTAATAATCAAGTGGGTGTTTTAGATAAGCTATGCCTAGGCATAGCTTATCTATTCCCAATTTAACTTAAAACGTAATTTTTTGAGTAGTATATTTAAATTTATTAGAGCGTATAATTAAATACTTAGATGTAATTAAATCTTAGAATAATAACATATAGAAGGTAAGTCCACGCACAAAAAGTGAGGCATTTCAATTGGAGCCTAATGGTGCCTACGCCGGAACAGTCCCGTAATGTACAAGTCATTGCACTGCACGAACGTACGCAACTCTTAAAAAATAAATAGGTAATTATGACGTCTTGTGCATTCAAATGGTGCCACAACACATTTGAAAAACATAAAAAGGTTTTTAACATTACTTTTAAAAGTATTTCGACGATTTATGTTAATAAAAACAAAATTTGATTTCATAATTTGTATAGTGGTTTCCGTGTGTACGTGTGTAATCGTCTGCCCGCCATTAGTATTTTTAGATTCAAATTTTTAAAGTTCGAAGTACTGACACTATCCTTCTATACGTTATTATTCTAAGAATTAAATATTTAGGGAACTGGAGTTTTTGTAACAGAAAGTTTCAACCCTTCGAAGTAACAGATAATAAGTTTAATGAGGGATTTCGATAAGGATACCACAATATCGATTAAAGC
This sequence comes from Lymantria dispar, assembly GCA_032191425.1. Lineage (NCBI taxonomy): Eukaryota > Metazoa > Arthropoda > Insecta > Lepidoptera > Erebidae > Lymantria > Lymantria dispar. Next base: position 14,113,129 of record CM063451.1, read on the forward strand.
GTCTTAACCTAATTTAGAAAGAAGTTTTAATTTTATTAAATTATTTTGCATATTAAAATAGCGTTTGTTTACACTTAACATTTATAATATAAAATGGCTGAGGATCTCATTTTACATCAACCTGGCCAACTGTGTCTAGTGCCGCCTGGTCAACTATTACAGTTTCCGAGGAGGGTTCATCTGGCAGGCGGCCGGGTACAAGGTCATGCATGAGGAGGGAAAGTAACCTATCCTGCCACCACTGTCATTACGACCAGGACAAGGCGGAGCACAGGCTCGAGGTGTGTGCCTTGTGGGCAAAGCAGCGCCGTGTACACATTGCAATCGCTAGGACGATACGTGACAGCGTCAAGAACTGGGATGCGATCACTGTCATCAAATCAAATCAAATCATTTATTCTGCATAGGCCCCTTAAAGGCACTCACATATTGTCAAATTTCACAACGTTTGAACACAATACAATAATCTATCACCGGATCGGAATGCGGCCACAAACTGAGAAGATCCGACAAGAAACTCAGTGGGCACTCATTTTTTTCTTTAATCTTTTAAATATACATAATTTTATGCTTCGTACAACATATATAGTATTAGCTCCAGTGTGATGCCCTTCGAAATTGTATATATGTATAACGAGGGTTGAAGCCGTGCTGCATCACTATCAGATCGGTCACCCATCGCGATGTAATAAAATAACACTTCGGATGGTTACTTTTAAACTATATTCAATAATTAACGATAACACAATTTTCTATTATAACTAATGATTACGTATGCCGACAGATAAATTAAGAGTTTGAGAAACGCGGTGTATTTGATACAACGTGGCAGCAACAACGACCGATCGCCCTCGAGGCTCGCTCTAAAGTGAGTATTCAATGGACCGCTGTCAATAACGAAAGCTTGGTAATATTTCAAACATTAACGGTCAAACGACAAACATCAAAAATCATTGCCAACCTTGTATCGAACACACCCAAGTATAATACTTGACGTTTCCGTAATCGATTGATTCTTAAAAATTATTAATATATGGCGCCAGAGGTAGTGACGCTGCGACGTGTATAAATTTTCAAAATTTAGTACAATACAAATAAATATAATTAAAGAAAGGAAGAAAATATGGCTGGACCAGATTCCACAAGCAGCACCCGATCACGAGTTAACTACTAGAGCAGCCAGCACTCTCCTCAACCAAATTAGAGGGAAGGGAGCGACCCGCCCCATATAGCTATCGCATGCAGAACCTTATTCGGTGAGCATGACCAAACCATAAATAAAAATATAAAAAGGACTACAACTACTACTATACTATAAAAAACTACTACAATTACAATCTGACTTGCACTGGTCTAGACTTGTTGTTTCTTTCCTTTACAGTACACTTTTCACTCTTTTACAGTACACTTGAAGAGTTAGATACTAAACCCACTCCCATCTGAATAAGGCTTTTACCTAGTAGTAAGATCCCGAAGAAGAAAAAGATATTTCATCTTGCTACCCATCCAGTCAGCTATAAGCGCGTTAAACATTGGCCATCACGGGAATGCTACTCAGAATAATCACGATGTTACTGATAATCATCCGAAGATTTTCTGCAACTTATAACATGTTATTTTGGTGGGTTGTTAAGATGTGATAACCCTTTATTAAGGTACCTTGTTAAGATAGTACAATTCGTGGTTGCTATTTGAAACCCTTTTGCCACTAGCAGTTGTAGCTTTGACGATTGATGTAGCCTTGACATTTCAAATCGGCAATTCTTCAGGAAATATCGAATACCTGTTCTTCCAAAGATTTTCCTGTTCCAAATTTTTTTACGTAGAGAAATCCAGATTCACTCTTAGTACGTTGAGAGATGTTAAACCTTATTATGAGGGTGTTATATTATTTATTGAGAACTTTGTCTATGTTCTAAATACATAATTTCAAACTTAATTAAATGTCTCTCACGCTTTAGGGTTTCCTTTTCCTTTTTGAAACTGAAATAACAGCTTTCAAGCAAACAAGTTCTTCAATCGTAAGTGTAAAATATTTCAGCCATCTAATTAAGGTAAATTATTATAAATATAAATATTGGCATCATTTTGACCATTTATGACATGTAAATGGACTCCGATTTGGTATTTTTAAAATAAATATAAAAATAATATCCGGGCGGTAAATTGTTGCTCAGTTATACTCGGACGAGTGAAAAGATTTGTATTCAAATGTAAGCGACATAATTATAAATATAATCATTCCGTATTAGCCGCTGAAGTTTTTTGAAAAGAAAGATCGATAAAATTAATTGGACTATTAATTCTGCTCGCATTCAAAGCGAACTTTGCGAGTGCTTTGAATATTAATACACAGGTCAAAACGAAATTAATTTATACGAATGGCCCAACCTTGTTTCGCTGAATTGTAAAATTCTATTCGTGTTCAGTTTTAAAATCACCAGCATTTTTGAATTAAAGAAAACAACTTTTACAATAAGGAAATTTTGAATAAAGGGTTTGTGTTCTAAAGAAATTTACAGGCATTCAATTCAGAACATAAGCCACGTTATATCATTACAAGTTAAATACTTAATAAAAAAGGTATGAGTCGTTGCGAAGTTTTAGTATAGGCTATATATAATTGATACTCATCAAAGTTTAGAAGGAAAACATCGATTTTTTTCAATAGACAACATTTTCCGTATGGTGAAGGAGTAAGAATACATTTCACCACCTCCTATTTTATTTGTAGGTGCCGTAAATGATGACTAAGGGATTTACGCATATAATATGTGTAAATGAGAAGGAAAACTCGAATATATCAACTTATCAACTTGTCTGACCAGTGTAGTATAGTAGGACAATTTCTTTCCTATTTTGGCGGAGGTTCGAGTCCAGCAGTGGGACCTATATGAGCTGAGGCGATGTTAATGAATAATCTTGCTGCATCGATATTATGAAATAGCTGATTCATAACTTTATGCATATTATGAAATGCTAGACCACAAAATTAGTCAAATATGTACATAATTAAGATTTAATGTTTTTAATAAATTTAATTCACATTACATGTTGCTCATTGTAGCGATTAATAATGCACAAACAGACATATTAATAATCCTTAAACATATATATTAATTGTGCATCAAATGCATTAGAAACAGATTACAAGTAAAATTGAAAATTTTGAGTAACGCGAAAATAATAAACAAAGTATTACGTTCTCTTCAACAGGAATTATCAATTAATTGTCATTTAACGATTATACTGGTACACCTGAAGCACTTAATTGAGTAATCATTCGTCGTTACATCATTTTGAAGCTGATACTCTTACACTGCTGGACCGATTTTAATCAAACATAGCTGAGAACCACCGCAAGGAATTTGATTTTCAATTGAAGAAAATTTAACCCCCGATGCAAAAAATGCGCGTTCTAAGTGGACGACGATATCTGTTTGTATGTGTGACGAGGGCCAGCTCCATCTGATGTCGTTAGTTACTTAACAAAACATTCCTGGGTTGACATTAGTCCGACGGCCGGTCATAAAACTATTATCAATAATTTTTACAATATGTACTATGAAAAAAAGAAAAGTAATTACGATAAGAGAAGGGCGATGATGATGATTAAACTCTAAGTAATTGGCAAAAGCGCAGACTGATGTTGATTTCATCTTCCTATACATCACAGCACATTTACCCCCTAACACTGGGCTCAAGCCTCCTCAACGATGGGATTGAAATTGTCCTACAATACCACAATGGTCAGACGTGTTAGTACAAGGTTTTATTTTTAGCTTTCCTTCTCTTGCATAGACATTACCTGCATATTGTAATCCCTTAGTCATCTTATATGACACCCATAGGCAAGAAAGAGGGTGGTGGGTGGCAAAATATTTCCTATACAGATATTTTGAAATTAATGTAAACGTTATTATAAATATCGAAGTTTATCGATCATCTTTAGCGCAACGACATAAAGGAACAGCTGTATAACACCTTAGAATATACTATTTACAATATAATAAGCTACGCGTGTACAGGGCGAGGTTTGCATGCACAAAGCCCGCGACATCGGTGCCGTAGACTGCTTATAAGCTTACCATCTAGAGTAGGTTTATTATGGTAGTTATTATTCAAACAATAAAACTACAAGCCTCTAGATATACATAGTGCGAATTATTTTATGCATTATATATAACTATAGCCACGTAGAGTATATCGCTAATATAGTGTTGCCCAAAGACGGGGCTGAATCTATTTTTAGTGCCGGCAGTCAATTTTCGTCATACAAATCGATTGCGAAATAATTTATACGAATGGCCCAACCTTGTTTCGCTGAATTGTAAAATTCTATTCGTGTTCAGTTTTAAAATCACCAGCATTTTTGAATTAAAAACAGTAAAAAAATGTATTTACTTAGCTGACCCAACAGACGTTGTTCTCTCCAAATAAGCGCCACCTACTGGGTCAAATTGTGAATCTAAACCATTCTCGAATCCCCTTGAACACACACAAAAAATTTCATCAACTTCGGTCCAGCCGTTTAGGAGGAGTTCAGTGATACACACGTACACAAGAAATATCTATACCAATAAATAAAATTGGAATGTCTGTTTGTAATGTCAAAATAATAGACTTTTTTCATGCTCACACGATTATTTACACGACACCTATGCCTAAAATACAGATTAAAAAATTTTTGTCTGTCTGTCTGTCTGTTTGTTCCGGGTAATCTTCAAAACGGCTAGACCGATTTCAAAAATTCTTTCACCAATGAAAAGCTATAATATCAGGGAGTAAACTAGGCTATATTTTATCCCGGTATTCCCACGGGAACGGGAACTACGCGGGTAAAACCACTAAAACCGAAGCGAAGCGAGGGCGGGTTGCTAGTATATATATATATATATATATATATATATATATATATATAAAGATAACGAAGTTGTATAAAAATATATACCCTTTAACCACAGCTCTTTCTTTAAATATTCCATTACGTTTACTTATTAATAAACTGTTGCCAATGTTGAAAATTAGCGCTGTAATGTTAACTGCGCTTAATTTATTTAATTTCTAATCAACGCAAATTGAACGAACACAGTGGGCTGAATAACAAATGTGTGCATCTCTTACGCAGCTACAAATTTTAATGTAATCCGTATAGCATGGTCCCCTTGCGGTGTCCTTTATTAATATTCAACGAAACTATATGAATAGTTCTCAAACATAGTAGGGTCCATATGCATAAATAATCTATGAGAGATTTCACAAACTACAATATAATTTCTTTTCTTTACATACACATTAAGAATACAATTCATTACTACCTATTTTGCCGTAGAATGTATAAAAGACGACTAAGGCTTACAATACGTATATAACATCTATGCAAGGGAAGGAAAACTCGATATAAAACCCTATATCAACCTGTCTGACTAGCATGGTATAGTAAGTTAAATTTCCTTCCTATTGTGGAGGAGGCTCGAGCCCAGCAGTGGGACATATATGAGGTGAAATGATGATGATGATATACACATTTTAATAATGTGTGTTGTTTTTTTACCAATGTGCTGTTAACGTTATAATCTTGTTGTCAATAAAGATTTTGAGTTGGAAAATTTGACAAACAATATTGTAATCTTAGAATAATAACGTATAGAAGGATAGTGTCGCTACTTCAAACATTCGAAACATGAATATAAAAATACTACATGCGCGCAAACGATTACACACGTACACACGCACACCACTATATAAATTATGAAATCAAATTTTGTTTTTATTAACATAAATCGTCGAAATAATTTTAAAAGTAATGTTAAAAACCTTTTTGAGTTTTTCAAATGTGTTGTGACACCATTTGAATGCACAAACTGTCATAATTACCTATTTATTTTTTAAAAGTTGCATACGTACGTACAGTACAATGACCTGTACATTACGGAACGGTTCCTGCGTAAGCTCCATTAGGCTCCAATTGAAATGCTTCACTTTTTGTGCACGAACTTACCTTCTATACGTTATTATTCTAAGATTGTAATGTATATATTACTGCATTTTCTCTCTTATAGTGGAGGAGGGTCGAGCCCAACATTAGGACGTGAATGAGATGAAACTATGAATAATATATAAATTATTATGTAACGTTTCCCGCCTCTATATTATTTGATCTATAAAACATCTATATACCTAACACAGTATTGAGGTTACGAAAAATCAGTGTGTGGTATGATTGAAATAAAAAGCAATGAGTATATTAGAGGAGTTTTGGCGCTTGTCCAAAATTGAGAGGTGAACACTTCATCGCAGCCCACATACATCCCACTGTTGGGCTCGTACCTCCTCCACAGTGGGAGTGAATTTGACCTACTATACCATTTTGGTAAGACATGTTGGTATATGGTTTCATTTAGAGTTTTTCTTTTTTTGCACAGATGTTATGTGCATATTATATCCCTTAATCGTCTTTTACGACATCCACGGGCGAGATAGGGAGTGGTGAATTGTATTTTTACTCTGTCACCATACGGTGAACGCTTAGATAGGAACAAAATTTGTGCTAGTTATAGAGGTAATGAAAGACAAAGAATTATGTGGAGCAAAATATTGATAGATATGGAGTTAGGTGAGGGGACGGCCACAGAATTTCGTAGAAGACAGTAACATGTTGCGCCGATCCCAAGTGATTTGAATAAAGCCAATAGAATGATGAATAATGATGATTTATTATACATCTGTTTTATTAATAACATTTCAAACTTCTCTTGAAATATAATTATTATTTTTACATTTTATTTATTTTAATTTTATTTACACATTTTATTTTACTTTTATCAAAAATAATTGATTTGTTTGTGTTAAAGAATAATATTTAAAATATAAGAAACCAAATTCGAAGTTTGACCGGAGTTTCGTTTACTTGTAAAGCGGAAGGGCGTAATATAAATAAGCGTTTGCGTATTGTTTCAACGTTTGTGGATTTATCAATTTATATCAATGCCAACTTTGGATGTTGTAAACTTAAGATTAAATGTCTTAGATTTTTAGTTTACGCAATAACATTCTATTGCCATGCTATGTGATAGATAATATTCTTTTAAACCCTTTAGAGGAGAACGCCAATCCTAATAAGATTTGAAAAATAATGGGTTCGAGGACGGTAATGTTAGTTTTTAAATTATACCGGAGTAGTACCAGGCTCTCGCAGAAAATCGACGTCTGAGTAGTAGCAATTTGTTACTGCGCTTCGTTCGGTGAGTGAGAGAGCTGGAAGCCCAACTTTCTGAGGGTGTTTGCGTGTGGAGGGTTTTGCTATCACCGAGCCTCAATGCACGCATTCACACTCCCTTCACTTTCTTCGCGGTAGGCAGCGGCCTTGTAAAGATCTATGAGCGGCAGCAACACTTACCATCAGGTGTACTGTCTGCTCGTTTGCCACCGTTTGCAATAAAAAAAAAGAAGAAAAAAAACATACTTTTTTTATTTTTAATCTTGATATTTGAATGATATGTTTTACTATAAATACGTTATTTGTTGATATAGTCATTAAATAGTGATAATATTTTAAGTTTTATTTACTTAAGGCTAAACAAAATATACCTACAGAATTTGTCCACCAATATTTCATAGGCAATAAAGCGCACATCAATTTGCTTTTGACACTTGGGAAAGCCATTATCAAAATTTGGTAAACAGTGGAAATCACCGCAGTCTATACATTATAAATAACTTCATACCATCTCCAGGTTGGCATAGGATAGAGCGTTTATTCTGCATTTAGCAGGTACCTAATCGAATGATCGATTGATAGCGGTCTCGTGTACAATTTAATACGTGAAAATATCGAATCTTAAAGTTTTAAAAAGGTCTTGGGCATTTTGTAGACTGAATGTATGAACAGAAATCCTTTTTTTAATGTTGCTTTTTAATTTAATTAAAATTCAGGCCACAAGAATATGAATTGAAAATGACCGATTTTTTTCATTGAAATACTGAGAATTGATACGTATATATTTTCGTAAATTATCATCATCAGCGTGATGATCACGCTGTTCTTATCCCAATTAATTGGGGTCAACTTAATGTGTACTATTCTTTTAAAGTACAGTAGATACTCGATTAACCGGACTAATTGTTGTCATTAGGCATGTGGATAATCGAAAAGCCTGCTAATCGAATGTATGAAAAACCTCCTTTGGTTTTGTGGATATGTAGTATGTACATAATTTTATGCGGTTATTAAAAGACGTACCTATACATATCCCGCGCGGCAAGCATGTCAAAGCAGAGTAACAATTACTAACTAAAACAGGGCAGCGATCTCGCGGGACATGCCATTTCAAACATGTTTATGCTTGCATAAATTCAATTTCTAGGTACATTACATAGGTCGCTGTTTGTAGTCCGGATAATCGAGAATCCGTATAGCCGAGGTCCGGATAATCGAGTTTCTACAATGAATATTGGTAAAGTTATTGGCAATAGTGACCAGCTACCTATCTGACTTCAACCCTCAAAGACAATAAAATTTATGTATAAACATTTTGTACTAATTCGAACAAAATTTTTTTACATAAAATTCCTTGTCTTCTGGTCATAAAGATTGTATTTTTTTTTGAGCGCGCAACCTAATTGTACTGAACTAAGTTCCGATCATCTCATTCCGAGGCCCGCCCCAGAGAGCGCTCGACTTCAGACACAAATTGAACCCTTCCTTCCTGAGTACTTCGAAGGATATTCCGTTGCTCGGTGTACCGCTCATCACCCGTGCTGTCATCCGCATAGCAACGCATATTTTCGATAGAGAGCAGGCCATTGATATGCAGGATAAACAACGTCGGGGAGAGCACCGAGCCTTGTGGTACACCAGCATTAATAGTAATGGTATTGGAGCAGGAGCCATCTACGACGACTTTTATACTCCGACCATCCAAAAAGCTGGCGAACTAACTACAAAGTCCCACGGGGATTCCGCATGATGGTAGTTTCGATAGAAGTGCCCTGTGCCAGACCCTATCGAACGCCTTTGCGATATCTAGGCTGAACGCCAGCGCCTCAACCTTGCCCTCTAAGATCTCTGCCCAACGGTGTGTGAGGTACACAAAAAGATCACCAGCCGACCGGCCATGACGAAAGCCGTATTGTCGATCACTGATCAGTTGGTGATCCTCAAGATACTGCAGAAGCTGGCGGTTTATAACATTCTCCATTATCTTGGAGAGCAAGGATGTTATTGAAATTGGCCTGTAATTCGATGGGTCAGACCGGTCTCCCCTTTTAGGGATCGGGACGTGTTTATTTATATTAAAATTATTACTGTTAGTTTATTAATTATTATATTTAATATCATAAGATTTGTTTAACGTATTTCTATAAAAAAAAAACATGATTATCTTAAGGTCTGTAATGGCAGCTAGTTCATTATAGGGACATTAATTCTCCACGTTGCTGTGGATATCGCAATTTTGGTAGTATAAATCTATGGATAAAGCGACAACAAGGACCAAATAGCACGGGGTAAATTCTCTTCCTTATGATTCTTTTGCCGTACTCTGAATATATCAGTTTAGTTTTTGAGTAAATTGATGCACCTTTTATTGTCATGACATAGATATGATTGGTTAGATATTATTAAATAACTTCTGTGCCATAAAAGTGTTTATTAATTTTAGTAATGTAATATACAATTATTTTACGGATTGTCCGACGTTTCGAATGTTTAACAGCGTTCATGGTCGCGCTGTAAAGTATTCAAAACGTCGGCCAATCAAAATACAAATGCGATAAAATACGTAAGCTTTATTTACAAAGTTGCTCGCGTAAACATCAGAATCGTAATGTAATATAAGTAGATTTTAGAATTATCCAAATTTATGTCACTAAACTTTTGTAAGCTTCTTACATTATCAGTTGAGGAAGGTAGTCTGTTATTTTTATTGATCATTATGTTTAATTATTGTAGAAAGAAAGATGCATTGTAATTGTAATAAAATATTTTACAAAGTAACATAATTATATTTTATTGTAGAATAATGCTAGTAAATATTTCAGTAACCAAACACATTTAATAAATATTGTAGAAATTTACACAAATGCAAATTATACAGACCGCATATGAAAACTTAATTGTACATACAACTAGCATAATTTTTAATTAGTACTTTCATAATAGACTGCAATATTAACACAATTGAATCCCTTCAGCTTCATCGTAATTGGACATATCATAATGTTACATTTGCAGTTTCAAATAAAAAGTATTTGGAGATATTTTCTAAATTTTTGTAAAAATATTTTATGAAATGATTTTCTCAGAAATTAACGCTTTTTTGCAGGACTCTATGATGCTTACTGGAAAAATGGCAGCAGTAATCTCCTTTTCTTTTAACAGGTTTCGGTATGTTCACACCTTGCACAATCCACTCAAGGCGACAGAAGGGCAGCGCGTCCCTAATCTTCCATATTATCCCTTGTTACTATCAATTGAGTGGATCACCGATACCCATTCTTTGACTTCAGTGAGTTCACCCGAAATTAATATCCTACTTGCGATCACCCACTCGCCTGTCAAATGTAGCGATTACAGTATTATAGCCACTTGTGGAGGCCTATATCGAACTGTGGTCATCGATAAGATAGATATGGTATGGATAGATGGACGAAATATTCATCCGATGAAACAGAAAATATTGAAAGAAAGAAAGAAAGAATAGTTTATTGATACATTTCATTATCATAATTATACAAACTATAATCAAAGGATATACAATGTGTGTTTGAAATGTATCAACCAGGAGTCTATTTCAGCATATGCCAGGTACAAAGTCCTGGCGCTATTGTTATTATAATTGTTGCTAACTCAATTACAACGTCGTCAACGTATTTAATAGTCTACCACCTATCCTAACCTCCATCAGAGAGGCTCTCCGCTATCATGGAGTGCTTCTATATCTGTACAGTGGCAAATAGTGGCGGACTATTTGCAGGGGCTCAACATTCTCTGCGTGGATCGTGCGGGGGACGTTATGAGACTGCCGACGTCGTGCGATATCCAATAGGGGTTGGTCTTGGGGCGACTTTGTGAGACATCGTCTACGATTGGACGTTCAGAGTAATCCTCCCTCCGTTAATTTATTATGCTGATTATACGCTCGTTACAACCCGAGGCAGGAGGCAATGTGCCTGGCCACTCTCGGCAACGAGGGGATTGTCAGGCGGGCGGCTATCAATAAGACGAACGCTCCCTTGCCCCATGGACCCCGCAAAGGGACCACCAGTTGACGTCTTAATTGTGGCTAGTTTAATCGCGTGAGGTGTCACCGATATCGATTACAAGGTCAGGTAGCGGTGGTACACTGACGCTGCCGACCATCACTAGGGCGATGCTCGACAGCGTCAGGAACTGGGATGCGGTTGCAGCCTTCTGCGAGGTAGTAGTCTCGCGGAAGGAGGCGGCGGATCGCGCACATGAGGAGCGCAACCTTCCACGAAGCGATCCGCCGCCGGCGATTGAGGCGGCGTAGGCGGGATTACCTGCGCCTCATGCCGCCCTAGCCGAGGCCGCGGGTGACGTGACCGGGGAATTAGTCCGTCACCCGCCAAGAGGCCGATCGTATGAGGAAAGACCGACGTCCTCCCCGAGGGGAGGGGATGTCAGTCGATGGGAGGGTACTCCTCAAGGAGTATTCTGTCGGGCCGACCACTGACGTCAAGTCACCCTGCTCCGGTAGTCGGCTCAACGACGAAGGCAACGTGTCGCGCGGATGGATTACGGGCGTGCGTGTTTATGCACCTTTGTCGCTCGGATGGAGTGGTGTGAGGAGTGCGCCGACCGTAACTCACCCCCAAATACAAAAAAAGAAAGGTTGCGTAGGTACATCCATTTGACGCTCGTACGCACACGGGGGCTATGGGCTTGCTGACTGCTTCCTCCATCGTCCCGGACTGGTTGTATGATATGTGAGGCCATAGCCTGGCTAAAAAAAAGTATGCACCTGTCGGAACTGGTAGTACTCATCCGCGCTTCGCGGGATTTATACTCCACGCCTTTTGTTATTATTTTATTTAGTTAACCGATTGTTACTCTGCTGTATCGAGTCACATACTTAAAAATCTCAAAGCGTAAGAGATTGATGACATCGCTTAAAGATTAAATCAATATTATTTATTCATTAAAAAAGGATAAATAACCTTTATCTAATAAAATACGATAAATAATCCTCCTCGAGAAATTTTATTTTCTTTGTTTCAAAGGGGTATGTGGGCATACCCCATTCATGGTTTCCACTAGGTGCGATGAAGAGCAGCAATCAAATTATTATCAAAAATTAAGTTTTTAATTATCATGCCCCCCTTTAAAATATCAAGCCATCACAACGCCGAATTAAATATGCTAAACAATAAAAAGTTGTTTCACGTCCTTGTAATTACGTTCCGGTCATTTTTTATTTTATTGTTCAGTATAGTTGCCAGTATTGAAAACTATACTAATTATAATCAATTCTCGATTTCAATCGATTTAAGGACGAGAGTTATGTTGTAGCGGTTTTTTATTTATTGTTACAAATGTACTTTCCTAGTCTAGGTTAGGTTAGTTACCTTTATAATATAGGTCCCAATTAAAACAAGCTTCACTTTATTCGCAATATGGTTAAATACAAATCACCATTTCAACCATCGAACGGCAAACGACACTCAACAATGATTTTATCGTCTCTTGCCAGGCAGCATGTAATACTTCTGAGCATTCAAAGATTCTCATTATTTATTAATAATAATAATAAATTAAAAGTGTACGTACAGTACGTTAAGACAATAAAAATGTTATAAAACCAAAAATCGTTTTAAAATATATATTTTCTGTGTCTTAAATTTTGGTAACGTTAATTAAATATGTTTTATAAACTGTTATTTGCCAAACAATATTTTTTAGATGCCTGATATTGCTATTGAAAACACCATTCTGTGGATCCAATAGCAATATGATCCTGGATTCTTAAAATATCTTGGCAAATAAAGTAATAATAGGCAATCAAAAAACAAGATGAAGTCGACAAACATTGAAATGCACAAACCGTCAGCATGATGGCGAGAAATATTTAAAAAGATAACGAATAAAATATTGTAATCAAAGCAGATTATTTTACTTAACACATTTTTTTTATTAATCTAATGATTATGCATTAATATAATAAACATATGAATAAATACAATTCTTAACGATTATCGATTTACAATAATATGATGTCATACTGGCAACATCGAATATGACAAGTGAATATACAAATGATTTATTTTTTTCGTCACTGACATTTCCGCTTTCGAAATCGAATAATAATATTTATTAAGTGTCTAATGAAAGAAATAAATATCTAATAATTATTTATTAAGTGGAAAATGTCTAAATATATTGGTAACGAGACTTATCACACGTATTTATTAATCAAAAGATTATTATTATTATAACTATATAGGTATCTATTAACACCGAAATGGTTACTAAAACATTTTAAAGTGAATCTTCACCAGCTGGCTTCGGTTGATGTTAACGTTAATTATAGGTGGTAGGTGGTACACATGAATTATAAAAACCCATTACATTTCAAATATGCATTATAACATTTTTATTATTTTTAAACACCGATTGAGCAAATTATAACTGAAAAAATACGTTAAAACGCGATACTTGTTTTGTTTACCTACATGAAAATAACGTAATTTCATAAGACGAATAAATATTTCTCTGCTATAACCCGTCGAGTTAAAGATATATTTTTTGCTGTTGTAGAATATATATCTGAAACCTAACAAAATAAGGTAAGTTACATGAATGTACAATTTGAAACCGTGTTCCATACTTCAATGGGCCCTTTCTATATAAAATCCTAAGCCATTGTATCCCGCGAGAAGTACTCGTATGTGTGACAGCATTATGATTGCTGGGGTACTTGAAATAAGGTTGAAACTTGTGCAGCGGTCATTTCGATTAATGGGGTGCAGTTCAGTAGTGCGCGGGGCATAATATATATCATACCATACCACGGGATGCCACGGAACGCCAAGGGATACTGCAGCACAACCTGCCGTGCCATGCCGTGCCACGCCGTCAGTGAGCGCTGGCCCTAAAGCGAGGTGACAAGGCCAAGTGACGGTGATGTTGCTAGAGTACAGTTTTGATTTCATTCTACATTAAATTCATTCATTCACTCTACTGAATTCATTCATTCACTCTACTGAATTCATTCATTCAGCTTTCGATTGGCTTTATAGTATGGTCATGGCTCATAGTACGATCTTTAAAGAAAAGAGATAGTCTTTTGCTTAAATTAAAAAAGAAATAGCTTTTCGGTCAAATTATTTTTTGCGTATTCCTTTTTGTTTCAAGCTTGTCTTTTTCACGATAAATTTCGCAACTATGTCAATATATTTGAAAAGCTTTTGCCTGCCACCACTTATTTTTCTAGTGTATTTTTAAAATCCAGCTATGATACCTCTACGTAGATTTGTTTATGGCATGGCGTAGGCCAGTGGTTCTCAAACTTTTTAAATGACGGAACCCTTTTGGGAAGCAAAATACTTGATGGAACCCTACAATAAAACAATTATTTTTATAAGTGTATTCTATATTAATCAGCATAATAAAAGTACAATGTATCAGTTACTAATTATTATTTACTTCACCACTTGGTAAGGACAATAATAGAAAACATTAAAAAAGAAAAATCTAACTAGTGGGAGGTATGAAACTGTTTTTTATTTTTCATCAATTGCTTGATATCAGGTTTGATGGAAGAAAGTTGGAGTCTCATATCAGCTTCGGCGTCCAGTCTATTGCGATATTTTGTTTTCGTGGCTGCGTAGGTAGAGAATCCTGTTTCGCACAAATATGTAGTTGGGAACGGGAGAAGAATATCCAGAGCCATTTGGCCAAGCATTGCATATTCATTTTGGATTCTGCACCAAAAATCATTAAGAGGCGTCGTTTTGAACAATGACTCCATACTTGTGTCTGATGACATTTCTAAAAGAGATTCATATATCTCATTTGACATGTTTTCAGGCTTTTCCAAGTTGGGTAAAAAAGGATTATGAATCCAGGAGTTCACTTTAATTTTTGTATTGTGTTCTTCGGGAAAATACTTTTCAAAAGATGCGCGCATCGAACTGAGATATTGGACCAATTCTTCAAACACATTATCTTCAAACATTTCTGAGTCGTTTTCGCTAACAAACTCACTGAGTAACGTAAAACTTTCTATTTCTTTCTTACCAATGCAAATGATCCAAAAATCTAATTTTCTTTTAAAAGCAGTTATTTTATTATAGGCCTGAAACACTGTTGTCTGTTTACCTTGCAACGATAAATTTAATTCGTTAAGTTTTTGAAAGATATCCGCCATAAAAGACAATCGGAACAACCAAGTTTTATCATACAAACGGTCCTTCAAATTAAAAGAAGTATCTGCTGAAAGAAACATTTGTAACTCGGCTCTAAGTTCAAATAGCCTTGTTAAAGTTTTTCCCCGAGACAGCCATCGCACTTCTGTATGGAGCAGCAGTGTTTTATGTTTGCTGCCATAATCTTCACATAATAATGAGAACAATCGGGATTGTAGTGGTCGTGATTTGATAAAATTAATTATTTTTACCGCTTCATCCATAACTAATTTTAGATTAGACGGCATTTGCTTCATCGCAAGTGCTTGTCTATGCAGAATACAATGACTGGAACTACAATTAGGCGCTTTATTTTTCATTCGTGACACTGCTCCTGCTGTTTTACCTGTCATCGCCTTGGCCCCATCTGTACAAATGTCAATGCAATTGTTCCAACTGAGATTATGTTCTTCAAAAAATATATTTATTTTATTAAAAATTTCTTCCCCGGTAGTGTTTGTAAGCAGCGATGAACACATAAGCATGTCTTCTTCAAAAGAACTTTTATATGGATATCTCACAATAACCAGCAGGATAGCCAAACCAGCGACATCAGTCGACTCGTCCATTTGCAAAGCGAATCGTGTATTTTGTAGACGTGTAACTAGTTCTTGTTTGACGTAGCTTGCCAGATCATGGATTCGTCGTGAAACAGTATCGTTTGATAGCGGAACAGTAGAAAGATGCTTTGCAGATTTTTCATCAAGCATACATTTTGTTATGTCTAATACACATGGTTTTATTAATTTCTCAGCGATAGTGTGCGCTTCACCTGCTTGTGCAATGCGATAGCTAACTAAGTATGATGCCTCCGTGGCCTTTTCGTTGGTAGTTTGTGTTACATGCATCATATTTTTTTGACTTTTTAATAACTGATCTTTTTTGCGAACAAAAAATTCTTTATTCTTGTCTTTAGTCTCGGGGTGTACGGTTTCTAAATGTCGACGCAATTTGGCAGGTGCCATGGAACTATTAGGAAGCAGTTTACTACAGAGCATGCAGAGAGGTGAGCCGTTGGAATCAACAAATCCGAAACTGATATAAGATTCATCATACTTCCTTTTTTTCGTCTTTGAAACCGTCGAGCTTGACGTCGTGGCACTCGTGGCATCATCTTCTGGATCGGTGATTGGTAAATTCTCCGCGCGCATTGCTTTTGAACATTCAGCGTCATTAGAAGATGTTGTTGGAACACGTTTAACACCTTTAAGCCAACGTTCCATTCTTCTTTATTTATAATGTTACAAGTCAGGATAGTGGGGTTTAAATAATGCACAATCGTTACTGCGTATAAGAGACTAAAAGAATACAGCAGGCAGTAAAACAATGAACACTAGTTTCTCGCTAGCGAGCTTGTAAGTAGGTAGTAACTTATCGCTCCGAACGCTAATCATCAACTGACGACGCCAACATTTTTTTTTTTTTTTTTTTTTGTGTGTACTGTTGGCCGCAGATGGCCTTGACAGCTTGACGTGGACTATGGGTGAGCGCTGAGAGCTCTCAACCCGGAGAAAAGTATGCTAAGCGACATCGCCCAAGGGCTCCCCCTGTGGGGAACGGACCTCGGCTTGGGGCGTCGCTGGAGGCAAAGTGGGCGTGCCCACGTTTTTGGTAGTGACTTTTGCGCGGCGCGGTTTCGCACCTCGACGGCGAGGGCGGAACCGCGGATATTTATTTGTTAAGGCCTCGCGGGCCGTGTAGGCTCTTTGTTGAGCGAGTGTGATAATGTCGTCCTCTTCGTCGAGGACGTGACGAGGACGTCGGATGGAGACGACGCCAACGCGCGATCGCCGCTTTTATACTTAGTCCTAGACTCGATCTCAAATATTCTCGAAAATACTCGAGTCGGCACCTTTGATAAACAAAAAGCAAAAATAAAAACAGAAATTTAAAAATAGCGTTGTAAACAATATCGACTTTATCCTTTGAAGTTAGAGACGAAAGTCGCTAGTTGACAACTATAGCGTCTAATTCAGAGGCGGCTTTTATCAAAGAGACTGAGCGCTTACAAGTATACTACCCGCTCGTTTTAAGTTTGCCGCTGGCGATAGGTATGAGTGTATGACGTTCGAAATTTTTTATTTAATTGTAACAATAAAAATTGTGTACGTTAGATATTTGGGTAAAACTATGACACATTATAAGTTTTGTTGTCACGTGGGGGAGGGTACGCGCATTCCACAGACCGGCAAACTTAGAGCGAACGCGTTGTACAAGTATAAAATTGTTGAGACCAAACTTATGAGATATTGTACCAGCTAATGTAACACAAGCATATACAAATACAAATAAATAAATAAATAAATAAATAACATTCATAGCGTTTTGTCTCCGCGCGGCCGCGGAGTCCGCACAGCCGCGGAGCGACCAGAGAGAGGTGTTTTGATTTTTTTATTTCTAAATTCTTGCGGAACCCCGACAGAGGTATCACGGAACCCTAGGGTTCCGCGGAACACACTTAGAGTATAGCTGGCGTAGGCGAACCGCCTGCTAATAGATCCATTTGCATATTTTGTTATCCAAGTTGGTATAGTATATTTGTGTAATATCTCGGTACTTTCACGTATTTAGATCTTAATATAAATAAAAATGGCGGCATGTCTCGCATACAAATAGGAACACTAAATGCAAAGATGTAAATTAAACTTTGACATCTTTTGGTATATGTGGAATGGCAGCATTTTAATAAAGGATAAATTATGGAATGTGTAGAAGTAGAAGAACTATGATTATGACGTCAGAAATCAATCCCTGCTCGTTAATGGGGTATGAAACGATTATAATATCGAGGCATATAACATCACTGCGAATGTAACATTCTAATCGAAAACCTATGCCAATCTATCTAGCAAGCATAGTGTAGGAAACTAATTTTAATTTGATTTGAACGATCTCAGCTGATATACATTCCACTGCTGAGTTCTTGAAAGCTTGAGCCTTCTCGACAATGATGGGAATTCACCTAGTAGATCCGATCGGTTGATATAGGGTTTAATTTCGAGTTTCCCTTCTCTTTCACAGGTATTATACGCATGTTATATCCCTTAGCCATTTTTTACTATACCCACCAACAAGAAGGTGGTGAATTATATTCTTATATTACGCTTACACCACGCTTTTTTTTTTTATTTGGGTGGGCTATGGTCAGCGTACAAGCCATCGTTTCCATCCAAGGTGATGAAAGGGTAGGCCATCTCGCGGTCAGCTTTTCTGCAGGCGATAGACTATTCCCCCATCCACCCGAGACTATTCACCCGAGGCTAAGGCGGACGTCTTACGCGGACGACTTTCCGTGTGGTGACGGAGTAAGAATACAATTCACCACTCCCTATCCTGCCCGTGGATGTCGTACAAGACGACTAAGGGATATAATATGCACATAAGATCTGTGCAAGAGAAGGAAAACTCGAAATAAAACCCTGTACCAACATGTCTGACCAGCATGGTATAGTAGGTCAAATTCCCTCCCATTGTGGAGGAGGCCGGAGCCCAACAGTGGGACGTATCTGGGCTGCGATGATGAAGGCGGACGTTCCACGTCCAAATTGTTATGAGTACCTTAAACCGAAGAAGACGCATTATGTGATAAAATTAATGTGGAGGAGGAGCAAGCGGTATGGTCAAGATCGTAGCAAATAGAGGGATGAGATCTCTGCCTACTCCTTCGGGAAAGAGACGTGAATATAATGTAGTATATATATATATATATATATATATATATATATATATATATATGTAGATATGCAAGTATAATCAATGTTCTACAAAATATCACACATATGCCTACGTGCTAACTAGCTAACTGCCGCTAGCTAGGTTCTAGGAGCGATTAAACTATAAAACTCGCTAAATCAAATGGTTTTAGTACAATGGGACGATAATGACTGGGTATTGAATCAATAATAGCCGTGTTAATTGCTGAAATTAGTGGAGAGACAAAGTTTAGACCACGAAATCAGGGTAGTGTTGAAGTTATAAAAATTGTGAGTGTGTGTGTAAATATGCACTCTATGATTTTAGTTACGCATTGTAAGCATTCGTTTCCTAGTATTTTGATGAAAAATCTTGCTTGATCTGATAGGGAAGCGTGTAGTAAAGCTAATTCATCATTTTATTTATCTTAATTAGGTTATCTAATCCTATTGGTAGGTGTGAATAGCAATGAAAAGTATGGTCCACCAGTTTCATCTTATCATAATCATCTCGGCTCATATAGATCCTACTGTTGGGCTCGAGCCTTCTCCATTATAGGAGGAAAATTGACTCATCTACCACGCTAGTCAGGCGGGTTGTATAGGGATTTATTTTGAGTTTTTATTCTCTTACATAGATGTAATATGAATATTTAATCGCTTATTTCTCTTTTACGTTATCTACGGGGAAGATATGGGGTAGGGAATTGTATTCTTCACCACACAGAGGTTAGACTGATGTGAAAAGTTGACACATAATTTTATTTAAAGTTTCTGCAATGATTATTTCATCACACTTATGGAAAATGCATGAAATTATTTTAACCATTTGACAGATGACAATAGGCCAGTGTAGAACTGTATTTTTCACTTTTGGAATGGGCCCCTAACATCACAGTCACAATCACACATTTAATTTCATAGCGCACTTAATGGTTTACCATGTGAGTGATGTTCTAATTCACTTTTGACGTCATCCGGTACTGTAATTTCAATAGTTGAATATTCCTCAGTGCATCCAAACGAAGCTTTGATACAATAGCCTCAGGCACAGTTGCTCATGCCTCTATTTGCATCAATCTCAAAGGTTTCCTCATTGACTTTCCCCGTCGTCTCCTTCCGCTAATAATACTAATTATATTTAAATCACAGTACGTTTTTTGTAAGAACAGAGATACTACAACAGCGAATAACAAAATGTACCAATCTACTTACTACTGTATTCCTATTTGTAAATTAGTTATATGAAAATATTAAATTCATTGATAATTGTATATCTAAATAAAATTATATAAATTAGTCAGTCATAGATTGATACAGAATTCCAATTTGAGTTTATAAATCGTTCTCGCGTACTTAGATTAGACCAATTTTATATAAAGCTGTACAGTTTATGAAAATTAATAATATGTTAATCCCAACCATAATGGAATACGTCAATTTCAGCAGTTCAAAGGCCACATAAGTTATACTCGATCTTTGTGAATTAGCTTTCGGACGTCCTTGAAACCAACCAACAATTTATGTGTATTTTTAGAAATGTCAATAATGGCGTGCTTCAAAGTGGTTAGTTTAAATAATACGTTATGATTATTATGTGAATTTTAATAATGTTGCAAGGAGTAGAGGCGTGATTACCAAAAACGAACACTCTCTACTAATGTCCAAGTTTGAATCGAATTTTTTAATTAACAAATACAATAATTATATATTTTGAGTTAATTATAAGTAATTATTAAGAATAAAATTATAAAAGTCATACCAGTACGCAGTTAATAAAAGTGTATAAAGGTGTAACTTGTTTTAGTTACCTAAGTTTGTAATTAAAAAAATAATTATGAAGAGTTTAATCAATTGAATTAGGCAATAAGAAGGAAAAAAATATTGGTAGTGGTCGGAAAATGATAGATCTCTCTTTCTTTCCTATATTTTAAAATAAGAGAGAGTGTACATAAATAATTCAATATTGAAAGAAAATCTGATATTTTTTAGAGTTAATATCTTTCTAACAATATTATCTCATTTCACTAAAACGCGCGAATCTATTTTTTTTAAAATGACTTTGAGTTGGTACTAGTTCAATTTTAAAATTGGTTATTGAACGGTTGAGCAATTCGCAAACAAAATTTTATCCCATTCTATTGAATGAAGCATGAAGTTTTGTATAACGTGAAAACCACTAGCATTTTGGTTGCGCTATATAATGGGATATTCTTGTTTATAAAAAAATTGAGCATGCCGGGCTTTACTACTCCCTCTTAAAAATACAATATAATTGAAATAAAATCGGGATATAATAACAAATGACTTAAAAACTTCGCAATAAAATACCAATGCCAACGATCGTTTAATATTATACACAAAGTCTTAATGTGCATATTTTTTTTTATGTGAGTACATGTATAAAATACAACATAATTATTACATTTCTTAGAAAAAAATATTGATAATCAAATCAGGTAATACATACGTTTGATTTATTTCTCGCAAAAAATATAAATTACACATAATATTATATAATTTTTCCAAAATTATATAAAACAGCATGTAGTACATATATATCGATATAAAACTATAATACTCAAAACATGAAAATGATCAAATATACGTCACACAATATGTTGTAGTACTGGAAATTGGAAACTTTTGGTCCTCCATCTTGCTGCACTGCGCTTGAAATCTGAAAATCGTCGATTTTTCATTTAAATAAAAAAAAACTGAATAAAAGCTATTGTATCTCTCAAGTTGGAGCAAAACACATATAAAACAAAAAAAAAAAATAAATCGGATTCTTAGTTTCGGCGTTCATTCCAGATCAACATCGAGACATTAAATTATGGGAATTATACATATACAGAGTGTATCAGCATATGGGGCAATTGGTCAAAAGGGAGCTAGGCAATGGTGGTAGGAACTCATTAAAAAAATTTGACCGAAAAATATCGTTATAAAAATCGTTAAGGAATTAGAGACATGTAAAGTTTTCAATTTTGTCAACGCTTTTTCGTGTAAATCCGATTAAAATGTATAAAGTCAATGATACTTAATACGCAACATATTCATACTTTGTTAAATGTTCATTAGAAATTGAATAAATCAATGATTAGGTTCGCATAAGCAAGACAAACTTCGCTTTAAAACAGCTGATCGGCCGATGACCGTTGATGGCTCGCCGTTGTTACTTACGCTCATTGAAGCGTTTGCGCAATTCTAGATATGAATGAATGAAATTATACTGTCGAAGCTTTACATGCCTACATATATTCTGTCTGTACATGCCTACATAATACGTTTACGTTCGATATGCCTACATAATTACATTTAAGGTATAGGACTCTTAGACACATTTTTTTGAAATCACCATAACTTTTATGTTATATTGTTTTTTGTGTAATGTACATTCTAATTACGATCTATGACCGTTAAACTACAACATACTCGAACAATTGTCCCATAACCTGATACACCCTGTATAACTAGTAACTCGCCCTCGCTTTGCTTCGGTTACAGTCGCCTTACTCGCGTAGTACTCGTTCCCGTGGGAATACCGAGATAAAATATAGCGTATGTTACTCCCTAATATTATAGCTTTCCAATGGTGAAAGAATTTTAATGAATTATAACGTCGTGGCATTCCTTTCATTTTTATGGTTCCATACCCAAAGGGTAAAAAGGGACCCTATTACTAAGACTTCGCTGTCTGTCCATCCGTCTGTCTGTCATCAGGCTGTATCTCAAGAACCGCGATAGCTAGACAGTTGAAATTTTCATAAATTATGTATTTCTGTAGCCATTATAACAACAAATACTAAAAATATAATAAAATGAATATTTAAAGGGGCTCACATACAACAAGCGCGATTTTTTTATAGTTAATGGTACGGAACCCTTTGTGCGCGACTCCGACTCGCACGTAGCCGGTTTTTTAACCTCTTATAAATCTTAAAAGTTATCTGCAATTTTACTACAAAATAAGGTTATGAAGCACTATTTCGTACATAAGGGAAGTAAAACAAATATGTACTGACATATATTCCTGCCTCGTTAGTGTACTAGCCACAACTAGTTAAAATTACTAAAGCTGCGTCAGTGTTGCTGTCGAAATGTCACATAAATAACTTAGTCCTAAGGGTGACATAACTTACGTAGTTATGTGGTTTTAGAAAGTTTTGTATTATAATTTCATCTTACAGATTAGTTAAGAGGTTTCTCTTTAACTATGTATTTGGAAATATAAAAATTTCAAAGCATATCTTTTTTAACAATGAGCCCGTAATCCACGTGGAAACGGATTTTAGTATAATACAATGAATCAGCATCTGTTAATTTCCTCTGGTATTATATGTCAATTACGGGACGGCGTTTACGTGTAGTGCATACATTTCATAGATTTAATTTTTAGTATAACCACAATAATCTAAATCACTCATGAGAAATTTTAAATAGTCATGGTAGACTTGGCAAACCTGGGTATGACACGATAAATTTCTGTATTTCTTTTAAAATATAGATATGTATTTATTACAAACACAAAAAGCGATGTCTATTTTTCAACTATTAAGTTTTTAACATATGAAAATAAAAATTAATAGTAAAAAACCAGATAATGAATATTTTTTTTAAATGAAATGTTTAAGGCTATACTTACTTGCACTGTTTTTTTTTAATTTTAGATCTTGATTAAAATTACTCGTGAGTAGTTTTGATCATTCAATTGAATATTTGAAGGTTGCGTCATACAAGCTATCTTTTTGCCTTTGATAAGCCATTTTAATTTTATTATAACTACAAACTATCTATATATCTATATAAGATATGCCAATGCCCTCCTCAACAGTTTGTTCAATTTTGAAGTATATACTGTTTATTGGTAAGAGCCAATGTTACCTCTTCAGGCTCTCATGATGGTTGAGACCTTGATCTCCTTCCTGACTGCCATCACGGATAGAAAGATCTGTGGTAAAATATAACTATAATACCATGTGGGATGAATAAACAACCAGAGAGAGAGAGAGAAAGAAGAATTGACAAGAGTTATTACTAATAGTTTGCAGTATAGTAGATACAGTATAATAATCATAAAAGAAAAAATTGTGTCATCATTTTAATTAATAAAACTACTTGGAAATATTACTCGCGAGAAAGTAAATAGTGCTTCCGAAACGAACATACTAAAATGTGCACTAAATGCTATCATATTTTGTAACAACCTTACCACAAAGAGAGAATTCAGGTTGGAATATTCTCACATACATCATGCGATGCTATCATTAAGGTGATTTTGGAACTCCATTTCTGAACGATGAAGACAAAACAATATTGATATTGTTTAATGGAAAAATAGCGTGTTACAAACGTATTACAAACGAAGGAAATTGGTGTTTCCTTGCTATTCCTTTATATAAAGACACTTACATATACAATTAAAGATAGCTTTTTAAATACTCATTAACCTTTAAAATATTAATATTTTCATATAAAATATACACACCAGCTATCCATACTTATACATTACTAGCAACCCGCCCTCGCTTCGCTTCGGTTTCAGTCGCTTTACCCGCGGCGTAGTTCCCGTTCCTGTGGGAATATCGGGATAAAATATAGCCTATGTTACTCCCTGATATTATAGCTTTCCATTAGTGAAAGAATTTTTTAAATCGGTTCGGTGGTTTAAGCGTGAAAGCGTTACAAACAAACAAACAAACAAACATCCTTACTTTCGCATTTATAATATTAGTATGGATTATTATTGAATGTGTAGCTAAAGTGACCTAAATACTAAATATCTAAAAAGATGTGATAGAAATATCTAAACCATATTTTAATATATGGCTTAGATATGAAACATATCAGTGTATTTTTATTCTAGACACCTATTATAATTTTATTACATATTTAAACTAAATATCACACACAATATAAAATAATACTTCTCCAATTTATAAAATTTGAAAAATGTTATGAGTATATATCTTAGGAATATAATAAAACATAATAATGTTGTCACTCTGCCTCATAGTCTCAAGCTACAAATACTTATACCTTCATATATAAACCTATATAAAATACAAAAACAAAAGATTTTTATAAATTTAGAAACCATCCAAAGATGCGCCCAAAACCAGTTGCATTAGAACAGTAATAATGCGAAGATGGTGAGTAGTAGTAGAACGGTATTACTATTGAAACTATGAAATAGGACAGATCCTACCAGGGTAGGTGATGCTGCGATTGATTTCGAAGAATTATAACTTATTTAATTTGCACAGATCAGGCTCTTAATTTACACAGATCAGGCTCTATTCGATAAGGGCATCCCCTGCAATGTGAGGGAAATTGACCAACTGACAGACGCGGTGGTCTAAAGTTTAGTTGCCAGTTTATCTTCTATTGTTATTAGATTACATCTTTTAGTCGACTTTTATGTATTAGTATCTTAACAAATATTTTTGTGGACTATTCTATACACATATATAGGGTATAATATAGTATTATATATTAAATTCACCGCACTCAAGGTCGAACAGTCTACGTCTTCAATATCAAAGATTTTACAGAATCATAAACAAAACATGAATTCATATCATTTATGAACATTAACCGACCGAACTATACATATGGAATAAATGAACAATGAAGAATAGTCGCTATTTAGAAACTAATTAACAATGTACGAGAACAGAACTCACTTTCAACATCGCCGTTGGCTACCTGCTTGAAAATAATATAATCGAAGTTAATATTGTTTAAGCTGTTCAATAACGTTGTAAGTTCCATGATGCAGAGGTGATTTTATTAGTCTCAACAGAGCTTAAGCTGGAGCAAGGAACGTAAAGAAACTTTGGCCGACCCAAAAGTTTTGTCATGTTACAATGTAATTAGCCCCTTGGAGTTTGCCGTCCCCTAACTTGTAACAAATTCTTTATCTCGCCTCGCCGTTTTCACTCACTAAAATTTAAATTGTGGTAACATGAGCAATTTAATTGCTTTCATAGAGTACGCAAGTCTACGTTATTTACATTTCAGATTTTCTTACTTAAGAATTAATGTATTTCTTTACTTCTTTTTTAGTTTCTAAATGATATAGTTTCTTAATGATATGATGATGATACAAAAGAATATTTAAATTTCTAATCAATAATTCACATAAAATATATGATAGTATTGTATTAATATTGCAGTTGCTATTAATAATTGATCCTAATTTAAGTTAGTTACACACATGTGTAGAGTTTAGCTTAAGATTAATCCTCTAGATAGAGTTGGTAAAGCTCTCGTGGTCTGAGTTGCTAAGGTTGTTAGCAGTAGCGGGATAGTCGCATGTTTATTTCAGAGATTGTGAGGGTGTATCTT
Organism: Lymantria dispar; assembly: GCA_032191425.1. Classification (NCBI taxonomy): domain Eukaryota; kingdom Metazoa; phylum Arthropoda; class Insecta; order Lepidoptera; family Erebidae; genus Lymantria; species Lymantria dispar. The sequence continues at coordinate 14,139,600 of CM063451.1, forward strand.
GAGAATGTTTGCTGGTTTAGAGGGAGGCACGCAAACAATGCCTCACGCTTACATATAACTACTTAGCGAGTCAACTTCATCTAATCAGAGAAGTTTGTATCTTGGGAAAAGACGGGTATTTTATAGATGTATACCATCGATAAAACTTAATGAGTACAAAAACAGAATAATATTTACATCAAAAATTTTGCGGAGAATACAATAGCAGGGAGAACAGGGTAGGCGACAATAAGCTCGACGGAGCACAGTTTGTTATCTGAAGCGAGTTTGTCGCGCAGAGGCTTGGTACAATCGGACCCCCGTTTCGCTCGCCTGAATACACACACGATGCGATGTTCACTCTATGGCGGATATTGGGTAGACGAGCGTACAGTTTAAACTGAACACTTTTCTCACTAGCGAAAACTTTATGTTCAACTAAATGCGGTATACATGAACGTCCCATTTGCGCATTTAACTTTATGTTTGTCAAGTTGTAAACTTTCCATGGAACTAACTGGACCACCACCAGATGCACGTATGGATGACAGAAATTGTAACTATTATTTATTTTAGAATATATATTTCCGTGTGGTTATGTGCTGTGTGGTAGCGGCTTCGAATACTACCAACCCTTGCTTTGCTCGTGGGTGTCATAAAAGACGACTAAGAGCCCTAGATTGACCCGGACCAACTCCTTCTGGTACCCAAGGAGGGAGATTACATTCCCAAGGAGGGTTGACGTCAGGCAGGCAGCTGGTCATAAAAGTCATTGCCGAAACTTTTTGCAATATGTCAAAACAGATGACATATTGCGTCGACCCCAAGTAATTGAGATAAGAGCAAGATGATGATGATGATTTCCTCGTGGTGACGGAGTAAGAATACAATTTACCTCTCTCTATCTTGCTCGTGGATGTCGTAAAAGACGACTATGGGATATAATATGCACATAACACCTGTGCAGGATAAGAAAAACTTGAAATGAAACCCTTTACCAACGTGATTGACCAGCATGGTATAGTTGGTCAAATTCCCTCCCATTGTGAAGGAGGCCCAAGTCCAACAGTGAGGCGTATATGGGCTGCGATGATGATGAATAGTGACTAACCACTGTATTATTTTAGTAACATAAGTTCGTGTAGTCCACAGTTCAAATTATATGGGAGGGTACCCCACGTAGGGGCTATTCCGTCGGGCCGACCACTGACGACAAGTAAACCTGCTCCGGTGGTCGGCCCAACGACGAAGGCGAGGTGGTTTTTGGGTGGGTTGCGGGAGTTGCGTGCTTAAGCCCCTCTGTCACCCCGGACGGAGTGGTGCGGAGGCGCGCCGACCGCAGCCCACCCACAAAAAAAAAAAGTACAAATTATATGCAGGGCAAAGTAAAATATTATTATTGTTTTAATAGCAATGACTTACTACTTTATACGAATTTTAATTATGATCATCAACATCCTGCTCTTATCGTAACTACTTGGGGTTGACTCTATATAACACTTCTTTCATAGTGGATTTTGCTAATGTAGCAATAGCTTTATGACCGGCGGCCTATCTAACGTCAACTTTTATGATGACCGGACGCCATCAGATGAAGTTAACTCAGGTAGATGTAACGTTTCGGGCCCACCACTGAAGACAAGAAACTCTGCACCGGTGGTCAGCCCAATGACGAAGGCAACGTGCTACGGGTGGGTCATGAGGCCGAGCAGCGCTTCTCTGTCACCCCGGATGGAGCCGTGCGGCGAGCGAGCTGACCATGGCCTAACTATAAAAATAAGGCTAGATATAACGTTCTTAATTATCATCTACGACACCTCTAAGAGCAATATAAACGTTGGTAGTATTCGTAGCCGTCACCACATAGCGTACAAATTTTAATAATGAAATGTAATTATTATTAGGGGATTTAATGGATCAGAATATTAACATATTTTCTTCAAAAATGTATGGTGATTTACTTTGTGTTATGTAAGCTATATTACCTCTTATTATGAGTGCAAATGTAAACTAAGTTACCTCAAGCAGATTAATGCTTAATATCATCATCATCATCATCATTTCAGCCTATTGCCGTCCACTGCTGGACGTAGGCCTCCCTCATGTTGCGCCACAATGTGCGGTCCTGTGCCGCCTGCATCCAACGACGCCCAGCAACTTTCACTAGGTCATCGGTCTACCTAGTGGGGGGGCGTCCTACACTGCGTCGTCCGATACGTGGTCGCCACTCGAGAACCTTTCTTCCCCAGCGGTTGTCGGTTCGTCGAGCGATGTGACCTGCCCATTGCCACTTCAGCGCGCTAATTCTTCGTGCTATGTCGGTTACACCCGTTCTTCTGCGGATTTCCGTATTCCGGATTCTATCTCGCAGAGAAATCCCGAGCATAGCCCGCTCCATAGCACGCTTAATATATAATGCATAATTATATTTGATTACAATTTACCGACATGAATAATTATGTTAATTATTTAAGTGATGTAAAAATAAACTGAATTAATAGAATAGAATTTTGATTTTAACCATAATATGATTGAGCGACTATAATTAATATGTATGAGAATATCGACTTAAGAAATTAATATCGTTAAGTACTCAATTGATTAGGAGTTTTAATAATATCATGATTAATAAATTAATGTCTTTATTAAAAAACTAAATCATAGAACCAAAATTTGCTAGATTTATTTTAGTTCAAGTCTATCTTGGCTAAACATTGTTTTTATAAAGTCACTATATTAATTTTCATATTATGTTAATTAAATAATAAATATCAGGTTGACCGAGCTTCGCTCGGTGTATTTTTGTAGCATTTATTCAGATATATATTAATAAAAAATAAAAAAATAAATAATGAAAATTATATAAAAATTACAAAAAGAGAATAATAATAACACCGAGATTCGATCCGACGCCGTTTGTCGCCGATGTCAAAAATAAAATGAAACCTGACTACTTCGCCACTGAGCTATCGTAACTCATGACATTGACGGCAAAATTTGAATTCATATTCTTTTAAAATTTAATGTCATTATATTGTCTGCCAAAAACACTGACAAAACAACATTTTCTATACATAAAACCTAGCTAGATCGATTTTTTGGGGCCGAATCCTCTAGTATGCCAAGTTTCAACAAAATCGTTGGAGCCGTTTCCGAGATCCTGAAGAATTGCTCGTTTAAAGATATAAGATTACGATACAATGTGTGAAATTCTAATAATACTATGTGTAACTAATCTTCACTTCAGCTCCTATACGTCCCACTGTTCGGCGTTAATCCCTTAGCTTCATATACGTTAATCCCTTAGGCATTTTTCATCTCGGGTATCGTACCCCCGCGGGTACTCTTGCCCGCGCAAGAGAGAGGGTGGTGAATTGTATTCTTACTCCGTCACTACACGGAGTCTAATAATGTTTAGGTGAAAAATAAGACGTACTTAACCCGGCATCATTGAGGTTGGGTCAAAATTACCCAGTGTTTAAGAATTCAAATATATTTTTACGAATGCGCGCAACGTTATTGCTCTTCTCAGTAACTGGAGCCATTGCTGGGTTATAAACGTTTTTAAAAGAAAAACCACCAGACGCGCGCACTTATCAAAAAGGTAAATATGACTCTCGATACTCACAGTTAACGTAACAATTTTGCCTTATTTTTGTATGATTTTCATTACTAAATTTTGGTTTTTAATGTTTATTTAACGTTTTACTTATGTTGTTAGATTCATGTTTTTATTTCGCTGCTTCAAGGTTGTTAGAAATATGGACGGCCAACGAATTATGCCATATCTTGAGAAATCGGATTCAGAAGGAGAGTTATCTGACAATGATTTTATGAATGAAGAGGATTACGTAAGTGTTTGTAGCCAGACAAGCGATACGGAACAAGAGTGCTCAGACAGTGATGACAATAATGTACCACTACATGAAATCAGAACGCAGTTGCAATCCAGCGCAAATCGTTCAACGCTGCTACCGGAGCGTCCTGTTTCTCCAGAATCGTCTTCGCAACATGAACAATTAATTACTTTAGTTAAGTTTTCTTTTACTTTTTTTTTCCGAACATATATTAGTTACATGTTATTTAAGTGACATATGTGCCCGAAAAATATTATACTTTATTATATTGTAATAAGGTGATAAAACTATAATGGATCTCAATTTTGTTAATTATGTTAGACTTCAAGTGAAAGTTGAAGTATTCTTAATAAATGTTCTATGATTTATATTTGTGTTTTTTATTCCTAAGATCAGAGTGTAAATATGCATTATAATAATGAATATTACGAATATATTCAGTAAAACGTGACAATGTTGAACATTACATAAACGGGTTATATTGACCTACCTCAACATCCGTGTAACAATTTCGTACCACAATGACGCTGGGTTAATTTTGAATGCATTGATATTAATAATTTTTACTGTATGAAGGTATTACAGTCTAAATTTAAGATCTGCAAGAAATTTATGATGAAATTATGCAATTTATATAAATTTATAACTGTACGTGAATAAATATTTAAATAATGCACTTAATGTTGTTTCATATTTTTATAGACAAAATAATGATATAATACTAATAATGAATGTAACCCTGTGCTGTGTGGTAGCGGCTTCGAATACTACCAACCCTTGCTTTGTTCGTGGGTGTCGTAAAAGACGACTAAGAGCCCTAGATTGACCCGGACCAACTCCATCTGGTACCATTTGGGTCAACGATTACATTCCCAAGGAGGGTTGACGTCAGGCAGGCGGCCGGTCATAAAAGTCATTGCCGAAACTTTTTGCAATATGTCAAAACAGATGACACATTGCGTCGACCCCAAGTAATTGGGATAAGAGCAAGATGATGATGATGATGATGAATGAATGTAACCCTTCCTGAAATAGAGCACACAAAATTGCCTCACATTTTGTAGAGGATTTCGGTACACCAGTTGGAAGATCACCTAGCGCGACATTTAATGACACTTGAAATACTTGGATCTAACAATGTGTATGTATAACACTTAACATGGTGACTATCTATACTAATTTTTAACTATGACAAAGCCAAACTTTTTGCTTCTAAGTACAAATCTTCAACTATTTCAGCATTACTTGAAAATTATTTATCATAATTTTATAAGTGAAGTGTGTTTCAAATGTTACATATATGTGTGATATAATACTATTATATTTTAGAGTGCTCCTGTCAGAGAATTCTCCCGCGACCATGAACGCTGAAGTGTTTCAAAAGTGCCCGAATTAATAAACTAAAACTGGAATACAAACCCAATAAAATTCGTAAAAATAGTTATAATTTATGAGTTGAATGTTGTTAGAAGCATGCTGATCATCCGCTGTTTAATAGCTGTTGCGTTTAATATGACGATTCTAATGTGAATAAAGCATGGAATTTGTGAACTAGGCTATATTTAACATTTGAGGAAAGAGTTTAATTATTAAAATTTAAATAGGTATATACTTAATATGTACTGCTTCGCTTGCATTACCTCTTACGGTTAAGTAAAGGCATTTCGTTAGGTTTAATTAGTGGTTTTTTTTTTTTTGTGGGTGGGCTGCGGTCGGCACGCCTCCGCACTACTCCGTCCGGGGCGACAGAGGGGCTTAAGCACGCAACTCCCGCAACCCACCCGAAAACCACGTCGCCTTCGTCGTTGGGCCGACCACCGGAGCAGGGTGTCTTGACATCAGTGGTCGGCCCGACGGAATACCCCCTATTGGGGTACCCTCCCATCGACCGACGTCCCCCCCTCGGGGAGGACGTCGGTCTTTCCTCACGCGGTCGGCCTCTCGGCGGGTGACGGACTAATCCCCGGTCACGTCACCCGCGGCCTCGGCTAGGGCGGCATGAGGCGCAGGTAGTTGCGCCTACGCCGCCCCAGTCGCCGGCGGCGAATCTCCTCATCGAGGCTGCGCTCCTCACGCAGGCGATTCGCCGCCTCCTTCCGCGAGATCACTGTCTCGCAGAAGGCTGCGACCGCGTCCCAATTCCCGACGCTGTCGACCATCGCCCTAGCGATAGCCAGGTACCAGGTGTACCGATGTACAGACCTGACGCTGCCGGCTATTGCATTGCGACGAGTTCACAGCGCTGCACTGCCCAAGCCGCGCAGGCCTCGAGCATATGGCGCGCCGTGTCCTCGTCGCAATCGCAGTGGTGGCAGGACGGTGTACTCTCCCTCTTCTTGTGCAGGTATTTGGCGAAGCACCCCATGCCCTGTCAAAACCTGCACCAGTCGGAAGGAGAGCACCCCGTGCCGCCTTTCCAACCACTGCATCAGCACCGGCCGGAAGGCCTCCACGGTTCGCACCCCGAACCGAGGCCTCTCCAGCCGGACTGCCCAACGGGCAATGACGTCTCGGCGGGCGTCGACGCGCCAGGCGGTGAGATCCCTTAACGAGACCACACCGCCCCCCGCTTGCACCCCCGTTACCCGCCGATATAGTGCGGCGAGCATCTCCGCCTCCAGGTCCCACGGGGGAGTCCCGGCCAATAGGCACGCTGCCTCCGTCAGGTTTAATTAGTGGTAGGACCACACTGTTGACAGTTGTATGTCTACAGCCGCTGGTCGGTCCGTCTGGGATAGTACCATACTCTCAAAGAAAATCGAGGTTCGAGTAGTAGCAATTTGTTACTGCGCTTCGTTCGGTGAGCGAGGGCGCCGTAAGCCCAACTTTCTGAGGGTGTTTGCGTGTGATGGATTTTAGTGATGTCTTTAGTATCACCGAACCTCATTGCACGTATTCACACTCTCTTCACCTTCTTCGTGGTAGGCAGCGGCCTTGCAAAGGTCCATGAGCGGCAGCAATACTTACCATCAGGTTTACTGTTTCCTCGTTTGCCACAATTTGCAATAAAAAAGTACAGTACAGAATAATAGGAATATATTTTTCTTGATTAAATTGATTTTGAAAGAAAATTTGGTTATCATACGTGGGATTTAAATTCACATATATAGAAAATCATTTTCAACTGCAATTGTAACGAATTTTTAGATGGTTCAAGGTCCAGGTGTGGTAATAATATTTTGCTCACAAAATACGTTTATAGAAATAGCCTTGCATGTTTAATGCTTAATCTCAGTAAATAGATTGTTAAATATTTATTATCTAATAAGTAACAACCTGTAAAAGCTTCAGGGTGCTTTTAGTGAAGTCTAACTTCAAGAAGATTGAATAAATCGGCGAAATAAATGGTTTTCTTGTATAGAATTAAAATGAGTACACGATACAGTGGGGGAGCGAATGTAATGAGTCTAGGTATATAAATCTAAATTAACTGTTATGTTAAGTTTTGACATATTGGGGCAAATGTAGAAATGTATTGAGGCGCATATTCCGTAGGTATATTGATACGGATTATGCGCTTCGTATGATTTCTTCATTTCTTCATTATTGATGAAAATACAACCTCATATTCTAATTTAGTATTTACAAATATAACGTTTTTTAATCTGCAAGGTAATTAACGTGATCTTAGATAGTTTGCAGCAGCACTCTCCTGGTCTTAAAACACCAACGGCAGCCGCCAACCTGCCAGTTGAGTTTCGCGATTGCGATACTATACGCCACCTTAGAGAAAGTCTATGTTCAATAATGGGTCGAAAACCGATTGGTTATTAGAATATTTTAAATTGTGTTATCCTTACTAATATTATAAATGTCAAAGTAAGTTTGTTTGTTTGTTACGCTTTTACGCTTAAACCACCGAACTGATTTCAAAAATTATTTTACAAGTGGAAAGCTATAATAGCAGAGAGTAATATATTAGCCCGGTATATCCACGGGAACGGGCACTACGCAGGCAAGGCGACTGAAACCGAAGTGAGGGCGGGTGGCAAGTTATTAAATAATCATTCTTTCGGATAGAGGTATATTATATTTACGCGAGTCAGATGCTGATGAAGCTCTATAATTTTATTCCAAGATTTTGTCCAATTATTGTTGTTTTCAATTACGTCCTTTTGTCATCTCTTACGATATCCAGAAAAAAATGGGCAGTTTTAATTTAGTATTTCTAGTGTTGGATAACATTACTGAAAGTTTTTCATCTATTTTATTATAATAATTTTGTGCTATTTAATTTCGTAATTGCAAAGGCTCGTTCGGGAACTTCCACACTGCCATAAAATAGGCCTATGAATAGTAGCAATTAGCTACTGTGCTTCGTTTGGTAAGCCAGGCAGCCAGCAAGTTAACAATAACTAGGGGTTTGATTGTGCGAAGGTTCTTAGGTTTATGATCAGTAGGATTTTGAAAACAGCACATGAGACCCGGTCGATGGCAAATTTTAAATTTGTACATAACAGCATTTGCTGGATCAGCCAGTTTTAAACAATTAATAATTTAAATTTAATGTCTAGTGTTTTTTTGGGCGGGCTATGATCAGAATACTCCGTTTCGGTAGATAAAAATGTAGCACGCAGCCCCATAACCCATCGTATTTCCACCTCTTCGCCATTGGGCCTACCATTGGTACAGCATTACTTGTCGTTCGTTGCCAGCCCGGTGGAATACCCATTCGAGTACCGTCCCCTCACAACGCCTCTCCCTGGGCGCACCCTCACTGGATGTTTAGTTATTTAAATAACTATTTTTAACACAATAAATAACTATTTGTTGTATGTAGTAATTTCGGTTTGATTATTTAAAAAATTGTTAAGCTTAATTTATTTTTGTGTTGTATTAAAACAACAAAAACCTTATTTGTATTCACAGAAGTATACAAAAACTTTATAAATTTTTTGTGCTCATTCACATATACATAATTCTATAAACGCTTGTGAAAATTTTGTAAAACAAAGAGAAATGAAACAATTTGTTCCCACTGAATGACCCCATCAAATATCACTCGGCAACAATGGTTGTTCTGATGAATTATCAATTTTCTCTTTGTCACACACCAAACAAAAACTCGTCATGATCGTACCTGGGGAACGTGTTATCTTGTCAGAGATATATGACCATTATTTGTTCACGTTTGTGGCATGTGTGTGAGTGCGTATCAATCAAATACTGACGACAATTGGATTGAAAATATGGATGTTTCATTGAATAAAGAAAATGTAAAAACCAAGCTTTAACAATGTATGGACATATCGACAATTTAGAAATCTTTTTCGTTTCATTTATAGAACTCCTTTAAATTATCTTCTTTTTCTATAGCAAGAAAGTTGCAATAGGTTTAGACATTTCGAATCGTACGAAGCAATCTAAACGAGCCATTGAAATAGTTTTATATCTGAGTACGGTCTTAAAATGTCTGCTACTGCCAAACGTAAATGTGGGTACATGATACTGGAATATGATGCTATCAATAAATATGAACGCTTTTACTATTGAAGATAATCTGAAAACAACTATAAAATATAAAGCATAAGTATTGTTTTTTAATGATAACATCACATCTTTTAGGTAATAGGCTATGGTTTGGCACGCACATACTGTTTGGGGCGATGGAAGAGTGGCGTGTGGTCTTATAACCTACCGATTCCTTCCTCATTGCCATCGGGCCTATCACTGATACCGATTCCTTGATATCCGTGCCCAGCCCAGCCGGTAATACTTTTATGGATATCGCCTCTCTACTGGTGGCAGACTAATTCCCGGTCCATCCACGACCTCAGCTACACCACCAACGATGAAGCGCGTTGCAGCAAACCTGCTCGACCGCATAGCACGTTACCACCGCCTCGAGTCCCAGTTTCTCATCATCATATTTCACAAGTTCATGGTGCTGTCGAGTATCTTTTTAGTAATGGGCAGTCAGGTTGGCACCGACGATTGCGACGAGTTTAGAATGCTGCTTTGCTCTGGCCATGCAGACCTCGAGGGTGTTCTGCGCTATGTACTCGATGCGATCGTAGTGGTGGCAGGACGGTGTCCTCTTCCTCCTTGCGACTTTATGCAGGTACTTGCTGAAGCAACTATGACCCATCAAGGGCGGCACCAGTTGGAAGGTTAGGACCTTGTGGCGCAAAACCCAAACACTCTATCAGCACCGATTGGTAGGCTTCGATGAGCAATGGCATTCCAGCGAGCATTGTCCCGTTAGGCGACTAACTCACGGAGTGAGACATAGTCGCCCATTTCTAGCGTCGCTGACACCTTCCTATACATAGGGTTCCTTCCTCGATCACAGTGTCACAGTGTCACTATTTGGGTTGTAATGCATTGTTTTAGTAGTAAAATTCTCTTCTTATTATTATTGTTGTATTTTTAAAGAAACCGATTTGGAATAAATCGGTTAAGTGGTTTCACAGTTAGACTCACTAATCAAGAAACCTGCTGAAGTAATTAAGCATGGTGACAACGTCCTCCAAGGATTCGGCCAAGATTACGATATTATCTGCAAATCATCTCTGCCTCCAGGACTTTCGTTACCCTCAATGTAAACCTTTAAAATATTGCGGTTAGTTATTGAATAAAATACACACTTCCTGCATGAGAAAATCTGTCCTTAGCAATCTTTTGAATTATTTTAGGGACTCTAATATATGATAATGCTCAAAACTTTTTCCATAGTATTTTTTGCGACATCTTTTCGCATACTATCTAAGAAGTTGTTATGGATTTACTAAGTTATTATTTTTTTTATCATCTGCTAACCATCATCATCATCATCTTGCTCTTATCCCAATTACTTATATGTCATCTGTTTTGACATATTGCAAAAAGTTTCGGCAATGACTTTTATAGACCAGATGGAGTTGGTCCGGGTCAATCAAGGGCTCTTAGTCGTCTTTTACGATACCCACGAGCAAAGCAAGGGTTGGTAATATTCGAAGCCGCTACCACACAGCACATCAATTTAAAAATTAAAGTTAACAATTATATTCATTGGTTATCATCTGGTAACCAATGAATATAATTTTAAACTACGCTATCTTTTAAAATAGACAATATTATACCGAATGCTATATTCAGTTCAATAAATAAATTCTTCTTTCGGATAATTATATGTTATAGTTATTTTTGAATGCCTTTCATCACAGCTTTGATTAGCTTTTTAGTCCTAGTCTTCGTAGACGGCTATATATTTTTAATCATAAATTGTTAAACTTTCATTTCTACATCTATCAATAGTCTGGTATAAACATATGACTAATACGAGTTTTAAAGAATGCAGTTGACTATATATCTGTTTTGAGCTGTATATCTATCATCTAAGAGAATCGCACAATACAGAGAAATACATAGTTTAACGTTCCTAGCCCCAATAGTTTCGGCTATACGATTTTCACCCCCTTAAGGGGTGATTTTACAAAAATCCTTCGCTAGAGCTCGTGTACCCCAAGAAATACGACGGTGTAAAAAAAAATTACGTTTCTAGGCCCAGTGGTTTCGGCTTTATGCTTTTTTGTCTTTTAGGGATTAAATTTCATCCCCATATAAATGAAATTTCCAAAATGCTAGAATAAATATTTATTTATATATTATCAAGTGCCTTAATACAAAGATTCATGGTTATATCATCGAAAATGATAAATTTGCATACCAAATGTCATCCCCTATTTCAACCCCTTATACCCATTTTTTCGCGATTTTATTGCTAGAGCTCGTGTATCTTAAAAAATTCTACGGTGTAAAAAAAAATTACGTTTCTAGGCCCAGTGGTTTCGGCTTTATGCTTTTTTGTCTTTTAGGGGTTGAATTTCATCCCCATATAAATGAAATTTCCAAAACGCTAGAATAAATATTTATTTATATATTATCAAATGCCTTAATACAAATATTCATGGTTCTATCATCGAAAATGATAAATTTGCATACTAAATGTCATCCCCTATTTCAACCCCTTATACCCACTTTTTCGCGATTACTTTGCTAGAGCTCGTGTACCCTAAGAAATTCTACGGTGTAAAAAAAAATACGTTTCTAGGCCCAGTGGTTTCGGCTTTATGCTTTTTTGTCTTTTAGGGGTTGAATTTCATCCCCATATAAATGAAATTACCAAAACGCTCGAACAAATATTTATGTATATATTATCAAGTGCCTTAATACAAAGATTCATGATTCTATCATCGAAAATGACGAATTTCCATACAAAATGTCATCCCCTATTTCAACCCCTTATACCTATTTTTTCGCGATAAAAAGTAGCCTATGTCCTTTCTCAAGCTTTAGTCCATCTCGTTACCAAATTTCATCAAAATCGGTTCAGTGGTTTAGACGTGAAAGCGTAACAGACAGACACAGACAGACAGAGTTACTTTCGCATTTATAATATTAGTAAGGATAGTAAGGATATATATATATATATATATATATATATATATATATATATATATATATATATATATATATATGTATATTTTAATTGTACTTATGTAGTTATAAATATATTTTGTTACGGATTTTGCTCGCTACGGCTGCGTTTCAATCTGGAGTAGCATATTAATTTAAATTAACGACTTGAAAAATATTATAATTACCATAATTATAATATTTCATAAGAATTGATGGATATTTAAACTGGTCTATATAAACTATTGTTAAATATAGAACATTTTTTTTTATTTCAAAAGTCTATTGAACTATAAATAAAGCTATTTGTTATACATAAAAATTCTTAAAGGGTAAGAGCAGGTAAACATGGTATTACTAGATTCGCTGAATAAGAAATAGGTGGATATTCTAAAAATATGAATATTAGAATTGTATTAGTTCACCTAATATTTGAAGTAATAGGTCAATTTCTGTTAGTAGTATGCTAAAAATATATAATATAAAAACAAAGCTGCCTACAAAAACCTCAAATATATTTACTTTATTCACCTGTAAGATAATTTGTTTATCGTTTGCTAATGGCTTTTAAGAGTTAAAGCGCTTCACGCGAGCGTTATTATTCCAGCATTTCTTTGATGTTATTGAACAATCACTGTCATGGGTATTAAAGATAATCGTAAGGTTTATCGATCAGGTTCTTATGGTTGCTATTGGGTTTTATTTTTAACTATTGCTTATCTACTAAATAAAACTATATTTAAGATTAACTTCAAATCAAAAGTAAATTATTCTCTTTTAATCTCGTATCCTCACCAAAATGTCAATGTTCCACATTTGGCCACTGTATGAACAATCAGCACACCACATCCTCTGGGAGTGCGATTGTATTCTTACTCCGTCATCACACGGAAAATGTATAAAAATTATATGCTTATTACTAATTATTTCTAAGCTCTTATTAAATAGGAAGCTGTGCTATAAAGGTTTACAAACTTAACTTCTTTGGTACAAGGGGCTTATACACTACAGTAAAGTTGGTCGTCATCAATTTCTGTTACTTTAAAATAAATATATCTTTATTGTTCTTGTTGTGTAACATAGCCACTTCTCAGCAGAATTTTCATAGGAGAGATGTCTCATAGAGAGCGCTGTCGGTTATGCTTTGATTTAAAACCAAATGAAGACACGTGGACATAGCGCGTTGTTAACTTGGATCGCAGGATGTGCGCAAGTAAACAATGGCAGTACGGTATACCAGTATGGATTGCGACCATGACCGATCATAATAGGGCTCCTTTGCGGAGACCATAGAATGATACAGATATCGCGCGGTGTAATTGACACTGAACGATATTTTTCAGCGCTCTACTTCGAAAACGGTTAATTTTATAGAAAAATGCAAGAGGGATTTTTTGTAGATAATTTTACAACGAATAATTTTTAGACTGTCCTCTATTGACCTTCTGGCAATGGATCACGAGATATTTGCGAAAAACAAATTTTCGTGACGTTTCGACCTTTATAGCTTTTTAAGCTGGTTCGATATCAATTTCTTTTCACAGTAAGGTGTTGTGTATTTACCAGAAGAGAGCTGAAGAGAGGTGCTTCTGACTCGGCTGGTAAACACTTGACCGATTCTTACGACTCCGATAGGCAAGCAAAGGTTGGTAACAATTGTATTGATCCGTCACCATGCGGGAAATATATATATACATATATATACTAGCCGACCCAACAGACGTTGTTCTGTTTAAATAAGCGCCATCTACCGGGTACAATTGAGAATCTAAACCATTCTCGAAACCCCTTGAACACAGACGAAAAATTTCATTAACATCGGTCCAGTCGTTTAAGAGGAGTTCAGTGACATACACATGTACACAAGAAATTTATATATAAAGAAAATTATTATACCAATAATATAAGTTATCAAACCTAGGCTAATGTTCCCGTACGATGGTAACTAACAACCGTATTACCGGCTGATGATATTGTTATAAGGTAACATCTGCGAGCGTTCACCGTAGCGCTATCAATAGCATATCAATCAATAAATGACTGACAGCTTTTGTATTCAAAATAAACTCCGCTTGTTAACCAAGAATTTAGATAAATCCAGTACTTTCGCTGCCTTGTTATTTTGTTGTATATGTTTTTTTGGAGACCCAAAAGGTAAAAAAATACTTTAAAAATCATCAGTATTGACTAAAACTACTACTAATACTATATATTTAAAATTTTTGAAAATTAGGAGCAATAATAATCTATATTTTTACACACAAATAATAAGTTTCTTAGATAATGTAGATTTTTATGAGTATAAAAATCTATATTATCTAATTGTCTTATTCTTCTTGTAATGTGAGAAATTAGATCATTAGTTATTATATCATCTACAGTTATTCCTCTATTTTACTCCTAGAGCTACATAGTCCCTTCTGTTAGTTGGTTCGTTGACGAAGACCTATTCTTGTTGCCATCGTCACTGAAATGATAATCAGTGTTTATCACAGACACCTTTCTGTGAGTTTATGATATAGAAGAATCATAAATGTATCGTGGAGGAAAACAGCTGCACGCTCCAGCGATCAGACAGAAATAAAAACAAAATGCTTTTCTTTTCCTTATAATGGATACAGGACTTAGCTAATAAACTAATTATTAGTGTATAAAGTAGTATTACTAAAAGATTGTGCAACGTGAGCTATAGTACTGGAGTATATTTTAGTGAAAATTCCAGCTTGTGTTGGCGGATCTTACATAGTTACAAGTTTAAATATCTCTATGATTAAATTTTTCACAGGGTGAATAAAAGTAAAATTAAAAATGTGCTGCTAGTTCGATAATTACATAGTTTCTTTATTCTTTAATAACTTGTTAAATAAAACAATGATATTTTTTTCTGATAATCATCATCATCATCACAGCTCATCTTTTTTTTTTTATTGCAAACGGTGGCAAACGAGCAAACAGTACACCTGGTGGTAAGTGTTGCTGCCGCTCATGGACCATTACAGGGTCACTGCCTACCACGAAGAAATTGAAGGGAGTGTGAATGCGTACATTAAGGCTCGGTTATACGTTCTACGTTCCACTACTGAGCTGGAACCCCCCACCCATATTAGGAGGGAAATTGACTCACATTGACCACGCTGGTCAGGCTGAGTTTATGGTTTTATTTCAAGTTTTCCTTCTCTTGCACAGTTGTTATATGCACAGGATATCCCTTACTAACCTTTTACGATTCTCATGGGCAAGAGAGGGGTGGTTAATTGTATTCTTACTCCGTTACCACATAGATGAGAACAGCTAAGAGAAAATATAAGGGTAATATATGAATAGTAGTGCGATTAAAACCTATTATAAAACAATCACATAAGTTTGTACTCAAGTCGTTGTATGTCGTTTCTATATAAGACCTTTATCCTCGCTTCGAATTTATAAATTTATTTAAACATTTTACTTTGAAAAAGCGCCTCCGTACAGTAGGAAATGAGTAATTTTATTATTTTACCGCCGTTACTTCCGTAATTGCGTTACAGTAATTTCGATGAACAGATTGCGACAAACGGAGCTTGTGATAAAAAGGCAAGTATAAAGATATTACTGTCTTATTATTCTATTTCAATTATTATTATTAGTCTAAGCTTCGTTTATTAAATAAAGGAAATTCATAATAAACGTAATTCTTATTATGTTTATTGTCTGTGGGATGTTGAGATAAGAATTTTTTACGGTTTCTTTCTCTTTGTTTATGAGACTACTAAGCGTTGCCACGAGGAAGCAAAATCGATATAAAATCCTGTTGTAATCTATAGTATGGATAAATGATAGACAAGATATCAGGATAAATTTCTGTGTACTTGTGGAGAAAACTTGAACTTAATAGCGGATTGTATGTAGGCTGTTAATAATTGAAGGAGATAAAAATAATGAGATATATAGCATGACCACGATGAGCAGAATTCTGTAGGTATTGTATAGTAGTTAGTGATATTCAAGTACTTTCAAACTGAGACAGAAAGACGAAAAGCGATATGTGATGCTGAACATTATTGACCTCTGCAAATCTCTATATCATTACTACCGACCTTCCGACTTGATGACGCATCTATTATACTACACTAGTATCCTCTACGTGGTGGAATTAAGGAACGTTGACGGTATATCCATATCGTCTAGGGTACGCAGTGGTTAATTTTGGTACCAGCTTTTTCGAATATTATAAAGAGAAGAACTAATTACAAGTAAAAAGTTCTATACTGACTTGGTTGTTCATCGTAAGATAATATGCCCCCCGTGATGAAGGAGGCTTGTGCTCATCATCGTCTCGTCTCAGCCTATACAAGTCCCACTGTTGGGCTCGAGCCTGCCCCATGGCAGGGAACTTGCCCTACCATACCGTGGTCAGACGTGTTGGCATAGGCTTTTGTGTTGAGTTTTCCTTCTCTTGCATAGATGCAGAAAACTTCATATCATATCCTTTAGTCGTCTTTTACGACAGCCAGGAAGATGGGGTGGTAAATTATATTCCTACTCTGTCACCACACAAAAGTAGTGTGCTGAACAATGGGATGGAGGTATATGATTTCAAAAAAAATATTTTTTATTCACATTGTGTTTATGGACACGTAGAAAGTATAATTTAAAAGTTTTGTACATTTAAATTACAGATAATAATATATCTTTTGGCGTTGACATACAATTTCTATGGTAAATAAGCGCTTAAACTTAAATGGAAAATAAATATTTTCTCTCTCAATGCTTTAAATCTATTTTAATAATAAATAAATATTAAAGTAATAATTATAGAATTTGTGCAGGAGATGGTTGAATATTCGGAGTTTGTTGATTGAAAATCCGAAACCATTTATATATTTTAATTTCACCGCCTACGCCCAGCGGCTTTGTTGCTCGTTTTTGATGTATTTAATCCCACATACGGTCTCAGGAATAAAATTACAATTATCTTACTACAGAAGAAAATAACGTTTAATAAATACGTAATACGTTAATGTTGATACGATAATGAATGAATGTGGATTTCTAAATAAGACTATTTTAACGTATTTTATTGCATTTGTATTTGATTTTAACTGCCCGACGTTTCGAATACTATTCAGCGTTTATGATCATGGGCGATCTAAAATGTCTTACATACGTATGACATTTAAGAAATTTAACAAACGTGATAAAATCCGTAAAAATAGATTTATTTACAATGTGTAATACTCGCCTGAACATCACAAATCGTTATACAAATTTGTTATTAAATGATGCAACCAGCTCTGCAGCAGAAACTAGAATATAAAATATAAAAAAACAACCTTTACGCTTTATAATAGTAATATACTTTAAATTAGGTAAGTTTTACAGGCGTGTTAATTATAAAATAATTAATGGAGTATAAGCGTTTTCCCTCCTTCGATATCCGTGTGGTAGCAATTTTTTATTTTTAAATCGGCGGATGTAAACTTTGTGAAGGATGAACAAGGGACTTACAGCAAATAAAATTGAGAAGAAGAAAATCATGAAACTTTATATGTATTAACTATTTGGTCAGTATTTATAATAAGTCAACTTGGCTCCTACTGCAGTGGAGGTTTGGTGTCAACACTGGGATATATTTATCTATCTATCAACTGTTTCTAGTCTGAATTCACGTTATATGTAAGCTTCCTAGAAAGAGTACCATATAGCACAATCATGCTCATGATCCTGCAATATGTAGTTCCCTGGGATTTACATTATATTAACATTTTCGACCTCATAAAACGGCTCAAAGTCGCTCTACGTGTCATGGATAGGGCAGGGCTATGCTCGGTATTACTCTATGTGATAAAATCCGTAATACCAAAACCCGTAGAAAAACGGGTGTAACTGACATAGCCCGTAGAATTATCACGTTAAAATGGCAATGGAAAGGCCACATTGCTCGCCGAACCGATAACTTTTGGGGAAGAGAGGATCTCGAGTAGCGACCACGAATCGTACGACGCAACGTAAGACGACCCCCTCCTAAGTGGACTGACGACATCTTGAAAGTCACAGGGAACCGTTGGATGCTAGTGGAATAGGACCATTCCGAGTGGCTCTCGTGAGGAGGCTTATGTCCAACAGTGGTTATCTATAGGCTGATGAATCGATGGAACATTTCACGGCCGTCCTCATTGCGTCATCCGATTCATTGTCACCACTCGAGACCATTTAGTTCCATAGGTTACTGATTCACCGAGTAGTAAGGTATACCAGCAGCATCCGTATTAAATAATTTACATATATATCTGAAACGACGCAAGCTCTCTATTGAGAAATATTTTATAGTAGGTAATACTGAAATTATTTCTGCACGTCTCTCCTGTCTTTCGTAATATTGTCTTTTCATTTACTCTAGATAATGACAGGAGAGGAGAAAGGATATTGCTTTTGTTAATTATTTCGTTTTACTATAGAGTAAAAGGTTTTTAAACAAAGTTATAGTTGAGTCAATATATATTTTTTCTTTATCTTTTTTTTATTTATAAATCTGAGTTATCATTCCATCTAAGTGTAATATACGTCTATGGTTGAATTACTTTCTTTTGCTTTTTTGATGACGTAGCCTAGTAATTTTAAAGTAACAATGATATACATGTACAATAACACTGATAATATTTGATTGAATCAGGCTGTAATATGTCGAAAATTCATTATTATTTTAAAACGGATGGACGGAAGGGGGTCCTTCCACTTTTTTATGGTTAATTAATATATCGTACAGATTCAGAAGGATTTTTTTTTTCTTGGTGGGTGGGTTGCGTTCGGCGCGCTCCTCGTACCACTCCGTCCGGGGCGACAGAGGGGCGTAAGCACGCACACCAACAACCCATCCACGATGCACGTAGCCTTCGTCGTTGGGCCAACCACCGGAGCAGGGTGACTTGACGTCCAATGGTCGGCCCGACGGAATACCCCCTATATGGGGTACCCTCCCATCGATCGCCGTCCCCCCCTCGGGGAGGACGTCGGTCTTGCCTCACGCGGTCGGCCTCTCAGCGGGTGGAGGACAATCGACGGTCACGTCACCCGTGGCCTCGGCTAGGGCGGCATGAGGCGCAGGTATTCGCGCCTACGCCACCCCAGTCGCCAGCGGCGGATGGCCTCATCGAGACTGCTCTCCTCGTGCAGGCGATCCGCCGCCTCCTTCCGCGAGACTACTGTCTCGGAGAAGGCTGCGACCGTGTCCCAGTTCTTGACGCTGCCGACAATCGCCCTGGCGATCGGCACCGACGATTGCGACGAGTTCACGGCGCTGCTCTGCCCAAGCGTCACAGACCTCGAGGGTATGCTGCGCCATGTCCTCGTCGCAATCGCAGTGGTGGCAGGATGGTATACTCACCCTCCTTTTGCGTTGCGTTTTTGCGTTGGCAACCCCGAGCTGACAGCTGTGTCTGTTTTTGCTCCTATATTTTAATTTGATTTTATTGTTAATTTTAATAGTTTTCATTACTTATTTGCCAATTTATCGCTCACTTAGAGGTGTAGCTTAATGTATTATTCTTTTTCAAACACCAATTCGTTGCCAAAACTGTATTTTTAGTAGTGCGTTTGTGTTTGTGACAGTGATGTTTAACCGGTGTTTTGAATTTGAAATATCACTGCTGTTGTCGTTGTTGTCTCGCATTAAGGTACCTCCTCTTATTGTTTTAATATTTATTCATAACTTCTTTAAGTAATTTCAAAGTAGCTTGATACGATATATAAAAACTAAAAAGAAAATTGACGGTCAACCAAAACTTTCTGCTTTTGCTGCATTACTCATTTGCTTCTTAGGATATATATATGGATAATGTATATGTCTCGAGAACCAAACCATCTATTGTTAGCTTGCAAAGTATGTCTTCTGCTGACAGTTCCCTGCCGACAGCCACTGATCCAATTACACCCCTACCTAATGCTAAATTACTAAATGTGAGAGGAAAAAAAACAACTGTCATGTTCAGCGACGAAATTGGCAAAAATATGGGCATTCTTTTGTCAGATAAGGGACATTCAATTGTCAATAACTGTTGGCCGGGGTTGTCTTATCATAACATTATGCAAAAAATATTTAATTATAATTTTAGTCCTGGTAGTACATTATTAATCTTTGTAGGTAATAAAGGAAATGTGAGCAAGAAGCAATTATTATAATACAATAATAGACTTTGTAATTTATTAAATGTAGACAAAATTGTTATGTTCACATTTCCTTTCAGGACATGCTTGACGTAGATGGAAAATGAATACATCTATGCATACAAATCTAACTTTATATGACATTAAAACTAAAACAAATTATATTTTAGAAAATAAAATGCATGTTATTGACGTTAACAGTTATGTTAATATAAAATATTTTTTGGCAAAAGATAATTGTTATCTTTCTAATGATCTTAAGAAATCTATAGCAAATTCGCTATCTTATTTTATTTTTACATCAGCCAAGAATTTGGCTAAAAATATTGCTTTTATTGAGCAATCTAATGTTGACATAAATAATTTAAATTGTAACATTTCCAATGATGGAAAAAAAAGTGAGTCGTCGCTCAGGACGCCTGACAGATGTGAAACATCGAAACTATTTTGTACGAGTAGAGACACTGTATCGAATATAAAGTATCAATACTGAACTCATGAATAGTATCGAAAGATAAGTAACGTACTGTTTAAAGTATCGAGTACTTTTATTTACTTTATCTTTAGGTATCGAGTACTTTTCTTTCGATACCGATGCTTTTGTATTCGATATTTTAGTCAATAAGTACTTTTTGGTAGGTATCGTATCGAATAAATTAGCCATTTTAAAATTGACTTTACGACTCATACGCTTGAAATAATTTGCGATTTATAAACCAGAAATAGCGGTATCTATCGAGCAAACAACCAACTCTAAGCTACAATATACACTCATTTGCAAAAAAAACGGGCACCTAAGCAATGAACCATTTCAAATGTTAATATTTCTTTGTTTGATAATTATAGGTAGTTTTATCTACACAATTTGCTAAATTAATAAGAAAATAATCGTTTTCATCAGTATTTCATAAAATTTAGATACAATTTATGGGAAATAATGCTAAACCTCGCTAGTAGTGTATATTCGCTAGTAGTGCATATGCTCATGAAGTAAAAATAAAAAAGTTTTTTTGTTTGTTTTTCTTTAATAAAGTAAAAGCAGATAAATGTTTAGTATCGAGTGTGACCCCCTCTAGCTAAAATCACAGCTTGAATTCGTCTGGGCATGCTAGCGAGTATATCCCGGATACTTGCTTGCGGAATACGTTCCCACTCCGCAGTAATCACATTCTTCAGCTCTCTGATGGTCTGCGGAGCCGGGTGTACTGATCTCACACGCCGTTTCAGAACGTCCCAGACATGCTCTATGGGATTGAGGTCGGGACTTCGAGCTGGCCAATCCAAACGACGAATGCCGACCTCTTGCACATACGCATTAACATCGCGGGATCGGTGGGCGCGAGCATTGTCGTCCATAAAAATCGAGTCTTCACCTAGAGCGGCCAATGCGGGTTGTGCATGAGAAATTAGAACTTCCGTTATGTATCGATGGCCAGTCAGTGAGCCGTTTTCAATGAAGACTAACTCTGTACGATCCATTGAATTTATTCCTGCCCAAAACATAACAGAGCCCCCACCATAAGGTGTGATTTCTTCGAAACATGCCTCTGCAAAGCGTTCTCCTTGTCTTCTTAGCACTCGCCGACGTCGATCTTCACCGAACAGAGATATCCTGGCTTCATCAGAGAACAAAACCCTATTCCAATCGTCTTGAGTCCATGATTCACAATTTCTAGCGAACCTAAGCCTGTGAACTCTGTGCTCACGGAGTAATTTGGGGCCGCGGGCCGGGCGGTGACTGCGTATATTGGCAGCGAGAAGCCTCCTCCTGACCGTCCATAGACTAATATGCACATTTCTTACTTCTTGGAGGTTGTTCTTAAGATCCACATACGAAGATTTGCGATTTCTCAATGCGCGACTCACAAGAAAACGATCATCCCGTGGTTGGGTACATGGTTTTCTTCCAGAACCAGGCCTTCTCTCGACGGAACCAGTCTCCTGATATCGCTGCCAGGTCCTTTGGACTGTCGAGCGACTAACATTTAGCCTCCTAGCCACGAAACATTGGCTGCAACCCTCTTCAAGCAACGCGATAATTTTGGTAGCTTTTACCACTTTATCTACCATTTTTGATACAGCCAAACAGCATTAAATAAAGCTTTGACAGTCAAGGATATGAAATTAATCGATAAAAATTGAATAAAAGTTATGAAAGTCGATGTTAACTTCTGGAACTTCGCGCCAAAAATGTAGGATAAAAAGGGGTTTTCTGTAAAAATGAACATCAAATGAAAAATTGAATTTAGAACGTACTTTTTTAAATACCACAGCATTTTTAAAACCGGCCAGTAACGTGTACAAACGATTGAAACCTTTTTGGTATTGTATCTTTTTAAATATGAATGAAAATCAAAGCCGCCCGTTTTTTTTGCAAATGAGTTTATTTTATAAAGAACTCTCTAATCCTGTAATGATAATAAGACAAGCTGTTTAAAGTGAGTCAAAATCCAATTCTTAAGGAGTTGGTGACATACAAACAAATAAATACACATTTTAAATAAAACTACTTTACGGATTTTATCGCGTTTGTATTTGATTTTTGATTACCCGACGTTTCGAACACTTTACAGCGTTCATGATCACGGGTGGACTAAGATGTCTCACGTCCAACAAGTTATTGTTACTGCAGAAAATTTATAATTATCTACCCGATACAGAAATTAGTTATTAAATATTGACCCACATTTTGATACAAAATTTATTGCCAGTGTAAGAAGAAAATGATTCTATATGAAAAAATTATATTGTTTATGGTTAGTAATAATTAAACATTAAAATTAATAGTAATTATATTTAAAAAAGTAAGTAATAATCTAGTATACTACCACCGGATCGGAACACGGTCACACTGAGAAAGATCCGGCAAGAAAACTCAGGTAACATGATGCTAAATTAAAGTTAATTTTGAAGGCGGCTTATTTTATGTTACTAAAAGGTTTTAATTTATAAAATTATCTTTAGTTATTATTATTGTGGGTCAAATCTATACAATATGAGCTCACGGTGTCTTGCAGTCTTGTGGTGGTCTTTTTGGATTTGTTTTTAATAATGTTTATAACAGGATCCCAGCTTGATGGTAATACCCAGCCATCCTCTCTATTGAAATTTTTGTGTTTTTTAATCTCAATAGCCTCGCGTACCATTCTAGGCAGGTATCGGTGTTCTTTTGGGAGGATTTGTGGTTTGTCAAACCTGATGTTATGGCGGGAGCGGTCCTGACTATGTTCACAGACTGCAGACCTAGTGTCCCGGCGGTGCTTCACATCGGCTATGTGTTCTTTGATCCGAGTTCTTATGGATCTCTTTGTTTGTCCAATGTAAGAGAGACCACAGTCACAGTCAAGTTTATATACTCCTGCATCTTGTAAAGGGATCTGGCACTTGACAGGTGGTAAGAATTGGCTAATCCTCTTCAGTGGCTTAAAATAAGTTTTAATGGAAGAGCGTTTCAGGATGTAGCCAATCTTGTCAGTGACTCCTTTGACGTAAGGTAGTATTGCAGGAAGGCGCTCAACTGTGGGTGGTTTCACTCGGTCTCTGCGACGGGGGCGAGGAACTGGCAGCTTGTTTGCACGTAGCACCTGCTTGACATGCTGCAGCTCCCCAGCCAGGTGTTCATCGTCACAGATTCCTCGTGCTCTCTGCAACAAAGCTGAAACTAATAAAAGCCTATAAAAAATAAAATGCTTTCATCCGTTCACAGACATTCTTTTCGCACGAAGAGTGTGATTTAGGAAACAGAAATGGCGGCATTTATCGAGCTAACGACCAACTCTCAGCTTCAATATATTTAATAAAGAAATTTTTAATCCTGTAATGATAATAAGACAAGCTATCTAAATAATTTTAACGTCATTGGCCCTCCTTAAATTTTCAACTTTTAAATGAAATTTGACTGTTTAAAGTGAGTCAAAATCCAATTCCTATGAAGTCGGTAATATACAAAGAAATAAATATATATACACCTGAAACTAATAAAAGCCTACAAAAAACGGTTCTCCAGTTTTCGTAGCTGAAAGTAAACTAAATACCATACCTACTGGTATATTTATATTACTAAGTTAGAGAATTTTACATTAATTTATAAAACAAGTATATATGCATAAAAGAACATTAGATTACGACAGGAACTAATACGAAAAAACTAAGGCATAAAGTATTAATAAAATATTGCGATTTTTTTTCCAAAAAATGATGATTTTTATTCAATAAACATTTATTTTCATTAATATACATTATAAGTAACAATTTACTTTGAGTTCACTAGATGGCGTTGTACAAAATTTTAAATCGCACCTTGGTTTCGTTACATAAATGTAGGTATATGCATCCAAATATTTATTTAATATATAATTATTAGGGGACCTCGAGGCGTGGCGTTAAACGCCACGCGACGATCACGGTCACCCTCGCCTATAGATGTTTCACATCAATAATGACATTCATTTATATTATGTAATAAGACAATAGAGTCTTCCTCTTGCTTTAAAAACAATCTTAGTAATAAGTTTAATGTAATCAACCTGGTACACCAAAATATTCAGGGCATGTTAGGTAAAGATTTGGAGATTGAATTATTTTTGAACGGTTGCCAGATAGATTTTCTCTGCATTACTGAACACTGGCTTAAAACTAATCAATTAATGTTCAATTTTCCTAATCACCAGGTTGCTAGCTCGTTCAACAGAATGAATATAAAACGAGGTGGCTCATTGATAATCTTAAAACAATATGATCAAATATAGAGAAAGAAAGGATATTGTGAGACTTTCTGTTGAACGTGTTATTGAAATTGCCTGTATTGAGTCTGAGCAGCTCATAGTTGTGTGCGTATACAGACCCCCATGTTCTCCATATGAAGATTTTGAGAGAGGCATGGAGGATGTTCTATTTAAAATATCCACCTCAAATAAAACAATAGCTATATGTGGGGAGTTTAACATAAATTTATTAGAAAATAGTAGTATAACAAGTAAATTTATGAATTTAATGAAATCTTATAATTTGTATAATGCTTTCTTGGAACTTACTAGGATAACCGCTGGAAGTGCAACTTGTATAGATAATATTTTCCTAAATGTTAAACCTATTAGTAAATCTATTTTAATTAAATTAGAATCAGATCATTGTGGACAACTTGTTGTACTTCCTAGAACTAATAGGGTTCAACATGAACGTATTACCTTTGTTCCTGTCAATGTAAGCCGTTTAGAGCATTTTAAATACAATATGAGTTTGAAAGTGCCACAATTACCTTTTCATGAAAACCCCAATGAATTATATAGGTCCCTATTCCACATAATTGATGATGAGTTTCATAAAATATTTAAACCCAAAACTCTATTGTCAGGAGTACCTGCTGGTGTTAGTGAATGGGCTACTTGTGGTATCTATAAGAGTAGACAAAGGTTATATGAGCTTTATCATGAAAAATCTTATACCCATGATCCAGTATTTTTGGAAAATGTAAAAAATTATTCCAAAATATTCAAACGTGCCTGTTCATGTGCTAAATCTATTTATCTCAAGAATAAAATCAAACATGCTAGTAATGTAATTAAGATGACTTGGAAAGTGATAAATAGTGAAACCGGTAGGAATGCTGTACGGAAGAAGGACTTTAACTTAAAAATTGGTGATAAAAATGTATGTGCGGACAATGACGTTGCAACAGAATTTGAAAATTATTTCACTAATATACCTAAATTAACCACTAGATCGTTGGCATCGTCTCCTATATTAGCAGAATCGCTACTCAAACAATGTACTGCAAAATGCGACACAACCTTTAAATTTTCAGATGTAAGATCGAAGGTTATCATTAGCACTTTCAGAAATCTTAATATTAAGAAGACTGCTGATTCGTGGGGCTTGTCTGTTAAGTCAATTAACTCCATAATTGATATTATTGCTCCCCATTTGGCATCTGTGTTTAATGGTTGTGCTGTGTTTAATGGAGGTGTATTTCCTGAACTCATGAAAATTAGTAGAGTGATCCTTTGTTCAAAGCGGGTAGTATGTCAGATATTAATAACTTTCGGCCTATTTCCATACTACCTACACTCAGTAAAGTTTTTGAATAAATTATTCTTAACCAAATGCTGAGCCATTTTAATAAGCATGGGATCTTTCACAAAAATCAGTTTGGCTTTACCAAGAATCGCTCTGCGCGGGTGTAGAATTATTAAAAAATATCTTTAAAGCCTGGGAGAAATCGTACGATGCTTTGGGTATATTTTGCGATTTATCCAAGGCGTTTGATTGTGTACACCACGAAACCCTCATTAAGAAATTACATCACTATGGGATCAGGAATAAAGCTCTCGAACTTTTAACGTCTTATTTGTGTAACAGAATTCTGAGGGTTGACGTAAATGGTGTGCAATCATCTGGCTCTGTTATAGAAATGGGCGTGCCGCAAGGATCCATTTTGGGGCCATTTCTGTTCCTTGTTTATATTAATGACTTACCCTATTATGTAGGGGACAATCAAGACATTGTGTTGTTTGCGGATGATACCTCTTTGTTATTTAAAATCAAACAACAAATGCTTAGTTATGACGATGTGAACAACGCACTGTCTAACGTTGTTCATTGGTTCAATATAAACAATCTCGTTCTTAATGAGAAGAAAACAAATGTATTAAATTTACCACACCTAATGTGAGACAAGTGGAAACCAATGTTCAAATGAAAGGTGTGGCCCTAGACCTAGTGGAGTCCACGGTTTTTTTAGGTATCACCATAGATGTAAAACTCCAGTGGGGGCCTCATATTGAAAAATTGTCAAATAGACTTAGCTCAGTGGCTTATGCTGTAAAGAAAATTCGAATGTTAACTGACATTGAAACGGCTAAAATAGTTTATTTCTCTTATTTTCACAGCCTTATGTCATATGGCATACTACTTTAGGGATGCTCCGCGGATTTGAATATCATCTTTGTTCTACAAAAACGGGCTGTCCGCGCTATTTATAATCTAGGGCCAAGAGCTTCACTTCGGGCAAAGTTCAGAGAGATAAACATTCTAAGTGTTGTTTCACAATTCATATTCGAAAATCTTATGTATGTAAAAAAGAATTTTGAAAAATTTTAAAAGTACAGTAGCATTCATCATGTAAACACTAGGAATAAGGATAATCTAGTAATTCATACTACTCGTCTACAAAGAATTAGTAGGTCTTTCATGGGGCAATGTATACGTCTTTACAATAAACTACCTAAAAATGTCCGAGACATGCCAATTAACATGTTTAAAAAAGCTATTAAGAGTAGACTTTGTAGCAAATGCTATTACAAAATTTCGGATTATTTAGATGATAATACAGAGTGGTTATGAGCAGCTTCTCATTAAGCAATTAATGTTATTGTAATTGTTACAGCTTTAGGGTACTCCTAACTTATGAATTCACAGGCTTTTTAATTTTTTTTTCTCTTAGTCTTGTGATTATACAGCGTAGCGTGTTCTGCCTGTCGAATTTTGGTTTTGATCTATTTTTGCATACCTGCTATAGTTCATAGTTTATTTTATAGTACTTAGTGGTTTTTTTTTTATAGTAGGTATAGTAGTAGTTGTAGTTCGTTTTGTTTTTTTATTTATGGTTTGGTCATGCTCACTGAATAAGGTTCTGCTTGCGGTAGCTATGTGGGGCGGGTCGCTCCCTTCCCTCTAATTTGGTTGAGGAGAGTGATGGCTGCTCTAGTAGTTAACTCGTGATCGGGTGCTGCTTGTGAGATCTGGTCCAGCCATATTTTTTTTCCTTTCTTTATGTTTTAATTTCTTTTTTGTCTTGCATTAAATCTTGAAAATTTATACATATATTTAATTTCGAAGGGCATCACACTGGAGTTAATACCATATATGTTGTACGAAGCATAATATTATGTATATTTAAAAGATTAAGAAAAAAAATGACTGCCCGCTGAGTTTCTGGCCGGATCTTCTCAGTTTGTGGCCGCGTTCCAATCTGATGGTAGATTATTATTCGATTCATATATAATCTTCGCAAGTATGATCATATTTCTGCTTATCGTTCCCAATTAAATTTTCTAATTATTCGACAACGCCGTAGTTTGCGTGCCCTTACTTTTCTATATTCTATCCTCAACTCTCCTAATTCTCCTAATTACTTGTCTTGTTTCTTTCAATACCTCTCTACTAATCATGACAGAAACCTTCGCTCCTCCAAAAACTTGCTCTTACTTTGTCCATCTCATCACTCTGATCGTGTGCATTCCTCTTTCGTTGTCCAGGCGGTTCTCCTCTGGAACTCACTACCTCTCGGTATCAGGATGGCAACTAGTCGTCAAACATTTAAGAAAAGCGTTCGACTCCATCTCTTAAACGAGTTGGCAGAATCATCACAACTGATATAATGTCCTTATAATTATGTATATATACTGTGTATGTATATATTTATATATCTTAATATATATCATATCTATCTTTGTATTTGGGTATGTATGTATCTTTGGTATGTATTATATATTTTCGTATATACCTATTTATCTATGTAAAATATATTTTCTTTTTCATTTTACAATAATATAGCTATCTCGGAACATGCACCTACCATTTTTTCGTCTCTGCATCACCTATGGTTGACTGGTAGAGAATGCCTTTGGCATTAAGTCCGCCATTGCATTGTTGCATGAAGTTTAATAAATAAATAAAAAAAATATTGTATTGTATTCAAACGTGTAATTTGACAATATGTAAGTGCCCTTAAGGGGCCTATGCAGAATAAATGATTTGATTTGATTCCTAACGACCTTGTGCAGGTATTTGGCGAAGCATCTATGCCCCGTCAACACCTGCACCAGTCGGAAGGAGAGCACCCCGTGCCGCCATTCCAACCACTGCATCAGCACCGGCTAGAAGGCCTCCACGATTCGTACCCCAAACCGAGGCCTCTCCAGCCGGACTGCCCAACGGGCAATGACGTCTCGGCGGGCATCGATGCGTCAGGCGGTGAGCTCCCTCAACGAGACCACACCGCCCTCCGCTCGCACCCCCATCACCCGCCGATACAATCCGGCGAGCATTTCCGCTTCCAGGTCCCACGGGGGAGTCCCGGCCAACAGGCACGCTGCCTCCGTCACGACCGTGTGGTATCCGCGTATGGTCCTGACCGCCATGGCCCTCTGTGGTCTCCACAGAAGAGCCCTGAGTCGGACGGT
Organism: Lymantria dispar; assembly: GCA_032191425.1. Taxonomy (NCBI): domain Eukaryota; kingdom Metazoa; phylum Arthropoda; class Insecta; order Lepidoptera; family Erebidae; genus Lymantria; species Lymantria dispar. The sequence goes on from CM063451.1 coordinate 14,169,154, forward strand.
CAGGGACCCCGCCCACACCGGTGCGCCGTACAGGGCCATCGACCGGATGACCCCCGCTTACAGCCGTCGGCACGTAGTGCTCGGTCCGCCCACGTTCGGCATAAGCCACGATAGGGCGGACGCCGCGCCAACGACCCGTGGGACGAGCCTGTGGAAATGCTCCCGGAACCACCATTGCCTGTCGAGCACCAGGCCCAAGTACCTCATATGGGCCCGGATGCTGATCTCAACCGAATGGACGGTGATCGAGACGCCGATGGGAGGGCTCATACGGCGCCCATAGAACAAGAGGGCCTCCGTCTTGTCCAGGGCGACGCTCAACCCCAGCGCCTCGATCCGCCCGACGATCTCTTCGGTGCCTAGAGTCGCCAGGCTTGCCGCCTCTTCTAGCGTTCCACCGCGGGCTGTGACGAGCGTGTTGTCGGCGTAACAAATCACGCTCAGCCCGGGCGGGAAGCTCCCCCTCAACGCCCAGTCGTAGCCGATGATTCACAGAGTGAGTCCGAGGACCGACCCCTGTGGGACACCGCACGTCATGGGCGTTCGCACAACGTCCCCTGCTCGGTTGGTGCAGAGGACGCTTTGCCCCTCCAAATAGTCTACCACTAGCCGCCTCAGGTAAGCTGGCACCCCGTGATACCGGAGCGCCTCCCTGACGCGGCTGAATGGCAGACTATTGAATGCGTTGGCGATATCCAGGGACACCGCCAATTGCACTCCCTCGCCAGTGATGGCCTCAGTCGCCACGGCCATCAGGCGCAACAGAGCCGCGATCGTCGACAGATTCAGAAGGATAAGAATACGAGATAGGATAAAGGTCTGTCCTTACTCCTACGTGTTGAACTTGTCTCCAGAACTTCAACTTACAATTTTCTGCAGAAGTTCAAATACAGATTCAACACGTGTTTCGCATCTGAAAGAGGTATCTTCAGGACAGTTTGATTTCAAAATTCATAGATCAGATTCATTCATAGAATCAAAGATTCCGTTACATACTAACATAGATACGTCTGAAGCTAATAAAAGCGTATTAAAAAGAAAGTTGACATAATTTTTTAACTTAATTTTATTTTTCATTGCTCATTAGCTTTTGTCCGCAACTTCATCCACGTAGAAGTCTAAAATGCTTGAAATGGTAATATAATTCCCTCTTGCACCTCATTAGGTGTAAAAGCTTGAAAAATTATTTTTTATCGAATGCCTACTTCATACAAAGAACACGTCCTCCAAGTTTCAGGCCTCTATTGTCAGCGTTTAAGGCCATGGCCTTAAACGCTGACCATAGAGGCCTGAAACTTGCATGCATTGCAAATGCAGGCATTGATCCGTTAATCAGTCAGTCATTCAGAACAAAGCATATTGTACGTCTATATAAATTATGCATATATACATCTTATTATTATTAAAAAACCGCAGTGAACACAAACTGACGAAAGTAGCAATTACGTATTAATAGTCTCTCATATTAATATACGATTTATCATCATCATCTCAGCTCGTTTACGTCCCACTGCTGGGCTTGAGCCTCCTCCATAATAGGAGGAAAATTGACCCACTACACCACGTTGGCGTCTGCCAAAATATTAAATCCTATACTAACCTGTCTGGGTTAGTATAGGATTTATTTCGAGTTTTTCTTCTCTTGCACATGTGTTATATGCATATGATATCCCTTAGACGTCATTTACGACATCCAGGGGCAAGAAAGGGAGTGGTGAATTTTTCTTACTCCGGCACCATACGGAATATAAGTATACGGAATATAACATTAGGCATTTTTTAAAAAATAATAAATTTCGGAAAGTTATTACATATATTATTACTCTGTATTTCGAAATATCATGCCTATGTACTGTGGATATCATATGTTATGACAACGACGGTATTTGCTAGATAATCCTTCGTGAGGAATTTCATATTTCACCGGCGAATAAGTAGCGTATTATTTCACGTCAGACAGGTGTCACTCGCGTCAGCCACCTAAATTCATCTCTTTGCTAGCAGGTGCACGACAACGACGCCTCTAATCCAGCCCTGCCGTCTTCGTACTTTATATACTGCGGCTTTGAGATATGGTATTGTTAAGTACAAAGTATTAACTGTTAAATTAAGCAATAAGCAGCTGTATTTGCAAAATATATCTTTTAAGACTTCTGTAGGCAATTTTTTCAAGTGACGTGTTAACGCTAACACTATATCTATAGTTATTAATGTCACTATATCTGTGGCGATTGATGTAAAAATCAGATAAATATAAAAAGTTATAATTTACAAATTTTAATTTAATATTAAATAGTTAATTTGTCTATCCAAAATTAATAACTGCTTACAGTACCATAGTATACATATTATTCTAAAAAAATCAACTGAACATAAAAAGAAGAAGAATAAATTCTTAATCATCATCATCTCAGCCCATATACGTCCCTATTGGGTTCTATTTGGCTCGAGCCTCCTCCACTATGGGAGGCAAATTGAAACGGTGACCATGTATCACAGAAAATGTACTTTGAGAAGATTCAACAGTTTTTATCTATAGGGGAAGGAATTAATTTATTTTTTAATTATAACAAAATTTATTTCTTAACATTTAACAATAAAAACCAATTATTTGCTAATTTTAATACGTAAACAAATAACTTATATCAAATTTCATGGATTCTAAAACTTCAGTGAAAATGTCTGTATAATGGAATTGTATCAAAATCCATTGAATGTACTAGATTGAAAGTGGAGAAGCAAACAAATGCAAACAGGGAGTTTATTATTTACTATATTAATAGTTCGGAATGAATTCCAATTTAATTCATACGCCTACTCATTCTATCATACGCCTACTCAACCTAAGTTAAAAATATTTATATTCTAAAAGAATAATTTAATGTTGTGTAAGCGATTTCTTTAATACACAGAAAATGATATGATCAAAGCAAAAGTTTTCGTTCGTTGTTCTTATAAACAAAACTTGTTACAAAGAGTCCCCAAAGATCAGTAATATTTTTGTTGCAAATGAATTTGGGAGCGACAGCTGCTAAATTAATCAACGGGGGCGTGTTATCCTCCAAAGAGTAGTTAAAACTCCGCGTTGTTATGAGAGAAAAACACAGTAAAACTTTACCCAACCTGACGCCTCACAGTCAGTTATCTTGTTTAAAACCACTGGACCGAGGATTTGCTAGATACGTACATATAATACATCGTATATATTATATAGCTATCTTATCGTAAGAAAACTGTGGAAGAAAAATAACGCTGCAAATGATAGTAGCGAGACAGTGACCTTAAATAGAATATAAAGTTAAGGATACGAGATTATCTTATATATAAATTTCTAGCGTACGTATGTCACTGAACTCCTCCTAAACGGCTGGACCGATGTTGACGAAATTTTTTGTGTGTATTCAAGGGGATTCGAGGATGGTTTAGATTCACAAATGGGTCCGGCAGATGGCGCTGCCATCGGTGTCTAGGTATTTATCTATACTGCAACTAAATGGCTGGATGGATTTGAATGAATTTTTATGAACTTTCTATCATTAACTTAAGATTTACTCATACTAAATTTCATGAAAAAATTTCATGAACTATCTATTTTATAATAATACAGATTGATCCCCCAGCTGCCACCAGCTGCACCAGTCAATAAAAAAAAAAATATTATTACTTTAAAAATGACTTTTACGGGAAAAGTTAAGAGTGTTGCGCAAAAAATTAAAATTTAAAAAAACTTAACGACTATATAAACTTTTCTAAAGTACTTAACCTTTTTTTCGACTATATAAATTTTTCTATCTTTATGCATATATATAAATCTTCTGTTCGTATGTTTGTAAATGAACACCTTTAAAGCGGCTGGACCGATTTTGATGTCTTTTTTTAGCTATGCCTATAGCCGATGGATATGAGAATGGTTTAGATTAATAATTGGAACCGGTAGGTGGCACTGCGATCGATTTCAAGGAGAGTTCCTTTTGACTATTTTTTTAGATTTGAACAGAACAACGTCTGTTGGGTCAGCTAGTATCGATATAAAGTTGATAAACGAAATACACTTTCGAGGTGAATAATCATGATAATGCCGTTCTACGTGACGGCGACGTCCAGACAGAGGCGTCGGGAAGGGACGGTGCCCGAAGGGTATTTCGCCAGGCTGGCCAGGAGGATGGGGAAATTGGTACCAGTGGTCGGCCCAATGACGAAGGGGTGAGAATACACTGGGCTATGGACCTCGCGTGCAGCCCTTGCATTGCGTCGCATAAATAAAAAACTTAGGGTGAGATAAAGCGAAGTCGTCATCCTCATGCAGTTATCCTCTCTGCGGGTGACGGACTATTTTCGGTCCAGTCACCCGTGGCTTCGGCTAGGGCGGTATCAGACGCAGGTACTCGCATTCGCCTCTAGCGCACGATTCGCCTACTGTTTCAGTGAGATGACAGTCTCACAGATGGCGGCGACCGTGACCCAGTTCCTGACGCTGTCGAGTATCACTCTAGGGAGTTTCGGCAGCGTCAGGTCGACACCGATGATTGCGACTAGTTCTCTCGAGGCGTAGCGCCCAACGGACAATGACGTCGCGGCGAGCATCGTCACACCAGGCGGTCATCTCGCTAAGCGAGGGTGAGCCTTCCTGCCCATGTCTCCGACACCCACCGAGTTTCCTTCATGCAACGATCGAATCTATGGCATGTGACCGTTGTAACGTGACTGATCACTCTTAATCATGAAAAAGATTGGCATTTAATGGAAAATTTATATTTCGTTGTTATTGTTATGTTATTTAAGACATCACGATGAGATGAATATGTCTAATACAGTACAATGAAAAGAAAATTGGCCTAGTATAAATACCTACTCTATTCCAACATGTCTGTGGTAAAAGGTCAGTTTTCTTTTAGCTGTAGCGAAGGCTCGTCCCGAAAACACATGCTAATTTTGTACATATAAAATAACAAAATAAAAATAAATAAATTCGATTAAATATCTATAAATAATCATTTATTTTCCCTATCTGTTGTAGATACTAGCTGGAAATATAAGCTGGTACTTGTATTCATTCATTGCATCAGGCGTTTCGTAAGCTTCCGGCTGTCAGTCCCTAACCAATACGTTAATAATATCTATCATTCACACCGAAAGTGTCAAACTTATATTCATTGTCCTTAATCAATATTTAACCAAATAAATGGGGTGTAAACGACCGACTTTCATAATTGATTTTAATTACATTCTTGTTATTCAGAAAAAAATATTATTTGTACAAGGATTTGTGTGATTGTAGACAAAAGTGTCAATAGGATCCAAGTCTACTTTTCGTGTAGGCGCTCCATTATGAACGCGTACGCGAAAAGGAAAATAAGCAGAAAGCATTATAGAAAGTGAATGTAAACTTGAAACGGAATCAAAATGAAAAGAATTTTAATTTTTATGGCTTTTATAAGTATGTATTTATTTAGTCATTGACATAGATATTTCTTATGGTCGCGATTATAAATAGAATTTCTCTTTCTTCCCTACCCATATAAGTCTCACTGTAGCTAAAACTAAAATTGCATTTTCTATTTAGTTTTAATGCATTCTATTTTTTTTATTACCAATTACGTCTATTAGTGTCTATCTAAGAGTGGTAGGACCATATTGTCGACAGTTATCTGTCTACAGCCGCGGGCCGGTCCGTCCGGGGTAGTAACACACTCTCGCAGAAAATCGACGTCTGAGTAGTAGCAATTTGTTACTGCGCTTCGTTCGGTGAGCGAGAGAACCGGAAGCCCAACTTTCTGAGGGTGTTTGCGTGTGGAGGGTTTTGGTGGTGCCTTTGGTATCACCGAGCCTCAATGCACGCATTCACACTCCCTTCACTTTCTTTGCGGTAGGCAGCAGCCTTGTAAAGGTCCATGAGCGGCAGCAACACTTACCATCAGGTGTACTGTTTGCTCGTTTGCCACTGCTTGCAATAAAAAAAATAAAAAAAAAAATAAAAAATTAGTTAATTAAAGAAGAGCATAAATCACCTTTCGTGAAAACAATGTTTTTTTTGTCAGTAGGGAGAAAATTTGCCGAATATGTCACGGTCACTTAACAAATTGGCATAGAGCGTGGTAAGTACTTACTTATAGTTTTTCGTCTTTTATGGGTTGCTATTTTTATTCTTAATTTATTTATTTAATAACAATATTTTACAATTACCTACTTTGACAATTGAACTTATAAATACGACAAAAGCCTATATTGGCTTAAACGCGTATTTGATTCGTCTTAAGCATTCTAAACTAAATATACAGTAAAAATTAAAGTGAAAGAAAAAACAAATTACAATAATTAAATGACGCTACCCGTATAAAAACAGTAAACATAAAAACAGATGAGGGGGTAGTTGGAAATGATATATGATGATATGTACAGGCCTTAATCATCTCTCCCCGTGTAGTAAAGAATATAATGTATCAAAATGTATCTTAATTGATCGAATTGTAAAATCTGTTGATGGAGCACCAGGATTGCGGATACCATTTCATGTTTTGGCAACTTGTAATACCAATTGCAATCGTTCTCCAAGCAACCTGCTTGCTAAGCGTGGTAATTATTTACGACGCTTTTTCGTGGGGAAATCGTACCCACAGGGGGACATCGATAGACTGTTATATTCGGATGTATAAGATCGTATCTTACAATAATCAAGAAAAATTAAGGCATTGTGATATATTCTATTTTTAGTACATGTGATATATTATATTTTTAGTACATGTGATCATTGCAGCTCATATACTGTCCTGCTGCAGTTGAATCTCCTCCCTAATAGCAGGGAAATTAATCTGAGATGCGCTAGTCAGAATGAATATTATTTAGTCTTCTTTTACGATACCTACAGATTAGAAAGGGGGTGGCGAATTGTATTCATTTCACGGATTCGTATTCATCATCATCATCATTTCAGCCTATTGCCGTCCACTGCTGGACGTAGGCCTCCCTCATGTTGCGCCACAATGTGCGGTCCTGTGCCGCCTGCATCCAACGACGCCCAGCAACTTTCACTAGGTCATCGGTCTACCTAGTAGGGGAACGTCCTACACTGCGTCGTCCGATATGTGGTCGCCACTCGAGAACCTTTCTTCTCTAGCGGTTGTCGGTTCATCGAGCGATGTGGCCTGCCCATTGCCACTTCAGCGTGCTAATTCTTCGTGCTATGTCGGTTACACCCGTTCTTCTGCGGATTTCCGTATTCCGGATTCTATCTCGCAGAGAAGTCCCGAGCATAGCCCGCTTCATAGCACGCTGAGCGACTTTGAGCCTTGATTTGAGCCTTGATATGAGGCCTATATTTAGGGACCACGTTTCTGTGCCGTATTTACTTTATTATTCGTATTCGTATTACTGTATGGTAAATAAAAGTTTCTGCTAAGTCAATGAAAATCAGATAAAAAACGGTTACTCATCTGCCTTGGCGACCTAATAAAAAGTCCCCCATAAACTTATATAAATAGTTATGTATGTATATATACAATTATATCTGCGCTCGGGAAACAGTAGTTTTGTAATTACATATTTTGTACTGACCTAGTTTGCTAAGTGGATGAGTAAAGCAAATTACGTTACGAGTGTATGAAATTCGTAACATTATATTAAATTGTCAAACGTTAAAATAATAGTTAACATAATATTTTAAATAAAAGTTTATTACATTTAGTTATAAATATAATAAAATTAATTTGTAGAGAAAATTATCTTCACCTAGTAACAAAGAGAGAATCAAATCCGTGTCATTGTGACTACAGCGAGGACATGGCGTGACAGATGCTCAAATTCTACCAATCTTCTTGATATTGAATAATCATTATCTTCTGCGCGACAATACATAGTAGACACTTTGTATTATCCCCACTCCCCACAATGAGAGATAATAATCAATATCTCATTTCAGTTCATATACGTCCCACTGTTGGGCTGGAGCCTCCACAATAGAAGGAAAATTGACCTACTATAACCATATTGGTTAGACGTTTTAGTACAGGGTTTTACTTCGATTGTACCATCTCTTAACTAGATGATTTAAGTATATTTAATACCTTCGTTGTATTTTACGATACCCATAGGCAAGATTGTATTCGTTCTCCGTTACCCCTCGGTAAATACACCTAGGATGGTAAAAAATTGCGCCAAAGTTAGACTAAATGAAACTGTTAGTAGACGAGTAGTGGACTACCTGACCATCGTAATAAGTTGTACCAACAAATGAAGTAGTGAAAGTCATCAGTCAAGACATGAAAATACAAATTATGTGCGAGCCACTAAAGCTGAATATATGTGGTCAATTCTTCGATCCCTTCGGTGGTCTGCCTGGTTAGTTACTTTTTTAGTTATGTAGTTTCAATGCCTCACACAGTCGGCACAATTGTGGATGGTGGACTAATTTCTAGCCTATTCATCAGTGACCTCGGCTAAGGTGACTTCAAATGCAAATATTCGTTCCCACATAATCCAATGCGGTGAATATAGAACGTGTCAGCGTAGATGATATTTATTTGCTCTACAACATTTTGAAATTACCACTACTGAATATTGATGAATAACCTAATAACATTAATTTCATCATCATCATCATCATCATCACAGCCCACATACGTCCCACTATTGGGCTCAGGCCGCCTCCACATTATGAAATTAAAATGCAGCCATATTTATGTAAATAGTAATCATTATCACCTTGCTTTTATGCCAATTACTTGGAGTTGACGCAATATGAACTCTTCTGCACATGAAGTAAAAGTGTTGGTAAGAATTTAATGACCAGTGGCCTATTTGATGTCATCCCTCCTTGTAAATAATATTGTTAAATACACGGCATCAGATGGAGTTAAGCGATAAGCTTTTAGTTGGTTTTTACGGCTTCCTCGAGTAATATAAGGGTTGGTAGTATTTGTAGCCACTACCACGAAATAAATATTGAGTTAAATGAATATAACTGAAATGCTTTATGTTACAAAAAAGAGAAAATATATTAACACGAACACTATATATAGAGTTTTAAGTATTATAATTTATTGATGGACTGAGAAGATGATCCCACTGTTGACTTCGGGCCTCCTCCACAACTATTAGCATAATTGTAAATTGGACAAAAACAATGAATTGCTGTCTTGTGTTTTATTTTTTTTTCTTTTACTATTAGTCTCACTCATATATTCATTAGTACAATGCGATTCAGCTAAACTGAACAGCGCCATCTATCGAGACTTACAGTAATTGCCGACCCGATTTAATTTCAATAGCTTATAACAATGGATACTGGTTACGCTGATTCAATTTTATTCATAAAAGTATGCAGTCATTTCATCAATGTTTTGTTATGACGTTGTCACGTTAAACTATCATCCGTAAACCGACTTTACAGACAACCATGTTTGTTTTTTTTTCCAATCATATTGGTGTTAGCATGTAACTAGTTTCAGAGGAATATAATTTTTAATCCGTGTGGTGACGCCTATGGGACACATTAGCCGTCTTTTACGACAACTGCGGGTAAGATAAGGGGTGATGAATTGTATTCTTACTCCGTCACCACACGGCACCCGTGACTCATACTTAATCGTTGATTAGTTTAATGATTTATAATTATTGTAGCATACGTGATTGAAACTTATCAATCGATTTTGATCTCTCATGGGATTTTAGTCACGCGTAAGGTAAATTATGTATATAACTCATAACATACGTGTAGCTATTATAAATTATGACTAACAATTCATGGGCCTTCAAAGGGCGGGGTGACTGACTTAAAACTTTAATAGGAGTATATTCTACGTTAAAATTTATATACAAATGGTTAGTTAGTTAACTACAATATATGTTAACGTATTACATTATTCAAATCGCTATGATTATAGTTGTTTGAAAGTCAATTTAAGTTTTTATTTATTTAAAAATCTGTATAAAGTACTGAAGATAAATGAATACGCACCGAAAACATTTGAGAAACGTGCTTGTTTGAGGTGCGAGTAGATTTTAGGTAACCGCTCACGTCTCTACACTGAAATGTTTTAGTCAAAAGGTTACTTTGATTTGCTTTCTTGAATATTTTACAAATTCCACCACATTTCACTCTCTAAGTTTTATACATTTTAAAGTAAGTTTTTATTGAATAGACCGTAAAGTAACTTTTTTAATGCATCATTGCTGTCTTCTATGTTCACAAGGTAAGTCCTCTTATTTCCTCTTTAAGATGGCAAAACATGTGATCGCTGGTTATCACGTTAATCTAATAGAATTAATCGAGGTTACTAGTGGTGATTGGTTTGTTTTAATCTCAAGACTTAAATGATATTAAATTTGAGAAAAAGAATTATAGTAATTATTAATTTTACTTATTTTTAATCTATTATTCATTGCATGTATTCTCATCATCATCATCATCAACAACAAAGCCCACATACATCCTACTGTTGGGCTCGGGCCTCCTCCACAATGGGAGGGAAATTTGCCCTCCTATACCACGCTGGTCAGACATGTTGGTATAGGGTTGCGTCATTTTTTACGTGCGGCTATAGGCCGCACGTAAAGCTGATTGCTGGTGTGGCGATGAATGCCGTGGTGACGCGTTGCCACGGTATATGACACTGAGCGTAGTGCCGATCAATTGTCATAATAATACCGTCAAAGGCATTGAATATAACTATTAAATTAAATTATTATCGAACTCACTAATTAAAAGAATTAAATTGTTACAATTTGATATGAATTTTAGATTTTTAATTTTTATATTAAATGCAAATAGATGTTTATTAAATAAATTATCATTTTCTGAAATAAAAAATCATATTTTATTTTTACATTATACCATATTAAATTTGTCGTAATCTGTTCTTTCACGCATATGACTTGTACAAAATAATTTCATTGTTTCATATCTGCCAGGCGTCCTATGACGACTCATATTTTTTTTTAATAATATTGGTGGTGTAAGCGTAAATTAGGAGCGCGAGAAGATTAGGAGCGCGAGATTGTCATGGTATGGACATGTGACGAGGAGGGATGAAAGGCATGTGACAAGGAGGGTTGTCAATATGATTGTGGATGGACGAAAGAAGCGTGGGAGACCCAAAAAGAGATGGATGGACTGCGTGAATGAAGATATGCATATGAAAGCAGTGAGTGCACATATGACGGCTGATAGGAGGCTATGGAAGGTTATAACATGTTGTGCCGACCCCACTTAGCGTGGGATGAGGGCAGGAAAATGATGATGATGATGGTGGTGTAAGCGTAGATTGACAGAGGGTTGCTGTTTCCGATTAGTACGCGTGGAATGATTGCGAAAGAAATCAGGATGCTTTTTTCTGTGTGATGAAAAAGTAATAATATAATTCACCACCCCTTCTTTTGCCCGTGGGTGTCGTAAAAGACGACTAAGGGATGTAATATCCAAGAGAAGGAAAACTCGGAACAAAATCCTCGCCCCGTCCCTAGTGGAGGAGGCCCGTCCAACAGTATGGGCTGAGATGATAATGAGATATCAGGATTGTAATGTATAAAAACCCTTTGAAAGAAAAAACTGCACTTGCACCTTTGAAAAAACTGCAGTGAGTCGATCTCAGCAAATTGTGCATTACTTTATTTTTGTTAACACTAGCCGAGCCCGCGGGTGACCGGACTGAAAATTAGTCCGTCACCCGCAGAGAGGCTGACAGCGCGACGGCGACCGACGACCCGGGAAAGGGACGTTGAGAGGAGAGGGTACCCCCAGAGAGTATTCCGTCGGGCTGACCACGGAAGACAAGGAACTTGGTACTGCTGGTCGGCCCAACGACGAAAGCGACGGGCTATGGTGGGTTATGAGGCCGCGAGCCGCCTCTTCGTCGCCCCGGACGGAGCTGGGCGGTAGGCGCCCTGACCGGAGTCCACCCCAAAAAAAGCATAACATTAAGGAAATATTTTAAACGTAAGCGCTAGTAAATGCTAAACCCTAACTATAATTTTACTTCTCATAATACTGAAACAAAACGTGTTATAATGTTGTTTTTGAAATGAAAGCACCAACATTAAACGATTACAAAATCAAATTCATTAATAATGTAGTATCCAATATACAACTTCATGTCATAAATAAATCAATCATACAATAACAGTTAACGATTGAAAGAATTTTCCGTGTGGTGACGGAGTAAGAATACAATTCACCACCCCCTATCTTACCCGTGGGTGATCGTACGAGACGACTAAGGGATATAAAACGCATATAACATCTATGCGAGAGAAGGAAAACTCGAAATAAAACCCTATGCCAACACGTCTGACCAGCGTGGTATAGTAGGTCAATTACCCTTCCATTATGGAGGAGGCCCGAGCCCAGCAGTGGGACATATAGGGGCTGAGATGATGATGATGATGATGATTGAAAGAAAACATAATTTATTATCTTAGTTTTTTACTGAGGCACCGTTTGACTGTTTGTTGACTTATAGCCTATGTTTTTATTTTTCAATGTAATAGCAGTAATACACACATTAAGCTGTTTATTTTTTTATCTATGTTGGCTAACGAGCAAGCAGTACATCTGCTGGTGATGTTTCCCGAATGTTATGACATGACTGCTATGTTTAGCAGCAGGTTGTTCATTCCTCCTGCACGTATGTAGGAGAAATTATCACTGAAAGTACGCTTTCAGTGATGAATTGTATGACAGTTGAGCACCACAACGTTTTCAGGTGAAATAGATGAAGCCTGTCTCTGTATCGATTGTACGATGAAAAAAATGTGACAGTGGTATCAAGTTAAACAGTTTCTCCGAGCACTCCTTGTGAGAGAGTCGGTAGACCGAAGTCTCTCGGTTGCTCTAGTGACTCCAGTCTGACCGTGAGATTAGGATTTTCGACGATTTGAATAGCACGGCTTTGCAGGGAGTTATTTTGAATGTGTAATTTTGAATTTAAATCAACAACAATAATATAAAGAGTACTGGATGTTTGCTGGATTTTATCGCAATTGTATTTTTTTAACTTCTAAATGCTCTAGATAGTCTTGCGATCTATTCTGGCTTCCTAACACTGGTTATATTATAGCGAGGATACGTAGCATAAATTCTATTTCTATCTGGTCTGGGAGATGATGAAAGAAACGAAAGTTGCAAAGAGCTTACTACTTGTCTATGAGATTCAAATCTCACGAATGAAGGTAATGGAGAAAGTCAGAGCTGTAACGCGATTCTAAGCTGGAGTCGGTAACTTGGCCAGCATAGGTACAAGAACTTGCGTCCAATCTCTCTAACTCTCCTTATCTTGCCTACTTATTCAGGCTGATGAAAGTACAACATGATTGGTTTATTGAATGAGAGCAATTGAATGGTCAATTTCAAGATCTTGCTCAACAGCTGAGGGTTCTTTATAAAAATCCACTCCTTTTAGAGAAGGGTTTTTCTTTTGTGAAGACATACGCCGTTGGGTATGCTTCTACCAGAACCTTATGGAGTGGCCGAGGAAAAAGTTACATCCTTTATCATACAATCAAGTTGTGGGAGGACCAAGTTATTTTATGTAATCTAAAGTGACTGTTAATTGCTCGGTCAGCATAAAGTTGGTGCCCATTGGTTACTTATATCATACTAAATAACACTATCCCATCGACACATGCCTCTTATCGCTTACCTATTAATATTAATATCAAATAATTGCCAAATGATTGCTACCAATATTAATACCAATATTAATATCAAATAATTGCCAAATAATTGCTACCTTTTGCATACCTCCACCCAGTTAGTATGCCATGTCGCAATACGGACAAAATCATGTTTGTCTATACGCATATTAAAATCGATAATCGAAGTGAATTGCTATTTATCATAAGGGAGACTTTAGAAAAGAATGTGGTCGATTACCATATTAGCAATAATAAAAAACATTGACCTCACCTCGTTTCATAGCAAACGGCAAATATCTAGGCTAAAGTTTGTACGAAATGATATTATATTCATAATGTATTAAAAGATTATTTGCTCAATAAGAGCAGTGGATGAGTTCTAGGGGTAAAGTCGCGCAGCGTAGTGACGCTGAAAGTCGCTCTGCCTGGCCACGTTAAATGTTTGACAATAAAATAAATGACACATACTTAGCGACTTTTATTAATCATACAACAAGAAGTGTATACATATGTATACAAATAATCAATCGATTAGTTTAATTTTTATTATTGAATTATAAATATATAGCCAAATAATATATCTAATATTCGTAGTAACATCTGAATGTCGACAAGAATTTATGAACTTATATGTCTACACTATTTACCCATAACCTCTTGCCATCTATAAGAGTTGTAAAATTCGGCTCAGGGTTCCAAGACAGGGGACCTGGAGGCGGAGATACTCGCCGACATTTATCGGCGGGTGTCCAAAGAGATCACCGCCTGGCGGGTCGACGCCCGCCGAGAAGTCATTGCCCGTTGGGCAGTCCGGCTGGAGAGTCCTCGGTACGGTGTCAGGACCGTCGAGGCCCACCGGTCGGTGCTGATGGAGTGGTTGGAGCGGACGCACGGGGTGCTTTCCTTCCGACTGGTGCAGGTGCTGATGGGGCACGGTTGCTTCGGGAAGTACCTGCACAAGATTGTCAGGAGGGAGAGCACACCGTCCTGCCACCACTGCAGTTGCGACGAGGACACGGCGCAGCATACGCTCGAGGAGTGTGCTGCATCGCCGTGAACTCGTCGCAATTATCGGTGTCGACTTGGCGCTGCCGACCATCGCCAGGGAGATGCTCGTCAGCGTCAGGAACTGGGACGCGGTCGCCGCCTTCTGTGAGGCCGTAATCTCACGGAAGGAGGCGGCGGATCGTGTGCGAGTAGAGCTCCTATTTGGCGACACGTTCCGCCGCCGGCGACTCGGGCGGCGCAGGCGCGAGTATCTGCGCCTAATGCCGCCCTAGTCGAGGCCGCGGGTGATCGGACCGGGGAATTCTCCGTCACCCGCAGAGAGGCTGACCGGCGACCGACGTCCCAGGACGTCGAGAGGTGAGGTTACCCGAAAGGGTATTCCGTCAGGCCGACCACTGACGACAAGTCACATCTGCTCCGGTGGTCGGCCCAACAACGAGGTGACGTGGGTACGGGTGGGTTATGGGCTCGCGCGCCGTCCTTTCATCGCCCCGGACGGACTGGACCGCGCGTGCGCTTACATAGCCCACCCATAAAAAAAAACAAAAAAAAAAGGGTTCCAAGACAGGGGACTGCAACTCTTTTTTTTTTGGTTTTATAATATTATAACATGTCATTATATTCACCAATCCGCCTACTAAGTAGTAAGGCAATTATGAACCTAGCAAAAGGCTGAACCATGAAGATATTGATCTACAAAAAAAAAATTATAATTAAAAAAATAATTAAAAACAAGCTTTTATTTAAATGCTCTAATGAGTCCAAACTCGACAGTTTTATCTTGTTTAGTTTAAGAGTTCCTATAGCCACCTTCCGACGCCATCTTGAGACCAGCTTCATTGTACCATATTATTGCATCCGTGTGGTGACGGAGTAAGAATACAATTCACTACCCCCTATCTTACCCGTGGGTGATACGAGACGACTAAGGGATATAAAACGCGTATAACATCTATGCGAGAGAAGGAAAACTCGAAATAAAACCCTATACCAACACGTCTGACCAGCGTGGTATAGTAGGTCAATTACCCTTCCATTATGGAGGAAGCCCGAGCCCAACAGTGGGACTTATATGGGCTGAAATGATGATGATGATGATTGCATTGTTACCGAAGTTACGTAAGTTCATTCGTAAGTAGTTTCATTCCATTCGCGGTTGTCATAGCGAATAGTCACATTAAATACCCTCTTACTTACTTACCCTCTAAAATGGTGCTTAAAAATGTTTGAAATGTAACAGTAACATTACTAAAAAGTTACCCGGGCTATAATGTAGCAGATGCGAAAAAGTAGTACATGCTACAAATGTGCTAAAATATCATCAAAGCAGTTAGCAGTTCTTCGCACGAGTGGTTTAGAGTTGAGCTGTGAGGACTGCGTACTTACTATGAACAGACGCTCTTCATTTTTCATACCGGAAGACTCTGAAGAGACCTTGAACCCGTTACCTTTTGATATGAACAAACTTATGAGAAACCTGACCACCAAGATCAAGAAAGTGATAAAAGAGGAACTTGAGGGCTTCCAACAATCATTAGAGTTCATCGGGGACCAGGTAGCTAATATTGAAGAAATCATAACAAATCAAAACAAAAAATAAAACAACTCGAAAATCAAACTACTGAATTAGCCAATTCTAAAAATAATCTAGAACTTCGTGTAGCAACTATGCAGCAACTAGCAGCTATGAAGTAACGCATGGAAGAATCTGAGCAAAAAAATCTTTGTAACTTTATCGAGATAGCTGGCCTACTTAAAGTCACAAGAACCGATGCGATGAAAGTTACGAAAACTATAGCCGATAAACTTGAAATTGACAATGGTACTGTCAACTTTCATGAAGTCCGCCAGGTTGTTCGTCGCACAGAGAGTTCTGGATATCTACTAGTCGAGCTCAATTCAAAAATCGCTCGTGACAAGTGGATCGCAGCAGCCTAATTAAAAATCATTACGATTAGTGACGTTAACCTTCCAATACCTACAAGTAATACGTCCGGCAAGATCTAAGTGCGGGAGGCTCTAACTCAACGGATGAAATTACTATCTGTGTGTGTGTGTGTGTGTGTGCGCACGTGTGTTTGCGTGAGTGCGTGCGTGCGTGTGTGTGTGTGTGTGCATGCGCGTACGCGTGCGCGTATGCGAATGCGTGTGCGTGTGTGTGTATCTTGATTTATTTGTGTGTATGCATTTATACCGAGAATGGATTGTAAAGTGTCACACACAAACCCAAGAGGTTTAAGTGGCACTTAAATAAAAGCTTTTAAAAAACCCCTAATGATAATACCCATAACCATGATAACAACATCTTAAGTAAGGTTAAAATTCTTCAAAGGACAATATAGGTGGAATTTATCAGCCAATCGACATTTACTGTTGGACTATAAGCTTCTCTATGAAGAAGAGAGACTATAAGCTTCTCTATGAGAAGTGTGTGGGTAGTTGCTAGATTTTTTTTTTATTGCTAGCAGTGGCAAACGAGCAAACAGTACACCTGATGGTAAGTGTTGCTGCCGCTCATGGACCTTTGCAAGGCCTCTGCTTACCGCGAAGAAAGTGAAGGGAGTGTGAAAGCGTGCATTGAGGCTCGGTGATACCTAAGGCACCACCAAAACCCTCCACACGCAAACACCCTCAGAAAGTTGGGCTTCCGGCTCTCTCGCTCACTGAACGAAGCGCAGTAACAAATTGCTACTACTCAGACGTCGATTTTCTACGAGAGCGTGGTACTACCCCAGACAGACCGGCCCGCGGCTGTAGACAGATAACTGTTGACAGTGTGGTCCTACCACTATTAGATTACAAGTGTTTAAGTGTTTTAAGCTCTGTTAAATATTTAAATAAAATAGTGAGAAACAATAGTCAACCAACATAAATGAAACTAGTAATTAATTAAGAACATATATCTGCTGGTTTTGTGTTATCTCCTCAATCAATACAAATTATCATGCAGTCTTCAGTTCAGGAGTCCTTGACAGGATTGAATATAAGTTTTGAGGACAGAATGACAAGTTTTGAGGCTGAACTATTAAAACGGGGTACGAGCTCATCTAGTACCTCAGGTCTTGCTGAAGAGTTTGGTGCTTTCAAATCTTTTGAAGTGCAATCACTAAAGGCTCTTCAACAACCATTAGAGCTCATTACCAAGGATGTGGACAATTTAGAGACGAGGAACCGTAGGAAGATGATACTCTTGCATGGTGTAGCTGAGCAAAAGAATGAAGAAACCTCTGAAGTAGTGGCAAATATTGTAAAGCAAAGCCTTGACATTACCTCTTTCAACACTGAAGACATCAAACGCTCCCATAGAATGGGTAGAGCTTCCACTTCTACTGGGAAACCTCGCCCCATATTCGTAAAGTTTCATAGTGTTGCAGTAAACCAGAATGTTTGGTTTTCAAAGATGAAATTAAAGGGCACTGGTATCACTTTGTCTGAATTCCTAACCAGGTCACGTCATGAAACTTTCATGGCTGCACGAGAGCGTTTTGGCGTCATGAAGTGTTGGACTCAAGAAGGCTTTATATATGTGCTAACCTCAGATGGTGTACGCCATCGAGTTACAGGCCACGATGATATGAATAAAATAAAATGTTTTAGTGTTGAAGAAAAAGCCGTACCAACAAAAAATGCTGGACACAAAACTAGAAAGGCTGTTACGTCAAGAAAATAAGGGACATCCACATATTTATATTATGCTACTGACATATTCCTATTATATGGAATTTCCAATTCATAGCACTGCAATGCTTTAGTCAGCATCGGATAATAACATTGTCATTATACTGCCAAGGTTATCTTTTCCATAAATATCATAATTTTATTTATTTCTGTAGACAAACATAATAATTACTATAAGACTACTGCTGTTGGGCCGCCAATACTTCTGTCACTTTTATAATTGCATAGGTACATAACACTTATTTCTACCCTTGCATTTATATTATTGGCACACTTGTAACTCGATAGATTTACCATTTAATAATTTTATTACAGTGTCATTTTGATTTATTGTTTTTTTTTTTTTTTTTTTTTTTTTTTTTTATATTATGGCGTTTACAGAATTTCGCCAATTACTCAATTTAGATTGACAGTTATAGGAATTAGGACACTGATGTCTAAGAATGATTTATTGTTTTGTTTACTTTTGTTCTGTCAACTGTCAATACATTAGATGTCAAATTTAGCATAGACTAAAAATTATATGCTATGTAGTGTAGTCTACTAATAGAAAAGAGAAAGTACGCTCATATATGTATGTATGTATGAGCATCTTTTATGTATGGCGAGTCTAAATCATAATTAAAAGTACATACATTGAATCTTTCCTGACTGCTTCACTTCAAATCACATTTAAATTTACAAATGAATTTATTTTTATTTAGTTTGCGTTCTGTTGTTGCTCTCGATTGCTCATGTCTATAGTACTCAGAATATTTTTTTTTTATGTTAGCAGTCGTAATTTAGAAGTACCTAGGTAGGTAGGTAGGTACTTACATATAAGAATAACTGACTGAACGAAATGCGTTCCGTTCCCTGTTAGATACTTTGTAAACATGTACCATGTTTTTATTGTACTAATGAATTTATTTTTATTCAGGTTGCGTTCCGTTGTTGTGCTAGAATGATTAAATTTATAGTACTCCATTTTTGTTGTTAAAAGAATTTATTATCCCCTAAAACAGTACTGAAGTTAGGTTTGGTATTGCAGTGTAATAGTTTGAATACTTACAATTAAAATACTATTTGGATGCAAATTTAAATCTATATTTAGTTGTATAAAATGTAAAATAAAATTTAATTTATTTTGCTATTGTTTTTACCACATATATTTTATTATCTTTTTTACTTATTTATATATTTTTATACTATATATATATATATATATATATATATATATATAATATTATATATTAGTGCATTATTATTATA
The DNA here is from genome assembly GCA_032191425.1 of Lymantria dispar. Classification (NCBI taxonomy): domain Eukaryota; kingdom Metazoa; phylum Arthropoda; class Insecta; order Lepidoptera; family Erebidae; genus Lymantria; species Lymantria dispar. Next base: position 14,188,717 of record CM063451.1, read on the forward strand.
ATGCACTGGGTATATATGTATTGTAATATGTTAAACTCGGACGTTAGCGATAATGATAGTTACTTTTCTGCGAACAGTAGTGATGACAGTTTTGTGAGTATACCGGTGCTTGCAGACGAACTGCAATCTCATTTGTCGGATGTGCCCGGGAATTTCAATGTGATCCACATAAACGCCCAAAGTATTCCTGCTCATTATTCCGATATGCTGGCTAATCTCCAGGATAAGAATATCCATGCAATCTTAGTGTCAGAAACATGGTTAAAACCATGCCTTCCATCTAATTTATATACTTTAAGGTTTCGAGTTAATAAGAAACGATCGTACGACTAGTGTTGGCGGTGGTGTTGCTATTTATCTGCGTAACCACTTACCTTTCTCCCTCGTTTGTACATCATCACAGCAGCCATTGCAGAATATCGGTGAGCATTTATTCTTATCAGTGGAACTTAGTCATACCAAGATTTTACTGGGTGTGTACTATTGTCCGTCGCTTCGAATCAACTAATTCCCCTCTTTTGAACAACTTCTAGAAAATCTTATACCCTCTTACAGTCATACCATAATAATGGGTGACTTCAAGACGTGTCTCCTTAAAAATGATTCTCGCTCTTCACTGCTTCGTTACACTTTAGAATCACACAATCTGACCATTCTACCTCTTAACGCTACTCACCACTTTCCTAATTGCAAGCCTTCTCTTCTTGATTTAATTTTCATTTCTTCGCCTAATCATATGGCTTGACATGGTCAACTGTCAGCTGATTGCTTTTCGTATCATGACTTGATCTTTCTCTCATACAAAGTACGACCACCAAAGTGGAAGCCTAAAATTCTTCTGCAGCGTGGTTTTGGTGGCATGGATATGGATAAGCTTCGTAAGGATGCTTGTGAAATAGACTGGAGTCCTCTTATTGACTCTCATTGTGTTGATGCTAAAGTCAATATATTTACTTCAAAACTTATCCACCTGTACGACGTGCATGCTCCTGTCCGCAAGATCAAGATGAAGCACCTACCAGCTCCTTGGTTGGCCGAGGATATAAAACATGCTATGGCAAAAAAATCTGCAGCTAAATCAAATCAAATATAAATACAAACCGACTCCTCTAAATTTGGCAAAGTATATTGCTATAAGAAATCGCTGCAATAGGATAATATAATACTGTTTTTTTTTTTTTTTATGGGTGGGCTGCGGTCGGCGTGCCTCCGCACCACTCCGTCCGGGGCGACAGAGGGGCTTAAGCATGCAACGCCCACAACCCACCCGAAAACCACGTCGCCTTCGTCGTTGGGCCGACCACCGGAGCAGGGTTACTTGACATCAGTGGTCGGGCCGACGGAATACCCCCTATTGGGGTACCCTTCCATCGACCGACGTCCTCCCCCTTCGTCCCCCTCCTTCGGGGAGGACGTCGGTCTTTCCTCACGCGGTCGGCCTCTCGGCGGGTGACGGACTAATCCCCGGTCACTGACGGACTAATCCCCGGTCACATGAAAATATATACTTAAGATATAAATACAATTATCTACTGTTTACTAATTTATATTGTTTTATTTTTACAGTATTAGGGTTACAGATATTAACACAAAATATTTATTAGTTACATAGTCATAATGTTATTTAGAATTGATTTTCAGTACCACCAGCAACAAATTACCTACCATCTCCCTTTTCTGTTATATTATCCATCCTAAGGTTGCCTGGCAGAGATCGCTTATAGCGATAAGGCCGCCCTTTGTACATTCTGAGTTATAATTATTATTTAAGTTTTCTTGTAATTGGTGTACAAATAAGGTATCTATCTAGTCTTTTACGATCGGAAGGAGGCGGCGGATCGCCTGCGCGAGGAGCGCAGCCTCGATGAGGCGACGTCCTCCCCGAGGGGGGGACGTCGGTCGATGGGAGGGTACCCCAAATAGGGGGTATTCCGTCGCGCCAACCACTGATTACAAGTAACCCTGCTTCGTTGGTTGGCCCAACGACGAAGGCGATGTGCACGTGGGTGGGTTGCGGGTGTGCGTGCTTACGCCCCTCTGTCGCCCCGGACGGAGTGGTGCGAGGAGCGCGCCTGGGTTATAGTTATTATTTAAGATTTCTTGTAATTTGGTGTACAAATAAAGTATTATCTATCTATCTATCTATCAAGATAAATTCATAATTTCCATTCGTAGCATGCTGATTGCTGATCACAGTTATTTTTATGAGCTTTTCTGGCAAGCGCTATTGTCCACTACCCTAATACTCCATTAGCTGGCTTTTACGACTCCCATGGAACAATATGAGATGGTGACATATTATTTTCTTAAACTACGTACGGGAAAAGAATACAGAAACAATAAAAATTTAATTAAGAAAAGCTCCAAACTATATCAGAACTATATTTCCGATTACGATTACTACCAATTTTGTGCCAATACCAACTTCTATATTTCCTAATACAATAAAAGAAAATGGAGGGTTGTCTTTAGATCAGGTATCAAGTGAAGCGCTCCTCTATTTTCCGGAACAATACAAAGAATTATAAGAAAACGAAAGTCATCGCTCGTTCATTTCATTCTGTTCCGAGCCATCAGTTTTTAGTGAAGGCAAGTGGAGCTACGAGTATTACAGAGCAAATACTTCGGCAAACTATATAACAGTCGGTGTTCCAAAGTTTTTCTAAATTGCTTCTAATATTCATAACAATAGATTACATTATTATTGTTGAGTTAATTATTATAATCAATTTCGTTAATTATTATAAGTTAATAAATAAAAATAATAAAATAATAATTTGAGTTAATTATTATAATCAATTTATATTTCTTTGTAAACTAATAATAACTTGCCGTGTGGTGACGGTGTATCAAAACAAATCACCACTGTCCCCGTGGATGTTGTAAAAGACGACTAAAAGACATAAAACGCATATAATATCTATGCAATGTGAAATAAAACCCTATACCTACGTGTCTGACCAGCATCGTATAGTACGATCGATTTCCCTCCTGTTGTAGAGGAGGCTCGAGCTCATCAGTGGGACGTATATGAGCTGAAATGATGAATTAATAAAAAATCTGTTCTTTAAATGAGTTTTAAATTACGTTATATTGTTTGATAATTATTTTTAATTTATTTCGACATTGTAGATGTAGTTTTTAACATATTAAAATCTTTGTAATATTATATCATCTCAGCTCATATAATTTCCCACTGTTGGGATCAAAACTCAGGAGTTTGGGCAAGTATTATATTTAAAGACAACAACCATACTAAGAAAATAATCATTATATTGCGGGGGCTTTTACAAACATGTAAATAACTGTAACACAATTACATCCAGACTAGGGACAATAATTCGTAGATCGCACGAAGTATTGACCTATGTGGGATTCGAACCAAAACTATGCCAGACAGTGGATCATAACCACTACGCCATCTGTGCAGTCAAAACTGACCTACTATACTATGTTACGTACGTTCTTTTTCTATCACCAGACGAATAAAGATTAGGTACATAACAGTAAAGATTAATTTAATCTGAACTATCTAAACATCTTGGCTTGATAAAGATCTTTAAAGTTTTGCTTTATAGAAGCAAAATATCGTAATTAAATTAGTGGAATTGATAGGCTTATCCGTGTGGTGATGGAGTAAGAACACAATTCACCACCCTCTTTATTGCCCGTGGGTGACAAGATGACTAAGGGAAATTATACACATACAACATCTATCCAAGAGAAGGAAAACTAGAAATAATATCCTATACCAACCTAATAGATAAATCATTAAAGCAATTTTATAAGGCTTCCAATTTTTATGATTGTAGTATTATAGAAATACTAGCTTCACGTTTATGGAGAATTTATCTATTGAACGCTATTATTTTGTTTAAACACTCATGTCGGCGGCTCATGTGCTTGCGCTCCTCTATCGCTAGGAGTGCGCCGACCGTAAAATAAAAAAAAAATGTTGATAATATAAACCTGAATAAAATTCATAATACATGTTATAATGAATACATTCTGTTTACATTTTTGTACTAGGTACATACTTATAAAAAAACGTGCTTCAACATTTTTGTTTACATAAAGGCTTCCGATGTTTCCATCCATGCATCCATCAGCCTACAGACGTCCACTGCTGGACATAGGCCTCCCCACGAGAATGCCACTCGGAACGGTCCTGCGCCACTTGCATCCAACGGTTCCCTACGACTTTGAGAATGTCGTCAGTCCACCTATGTCCGATGTTTACTCGAGTATTATACATTGTAAATTAAACGGGCGGACCCTGAACGCCCAAAATCATGACCGCTGTAAAGTGTTCGAAACGTCGGGCAATCGAAAATCAAATACAAACGCGATAAAACCCGTAAAGTAGATTTAATACACAATATTTTTGTTTATTACGATCAATGCCGTTATTATTTTTTTTTATTCCCATTAAAGATTTAATCTCATGTATGGTTTACATAATGCGTTATTTTATTTAATAATGGCACCTCTATAATTGAAATAACCTGTACTCTGACCTCTATTTATGGAACCTTCTGTAAATGAGGCAGATATTTATTTATAACCAGATATCTGAGGCTAAGGTAAGTGGAATACCTCTATAAGAGAGTCAAATTTGCAGGTCCTTTGATAATTACAATTTTTGTTTTCTCAGCAGTTGTCATGACGGCAGTAATTGAGCATAACCGATAATGATATTTAATAGGCTGAACTCTATAATAATCATCAATGCCATCACCGCAGTTAGATTAGTATAGGGTTTCATTTCAAGTTCTCCTTGCATATATATTATCTGCATAATATATAATATTATTATATCCCTTAGATCTCTATTAAGACACCTACGAGCAAGAAAAGAAATGACATATGCCTAGTATATACCACACGAAAAATTATAGTCATTATACTTGTAGTAATATAGATTACATTAGTATTCTGTTATCTTTAGGGAAGGATAAATTCTCAATATATGTTTATTACAATCTGTATAGCAAATAATATTCATGGATAACAATAGATGCAACAAATTCTTGTAATTCATACCACGATCCATCAATATGTTTCTGTTTTATGTGATACATTATGTCGAAATATATGAATGACGGAGCTTAGGGTGGTGTTTTTTTTTAGTAAATGGTTTGTTAGATATTAATCTGGTTGACCGAGCTCTGCTCGATATATTCTTTTTGTAAAATTGTATTTGTGACGAACATTTTTAGATATATATTAATAAAAAATAAAAATGAAATAATGAAAAAAAAAATATCAAAAATTAAAAAAATAACAATAATAATACTGAGATTTGATCTCGGGCTGTCTGAATGCGACTGGACAACTTCTCAACTGAGCTATTGTCACTTTTGATGGCGACGACTAAATTTACATACCTATTCTAATGACATTTTAAGTCATTTTATTGATTAGCTAAAAAAACCGACAAGACGACATCTATATATATAAAAGAAAGTAGTGTTAGTTACACTATTTATAACTCAAGAACGGCTGTACAGATTGGGCTGAAAATTGGTGGGGAGGTAGCTTAGAACCAGAAGACGGATATAGGATTCTTTTTATTTCGTTCTTCTTCTTCTTCTTCTACTGCTACTTTTTATCCCGTTCGCTCGCGTTCCCGTGTGACGTGACATAAAATGTCAAATAGAGTTTTTTTTTTGTTTCTGTTTGTTCATTCGGACAGGCAAAGGGATCAAAGCCGATGCATCCACGTCTGATACAATTATCTTCATATTATTTAACATTTCTATATATAGAATAGCTTATTTATAGTCATGTCCGTCGATAAGTCAAGTCGTTACCATTAATTAGGCGCTGAAAACCTAATTAAATGGTTTCCCTAGGAATTTTGGTAGAATATGAAAATACACGTTAACCACTCTTATATCACATTCACCACACTTCAGCACCTTTACTGTATTATCTATACCAATAAATAAAATTGGAGTGTCTGTTTGTAATGTCAAAATAATAGGCTTTTTTCATGCTCACACGGTTATTTGCACGACACCTATGCCTAAAATAGCAATAAAAAAAATTTTGTCTGTCTGTCTGTCTGTCTATCTGTCTGTCTGTCTGTTTGTTCCGGGTAATCTTCAAAACGGCTGAACCGATTTCAAAAATTCTTTCACCAATGGCAAACTATAATATCAGGGCGTAAACTAGGCTATATTTTATCCCGGTATTCCCACGGGAACGGGAACTACGCGGGTAAAACGACTATAACCTATAACCGAAGCGAAGCGAGGGCGGGTTGCTAGTATTACATAAAATATCAGCAAAATTATTCAATATAACACTATAAAACACTAAAAAAATGAATATAATACAAAGAAATCAGTAATTTGTATTTTCTTTGAATCATTAACAATGCCGCTACCAAGACGATCGAATCTTTTCCGACAAAGCCGTAGTGGTTTCTCCATTAGATACTATATATTCGAAAATTTAGAAAATATATTTACGAAAAAAATTATGGAGATACGAAGTTCGCCGTGTCAGCTAGTTTTCTATAAATAAAACCTAGCCAGATCGATTTTTTGCTCCCGAATCGGTATTTTTATAAGTAATTTATTACGAATGTAGAGAAAAGTTTTTTTTATTGTTTATTCAGGAATGAAAAAGTGTACGAGAACAAATGTACAAAAATATTGACTGGAAGGCTTAATTTTTTGGAGTCTTCCGGGAAATTACGGTTGTTGTTTTCACTTTGATGTTTTAAATTTTCATCGTAAAGTTTATTAAGGATTACGAAAGTGGATATCAACATTTTTTTTTATTGGGACTAATCCCACCACACATTCCCACCATTGTAACTCCTGTAAGCCAGGATCCACAATGGTCTCCATAAATGACACCGAGGTTTGACCCTCAGGCAGTCCCGGGATATGATTTTAATTGTCTTGGGACCCGCAATAAATTTAATTAGAAAAGATTAAAGAGGAGGAGTTGGAAAGAGAGATTCCACTTCCCTCCCAGGCAAAGCGGGAGACAGGAAAACAAAATGACTAGTCAGCCAATAAGTAAACAGGAGTACAGCTACGATAGCGCAGCAGTACGGCACCACGGATACGGAAGAGCTTAACGGGGCCTATATGTGAGCGTTAAGATTGATTGCTACAGTAGGTATGGCAGAAACGCATGAACGCACGGAAATTTTCTCGAGTTGCTACAAGGTCCGTATAGTATACTACCCCACAGGTGACTTGCAAACTGTTTAACATAAGGTTACGCTCGTTTCGCCAGAGATCGCACTCCCAGAGAATGTGATGTGCTGATTGTTCATACTCGTGGTCAGATGTGGAACATTGACATAATGGTGATGGTACGAGTTTAAAAGAAAATAATTTACTTTTAAAGTTGCCATGGCCAGTTAAAAATTGGGCCACGAAGTGGTCAACCTCCAACCACACCTTCTCCAGGCGCTCCCGGATGCATGGAAAAATAGATAAAGATGACGACCTTTCGATGATGAATCCCATCTTTCTTGCCATTCAGTTAAAAGTTCCTCATAAACAATGGATTGTGGTGCAAACAATCTAGCAATTTTATTTCGGTCGCGCGGTAGAAGGAAATCTGTATTCATAGTTTCCTTTGTGGTGTAATACATTGACGCTCGTCTCTGAATCTCCAAATCAATCGGAAGTACACCCGCGAGTACTGGTAAGGCCTCGGTACTAACCGTTCTATAGGCTTTACATAAGAATATTAGGGCCAATCGTTGGCTCTGTAGTAATTTAAGGCGAGCCGCCCCTATGGTGGCCCTATCGGCCCATACAGGTGCAGCGTAACAAATACACCCCAAATATGTGGCCATGTATATGGTTTTTTTTTGGGGTACTACGCCAGAAACCTCCGCGTGGTGTACCCTGGGCACGAGCGACAATTTCTTGGACTGCTCTCTGGAATTGTCGCTCGTGGCAAATATCTGGCCCGAGGGGGGGCCCAGTTTGTGGGATGCCCCAAATTCGCTCCATGCCCTCTAATTGTAGAGGGTATTGGACGCGAAAATTCGACGGGCCCAGTCACTCATTCGTTTGAGGACTGGGCAGGCATTTGCCAACCGCGACAAATCGTAGACCTGATTCTTGCTTCAGGACATTTGTCTTGAGGCCTAGATTCAGGAGCGAGGGTCTTGGCTTAACCGCCTGGACCGCGAGGAAGAAAACCTCTATAAAACAATCACCCAGAATCCTAAGTTCTGGCGCGCGGCGAGAGGATGCATGGCTGATGGGTTGTTCAGTCGTTAGCGCGCCCCCAGCCAGGGTACCTGCGGACCCCCTGTGTTGGGATACAAATGTACGCTTGCCCGGGTATCGGAATCTCTGCCCGGGTGGACCTTTTATTTCTCCCATACTCGTGGGAACCATATGGATTTCTCGTATAATAAAGATGAAGACAGGAGGGGTGAGATGCCCAAAACCACCGCTAACGGGGAGCCTAGTTCCCACGCTATAGCCTTGCCAGGCTACTGCAAAACTGGCACAGACGGGAGGGATGCTTCGTCGGACCGCAGTTCCGCACTGGAGGCATCCGAATTAGCCGAGGGCCCGGCGATACAGGAGGCCCGAAAGAAGAAGCGGGGGGGAAAACCCACCCCTGCAACGGAGCGCGCCAGACGGCGTACAGCGAAACAGCGACGGGCGGAACTGAATGCACTGCGTGCTGCCGGCGTTTCGCCCAGTGATGGCAGCGTTTCTGACGCAGGCAGCACCGCGACGGAGCAGTCGATGGACGAGGGCGGCAATGTCGCAGGGCCGTCCATCATAAATGAGAGCCCGGCCGCTCAGGCCGCCGGGGGGCCTGCCGCATCATCTCTGACGGCAGTTAAGACAGCGAGGGAGGAGGCCCTCCCCCCACAGGTGCGGAAGCGCCCTCTGAACAAGAGTGGCAGCGCCGCATCTGATTCGGAGGGGAGTGGAGACATTATGCCTCCTCCCAAGGTGGCGACCTCACGCAGGGGACGCAGAGGGCGTGGGGCCACGGTGGCGGCGAGGACCGGGACTCCGTCTCCAGTAAGCCAGGTGCGGGAGGCCGAGGCTCGTAAGCAGGCAAATGAGGCGGCGGCTGCAAGGATGTTGAGGGTGTTGGATGATATCCCTCCCACCAGTGCGGCGGCTGCTGAGCCCGCTACGCATAGTGACCCCCCAATATCAGGAGTGGCAGCCCTGCAGGCTGAAAATTCCCGCCTCAGTGGCGAGGTATCAGGCCTGCAGCAGCATAATAAGAAGCTGGAGACGGAGCTGGTGGCGGTGAAGAGGGAGAACCGCAGGTTGGCCAAAGAAATGGCTGACCTGCGTCTCCAGTTCGCGCGGCTGTCGCCGACCGCGCCGATTCCAATAACTGGGCCACCGCCGTCGACTGTGCCTCGGACGCCGCTGACGAGGGCTGACGCTGCCGCTGCCCCTGCTGCGCTCACTCGCGCCACGGGGCGTGCCCCTGCCCCCGCTGCGGACATGCCACTTCCCGTAGTGGACGGCGTGTCGGATGAGGCTATGCGCGCCATTTTCACCAGAGTTGGTCGGATGGTTGAGGCGCGCATCGAGGCCGTGGAGGCGAGACTCCCTCCTGAGGCACCTCTCCGGCCGCCGCTCGCTGCGGACAGGGCGAGGGCCGCGCGGCCGACAGTAGCGTCGAGTCCCACCCCGCTGCCATGCCAGGGAGGCCGCGTGGCCAGCTTTGCGGCGGCCGTGGCTGGGCCTAAGGGTCCCGCCGCCACTAAAAAGGCGAGGGCGGCGCCGGCTCCCGCTGTACCACAGCCGGTGCCCACAACGATACCGCAAGCACCGGCTAACGCGCCCGCGACCGCGCCTGCTACGCTCAGCGCTGCTGCCATGCTGGAACAGGGTTGGCAGGTGGCTGAGCGGAGCAGGAAGGCTCGCGGCCAGAAAAGGAGGGCGGCAGCCAAAAACGCCGCGGAAGCTGCTGCTCCCCAGGCGGGAGCCGGAAAAAGGAAGAGAGGCAAGAGGTCGCGCAAGGGGCTCCGGCCGCCAAAATCAGCCGCAGTTGTCATTACTGTGCTGCCTGATGCGGCTGAGAGGGGCCTAAGCTATGAGGCCGTCTTGAGTCGCGCCCGGCGGGAGCTAGACGTCTCTGACATCGGAGGCGTCGAAGCTAGGACCCGCAAGGCCCAGACAGGGGCTCGGATCCTGGAGTTCCCTGGGGCCGAGGGCGCCAAGGCGGCGGACAGTTTGGCCACGAAGTTGCGGGGTCTGTTCGAGGAGGAGGGTGGCGTCCGAATCGCCAGGCCCGTAAAGTGCGCCGAAATGCGCATTACGGGTCTGGACGATTCCGTGACGGTGGAGGACGTCCGGGAAGCTGTCGTGGCTAGAACCGGATGTGCCTCGGACACCGTTCGAATTGGCGCCATCCGCCCTGGTCCGGGCGGTGTCGGTGCCGCCTGGCTGCGGTGCCCGGTGGAGTCGGCCAAGATATTGGCCGACTCAGGCAGGCTCCTCGTGGGCTGGAGCTCGGCGCGGGTGACCGTGCTGGAATCCCGGCCTGCGAGGTGCTACAAGTGCATGGCGGTCGGACACACTCGGCCGACATGCACGAACTGTTTTGACTGCAGCGGCCTTTGCTTCCGCTGCGGTCAACCTGGGCACAAGGCGGCATCGTGTGCCGCCACCCCCCACTGCTCCGCGTGTGCGGCGGGCAATAAGCCCGCCAAACACCGCATGGGGGGCAAGGAATGCAGACCCCCGGCTTCGGCCCCAAAGGGGCGGAGTGGCCCAACGACCCCGGCTGCTCCCGCCCCTAGCGCGACCCGATCGCCCGCCAGCGCGGAGGAGGTGATGGATACGGCCCACTAATGGCGACAGAATCCTACCACCTCCTGCAGGCCAACCTCAACCACTCCGCCGAGGCACAGGACGTTTTCCTGCAAGCCATAGCGGAGTGGCTGATTGGTGCAGCCGTAGCCGCGGAGCCGTACGTGGTGCCTGACCGGCCCAATTGGCTGGGCAGCAGTGACGGCTCTGTGGCAATCGTCGCCTCCACGTCGTGGCATTCCCCACCCTTGTTGCTCAAGGACAGGGGCGATGGGTATGTCGCGGCGGAATGGGGAGAGGTTACGCTATTTGGTGTTTACTTCTCCCCTAACAGGAGCACGACGGATTTCGGGGCCTTCCTCACCATCTTGGGGGCCTCGATACGGCGACTGGCACTGCGCCAGGTCTTCGTTCTGGGGGACTACAACGCCAAGTCCATGGCGTGGGGGTCCCCCACGACGAATGAGCGCGGGCGGGCGGTCGAAGAGTGGGCGGCGGCACTGGGCCTCTGTTTGCTGAACAGGGGCTCGGTGCAAACGTGCGTGCGGCAGCAGGGCGGGTCGATAGTGGACTTGTCGTTCGCTAGCCCTAATGTCGCAGCACGTGTGAGGAGCTGGTGCGTCCAGGAGGAGGTCGAGACCCTATCCGACCACAGATACATCCGGATAGAGGTCTCCCGGACCCTCCTGCAGCCCAGCAGGGGTCACACGGCGGGCGGAGCTCCCGCATTTCCGCGGTGGGCTGTGGGTCGACTGGATCGGGACCTGTTAGCGGAGGCAGCCATCGTTCAGTCGTGGCTGTCCTCACCGCCCCAGGCGGACGGGGTGGATGCCGAGGCTGGCCGCATCCGCTGTGCGTTAACGCAGATCTGCGATGCGGCCATGCCCCGCGTGCGGCGTCTGCCCCCGAAGAGTGCGGTCCCCTGGTGGTCCCGAGAATTGGCGGATCTCCGGGCCGCGTGCATACGTGCCCGGAGGTCCTACACCCGCAGCCGAGCGCGTCACCGTGACGCTGAGCGGGAGGGCCAGCTGTACGAGGCTTACCGCAGTGCGCGATCTGCCTTCAGGCTGGCCGTCCGTACCGCCAAGGACGTCAGTCGGCGGGAGATGTTGGACAGTCTCGAGCGTGACCCCTGGGGTCGCCCCTACCTCGCGGCGCTGAACAAGCTCCGCGGGCGGGCCCCCCCCCCTCACCGAGACTCTCCAGCCCAGCCTCCTCACCAGAGTTGTCGAGGACCTCTTTCCACGGCGGGTGGAGCACACGCCCCCGGTTATGGCTTCGCCGGACAGCGACCGGGAGGCCGACGACGAAAGTGCTCCGCCCATCACGGAGCCGGAAATGGGGGCGGCGGTGGCGCGTATGCGAGCCAAATCCGCCGCCCCCGGGCCCGACGGTATTCCGAACCGTGTGCTGGCCCTGGTCCTCGAACACCTGGGACCACGCCTCAGGGGACTGTTCGACGCTTGTTTGGCGTCCGGGCAGTTCCCTGGGTGCTGGAAAGAGGGGAGGCTGGTTCTCCTGCCGAAGCCGGGACGGTCTCCCGAGTCGGCTTCGGCCTACAGGCCCATTGTGCTGCTCGATGATGCGGGCAAGCTGCTGGAGAGGGTGTTGGCAGCCCGCATCGAGCGGCACCTCGTCAGAGTCGGGCCCGATCTGTCGGACGCCCAGTTTGGTTTTCGGAGAGGGCGTTCGACAATCGCGGCCCTGCTGCGCCTGAAGGCCGTGGTGACGGAGGCCGTCACCGGCGGAGGAGTCCTGTTGGCGGTGTCCCTGGACATCGCCAACGCCTTCAACAGTCTGCCATTCAGCTGCATCAGGGAGGGGCTGAGGTATCACGGGGTGCCCGTGTACCTCAGGCAGCTGGTGGCGGACTACTTGGAGGGGCGCAGCGTCCTTTACGTTAACCGAGTAGGGGACGTTGTGCGAACGCCCATGACGTGCGGTGTCCCACAGGGGTCGGTTCTGGGTCCGACGCTGTGGAACATCGGCTACGACTGGGCGTTGAGAGGAAGCCTCCCACCCGGGCTGGGCGTAATTTGCTACGCCGACGATACACTCGTCACAGCCCGGGGTGGGACGCTAGAGGAGGCGGCACGCCTGGCAACTCTCGGCACCGAGGAGATTGTCAGGCGGATCGAAGCGTTGGGGTTGAGGGTGGCCCTGGAAAAGACGGAGGCCCTTTTGTTCCATGGCCTCCGTACCGCCGGGCCACCCGCCGGCGCTTCGATCACCGTGAAGTCGGTTACCATCAGCATCCAGGCCCACATGAAGTACTTGGGCCTGGTGCTCGACGGGCATTTTTGGTTCCGGGAGCATCTCCATCGACTTGTTCCCCGGCTTGTCGGCGCGGCGTCCGCCCTTTCGCGGCTGATGCCGAACGTGGGCGGACCCAGCGCTACGTGCCGACAGCTGTACGTGGGGGTGATCCGGTCGATGGCCCTGTACGGCGCACCGGTGTGGGCGGGGTCCCTGACCGTCCGGCTGAGGACCCTCTTGAGGCGACCACAGAGGGTCATGGCGATCAGGGCCATACGTGGTTACCGCACGGTGGCGACGGAGGCAGCGTGCCTCCTGGCCGGAACCCCCCCGTGGGACCTGGAGGCGGAGATGCTCGCCGACATTTATCGGCGGGCATCGGAGACGCGCGCCCGCGGCGGTATGGTCTCCATCAAAGAGGTCACCGCCTGGCGGGCCGACGCCCGCCGGGAAGTAATTGCCCGTTGGGCAGTCCGGCTGGAGAGTCCTCGGTACGGTGTCAGGACCGTCGAGGCCTTCCGGCCGGTGCTGATGGAGTGGTTGGAGCGGACGCACGGGGTGCTTTCCTTCCGACTGGTGCAGGTGCTTACGGGGCACGGTTGCTTCGCGAAGTACCTGCACAAGATTGTCAGGAGGGAGAGCACACCATCCTGCCACCACTGCAATTGCGACGAGGACACGGCGCAGCACACGCTCGAGGTGTGTGCTGCGTGGGAGGGGGAGCGCCGTGAACTCGTCGCGATTATCGGTGCCGACCTGACGCTGCCGACCATCGCCAGGGAGATGCTCGACAGCGTCAGGAACTGGGACGCGGTCGCCGCCTTCTGTGAGGCCGTAATCTCACGGAAGGAGGCGGCGGATCGTGTGCGAGTAGAGCTCCTATTCGGCGACACGTTCCGCCGCCGGCGACTCGGGCGGCGTAGGCGCGAGTATCTGCGCCTAATGCCGCCCTAGCCGAGGCCGCGGGTGATCGGACCGGGGAATTGTCCGTCATCCGCAGAGAGGCTGACCGCGCGACGGCGACCGACGTCCCAGGACGTCGAGAGGTGACGTTACCCGAAAGGGTATTCCGTCGGGCCGACCACTGACGACAAGTCACATCTGCTCCGGTGGTCGGCCCAACAACGAGGTGACGTGGGTACGGGTGGGTTACGGGCCCGCGCGCCGCCCTTTCATCGCCCCGGATGGATTGGACCGCGCGTGCGCATACCATAGCCCACCCATAAAAAAAAAAAAAAAAAAAAAAAAAAAAAAAAAAAAAAAAAAAAAAATGTATATGGTTTTAAGTGTATTAAAACGAAGGCCCCAAGTAGATGTGGATATTCTAGTAAGCGCGTAGAAATTCCGTTTCGCTTTTTCGCCTACAGTTTTAATATGTTCAATAAATGAAAAATTTTTTTCTAAGACTAGGCCGAGATAGCAAACTGATTCTTTCTTTTTGACAGTCATATTATTGAATTTTATACGCGGCGCTGATTGTAAATGTCCTTTTAATAAAAGATGATATGTTTTTTGTGGTGCGAAGGCAAGCCGATTTCGTGTACCCCAATCGAATATATCATTGAGGCATGTTTCCGCTAATTTCTCTAAACCATCCCTTGCGTTCGATTGTATAAGTAAAAGTCCGTCGTCTGCATAGCCGATCAGTAGACAATTTTTCGGTAGAGGTAACTCGAGAAAATCGTCAAAACCTAAATTCCATAGATATGGACTTAATACCGAACCTTGAGGGCAGCCCATCGTCAGTGGTTTCGACACAGCATGGTGACCAAGTTTCAATTTAGTCGAGCCATTTAAAAAGTACGACTGTATGATTTGGTAGATATTTCTATAGCAACCACGAGCCTTTAATTTAAGAAGTAGCATTGGCCACCAGGCGTTATCGAAAGCACCTGAGATATCCAGGAAGACACCCAGTACGTATTTAAAAACGGATGCGCTAATGACACGTCTTACCGCAACGGCCGCGTCGATAGTTGATTTGCCGTGAGTGAAGCCGAATTGTTTATGATTGAACGTTGGTCCACCCGGCAATAAACGAGGAACAATGAGACGTTCTAAGAGCTTGCCTAATGAAGGCAGTAAGGTGATTGGTCGATATGACTTCGGGTCGTCTGGTGGCTTATCACCGCCTTTAGGAATTAGACGTATATAACCGCGCCGCCATATACGAGGAAAAATGCCTTCAGTTATGCAACGATTAAAAATTATTAACATGGATATCAACATATTAAAAATATACGTTTACGTAAATAAAAACAAGGAAGGAGTATTTAGAGGCGATATTCATAGTGGTTTTATGTTAAACAAGCAACCCGCCCTCGCTTCGCTTCAGTTTCAGTCGTCTTTCCTGAATAGTTCCCGTTCCCATGGGAATACCGGAATAAAATATAGCCTAGTTTACGCCCTGATATTACAGCTTGCCATTGGTGAAAGAATTTATGAAATCGGTCCAGCCGTTTTGAAGATTACCCGGAACAAACAGACAGACAGACAAAAAAAATATAAAGTATATTTTAGGCATATGTATAGTCCAAATAACCGTGTGAGCATGAAAAAGCCTATTATTTTGACATTACAAACAGACACTCCAATTTTATTTATTGGTATAGATCTAAAAATTTATGATCTACTTTATGATTCTAAATAATGCAATGAGTGTATAATCATTATCACAGCTTATACACGACACACTGCTGGGCTTGAGCCTCCCCCATATTGAAAAGAAAATTGGCCTGCTATACTACGCTGGTCAGGCGGGTTGGTATAGGGATTTATTAATTTTTTTTTTTTTTTTTTTTATTGCAAACGGTGGCAAACGAGCAAACAGTACACCTGATGGTAAGTGTTGCTGCCGCTCATGGACCTTTACAAGGCCGTTGCCTACCGCAAGAAAGCGAAGGGAGTGTGAATGCGTGCATTGAGGCTCGGTGATACCAAGGGCACCACCAAAACCCTCCACACGCAATCACCCTCAGAAAGTTGGGCTTCCGGCTCTCTCGCTCACCGAACGAAGCGCAGTAACAAATTGCTACTGCTCAGACGTCGATTTTCTGCGAGAGCATGGTACTGCCCCGGACGGACCGGCCCGCGGCTGTAGACAGATAACTGTCGACAGTGTGGTCCTACCACTCCTGAATTCACTCCTTAATTAAAGTTTTACATCTCTTACATAGTTGTTGTATGCTTAAGATATCCTTTAGTTCCCTTTTAGGAGACCTACCTCTATTACCGGAAGAGAGGGAGTGGGAAATTCTATTCTCACTCCGTCGTCACACGGAAAAGTGAGTGTAAAAATGGAGATTATTTTTTAAATTTAGTCGATATTCAAACAGTAATCACTTGTATTTTCATTCTGTGATGGGTTGAGAATGGAACACATTACCACCTCCCTTACTTTCCTCGGGAGTCATGAAAACTAATTAAGAGATTACTCGGAGACTTGGTAGTCTACTATTGGGTAATTTAAAACACCAACCACGATAGCCACCGCGACTTTAAAACATGTCGATGATGACACTATTCCCCTTAGGAAGGACTATGTCTAACAGTGGACCTCGACAGATTGATGGATTAGTGGATGGACTAAATAGGATGTAAGTCTAACCATAGTAGAGCACACCAAGCGTACAGTGTTCACACATCAAGACATGTAGACTTATATCCTATTTCTATTACCTCCAACTGGGCTGAAACCTCTATCAAAATAAGATACCTTACTATACGATGCTGGTCAGACGGCTAGATTTTTTTTTTGGCAGCAGGCTATGATGTTAGCCAGGTAGGGTATGTGTTCGTTCACCGTCCGATCCGACCGGGGCGACGAGAGGGGGCGGCGATGAAGCCCATGGCCGGTCGGGTGCGTACCTTCAAGCGCCATGTCGGCGGGCCACCGGTACCAGACGGGTTGGTTGAAGGTTTATTTCGAGTTATCTATCTCTTAAATATATGTTATCGGCATAATATATCTCATAGTTTATTTACTAAACCCACGGGCAAGAAACAGGATGGTGAATTCTTTCTGTTATGTGTAGCTAGATTAATTGATTAGCTAGTCAAGTTTCTTAACGATGTCTATAGAAACAAGCGCAATCTAATAAGTAGTCATTATTAATAAATCTCACAAAATTATTTAAAGAAAGTATATTATATGTGAGTTTTATTTTCAGTTTTCTTAGAAATTGTACATGCGCTACCGTACGTAAGAACGAACTTACTCCCGGCCAAGTTAGATTGCGTGTATTGTAAATAAATATACATTGTAGATATTTCAGAAAGGTGTTTGTTTGTGGTGGGAGAACATTTTTAGGTCACCGCTCTCGCCTTTGCACTTAAATGTTGTCTCAAACCAAGAATGTACTTTGATTTATTGTTCAAGACAATGTCTTACAAATGCTTTTTGATAAGTTGTAGATAAAATTCTAATAAAATTTACAAACATTTAAATCATTAACGGCAGTAAACTCCGTGATGGTAGTCATTGAATATTAATTTAAAAAAAATATACCTTAGTTACATTCCTAAGAGATTAAATTCTCTTATGGAATCACTTATTCTAGGACACCTCACACTGAAAGCGATTAAATTAGGTAACACATATCTCATTATCGTCATCATCTCAGCCCATATACGTCCCAGTATCGGGCTCGTGCCTCCTCCACTATGGAAGGACAATAGACTTACTATACCGTGTTGGTATAGGATTTTATTTCGAGTTTTTCTTCTTTTGTATAGTTGCTATATGTATATTAAATCTGTTATTCATCTTGTACAACACCTTCGGTAATCATAAAGCTTTTGTAACTTTAAAATAGAAGTTAAAATAAAAGCGGAAATTGACAATAAAAGTTTTCTTTTCACTTGAAATATCGTCTGATCTACAACAGATTGCTTTACGGTCCACTATTCCATAAGCGAGTATAGAATTCAGTTTTCAATAGATTTTCGAGGCGTGCAGTAGATATTCAGCGTGTGCTCATAAAATACCAAGATGGCTCACAGTTCAGCGCTTAAACGTCCGATACAAACTATGCCAAAATTTCTTTAGAGCATTTTTTTAGTGAAATTTATTTGTGGTTTGCGTTTTGCCATATATATCTATGTATTTTTATAATAATAAAGATTAAAGAGTTATTATAACAAAGATTTTTATTACTACGTTAGTCACTATATTTTTTTTTAAGTTTAAGGTTAATACAAAGCTAAATACATACGTAGTACATGTGACGTTTTACATTATCATAATCATCATCATTTCAGCTCATATACGTCCCACTGTTGGACTCAAGCCTCCGCTACACTGGGAGGGAAATTAACCTACTGCACCACGCTGGTCGGACGTGTCGGTATACGGTTTTGTTTTGAGTTTTCCTTCTCTTACATAGATGTTATATGCATACTATAATCCCTTAGTCGTCTTTTACAACGGGCAAGACAGGGGATGGTGAATTATATTCTTACTCCGTCACCACTCGGAAAAGGTCGTCTCGTCTCTCATACGGCTTAGTAAAAGCTTCTTCCGTGAGTGATGCAAAATTGGCTTAACATACCATGATATATTATTTCCCTATCCAGCAATATTAGTTATTAGCGAATTCTCGCAGTTTCTCGTTCTCGTGAGAATAGAAAGATAAAATACAACTTATATTACTCGCTGATAATGTAGCTTTTCGTTAATGGACGGCTTTTTAAAATTGATTTCGTGCTTTAGGCGTAAAAGTGTATCAAATAAACTTACATACGCAATTATAATTTTTTTTTTGGAGTTGGTCTAGAGGCAGCGGACCCGCCGCCCGGTTTCGTCCAGGGCGATAGAGAGGCGACGCGCAGCCCCGTAACTCACTCGATAGCACGTCGCCTTCGTCATTGGGCCGACCACCGGTGCAAAGTTTCTTGACGTCAGTGGTCGGCCCGACGGAATACCCCGAGGAAGTACTCTCTCCTATCGACGTCCCCTTCCCGGGACGTCGGTCACCACGTGTGGTCAGTCTTTCCGCGGGTGACGGACTAAATACTTGGTCCGGTCACCCGCATTTATAATATTAGTTAGGCCTTATTTCTCTTGGTTGTCCTCTGCAATTGCTGGGTGTCTATAAAAACAGCCCTTACATTGCTCATAGGTGACGTAAAAGACAACTAAGAGCTTTAAATTTCAATCTTATATTGTACTAGCTTTCGCCCGCAACTTCGTTCGCGTGAAAATTATTTATAATAGAGGTTTAAACATAGCTCTGCATGATATTCAAGGTTCTATAGGTCCATCGTGTTGCTGTATAATATGGATACTTTAAACAGTGAGTAGGATATCGCCAATAATAATTATTAGGAACTATTAACCTAAATACAATATTTCATTAAAATAATGTAGGTAAATATGAAAAACTTTTATTCCTTCTAAATTTACACCCCTCTTTTTATCCCCTTAGGTATTGCATTCACAAAAAAGGATAGCGACAATAAATCATTATTCGGAACTAATAACCCAAATACAACATTTCATTGAAATGACTTTAAAAATCAGAGAACTTTCATACTAACTTTGAATCTCCCTTTTACTCCTTTAA
Source organism: Lymantria dispar (assembly GCA_032191425.1). Classification (NCBI taxonomy): domain Eukaryota; kingdom Metazoa; phylum Arthropoda; class Insecta; order Lepidoptera; family Erebidae; genus Lymantria; species Lymantria dispar. The sequence continues at coordinate 14,208,317 of CM063451.1, forward strand.
ATGATGATTTTTGAAAAAATATTTTACACGTATTTCATGATTTTCAATGAGGAACCTTTGTACTGAATTTCATTCGAATAACTTCAAAAAACGGCAATGTTTCATATTAACCTTGCACTCCCGTTTGACCCCCTTAGGGGGTGAATTTTCACTAATCCTTTCCTAGTGCTCCCCTACATTACAAAAGGAAACTCTGTGAAAATTTCAAGTTTCTAATCCTTATAATTTAGGCTCTGCGTCGATATGTCAGTCCGCTTCTCCTTTTATATATATAGATTGTGCAATATGTACTTTTTTAGAGTAGTAAATATTGCATAAATCCTAAGTTATTGAGATAAGAGCTGCATGATGATGATGTCATTTACAATATCTTTAAAAAAAATAGGGTGGTGTGGTTTCCCGTGTGGTGACGGAGTAAGAATATAATTCACCACCCCCTATCTTGTCCGTGGATGTCGTAAAAGACGACTATGGGATATATTATGCTCATAACATCTGTGCAAGAGAAGGAAAAATCTAAATGAAACCCTATACCCACATGTCTGATCCAGCATATAGTAAGTCAAATTCCCTCCCATTGCGGAGGAGGCCCGAACCCGACAGTTGGACGTATATGGGCTGCGATGATGATGAGGCTGGTGTAGCTATGAATTTCTAAGCTTTTTTTTATGAATTTCTAAGCTTTTTTCACTGGCTTTATTTTCTTGAACTACGTTATAAGTTACTTCATAATTTCTTCCCTTGGCATTCCTTTATTCAATCTTATAACGTTATTTAAACTTCTTGTATGTTTGAGTCCTTGTGAACGAAAGGAATTGCGTAATTGGATTATTTTTCTTCTGTCGTTTCTTCAATTCAATAAATGTGATTTGATAAAGTAATTTCAACAAACAGGGCTCACTTTGATAATAATGTTCTAAAGGTACTGTTTAATATTTAATATTATGTATATGAAGTAATTTAAAGAATATATTTTTAGTATTTTTATTCATTGAAGTTTTATTTTTAAGATAACTGGCATATTGCTATGTTTTGAAAATCAAAGACCGTATATGTAATAAATCACTAAAGGGGGCGTACTACTGAACTAAGAAATGCGATCCAGAAAGTGAGACAGTATCGAGTCACAGGCAAATATCAGCTATAATTATAAAAACTCGATAATTCTGTAAGAGTAATAGCATAAACTAAATGAAATATTGCTTTATCATTGATAAGTGTGAGAATTTCAAATTAATGCGACGTTTGGAGGGGGGTGAAAAATCACATACCGATATATGCAAACCAAGTTATTATGCGCGGGTTGAAAAGATAGGTCAGGGCAGAGTAGTGATGGACAGGCTAAGGATAAAATGTTTTCTTGGTCCGTTACCTCAGTCCGTCATCTTTCCTGTAGTTGTCGTAATTAATAAAGTATAATATGTATATAGTATAATATGTATATAAGCGAATAATTATGTTATCTTTCAAGAGTAGAAACACTTATGCCAATTTTTAGTGTATTATAGTAAGCCAACTTTGTTATAGTAGAATAGGAGCATTGTGTGAAGGCACGGGTAACAGATATAGATTATAAATACTACTTTTTTTGAAATCGATATTTAAGGAGTTGATTCACCTACACGAATATGCCACTCAATAAAAAACATAAGTGTTACATGTAATTCTGTTACAAAAGTAATTACTTAAACTAAACAATCATACGTTTCTATTATTAAAACCCAACAAAAAAAAAACAACTTAATAGCGCAAAATTATGTGTTATACATTGTTATACATGTACGGAGTGAGAGTACAATTCATCACCCCTCTCTGGCCCATGAGTGTTGTAAAAGAGGCCTTAGTCGCCTTTACAACACTTATGGGCCAGAGAGGATTCAATACGCATATAACATATATTTTTTGACGTGACAACGTCTAATAAATCGATGAACGCTGGCTGCATGCACGAAAAAGTGTCCCGTTACGCTCATTGTCCCGTTACGCTGATTCAATTTTATTCATAAAAGTATGCAGTCATTTCATTAATGTTTTGTTATGACGCTGTCACGTTAAACTACCGTCCGTAAACCGACTTTACAGACAACCATGTTTTTTTTAATTTTTTGGGGATGGGTTACCTTCGGCGCACTCCTCGTTCCGCTCCGTCCGGGGCGACAGAGCGGCATAGGCGCACGCGTAACCCACCTGTATAGCACGTTGCCTTCGTCGTTGGGCCGACCACCGGTGCAGAGTTCTTTGCCTTCAGTGGTATATAACATCTATACAAGAAATGTAAAACCCGAATTAAAACCTAACTAACACGTCTGACTAGCGTGGTTATAGTATGTCAAATCCCCTTCTATTGTGTTGGAGACTCGAACCTAACAGTGGGACATGTGATAACTGAAATGATGATGATGATGATGTGTAAGCAGATAAATGCCACGTATCATCATCATCTTGCTCTTATCCCAATTACTTGGGGTCGACATAATATGTCATCTGTTTTGACATATTGCAAAAAGTTTCGGCAATGACTTTTATGACCAGCCGCCTGCCCGACGTCAACCCTCCTTGGGAATGTAATCGTTGACCCAAATGGTACCAGATGGAGTTGGTCCGGGTCAATCTAGGGCTCTTAGTCGTCTTTTACGACACCCACGAGCAAAGCAAGGGTTGGTAGTATTCGAAGCCGCTACCACACAGCAATAATAAATAAATGCCACGTATATAAACAAAAAACAAATATTATTATGATAAAGATCGTTTATACAGCTATAAGCATCTGTACGTATAATCGTTCATTGGGTCGGGCCGTGTTGTTTGCTCAAGAGCTTCCGGCTGTCGGCCCTAAACCAATACGTTAATGACATCGACCACTCACCGCGGAGGCCTTCAAAGTTATATGCATTGTCTTTATTCAATACCAACCTGGGTCAGTGGGAATGAACGGTCCACTTAATCAGTTATTATGATAACGAGCCTACTATTCTGAATAATTATTCATATTCATGAAAAGGGTTTGACCGTTTTGTGCCATTTGCAAAGCAATCATAGAGGGAACCGCTATGTATTCATTGTTTTCCATGATTACAGGATCTTTGAGAGAATGAAATTCAATTTATGTCTACACATTACGAGTTAACATAATTTCTGACAATTGAATCAAGAGGTTACATTTTAATTATAGAATGTAGCATAGTATAATTAATATGATTTTAATATTCACATATAATTCGTATACCTAATAGAAAATAAAATTAACATAAATATAAAGTAATTATATGACATTTTTGTTTTTTGGTGTGGGTTGCGGTCGTCGCGCTTCTCGCACCACTTCGTCCGGGGCGACAAAGGGGCGTAAGCACGCAACACCCGCAACCCACCCGAACACCACGTCGCCTTCGTCGTTGGGCCGACCACCGGAGCAGGGTTACTTGACATCAGTGGTCGGCCCGACGGAATACCCCCCCTTGGGGGTACCCTCGCATTGACCGACGTCCCCACCTCGGGGAGGACGTCGGTCTTTCCTCACGCGGTCGGCCTCTCGGCGAGTGACGGACTAATTCCCCGGTCACGTCACCCGCGGCCTCGGCTAGGAATTATATAAGACTCACAATAGTTTGTTAGGTTGAAACAAAAAACCCTTGTTTCAAAATAACTATCACTAATATTTCGGTAGCCCAACTCTCTGAGGGTGTTTGCGTGTGGTGGGTTTTAGGGATTAGTTTCACGAAACCTTATTGCACGCATTCACACTCCCTTCACTTTCTTCATGGTAGGCAGCGGTCTAGCTAAGGTCCATAAACGGCAGCAACACTTACCATCAGATGTAGGTATTGTTCGTTTGCTTCGGTTTCTAAAAAAAAAGCTGGATGAGGTTCGAGCCCAGTAGCGTTTATGAGATGTGATGATGATCATAATTTTTAACATCATCTATAACTTAACATCTAAAATTTACTTATAATTAATGATCACGTGCGCTTAAAATTAATGTTTCAGCTTAATTTTTGCTACAATAAAACTTTCATCATTTCAACCCACATCAATCAGTCAAATTGTTGTGCGCGGGTCAAGCCTTGACAATGGGAGGGAAATTGACATACTATACTGTGCTGGTCAGACATGCAGGGTTTATGTCGAGTTTTTCTTCTCTTGCATTAATGTTATTTTCGTATAACATCCCCTACTGGTCTTTTACGACACCTACTGGCAAGAAAGATTGGTGAATTGTATTCTTACTCCGTCACTACACGGACAGATAAAACTTTACATTAGTATAATTTACCTATTTCTGGTGATTACGCAAGTATTACATATCGTAAATTAAATTATTTTACGAATTTTATCGTGTTTGTATTTGCTTTTTGATTGCGAGACGTTTCGAACACATTCTAACGTTCATGATCACTGCCACTGTTCATGACCAGGAACGTAAAATAGTTTTATTTAAAAATTGGTATATTTTTTTAAAATAATAGTGTAATACTATTACTATTGTAAAGTTTCTTATTCTGTTATTCAATAAAATAAAAGAGACCGTTGCCGATAGATCAACTTGTGAGTCAAGCGTTTCAATATATTTCGGCACAATGCAAAGAGTTATAAGGAAAAGAAAGTCATTACTTGTTAAATTCATACTGTTGCCGCGTCATCGGCTTTAGTGAGAGCAAAAGGGCAACTATATTTTGTTAATACCTATATTTATGGATATTCCTTTTGTAATGTATTCTGATTATGAAAATTACTAACTAGCAATTTTATTGTTCTGAAATGTTGCACGGATAGCATGTTGGTTAAGATGATGATCTATTGTACCTGTGTGTTGGGTTAAATTCTCGCACAGCACAATACCTTGTGCGATCCACAAATTGTTGTTCTGAGTTCCGTGTGGCGACGGAGTAAGAATACAATTCACCACTCCCTATCGTGCCCGTGGATATCGTAAAAGACGACTAAGGGATATAATACGCATATAACATCTGTGCAAGAGAAAAAAAAAAATAAAATACCCGAAACAAAACCCTATACCCACCTGTCAGACCAGCATTGTATAGTAAGGTCAATTTCCCTCCTATTGTGGAGGAGACTCAAGCCCAACAGTGGGACATACATGAGCAATGAAAATGATGAGTCTATATGTGATAATGATTTCTGATGTTTACGCGAATATTACACATTTTAAATAAAACTACTTTACGGATTTTATCGCGTTTGTATTTGATTTTTGATTGCACGACGTTTCGAACACTTTGCAGCGGTCATTTCGACCACTTTGCGGGGCGGACTAGTCCGCCCGTGACCCGATCAAATACAAACGCGATAAAATCCGTAAAGTAGTTTTATTTAAAATCTATATGTAATTTATGTCCCCTCATTATATTTGTAAAGTCCCCCGTAGTGTAAGGATTATTCCGTAATGCAGTGTTGTCATTAAAAAAAAAAAAGAAAAAATATCATCATTCATCTCGTAATTCATTGAATTGTCATATGTACTGCGCAATTGTGCCGATATTTTAGTATTGCAGTTATTGTGAGATTGATAATCCTTGCTAATATTATTATTAATGGGAAAGTAAGTTTGTTTGTTACGCTTCCACACTTAAACAGATGAACCGATTTCAAACAATCTTTCTTCAATGGAAAGCCACAATATCAGGGAGTAACATAGGCTATATTTTATGTCGGTATTCCCACGGGAACGGGAACTACTCGGGTAAGACGACTTAAACCGAAGCAAAGCGATGGCGGTTTGCTAGAATTATAATATAACAGCGTGGACGTGGGGGTTTCGCTGACGTCGCCGCTCACTCGCCCTGATGATGAGCATCGAATATGCTCGAAATCCAGGTCGACGCCATCAATCTCAGCACGTGAGTGTGTTGCCATTAGAGATATTATAAATATTATAATGTTCTAATGTTCCGATATTGCTTTCTGATTAAAATCTAACAAATATGTATCACATTTCAACATCAACATTATCATCACAGCTTACATATATGCCACTACTGGGTTCGAGCCTTTCCTACAATGGGAGGGAAATTGACCTATATGTTATGTGTTTATACCTGTCTATACCAATAAATAAAATTGGAGTGTCTGTTTGTAATGTCAAAATAATAGGCTTTTTTCATGCTCACGCGGTTATTTGCACGACACCTATGCCTAAAATAGCAATAAAAAAATTTTTGTCTGTCTGTCTGTCTGTCTGTCTGTTTGTTCCGGGTAATCTTCAAAACGGCTGGACCGATTTCAAAAATTCTTTCACCAGTGGAAAGCTATAATATCAGGGCGTAAACTAGGCTATATCTTATCCCGGTATTCCCACGGGAACGGGAACTACGCGGGTAAAACGACTATAACCTATAACCGAAGCGAAGCGAGGGCGGATTGCTAGTTGTAAATAAAATCTGTAAAGTAGTTTTATTTACAATGTGTAATACTCGCGTAAACATCAGGAATCGCTATTATACCTGGTTCGACGGGTTGATATTGGGTTTTATTTAGTTTTCTTCTTTTTTTATAGATATTATATGTATATTATAGTCGTTTTTTACGACACCTATGGGCAAGAAAGGGCGTTGTGAATCGTATTCTTACTCCGTCACCATACGGAATATATCACATCACATTTGGGACTTTGAATTATGGTTGTATATTTTTTTTCAAATTGTATTTAGTTAATAGTAAACATGCTTACCTACTATTTAATATGCGACTTTGAAAATATCCAAGTGAAAAGTGAGTGTCGCATATTCCTATCTCTATTAAAAATATATAACCTTTATGATTTAAATTACCAGCCATTGAAGTCGATTTAAATTACATCATTATATTATATTTGTTTAATTAAAAATATGTCTATATCAAAGGATACCGAGTTAGAGCCGATTTCGTTTGCGTATCTCCTAATAATTACTATCTCTATTTACTTATATTTTATGCAGCGGTATTTTTAAAAGTCAATATAGGAAGCACTTAGTAATTGATACCTTTGAAATTATTTTGCTATCAATCAACAAAAATTTTGCAAGGTAAATATTAAAATTATATAAAAAAAGTTAATTGATATTGTGGTATAAAAAGTCGTTTAATTTTGTGGAAGAGTTTTGCCATAGTTATATTATAAATTAAAGTTATAACAATGTTCTCAAGGAGATATTTATAATAGACCGGGGAAAAAGTCTTTTCACGTATAGTGTATAAATTTTTAATAACACCTCTTTGGCTGTACTATTTGTATCTAGCTGGTTTTGATACGATTAAATAGATTATATTTCAAAAACAAAAAGAAACAATTTAATATTGTTTTCTCCGCTGCTTTTCCAACTTCGCTCTGGTCGCCTGTCACTGATAAAATGAACGCTATTTTCGGAAAAGTGGGGTAAGATCGGCATATCATTAGTTACGACGTAGCTTAAGATCTGGGAATGAAACACAAAACAGTTTTGAACCATTTGAAAAAAAAAATGGGTATTCACAAAAGATACATGAGCTCACTGAAAGAAACTTAATGAACCGTGTACTCATTTGCGATTCTTTATTGAAACATAATAAAACTAAACCGTTTTTGAAGAGATTGATAACTGGTGATGAAAAGTGAATCACATACAATAAGAACGTGCAAAAAAGGTCGTGGTAAAAGGTCAGTCAGACTTCACAGACTGCAGTAAACCCCGGGCTAACTCGCAATAAAGTAATACTGTGTATATGGTGGGATTGAAAATGTATTGTTTATCATGAGAATTTACCGCCAGGCGGAACCATCGATTCGGAACTCTACTGCCAACAAATGATAGATTCAATCAAGAAATTGAGAGAAAGCGGCCGGAATGAAGACTTTTATCACGATAACTAGACCACACACGTCTTTAGTCACCGGCAAAAATTAGGAGAGTTTAGCTGGGAGGTGTTGTAGCATCCGCCACATAGCGCTGACCCTGCGCCTTCAGATATCTGTTTTGGTCGAATCAGAATTCTTAAAACAGTGTCAGGTTAATATCAAAGAAGACTGAAAGAACTACCTGTCACGTTTTTTTGATCAGATGTCTTAAGATTTCTACAGCAATGGGATCATGTCATTACCTACAAGATGATACATATATATTGTAATTAAACGTAAATAAACTTGATGAATGTGAAGAAACTTTTCCCCGACCTTTGTATATATGTTAATATATATACAACTAGCAACCTACCTTCGCTTCGCTTTGGTTACAGTTGCCTTATCCTTGTAGTTCCCGTTCCCATGGGAATACCGGGATAAAATTTAGCATAGCCTAGTTACTCAGAGATAATGTAGCTTTTCAATGGTGAAAGAATTTTTGAAATCGACACAATAGTTTTTGAGTTTATTTATTACAAACATACACACACACACACACACACAAAAATATAAATTTTTCCTCTTCATAATATTAGTGTAGATGACGATATTTTTGACGTATTTGATATATTTGATATAGCTATTTGTTAAATATATTTAATCAACAAAATGTCTAAAAGACTTCTTTGAACATTTGTAATATTTTTAAGGGCAAAGATTTTTTATTTTTAGCTCAGCCCTTGTTCTGACATCATAAAATTCAGATGTCAGACAATAACATTAAGAAAATTGCAAGAAACCCCGACAGTATTAAGCGAGCGAAATCGTTTGCTTCGAACACGGACAATTACATTCCCGCTCAAACCATTCTTCTGAAAGAAGTTTCAATTCGTATTTCTTTATTGAGGCAGAAACGATAAGGTAACAGTTTAAATAATACCTTTTCATATTGATGTACTTAAATTATTCTTCTATATTATTCATTATTTTATTTTTTATATAAGTATCTTCCTCACACAAGTATCTTTCTATGTCTATATATATATTATGAAAATAGACCTGTGGCAAAATTTAATATGTTAGTAAGTACCTATGTTAATGAAAAATATTTAACGGAAACACGGTGAAGGCAATTAATATTTGCAATTACTTTAGCATGTGTTTACGTTACGCATAGAATGTAATGTCGCTTTATAAGGGCTAATATTTAATGTGTATAGTAGAGTGTTTTATTGATAAATTTTAAAATAATACAAAACGTATCAGTGTAGTGACGAAGTAAGAATACAATTCACCAACCCTTTTCTTGTTCGTGGGTATCGTAAAAGACGGCTAAGGGATATAATGTGCATATGTTCATCTATGCAAAAGAAAGAAAACTCGAAACAAAACCATATATCAACACGTCTGACCAGCGTGACCATAGATCAATTTCCTTCCCATTGTGGAGAATGTTCGAGCACAATATTGAGACGTATATGAGCTGTGATGATGTTGTTGATAACAAACCATCGTTTGAAATATTCTTCAACAGTGACATAATAAATATGTGTTTGGATATTTATTACTAGCCGACTCGGCGAACTTCGTACCGCCATAACTTTTTCGTAAATATAATTTCTACATTTCCAAAAATATAGTCTGTCTATAGGTGTCATTTGCGTTTTGTTATTACATGATAGATGCCTTTTGTTATACCACGTTTTATAGTGACTTGTATTCTCTTTGACGTTTTATGTCAAGTCCCACGTGAACCCGATCGAACGGGATAAAAAGTATCCTATGTCCGTCTCCTGGTTCTAAGCTACCTCCCCGCCAATTTTTAGGTAAATCGATACAACCGTTCTTGAGATATAAATAGTGTAACTAACACGACTTTCTTTAATATATATATATAGAAGTTACTGATGAATATTTATTTTGTCTATGCTGTGTTATAATTTAACTAATATATAACAGATTTTAAAAGTAGTTTGACAATTTACTTTGAAGTTCATTGCTTACACGTCGGCGATCATTTTATTTATTGTTTTTCTTATGTTATATAAATAATATGTTTCCTTTGTTGTGACATGTTAAGAATACAATGTGTTATCACTTCTTACGTTTCTATAGGAGCAGTAGAATGTGGTTAGGGGCAAAATAAGTAACACAATATTTGCAGAAACATAATATTATACGTAATTACTAATCCGTCCGTCAACCGTGAGAAAGCCCATGCCCAACGGTGGACTGCTAATACGCTCATGTGAATAGTGAATAAGTAATTAAAATAGCATTATGGTGATGTTATTATATATCCAGTTATTATTCAGTAGTGCACGCCGGGGCCTCGCAGACGCCGCTGCGCACGCGCCCTGGTGATAAGCATTGGATATGCTCAAAACCCCTTTGTAGTCCTGTACCATATATTTATATGGGATTACAAAATTATTTATTCAGTTAGTGTATCTAGGAAACTGGACGGAAATTGAATGTTTTTTAATTGTCTCTTCATATTTATACTAAACACTAATCGTATTCTAAATTTGAAGCTTGTATGTCTGCTAAAAGTGCCTCAATAATATTGATGATCGATCAGTCAGTCAGAGAGTGAGTGACAAAATTATGAAACTTTTGACTAGTTATAATTCCTAAACTATTGATTCAAATTGAATGAAATTTAAAGTAAGTGTAAACAATGCTTGCTGGGTTACTAAAATTTAAGCTTCTAGTTTTATTCACAACGAAGTTATAGGGAGTCGAAAATGTCCTGAATTGTATCGGAAAAGGATGTTACGTCAGTGTTACGTTTTGCTCAACTTGGCGGGGGCACTACCCTGCCAGTAAAACTAGTTTTATTTAGAATACTAGTTGTCCTGCGTCCACTTCGCTGGGCTCAAATTGAACTTTATGTTTAGCTTAATAACTAATTTTGAACAAAAAAATAATTTTCAGTTATTATTTAGTTTAAATGCCAGTTATAATAGATTAATAATGCTTGACAGTCCTCGATTCATGGTATCTGAAAGAATTTTTTGCCGGGCTGGGAACGGACGTCAATAAACTCGGTACCAGTGGCCGACGTAATGGCAAACGGGAGTGAATACGTTGAGTTATGGGACGCCGCGTAGCCCTTACGTCGCCCCTGATGGAACGGCGTGTATGCTGATCATAGGCTACCCACAAAAAAAAAATCAAAAAGATGTGTGTCTGTTTATTTCAGAAATCTCAGTATCTCAAGTAGTACTGAATAGTTTTCAGTGTAAATATTTCATATCACGTCAGATCGATATTTTTTTTTACATCGACCTCCACCAACCTATTATAATCCCGCCTGATCAACAATTACATTCCCAAACGAGGCTTGATATTAGGTAGGCGGCCGGTCATAAAATTATGGTCAACTTTTGGCAATATGTCTTTCATAGAGAAAGATTACATAAAGCGCACAATGATGACTCGAAATTCATTTACTACTAGCAACCCGCCCTCGCTTCGGTTTCTGTCGCCTTATCCCCGTAGTTCCCGTTCCCGTGGGAATACAGGGATAAAATATAACCTAGTTTACTTCCTGATATTATAACTTTCCATTCGTGAAAGATTTTATTAAATCGGTCCAGTCGTTTTGAAGATTACCCGGAACAAACAGACAGACAGTCTGTCTGACAGACAAAAAAATATAAAGTGAATTTAGGCATTATAGTACAAATAACCGTGTGAGCATGAAAAAAGCCTATTGTTTTGACATTACAAACAGACGCTCTAATTTTATTTATTGGTATAGATTAATAGCTTTTTTAAACGCAAATATTTTCGATCCTACAATTTGAAATAGCTGAAATGACTAATATCAATCTATTATAATTTTAAATAAGTTAAAAAAATGTTTTTTGTTAAAAATATAATATTGGATATTATATTTTTTATTCTCCATTATCCAAGTTTACCCTTAAACAACTTAAAGAGGCTTAAATACAATCAAATATTCTTTCTTTGAATCGTGAGTTATGATTTTGAGTTTTGTAAATCGCTTGCAATTTCTAAAACCTCTTTTAAACCATCTTAAAATAAAAATAAATACATCTTTAATAGATTACAGCCTGTATTCTGGAGATATATAAGTTAAATGAATAGATAGATTCTATTACTAATATTTTTCACAATATGCTATTTTTTATTATTTCTTTTGTCAACAAACATTTTATGTGAAACACAAAACATAACATATGAAACAAATGAAGCACTCTGCTTATATTAAAAATATTTTACATGAATATTAAATTGAATGACAGTCGTTCTTGACTAGGGGAATTGTTACCTTTGTTGCTGAATCTAGAAGCGTATGTGGAATGTAATTGAAGCGTGCCAGCCGAGTTCCATCTCCTGTGGGATTTCAGTGCCTTTACACGCACGCGCAAAATTTCTCAACTATACGTCGCAGTATATAACTTCAATTACTAAACACCGTTTTTAATCTAGTCTAGCCTAATTGGTTATAGAACAATAATTATATAAAGTTACTCTGTGTGATATATCACTATATATCCAAAGCGTTTAACAATTTTAAATAACTGCGAGATTGTTACTATGTAAAGCAAAAACTAAAGTTAGGTTTATCAATCTTTCAGCCTTTCACTATTCATCATCATCATTATTTCAGCCTATTGCCGTTCACTGCTGGACGTAGGTCTCCCTCATGTTACGCCACAAAATGCGATTCTGTGCCGCGTGCATCCAACGACGCCCAGCAACTTTCACCAGCTCGTCGGTCCACCTAGTGCCGGGCATCCTACACGTCGTCTGATACGTGGTCGTGGTTTCAGCCTTTAAGAAATTGATTTTAGGCTTAAGGTAAATAGTTTACCATCCGAAGTAGCAACGATGAAAGCATTGAAATTGTAGTAAACTTTATTTCGAGAGTGAATGTTACACAAATTTGAGATTAATGTTTTCTATCGATTTCTTTACGGAAGATGTTTTGAGAACCTGCCATCCATACTAATATTATAAATGCGAAAGTAAGGATGTTTGTTTGTTTGTTTGTAATGCTTTCACGCTTAAACCACCGAACCGATTTCAAAAATTCTTTCACCAATGGAAAGCTTTAATATCAGGGAGTAACATAGCCTATATTTTTTATCCCGGTATTCTCACAGGAACGGGAACTATGCCGCGAGTAAAGCGACTGAAACCGAAGCGAAGCGAGGGCGGGTTGCTAGTCTATACCAATAAATAAAATTGGAGTGTCTGTTTGTAATGTCAAAATAATAGGCTTTTTTCATGCTCACACGGTTATTTGCATGACACCTATGCCTAAAATAGCAATTAAAAAATTTTTGTCTGTCTGTCTGTTTGTTCCGGGTAATCTTCAAAACGGCTAGACCGATTTCAAAAATTCTTTCACCAATGGAAAGCTATAATATCAGGGCGTAAACTAGGCTATATTTTATCCCGGTATTCCCACGGGAACGGGTACTACATGGGTAAAACGATTATAACCTATAACCGAAGCGAAGCAAGGGCGGGTTGCTAGTCTATACCAATAAATAAAATTGGAGTGTCTGTTTGTAATGTCAAAATAATAGGCTTTTTTCATGCTCACACGGTTATTTGCATGACACCTATGCCTAAAATAGCAATTAAAAAATTTTTGTCTGTCTGTCTGTTTGTTCCGGGTAATCTTCAAAACGGCTAGACCGATTTCAAAAATTCTTTCACCAATGGAAAGCTATAATATCAGGGCGTAAACTAGGCTATATTTTATCCCGGTATTCCCACGGGAACGGGTACTACACGGGTAAAACGATTATAACCTATAACCGAAGCGAGGGCGGGTTGCTAGTATCAAATAAAATTGACAGCCTTTTAGCGCCGTACGACACCACAATATTTTCACTCATTTCATATATCGGTATTAGATAAACACTAAAAGTAATTTTTTTTTCTAGTTTAACGTTATATTTTTCTGTATGGTACATAGCCCGTTGGTTTCATTCTGAGGGGAAAAAGGTGGCATACGACGCCATAAGCGCCGTATGCACCGTGCACATGGCCATTGGAGTGGCCACTGGTACCAATTTCATGACTTCGGTGGTAAGTTAAATATTAATGTCTGGTATTGAGGTGAGGTCATTCTGCGCTATAAATAACTTATCATTAGGGCAGCTTGCTCGCTACTAGCAAATTGCGAGTGTGAAAAGGGAGACGCAGAATAAAAAGATAGATTTACTTTAAATTTATGCCCTCAGAGATGTGTTATTATTTGCATAATTATTAGCATTATCGGCTTATGTAAGTCCAAACGCTGGGCTCGAGCCTATTTTGATGTGAAACATCTATAGGCGAGGGTGACCGCGATCGTCGCGTGGCGTTTAACGCCACGCCTCGCGGTCCCCTAAAAATTTAATATTAAATAAATATTTGGATGCATATACCCACATTTTCGTAACGAAACCATGGTGCGATTTAAAATTTTGTACAACGCCATCTAGTTAACTCAAAGTAAATTGTTACTTATAATGTATATTAATGAAAATAAATGTTTATTGAATAAAAATCATAATTTTTTGGAAAAAATCGCGATATTTTATTAATACTTTATGCCTTAGTTTTATCGTATTAGTTCCTGTCGTAATCTAATGTTCTCTTTTATGCATATATACTTGTTTTATAAATTAATGTAAAATTCTCTAACTTAGTAATATAAATATACCAGTAGGTATGGTATTTAGTTTACTTTCAGATACGAAAACTGGAGAACCGTTTTTTATAGGCTTTTATTAGTTTCAGGTGTATATATATTTATTTCTTTGTATATTACCGACTTCATAGGAATTGGATTTTGACTCACTTTAAACAGTCAAATTTCATTTAAAAGTTGAAAATTTAAGGAGGACCAATGACGTTAAAATTATTTAGATAGCTTGTCTTATTATCATTACAGGATTAAAAATTTCTTTATTAAATATATTGAAGCTGAGAGTTGGTCGTTAGCTCGATAAATGCCGCCATTTCTGTTTCCTAAATCACACTCTTCGTGCGGAAAGAATGTCTGTGAACGGATGAAAGAATTTAATTTTTTATAGGCTTTTATTAGTTTCAGCTGTGTAAACAAATAATTGTTTATATGTCAACAACTCCTTAAGAATTGGATTTTAACTCACTTTAAACAGCTTGTCTTATTATCATTACAGGATTAGAGAGTTCTTTATAAAATAAATTGTAGCTCAAGAGTTGGTCGTTTGCTCGATAGATGCCGCTATTTCTGGTTTATAAATCGCAAATTATTTTAAGCTACGTTTTAGAAGGTTCATATCGTTTGTACTAAATGACGTTACCATACATATGAGTCGTAAAGTCAATTTTAAAATGGATAATTTATTCGATACGATACCTACCAAAAAGTACTTATTGACTAAAATATCGAATACAAAAGTATCGGTATCGAAAGAAAAGTACTCGATACCTAAAGATAAAGTAAATAAAAGTAATCGATACTTTAAACAGTACGTTACTTATCTTTCGATACTATTCATGAGTTTAGTATCGATACTTTACATTCGATACCGTGTCTCTACTCGTACAAAATTGTTTCGATGTTTCACATCTGTCAGGCGTCCTGAGCGACGGCTCACTTTTTTTTCATAATGGAAGAGATATTGACCTACTATACCACGCTGATCAGACGAAGTCTTATATAGAGTTTTCCTTCTCTTGCATATATGTTATATGCATATTATATCCTTCAACCATTTTTGATGACATCCACGGGCAAGATAGGGAGTGGTAAATTATATTATTCCGTCACCACATATCCGTGTGTAAGAAAGAATGCAATATACCACCCAATCGTGTGCTTGATCTCAGTCATAAAATGATTTAGAAATAAGTTAAGTCATTGTTTTATGGGAATATAAAGTTATTTGATCATAGTTAAGTTGGTTCGGCCATGTAGAGAGAATTAATGAAAGAATTAATTAAATGAAAGGAGATTGATAGGGAGAAAGAGAAAACCAAGGTTTCTTAAGAAAGGCCAAGTTAAAAGTACCTTAGACCGAAGAACATGCATGAGAAGATTAATTCGACCACTGAAGTGAAAGAACTCTGCATCGGTGGTCGACCCAATGACGAAGGTTGCAATGCTATGCGGGTGGGTTACGGGTGTACGTGCATACGCCGCTCTGTCACCCCAGATGGAGTGGAGCGAGGAGTGCGCCGACTGTAACCCACTTCCCAAAAAAAAAAATGAGGAGATTAATGAACGTGGAGGAGACTCAAGTGGTATGTCATGATCGTAGCAAGTCGAGGGAAGTGGTCTTGGCCTACCCCTATCGGAAAGAGGCGTGAATCTATGTACATACATAGATTAACACCACGCCTACATACATATGTATGATCATAGTTTACATAAAACATGGTCTCATATGCAATCAATTCAAAAATATTTTCATAAACGTATAGAAGAACATTTAAAGAGAAATCATTTTTGCGGCGATTGACATTAAAATCAAATTAATTGTACAGGTTATATCTAATTAAATCGTTAAGAAAATTACGTGTACTGTATCAAATGAATACAACGGGACTGTCCGGATTAGCTTCCCAAATCTCTGAAGGAATGCGCGCTGATTTAATGCTTGTGTATTAGGAGTGTGCGCAGTCTCTTCGAATTCACTGTCACTGGGGAGATTTATCATGTTGCCTAATTGCAAATATAGTACATATATATTTTTTGTATATGTAACAATGGATACGTAATGTAACAAAGGAATGGAATTTTTAGAGGATTAGGTAGAATATATTTAGCTGTGTAGTTATACTTTAGTATAGACTTACTGTTTTGTGACGGCTCATACAAGTCCCACTGTTGAGCTCGAGCCTTCTCCACAATAGGAGGGAAATTCACCTTACTATATCATAGGGGTGGGATAGGTTGGTATAGGGTTTTGTTTCGAGTTTTCCTTCTCTTGTATAGATGTTACATGCTTACTATATCCCTTAGTCGTCATTGATGACATCCACGGGTAAGATAGGGAGTGGTGAATTGTATTCTTATTCCATCACCAGCCGGAACTTGTAGACTTACTGTTTATCTTTATTTAATCAGACTATTGACAAAGAAATGCTTGTTTGATGAGATTAATTTTGAATCAATTTTAATTTTGTAATCTTCGAAAAGTTAATATTTGACGATATTTAGCGTAACTATTTTTAGTGTTGTGATGAAGTAAGAATACAATTCACCATACAACATGCGACTAAGGGATATGATACGCAGAAACAGCATTTGAAATGAAGAAACGTTCGACAGGAAACCTTATACCTATGCGTTAGATTAGAGCGTTAGAGGAGGTTAATTTCTCTTCCGCAGTGAAGAAGGCTCCAGCTCAACAGTAGGATTTGTATGATCTACGATGAACCTAACTCTCTCTACGGGATAATGTTAGTTTTATATGGTAAAACACAATGGCTGTAAGTTTTAGATGCCATATTTATATTTGGGTTCATTGATGACCTGGATATATCCTAACCATCCTGGCGATGGAAGGGCAGTCTGGTACCGAAATACCTACCATTTTATTCTTTCTATTACCCAATAGAGCAGGTAATCGGCATTAATTTTTGACTTTTATAGACAGGCTAGGAGACCGAATCAAAACTCGGCAACACAGCGCCAGACATTACGGTCACGCGTTAGCGTTGACTCATATTCGTGTCTGTATATCAAAAAAAAAACGTTATACACACTCTATACTTATGTTACATAAATAACAAAAAATAGCTTTGACTAGTTGCTGGTTTATCCGTATATTTTTACGCGTTAAGATTGGAAACCACTACACTGATTTGACCGCGATTTTTCTTAATATATTGTGGCAATCAGCCTGTAACATTTAATGTTGTTTCCAATCACTTTACTAACAAAAAGTTAAGTCGAACTGACCTTATTTCTTTAAGAAGCTATGGTCAAGTGTTTTAAACAGCACATGTCGCAGATTGAAATAAAAAAATTACTTTATTTTTATTTATTTATATCTATATTTTATTATAGTATTTTTATTAACGTTAACAAAAACAATTTTAAAGCGGTTTCGTCCCCACTAAATATTACTGATGCCGGCACGGACGAAATCACGGCATAGCTAGAAATAAATATAATTAGATTATAATTTATGTTTTCAGGCTACGACGACTGTCTGCTGTCGACACTCGGTAATAAATTGGTGAACACCTCCGCCCCCAAGCCCTATGGTGAAGTACCGGCCAACGCGCACCCTGCTTCTATCACGTCGCATGGTATTTTTTTTAACGAATTTAAGACTTTATCTTAGAAAACTTAAGTCGCACTTCTTAAACTTAATATTGAATAAATCAATATTTTTTTAAGGGACAACTGATAATATTAAATATGCTCCACATTTTAGCTCAAATACTGTATATTATTTATTATACTATTTCCATTTCTTTATTTTCTCGATGACAGTTCTAATTTGATAGTTGTAGTGTTGTGACCAAATAAGTAATGATATCGATCGCATATATATTTTGAACAAAGACAAATTCAACAAAAACATTCAAATATATTTTTTTAAGCTGGGAACACTCAATGACCCACCGCCATTTTGTATTTGTTTTAATCTGTCACTCGCAACAAGATGGTCGTGCTATATGGTCACTACATTTCTGTTCGCTGAGTTTTTCACATTATCCATACGTTACGTTGTGTATTTTGTGTTCCTCCGTGTTGATTGCTGCCCAGCTGTCAAATATCAAAATGCCTAAAGGATCTGTTCTGAAAAGTCAGGCGAGAGAACTGGTGATCAAGGTTCGTAATTACTTTGAAGCAGAATATCAAAATGGTGGCCGGCCCGCTATTACCACTGTCGCAAGTGCGAGAGCGTGTTGCGGCCGCATAAGGAATTAGTGGACCTACTGTTTCAAAAATTACTACCGAAGCTTACGGTACAAGTGGCATGCAAGCAAATAAGCTTCGTACGCCGAAGAAGAAACGCCAACCACGTCGTGTGACATCGGTTGACAACTTCGACGCTGACGCTATTCGTCGTCATATATATGACTATTACTTGCGCAAAGAAATTCCAACACTTAAAAAACTTGTTGTTTCTTTACGTGAACGTGGTTTGTTCCATGGCCAAAAATCGTCATTAAGCTTAGTTTTGAAAGAAATTGGATTTTCTTATAAAAAATCGGACAAACGTAAAATATTGATGGAGCGTCACGACGTTGCTATGGCTCGCTGCGAATTTTTGAGCGAAGCCAAAAAGATATCAAATTGGTCAAATGTTATTTTCACTGACGAGACTTGGTTAAATGCAAACCACACAGTATCGAAGAACTGGACTGACGCCACCGCCGCTTCTACTAGTTCAGTGCCAATGGGAAAAGGTGAACGCCTTATCATATGCCATGCAGGGTCTACGAAAGGATTCGTGTCAGATGCTTTACTGGCCTTTAAATCCAAGAAAACAGTGGACTACCACGAAGAAATGAACGCGGAGATTTACGAAGGATGGTTCAAAGAAATGGTGCAATCTCTGGAAGAACCGTCGATAATTATTATGGACAACGCTACATATCACTCTAGACAAATTGATAAAATGCCGACGCAGGCCAATAAAAAACAAGAGATAATTGACTGGCTCAAACGTCATGGCAATAATGTGGATGATACTTTATTAAAAGTACAATTAGTGAATATTTTAAAATCCAAAAAAAGCCTCCCTAAAAGATATATTACCGACGAAATATCTGCCGAATGTGGTCATTGGGTTCTTCGACTTCCGCCGTATTATTGCCAGTACAATGCTATAGAACTAATATGGGCACAAATCAAAGGACACGCCGCTCGAAACAATACCCATCCTACGGCTTTTACGGCAAACAAGATGTTAGATTTATTAAAAAATGCATGTGCGGAAGTAACCGCCGAACACTGGGAAAAATTGTGAGAAGAACCCAAAACATTGTAGCGTCGGATTGGGAAATTCATGTGGCATTAGATAACATAGAAATACAGGAACTTATAATAAATGTTGAGGAGAGCTCATCGAGTGATAGTGGCGATTCATCAGATTTTGATTAAAATAAATAAATGAACAATCAACATAATATAATAACATCTTGTAATGAAATGTAATATTAGTTAATAAATTTGTATAAAATTATCCCGCAATAGTTTAGTTTCTTACACTTTGTAAAAAAATATCGGGTCTCTTATCGTGTTACGTTTATCGATAGCTCCATCCCTATCAGTTTCTCCGACTCTGCTATGACCTTGTACGCGCGTAAGCATCATATTTTTATTAAATAATGTATACATAATGTAAAAAAGACGCTCGTTCAAGTTTCCACAGGAGCTGTCATCGACAAAATAAAGAAATGGAAATAGTATAGTTTAAACCTTTATGTATATTTGTATAGCATTTGTAACTTAGACTTTAATAATCTATTGTCGCCATAACGTTTCTAGTTGTTTAATAGACTCGGGTGACACAGCAACGCAATAAAAGGTACGTTATAAAAGCTGATTGAAGTAGCCGTTAAGTGTCATGCGCCGAGCTACGGGAATATCGTGGTTCATACGTAACGTCGTTTGTTAGTGGCAGGCCCACCCTGTTGACAGTTCTCTGACTACAGCCGCGGGCTGGTTCGTCTGGGGTAGTATACTACACTCTCGCAAAAAATTGACGTCTGAGTAGTAGCAATTTGTTACGCTTCGTTCGGTGAACGAGAGAGCCGGCAGCCCAATCTTCTGAGGATTTTTGCGTGAACGGTTTTGGTGATGGCTTTAGTTTCACTGAAACTCATTGCACGCATTCACATTCCCTTCACTTTCTTCACAGTAGGCAGCGGCCTTGCAAAGGTTCATGAGCAGCAGCAATACTTAACATCAGATGTACTGTTTGTTCGTCTGGCACCGTTAGCAATAAAAAAACGTCGACTTCCACATTGACCTTGAATTGCCGACTGATGGTCGTAGAGCATACACGGGCCGCGAGGCCACCATATGTATCAAACTATGCCAACAAGAAAATATATTTGCAAATGAAATTTTATTTACTGTTTATTACTTATTGTTATACAATCTTTATAGTAAGCGAAACAGGCCAGCCACATATTTTTACAAAAGAGAGAGTTTGTAAAGTTAGGGCCTGTAGGTCTAGGACGTGTAGAGGTGTAGAGATAAGAGCTTGACTCTACATAAGGTCTGATATCGTTTGACAGTGCGAGCCATATGGTCTCATGTAGACAACGTTTTACATGCAAACATTTTTGGTGGGATATTCTTTAATACAGCTATGATCTCCAAGAGCGCAAACGGAATTAGGATTAAAAATGATAAAAGAAACTAAAGAATTTTATTGTCCATCGGGCTGTATTATATTTGCCGTTTTTATAAATCTAATATAGCGATATGAAAACAGTTGATATCATTGCCTTAATAAAATAATAAATGATATTTGCACTTAATTTAATAAAATAATTAAAAGTCCAGGAACAGAAAGTACACCAATTTCTTGCTAAATGGACCAATCTCTGTTTGACTTAAAAATAATAAAAGAACGAAAATATGTTATAGCGAATAAGGTTTGCTGAACGGTCTGTCATTAAGTATTAGCCTCAATCTTGAAAGCTTGATGGGCTAACTTTAATATCCTCATGGCTCATATACGTCCCATTGTTGGGCTCGTGCCTCCTCCTCAATGAGAGAGAAATTAATCTACTATACCACACTGGTCAGACGGGTTGGCATAGGGTTTTATTTCGAGTTTGCTTCCTTCCTTCTCTTGCATATGTTATCTGCTTATTATAATTCCTTGGTCGTCTTTTACAACATCCATGAGCAAGAAAGGGATGGTGAAATGTATTCTTATATTGACACCATATGGAAAAACGTGAATATATAGAAGTTTAGTTCAATTAGGATTTAAAATACGATAAATAAAAATATGTGTGAAAGTTGTAGCTCGGTGAGCACGGTAAAGCCATTTAAGCCTATTAGTCTAATAGAATCCGGGCTATCATGTGCCTCCATAACAATTGGCACGATAGTATAAAATAGTCTAACTTTATTTTATATGCAGAGTTATGTGGTACAAAAAATAATGTAGTCAAAATGAGCATCCATCTTCTTATGCTTAGTGATTAGGGAATGACGAAAAACTTTAATATTTTAACATTCTGCTGTTTTTCACAAAAGGGTAGTGGTAAAAGTAACCTATTTTTTTTAACTAGCAACCCTACCTCGCTTCGCTTCGGTTCCAGTCGCCTTAACCGCGTAGTTCCCAATACCGTGGGAATACCGGGATAAAATATAGCATATGTTACTGGTATCTACTACCCTGGTATTATAGCTTTCCATTGGTGAAAGAATTTTTGAAATCGGTCCAGTAGTTTCGGAGCTTATTCAATACAAACAAACAAACAAATCTTTCCTCTTTATAATATTAGTGAGATTTATGGTCAATGTGAATTTGCATTAATTTTCCATCCATCTACATTAACGCCCGCTGTTGGACATAGGGCTCCCCAAGGGCCGATAATACCACATAAGCTACTCATAGCGATTGCAATTTATGTTATAAGTTCCTTAAGATATACTATTCGTTTGTGAAAAGACTCTCAGAAACATTTTGTTTTTAAGCAGCAAGTGAGGAGTGGAGACGCTTTGAATTCTTATTTTTAATATTTATTTGCCTTTATATGTAGAAAAAAAGTATTACTTATTGAGTTACATTAAGTAAATAGCGGCATGAAGAAAATGATGATGCAGATTATAAGTCTCTTCTGTTTTATGTATTGGCTCATAATAATATAAGTAAGCTTAATCCTTCCATTCATCAGCAAATTATCGTCCATTATTTGGACATAGGCTTCATCATAGGGACAATTAATAACTATCAAAATGACTGCCAAAACTTCATTTATTTTTAACAGTAATAACTATTGTTGAATGAAAGTTTATTGACTAGATAAAGAGCTATAGCTTGCCTAATATTATCCTTACTAATATTATAAATGCGAAAGTAAGTTTGTTTGTTTGTTACGCTTTCACGCTTAAACCGATTTCAAAAATTCTTTCACCAATAGAAAGCTATAATATCAGGGAGTAACATAGGCTATATTTTATGGAAGTATTCCCACAGGAGGAACTGCGTGGATAAGGCGACTGAAATAGAAGCGAAGCGAGGGCGGGTTGCTAGTCCCTTATAATTTTCTCCATTTGATCAGATTTAAAATATTTATAAACCCTACTCCGTTTATCCGCCTCTAAATGAGGGCAATTAGCATTCTATGTCACGCTATACAAAGGGGTTAGCGGGTTTTTATAAGAGTATTTTTTTTAGTCAACTGCTTATGTCTTTGAATTCTTTCGCGATAACCGCGAGAAAAAAGTCTGAGAGAAATACGCCCACTGTCCATTACATACGAATGCGCCTTTAATTACGCTAAAATGCTCAGAGAGATATAATAATATTACCTATAGGTATATAAAGGCACAGAGTTCAAGTAAAACTTGTAACGAGTCGGCAGCTTTCAATATGATTATTTTTTATGTCTATTCATTTTTACAGGTACATTATATATAATGACTCCCAGAAGTATAATTAAGGTCTTTATATTATTCCCAATGAGTATAGATAATGCTGAAAGTATGTAGTCGTACAGTTACCTGATGACATTTAGTTGTATTAATTAAGTAAATGTTACAAGTTACACAACCTATATAACGAATTTTGGTTGTCTTGGGCCATCATTCCATATAATATTAGATTAATAAGTTCTTTGAAGTGAAGTTACGCAAAGAATATTGGACGACATTCGAGTATATATTTGGCTAGATAATTTCGTGATAATAATATGGGCGGAGTATGATTAAGTGCTCGGTAATGGTAATAGTTTCACCCTATGTTTTTATTTATAATTTTAATAAAATATAAGCCTAATTCTCCCTGTAAATTTGGTGATACTGGGGGCTGGGGGGGCGTCGCGTAGGGATAGTACCTAAAAATGTAACCCACGGCGTTGATCACGGAGGTCGAGTACTCGGTTCCAGTAGTCGGTAAAATAGCGAAGGGGAGGGAATACAGTGGATTATGGAGTCATGCGCCGCTCTTTCGGCATTCCAGGCAGAATAAATGGACTGCATCCAGACCATAGCCAGCCCCATAAAAAATGAGCGTAAATCTAAGGCAATATTTTTCTTATTGTAAGTTGTTTTTACCATGTTTTTAAACGCAGGATATGCCTAAGGCACTACATCAAACAAGGACAATAGAAATTTGCCTTTCAATCCCTATACGGAGCTTTACTCTCGTGAGCTAGTCCTAGATTGGTCCACCTGCGGTTCGGTAATGTCAGTAGCGGGCCCATGTGGGCCCCATCGTACACCGTCGGCGCTCCAAGTTCTGCGTACACTGCCTTCTTTTACCTTACTTGAACGTCTAAGTCGTAGCGTAGAGATATTAAATTTTTTCCTATAGATATTCCTATTTAAATACAATATAATTTATATCTATTCAAATATATTCTTATTTAAATTGAATAACCATACCTACAATTTTTTATGTGGTGACGAAGTAAGAATATAATTCATAACCCCCTCTCTTACCCGTGAGTGTTATAAAAGGCGACTAAGAAATATCTTGTGCATATAACAACTATGCAGGTGAAGTGAAACTCAATAAAAACCTATACCAACCCGTCTGACCAGCATGGTAAATTTTCCTCTCAATGTGTTCCTCCACATGAGGCTCGAGTTCAACAGTGGGGCTTTTGTAAGCTATTATGCTAATCGTGATGATTGTTATAAACGCATAAGATATGTTACTGACTAAGAGAACATCATAAGTCAATTGCAAACATCGCAGCCAAAATTTACCAGATTAATATTCCTACACAGAGTACCAGCTCCCCAAAAACCTACTATTCACTGTTATTTATATAACAGTCAAGTGGACAGATTTATATCCACTCTGAGACACCTTTTTATAGAATAATGCGATGTTTTTATACTGAGAAATATTTTTGAAAGTTTTACTATTGCAATATACTGTCATAATAATATTTCGTGAAAGCCAAATTGGTGTTACAATGTACTCCTATTATTTTGTTTAAGATCTCGTAAAAAGGACGGTGCCCGTTTTCTATTATTTTTGGAGAATTTCCTTTTTATTCTTTTAATTAACTTTGTTATTGTATAATTAAGTGTAGGTTATTATTAAATGCGAATGAAATGTATTTTTAGTGTATCAAATGCAGATGTTGACATATGCTTTATAAAATTTTTATACAAGTTGGTCTAGTTAGGCTAGTTTGTTAGTCTAAGTTAGGTTATATTTAGTATCAAAACATACTATCGACAATGTGTTTCAAGTTTTTCTTACCTTACAAAGTTATTGTTTGGTAACTATCTTAATGTGTTTTCTACTGCACCTATAGCTAGGAGAATTGTGATTATATACGCATATGTATTTTCGTGTGGTGACGGAGTAAGAATACAATTCATCATAACATGACTTACCCGCGGGTGTCGTAAAAGACGACTAAGTGATTAATTATGCATTTAACATCTATGTCATCATCATCCTCATCGCCGCCCACATACGGGCTCGGGCCTGCGCCACAATGGGAGGGAATTTGACCTACTATATTATGTTAGTTAGACGTGTTGGTATAGGATTTCATTTCGAGTTTTCCTTCTCTTGCACAGATGTTATGTGCATATTATATCCCTTAGTCGTCTTACGCGACATCCACAGGCAAGATAGGGAGTGGAGAATTGTATCCTTACTTGGTCACCACATTGATAATATTTACGTAAGAGAAACCCGCCTGACCAGCGTGATATAGTAGTCTAGTAGTCTATTTCCCTCCTACTATGGAGGAGACTTGATCCCAATAGTGTGACGTATTATAAGCTGAAATGATGATGGCACATATTATTTCTTAGTATGTCATCTTTTATTTCTTCATCTAATTACGTAGGGTTACAAGTCTTCTTACTCATAAAGGAAAAAATGGTTTATCAATATAGGAGAGTAGACCATCACAAAAATTTCGAATGAACTGAAAAGTGAAGTTAGTATAAATGTAACTGTATTCAATTGATTTATTCTTGTTCGGTCTGGCTCAGATATTTTGGGTAGTAGAGCTTTGTGATAATAATAAACGTATCTGAAATATACATTAGTAACCGTTGTAGCATATCCAAGGCAATGAAATTAATTCCACCGCATTAGCAACAGCCAAAATAGCAGGTGGATCAATACAAAATCAAGCCAGTTCGGAAATTAAATGTATTCATTGGCTACTATTTGATTTATTCCATTGGCACCACTAATCCTCCACTATTTTATTGACAAATGGCCACACGCTTTTAGTTTTATCATTTCTTGTTCCATAATTAATTGTATATTTATATGAAAAAACAGATGATTTAGATTGTATTTCTACAACAATGAACTTTATAAAGTAAGCAATTTGCTTTGAGTTTCGTACGGGGATTATGTATAACGTTTCTGAAATGTCTGCGAGAGAAATCACAATGCGTAGTACAATAATATTAAGTATAATAAGTACCACAGCTGAAATCACAAAGCTAAGATTTTAATAAAGTATACTATGCATAATTACAAACATATTCAAACATTTGGATTGATATTTACATATTTAATTACCTTAAGAATTATCTGTGTTATGTTGAAATAAAATCATTTCATTTATAAAAATATTTACTATTGTACATATTTACACAATTATAATTTTACAAAAGAATAGTATTTTGTGGCCACGATGATACAAATACGTTTAACGTGTGCATATCTCCTCGCATAATCATACATCTTAATTATTGTAACTGAAAGAATAAAGAAATATTGTGTAATAGAATTACCTAACTACATCGTTCAAAATGGTCAAATTCATGAGCAAACTATTGTATTCATACAATGACTATAATTAGCTAAAAATTTTATTAACAATATTATATGTATGTATCTACTTTTACACACTGAAATTTTATTAATACATGAAAATCAAATTCGCCTATCAACGTACTTTTACAACAACTACAAACATGTTAATAGTACCGTGTATAAAATTCAACTACAATCTGTTTGCAAAACATTAAACTCCAAGGTGTTAAATTAATATTTACATTTAATATAGCCTAATATAATACAAAATCATGTTTTAGAATATGTATCATCTGAGTAGAAGGATCCAGAAAGCGGTTGCAAGTGTATAAACAGTACGGGTGTAATGTGGTTGAGCA
Source organism: Lymantria dispar (assembly GCA_032191425.1). Classification (NCBI taxonomy): domain Eukaryota; kingdom Metazoa; phylum Arthropoda; class Insecta; order Lepidoptera; family Erebidae; genus Lymantria; species Lymantria dispar. Next base: position 14,235,406 of record CM063451.1, read on the forward strand.
TCGCTTGATAGCGCGCTTGCATGACATTCTGCTTCATCGGCGCGCAATTGGAGTAGCGGTAAACGCCTCCCAGAAGAGTCTTTACAAGTGCCACTGCGAACAGCTCGTCGCAGTTCTGCTCCTGCCTCATTCTCCTGCAGCCAACGTCGTAACCATGCGCCCAGCCAAGCCAGCTCACATTCGCACCTCAAGGGGTTCCCCGTCAATATCAACCCTCCTATAACATTTTTGTCTTAAGTACAATATATATTTGTATATACATTTTTTAAGATTAATTCCACCATAAATTTGTACCACTGTAACTCCTGTAAGCCAGGATCCACAATGGTCTCCGTATAAGACAGTGAGGTTTGGGCCTCAGAATACCCGGGAAACGCTTTAAATTGTCATAGGACCCACAAAAATTATTAGAATAAAAAAGAGGAGTTGGAAAGATTTCACTTTATTCTTATACAAAGCGGGAGGCATGAAGCAAAATTGGCTAATAAGGTATGTGAAGCGCAGCAATACAACACCACGGCTTTAACAGTCTATATGTAGTACAGAAATATGCAATTTATTTCATCTAAAAAAGTTTCGAGTGGCATATTAAGAATTAAAATTCATTAAGAAGAGTTGCCCGTCTCATTTTGTGTGGTGAGAGGCTCGGTAAATTTTAATAAAATGCTAGTTCTTGCTTGTGGTTTACTCGCGTGCCTGTACATTTTTAATGAACTGCCTAACTCATTTCAGAAATACCTTTAGGAGCGTTAATTATAAGCTAATTGAATATTTAAATTACTTTTAGAGGATCGTTTGTATTAACTGTAAAATTGACATCTGCATTTTATGCTCAAGCGTATATCTATTTCGTGGGATACTATACATATGTATAAGTAAATATATTTTGTTTAGATTTCAGTGATGGAAAAGTTAATGAGTGAATGCATGACATGGTGTGGACATATGGTGAGGCGGGATGAAAATAATATTGCTAGGAAAGTTTTAAGTATAAACGATTTTAGGGGTGAGGGAGGACCGAAGAAATATGTATGGTTGTGTGAAGCGTGACATGGAGCGAAAGAAAATGAACACAAAGATGATATCTGATAGGGTTATGTAGACAAAATAAACATATTTCGTTGACCCTAATTAATTAGATAACAGCAGAGTAAATATTTTTTGGATTCTTAATTTATTAAAAAAAATTCAACGGCAATTAAAAAATATGACCTACGTAGGATAGGCGTAGGATTGATTATTTGAGGGGAGCCTCCCGCCCGGGCTGGGCGTGATTTGTTACGCCGACGACACGCTCGTCACAGCCCGCAGTGGGACGCTAGAAGAGGCGGTAAGCCTGGCGACCTCGGGTACCGAGGAGGTCGTCAGACGGATCGAGGCGCTGGGGTTGAGGGTCGCCCTGGAAAAGACGGAGGCCCTCTTGTTCCATGGGCGCACTATGAGCCCTCCCATCGGCGTCTCGATCACCGTCCACTCGGTCGACATCAGCATCCGGGCCCATATGAGGTACTTGGGCCTGGTGCTCGACGGGCGATGGTGGTTCCGGGAGCATTTCCGTAGGCTCGCTCCGCGGCTCGTCGGCACGGCGTCCGCCCTATCGTGGCTTATGCCGAACGTGGGCGGACCGAGCGCTGCGTGCCGACGGCTGTACGCGGGGGTCATCCGGTCGATGGCCCTGTACGGCGCACCGGTGTGGGCGGGGTCCATGACCGCCCGACTTAGGGCCCTTCTGTGGCGACCACAGAGGGTCACGGCGGTCAGGGCCATCCGCGGATACCGCACGGTGGCGACGGAGGTAGCGTGCCTATTGGCCGGGACTCCCCCGTGGGACCTGGAGGCGGAGATGCTCGCCGGACTATATCGGCGGGTGACGGGGGTGCGAGCGGAGGGCGGTGTGGTCTCGTTAAGGGATCTCACCGCCTGGCGCGTCGACGCAGGCCGAGACGTCATCGCCCGTTGGGCAGTCCGGCTGGAGAGGCCTCGGTTCGGGGTGCGAACCGTGGAGGCCTTCCGGCCGGTGCTGATGCAGTGGTTGGAGAGGCGGCACGGGGTGCTCTCCTTCCGACTGGTGCAGGTTTTGACGGGGCATGGGTGCTTCGCCAAATACCTGCACAAGGTCGTTAGGAGGGAGAGTACACCGTCCTGCCGCCACTGCGATTGCGACGAGGACACGGCGCGCCATACGCTCGAGGCCTGCGGGGCTTGGGCAGTGCAGCGCTGTGAACTCGTCGCAATCATCGGTACGGACCTGACGCTGCCGGTTATCGCTAGGGCGATGGTCGACAGCGTCGGGAATTGGGACGCGGTCGCAGCCTTCTGCGAGACAGTGATCTCGCGGAAGGAGGCGGCGGATCGCCTGCGTGAGGAGCGCAGCCTCGATGAGGAGATCCGCCGCCGGCGACTGGGGCGGCGCAGGCGCAACTATCTGCGTCTCATGCCGCCTTAGCCGAGGCCGCGGGTGACGTGACCGGGGATTAGTCCGTCACCCGCCGAGAGGCCGACCGCGTGAGAAAAGACCGACGTCCTACCCGAGGGGGGGACGTCGGTCGATGGGAGGGTACCCCAATTAGGGGTATTCCGTCGGGCCGACCACTGACGACAAGTTAACGCTGCTCCAGTGGTCGGCCCAACGACGAAGGCGACGTGGTTTTTGGGTGGGTCGCGGGAGTTGCGTGCTTAAGCCCCTCTGTCGCCCCGGACGGAGTGGTGCGGAGGCGCGCCGACCGCGACCCACCCACAAAAAAAAAAAAAAAAAGGATTGATTATTCCAGTAGCGGTGATCATAGTAGGTATTATAAGCTTCCCAAAGATAGCGCTATTGTCCTATGGCAAAATTAGAGGTAACACCAGTCCATATTCTTAACTATCCATCACGTGGGACCCCTATCATTGAATAATGTGCATTCAATTTTAGCGAAATGTTTTCTACGAAAATTTATAGGGAATGACTTCTTAAATTTTTTATGCCTTCCATAAATTAAAGGTCGGCCCATCATATTATCCAATTATTTGGGGTCGACGTAATATATACTTTTCTTCCATTGAAAATATAGCAGAAGTTTAGGTAAAAGTGCTATGACTAGATACCCGCCTGTCATCAACCATCCTTAAGAATCTGATTGTAGACTAGATGCCATCAGACGATGTCGATGTAAACCTCTTAGTCGTCTTTTACTACACCCACAAACAATTCCAATGCCAACATTCGTAAACCTTACCACACAATGTGTATACATTTAAGGTTAGGATAACAAAATTAGCTGTTTTAATGTTAAACTATTTTTATAGAAAATTGCGATTAAAACGTAAAATAACTTACTTGCATAAAAGATAATGATTGCATAGATATGAAATTGACTCACCTGAAAGTAACTTAGTCGCAACATGGCTCCAACTGGTGAAATTTGGATAGAAAATTGCAGGATCAACTGTAGTTAATTGATTATAACTCAAGTCAATACCAAGCTGCGGTATTAGTCCCAAATGTTTCATAAATGCCGTTGGCAATTTCGATACAGATGTTTTTGTTAACCTGATAAAGATTTCTTGACTTTCGGCAAATGGCTGAAAAGCTTCGTCCGCAATTTGTTTTAAGTTTGTTCCTTTGATTTCTAAATAACGAATATTTCTTGCGTCAACTCCATGTAATTGATTGTCCATCATTTCGTCTGTCCAATGTATAATTAATTTATATAAAGAGGGAAGAGAAGAGGTGACATTAGCGATGCGAAACGTGGAATGATTTATACTGGACCACGACTGGATATGTAGGGACCGAAGTGATATTAAAGGACGGAAGGAATCCTGATCAACTATGTCTAAGTATTTCAGTCCATTTAAATTCAAATGAGATAAATTACTTAACCATTTAAAACTATTTGGTGTAATTCTTACTATAGGGTTATACGAAAGATCAAGAGTGTTTAAATTATTTAAATGAAACCACATTTTTGGCACCAATGAGGTAAGACGATTCCTACTTAAGTCTAAGTGTCGAAGACTGACTAATCGTTTAACATCAGTCTCCTTAAAACTGTTAATGTAGTTTGACGTTAAATTGAGGTTAGTTAAGTTTATCAGAGGTAGATAAGGCACCGACTTTAAGCTTACATTTGCAAGATTCAAATGCCTCAAGTTTGGTAGGTTATGAAACAACTCCTTGAAGTTTGTCTTTATGGAATTTGAGCTCAGGTCCAGATGTCGCAAGCCACCAAGACTCGAAAATGTATTATCTGATAGTACTGTTAATAGATTGTTACCTAAATTTAGGCTTAATAGAAACTGTGTACTTCTGAATATATTGCTGTCTAAATATTCTACTCGATTGTGTGATAAATCAAGGTATCTAAGAGTGAAGCCGATTTGCGAGAGAGCGGTCCCGGGAAATAACGACATCTCATTATAACTTATATCAAAATGTTCTATTATAGTGTTTTTAAACACATCCCTTGGTAATAGTCTTATATTATTGTGATCTAATTTCAAATACCTTAACTTATAGAGGTTATAAAACTGCTCTACAGATAATTGAGATATTTTATTAAAGGATAGATCCAATATTTGGAGTGATATTAAATCTGTAAAAGATTTTCTTTTCACAACTGTAATATTGTTTTTATGTAAATCTAGTATTTCTAAATATTTTGCAATACCAAATGCTTCATTTGATATATGCATAATTTTATTATGTGATAAAATTATTTGTCTTATGGACGTTTCGATAGAAATAAAAAAAATATTTGGCACTTCATAAATATCATTAAAGGAACCGTCAAAAATATTAACGGATATAGCATAGTTTCCATCGACGATTCTAATACGATTTTGACTAACATTCAATGTAAATGTCACATCTATATTAGATACGTTATAAAACGAGTTTAGTGGTAAATACGTTAAATTATTGCCCTGAAGTTCTAATATTTCCAATTTTGGTAAATTAACAAAAGTCTCTGCTTCCATCGAATCGATTATGTTACCCGCAAGAGATAAATATCTTAAGTTTGGTAAGTTTGTGAAAGTGTGCTTCGTTAAGTTATTGATTCTATTATAAGATAAATCTAAGTCTCTTAGCTCTGGTAAGTATATGAAACTTCTACTGTGTAAAGAATGCAAAAAATTATATGCGAGTCTTAAATTACTAAGAGACAGCGATGCATTATGATAATCTTCACTTATTAATATATCCACAATTCTATTATAATCTAAATTTAGAAATTTTATATAAGAAAATTGTACCATGTCGGATAATTTTAATATATGAAAATCGTTATTATCGAATGCTAACCAGCTAAGATTTTCTAAACCTTCTTCGATTTTAAATGGAAAATAGCCACTAAACAAAGTAGATGAAAATTGTAAGCCTTGGAGTGAATTAGTCACGTTCGAAAAAGATTCTGGATGCACGTAGTATAAGTCGTTAAAACTTAAATTTATTTCTTTCAATGGCATACTAGCCGGAAATACGTTCTTATAAATCTGTGCAATTCTATTACCCTTTAAGTTGATAGTCCCAAGGGAACTGGACCAGTCTAGAAATTCATTTGGTAATAAATTAGATATCTTGTTGTAGCTTAGATCGAGATAACGAATAGAACCGGGTTCGAGCGTTTGGAGTGCAGAGGGTATTGCAGTTAAAAAGTTACCAGCCATTGAGAGCGTCTGAATCCGGCTTGGCAGAGCAGGCGATTCTTCCAAATGGTTGTAAGCTAAAGATAAATGACGAAGTCGTACAACCTCAGCCAAACTGTCTGGCAAATGGAACAGTTTATTGTGCTCTATTTCCAGATGTTCTAGTGAGTTTTTAAGTGATAAAAATAAATCCCGGCTAACGGAATTCAGCATATTATATGAAACGGATAATTTTTCAATTCTATTGTTGGCAAAAAGTAATTTAGGAATCATAGTTAGTTCATTTAGATCCAATATTATTTGTCTAATTTGAACTCCTCGCAGTAATAGTATTTGAGAAGTGTCATTGATTTTATTATTACTCAAATCTAATTTCTCTATTTTTTTAGTTTTATTATTGGGACAAATATAGTTTTCCTTAAAGCTAATAAAATTATGACGTAAATGTACAGATTGTAGTCTAGGGAGATTAAAAATTAAATCACAGGATAGTTCATATATAAAGTTATTAGATAACTTTAGTAAGGTTAAGGATGGTGGTAGGGAGTCGGGTGCAATCATTTTGATATGGTTTCCCTCCAGATCAAGCTGTAGTAAGTGATAAAGTGACGTCAACGCCTGAGATTTCAGATGCATCACCTGATTGTTGCTTATGGATAAACTTGTTAAAGTCTCTTCTAAATGATGCCAATTAATTTCAGGTCCTATATATACAATGTTGTTGCTAAAATAAAAGTTAAATGTTTAATAAAATTAATCAGTTTAAAGACGATTGCTTAATATAATTTAGTTTGAAATTTTGGTCTTACTTTTGCAGATTTAGCCAGTTCAAAACTTTTAAATCTTTTAAGCCGTGCTGTGGTATTTCAGTGAATTCGTTGTAACCGAGGTCCAAAGACGCTAGTGTACCAGCCATGGAGCTGAAACGAATAAGTTTTATTTAATGTTCTCTTTCATTAGACTTTTAATTAAAGTTCTTGGAATTGTTATAAAGTTTTAAAATACTATTTACCTAAATGCGTGCATCTCGATGTAATGTAATTTGTTAGCAACTAAAACTAATGTTTGCAATCTCAATCCATCCAGGGCGCTCTCTGTAAGCACTTCTAGATTAGACATGCTTATGTCTAAATGTTGTAGTTCTATACGCGGCCATTCTGTAAGAGAAATTTAAATTGATAACTTTGGCAAAATTTTAGATATTTGAGCTTAGCCTATTTGAGCAAGTTAGATATTACAAAATTCTATAGCTGTTTTCTTTAGTAATATATCTTTAATAAACACATATACTATGATACATATATATTAATCTACAAAGTCAAGTAGATGCCTAATTATTTTTTCTAATATCATAAGTTATATAAATACGGGTATATTGATTCAAATATTTATGAATTTCATCTTATCTGCCTGACTGGATGACGGAATACAGTCTACTATGCAAAGCTGGCTTGATTAGTAATTCATAATAGGGTTAGCATTAAATACCATATTTAATTTATATTATATCTATTTTTAATATTATCTTCTTGATATTTGATATTAAATCTATTTAATTATTATGTAAATAAATATATACAGTCACCATGGTTAAGGAAGGAATGACAACCATATTTTTTTTATTACAACAATATGTTAATAAAAATAAATAATATAATTAACAAATTTCATTACAAAATCTATATTGTTTGGCGTATTAATTAGTGATTTCTTACTACAAAGTAATTAAAAAGTACTTTGCATATTTAAAGTGAAGCAATTGTGATTATCTTCCATAAAACTAAATTTCCTTACTTTATTCTTAAAATCTAATCGTGTTATTTTAAAACTCAGGCAAATACTCGTAAAATTAATAATGAAGAGCGTGAGATATTTGCCAGCGATAATTTTGGGAAGCGCTACAAATAGTTTTTTTTTTTTTTTTTGCAAAAGGTAGCAGCCGAGCAAACAGTACACCTGGTAAATGTTGCTGCCGCTCATGGACCTTTGCAATGCCGCTGCTTACCGCGAAGAAAGTGAAGGGAGTGTGAATGCGTGCAATAAGGTTCGGTGATACTAAAGGCATCACTAAAACCCACCACACGCAAATAACCTCAGAAAATTGAGCTTCTGGTTCTCTCGCTTACCGAACGAAGCGCAGTAACAAATTGCTACTACTCGGACGTCGATTTCCTGCGAAAGTGTGGTACTACCCCAGACGGACCGGCCCGCGGCTGTAGACAGACAACTATCAACAGTGTGATCCTACCACAATTAATTAAATCAAGTCTATTTAAGAGATTATAACAGTTTATAATGAATAACAACATGTTTGAGGTTTTATTATACCTGGGAATCTATGTAGAGGTACTGCAATGCAAGACATGTGAGCAGCGCGACAAGAACACAATGGGCTGCCAGCGCAAGGCTCTAACCGCTCTGGCGCTAGGGCTCCAACCAATGCGCATGCCGCCAGCGCTGCCCATTGCAGCGCAAGACGCGCGCAAACATGCCCCAACACCATCACTGATAACAAAACAAAAAAATATATATCATTATGATTTCAGCTTATATACGTTACGTACACTGGTCAGTGGAGGATAGGGTTTTATTTCGAATTTTCCTTTTCTCGCGAAGGTGTTATATGCATATCATATCCCTTAGTCGTCTTTTACGACACCTACGGATAAGGGAGGGGGTGGTGAATTGTATTCTTACTCTGTCACCAGATATATACTATAGATAAACAAATATAACATATCCAGTAATAAATACCATAATAATGTATTGAAATTATCGTGAGATTGATACATATTATCTATACCAATAAATAAAATTGGAGTGTCTATTTGTAATGTCAAAATAATAGGCTTTTTTCATGCTCACACGGTTATTTATGTACGACACCTATGCCTAAAATAGCAATTAAAAAATTTTTGTCTGTCTGTCTGTCTGTTTGTTCCGGGTAATCTTCAAAACGACTGGACCGATTTCAAATATTCTTTCACCAATGGAAAGTTGTAATATCAGGGCGTTAACTAGGCTATATTTTATCCCGGTATTCCTACGGGAACGGGAACTACACGGGTAAAACGACTATAACCTATAACCGAAGCGAAGCGAGGGCGGGTTGCTAGTAATAACTATAACGGCGAGTGCACGGCAGCGGCGTCTGTCTAATACCATTTTTTTTTTGTGGGTGGGCTGCGGTCGGCGCGCTTCCGCACCACTCCGTCCGGGGCGACAGAGGGGCTTAAGCACGCAACTCCCACAACCCACCCGAAAACCACCTCGCCTTCGTCATTGGGCCGACCACCGGAGTAGCGTTAACTTGTCGTCAGTGGTCGGCCCGACGGAATACCCCTTATTGGGGTACCCTCCCATCGACCGACGTCCCCCCCTCGGGGAGGACGTCGGTCTTTCCTCACGCGGTCGACCTCTCGGCGGGTGACGGACTAATCTTGTGCAGGTATTTGGCGAAGCACCCATGCCCCGTCAAAACCTGCACCAGTCGGAAGGAGAGCACCCCGTGCCGCCTTTCCAACCACTGCATCAGCACCGGCCGGAAGGCCTCCACGGTTCGCACCCCGAACCGAGGCCTCTCCAGCTGGACTGCCCAACGGGCGATGACGTCTCGGCGGGCGTCGACGCGCCAGGCGGTGAGATCCCGTAACGAGACCAAACCGCCCCCCGCTCGCACCCCCGTCACCCGCCGATATAGTCCGGCGAGCATCTCCGTCTCCAGGTCCCACGGGGGAGTCCCGGCCAATAGGTACGCTGCCTCCGTCGCCACCGTGCGGTATCTGCGGATGGCTCTGACCGCCATGACCCTCTGCGGTCGCCACAGAAGGGCCCTAAGTCGGACGGTCATGGACCCCGCACACACCGGTGCGCCGTACAGGGCCATCGACCGGATGACCCCCGCGTACAGCCGTCGGCACGCAGCGCTCGGTCCGCCCATGTTCGGCATAAGCCACGATAGGGCGGACGCCGCGCCGACGAGCCGTGGAGCGAGCCTGCGGAAATGCTCCCGGACCTGCGGAAATGCTCCCGGAATATAATAATACCATAATAATGTAACAACACAACACCATAGTAATATTTACTTTGTATTTACTAAAATTTATTTAATATTTTTTTTTCACCGATTTTATCACGTTTATATTTGATTGCGTATCGTTTCTAACATTTTGCATCGTTCATGGTCACAAATTCTCTTATATTTAGAGACCATTTACGACAACGACAACCACTTATTACCGATTTCTGATGTTTACGCGAGTATTACACATTGGATCGAGATATGCTTACTCTTCTTTCAAAGTACGTACTGAAAGTTTTTGGCAATCGTTTTATGACCGGCCGTCTACCTAACGTCAGCCCTCCTTGGGAATATAATTGTTAACCAGACGGCATCAGGCGGCGCTAATCCTTGTCTATGTAAAGCTTGTAGTCGTTTTTTACAAGACCCACGAGCAATGTAAGGGTTGGTTTTATTAAATGTATAGGTACTAGCTGACCCAACAGACGTTGTTCTGTTGAAATAAAATAAAAGGAATTTTCTTTGAAATCGATAGCAGCGCCACCTACCGGGCCCAATTGTTAATCTTAACCATTTTCCAATCCCCTTGAACACACCCAAAAAATTTATCAATATCGGTCCAGCCGTTTAGGAGGAGTTCAGTGACATACACACGTACACGAGAAATATGTATATATGAAGAGTAAAAAGTAGAAATTACTTTTTAGAGTAGAAATATGTAGATAACCATACAGCACACAAATTTAAAAAAAATTGTATGTATTTATAATTAAAAAAAAAAAAAAAAAAACTAATTCCAGTATTGATCACTAAAATTATTCAAAATCATTCGCTTTTCTTGAAAGTCAAACTTACCCAGTAATAGAAATGCCGACATAAATAGCGATGGTAGAATCGACCAAAATTTGTAAAGATTTGGTGATAATAATAATTGTAGTAAGTTTTTCTACGGGGTGTCAATTTCTTCTATCAGAATCTACTATAAAATTATAAATATTTTTGTTTATTTGTCTAAAGTTAAAAACCCAATGGACCGTTTTTAAAAAAATGTAATGACGAAGTATGAATACAATTCACCATCCCCTTTTTTGTCAGTGGGTATCATAAAGACGACAAAGGATTACAATATATTTTTTTTTTAATTTGATTATTATCTGCATTCAGTATACGTCCATTTGATTACTTTAAGCAGATGGTCTGTACGTAACTTGGCGGTGTGAGAGACATGTCCAGTGACATGTCCAGGGGATTACAATATGCAAATAACATTTACGTAAAACTCGAAATAAAACTCTATGCCAATCGGTCTGATCAGCGTGGTACAGTAGGAGTGTGGAGGAGGCTCAAGCCATATATGAGCTCAAGTAGGACGTATATGAGCTGTAATGATGATGATAACGAAATGCTATATCATCAATTATCATCATCATTTAGCATTTTGCTGTCTACGTGCTGGATGTAGATCTCTACTATTGAATACCACAGGAGTTAGAAAGAAGAACGGGTACACACGAAACATTGTTCATTAAATTGAATTATAGGGATTTTAATAAATAAGTAAAATCGCAATTTTTAAACAAATAGACCTAGGCCAAGCACATGTAATTATTTGATCAAATATTACATTTCCAAGAACGTTTGACGGTAGGCAGGAGGCCTGTCATAAAACTATTGTCAATAACTTTGCAATATGCCCGCAGCCCGTGGGCAGGTCTCATCACTCGTCGAACCGACAACCGTTGGGGAAGAAAGGTTCTCGAGTGGCGACCACGAATCGGACGACGCAGCGTAGGACGACCCCCTACTAGGTGGACTGACGACATCTTAAAAGTCGTACGGAACCATTGGATGCAATTAGCGCAGGACCGTTGCGAGTGATATTCGTGGGGCCTATGTCCAGCAGTGTACGTCTATAGGCTGAAGGATGGATGGATGTACAATAAAGGAGGAATGAATATGGAGTCGACTGCAAGTGATTGGGATAAAACCAAGATGAAGATGATGATCATCATCATCATGATTCCTTTTATCATCTACTGTCAGACGTGGACCTCCTCCATGATTGAGGTGGTGGATAGTGGTATAATCGCCATGTTTGTCGATCTGGTTGACGATCGCAGTGAGCAGATACACGTTCCCCAGGAGAGAGCTGCTGCTCACTTTGCTGGTGATATTCTTAGCCGATTTTTATTACATCTACGAGGAAGTAAAGTGTAGCGACAATTGTATTCTTATCCTATCGCAGTATTTAATTTGAAACTGTTATTTTACTTTCGGCAATATTCTCTGTACAATATAGACTACGACAAAATAACTATCTAGATTTTCATTGTTATTCAACAGTACAGCTGAAAATTCTTTTGAAGTTTGAAATATAAAACCTTTTACAGAGGAATTTAATCGAGGTTTCTTAATTACCTTACTGATCGGAGTACTAATTAGTAAAACTAGAGCCTTCTATTTATAAAAGTGGATTATTTAAGGTCCTTTGGAATACAATTTACCACTATTTTCTTCTCTAAGAATGCCTTAAAAGATGAATATTTTTTTATTTTATAATTTTAAGGACCTCGTCTCGAGGAGTAAACAGATATAAAATTGACGAATAGAAATAACTTTCAGACTCATAATACAACGAATTAGCTTGCGTGAGGATCAAACATACGACACTCGGCATGAAGATAATTGCATAAATTTCTACATCGCTTGTGAACTGGAGATTACGATTACGGTAAATGGAAAATGGTTGTAATTTGTTACTTTTTCTACTGGTGGTGCGTACTGACCGCATATCTACCGTTTAAGGTAACACTGGTTTTCGAGAAGCCTTTACGCAAACTCTAGTTATTTCATTGCATCATTAATACGGTAAGTATACGCTTTAGTGACCCACTTATTGGCTTTTTTGTTTGTGTAAATAAGTGTCAGTGTATTTAGGAACATCTTATTTAAACGGTGCACCTTATGTCTTATGCTGTCCCTAATTTATTCACCTGTGGATGTAACTAAGACAGTATCAGATGTAGGTACTCTCTCCTACGATGCACCAGGCGGTGTTGTGTAGAATCAGTCAGTCTACTTGTTTGCCGTAAAACCACCCTACCATTTCATCTTACACTCGTAAGAGATTTATTTATTATATGTCTCATAAAATGACCCCAGGTAGATTTAATACTTTAAGAGTTTTCTAACAGAGATGAAACAGAGATTTTTATAGGTATTGTATTTAGAAAAATAAAGGCAAGTCCTTAAAACCTTAACAATGAAACTAGTTCCCATAGTCAAGAAGTGCAAAGCGGTAAGTTGCCCTCAAGTCACTCTGTTAGTTATTCGGGTTGAGTTTGAACCATAGCTAGTAAAAATGGATTCGTAAATTCGTAAAAGTTATAAAGGTCACCATTTAATATGCTGCTAAGAAAGCGTTTTTGTTAATGTTATTCTAAAGACGGTTAAACTGGTGAGACGGTTAAGACGGTCGATATGAAAGTATGTCATTTTAGTATTTGATTCTAGCACTATACAATTTAGGCTCTGAGTATTACATTATTACCTTAGCATTACATGAAAATAAGTTGTCATTTATTAAGACGGAATAGCCCTTATCTAAACAAATTATTGAAAGCATTTTCTCTATAAACTTAAGTTTTTATAAGAAGTAGAGAGACAAAGCAAGAAAAATAAATTCTAAATAAAGACTTGGTGGTATCAAAGAAAATAAGTCATAGGGGCAACTTTCAAACCACTGCTACAGTTAGCTGCACAGCTGAAACTTCGTACTTTAAAAGTTTTACTCTACAAATATAAATTTATAATTGGATTTAAAATTACAGCAATAGTAACGAAATAATGCATAAATATAGTTTAAAGTAAAAGATACAGTCATAATTTTTTAATACGTGTTCTGTAAATTTGTATTTATGGATATTCAATAAAAGCATACACGTTTACAAGTTATATTGTGTATAATGTAAATAAATAAAAATAAAGTTTTATAATGTTAGACACTAGCTTAATACGACCCTATTTATTATTATTTGACTTTTTTATTTTCAAATCAGATTATTCTTGGCTAAAAATTGTACAATATTTCACTTTTTTTTTGGTGGGTGGGCCATGGTCAGCTCGCTCGACGCCCGGCTCCGTCCGGGGCGAAAGAGGGGCGCCGCGCGGCCTCATGACCCATCCGTGGCACGTCGCCTTCGTCCTTGGGTGCAGAGGTGACCACCGGTGCAGAGTTCTTCGTCTTCAGTGGTCGGCCTGACGGAATAGCATGTTTGGTGTAATTTCTCAATCAACAACAATCTTTTTTTTGTCTTTATGTTAATATAAACTCTATGTTATTGTAGTGTGTTTACTCTAAATAGTATTAACACTATAGTAAAACTATACGAAAATATGTAGGAAGATAATATTTATCAATCTACTCAAATAAAATATAAATGAAAACTGGAAATAATCGATCTGACAATACCATTACGCCCATACTTTCATCCAACCATCCCGTAGACGTTCATTGTCAGACATAGGCTTTCCCACAATAACGCCACTTCGAACGGTCGTAAGCCATCTGCATCCTACTGTTCCCCGCAATTTTTAAGATGTCATATATTAGAGCACCGACCTACGCTAAATCGTCTAATTCGTGGTTACCTCTCGAGAACCTTTTTCCCTTACGGTTCCTGGTTCCACAAGTGACGAGACCTATCATTGCCACTTCAAGGTATTAATTTTTTAGGCTATATCGGTTGCAGCGGTTTTCTACAGATTTCCGTATTCTGGATTTTATCATGATGAGAAATATAAAACATTGCCTTTTCTATAGTAACATCGTTAGCAACTATGACCTTTTTTACGAGGTCGATATTTAGAGAACACGTTTCAATGCCTTAAGTTATTTAAAAAATAACTTATTATTACTGTCTCAAATGTTATTTGCAGAAGCTTACTGTAAATCATGTAATTATATAAAATATTTATCATTATACTGTAATCCATTGCATATATACATACATAAGCAAATATATGATAATGAATTCTGATATTTATACGAGTATTGCACATTGTAAATAAAACTACGAATTTTATCGCGTTTATATTTGATTTTTGATTGCCCGACGTTTCGAACATTTTGTAATGTGATCACTCTGCACGTGACAAACGAAATAAAAACCGTAAAGCAGTTTTATTTATAGATATATGATGTCAAATATTATGAAATAATGGTTTTATTTCATGAATAGTAGATTAAGTCCATATTTTAAGGGAATTTAAGAGCTAAGCATAGCAATAATTCGATACTTGGCGGTAGCTCTGAAAGGGATTTTGTTTGATAGCCAAAAGCCGGATATTTACGCTTCGTGAAGGGGGTGTATAGAGAAAATGAAGATTGGAATAGCGCCAAAAGTTACTAAGGAAATTTCTGGTTGCATTAGAATAGGTTTTAAAATTGGATTCCAGCTATAGCTGAGTTTATGGTTATCATTTGTGTTTTAGTATAATAATAAATAAACAATCGAGTTAATATATTATATATAAAAACAAAGGACGACCCCTATTACGTGGATTGATAACATTTTAAAAGTTGCAGGGAACCGTCGGATGCAGGTGGCACATAATCGTGCTGAGTTGCATCCGCATGGGAAGGCCTTTGTCCAGCTGTGGACAGCTACGGGCTAATGGATAGATCGACGGATGGATATATAAAAACATTACATGTCTGAAAATACATATTAATTATTTATAACGCAATTGCTGTTGAAATATCTTTGCATTAGTCTTAGCGTTTACTGCTTTATGACTTTCAGAGATTTAGCTAAATCGAATAGTTTTATAATAAAGCGTTATCTGTAACTACTATCCCACCAAAAACATAAATGTAAAAAAGGAGAGCCAAGTTCAATACAAAAATTATGCTTGGCTGTGGGCTTCGCCGCAAAGAAAATAGAAATCTAAATGAGTGCCAAGTTCTATGCAAAATCCAAATATGTATTTATAGGAACACACAGAAGGTAAGTTCGCGCACAAAAATTGAAGCATTTCAATTGGAGCCTAATGGAGCTTACGCTGGAACCGTTCCGTATTGTACTGCACGTACGTACGCAACTCTTAAAAAATAAATAGGTAATTATGACGGTTTGTGCATTCAAATGGTGTCATAACATATTTGAAAAACTTAAAAAGGTTTTCACATTACTTTTAAAAGTATTTAGACGGTTTATGTTAATAAAAACAAAATTTGAGTTCATAATTTGTATAGTGGTGTGCGTGTGTACGTGTGTAATCGTTGCGCGCCATTAGTATTTTTAGATTCAATGTTTCGAACGTTGAAGTACTGACACTATCTTTCTATACGTTATTATTCTAAGGTAGCGATCTATGTCCAAAAAGTCATCGTTATTACAAAGATTTATATCTACCCACTACAGAATTAATTATATTATTAAATTTTGACCCACTATTTTAACCTTAGTCTTCTCGTGGCCATAAACGTTGAAAAGGGTTTGAAATGTCGGAAAATCAAAAATAAATAAAAACGCAATAAAATCCGTAAAAATATTTTATTTCAAATGTATAGTACTCGCGTAAACATCAGAAAACGTTACATTTCTATTTAATCTGCATTGGAATAAATATTTTCATATAAAATATTTTTAATTACACAGCCGCTATATGCTCAAATAGTGAAAATGAGATATTTAAAAACCCGTAACGAAGTGCCTATAACGAAAAGAAGAGGAATTATTTTAAGGCATTTAAAGCGGTAATAAGTCGCACAAAAGTTTTCGCAGAGATTTTCACGTTAAATGGTTATCTTCAAATTTTTTGAGTGCTGTAATCAGATTAAGTGTCATCCCAAATGTATTTGTGGGAGTTTTTAAATTTATTCACTCATAAGCAATAACTTATAAGGAGCTATTTTATATTACAGTAACATTTTATGAAATTTTATTTAAATGCCTTTCATTACTAACATATCAAAAGACTTCGGTCCAATCTAATAAGAGATATTTATGTGAATGTAATCGAAAATATTTAAACAAAACCTATACTAATCTATTCAGCCAATATGCTAGAGTAAGCCAGTAGTATAGTCTTAACTTTTTATTAGCTGCAGTAAAATGACGTTTTGTGGGTTGCCGGTTTTTGAAGAAAAATAAATAGGAATGTAGCTAAATGAGTGAGTCATAAATGAATAATCAGTTTGGTTTTTTTTTTGAGATTTAATATTAAGTTGTAATGTATTTTTTTAACCTATTATTATTACTATACTAGAGGATTGATCTTTTTTAGTGGAAGTATAGGGAGGTACATTCAAAATGAAACAAAAACGTCATAATAATGTTATTTAATTAATCTTTTTCGAAATCACTGTCACTGTCGCTTTCGGTCACACTAATAACAAATCTATCTGTCACTTCATCTATAATATGATCGAGGTGGCACATTTTATCTTCCTCTTTAATAGTGTGAGACACACAGTCACTCCACTTAGCCGGTGTCACTTTCTCGATTCCTTCTTGGAATAAAGTTTTCACTTCTTGCATTTTATACGTCTTATTATTGTTTGCGACGTGACTCTTTACCTGCGCCCATACCAACTCAATGGGGTTCAATTCACAGTGATAAGGAGGCAGTCTTAAAAGTGTGATACCTTTTTGTGCAGCCATCTCGTCTACGGTATATTTCTCAGTATGATTTTGTTGTTTCACAATATCTATGAGAGTGGCCTTGACCATATTTGGTTTAAACGCAATATTTTTAGTAGTCAGCCACTCTTGAATTCGTGCTTTCGTCCACGACATCTTCGGGATTGTTTCGATCTTCCGAGAGTGATAGGGCGCATTGTCCATTACGACTACTGCATTCGGCTTGAGTTTGGGTAGAATACCGCCGAACCAATCCTCGAAACACTCCGCGTTCATTTCATCATGGTAGTCTTCTGTACCTTTCTTTGCTTCAAACATAAGAAGTCTGTCGACCAGGAAGCCTTCTTCTCCGCCTATGTGACTAATTATGAGTCGTTTGCCCTTTCATGTGGGATTTTTTAATCCCGTAGTCAGGCCGTCTAAAAATGCCTGTCGAGAAGATTTAATACTTCCGTCAATCCAGGTTTTTTTTGTAGTATGACCTGAAAAGAACAAAAAAGAATCATAAGTTTCGACATCAAAACAAAAAGTGAACAAATAGAAGAAACTAAGAGTTGACACGTACCAGCGTTGACCCAGGTCTCGTCTTGATAATATAAACTCATTTGCAAAAAAAACGGGCACCTAAGCAATGAACCATTTCAAATGTTAATATTTCTTTGTTTGATAATTATAGGTAGTTTTATCCACACAATTTGCTAAATTAATAAGAAAATAATCGTTTTCATCAGTATTTCATAAAATTTAGATACAATTTATGGGAAATAATGCTAAACCTCGCTAGTAGTGTATATTCGCTAGTAGTGCATATGCTCATGAAGTAAAAATAAAAAAGTTTTTTTGTTTGTTTTTCTTTAATAAAGTAAAAGCAGATAAATGTTTAGTATCGAGTGTGACCCCCTCTAGCTAAAATCACAGCTTGAATTCGTCTGGGCATGCTAGCGAGTATATCCCGGATACTTGTTTGCGGAATACGTTCCCACTCCGCAGTAATCACATTCTTCAGCTCTCTGATGGTCTGCGGAGCCGGGTGTACTGATCTCACACGCCGTTTCAGAACGTCCCAGACATGCTCTATGGGATTGAGGTCGGGACTTCGAGCTGGCCAATCCAAACGACGAATGCCGACCTCTTGCACATACGCATTAACATCGCGGGATCGGTGGGCGCGAGCATTGTCGTCCATAAAAATCGAGTCTTCACCTAGAGCGGCCAATGCGGGTTGTGCATGAGAAATTAGAACTTCCGTTATGTATCGATGCCCAGTCAGTGAGCCGTTTTCAATGAAGACTAACTCTGTACGATCCATTGAATTTATTCCTGCCCAAAACATAACAGAGCCCCCACCATAAGGTGTGATTTCTTCGAAACATGCCTCTGCAAAGCGTTCTCCTTGTCTTCTTAGCACTCGCCGACGTCGATCTTCACCGAACAGAGATATCCTGGCTTCATCAGAGAACAAAACCCTATTCCAATCGTCTTGAGTCCATGATTCACAATTTCTAGCGAACCTAAGCCTGTGAACTCTGTGCTCACGGAGTAATTTGGGGCCGCGGGCCGGGCGGTGACTGCGTATATTGGCAGCGAGAAGCCTCCTCCTGACCGTCCATAGATTAATATGCACATTTCTTACTTCTTGGAGGTTGTTCTTAAGATCCACATACGAAGATTTGCGATTTCTCAATGCGCGACTCACAAGAAAACGATCATCCCGTGGTTAGGTACATGGTTTTCTTCCAGAACCAGGCCTTCTCTCGACGGAACCAGTCTCCTGATATCGCTGCCAGGTCCTTTGGACTGTCGAGCGACTAACATTTAGCCTCCTAGCCACGAAACATTGGCTGCAACCCTCTTCAAGCAGCGCGATAATTTTGGTAGCTTTTACCACTTTATCTACCATTTTTGATACAGCCAAACAGCATTAAATAAAGCTTTGACAGTCAAGGATATGAAATTAATCGATAAAAATTGGATAAAAGTTATGAAAGTCGATGTTAACTTCTGGAACTTCGCGCCAAAAATGTAGGATAAAAAGGGGTTTTCTGTAAAAATGAACATCAAATGAAAAATTGAATTTAGAACGTACTTTTTTAAATACCACAGCATTTTTAAAACCGGCCAGTAACGTGTACAAACGATTGAAACCTTTTTGGTATTGTATCTTTTTAAATATGAATGAAAATCAAAACCGCCCGTTTTTTTTGCAAATGAGTTTATGTATTTTCCCTCCCTACGATATTGTTTAATTAAACGCAGGTAGCGCTGGCGCCATGATATGA
This sequence comes from Lymantria dispar, assembly GCA_032191425.1. Classification (NCBI taxonomy): domain Eukaryota; kingdom Metazoa; phylum Arthropoda; class Insecta; order Lepidoptera; family Erebidae; genus Lymantria; species Lymantria dispar. Next base: position 14,254,983 of record CM063451.1, read on the forward strand.
TATCTTGTCTATCAATAAGCACACTCTTGCGTGATCGAGTAGCGAATTCGAAATTAAGATGCTTCATAATTTTTCTCAATGTCTCTTTCGAGAAGTTGGGCAATCCTGGGTCATCATTTACAACTTGCAGCACCTAAAAATGATTAAAGTTATTACCTAATTGGTTAAGATTACACATGGGATGGGAGAAAACATACATAACGTATAATAAAAAGATGAGTGACGACATGTGTAAACTAACTTTTGCGATGGTGGGTATTTCATTTCTATGAAAGAACTGATGTACAATTCGTCTAACAGCAGTGAATGTGAAATCATCAAGTTTATCTTTAAATGTAAGTTTTGGGCCCGTTTTTTCGGGAGGTTTTGGTGATTCGCTGTCGTTCTCCTTGTGCTCCTTTAAAACGGAATAAACTGTGCGGACGGATATTCCCAAGACTTCAGCCACCTTGTTAACGCATTCACTTGTTTTTGGAACTTCAATGTTTGATTCTGAAGATTTCACTTCAAACACATATTTGTAAACGTTTTGGACCCAAAGTTTTTCAGTTGCACTTAGAGCTACACGTGGCCTTTTTTTCTTAGGAGATAAAAATGTGTCTCCATCTTGCGATGTGCTCGGCAGAGCATCCATGTCTTCAATGTGTCAAACAAAAAAAAACTAACACGATTAACGAAAACAGGTAATGAAAAACAAACACAACGTAACATAAGTTTAACAATAATGATAACAAAAACAACGCGCAGTGGGCAAATCAAAGTTATTCATGCACTCAAAACAGAAGTATGAAGCCGAATGAGCGAATGACAACCGAAACAAAATGGCGGTCAAGCGTCATCGTAGCACCGTAACCAAAAACCAGTACTACCAACTTGAGAGAGCGTTTTCTTGAGTGTTACCTTGTATATGTCTAAAAGGATCAACGTTTATACAGCCTTTTATTTACATTAATATTAAATAGAATTTAGTATGATCATTATGAGTCAGCTATGGAACGATTAGATATTCTATAAACTTTTGTGAACTGAATCACATCTCTATTGAGATTAGGCTGTCAACATTATTTTACGGAATGACATTTAGAAACGTCATTTTACTGCAGCTAATAAAAAGTTAGACTTTAGTAATGGAATGTAAAAGACTTGATGAAGATGTCTGAAATCATTTCATCATTATCATCATCGCAGCCCTCATACGTCCCACTGTTGGGCTCGGGCCTCCTCCACAATGGGAGGGAATTTGACCTACTATACGGTGCTGGTCAGACTTGTTGATATAGGGTTTCATTACGAGTTTTCCTTTTCTTGCACAGATGTTATGTGCATATTATATACCTTAGTCGTCTTTTACGACATAAACTGGCAAGATAGGGAGCCGTGAACTGTATTCTTACTCCGTCACCACACTGAAATCATTTAATTTTATGATAATTTGATACTTTTCTACCGTGAGTGTTGGCCATGATATTTATGCAACTCTCATCTACAGCATATTATACAACCAGTGCTGGCACCGCAGTGCAGTAAAGGTACATTTCCTGGAAAGGTAGGTACTATGGCAAATATCTATATATAAATACGTGAAGCAAAAACTTTGTACCCCTTTTTACGAAAATTACGTGGATGGACAAGTATGAACTTTGGTACAGTTGAAGTATGTAATAAGGAGAAGAGCATAAAACTGAAATTTCATATAATAATGGATTATAAATACATTAAATTCATTAAAAAAGGCATTACGCACACTACGACGCAATCGCTACACACACGTTTGTGTGACTGTGTTGCGTAGCAACGCTTATAGACTTTTGTTTACGGTTAAAATTTCTGGTCGAACTGAATGTCAAACAATCATAATTATGATGACAATGTCTACTAAAGATTTGTGCTTATATATTAGTCATTAGTGAAATACAGCTTGCTCAATTTATAATTATACATAAATAAAATTAAAGAAAATTGTGTAGCAGAAAAATTAATTAAAAGTAATTATGGCCGAATTTCGACCACACGCCGACCACTAACTAGTATATGTAATTACGGATAGAATATATGGAGAAATTTCAAATCAATAAACTGCTCCAACATCTCTAATCCATTTATGGGTTGGGTATCATTGACGATTTGAATAGCTCATTATTATAAAGAGAAACTTGATAGTAAGGGTTTCGATGAGATTAATATCTTTTTAAATAAAACTATTTTACGGATTTTATCGCGTTTGTATTTGATTTTTGATTACCCGACGTTTTGAACACTTTACAGCGTTCATGGTCACGGGTGGACTAAGATGTCTCACGTCCAACAAGTCATCGTTACTGCAGAAAATTTTATAATTATCTACCCGATACAGAAATTAGTTATTAAATATTGACCCACATTTTGATACAAAATTTATTGCCAGTGTAAGAAGAAAATTATTCTATATGAAAAAATTATGTTGTTTATGGTTAGTAATAATTAAACATTAAAATTAATAGTAATTATATTTAAAAAACTAACTAATAATCTAGTATACTACCACCGGATCGGAACACGGTCACACTGAGATCCGGCAAGATCCAGCAAGAAAACTCAGGTGACATGATGCTAAATTAATGTTAATTTTGATGGCGGCTTACTTTATGTTACTAAAAGGTTTTAATTTATAAAATTATCTTTAGTTATTATTATTGTGGGTCAAATCTATACAATATGAGCTCACAGTGTCTTGCAGTCTTGTGGTGGTCTTTTTGGATTTGTTTTTAATAATGCTTATAACAGGATCCCAGCTTGATGGTAACACCCAGCCATCCTCTCTATTGAAATTTTTGTGTTTTTTAATCATGTGTGATGTGTATACTCGCGTAAACATCAGAGATTAATGTCTTATTAATTGACTATCTATAGCATATTAAATGATGAGAATGAAAATTAAACCTACAGTTAACATAATTGGTGTAAATAATAACCTTCTCAAGGAATATCCACACCAAGTAAATTTCAATATTAGTCATAATCCTTGTAATATGTCTTTTAATTTGTATTTTGAAGAGAGAAGACATCACAAAACACGGCTAGAAAACAGTACAAAAATAGCTCGTAAGTAATTCTATTATATATTTTAAGATGCTTTCATAGAATTTCATATAAAATCATATAAAATTTCATAGAAGATATGCTACTTATAAAATATATTATAATTCTATTTTATATGTATTTTCACTTTTTCTAACGACTTGAAAAGACATACATAGCGCCTATTATTTAATGCTATCTGCAACTAATGGTGTATTTATAAACAAGATCTTTACTGTTAAGTTGGCTAATTGGATAGTGGGATTAGACGGCTTTAAGTATTGCTAACGAGTCCTATCAAGTTGCGGTAAAACAGTTGCAGTTTATTAGATAAGACGATCTTAAGAAATAAAGTAATAAATTGTAGTTATTAAAGCAAAACTGTCCAAGAGTTTAATTGAAACTCTAATGGGTAATATAAATTATCCAGTTACACTAATATAATATGTACGATGAAACTTATGTCTAGAAAAGAAAACTATGTAGTATTGAAATAAATTTTAGTTGGAAGGAGTCAAATATGTAATGTTTTATTAAATGCAACAGAAATGTGAGTACTAAAGTAGATGTCTGGTGCAAGGAGTATAATTGTCCATTCTTGATAAGAAGTAAGTATAACTCACTTCTTATATACTCAGATTAGGTGAAAAATAGAGAATTAAGCGATTGTGGCGTAATAGTCATATGATGAGATGACACAAAAGTGATATTATTGGGAGCATCACTGTTATTTCAGCTTAAATAAGTCCCACTGCTGAGCTCGAGCCTCCTCCACAATAGGAGGTAAATTGACCTACTGTACCACGCTACTCGATTGGGTTGGTTTAGGGTTTTATTTCAAGTTTCTCTTCTCTTGCATAGACGTTATATGCATATTATATACGTTGCTTCTCTCTTGAAACTCCCACGAGCAATATAGAGCGTGGTGAATTGCATTTTTATTCCGTTACTACACGGAGTAAGTAGCAACGGGGAAAATTATAAATTTAAACCAAAACCAAAGAAAATATAAATGAAATCTATAATGATAGAACAATCTGTAATAAGGAAAGTTAGAGAGCGTTGAAATGACGGCTGAGAGGAATTTGAGGAAGAGAAAAACATTTTAAGCAGTCCGTTAGTGATTCAACTAAGTGCAAAAGTATGGTGATAACAATGTATATATTTTTAAGAACAATATCTTTAATTAAGTAAAATGATGATGGCTTATGGCACGGAAACATGATTTCTAAATATCATCCTGGTCACCGCGTATGGGATAACCCACTGTAGCACGATCCCTCCATTAGATGGACTGACTACTAGACGAAGTTGGTTTGGACACGGGTAGCATAGGGACGTGCTTCATGGTGTTCTATGAGCGAGAGATGGTGTGGCCTTGGTGTTCTAAGACGTGAACAATGATTTGTGTCTCGCCCAATGATTGTTAAGCGTGGGGATCGACTTTACGATATTAGACACAAGAGATGAATACTTCAAGCACTCCGTCCTCTATGCGATTTATTTTATTTTAATACTAGATTATGTTTTTATTTATTTCGACTAGAACTACACTGACGGATTAAATATATAGTAAATAACACGAATAATTTCCACGAAGCTTAAATAGTTTGTGGCTTATGATCAGTTGCAGAGTTTTCTTTGGAAAGTCAAAGTTACAATTTTAAAAAGCATAATGCTAACAGCTTTCACAATATGGTCTAAAACAGTCTCTTGTTACCCTTTGTCTACAAACTTTTTTCAAAAAATGAAGCTTTATGATTTCTTGATAAAACAACATAACTATGAATGACGCAGGACAATGACCACGCACTTTTCTGACCACTTGTGTAGCTTCTTTGGAGTTACGAGTGTACACTTTATGATTTTGCTGGTTGTATGTGTTGTAATTATGAGTTTTTTTTTCATCATTGAATGATATTTCAGTATTTTTCAAATGCATATAGGGACAGCATGGATTTTGATCAAGCCCACTCTCTTTAACTGTAGAGATCGAATTAGAGCATTTCCTATATATTAATGATAAGCGTCAGGCTTTAAGTCTTGTTTGATGATACGCAAAAGACTCCTAGCGAGAACTTTCACTTCATGCGATATTTCGTTTCATTATAGAATTTCGGCGATTTCTGGCTTTAAGAGAATTAACAGCCTTTTTATTTCTAACAACGCCACCCTAATCTTTTATATTTATAATCTATGATGCGTTGGTATGTTTATCTATAATACGATATGCGACTGTTATATAGATTTTGAAGTATATTGAAAATCAGCAACGGCTCCATACTAACTTTATTCAAAGCAGTCACTGTAATTCTGTTTTCTTTAACATTTCAATATTGAAATTTAAGCTAAGCTCGAAAAAAGAAATTGGATAGCAACCAAAAAATGTCTGTAATAACGATTACTTGTTGGACGTGAGACACCTTAGTCCGCCCGTGACCATGAATGCTGCAAAGTGTTCGAAACGTCGGGCAATCATAAATCAAATACAAGCGCGACATAATCCGTAAAAGTAGTTTTATTTACAATGTGTAGTGCTCGCGTAAACATCAGATATCATTAATCAATAATAATCAGTAATTTGTATTCTCTTTGAATCATCATTAACAATACCACGACCAAGACGATCGCATCTTTCTCGACAAAGCCGTAATGTTTCTTCCATTAGAGACTATATTTTCGGTAATTTAGAAAATATATTTATGAAAAAAATTACGGCGGTGCGTAGTTCGCCGGGTCAGCTAGTAATAAGATAAATTTCAATTATTTGTCACCTAATAACTAGATTTTCGATAAAAAAGTATTTATATCTTACGTATACGTTAACTATAAATGTCCAGCCTTTTATCGTTATTGCTATAAGTTTAACCTATTACTGCGAACAAAAGTCATTATAATGTTGCTATAACAAGTAATTAATATTTCATAACCCGTCTTAGTAGTTATAAATTTAATAAACTTTCACTATAAACGAGGCACTTTGTAGATCGTTAAGAATTTTATAATGATGTGATAACACAGTTTATAATATTTATTATTTAATAGATGTTATAAATACTGATAATCCATTCATTGCTTTTAAATATCGTAAAAGCTCTAAACGTAACATTTTTCTAAAGCAAATTAAAGGTTATTTGCTTGACAATAGTAGTTGATGCTGATGAATAAAACATTTTGACTATCCAACTCTTGCTAATTATATGCCTATTATATCGCTTAATTGACATTTACTTGTCTCCTCATTATTACTTCGGTGTTCAAGAGTTTCCTTTTGGATAACTAAGAAACAACGAAGAGACAAAGCGTATAAGATTTGAAATTTGTGTTAAAAAATATTTTAATGTAATAAAAGTATCGCATATTAACACCTAAAGTAGTAAATTAATAAAATTATGGTGCTATTTATCACTACTTAAGTTTTTTTCTGTTCACATCTAATAAATATTACACCATGTTTTATGTCACAATTTTATGGTTATAATTATTAACCAGTTGAATTTAGAAAGAATATTTTATTGTTTGTACGCCGTTCGTAATTATATAGCACTAAATATGTCGATGTAGTATTGTGTAATAATTTTCCGTGTGATGACAGAGTAAGAATATTCTCAATCCCACATCATGCTTGTAGGCGTCGTAAAAGATGACTAAGGCGTAAATATATATATATATATATATATATATATTGGGGTCGACGCAATATGTCATCTTTTTTTTTTTTTTTTTCACGCTGTGGAAATGCATTTACGCACTATCCCCCGCCAGTTATAGACAGGAGTGTGTGTGGGACTCGCCAGCCACAGAAGTGACCGAAATACCCACTAAAACCACAGCGGCCCCTTCCGCGCTTTTACGAGGTGCCGGAGAGATCGTCTGATGACATTCTATTCCAGACACCCCAACGCTTGGCCGTCTGGCCACGTCGTGTCATCATTCAGGGCGGTGGGAGGAGGAGCGCATAACGGCGTCTCCTCCCTGGTCGCCGCCGGCGGAGTGAGTCTGCGGACGCAAGTGCCTCGCGTGCCCGCTCCGCGGCCTCCTTCCTTGTAATGACAGCCTCACAGAAGGAGGCCATCGACGACCAACAGCTGTCACTGCCGAGCATCTTCGAGATGATGGTCGACATCGACAGGTCCGCTGTTCCCATGTCCGTTGACAGGACGTGGCGCTGAGGCCCCCAGGCGGGGCATACTTCTAGTGTGTGGCGCGCATCGTCGATTAGCGCGCCACACTCATGGCATCCTGGGGTCTCTTCTCTTCCAATTTTGTGCAGGTACTTACCGAAGACCCCATGTCCGGTAAGCACCTGCACCATCCTAAATGTAAGGCTGCCGTGCCTTCTTCTGAGCCAGTGGTGGAGATGCGGCGCAACCGCCTCCACAGTCCCCCGCCCTGCTACGGGGGACTCTAGATCCTCCCTCCACCGCCGGATGACTTTCCTTCGGGCCACTTCCTGAACTCTGCCCAATCCCCTTGTGGAGACTCGCTCGCCGTTGACTCGCGATGTGGCGCGGAACCGGTATATTTCTGCCAACGCTTCCGCCACCAGTGACCAAGGGGGGTCGTCCGCCAGCAGTGTTGCCGCAGTCCAGGACACAGTACGGTAGCCCCTAATAGCCCTCACCACGATGACCCTCTGCGGTCGACGCAGGAGGGCTCTGTTGCGGGCGGTGAGGGACTCCGACCAGATAGGGGCACCATACAGTGCCATGGACCGCAGGATGCCGACGTACAGACGCCGGCACGACGACCTAGGACCGCCAGTGTTCGGCAGAAGCCTTCCCAGCGCCGCGGCCGACTTGATGAGCCTCGGGACGAGCTGGGCAAAGTGTGGCCCGAAATTCCACTTTGTATCGAGGTGCAGACCCAAATATTTTATTTGGGCCTGCACCGGCACGGCAACCCCAGACACACTGATGTGTGCTCCTCGGGGGGGACCTCGACGTGGGCCATGAAAAAGGAGGGCCTCGGTTTTGCAATATGTCATCTGTTTTGACATATTGCAAAAAGTTTCGGCAATGACTTTTATGACCGCCCGCCTGTCTGACGTCAACCCTCCTTGGGAATGTAATCGTTGACCCAAATAGTACCAGATGGAGTTGGTCCGGGTCAATCTAGGGCTCTTAGTCGTCTTTTATGACACCCACGAGCAAAGCAAGGGTTGGTAGTATTCGAAGCCGCTACCACACATACCACACAGCACCATATATATATATATATATATATAATATCTGCGTAAGAACACTCGAAATAATTACTTACACCAATGAATCTGACCAGCATGGTTTAGTGAAAAATTGACCCAAAATTTTCCTTCTGTTGTAGAGTAGGCTTGAGCCCAGTAGTTGGACGTATCATATGGTATTTGTAAATAAGTTAAAATATAAAGCTCGTAAAATAATTACTTCAATTCAAAATTAGACTACGTTTAATTAAAAGATTATACATGATTAGCTTGATCAAAATATAATAAGATTTATTTTATAATAATATAGAAGAACAACGATATGTATTAAATTAACATCCAATGTTACTACTACTACTAACCCTCTTAGAATTCCATAAGGTATACATTATATGCCTGTTGATCTATTCAACAAATTACCTTTACAATTAAATTTCATTGGAAACCTGAACACATTAGAAAATAGACTTTATCTAGTAATAATTGAGTAATATTGTTATCGTTAGGGAATATTATAATAATAGTAATACAATGATTATATTTTATCTGTAGATGTGGTGAGGGAGTAAGCATGTTATGGTGACACCTCTACCTATGGGCGATTTTAAAAGACAAAGAACGCAAACAGAAAATATCGCTAAAAGAAAATTTAATTTCGAAATAAAATGAAATCTGAACAGCGTGGTATAGTAGTTCAATTTCCTTTCCACTGTGCAGAAGGTTCGAGCACAGCAATGAGACGTAAGATGATGGCAATCAAACTTTTGTACATGTATCTTTTTACAAATTTCATGTATTATGACACAAATATATTTTATTTCGGAAATAAGTATTTAATTATATTATTATCCCCATCATTATCTGCTTATCGAGTTTAAGGGTTGAATATTAGGCTTCCTTTGGGTGATAATATCATAACAGTCCTGCTTGGCAAGCGGCTAATGATCGCAATTTGTATTCTTGGAAAAAAGGCTTACTGTCCAGTCTCATGGTGAACCCTCAGCTAGTTAAAGAAAGGTATGTCACCTGTATTTTAACCTTTCACCGCATTGATTCGATTTTAATAAATGTAAATGCAAGTTATGGAGATGTGAATATATTGCAGCGCTATGTGACATAACATTTTGCAAACTAGCTGTGACCTGTATCAACCAGTATTTTTGCAATCGATTAGTTTACCTACAACTAGGTAAACTTTTTGAATGTTTCATATTTATGAAGCTGCAAATATACTAACTGCAAGTTTAATTGTGTGGTGACGGGCTAAGAATACACTGCACCACCATCTATTTTGTCAGTGGGTGTCGTAAAAGGCGACTAAAGGATAACATATTCATATAAAATCTATGCAAGAGACGGATAACTTTATATAAAACCCTAAACAAGCGTTTGTGCTTGTGTTTTTCCAGCTTGGTATAGTAGGTCAATTTCCCTTCCATAATGGAGGAGACGCAAGCCCAGCTGTGGGACCTCTGTGAGCTAATATGATGATGATGATGAAGTTTAATTGAATAAGTAAAATTCACTGTAAACTGTTTCTTTGGATTTGAATAAAACATTCCGTTTCGAAATGAAGAAATTTTCAGTGTCAAGGACAAAGTTCAGATCTGTGCATAGTAAAAAACGATTACTTGTCTTATATTATGTGATACTAAAAGTTATGTTTTTTATTATATATGATGGTAAACGAGCGAGCAGCTCACCAGATGGTAAGTGGTAACTAGTATTCATCAAAAAGTACTATATCAGGAGATATCACTGAACCTATATAAAATTCAATAGTAAAAAAATATATAATCACTATTTTTAGAATGTAAAGTAATAATAGCTTTAGAATACTTAGCGTGTATTTAATCACAACAAACATTTTAAAACCAAAGAGAGTGGAAAGGTATGCCATAAATAATAAACCAATTCTTTCAATTATTTCCAGAAATAAAATAATTCTCTAAATATTAGGGCATGCCCTGTTCTCTGCGTTGATGTGCCGTTCTATTTGTAGCACTGTAGCAGACTACGATCAATGCTACGGCGTAGAGCTACCGAATTGAGTGAAACGAATGAGGCTATCTATAAATATTATCCCAAAGCATACAGAGGTTTTATACCTACTTTTTTTCATAGAATATCATCACCATTTCAACTCACGTTGATGTGAATGGTGAAATGGTGATGATTACGCTATATACGCATTACGCCCCACTGCTAGGCTCAAGGCTTCTCCACAATAGGAAGGAAATTGACCTTACTATACCCTGCTGGTCAGACAGGTAGGGTTTTATTTTGAGTTTTCCTTCTCTTGTATAGATGTTATATTTATATGATATCCTCTAGTAATCTCTTACAACATCCACGGACAAGATAGGGAGTGGTGAATTGTATTCTTATTCCATCACCACACGGGTAGCATAGAATATGCTATATATATCTATTATTGAATATGAGAGTAAAAATTATTGGTTCCATTTTATAATTAATTATTACATTTAAAATCAATTATTATTAAATCATCATCCCGCTCTCATCACAATTAATAATGGTGGCAATATTTACTACAATTTCATCGTACACGTTGCAAACGTTATTGGAAATAGTTTTATGCGTACCAGGTGTGCTGTTTGCTCTTTTACCACCAACAGCAATAATAATAAATAAACTAATTTGTATATGTATTTCTCCAATTCGTTCGTTCGTTCAACTGATTATATGGACATTGTTCAGGATATATCGTCCTTAAAAGTCTGTTATTAGATACAGATATTCTAAAGGATGAAAATGTACATTCCCTACGCTTGTACAAATGGGTTAGCCATCATAATTGATGTCATAAGTTACCAATAAAAGTGCTACTACGCACTGTCTTGATTTCGCTTCAGTTTTAATTGCTACAGGAAAGTCAATGGTACTGAAACTTTGTATTTCTAACCTGTCACACGGGTGTAGATGAATATATTTTCATAAGCTGGGTTTGTATATTTATTTATAAAAAATACCCTCAATATTTGAATTAATTGTAAAATAAAATATAATCATAGGGGTGGTGCGCAATTTACGATTATACCATTTATGTTACATGCTATTATAAATTATTATTATATTAATTTAAGTTTTTATAAATTACTAGCAATCCGCCCTCGCTTCGCTTCGGTTATAGGTTATAGTCGTTTTACCCGCGTAGTTCCCGTTCCCGTGGGAATACCGGGATAAAATATAGCCTAGTTTACGCCCTGATATTATAGCTTTCCATTGGTGAAAGAATTTTTGAAATCGATCCAGCCGTTTTGAAGATTACCCGGAACAAACAGACAGACAGACAGACAGACAAAAATTTTTTAATTGCTATTTTAGGCATAGGTGTCGTGCAAATAACCGTGTGAGCATGAAAAAGCCTATTATTTTGACATTACAAACAGACACTCCAATTTTATTTATTGGTATAGATTTGAAGCGTAACTTTTTTTGCAACATATATTATAAAAAACCTAACTTCAGCAATAGATTAATATCGCCTGATGGGAATAATTTCAACTATTGCGACCGATTAAATTATATTTCTTTATTAATTACTTTATAACTTTTCAAAATTTTTTAATTGCTATGGTTTTCTAACAATTTAAACACTGTTATTAGCTCAAACAATGACAAGATTTCAATAACTTTTCTTATTTAGTGCTAAAACATATACAATTGTAAATGTTTTAGTACTAAATACGAAAAGTAATTGAAATCTTGTCATGTATATACAATTGTTTACTCTACATTCATCCTGTGAAGATTATTTTTTCAAGAGGATTACATTTTCAAGAGGATTACCTTTTCCATGTAGTGAAGGAGTACGAATGCAATTCACCATCTCATGGGTGACAAGACAACTAAGTAGTTATAATATGCAGATAACATCTACGTAAGAGAAGAAAAACTCGATGTAAAACCCTATACAAACAATTCAATTGCCCTCCGATTGTGGAGCAGGCTCGAGTGTAGCAGTAGAACGTATATGGGCTGTGATAATGATTATTAATCTCTGGAACAGCAACTCCGTATAGGGTTTCAACGGAAGTGAACAAAACACCAATGCAACAAATACGTTAACAATTATTAATATATCATACTATAATAAAAAAAAGAAAATGGATGCATATTTTTCTCAATAACATTTTTCAATGTAATAATAATCTATAGCGTTCGTACACGTAAAATATAATTGTTATATAGAGACTAACTTCAAATATAATCCTACATTATAATTACAATATAAAAATATGTACTTACGAATAGTTACTTATTAATCATCACATGTCAAAAACCACAATCCAAAGTTTCTGTTAAACCTTAACGGTTTAAACAGAATTTTTATTCAACTTTATAGTCACTTCGAAGCTTGTGATTCACAGGTAATAATATCTGAGAGCAGGACATTTTAAAGTTGCACGATTCGCCGCCTGAGGGGGTGGGAGCCGGTTAGGTCGAACGCTAACACAGCTACATGCCTCGGCACCCGAAGTCGGACTGACGCCTTTACGGCATACAGCGGAGGTCGCGATCGACGCTTCAAATTATACCTTTCAGGTATCTACCTTATCTCTCCCTCAAGGTCTTATCTCATCAACTAATTAATGTGCGTAGCTCACTCATTTATTAGTTTTGGCTTTACATCTCGTGTTATTCTTATTCAAGTATTTGCTTGAATAGAAATTTGACTATTAGCTTGCAAGATAGTAAAAAACTGGTGATGTTTTATTTTTATAAATGTTTTATAATGTTTTCATTTACTTGGCAGTCATTAGCCAGCTAGTCACTTAGCAAAATATACTTAGAATGAACTCCAAAAATATCGGCGTAAACTTTTTTTGGCAGGTTTGATTTCACCCCGTTTCACGGTTTATGGCGCCAGAAAAGCGTTGTGAATTTCGTTAACTCGTCATTTGAACCCTCTTCGCCTTTTAAGCAGACTACCAGTGTGGTGAGGATTTACCTTCAGCGATTCGTCTAGCGGTTTACCATTTTAGATACCCTATCTACACCAGTACTACTAAAAATTTTTCCTCTGTAAAATTTCTCATGTTCAATCATTTCGCGATTATTACACATGTTCATGTGTTTCCCGAGCGCTATGACATGTCCTTATTTAAACGAGGTTTAAGAAGAGCTTTTTCTTCACGGTAGGTAACGGCCTGGCTGTGCCTCTGGTATTGCAAAGGTCCATGTGCGGCAGTATCACTTACCATCAGGTGTGCTGCTTGCTCGTTTGCCACCAACGGCAATAAAAAAAAAATGTTAGGTAAAACTATTTTTACGATTTTTATCGTATTTGTTTTTAATTTTTTTGGTTTGTATATAATTTGACTATCTGTGTGGTGACGGAGAACAGAATTCACCACCCGTGGGTGTCATAATAGACGAATAACGGATATAATGTGCATATAATATCTATGCAAGAAAAGGAAAATTGGAAACAAATCCTATACCCTATTGCAACACTGTTGACTAGCGCGGTACAGTAATTTTTGCTACTTGGAGGCTTATGACCTAAAGTGCATATCAATAAGTTGATGAATGATTGATATGAATTTTTTTTAATAATTTATTTTCTGAACATAGGTGATACATGGTCTTGATCTATTAGATATCTAATATCCATAAACGTGCAGTTATTGTATATTTCTATTTTTGTATCCTTACTTAATATTATAAATGCAAAAGTTTGTTTGTTACGCTTTCACGCTTAAACCATCGAATCGATAAAAAAAATCTTTCACCAATGGAAAGCTATGGGAGTAACATAGGCTATATTTTACCTCAGTATTCCCACGGGAACCGGAACTACGCGGATAAGGCCACTGAAATCGAAGCGAAGCGAGTGTGAGTTGCTAGTATTTTATATATTTAGAACTTCAGAAACGGCACTATATGATTTCCACGAAGTTTAGTATGCAGGAGGTTTCAGGGGCAATAAATTTAGCTAGGTTTTATCTAAGGAAAATACAGTTTTATCAGGGAATTCAGGTAACGAAAAAAAAATTTGAAATTTGGACACGGTTACCATGAGTACTAAAAGCTCAGTTCAAAAATCGAGCACTCCAGACGCCCCTGGTTTGAATCTTACTTTCTTCTTTTTATTATTTTTCCTTTTTTAACTTTTACATTATTTCATTAATTATTTTTTAAAGATATAAATTTATTTTCAATAGAAACATAATTTACAATAAAAATATACCAACTATATAATAAACCAAATACCAACTAAGCTCGCTTAACCAGGTATTTACAATTATATATACAGTAATATACACACACTTAATAGTAATCAAATAATAAAGAAGTTTAAAAGCTTTCATTCGATTGTAGTTTCTTGTGTCATTAAAGCCCTATTTTTGTAATATAGGGTATATTTATAATCCATACTCCTAGCATTTCGATGGCTTATCAATACGGTTGTTGCATGAATTTTTGGGATATACCTATATGTTAAATATAATTTTATTTACATTCTCTCTAGCGTCAGGTATCTTTTGAATATATATAAAATAGGTTTTATTTTAGAGTGGTTTTACAGGTACCATATTTATGATATATATGTTACTCGCGTAGCGTGTGACCGCTGCGGTCAATTGCGTGCTACTAATACGAAGGGCGTAGTAGACGCATAACACCCCCCCACCTATTAACTGACGACATTGTAAAAGTTGCATGAAAACTTTGGTAGCAGATGGCACACGTTCTACTTGACATTACCGTGGAAAGGCCTATATCTAACAGATAATGTCGATAAGTTGATTGATGTTAGGAGTGGCCTAGAATATAATATTATGGTATTTTTTTTTTTGTTTTGGGTTCCGGTCGGCACGCTCCTCGCACCACTCCATCCGGGGCGACAGAGGGGCGTAAGCACGCACACCCGCAACCCATCCACGATGCACGTCACCTTCATCGTTGGGCCGACCACTGGAGCTGGATGACTTGACGTCAGTGGTCGGCCCGACGGAATACCCCGTACATAATGGTATGGTGGCATAAAGAAGGACTTAAGTCTTAACTTGATTGGTTAATGAATAGCCACGTGAAAGAACGGTCTGTATGTTAATCTATTTCCATGTTATATCCTTAGTTTTATCATTTCCAAAAGATTTATAAATTGAAAATGTAATTGTTCAGTTATTTCCAATGATTAAATAATTATTTTTTTTATATATAGTGTGTCGATTCGTCACCATCAAAAAATTGCCTTTTTTCAATGAAAAACAGCTAGAATATCACTAGTAATATCATAATTGCCTAGATAATCTAATACTTGGTGAATGGGGGAGAGTGTTATGGAGCTTTTCTATTAGTAATCTTTGGAACCATGACTAATTAGAATCTAGTAAACGATACCACTAAGCGGCTTAAGTCCTGTTCCGAGGTGATAGCACGTATACTGGCATCTAAGTATTAGTTTTAACACGTAGGCCCGTACTGCCCTTTAAATTAAATACAATATTGTTATAAATTACTCTTTTGAAAGTAAAAAAATAGCGTATTGTGTGTCACCCAAAATCTCTTCCAATCTACCTCTACTATACCAATCAATCTTAAGACTCACGTATAGGCCACGTTATACTCTATAATATCCGCGGTTATGTACAGCTGCGCTTATCGTAGCTGCACATCTTCTTATGTGTTACTAATCAATGTTGCTTACCGTCTCCTGCATTGCATAGAGGGCTATTTCCCTCTCAATCATCTCTCATCAATCGCTCCTAACTCCTGTTTAATTTTTATAATTAAATTTATAGCGGGTGTTAAGATAATTTATTTATTGGGGGTTTTAAAATCATATCTCGGGACTGCCTGAGGGTCAAACCTCGATGTCATCTATGGAGACGATTGTGAACCTCGCCTTACAGGATTTATAAAGATAGGAATGTGTGTGAATTATTCCCAATTATGATTAGGCGGGCTATCACCAGACGTAGACGTTTGAAAAAAGTCCAGACTATGTGTCACATTTGTATCATTATTTAAGTGATAGTTTCTACAAATGCAACATCTGCGCCATGTAACTGTGCTGTCAAAGCGTCTAGACTACATTGTATTGGCCTCAAACAATTCCAACTCAAATAATGAAGCGTACTTGGAAAAATCTCACTTAGTGTTAGCATTTTAAAATACTACTACCATTACGTTAAGTGAAAGCAATTCATATATATATATATTTTCAGGTACACATTTCAAATTATAACTATGAATTAGATACTATTTACTCAGATACTGCTCTTATAATAATACATTGGGTATTAATAAACCAAATGAAATAGAGTTAATCAGAAAATCATATATAATTAATCTTTTTTTTTATTAACCTTTTCTTTTTGGGCTACCGCCAGCGCACCCGCCGCACGGCGCCGTCCGGGGCGACAGAGGGGCGGCAAGGCGGCTCCATAACTCACCCGTGGCATGTCGCCTTCGTCGTTGGACCGACCACCGGAGCAAGGTGACTTGTCGTCAGTGGTCGTCCCGACGGAACGCCCCTCGAGGAGTACCCTCCGACCGACCGAGACTAACGTCCCTGAGGGGGGGGACATTGGATATAATGTTAATCTGACATATAGTCTCAAAAATAATAAGTTAATGATTTCTGATGTTTACGCGAGTACTACACATTGTATAATAATTTAAATTGTTCCATTTTCACGACGACGACAGCTACAGGCAGCTATAGACGATCTACACCTAGAAACTATATCGGGCGGTGAACCAACTTACTGGCCGACAGACCCTAAAAAAACCCCAGACCTCATAGACTTTGGTGTCGTAAAAGGAATTCCAACTAACTACTTTAAATGTTCCTGCCTTCATGACCTTTCCTCGGATCATAGTGTATTCTTGCTAGAAGTTTCCCACGAACTCAAAAACGTCAAGCCAAGAGCAAGCCTACACAATAATAGAACTGACTGGGATCTATTCCGTTCCTTGGTAGAGTCAACGATGGAAAACAGTATGCCACTTAAATCCGAAATAGACATAATGACAGCGGTAGAACACTTCAACCAATGTGTCCAAGGGGCTGCATGGGATAGCACTCCTCCGACCAAAGAGTATAAGGAACCTCTCTGCTCAAAAACGACTCGTGAAATGGTGGCTGAAAAAAGACAAGCACGTAAGCAGTGGCAGACTACCAGATTTCCCCGAGACAAAACTCAGCTAAATCGCCTAACTGCTAAACTCAAGGAACACATACAAACTGAAAAAAATGAAAATTTACAGTCTCAACTACGTGACCTAGACGCTAAAGCTACTAGTAATTACTCCCTTTGGAAAACAACAAAAAAACTAAAACGACCTACTATCCCCAATCCACCAATTCGCAGAAAAGATGGTACCTGGGCAAAAAGCGATTTAGAAAAGAGCGAGGCCTTTGCTTCTCATTTAGCTGACGTGTTCGTGCCAAACACCGTACAGAACCCATCTAAATCCAATGAAGATGAACTCATCAACTCGCTAAATGAACCCTACCAACTCGACCTCCCGATAAAGAGAATCAAGATAGCCGAGGTCACGGAAACAATTAAAAATCTAAAACAAGGGAAGTCTCCAGGATACGACCTAATTACTGCAAAAGTGCTACGCGAACTACCAAAAGTTGCAATACGGTTTTTGACCCATCTATTTAATTCCATCATGAGTAGAGGCATCTTCCCACCCCAATGGAAAATAGCTCAAATCGAAATGATCCCTAAGCCTGGGAAAAGTCCTGAGGAAGTATCTTCCTACAGACCGATTAGCCTATTGCCAATTCTTTCAAAGGTCATGGAAATTCTCTTTTTGAAACGTTTAAATACTGCCATAGCAGAACATAAAGTAATACCAGACCACCAATTCGGTTTTTGGAAACAGCATGGAACGATAGAGCAGGTGCATAGATTGGTGGAAGAAATCCATAAATCATTCGAAAACAAGAAATATTGCTGTGCAGCGTTTTTGGACATATCACAGGCTTTCGACAGGGTCTGGCATGTGGGCTTATTGTATAAAATATAAAACCAACTCCCAATAAATTACTACATCTTTTTGAAAGCATATCTAGCTGACAGATTTTTTTATGTAAAACATGGAGATGACATTACAAAACTACACAAGGCACATGCAGGGGTACCACAGGGAAGCGTACTTGGACCAATCCTCTACCTGATCTTTACATCCGATCTTCCAATGTCAGACGGCGCTGTGATTGGCACATTCGCAGATGATATAGCAGCTCTAACTGCCCATGACAAACCAGCGCAAGCAAGCAATATGCTACAACGTTCTCTAGACAACATCACGGAATGGCTATCTACCTGGCGGATAAAAGCTAATGAAACCAAGTCCGTACAAGTGACGTTCACGACGCGACGTGAGACTTGCCCCCCTGTATCACTCAATGGAGTTGTAATACCACAAGCGAACGAAGCTAGATACCTGGGTCTCTACTTGGATCGCAGACTTATCTGGAAAAAACACATATTCACTAAACGAAAAGCATTGGGAATCCAACTCAGAAAAATGTACTGGCTACTCCACAAAAAATCACAACTCTCACTGGAAAACAAATTACTCCTTTACAAATGTATCCTGAAACCAATATGGAACTATGGAGTACAGCTATGGGGCACCGCTTCCAACTCAATCCTCGAAATCCTCCAGAGATTCCAATCTAAAGTTCTGAGAATGATCACAAAAGCCCTTTGGTTCGTAACAAACAACCAGCTACACCATGATCTGGAAATAAGAACAGTTCAAGAAGAGATCAAGCACTCCATGAGTTCATACAGAAAAAGATTAAACGTACACCCAAATATACTAGCCTCACACCTAATGAGTACCAACGCAACATTTAGAAGACTCAAAAGGAAGTCCCCTAGAGACTTATAGCTAATTATATACAATAAGGCACCCGTCACAGGACTGATGCCCTGCAAGTCAACTAACAAATTACTCACCATGTGCTGAATGTTCCTATGAACAGATTGCAGAGAAAAAAAAAAAAAAAAAAAGTTCCATTTTCAGATGTTTTGGCATTTTGTTACAAGATCAATTATTCCAGCATGCTCTTGATGTCTTTTCGTCTCATACGACATCACAATACAATCACTATATCGACCAAACCTCGCTAAGGGGATGGCTTGATGTTTTTTACTGGTTGATATTTTCTTCGGTTTAGCTAATTATAAACTGTTTTAGAATGTTCATTATTACGACTAAACGTATACTAGTTATTTTATAAAAAAAAATACTCTTATGACCAACATCAGCTCATTGGAATTCCCTCTTAGATACAGAACTCGACACGAAGGGAATATAATGCCGTAATCGCCACACTTTACACTCGATTTGGTGATCGCAGTTGAATTTTGACGTGACAACGTCTTATAAATTGGTTTGCCGGGTGACACTTCAAGAAACTGCGTTACGCTCCGCTCACGTTATGCGCTCACAATGAGAGCGAGTGAGAGGCACGCGTCCCTTCCACTCGGGCATGGTTAGCCCGCCTAAGAGCGAGAGAGACAGACATAAAAATTGTATATTTGTATATAAATACGTATGTATGTGTAAAGGTAAAAATAAAATTTTGTTAATATGAAATTCAGTGCGAGATTCTTTGTATAAATTAATGTTTTAAATATAATTCTTTGTATAAATAAATGTTTTAAATTGTTACTATTATTTCATCCTTCTTCCTACTATACGAATGAATATTCACATTAAAATTATTTTACCACTCAAAGTCGTTGTCACGTAAAACTTTCGCCCGTATACCGACTTTACAGGCAACCAATATTTTTTTTGTCCCAAAAGGGCACGACTGGCCACTCGTCTAGTGCTCGCTGAACTAATTGTGACTATCTACCTGCTCTTTCGGTACCTTTTCCAAAGGTGGCGATGTATTATATTTGTAAACTTTTAACAAATGGAGAATCTTTGCTAAAAACCATTAGGTCAATATTTTGTTAGGTTTCATGACATTAGCATATTTTTTTAATTTTCTTATATGAGCTATGCAAAATAATATTTCTGATGTTTACGCGAGAATTATATTCATGAAATAAAATAATTTTTATGGATTTTATCATGTTTATATTTGTTTTTTGAATTCCGGAAGTTTCGAACATTATATAACGTTCATAGTCACGTCGGGCCGACCACTGAGGACAAGGAACTCGGCACTGGTGGTCTGCCCAACGACGAAGGCGACTTGCGTATGGGTGGGTTATGGGCTCGCGTGACGTTCTTGAGTCGCCCCGGACAGAATGGACGGCGTGTGCGTTTACCATATCCCACCCATAAAAAAAGCGTTCGTTATACAGACACGATAAAATCCTTCAAATAAAAGGGGGACGTACGAATACATAAGTGGAAATGATGATATTAAATAAAATGGATCTATTATTTTATGTCCATTTTATGGTCATACTTGTTACCATATTTTATGCTTGTTTTGCTATCTGTGCTATTTAGATTTCAAATATGCAAAACTGATTAAAATCCTCAATTTTCATGTCTAAATTACATTAAAATATTTCAACCCACAAACAAATGAAATGCTATCTTTGCTAAATTGAATGAATACCTTATAAAGTCGACCCTCGTCCAACTCTCATAATTATTATCTATTATACCACCGTCACCGAGTGCCATTGCATTTATAATCACAATTAAACTTGAAGGGTTTATTTAAATTTGATTATTTGAATAATTTCCGACATAAGAATTAATGAAGATGAGTTTCGTTCAGAAAGCATATTCTATAATATATACGAAAATCAGTTTGTTTTGATTGAGTAACATATTATTGTCTCAATTTCAAACTGTAATTCTGCAATTCGTCCCTAATCTTCAATTAGTGCTGTTATAAGAGAAAGTGTTATAAACAAAATACAACTGGTATTAATCTCATAATTTACAATGTTATGGAATTTATCCTCTGAATTATAATCATACAAATTAATTAAATATAATGTACGGCTTTATTTGTATTATTGATAAAGTATGATAGATATCAGCGTAATCCGATAGCATTTTTTCGTGTGGTGATGGAGTAAGAATACAATTTACCACACATTTTACTCGTGGATGTCGTAAGAGATGACTAAGGGATTTAATACATAAATAACATCACAGATCATAGAACTACATATTTTAGTTTAAAATTTGTAAACATATACAATAAGAAGTATTATATTATAGACAATTTGTTAGTATAGCGTTATTTGTATCAATTATCATTTAATTCTAGTACATAATGCCTACAAGCCCATTTTGATTACGTTAAAACAGTTGAGGTAGCCCTTTCGTTAGTATTCTAAAGGTGCAGGTATATTTGTACGTGATGAGGAGAATGTTGGCACAAACCTTTTGGAGCTCGGATTCACAGTGCCTATGTGTGGGCTACAGCCTCTATTGACTGGTTGTGTTCGTACGTGCATATCTATCGGGGTAATTGTATAGAAAACTAAGGATTGTGGTGAATTTTCATCTGCTCTGTTTGTTATATAATACAATAAAAATTAATAAAATTTGATAATGAAATTTAAAAATAACAGTTCAATCATAAAATAAGTTATCTACTCAGCATATCTTTATATATAAATTTCTTGTGTACGTGTCACTGAACTCCTCCTAAATGGCTGGACCGATATTGAAGAAACTTTTTGTGCATGTTCAAGGGGATTTGAGAATGGTTTAGATTCACAATTGGACCCAGTAGGTGGAGCTTATTTGAACAGAACAACGTCTGTTGGGTCAGCTAGTTACTTATATAAAGCTAAAGAAAATATAGTGAATTTGACTTTTTCAGATTTTTAATTAAAACAACTTTAGATTATACAATGTCAGACTGCCACTGTAGACGAGGGGTAATATAACCGTCAAAATGGCTAACCAAATTTAGAATACCTACATCCCGTAGCGACAAGAAGAAATTCAATGTATGTGTCACCGTGGGTACATTAAGTACAATATATTGCTATTTTTATCCCGATCTATATAGTCGGTGGAATATGCCTTCTTCCGAAGAAGGCGAACAAGAATAAATAATGTTATTTATAAGACTTAATTATTTAATTACATGATTATTAATATAACCTAGAGACAACAGTGCAGGAGTGCGAGCGAATATCGAATGACAATAAATAGGCATTATACATTTTAAATAAAACTACTTTACGGATTTTATCGCGTTTGTATTTGATTTTTGATTACCCGACATTTCGAACACTTTACAGCGTTCATGATCACGGGTGGACTAAGATGTCTCATGTCCAACAAGTCATCGTTACTGCAGAAAATTTTATAATTATCTACCCGATACAGAAATTAGTTATTAAATATTGACCCACATTTTGATACAAAATTTATTGCCAGTGTAAGAAGAAAATGATTCTATATGAAAAAATTATATTGTTTATGGTTAGTAATAATTAAACATTAAAATTAATAGTAATTATATTTAAAAACTAACTAATAATCTAGTATACTACCACCGGATCGGAACACGGTTACACTGAGAAAGACTGACGGTTACACTGCAAGACACCGTGAGCTCATATTGTATAGATTTGACCCACAATAATAATAACTAAAGATAATTTTATAAATTAAAACCTTTTTAGTAACATAAAGTACGCCTTCAAAATTAACTTTAATTTAGCATCATGTTACCTGAGTTTTCTTGCCGGATCTTTCTCAGTGTAACCGTGTTCCGATCCGGTGGTAGTATACTAGATTATTAGTTAGTTTTTAAATATAATTACTATTAATTTTAATGTTTAATTATTACTAACCATAAACAATATAATTTTTTCATATAGAATCATTTTCTTCTTACACTGGCAATAAATTTTGTATCAAAATGTGGGTCAATATTTAATAACTAATTTCTGTATCGGGTAGATAATTATAAAATTTTCTGCAGTAACGATGACTTGTTGGACATGAGACATCTTAGTCCACCCGTGATCATGAACGCTGTAAAGTGTTCGAAACGTCGGGTAATCAAAAATCAAATACAAACGCGATAAAATCCGTAAAGTAGTTTTATTTAAAATAAATAGGCAGCCAAAAGCCGTATAAACTAGAATTCAGTCTGCGTGTGGTCCGGATAGCACGTACAAAACCCAGGTGCAAAAAGCAGGTGTCATGTTGTATGGCCCAATATTCATTAGCGAAGCGGATTGCTTGGCATGGTGTCTTAGTGGCGGATAGTCGCCACATATATATATAGACATTATCACCCTCCACCTACAGGGAGACGAAGGCTGTTTTAAGTTTCAGCTAAATTCTATGACGTATGTTTTTTAGTTTCAACCCCGTATTAAGTGGTATTTAATAAACTCGGTGCAAAGTGTTTGGTCATTTTTTATGATAGTTAAGGGCTATTTTAATTTGGTAGCCTTCATGTTCACTACTTCAATCTTTTATAAGTTTAATTTTTACTTGATTAGGTATTTAATATGTCCATGTGGTGACGGAGTAAGAATACAATTCATCACTCTCTCTCTCTCTCTCTTGCTCGTGGATGTCGTAAAATACGACTGAGGGATATAATATGCATATAATATCTATGCAAGAAAAGGAAACCTTGAAATGAAACCCAACCCGTCTGACCAGCATGATATAGTAGGTCAATATCTCCTTTTATGGAGGAGGCTCGAGCCCAGCAGTGGGACGTATATGACCCGAGATGATTATGATGATGATATATTTTTATCAAACCGTTTTTAAAATATTTTCATCATCATTTAATAGAAATCTAACTTTTTTCTGTGGTAGGATATGGTCTAGACACACCCCGAATAATCCGTACCTACCGTATTCTCTCCTCATCGCCATTGGGCCGATCATTGATATCGATTCCTTGACATCCGTGGCCCGCCCGGCGGGTTACTCTTTCGGGTACCGTCCCCTTCGATGCACCGGCAACAAAGCAATGTTGCCGGGACATCGTCCTCATGCGATCGGCTTCCCTACGTGTGGCGGCTTCCCTACGTGTGGCGGACTAATCCCCGGTCGGTCCATCCACGACCTCAACTTTTTTTTAGGGTGGGCCATGGTCAGCGCACGCGCTGCCCGGCTCCGTCCGGGGCGACAGAGGGGCGGCGCGCGGCCTCATAACCCACCCGTGACACGTCACCTTCGTCGTTGGGCCAACCACCGGTGCAGGATAACTTGTCTTCAGTGTATCCACGACCTCATCTAGGATGGCAACAGACGAAACGTGTGCAAGAAAACCGCCTCGCAGAAGGCGGCAACGGCGTCCCAGTTCCTCACGCTGTTAAGCACCGTTTTAGCGATGGTCGGCAGCATTAGAACGGCACCAATGATTATGACGTGTTCACGACGCTGCTCTACCCAGACTACACAAACCTTGAACATGCGCTGCGGAGTGTTATCGTTGTAATCGCAGTGTTGGCAGGACGACGTCTTCTCCCTCCTCGCGACCTTGTACAGGTACTTGCCGAAACAACCATGTTTCTCTCACTTAAGCCAAATTATTTTTCTTGTTGCAGAGTTGATTTTATTTTTTTGTTAATACAACAGTTATTCATGATATCGAATTTATCTTTGAAAACGTAGATAGATTTGTAACTTAATGACATTTTACAATATATATTTTATTCTTCGTAATAAAAAGGGGCTCTAACGTACACCGCATATTATTTTAGATTCATTACTTGTTATTATGGTTTTCATTGAGAGCAAATTGAATACCATTATATAAATAATACACAAATATTTTTAATAAGATATAGTAAGCCTGTCAAAAATCAATAATAGAGTCTCTGAGTTTTCTCGCCGGATCTTTCTCGGTATGCCAAGTTCCGATCGGGTGGTAGTATATTAGATTTGTTAGATTTAAATTAATATGTTGTCATATACAATAACTACTACAAATTTAATAATAACTGACCAAAAAGAAAATATTTTTTTCGTTTAGAATATTTTTTTTTTGTACTGGCCATAAATTTGGTCTAAATTTAATAATTAATTCTGTAGCGGATAGGTATATATCTCTGCAATTACGATGACTTGTTGGACGTGAGAGATCTTAATCCGCCCATGTCCATGAACGGGGAAAAGTGTTCAAAACGTCAGGCAATCCTTACTAATATTATAAATGCGAAAGTAAGTTTGTTTGTTACGCTTTCACGCTTAACCACCCAACCGATTTCAAAATTTCTTTCACTAATGGAAAGCTATAATATCAGGTAGTAACATAGGCTATATTTTGTCCCGATATTCACAAGGGAACAGGAACTACGCGGGTAAGGCGACTGAAACCGAAGCGAAGCGAGGGCGGGTTGCTAGTAGAAAACAAAATACAAATGCGATAAAATCCGTAAAAATAGTTTTATTTATAATGATTACACATCATCACAGAAATAAACAAGTAAACATCAGAAATTAAATTGCAAACCGTCAGAGATATAACCTTCACGATTACAGAACGTATATTTATATCATTAGATCAATAAGGCAGTCAGGGTGAATGCTAAAACATTGATAATATGCCAACGGCGCTGTGGTTCATTAATCTTTGTTGAGTTTGACAAAAAGGGCGAAATGTCGAGTAGAAACACAGAACAAGCTGAGTGTGTTCAAGTAACTAGTTGATACTATTGTTTTTGCGTTCAAAGTGCTTTTCCATTAAAAAAAAATTCAAGAACGTTAAGGTACATTGAACATGAAAAACTACTAATAAGCTGCTCTGAAATTTTTGTTTGTGTATAACGCGATGTTAAAAAGTATAAAACTACAAAATTAAATTTGTACAATAGAATTCTCTAAAACTCTAGTAATTTTTTTTTTCTCTTTCTTTTTTTTGTCTCGGCAATCAGCTACTAATACGAGCCATTTTTGCGAGTGAGGAGTTATAAATTTCTCTGCAAATTATATTTTCATCAAATTAGTCATTGTCCGTCAGTAAGTCAAATTGTCGCCTTCAACAGTGTTATAGCCACTGTTAACAGTATCTTTTGAGAATTTTGGTGGAAACAAAAAGGTATGTAAAGCACTTTTATATCAAATTTAATACATCTCAACTGTTCTTCCGCTAGATATTATATAAAAGGCCATTAAAAATTAAAAGCCATTAAAATACTAAGGTATTGAATGAACACCATATGACACTTCCTCATTTCCACCAAAAGTCTTTAAAAATTACAACTCTCGTATTTGAGAATCTAGAGTTGTAGTTTTTGGATAATATCCAACTCTAGATAGGTTTTTTTTTTTATCTTGGAGATAACAACGTTCTTGAATCGATTGATCTTTGGGCGTAATGTAAACTTTAATTAACTACATTATAGCATATATAACTTAGTCTATAAAATTATTACACTATCTTGCCACAAGAAATCAACAATAAACAGTACCGAAATTGTGTGTAATTGATATTTTGAACAAAACAATTTCTATTAGATTAGTTAGTAGCAAATATGTCTTAAGGATGCCAAGATCCGCGAAGCACTGTTAAATAAAGTGCACATAATTGTCAAGGTGAGTGGTGTGCGGTACAGTCGCAATTATTTACCGACGAGACATAGGGGAATGAAGAGTCTTGAGGCCAGGCCAAGAGCGCTCGCCGCCATCCACTGCGACCGTGTTAAGAACTTCTACCTACTCATACTTATTCATAAGCTTTTATATGTATATATGCCACTTCGCGTTTTCTTGAATGCGTATGTTTTTATTCAGACTGCGTCTTTAATTTAATTTCAAATTATAATTTTATTTTATGTGTATGCTAGACTCTTTTGATTTGCGAGAATGTGTAAGTAATTCAAGCAATAAGGGTTATTAAACTCTGTATGAGGTTAACAAAACTGAGAGATAGTAGTGGAAAAATTGTATTCGGCCCGTGTATTAAAAAGGCTTAAGACGTACGACGATTTAAGTGTAAGTCATCACCCCGTCTTTTGCAATGGATGTGGACTACGCTGACAAAATGAGCTGCCATGAAGCTTTATTTTAGCTTTTCATTTTATTGCTGTGATATTTTGTAGCTACATTCTTTAGTCCTTAACATTATAACATCCACTAAATGATATATGCAACAGACAAAAGAATGGCAGTCATATTATAGTTTTATTATTATAGAAATAAGTCAGACAAAATATAATAAAATATTAAAAATATATACGCAATGAAATCAATGGGAGATGTAATATAAAAGAATAAAACAAAAAGCCTTTTGTTTCTTGCGAGTTACGAGTAATAATAAGTCCTCTTAACCTATAAATATGTCTCGATCTAAACTAGTTATTTTTGTTTATGAGCTAAAATTAAGTTTGATAAGTAATGATATCGCAGCAAGAATGCCTCCACGGATGAAGACCTTCTGCGATGAATTTTAGTACTTTTTTCCTTAAGCTAGATACATGCAGATTGGAGTCACTGAAGTAGCGGAGAGACTGGGTCATTCTGTGTACTCTACCGGCTCTTTTATAGCGAGTGCATTGAGGCACTGTTTGACTTGGTACCACCGTCACCATTTTACCAACATACCCCTCGATATCGTAGTAAGGTTCATACATTACACATGGAAGCGTTATGGTCTTCAACTGTGTGTTTCCAGCGATTATTTCGCCCACGTACGTCCCCGCTCTGGAATGAACTACCTGCTGGTATGTTTTTAGTGCGCTATGATATGTCCTTCTTTAAACAAGGTTTAAGAAGAGAATTTTCTACATGGTAGGCAACGGCCTAGCTGTACCCCTGGTATTGTAAAGGTCCATGTGCTGCAATATCACTTACCATCAAGCGTACTGTTTGCTCGTTTCCCACAAACAGTAAAAAAAAAAACAGTTGTCCCGACCAGATGCTTTGGTAATATCTTTCACCCAGCTCGTGTCTCTCTCTGTAATATGTACTATCTATGACTTCTCCACGAAGTCATCAGTTAAGAATTATTTAATAAATTTGAATATATTATTTCCAGCATTTTAAAAATAATACTACTTACAATCTACTAAGTTATTACTAATACTATTTACAATCTACTAAGTTATTAAATTACGATTCACTCTTCAATATTACCCATAAAAACTCGTACATAAAATATTGTTATTGCTTATTTTCAATTTGTTGAATTGTAAATGTGTCCCAAATAAATATGTTCACGAAATTTAATGTTTTTATGTGTTATATTTATTGTTTGGCAGGCCATAGTTGTGCAGCAACACAACTTCGCAAATTTGGGACAACTTAACCGTCTGCAATAATAGGACAGTAGCATGGGCCTAACATCTTGCTATTTTAACACTCTGACTTCTGAATGGATTACTAGCATCATGAGTTTAGCAGCACGTCATGGGCCTCTTTCAATTTCATATTACTTAAATGAGGTTGTAATTCGGGACATCTAATCAATTAACTTAAAAAGATAACAGTAACATCGTCGTCGCAGCTCATACACGTCCCACTGCTGGGCTCAAGCCTCCTCTCCAATAGGAGGGAAGTTGACCTACTACACTATGTTGATCAGACATGTTGGTATAGGGTTTTATTTCAAGTTTTTCTTCTCTGGCACAGATGTATGCATATTATATACCTTAGTAGTCTTTTACGACATCTACGGGTAAGATAGGCAGTTGTGAATTGTATTCTTACTCCACCACTACACGGAAAAGTAAAATAATTAGCCAGAAAAGAAAACGTTAACGTAATATTAGACCATATTATGCTATGATAATTTAATTACTCTTGTAGGTAAATTGTAGGTAATGCATGAAGCTTTACAAGTATCACTTACGTAGATTAAGATCTACGTTGGGATGCCCATAAAAGAACTTCAAGAGAGACCCTCAACATCACTGTCTTATTAGTCGCACTCATCCCGAGTCAAAATTTTAGAATATATTGTATTCGTGCATCCTTCCTCATTTATTTCTATAGTATTGATAATTTTATGATTTAATACATATATAACTTTGAAAAGTCGGGGTTGCACGATGATGAACATACGACATCTGAATAGTGGTAGTTTGTCAGAACTGCAATAGGTTTCAGTTCTTCACCATCTACTACTGATACGTCTAGTCTCTCTCCTGTTTCGCCACAAGCCATAACATGTGATCCAGCACCGCATGTATCCAACGGTACCCAGCAATTTACACTAGGTCGTCAGTCCACCTGTTTCGTCTGATGTCCGATACGTGGTCGCCAATCGAGAACCTTTCTTACTTAACGATAATTCGTCGAGAGATGTGGCCTGCTCATTTCCACTTCATCAATCTGCCAATCGCCGTCTACTATTGGACGTAGGACTCCCTCGTGTTTCACCAAAAATTGCGGTCCTGTCTGCAACATTCATCAGGTCGTCGGTTCACCTAGTGAGATCGTCACTCGAGAACCTTTCTTCTCCAGCAGTTGTCAGTTTTTCCACTGATGTGGCTTGCCTATTGCCTCTTTAGAGGGCTAATTTTTAGTAATATGTCGGTTACACATGTTCTTCTACGGATTTTCGTATTACGGATTCTATCTCACGGAAGATTCCGAGCATAGCATTCTCCATTAGACGTAGACCTGTTTTTAGACGCTGAGATTAGTTGGATGAGAAAAGCCTCTTAAGTTTCCCAAACACCTTCCATCCGAATTGCACTACTCCGCCTCCCTCTGCGAGACTACTGCCTTGCAGACCTTGTAGTAACTGCTTCTCATTGAGAAGCTGCTCATTGGACCGCGATGAGTTTATGGTGATTTTTACTACCCCTACGGGCAAGGAGTGGTGACAAATATATTCTTATGTCGAAGATTTACATATTTTATGTTATATTTAATATAATAAATTAAATATCTGGTTGACCGAGCTTCGCTCAGAATATTTTTGTCGAATTTATTTAGATATATATTAATAAAAAATAAAAATTATATAAAAATTACAAAAAGAGAATAATAATAACACCGAGATTCGAACCGACGTTGTTTAGATGCCACAAAAACCAAAATTAGAACTGGTCGTCTCCCCAACTGAGCTATTGTGACTCATGACGTTGACAATGAAATTTGAATTCATATTCTTTTAAAATTTAATGTCATATTGTTTTACTAAAAACACGAACAAAACAACCTTCTCTATATATAAAACCTAGCTAGATCGATTTTTTGGACCCGAAACCTCTAGTATGGCAAGTTTCAACAAAATCGTTGGAGCCGTTTCCGAGATCCTGAATATATATATATATATATATATATATATATGCACCCAGCTATCATAAAAACTAAATAAAAGTTGTTAGCTACCAGGCAGAAATTTATTAAAAATAGTATAAGGTCATCCAAGACGACTGACTTGAACACATACCTAAAATCCTTTTTAGGCAAAGTCCAAATAAAGTGATTATATACATAGACAGAATTATAGTTCGATCTCTACGCGGGACAGACCCACAAATGATGGTGTTAAACTGTATGTTGTCTCTAATAATATTCTTATAAAATATTCACCATGAGACAGAAAAAAATATTTTTAGGTGCATAGTTAGTTCTAAAAAGACCCTATAGCGATTTTATCCTTTTACTAGACTGAATTTAGTAAAGTTTATATCCCTTCCATTATGTAGAAAGATTATAGCGAGTACTATAACGTATATAGATATGAAAAGGAGTTCTGCGAAGTTATTATCTTTGTATCTTAATATTTAACAAACAGTGCTATAAAAAAGTTGTAAGTTCATGCAAAATATTTTAACTTAACCCGGAGACGTAAAGACTGTGCAACGGAAAGATAATAGCGGTTCTTAAAATAAAGCCTTTGTGGCATTATTCTGTGTGACACGAGCCAACGTATCGTACTTGACAGAGCGATATATTCACATACGCCTGCTCTATTTATCCTAAGCTTGAATATTAAGCCGTGTTATTAGCAACTATGAAGCGAAGATAAGGTCGATTATTTTATGACTGCATGAAATATGGTTTAATCTCAAATTCTCTTTTACCATAAACATGTTTTTAAATTGACTGACCAATATGATAATCGGTATGTATTTACATCTTTATTTTTTTACCACCAAGACAGTATCAGTTGCTTAGGAAAATTTGGATTTGTAGTGTTAGGACTATATGATTTAGTGCTACGAAATTTTGGCCACAAATATCGTTTAAATTTTTTTTTTTTTTTGATATGGAACTTTGTACATCTGTTTTAGTTTGCAAATATATTCCGAACAATAATATTGTTAATGTTCTTACAAAATAAAATAATTAAATAATAATTTAGTGACTTAACTACCATTTTTGGATTGTTTAAATACTATTAAAAATAAAATAATTCAATAATTATCATTATTAAAGCACATTTACTTGCTATACTGAAAGTACAAAGTCCTTAAAAGTTATAAGAGTGGTCGTATTTCGTCATTTCTAACTCATACAATTCAGTTTGTATAGATCTAATATAAGTATAAAATGTCATGCATATAATTTAAGAGGTATTACTAAAATATGAGATCGTAAAACCTACTTAATAAAACGTATGATATTCACAGCACTTTCGTTTACTATCTACAGAGGTCTGTGCTGATATTGCAAGCGTGTCGGGTATTATTAATACTTTTCAGTTTAAAGTTAAAGACGATAGAAGTGAATTAAAATATATCACAATAATGAAGCTAGAAAAACAATACATGTAATAAAGTCGTCAACACAGCTTATATATGCCTTACTGCTGGGCTCGGTCTTCCTCCTCAGGAAGGCAATAGACCTACTATGTGACAGCAGTCAGGCGGGTTGGCATAGAATTTAATGTCAAGTTTTCTTTCTATTTTATAGATGCTATCCGCATATTATGTCCTTTTTTACGACAACCACGGGAAAGACAATTAGTTAATTGTATTCTTATTCGCTCCCCACAAATAATAACAAAAAAGTTAAATTTTAAAAATGGAGGGAAGGAAGGGAGATTCACCACTTTCCCACGGCTAATACGATTCTCCACCCCCTTTCTTACCGGTGGGTATCGTAAAAGACGACTAAAGGATTATAATATGCATATAATCTTATATCTTTAAACGAGCAATTCTTGTATATATATTATATACCTATATATATTTTCAGAATCTCGGAAACGGCGCCCACGATTTTCATGAAATTTAGCATACTAGATATTTCGGGGCCAAAAAATTGATCTAGCTAGGTTTTATTTATAGAAAATGTTGTTTTGTCGGTATTTTTAGCTAATCAATACAATGACATAAAATGATAATAAAATATGGATTCAAATTTCGCCGTCGCCGTTAAAAGTGACAACAGCTTAGTTGCAAAGTTGTCCAGTCAAATTCAAACAGCGTGAGATCGAATCTCAGTATTATTATCATTCTCCTTTTGTAATTTTGATATTTTTTCATTATTTCATCATTTTTATTTTTTACTAGCAACCCGCCCTCGCTTCGCTTCGGTTTCAGTCGCCTTTCCTGTGTAGTTCCCGTTCCCGTGGGAATACCATGATAAAATATAGCCTAGTTTACGCCCTGATATTATAGCTTTCCATTGGTGAAAAATTTTTGAAATCAGTCCAGCCGTTTTGAAGATTACCCGGAACAAACAGACAGACAGACAAAAAATGTTTAATCTGTATTTTAGGCATAGGTATCGTGCAAATAACCCTGTGAGCATGAAAAAAGCCTATTATTTTGACATTACAAACAGACACTCCAATTTTATTTATTGGTATAGATTATTAATATACATCTAAATAAGTTCGTCAAAAATACAAATAACGAAAAAAAAAATTATACCGAGCAAAGCTCGATCAACCAGGTATTACATATGTAGATGTAACAAGAGAAAAAAAAACTGGAAATGAAATCCTATACCAACACGCCTACCGCCGGGCCTCCTGTCGGCGCTTCGATCACCGTGAAGTCGGTCACCATCAGCATCCAGGCCCACATGAAGTACTTGGGCCTGGTGCTCGACGGGCATTTTTGGTTCCGGGAGCATCTCCATCGACTTGTTCCCCGGCTTGTCGGCGCGGCGTCCGCCCTTTCGCGGCTGATGCCGAATGTGGGTGGACCCAGTGCTACGTGCCGACAGCTGTACACAGGGGTGATCCGGTCGATGGCCCTGTATGGCGCACCGGTGTGGGCGGGGTCCCTGACCGTCCGTCTTAGAGCCCTCCTGTGGCGACCACAGAGGGTCATGGCGATCAGGGCCATACGGGGTTACCGCACGGTGGCGACGGAGGCAGCGTGCCTCCTGGCCGGAACTCCCCCGTGGGACCTGGAGGCGGAGATGCTCGCCGACATTTATCGGCGGGTGTCGGAGACGCGCGCCCGCGGCGGTATGGTCTCCTTGCAGGAGATCACCGCCTGGCGGGTCGACGCCCGCCAAGGAGTCATTGCCCGTTGGGCAGTCCGGTTGGAGAGTCCTCGGTACGGTGTCAGGACCGTCGAGGCCCTCCGGCCGGTGCTGATGGAGTGGTTGGAGCGGACGCACGGGGTGCTTTCTTTCCGACTGGTGCAGGTGCTGACGGGGCACGGGTGTTTTGGGAAGTACCTGCACAAGATTGTCAGGAGGGAGAGCACACCGGCCTGCCACCACTGCAGTTGCGACGAGAACACGGTGCAGCACACGCTCGAGGAGTGTGCTGCGTGGGAGGGGGAGCGCCGTGAACTCGTCGCGATTATCGGTGCTGACCTGGCGCTGCCGACCATCGCCAGGGAGATGCTCGACAGCGTTAGGAAGTGGGACGCGGTCGCCGCCTTCTGTGAGGCCGTAATCTCACGGAAGGACGCGGCGGATCGTGTGCGAGTAGAGCTCCTATTCGGCTACACGTTCCGCCGCCGGCGACTGGGGCGGCGCAGGTCCTAGTATCTGCGCTTAATGCCGCCCTAGCCAAGGCCGCGGGTGATCGGACCGCGGAATTGTCCGTCACCCGCAGAGAGGCTGACCGCGCGATGGCGACCGACGTCCCAGTACGTCGAGACGTGAGGTTACCCGAAAGGGTATTCCGTCGGGCCGACCACTGATGACAAGTCACATCTGCTCCGGTGGTCGGCCCAACAAACAACGAGGTGACGTGGGTACGGGTGGGTTATGGGCCCGCGCGCCGTCCTTTATCGCCCCGGACAGACTGGACCGCGCGTGCGCTTACCATAGCCAACCCAAAAAAAAAAAATAATAAAAAAAAAAAAATACCAACACGTCTGACCAGTGTGGTATAGTAGGTCAACTTTCCTTCCATAGTGGAGGAGGTACGAGTCATCATCTCAGCCTCTACACATCCTACGTGTAGGGGCTGAGATGATGATGATGATAAATCGTCCTTTATGTCATCTACGAGTAATTTAAGGACTGTTAGTATTCGTAGCTGCCACCATACATCAAGATTCTCATATATAACATTATATATAAGACCATTTAATAATCTACAGAATAAAAAATAACGAAAATATTACGCGAATAAAACCTATACGTATGCATAGTCAGTATTTTATATCAAAGGCGAATTTAGTAAACGTTGAAATAAGAATATCTTCGGTATAATATTAATGAGCTGAGTACAACCGTTATTCAAATATCCCGCCCGGCGGCGTCACCCAAGACCCTCTTGTTGCATATATCGACTCTCGTCAGCCTTTCAAGCTTTTCATATAATCCACATATGTATACTTATTTATTTTTTATAATATGTACATACAATTGTATTACACTGTGAATATTGTATTCTCTATATAATTTCATTCATCTTAGCCCATAAGTTCCACTATTGGACTCGAGCCTCGAGTGGAGAGCTTGTTACAACAATTGCATTCAGTTAACCTGCCAATAATGGCGATTCGGCACTAGCCCTTGGAGGAGGTCTATGGCCAACAATGAACGTGGGTGTGCCATATACGTGTTGTGACGGAGTAAGAATGTAATGGTGATAAAATGACAATACCCATGTATTGTGAAAATCGAGTAAGTGATGTAGATAGATGACATTTCTATAAGAGAAGCTAACTCAAAATAAAGCTAACATTTTTATTCAGCGAGGTGTAACAGTTTGATTTATTTCATTTGAAAAACGCCTTAAGTCCTGGGTGACAGAGGGGTAGCACGCGGCCCCATAACTCACCCATAGCACGTCGCCATCGTCGTTGGGCCAACCACGGGTACTGAGTTCCTTGTCTTCCGTGGTCGGCCCGACGGAATACCCTGAGGGGGTATCTCTCTTCTCTAAGCCCCACATTGAGACAAATTTGCATTAGAAGAAAAAGAAAGGTTACAAATAGATTAAAACACAATAAAAATAAATTTATTAATTTAATGTCATATGAGCCGGCCTTACCTGTGAGTACGATAAAAGTCAATAAAGATATAGATAACAACTAATGCAGGAGTAGAAAATTTGAAAAAGATCCTATTCGAAGTCGTTTGGATGAGTGGCTGAGTAGGCAACTTTCCTTCCTTTTACCGGAGTCTTTAGTCCAATAGTGGATCTTATGTAAAGAAAATTTTATGATAGGACCACACTATCGACAGTCTTGTGTCTACAGCCGCGGGCCGGTCCATCTGGTGTAGTACCACACTCTCTCAGAAAATCGACATCTAAGTAATAGCAATCTGTAGCAAACCCATTTCTTTTTTTAGGCTATTTGCGTATGATGGGTTTTGGTGATGCCTTTAGCATCATTGAAACTCATTGCACATCTTCACACTTTCTTCATGGTAGGCAGTGGCCTAGGTCCATGAGCGGCAGTATCAATTACCATCACGTTTGCCGTCAACATCAATAAAGAAAAGCAGACAAAGAAGAAAAATAATAATTCATTCATCATCATTCATCTCAGCCCATAAATGTCTCACTATTGGGCTCAGGCCTCCTCCATAAAGGAGAAGAATTGACCTACCTTCCCACGCTGGTCAGACGTGTTGGAATAGAGTTTTGTTTCTAGTTTTCCTTCTCTTGCACAGATGTTATATGCTTATTATATCCCTTAGTCGTCTCTTACGACATCCATAGGCAAGATAGGGAATGGGTGAATTGTATTCTTACTCCGAAGAATAATAATATAAGCTTAGAATAATAACGTATAGAAGGATAGTATCGGTACTTCGAACGTTCGAAACATGAATCTAAAAATACTACGTGCACGCAGATTACACACGTACACACGCACACCACTATACAAATTATGAAATCAAATTTTGTTTTTATTAACATAAATCGTCGAAATACTTTTAAAAGTAATGTTAAAAACCTTTTTATACTTTTCAAATGTGTTATGACACCATTTGAATGCACAAACCGTCATAATTACCTATTTATTTTTTAAGAGTTGCGTACGTACGTGCAGTACAGTACACCTACCTTGTACATTATGGAACGGTTCCGGCATAAGCTCCATTAGGCTCCAATTGAAATGCTTCACTTTTTGTGCGCGAACTTACTTTCTATACGTTATTATTCTAAGAATATAATGTTAGAATTAGAATAAGTAACATAGCATGATAGTGACTGAAAATAGTCGTGTGCTTGTCACATCAGCCGTCGTTGTTCTCAAAATAACGCTCAACGGCTCTGCAATATTTGAAGTGTCTCACTATTTGAATAATTTATAAGTTGAGTTCATCTCGAAGCATACTGCATTTCCGTTGGAAAGCTCCTAGTACCAAGTAAAATAAGTTCGCTCTTGACTATACGAGAGTAAATGAATGAACAAAATCGTTTGCAAAGTTACTGAAAGTAACGAGTTGATAAATTCAATAAAGACTGCTTATTAATGTTACTTTATTTACAGGCCTTTTAGGAGACTTTAATGTATTGTTACACAGTCCCTTATTTTTTTATTATATAAAGGTGAAAATCTGATGTTGATTAAAATTTTGCTATCATGTTTATTCTTCTTAAAGTCCTATTGTTTGGTATAAGAATGGGAGTGACCTTTTTGTACTAAACCACAATCTTTTTTTTTGGTGGGTAGTAATCTGGAAGCATGTCCTCCATTTAGGGACATGATATCGAACGGAAAGTATCATGAGTAGTGTCGAAGAAAAAGTATTGTACTCAATAAAGTATCGAACCAAAAGTATCGATACTCCAAAGTATCGAGTACTGAGTACTTTTCCTGGAATCTGTCGTGATGAGCTTTTTTTTTTTTAGGAAATCTGATCGGCTTTTTACATTTCATTCTTTATTTCTTTTCTTTTTTCATTTTTACATTTACATTTCACATTTATTCGATACGATACCTGCCAAAAGGTACTCATTGAGTAAAAGTATCGAATGCAAAGTATCGGTATCGAAAGGAAAGTACTCGATACCTAAAAGTATCGATACTTTTTTCGTGTACCTACCTCCGTTCCGCTCCGGTGACGAACGGGGCGGCTCGCATCTCCATAATGTACCATATTCCTTCCCTTCGTCGTTGGGCTGATCACTGAGTACAGAGTCCTTGGCTTCTGTGGCACAACGATCAGCATGCAAGAAATGTAGAATCTTATTTCAAGTTTACTTATTCATGCCGTTATATATTCTTATTACGTCACTGACAGACAGTTATGCAAATGAAAAATGCATATCGAATAATTTATCTACACAAATATTTATTCTTTAAAAAACAAGAAACATACAGAATTTGAATAAATATCATATAGTGTTATAATTAGACTAAATTGAAATATGAAAATATATTCATCATCATCATACTTAACATAAGTTCCACTGTTGAGCTTAGAGCTCGTCGAGCTTAAATAGATCTCCTATACTACGTTGGTCAAACGTGTTGTTATAGGGTTTTTATTTCGAGATGCCTCCTCTTGCATAGATGTTTTAATAGGGGGGTGGTGAATTGTATTCTTACACCATCACCAGTTTTTTGTACGGGCTCTATGGACAGCGCACACGCTGTCCCCCGCGTCCGGGTTGACATAAGGCCAGGGCACGGCTCCATAACCCTCCATATTCCCTCCTCTTCATCCATCACCAGTACCGATTTCCTTGTTGTTCGTGGCTAGCCCGCTGAGATACTCTTTCGGGTAAGAGAGGATCGGGGAAATGTATTCTTAATCCGTTCCCGCACGGCAATCACCTATGACATTTAAGCTGAATTCGAGAGAAATTTATACAGAATTAGAAATCAATATATAAATTATTTCTATTGAACTCTAAATTCTCAAATAATTTTGCAAGTTAATCACTTCCCTTATTATTTCACGGCAAAATAAATATTTTTGTATTTAAGCATTCCTTTCCGGCATCTTGAATTCCTTTCTAGAAATAATGAATGCTTGAACGCTTATACCATCTTAATAATTTTAGAATGAGTTGTTGTTTCTTACATTTAATAACCTTATTTATTTTGATGATGAAATATACAGAACGAAAACAGTTTGAAATTTTGGAATGGTTATTAAAGATTCATTTTAACTTAATAATATAAAAATAGATAGGTGTAAATAAGTAACAAAAGAACTAAATAAAAGTGTTTTACATAATGATGTCTGATGTTTACGTGAGTATTATACATTGTAAATAAAACTACTTTACGGATTTTACCGCGTTTGTATTTGATTTTTGATTGCTCGACGTTTCGAACACTTTGCAGCGTTCATGGTCACGGGCCGACTAAGATGTCTGACGTCCAACAAGTCATCGTTATTACAGGTATTTATAATTATCTACCCGCTATAGAAATTAGTCATTAAACTTTGACCCACATTTTGTTAGAAATTTATTGCAATTGTATAATGGGTGTATATGAGCTAAAAAGAAGAAAATTTTAAATTAAAAAGAAATATTTAAGATACAATACATGGCGAATTATCTAATTCAATGATAATCCAATATTATATCAAAATTGAAGGAAGGAAGGAAGACCCGCCACTTTGCCACGGTTATTCAATATACCGTATACCACAATGGTATGGAATAAATACAGGATAGGATCTAGGTGGAATAGGAGAAAAAGAAGTCTCTTACTTTCACGGGATGAGCACCCTCCTGAACATCAACTTGTTGTTCGTCGACACGTGTTTTGCCTCTGAACTGCCATCCCCGTGGCGGTTCCGCTTCAAATGCACATTTTGTTATCGTATCTCCTATTCCACTTTAATATCTAGCCCGTATTCCTCCCATTCCATTGTGGAGTGCGATATATTTATTAATTGTGGGAAGGTGGTGAGTCTCCCTTCCGTCCAATTAAAAGAAAAAGGTTTGTAAGATACGAGTAAGAATATAGTTTACCACCCCCTCTCTTGCCCGTAGGAGTCGTAAAAGACGACTAAGTGATATAATATTGCTTCCATGATGACACGATCTACCGTCGGCGAGTCGGGCGGCGCAGACGCGAGTACCTCCACCTGATGCCGCCCCAGCTGAGGCCGCTGCTGACTGGACCGGGGATTTAGTCCGTCACCCGCAGAGCGACTGACCATGCGATGGCGACTGACGTCCCGGGACAGGTACGTCGAGAGGAGAGGCTACTCCCTAGGGGTATTCCATCGGGTCTCCCACAGAAGACAAGAAACTCGGTTCCGGTGGTAGGCCTTACGGCGAAGGCGACGTGCTACGGGTTACGGGGCCGCGCGCCGCCTCTCTTTCACCCCGGACGGAGCCTGGCGGCGGGTAAGCTGACCGTACAAAGAAGGGATATAATATGTAAATATTATCTATGTAAGAGAATGAAAATTCGACACAAAACCCTTTGTGTACATTTCTGACTACCGCGCTATACTAGGTCAATTTCCCTTCTATTATGGAGGAAGCCCAAGCCCAGCAGTGAGACTGAACTGTATATGAGCTGAAATGATAATGACGATGAAACTCGTTTTAAAGATTTATACTTTTAAAAGTTTAAGGTCTCTAAGCTATAAATAAAATAGTAAAACCTATTCAAATTTCCCCGTGTCACTTTATCTATACCAATAAATATAATTGGAGTGTCTGTTTGTAATGTCAAAATAATAGGCTTTTTTCATGCTCACACGGTTATTTGCACGACACCTATGCCTAAAATAGCAATTAAAAATTTTTATCTGTCTGTCTGTCTGTTTGTTCCGGGTAATCTTCAAAACGGCTGGACCGATTTCAAAAATTCTTTCACCAATGGAAAGCTATAATATCAGGGCGTAAACTAGGCTATATTTTATCCCGGTATTCTCACGGGAACGGGAACTACGCGGGTAAAACGACTATAACCTATAACCGAAGCGAAGCGAGGGCGGGTTGCTAGTTTAATAATATAAACTCAGAAGAGGCAAATATTCGATACCAACTTTTGATTTTATAAAATTACTGTTTATACAAAATTCATCATCAATACCGTCATCTCAACTCATAGATGTTACATTGCAGTGCTCGACCCATCTCCACAGTGGGAGGAAACTTGACCTACTATACCACGTTGGCGAGCCGGTTCGGTACATGATTTTATATCGAGTCTTCTTTTTTTTTCACCACATAAGTGTATAAACATAGTGTTGAATTTAAAAATAGCATCAACAAAGTGGAATTCTTACAGACTACTATGCTGTATTAATTATCGTGCAACCCTAAGTTTTCGAAGTTATGTATGTATTAAATCATAAAATTTTTAATATTGTGAATAAACATGAGAAAGGATGCATCTTTATATTATGTTCTAACTGGGATGCGGTCACCACCTTCTGTGAGGCAATCATCTCACGGAAACAGGCGGGAGAGCGTGTGCGAGAGCAACTCCTCTACGTCGACACGATCCGCTGCCGGCGACTAGGCGGCGCAGGCGCGAGTACCTGCGCCTGATGCCGCCCTAGCTGGTCGCGGGTGATTTGAACGGAGATTAGTCCAACACTCGCAGAGAGGTTGACCGCGTATTTAATAGACCTTAAATGTTCATTTGCTAATATAAGCATTTAAAAACAAATTCGATTGAGATGTGGAGGAGACTCTTCAAATATGTATGGTTTTCAAATATGTATCCTAACGCAAATCCTAATCTGCGCCGCTATCATACAGCACTTGTTGAACAAGATGTGTTAATTTGAAAAATATTTTCTTATGATTGCAATTGTATATACTCAAATTACACATTAATCATCATTCATTCATCATTTTGGTTCATATACGTTCCACTGTTGGTCTCGAGTCTCCTCTACAGTAGCAGACAAGTTAACCATGCTGGTCACACAGGTTGGTAGAGGGTTTTGCTCCGCGTTTTCCTTCTCTTGCATAGATGTTATTATTTACATACTAGCAATCCGCCCTCGCTTCGCTTCGGTTATAGTCGTTTTACCCGCGTAGTTCCCGTTCCCGTCGGAATACCGGGATAAAATATAGTCTAGTTTACGCCCTGATATTATAGCTTTCCATTGATGAAAGAATTTTTGAAATCGATCCAGCCGTTTTGAAGATTACCCGGAACAAACAGACAGACAGACAGACAGACAAGAATTTTTTAATTGCATGAAAAAAGCCTATTATTTTGACATTACAAACAGACACTCCAATTTTATTTATTGGTATAGATTATTCCCCCTTATTGCCCCTTAATCGTTTTTTATGATGTCCATGGGCAAGATTGGAAGTGTTGAATTGTATTTTTACTCAATCACCACAAGGACGCATTACATTGGTTTGAAACATTGAACATACACATTATTTTGAAAATAAAATCGAACCTTACTAATGCGTATTTATCCCTCTAAACTAAATTTTCGTTTGATAATGCGGTGCCGCATAATATAAATGAATAACTAATTTAGAATTCCTATATCGTGCAGTAAAAAGGTATACACAAATCAAGATGGAGACCAAATGACAGTGGTTTTGCCAATGCTGTGCGTGCAACATATAATAATTAGTAGTTTGCGTGACTATGATAATTACCACTTGCCGTATGAATGTCGTACAACACATACCATCAGGTTGCAAGTTTACACTAATTGTCCAATTACATAGTTCGTGTATATTAGGTACGAATTAAAAAAAAAAATCTAATTGAGTGTCGGTTTCTATTCAAGAAAAAAATATTAAACAAGAAATAAATTATAACCGTTTTCAAGAACGACATAAAAAATTTAAGTAACACCTAAAACAACAAGAATTATTGATAATCCATCATTGATATTGTGTCATATAGACTGTCTAAAGAGTGAATTATAATTTTGCATTTTTTGGTAACAAAGATTAAATAAATATATTAGGGGAAGCCTAAAAGTGCCAGCAGTGATAGAGAAGATTAGGAGTGCGAGATTGTCATGGTATGGACATGTGATGAGGAGGGATAAAAGGCATGTGACAAGGAGGGTTGTCAATCGTAGATGGACTAAAGAAGCGTGGGCGACCCAAGAAGAGATGGATGGACTGCGTGAATGAGGATATGCGTATAAAAGCAGTGAGTGCACATATGACGGCTGATAGGAGGCTATGGAAGGTAAAAGGCCCCACTTAGCGTGGAATGAGGGTAGGCAAATGACGATGGTAACAAAGATTAAATAATTTATTCTTTATCGTCCCACAGTTGGGCTCGAGTCTCTTCCACAATAGAAGGCAAATTGACCTACTGCATCATTGAGATGGTCTATGGTCAGTGCACCCGCCACCCGGCTCTGTCTGCGGCGATGGAGGGGCGGCGCGCGGCCCCGTAACCCACCGTAGCGCGTCACCTTCGTCGTTGGACTGACTACCGGTACCAAGTTCCTCTTCCTCCCTCCGTGGTCGGCTCTAAGCCTCTCGCCCGCGCTCCGCTTCGGTTCCAGCCGCTTTGCATCCGTATTTTTAATCTGCATATGATTAGGAGATATCTCCTAAGATATGGCTGGTTAGAGTCCCGGACCGAGTAAAACTTAATAGGGGTTTTCTGAGACGAAAAATATTCTAAGTTTCTCTTTATATAGACAGCTACCTGTTAGTAAAATATTCTCGACGCAATAACGTAATGGAGTAATTCCAGAGAGAACCTCCAACCAGAGAGACAAAATAGAATTAAAAAAAAAACTTCAAACTGCGAAGGAGGCTCGAGCCCAGTAGTGGGACGTTGAGATGATAATGAATAATGTTAGACCTCTTTATGAGAATTTCAGATAGGTTTACTCTAGTAATTAAATTTAATAATAAACATCATGATTACCCAAATGTGAGGTTTATATTTTCTCTATATAGTATAGATAGTAAGAATATAGTTTACCATTTCCTTTTACGCGAGTGTCGTAAGAGACAAAGTTAAAGAGAAAAGCAGGCTGATAACAATACTACATGAGAAGGAAAATACGAAATAAAACCATGTGCCAACCCGTCGACAACTAACAAACAAACAATTACTATTAGTAGCATTAATCGGATATCTTTCCACCCCATTCTCCTCGTCTCTTTTCGAATTGTTTTTAGTACAGAAATATTCTTGCAAATACATGTAATAAATGTACAAAAGTTTCAACTCAATCAAATGTATCATTTATCGGATTGAATGTTTATAGTCATCAATTTTACGATTGCGAGCTTACAGGTAATGAAAATAAATAAATTTTATTTACAAGGTACAATAACATTAAAAAAAGGTATAAAAATATAACGCGTTAATATTTTTTAATTGTATTCAATTTAATGTATATATTCGTTGTCTGCGTGGTGATGGAGTAAGAATACAATTCACCGCTCCCTATCTTGCCCGTGGGTGTCGTAAAAAACGACTGAGGGATATAATATACATATAAAATCAGTGCAAGAGAAGGAAAGCTCGAAATAGAACCCTATACCAACATGTCTGACCAGCATAGTATAGTAGGTCAATTGCACTCCTATTGGGGAGGAAACTTGAAGCCAACAGTGGGACGTGTATGAGCTGATACGAAATATATTCGCAGTTAATATTATGAATGCGAAAGTAACTTTTGTCTGTTATGGTTGTATATCTAAACCGCTGCACCGATTTATGAAATTTGGTACACTACAAATTTGAGTTAAAATTTCTGTAGCGGGTAGATATGGCCGACCACTGATGTCAAGTAACCCTGCTCCGGTGGTCGGCCCAACGACGAAGGCGACGTGGTTTTCGGGTGGGTTGCGGGAGTTGCGTGCTTAAGCCCCTCTGTCGCCCCGGACGGAGTGGTGCGGAGGCGCGCCGACTGCAGCCCACCCACAAAAAAAAAAGCGGGCAGATATAAATCTCTGTAATAATGATGACTTAATGAACGTGAGATATCTTAGTCCACCCATGACCCTGAAGTGTTTGAAAAGTCAGGCAATCGAATATAAACGCGATAAAATCCATGAAATAGTTCGTAGTAGTAATAGTAGTTGAAATATACAATACAAAAAAGAAAAATTGAACCAGATCTTACAAACAGCTACACGCACGGTGGAATTATAAATTTATTAGAAACATAATTTATTTTCGAACAACTTTCTCATTCCTATTATATAGAAAATATATATCTACAGTGTACAAATTATTATATTTACAAGGGTATACTTGCAAAAGTTTGTTTAGAATTGACATGCCTAAAGACTAACGAGACAACTTTACGTGGCCTCTGGTATTTTCTCATAGCTGCTACATGTTATTTAGAAGATA
This sequence comes from Lymantria dispar, assembly GCA_032191425.1. Classification (NCBI taxonomy): domain Eukaryota; kingdom Metazoa; phylum Arthropoda; class Insecta; order Lepidoptera; family Erebidae; genus Lymantria; species Lymantria dispar. Next base: position 14,299,722 of record CM063451.1, read on the forward strand.
ATAATACATTTATGAATCATTTTTCAATTTTACTAATAATCTTGGCAATAAATGTAAAAGTTTTTTCATTACTTCTTTTTATCATAATTCAAGTATTTATTTTATAGCAGGTACTTCTTTTGTACGAGTTGTTTTTATACTCTCATTGGCTTTATCGCCGAAGGCATAAGTCAACGAGTGTAATAGAGGTATTTTTACATAACTTTTTTAGTGTCATAAAGGGATTTCTTGGAATAGTTTTTTTCTCTATAGAGAAATTCTTAAAGACATACTCAACTGTTGCGTGCCATCAAAGTCAACGCAGAATGGAATCGGTGGCCTGTTCAAACGGGGATGAGAGGTTCCACGATGGGTTTTCATGGTAGAACCAGTCATATGCAAAATATTTTGGGGTAACTACTAACATTGCATCATCATAATCATTTCAACTCATTTATACACCACCGTTGGGCTCGAGCCTCCTCCATAATAGGAGAGAAATTGACCTTACTATACGGATCAGACAGGTTGGTATAGGGTTTTATTTCGAGTTGTCCTTCTCTTGCATAGATGTTATGTGCTTATTATATCCCTTAGTCGCCTTTTACGACATCCACAAGCAAGATAGGGAGTGGTGATTTATATTCTTACTCCGTCACCACACGGAAGAGCACTGCATATTTTACTATAATTATATGACATGGTACGTTATTCACTCATAAGATAATATATAATAATAATACATAATCTTAAATTGAACTATCAAATCTTTCTATTTTGTATGATGTTCAGGCAACTAACTAAAATACAATGTTACAGTAAATTGCTTCGTAAATGGAATGGGTCAGATAAATTAGTAGAAGCAACACACTAAGTAAACCGTGACTTGACCGAGATAACTCGAAAGTTTCCAGAAAAAGGAGGTTAGCACTTATCAGATAATGCGACTTCCAAGTTTGTAACAATGGCAGTAGCCCGCTTGTCGTTTAACGAAAAACTTTGTGTTGGGGGTTTTAAACTTTTTCTAAACTAGAACTGTATCGGAACATTAAATCTTTAATGTTTTTTTGTAGTTTTATTGTTAGTGTTGTTGAGTAATCTTTTAATCTCTTGAAACTTCTTTCTATCGCATGGTTTGAATGATAATTATATCTTAGGCTTAGAATAAATTTGGTGAGTTTATTTTTTAAAATAAAACAATAATAATGGCATAACATAGTATTAAAAATACTCATATTGAGGCTAATCTTCTAATAAAATATATACACACACACAATCACACTTTATCTTTAAAAGCTCAAATAAAGGTTAAAAAAGAAATGTATCAATTATCGTTTTATATAGATCAACACTTACTACAGCAGCTAGAGAAAATACTACGTCGGCAATTTGCATAGCGTATAAGCATAGAAGAATAAAGGAAAACAGTAACAGGATTTTGTCAGCATATATTTTCAGCTGCCATTTGAATGAGAAAGTGAGGAAGAAAAGCAGAAGAGATAAAATCATCATCATCATCACAGCTCATATATGTCCCACTGTTGAGCTCGAGTCTCCTGCACATTGAGAGGGAAATTGACCTACTATACCATGTTGGGCAGGTGTTTTATTTCGAGTTTTCCCCAAGAGCAAGAAAGGGTCAGTGTATTATATTCTTACTCGGTCACGATAAAATATCAAATGAAAATTGATATTACATCGTTCTAAAATTTATAAAGCCTTGTAAATAAAACTACTTTACAGATTTCATTGCGTTTTTATTTGATTTTTGATTGCCCAACGTTTCAAACACTTTACAGCGTTCATGGTCACGGGCGGACTAAGATGTCTCACATTCAACGACGTAACGTGAGGCGTCTTAGTGTTGGAGGAACGATAAAATCTGTAGTTTTTTTTTTCAATATTCGCGTAAACATCAAAAATTATTTTATAAAAACTTTTTTCCGAGTGAAAAATGTACATGTATAAGTCTTTTTTTTTTTGGGGTGGGCTGCAGTCCGCGCCTTTCACCACTCCGTCCGGGACGACAGAGCGGCGTAAGCACGCACACCCGCAATCCACCCGAACACCACGTCGCCTTCATCGTTGGGCTGACCACCGGAGCAGGGTTGCTTGTCATCAGTGGTCGGCCCGACGGAATACCCCCTATTTGGGGTACCCTCTCATCGACCGACGTCCCCCCCTTGGGGAGGACGTCAGTCTTTCCTCACGCGGTCGGCCTTACGGCGGGTGACGGACTAACTCCCCGGTCACGTCACCCACGGCCTCGGCTAGGGCGGCATGACGCGCAGGTAATCGCGCCTGCGCCGTCCCAGTCGCCGTCGGTGGGTCGCTTCGTCTAGGCTGAGCTCCTCGTGCGCGCGACCCGCCACCTCCTTCTGCAAGATCCCTGCCTCGCAGAAAGCTGCGACCGCGTCCCAGTTCCTGACGCTGTTGAGCATCGCCCTAGCGATGGTTGGCAGCGTCAGGTCGGCACCAATGATTGCGACGAGTTCACGACGCTGCTCTGTCCAGGCGGCACATACCTCGAGCGTACACATAAGTTTCACATGTGGTAATAGTTTTTCCCTTGTATACCAGGTTCTAGATATCTTTACATGTTAATTTTTCAATAGACAATATAGGTAGGTAGCACCATCGTTTAATACAATTCTAAGTGAAATATATTAGATCGGAACAATCTGTTAAATCTTTGCTGATAGATCGCTCACGTCTCCCATAACGACAAATAAAATTGTCAATGTGATTACCTTACATCAGCTCATGCTAGTCTAATTGCCAGGTCAATAAGAACCGATAAGAATAATCCAACTAAACAACATGACCGAAAATTTTAAAGTCAACAAAAAAATTAACTCCTTAAATTTAGGAACCTAACTCCACTAACTGTTAATCTAAATTGAGTTATTGGCGAAATCTTGTGAACGCCAATAAAAAAAAACTAGAACCGATTTCCAATAAGTGTGGGTTCCGATCCCACGTCTGTTATTCATTATTCACTCCTAAACAAGTGTTTTATTAATAACCTAGCATTTTAATAACTGAATCTCAGTAATTTCTTCAATCTGAGTATTAGCATAATGTTATATCTTAGAAATATAAAACACACATTCCTTATGAGTTATGATGCTCAACACTATTACACATAATTCACTACTTAAATATTTACAAGTGTATTATCGTAGTCACATCAAAACGTAAAATCGTGCTTTGTATACAATATTTGTAATGTTATTTCTTTGTTATTGTTGATTTTTATGTCAATTACAATCACATTACGTACATTTATATTATTAATATTTCATAGACGGACTTTTAGATTTCTACATGATAAAAGGCTGAGTATTGCTGAGTATGCTAAATGTATTTCTTCTGGTGATATATCTAATGACTTTACCGTCACTCAGAATCGCCGGGTGGCAATCTGGAGTGGGAGCAGAGTAATGTATATACATACTCGTAGTTATAAACTGACATATGATTTATTATTATCATCAAACATACAAAAATGTGCCTATACTGGGCTTCTCATTGGAAGGAAAAATTACTTATTCTACTACGCTAGTCATCTGACTAGCGTAGTAGAGAGTAGAGTAACCCATCTGGGTTAGTATAGTGAAGTGTAGTATAGTGGTGTAGTGTAGTGCAATGCAGTGTAGTGTAGCATAGAGAAGCGTCGCGTAGCAGCACGGGAGTTGACGTAGCATCACGTAGCGTCGTATATTATAGCGTAGCGTAGCGTAACATGCATAGAATAATATATCACAGTATAATATAGACATATGCTTTTCGTTAGCCTTTTAATCAGACCAATAATACAGTGCGAATTCTATATCAACAATTTGTCTGAGGATTTGTTCTTTCAAGCATATCCTATAAATGAAATTTAGTTATACTTGACGTGATGAAATCTCGTCATACTTGCCGTAATAGCTTCCTGATAGGCCTTGTTACTATATTATTCTCAGCCTTATAATCATCCCCCTAGCCGAGGCCGCGGGTGACTGACTGAACTGGGGACTTAATCCGTCACTCGCCGAGATGCCGACCGTGCGAGGAAAGACCGACGTCCTCCCTGAAGGGCAATGGCGGCTGGTGGGTCATCAAAGTGGTGGTGCACTTTACTTGCTCACTAAGCATTAAGATCAGACATTGCAAGGGAACAACAATTTACGTAAAAAAAATTTTTTTTTTTTAATTTTTTTTTTGATAGCATTACATTTTATAGGTGTACTTCGAAGAAAAAAATTTTCTTTTTTTTTTGTTTTTCGCGCTTCAAAAAATATTTATAAAGGAGGGCCTCGGTGGCCCTGCCAATTTATATAAATTTTATTTTGAAAAGTTTTGTTATCGTCTTGACTATAGGTGATGGATACGGCCCACTAATGGCGACCGAATCCTACCACCTCCTGCAGGCCAACCTCAATCACGCCGCCGTGGCACAGGACGTTTTCCTGCAAGCCATGACGGAGTGGTTGATCGGTGCAGCCGTAGCCGCGGAGCCGTACGTGGTGCCTGACCGGCCCAATTGGCTGGGCAGCAATGACGGCTCTGTGGCAATCGTCGCCTCCACGTCGTGGCATTCCCCGCCTTTGTTGCTCAAGGACAGGGGCGATGGGTATGTCGCGGCGGAATGGGGAGAGATTACGCTATTTGGTGTTTACTTCTCCCCTAACAGGAGCGCGACGGATTTCGGGGCCTTCCTCACCATCCTGGGGGCCTCGATACGGCGACTGGCACCACGCCAAGTCTTCGTTCTGGGGGACTACAACGCCAAGTCTACGGCGTGGGGGTCCTCCAGGACAAATGACCGCGGGCGGGCGGTCGAAGAGTGGGCGGTGGCACTGGGCCTCTGTTTGCTGAACAGGGGCTCCGTGCAAACGTGCGTGCGGCAGCAGGGTGGGTCGACAGTGGACTTGCCATTCGCTAGCCCTAATGTCGCAGCACGTGTGAGAAGCTGGTGCGTCCAGGAGGAGGTTGAGACCCTATCCGACCACCGATACATCCGGATAGAGGTCTCCCGCACCCTTCTGCAGCCCAGCAGGGGTCACACGGCGGACGGAGCTCCCGCGTTTCCGCGGTGGGCTGTGGGTCGATTGGATCGGGACATGTTGGCGGAGGCAGCCATCGTTCAGATGCGCATCGCAGATCTGCGATGCGGCCATGCCCCGTGTGCGGCATCTGCCCTCAAAGAGTGCGGTCCCCTGGTGGTCCCGAGAATTGGCGGACCTTCGGGCCGCGTGCATACGTGTCCGGAGGGCCTACACCCGCAGCCGAGGGCGTCACCGCGACGCTGAGAGGGAGGGCCAGCTGTACGAGGCTTACCGCAGCGTGCGGTCTGCCTTCAGGCTGGCCGTCCGTACCGCCAAGGACGTTAGTCGGCGGGAGATGCTGGACAGTCTCGAGCGTGACCCCTGGGGTCGCCCCTACCTCGCGGCGCTGAACAAGCTCCGCGGGCGGGGCCCCCCCTCACCGAGACTCTCCAGCCCAGCCTCCTCAGCAGAGTTGTCGAGGATCTCTTTCCACGGTGGGCGGAGCACACGCCCCCGGCCATGGCTTCGCCGGACAGCGACCGGGAGGCCGACGATGAAAGTGCTCCGCCCATCACAGAGCCGGAAATGGGGGCGGCAGTGGCGCGTATGCGAGTCAAATCCACCGCCCCCGGGCCCGACGGTATTCCGAACCGTGTGCTGGCCCTGGTCCTCGAACACCTGGGACCACGCCTCAGGGGACTGTTCGACGCTTGATTGACGTCCGGGCAGTTCCCTGGGTGCTGGAAAGAGGGGAGGCTGGTTCTTCTGCCGAAGCCGGGACGGTCTCCCGAGTCAGTCTCGGCCTACAGGCCCATCGTGCTGCTCGATGATGCGGGCAAGCTGCTGGAGAGGGTATTGGCTGCCCGCATCGAGCGGCACCTCGTCGGGCTCGGGCCCGATTTGTCGGACGCGCAGTTTGGTTTTCGGAGAGGGCGTTCGACGATCGCGGCCCTGCTATGCCTGAAGGCCGTGGTAGCGGAGGCCATCACCGGCGGAGGAGTTCTGTTGGCGGTGTCCCTGGACATCGCCAACGCCTTCAACAGTCTGCCATTCAGCTGCATCAGGGAGGGGCTGAGGTATCACGGGGTGCCCGTGTACCTCAGGCGGCTGGTGGCAGACTACTTGGAGGGGCGCAGCGTCCTCTACGTTGACCGAGTAGGGGACGTTGTGCGAACGCCCATGACGTGCGGTGTCCCACAGGGGTCGGTTCTGGGTCCGACCCTGTGGAACATCGGCTACGACTGGGCGTTGAGAGGAAGCCTCCCACCCGGGCTGGGCGTAATTTGCTACGCCGACGATACACTCGTCACAGCCCGGGGTGGGACGCTAGAGGAGGCGGCACGCTTGGCAACTCTCGGCACCGAGGAGATTGTCAGGCGGATCGAAGCGCTGGGGTTGAGGGTAGCCCTGGAAAAGACGGAGGCCCTCTTGTTCCATGGCCTCCGTACCGCCGGGCCTCCCGCCGGCGCTTTGATCACCTTAAAGTCGGTCACCATCAGCATCCAGACCCACATGAAGTACTTGGGTCTGGTGCTCAACGGGCATTTTTGGTTCCGGGAGCATCTCCATCGACTTGTTCCCCGGCTTGTCGGCGCGGCGTCCGCCCTTTCGCGGCTGATGCCGAATGTGGGCGGACCCAGCGCTACGTGCCGACAGCTGTACGCGGGGGTGATCCGGTCGATGGCTCTGTACGGCGCACCGGTGTGGGCGGCGTCCCTGACCGTCTGGCTGAGGGCCCTCTTGAGGCGACCACAGAGGGTCATGGCGGTCATCCGCGGATACCGCACGGTGGCGACGGAGGCAGCGTGCCTATTGGCCGGGACTCCCCCGTGGGACCTGGAGGCGGAGATGCTCGCCGACAGTTATCGGCGGGTGTCGGAGACGCGCGCCCGCGACCTATGGTCTCCCTGCAGGAGATCACCGCCTGGCGGGTCGACGCTCGCCGTGGAGTCATTGCCCGTTGGGCATTGCCCGTCCGGCTGGAGAGTCCTCGGTACGGTGTCAGGACCGTCGAGGCCTTCCGGCCGGTGCTGGTGGAGTGGTTGGAGCGGACGCACGGGGTGCTTTCCTTCCGACTGGTGCAGGTGCTGACGGGGCACGGATGCTTCGCGAAGTACCTGCACAAGATTGTCAGAAGGGAGAGCACACCGTCCTGCCACCACTGCAGTTGCGACGAGGACACGGCGCAGCACACGCTCGAGGAGTGTGCTGCGTGGGAGGGGGAGCGCCGTGAACTCGTCGCGATTATCGGTGCCGACCTGGCGCTGTCGACCATCGCCAGGGAGATGCTCGTCAGCGTCAGGAACTGGGACGCGGTCGCCGCCTTCTGTGAGGCCGTTATCTCACGGAAGGAGGCGGCGGATCGTGTGCGAGTAGAGATCCTATTCGGCGACACGTTCCACCGCCGGCGACTCGGGCGGCGCAGGCGCGAGTATCTGCGCCTAATGCCGCCCTAGCCGAGGCCGCGGGTGATCAGACCGGGGAATTGTCCGTCACCCGCAGTGTGACTAACCGCGCGACGGCGACCGACGTCCCAGGATGTCGAGAGGTGAGGGTACCCGAAAGGGTATTCCGTCGGGCCGACCACTGACGACAAGTCACATCTGCTCCGGTGGTCGGCCCAACAACGAGGTGACGTGGGTACGGGTGGGTTATGGGCCCGCGCGCCGTGCTTTCATCGCCCCGGACGGACTGGACCGCGCGTGCGCTTACCATAGCACATCCATACAAAAAAAAAAAAAAAATCGTCTTGAATATAGTCTATATTTATGCTCATATTCACTCATACTACATATACGCAGTATAAATAGAACTAAGACTAAAACATAAAAAACTATTACTTAATGTAAACAAACCAAATTTAACGCGTCAAAGATACATCGAAACTATACCTACTTTCTGTACTTAACGTCATCAGCTAATTTCGTCGAAAGTCGAGTTATCTCGGCAATGTTCGGTTCGCCCGTATGGCGCACGGGAACAGATTCTGTCTCATGCGCCAGGCGTTTTAACTCATAACTAATACAAGTTGTATGGGCAGTCCCCGTGCGCACGCCTAAGCGCATGAGATTTTTTTTACAGAGAAAATAAGTTTTAATAGTTTGGTAAAGCGCTTAAATTGTTTCGTCATAATTTGAAATTTTATTTGTTTCTAGCTTTTGCCCGCGACTTCGTCCGCGTAGAAGTCATAATATGTGGCAGGGGCAATCACAGATAACTGCGTAGTGTATTCAGGGTTCCACAAGCCCAACGTGTTGCTCTTGATGGCAAGTTAGTGTAGAGAATCTTGATTGCCTGCACCTTAGCGAGGTTGTTTCGATCAGACCAACTTTTTCTGGCTAACGACCGCAGCGTTTCTATGCTTGTGGCCCGTTGTCATTAAGGCACTCACCGGCGGAGAGGTGCTCTTGGCGGTGTATTTAAATGTCGTCAACTCATTTAATAGTTTACCAATCTGGTATATCAGGCAGGCGCTGTTATCAAAGGGTGCTTCTATACTTAAGCGCCTCATTCTAGATTATTTAAAGCGGCGCATTGGTCGCTACGTGAAGCGGCCAGAGGACTTTGTGCTAACGCCTATTTTGTTCTGCTTCCAGCTGTGGTAGTTGGTGCGGGTGATTGTATGGTATATTAGCTGAGATTGGAGTTACTCCAGTTTGGACTTAATTTAAATATGCGTTACCTTTGGCCATACTTGATATCGAGGTGGTGATTCAATGAGTCACGCTACCGCTTAGAGTAGGTCTATATAAAACGAATGATTTGCTTTTTCATAGACCTCGTAAACGACATCGGTCGTTACAGCAATCACTGTTAATTCGGTGCCACTCGATCGAGGACCAGATAAAATTCAAATTCAAATTTTTTATCTGGACCTCGATCAGTGGAACCGAATTAACCCAAAATGCTCTGGGCGATGGTGCTCATTTTTATCAAATTACTCCCCTGCTTGTTGACGCGGTGTAACATGTTGACGGCTGTACGCGAGACTGATTCGATCAATGGCCTATACGGTGCACCTGTGTGGGTTAGCTCTAACCACTTGTCTTAGAACTTTTTTATGGCATTCGTAGAAAGTCATGGTGCTTAGGGCTGCACACTGATACCGTACCATGTCAACTGAGGCAGCGTGCGTTTTGGCCGGAATCCTCCCGTGGGACTTCAATGTGGAAATACACGGAGCCCTCCCACAATAATTACAAACAATAAATACAATTATTGTTTTTCCAGCTAAGGTACATCAGGCATACTTTTTGGTATGTTTTTTTTTTATTTAATATTAGGGAATAGTATGACCACACTGTTGACAGTTGTCTGTCTACAGCCGCAGGCGGGTCCGTCTGGGGTCTTACCATACTCTCGCAAAAAATCTACGTTTGAGTAGTAGCAATTTGTTACTGTGCATCGTTCGTTGTGTGAGAGAACCGGCAGTCCAACTTTATGAGTGTGTTTTCGTCTGGTGGATTTTAGTGATTTCTTTAGTATCAGCTAACTTTATTGCAGGCATTCACACTCCCTTAACTTTTTTCATGATAGGCGGCCTAGCAAAGGTCCATGAGCGGCAGCAACACTTACTATCATGTGTACTGATTGCTCGTTTGCCACCATTTGCGATAAAAAAAAAAGATCTGTGTTCCCGGGGTAGAGCAGCGCCGGGAATTCATCGCAAGTATTACTACCAAAGCTGCCGACCATCACTCAGACCATAGTCGATAGACCAAGAACTGCCGTATGACGTCACCATTTTCTGCTTGGCAGTTATCTCGCGTAAGAACTCTGCAAGACAGGGAGCAAGCCAGGGGAACAACTTCCAAGCTGACTCATTCCACTGCTGTCGTGTCGGGTGGTGTCTAGCCCAAGTGCTTGCGCTTTACTATCTTTACGTGATAGAATCATACTCTCGACATGGCTGGCAAAAGTTCATGAATAGTATCACTTACCATAAGGTATGCTGCTTGCTCGTATGCTAACAATGACCGCGCGCGGGCGATATTACGACAACATAATTTGCTGCCTGGGGTCACAAAAGGGTGTTCGAGTGACCCTGCACAGCCTTCCTTTGTAGGGTTCCGTACCAAAATTATAAAAATGGGGCCTTATTACTATGACGTCACTCTCTGTCCGTCCGTTTGTATCTCACCAGGCTGCAGCTCTAGAACCGCGATAGCTAGACAGTTGAAATTTTTACAAACTATGTATTTCTGTTGCCGCAATAACAACAAACGCAATTTTTTTTATCCTATTTTGCTCGATATCGATAATGGCAGCAGGTAGGCACTTGAAATATTTACAAAATACTCAGTTGTATTTTTAATAATAAATAATAATAAAATTAAAATAATTATAAATAACGAATATAAAACAAATATTTAACGGGGTCTCTCATACAAAAACGTAATTTTTGCCGAATTTTGCTCGATATCAGGTAACAGGTGAAGGTTAGATTATAAAATTTCTGTGTACCAACTGCTGTTTACCTAGTCAATGGTAGGGAACCTTTCGTGCGCGAGTCCGACTCACACTTGGCCGATTTTTATTAGTAATTCTACAAATTATGAATTGCCCGTTACACCATCCACTGAGAAACCTCACAAACATATAAGTTGCAGACACAAATTAGACTCAGTTTACTACTACCTAGTCTACCTAGCAACAATTTGTCGATCACACAAAAAATTGTCCGGAGTTGGAATTGAACCCGTGACACTGGCATTGTAAATTGTTATCTTAACCACTATGCTATGCTAGTGCAGTTAATTAATCATTGAGGTGGTATGATATGTTATTACTTGTGTATTAGAGTGAAAAATATCAAAGCATAATTCATCCCCTATTTTATACCATTAAAAAGGATATATCCTCTGCGGGGTGGATTTACAGAGTAAATTTCGTTTATAATGAATAGTTTTACATTGTACAATTTTCAATTAAGTAGGTTGTGTACTAAGCTGTATAAGTTACTACAGCTTTTTATCTATCCCACAGGAACTCTTTAATTTTCCGGGATTAAAAATATCCTAAATGTTGCCCGGGGATGTAAGGTACCACTATGCAAAATTTCATTTAAATCGGTCCAATAACTTCGGAGATTAGTCCGTACAAACAGATAAACAGACAAACAGATAAACAGACAAACAGACAGAGAAACAAAAAATTTGAAAACCATCTGGATGTATTCTATTTCACTTCTAACACCCCCCTGACTCGGTTTTTAGCATTTTTTTTCAATGTACAGAATTTCGACCTCTACAATTTTATTATATGTATAGATGTTTTTATATGTTCAAAGAATAAATATTAATATAGGTACCTAGTAATTTAAAAATAAAGATAACATTTTGTAATTTTTAAATGTTTAATATGGTGGTTCAACGCAAGAGCGCACTTAAGGTACAGCCGCCACTGCTGAAGGGGGGACGTCGGTCGAGGAGAGCCGATAAAAGCAAAAACTATGAACAAATAGTTGTTATTATTGGATACCTTTATTAATTGTTTGATCTCAAATTAAAATTTTTATATTAAACCTTACATTTATCTGGTTTTGACGACTATTGGCATAAATATAGTGAGGTTAGGTTAGGTTAGTAGGTGATAGGATCCCACTGTTGACAGTTATCTGTATACAGCTGTGGGCCGGTCCGTCCATACTCTTACAGAAAATCGACGTCTGAGCAGTAGCAATTTGTTACTGCGCTTCGTTCGGTGAACGAGAGAGCCGGCAGTCCAACTTTCTGAGGGTGTTTGCATGTGGTGGGTTTTGGTGATGCCTTTAGTTTCACCGAAACTCATTGCACGCATTCACACATGAGCATCCATGAGCAAGGCAGCAACACTTACCATCAGGTGCACTGTTTGCTCGTTTGCCATCGTTTGCGATAAAAACCAAAAACATTGATATAACTACAGATATAGTGTTAGCGTTCGTTATGTGATCATGGCGATCACGACTACATGAATTTACTCCCCATCTACCCTGCCTATAGAAGTTTTCACTTCAAAAATACATTAATATAATAAAAAAATCGATAACTTTTGAAACTGTATCATCAGACGTAAGTGGCGCAGACTTTCAAAATTTATTTAAATAAAAACACTATTTCAACAATGCACAGTATATATAAGTATGCATTGAACTTTTCACTAAATCCAATTAATTTCACTTATAAGATATATACACAGCATTATAAATTAGCTGTATAGCTACAGATATACTGTTATAAGCATGTCAGTGACTCGAATGCAGGAGATTTCACCCATGCAAAAAGTGTCTAAGGCGCACAGCACACTGCGCGTGCGCCAGTCATGAGGATGTCGGTGACGCGAACTCACGAAATTTTCCCCTATCAAAAAGTGCCCAATGCGGCTAAAAAAATACTCATTTCAAAAAGGTCAAACACGGTTCGCTTTACAGTAATATTTATATCAAAATAGAAAACTTTAAAACTTTATTTAAAATTAGCAAGCCGCCCTCTTCTCTTCGGTTTCAGTCGTCTTACCCGCGTAGTGCCCGTTTCCGTGAGAATACCAGGATAAAATATAACCTATGTTACTCAGGGATAATGTAGCATTCTAATGGTGAAAGAATTATCGAAATCCGTCAAGTAGTTATTGAGTTTATTCTTAACAAATATACAAAGATACAACGTTTCCTCTTTATAATATTAGTGTAGATAACAAAGAAATTGCTGAATGAGCTATTCACAACGAATTTATATTGAAATATTATATAAAACCAACCAAAATCTAACAGCCAATCCTCGAATTAAATTATCAATGTAAGATATCTCACCTTATTTACCTAAGAGCACTACGCTACTTAGAGTTGAATCGTTGACGTAAGCGGCATGTCATGTGTCAAGGTTTGTAACATAGGATAGGCAACATACATTTGTTAAGATGTTACAAGATAACGCGTTGTTGTTCGTATATACGCATTTAGTAATACCAACCGAACACCTGAAAAATAACCTTTAATCGTTATAGAATATACATCTATAAACTTCAATTAATAAAATAACTTATAATAAATTGCTTTCCTGGTAAGATATCCCTTATTCATACAGTTAATTGATTTAGAAAGTGACCGGATATATAAATGTTATTTGTCGGCTTAATAAATCAAAAATTCTTCCCACCGACATGGAAGCTTTTTTCGTTTCTACCTTTTTACTTAAAAGTTTTAAAACTTTTAACTAATTAAATTAATATTCGTAGACTGTTGATTAAGAAGCTCTGGAATGCTTTTAGCGCGAATATAAGTAAGGCAAATTTTAAGAGGAAGAAACAATTTAGCCAAATATTTGAGAAAATATTACTTTCAGTTTTGATGATTGCGAATATTTGAATAAGTAAAGAAAATGGTTAGACATTGTTGAAACAATTTCAAAGGGCTTTAATTGAACATAAAATTTTGTGGGTTTCATTTCAGGTGTCCAATATCCGACACGGATTTTGTTAATAACTAGTGCTGTTATTTAATAACCGGTTATGGCTGTAGCTTCGCTCGCGTGAGCTTCCTACTTATTCCAATTTTAATACTGAGCTTCGCGAATTATCATAAACCTCTACACAATTTTATATAATGGATGGATCAAATTGTATCCGGTTTTGCTGCAAGTTTTAAAGTAAAAATATTCAATATATTATACGAAAAACCAAGATTCTATTTCAGTACTTTAACAATGACTCTTTAGTGTGATAACGGAGTTATAATACAATTCATCACCCCTATCTTACTCCTGGGTGTCGTAGAAAATGACTGAGAGATATAATAGGCATAAAATATGTCCAAGAGAAGGCAAAATCTAAATACAGTCCTATGCCAACACGTCTAACCAGCGTTAAATTGTAGGACAATATCCCTCCTATTATAGAGTAGGCTCGAGCCCAGCAGTGGGACGTATATGAGCCGAGATGATAATGATAAAAAAGTAACTGAAGACACAGACACAATAAGGTATTAATTATATTATAAATTTATGAATTAAATTGATTGAAGTATTACATAATTTCACAGAACAGTAAAAAGTTTTACCAAAATAACTTTTAATTTAGTTCATCATTTTATGAATGAGGTGTCTTCAGAGAGCTTAATGCTAAGTTGGTGACTGAAACAAAACAGTGGCAGTTATTGCACATTAGGGCAGGCACTAGCATTTCGACGACATTAACGCGGCCATTGCAAACTTCCTCCAACTCTCGCGACTTGGCACCACAGGCCCCTGTATTTAAGAGTCTAATTAGCCGTAAATTGCATTCAAAATTGGGCTCTTGGCCGAGAATTGAGTTTTGAATGTCTAATTTTGTAGAATAAAGAGAAATTGTACCGCAATTTATGTGTCAATCTGTATTGTCGTAGACAGAATAGCCACTTTCAAGCCTGTCAGAAGTGGTTGAATAAAGTCTGTTAATTTGCTATTAATATTTAAATGCCATTATATTTCATTAGAGGGATTATTTCAAAATATGTTAATTATTTTTGATAACCTTGATTTAACAAAGATTATTTTAAGCTTATCTAACTAAATATTATACTAACCCTAACTAATATTCTAAATGTGAAAGTTTGTTTGATTGTTTATTACGCTTTCACGCTTAACCCACCGAACCGATTTTAATTGTTTTTCTTTTACGGAAAGTTATACTATCAGTGAGTAAAGTGGGCTATATTTTATCCCGGTATGTTGACTGATTTTAAAATTCTTTTCATTATTCGCGAGTAACATATGTTGGCTATATGTTATCCCAATTTTTCCACAGGTACAAGGACTACCTTAGAAAAGCCGCTGAATGTTGACCGATTTTTAAAATTCGTTCTCTAATGGTAAGTTAAACAAACAGCGAGTAACATGAGCAATGGAACAAATGGAAAGGAACGGGGCTATGCTGGTCAAACCGCGGGAAATTAGATCGATTTTAAAATGTTTTACCAATGTATGCCTACATTATCATCATCAAGTAACATTTTAAACAATTTATTATCCCGATATTCTCACAGAAATGATGTCTACGCGGTTAACCGCAGGCATTTCGTTAATTTTAATAATTCTTTCACCCGTGATAATAAACTATAAAAAAAGGAGCCGTCACTCAGGACGCCTGGCAGATATGAAACATCGAAATTATTTATATATATATTTAATAAAATATTACCTTTTTTTTCCAGAAAATGATGATTTTTATTCAATAAATATTTATTTTCATTAGTATACACTATAGGTGTGTTTACGTTAATAATTTATTTTGAGCTCACTAGATGGCGTTGTACAAAATCTAATACAGGTTATGGCTTCGTCACACAAATGTATATATCTAAGCGTGGCGTTAACGCCACGCCACGGGTTGAGAGCCCTCAGCGCTCACCCACCAGTCCGAGTAAAGTTGTCACAGCCATCTGAGGCTAACAACTAAGTCACACAAAAAAAAAAAAAATAACGCCACGCCAACGATCGGGTTCACCCTCGCCTATAGATGTTTCACATCAAAATATTAAAAACTCGGCAATTCGATCAGTTTTAAAAATTCCTTCAATAACAGAAAGTTACATTATCAGCGACTAAGTAAGACTATCTTTATCACCGTATTTCTTCGGGTGAGTTGCGGGTGTTGCGTGCTTACGCCCCTCTGTCGCCCCGGACGGAGTGGTGCGAGGAGCGCGCCGACCGCATCCCACCCCAAAAAAAAAAAGTCACCGTATTTCTAAGGGAATCTTAGCTACGTGGGTGGATATAAATGTGAAATTTTATGAAGACATTTGGATATTTTAATTGGAACAACATGGTGGAACAATACATATCGATTTATCTTTGAGATGAGGGTAATGCTAAAAATATTTGTTTATGGTATTTATTTATTTAAATTTGAGTATTTAGTTATTATTTTTAAATATTTATTTCATTCTGATCTTTATATTATTATGCATACTAGGTATGTGTTTTTATTAAGTTCTAACATTATCTCATATCTATTAAAATAATATTTATTATAATGTGTTTTCATTGTGTCGTGGCAACCCGTGCTCAACGAAATGATTTTGCCTGAAAACCAGCGCATTACGCAGACATAGGTACGTCTGTACCTATGTCCTGCAGCTTACGCTGAGGTGGAACCTTGTTGGTCTACTACAGCATTTTCAATATTTGCATTATGCATTTTTTGTTTTTATAATAGTGACTAGTAACCCGCCCTCGCTTCGCTTCGGTTTCAGTCAGCTTACCCGCCTAGTTCCCTTAGAAGGTAAAAATGAACAAATGCTCTTTATTCATTTTTACTGAAGAGTATTTACCGTGTGATGACGGAATAAGAATACAATTCACCACTCCTTCTCCTACTCGTGGCTGTCGTAGGAGACGACTAAGGGATTATAATATGCATACAACATCTATGCAAGAGAAGAAAAGCTCGAAACTAAAACCTATGGCAACACGTTTGACCAGTGTGGTTATAGTAGGTCATTTTCTCTCTCATAATGGAGGAGGCTCGAGCCCAATAGTGAGATGTATAAGGGTTGAAGTGATGAAACAAATGATGAACGAAGAGTATTTAAGCAAAAATTAAAGTCATTCGATGACGAATTTTGTCCCCTCATACAAACTTTCCTACACCTTCACCTCTTAGGGGTTGAATTCCAAAATATCCTTTCTTAATGGGTCCCTACGTCACAAAATAAAATTTCGGTCAAAATTGCATTCCCCCGACCGACGTCCTACCCTTGGGGAGGACGTAGTTCTTCACGCGGTCGGCTTCTCGGCAGGTGATGCACTAATTCCCCGGTCACGTCATCCGCGGCCTCGCTAGGGACCTATTTACACCCTTAGAGGGTGAAAATTAAGAAATGCTTAAAATTTGCGTTTATTTATTTTTATTAAATAGTATTTGTGGAGAATTTGATGAAAATCGATGAAGATTTTTTTCTCCCCTTACAACTTTGCTGCTGGGGTGCCCTTAGGGGTTGAAGGTCAGAAAACACTTTCCTAGTGGGTCCCTACATCACAAAATAAAATTGTGTTTCAAATTGCATGTTTCCAGATTTAGTAGTTTTAGTGAGTGCCTACGTCACGAAATGAATCTACGGTCCAAATTTCATTTTTCTAGCGTCAGTAGTTTCGGCTCACCCTGTTTCTTTATTTGTGTATTATTGTTAACGCCCCGCAACACCCCTTGCAGGTGGAATTTCGTAAAATCCATTCTTAGCTGAATTCTACTCGACGAAAGCAATATTTCTGCCAAATTTCAAGTCTGTACGCCTTATGGTTCCAGAGATATGGTGATGAGTCAATATATCGCTCGCAAAACCCTCCTCTCCTATATATATATATATATATATATATATATATATATATATATATATATATATATATATATATATAATATAATATATATATATATATATATATATATATATATATATATATAATATATATATATATATATATATATATATATATATATATAGATATCTAGTTAATACATTATTTTAAGAAAACATGTTAATGAGCCGAAAATATATATTTTCCTTTCTTTCTTTCATATACGTATGTAGCATTTATCGTAATAAAAATATAACAAAGGAATAACTCTTTATATATCAGAGGACTACACAGATACGCAAGTAATGAACCTAAATTACACACAGGCTTAGAATAATCAAATAATCATACAATAAATTGTTCTGCGTTTTGATTAAATCCAGTACACATGACTTGGGAGGATAGTATTTGGACCACTACGCTAGGCAAGCAGTCGGCCTTGGCAGACCTTGATAGACTTGGCATCACATGTGCACAAGTACCTTTAGTACCCAACGGAGCGGGTTTTTAACGCATCTGATTTTCCTGTTTTTATTTTAAAGGTTTTTATAACTATTATGTACATAATGATAACCAATCTATGTATCTAGTAATGCAGATTTTTATAGTAATACTAGCTGACCCAACAGACGTTGTTCTGTACAAAACTAAAAAAAAAATATAGTAAAATGACTTCTCCTTGAAATCGATTACCACGCCACCTTCCGGTTCCACCAGGTCGGGTAATACCAACTCAGAAACCTTCATAGGCAACACATTCATGCACAACACTTTGTTGAAGATCATCATATGATCAAATACATAGTTCACGATTCTATAAAGGACATGTAGACAAACATTCATTTTTATATATATGCTATGTAATTTCGGTTTTTAATTTTACGTTTGCTTGAATTCATATTTTTATTTTAACTGCAGCTTCCACTTGGATTTTCAAAGAATTTATACTTTAAAGAACGCGATATCCTGCAGTTAATCGAATTTTTGCTGGTTTTATAGACATTGGAGGTCTTTGCATCGTTTCTGTGTGCGCAGTTTTATTTTTATAGCCTACTTGCTGTCTTGCTTAACTTCATACAGTTAGCTAAAATGCTTTTAAGAATCTTTCAAGATATAAAAATCTCATTAATAAAGTGGTTTCGAAGCTTCGCGCGGACGAGTTGGCTTATTACGGTTCGGAGAGATCTATGTCGAATTGTTGACGTAGATAGGCTGATAGATAAATGGTTTATTACTTATATCCTGTATATTAAGCCTTCCGTCCATAGTCCGCTATCGGTAGTAGTACTTTGTATCCATATTCCGTCACCGAATAGGGTTTATATGTATATAATTATTGCAAATAATACTTCTATAATAGAAAACTTAATAATCAATACAATCTTATATCTTCAAACGAGCAATTCTTGTATATTACATATATATTTCTACATTTTCAGAATCTCGGCAACGGCACCAATGATTTTCATGAAATTTAGAATACAAGAAGTTTGGGGGGCAATAAATCGATCTAGCTAGGTTTTACTTATAGCAAATGTTGTCTTATAGGAGTTTTTAGCTAATCAATGTCACTAATAACCTATTCTAAAATAAGAATGTTAATTTATCCGTCGCCGTCAAGAGTGACAATAGCTTAGTTGGAAAGTTGTCCAGTGGTATTCAAACAGGCTCTGTATCTGGTTATTGGTTAATTATGAATACGGATATTTTATAGTGATAGGAGCACACTGTTGACAGTTTTCTGTCTACAGCCGCGGGCTGGTCAGTCCGGGGTATCTATCGAAGTCCGAATAGTAGCAATTTGTTACTATGCTTCGTTCGGTGAGCGACCACAGTGGGAAGCTCAACTTTCTGAGGGTGTTTACATGGGTAGCTTTTGGTGCCTTTAGTTTCACCGAATCTCATTACGCGCATTCATACTACTTTTACTTACTTCACGGTGGACAGCGGCCTAGCAAAGGTCCATGAGCGGCAGTAACACCCTACCATCAAGTACACCGTTTGCTCGTTTGCAATAAAAAAAGCGTACAAATTTACTTGCAGACACAAAATAAACAACACAATATTAGTACAAACTTTGTAAAATGCCTAACATTCTCATTCTAAGAAATAATAATAAGAACAGTGTTTGTTAGTTCTAACAGTGTTGTATAAAACTTTAAATTGGGTAGTTTCGAATGTTTAGTTAGTTGCTTTTGAATTGTATGAATATCAAACGGTTGATACTTCACTAACTACCAAATTTATTATACATACACAATTAGTAAATGTAGTTTCTAAAAACTAATATAGCAGCTTAAATTTTTCTACAGCACATATTTTTATCAAATTTGGATATAATTATCACACATATTTCATTTTTAAATAATTAAATTCATTTTTAAAATATATGTTTACATGCATCGTAATGAAATGAACTGATTTACATTGCTATTTGCACAATAGAAAAATAATTAGGTACTACATATTTTTAAGAATTGACTTGATAAGACTTAACGCCTTAAATACGTACGTAATCAATTGTCAGCATATAAGATATAGTCAAGTTTCTTGCTCGTATGAAAATAGAACCGTTATAAAAACACAATGGAATTAAAAATTTAATTGTATCTTGTACTTTGATTTTTTATTGACAATCCTCCTGCTCACCCCTCCGCTCAACCCTTAGCAATAATCCTCCTGTAGCAATAATGGCATTATTAGCGTATAGGTAGATCCAGTCTGTGGTCGATGGATCGTTAGATGGATAAGTCAGGTCTGTATAACGCACAAATTGAAGTAAAATTAAACTATAATCAGCTTAGTGCTGTAACGAAGCTGTTAAGTTGAAGAAGGTGCTTGAATGTACCAACTGATAAAGAAAAATGAATAAACAAGAAATTTAATACGTGTAGTGAAGTTGTTAATATAGACATGAAAAGGAAAATATAAAATTCACATCATAAGTAGCAAAAAGACCACCCTAGAGCAAGAAGATTATAGTATCTCACTCAACTTGATGGATTTTGACTTCCACATTGTAATAAGGTTTCAGGCCTCTTGTTTGATATTTGAATGCGATATAAAAGCGATTCGATCCTTTCACATCAGTCAGCTGCCAATAAATACAAAATGTATTTATTTTTTACCGAATGGTTTCCGCGCCAAAGAACGTTACAACGTAAACAAAACACAAAGGAAATTGTTTTTCGTCTAACAAAAAGAAAGTAAAACGCTTGAAAGTTGAGAGTTAATTTATTTCGAAGTTGTTTGCCAGTAATTTGTTGTGGCTGCGTCCTCGGGGAAGACCGCCGGCGCACACTGATGTTACACAAAGTTTTTCGTGTTACGAAATTCGAGTCGGCTACTTGTGAACTTGTGTTAGATCTTCAGTGTTCTTTTGGGAACTAGGCACGTTACATTTGTTTGAAAGGACCGTCTCATAAACGTATTAAAGTAAGTTCAATGTTGTGACCGATAACTTTTCAAGGTAGAAAGAGCTTTTAACATGCGTTTTCTTTTTTTTAGAAACCTTATACTAAAGTTCTGATAATATCATTTGAAAGCACATAAAATTACAATGCTATTTAAGTTAAGCTAGTTAGTTGGCGCATAGCCAAACTGCGCCGTCGTAACCTATTTTACTTGATTCTTACAACTTGTTCAAGATAAGGCAACACGTTGGGGTCTTTGTTCCATTTCACAATCAATCCAATAGTACATATGGAGGTTTAATCTATACAGTAATATATTTATTGTTCCATTGTACAATAATATTATTGCTTGCGTAATTAATTACAAGCTTATATTACTAATAACACATTACCCAGAAGGTACAAAGCTTGAAATTAATTACGTATCGATTTAGTCGACAACTTTGGTTGGATATTTCAAAGTATAATATAAATATTTTGTATATTTTTGCAAAACAAGATTATAGTCGTCACAAAATAAAAGGCCCGTTTTGACAGTTCACGCCCAAGAAGTTTTCTATTTTTCACCGATCGAAATGTTTTGAAGGTAATTACATTTTTCATTAACGGGTACCGCCCACTGGGCTGTGGCATATTGTCCACAGACTATTAATAATCGGTTAAGGAAAAATAAATCGATCAAGATATATTTTTTAAGGCGGACTCGTACTTGGCCGATGTTATTAATTTTAATACTAGTATTTAGACCAACTAATTACAGAATTTCACCAGCTGTGTAGTGATTTTTACTGAAAATTCGAGAAGCCTAAATTGATAATTTGAAAATGAAATAATATATATATGGGTGACGATAGCTTAACTGACAATTTTGGCTCATCATCTTAAGAAAATGATTGACTGAAGATTCACTTTTTCTCGATATTTTTGTGATTGAGTGAACGTTTTTGTAACAAAAATATTAAATGATAGAAAAATGACCATTCGTAACATTGTATCATTTCAAAATACCTACAATATCACAGTTTAAGTAAAATTTTCAAATCAGAACTTTAATCCAATGCACTTTACAATACATCTTCAAATCGATTATATACTCATACAAACTTGAATCGATTTATCGTGAGTATCGCGAGTACCGAGTCGTATGGTTAATCACTAATTACATCGGTAAGACCAAATGTCAAAACGGGCCTCTTATTTTGTGACAACTATAAAATAAGTCAATACGAATATTTAGTTTAATTATTACATTTTTTTTCTTAAGTAGTAAGTTTTTTCTTAAGTAAAATAATCTGTTATGGGTGATCCTCTGCTGGGTGGGCAACGGGGGTTATAATAAGCAAATGCCCAGGCTTTTTTTCTTTTTGTCATATGCTATAGTCAGCGCACTCGCCGCCCGGCTTGGTCCGGGGCGACATAGGGGTGGCGCGTGGCCCCATAACCCACCCGAAGCACATCGCCTTCGTCGTTGGGCCGACCACTGGTACCGAGTTCCTTGTACTCAGTGGCCGGCCCGATGGAATACCTTGCTAGGTATCCTCTCCTCTCAACGTCCAGGACGTCGATCGCCGTCGCGCGGTCAGTCTCTCTGCGGTGACGGACTAAAATCCCCGGTTCGATCATCCGAAGCGCCCAGGCTAAGAAATATTCGAACTGAAAACTTAGAAGGTATTTTACTTCTTACTTTTTATATATTGGTCAAATCCGTGACGTATTGATTTCTATAGATTTTTATTTCTAAATTTGCTTGTATCATAATAATGTTGTCTGTTTATGTCCCTTAGTTGTATCTCTCAACACCCATGAAAGAGTGTAAAACACTCTATAATTTTATAACTACTCTATATTTCCTCAGAAGACAAATATTAGTTTCAAATAGATTAGTATAAATACATATATAATTATAAATATATATAAAGATGTTATCGTGAATATTTCAACTATTGAAAATATTAAAATGCTTAATTCTATTGCCCTATAAACTTTATTTTTCCGTGTGATGACATAGTAAGAACACAATTCACCACCCCCACTGTTACCCGTGGATGTTGTAAAAGATGACTGAGGAATGTATAATGTATACGCTATTATGTTTATAACTTTTATACAAGAGAAGGAAAACTCGAAAATTCTATGCCATAACGTCAGATCGTGGTATAGTAGGTCAATTTTCCTCCCATAATGGAGAAGGCCCGAGCCAAATAGTGGGAGATGTATGATGATTATAAGTTTTATAGTTCTAATTGCAATAACATCATGACCAACAAGGTCTGATAAATTGCATTTATTATAGGCTAACCACAACTAAAATTGCTATTCCTCGTAAAATATTATTAGATGAAGCCGCAAAATTTTTCATCTCAACATTTTTAAAAGGATAGTGAACAATTTTCGTCGGTATAATAATATTGCCTTCAGCCTATATACGTCATGTTATTGGTTACGGACTTCTTCAAAATGATAGAGCAATTAATCTAATATAACGTTGGTCAGGCGGGTAGGTAGAGGATTTTATTTTGAGGTTTCATTTATAATGTTGTTGTTTTTTAAGTAACATTTTTTTAGATATCTATAATAATAGCTTGCTATTGCAATTGTATTCTTGTTCCGTCATTATGCTGAAAATAGTAACAATTTTATAATTCTTTAACGATTTAATATTTCATGCTTATGAAATATTTATACTACATCCCATAATAATTACTAAACGTTTGATTGTTAGTAATCATAAAATTCAATTGACTTATTAATCAATAATAAAACGTCTACTGATTGTGAGATGCCGGGATTGATGGTCGTATTTTCCTGGAACGTTTTTATAAAATTTAATAAGTAATTTAAGGCCCAATAACTTTTTATTGTTGTGCCTAATCGTCCTTCCTAATGTTATAAATGCGAAAGTAAGTTTATTTGCTTGTTAGTTTGTTACGCTTTCACTGTTAAATCATGGAGTAGATTTCAAAAATTTTTGACTAATCGAAAGCTATATTATCAAGGAGTAACATAGGCTATATTTTATTTTTAAATAAAACTACTTTACGGATTTTATCGCCTTTGTATTTGATTTTTGATTACTCGACATTTCGAACACTTTACAGCGTTCATGGTCACGGGTGGACTAAGATGTCTCACGTCCAACAAGTCATCGTTACTGCAGAAAATTTATAATTATCTACCCGATACAGGAATTAGTTATTAAATATTGACCCACATTTTGATGCAAAATTTATTGCCAGTGTAAGAAGAAAATGATTCTATATGAAAAAATTATATTGTTTATGGTTAGTAATAATTAAACATTAAAATTAATAGTAATTATATTTAAAAAAACTAACTAATAATCTAGTATACTACCACCGGATCGGAACACGGTCACACTGAGAAAGATCCGGCAAGAAAACTCAGGTGACATGATGCTAAATTAATGTTAATTTTGATGGCGGCTTACTTTATGTTACTAAAAGGTTTTAATTTATATAATTATCTTTAGTTATTATTATTGTGGGTCAAATCTATACAATATGAGCTCACAGTGTCTTGCAGTCTTGTGGTGGTCTTTTTGGATTTATTTTTAATAATGTTTATAACAGGATCCCAGCTTGATGGTAACACCCAGCCATCCTTTTCTATTGAAATTTTTCAGTTTAATGATATCTGATGTTTACGCGAGCACTACACATTGTAAATAAAACTACTTTTACGGATTATATCGCGTTTGTATTTGATTTATGATTGCCCGACGTTTCGAACAGCGGCGGCGGGAGCGGTCCTGACTATGTTCACAGACTGCAGACTTAGTGTGACGGCGGTGCTTCACATCAGCTATGTGTTCTTTGACCCGAGTTCTTATGGATCTCTTTGTTTGCCCAATATAAGAGAGACTACAGTCACAGTGAAGTTTATATACTCCTGCATCTTGTAGTGGGATCTGGCACTTGACAGGTGGTAAGAATTGGCTAATCCTCTTCAGTGGCTTAAAATAAGTTTTAATGGAAGAGCGTTTCAGGATGTAGCCAATCTTGTCAGTGACTCCTTTGACATGAGGTAGTATTGCAGGAAGGCGCTCAACTGTGGGTGGTTTCACTCGGTCTCTGCGACGGGGGCGAGGAACTGGCAGCTTGTTAGCACGTAGCACCTGCTTGACATGCTGCAGCTCCCCAGCCAGGTGTTCATCGTCACAGATTCCTCGTGCTCTCTGCAACAAAGATTTACACACGGTAGCTAACTGTGAAGGGGAATGATGAAAATCACCGTTCAAGTATCTGTCTGTATGTGTTGCCTTACGATACACTGTATGACTCAAGGTGTTATTAGGGTTTCGTATAACTAAAATGTCTAAGAAGGCTAAAGAGTTATTTGACTCCAGTTCCATAGTGAATTGAATTTTTGGATTAATGGAGTTAAGATGGTTTAGGAATGTGGTTATTTTGTCTGTGGGTAATATTGTGAAAGTGTCATCTACGTACCGCTTGTAGAACCTGGGTGTGACAGGTGAGCTTGATAAGGCCGTCTCCTCGAAGTCCTCCATGAATATATCGGCAATGACAGGGGAGACCGGCGAGCCCATAGCCACTCCATCTACTTTCTTGTAGAAGTCATCATTCCACATTAAATAGCCAGTTGTTAGGCATTGACGTAACAGTTCCGCATATTCCAATGGCATATTATTGTCAGATAGCTTCTTAGATATGGTTTTGATGCAATCCTCCACAGGTAGAGACGTGAAGAGTGATGTGACATCAAAACTGACCATAGTTTCATTGTCAGCGAGATGTAGATCTTTAATTTCACTGACAAAATGATAAGAGTCTTTCACAAATGCACTAGTGTGTCCCCGGAGTTGGGAGTGGACTTTCGCAACCATCTGTGCTAATTTATAAGTCGGCGTGTCGATCTGACTTACTATTGGTCGCAGTGGTGCATTTGATTTGTGTATCTATATTTTATCCCGGTATTCTCACGAGAATGGGCACTACGATGTTTACTGATTTGAAAAATTCTTTCACCAATGGAAATCTACATTAGCAGCGAGTAACGTATATAGACAATTTTTTTCCGGTATGCCCATGGGAACGAAAATGAGTGGAGCCACAGGATGTGTCAATTTAAAAAATTCTTATATTATGAAACTGGTCTGTTTTCTATTTAACAGTTCTCCACACCTTTAGAAAAAAAAAACAATTGTAAAACATGGAATTAATAAACACAAATTATACCCAGATTTGGTACAATCACTTGTGGATCGCACAAAGAACTGTTCTGCATTGGGATTGAAGTCACAATATCTGTCATGGGAGACCATTATTTAGACCACTTCGCCATTTCTAAAGTATGTGTTATTTATTGCCTCACAAAAATGTTACGTAAAACTACAGGGAAATCAAATCATTAATGTGGTAAAGGAGTTAAGGTACGATTCACCACCCCCCCTTTCTTATTCGTGGTGTCGGAAAAGACGACTTAAGGTTATAATACGTCTATAACATGGCACATGGCTACACCTTAACATAGCAATAGAAGGAAACTCGAAATAAATTCTTATACCTACTTGTCTGAAAAGCGCGGTATAAGAAGTCAAATTCTCTTCCATTATAGAGCAGTGAGATATACATATATGAGCTGAGATGATTAAAATTAATAATTCAAATTAATATCTATGAAATTCTATAACTATTAATGGGGAAACGTCTATAAGAAGTTGATAAATACTAAGATATAATTATTATGTTAATATCAAACGATAGCAAATTATCGTAAAATCATTTGAAAGTAAATTCGTAACAAAAAAGGTGTTAACTGCTACCATTAAATTTACGTCGAACGTATCGTCGTCATCAAGGCAAGAATTTGTTTAAGACAAATTTATATTCCCAATTTACCGGCTGAGCTGCCGTGGGCGCCCGTCGAGATTTCTCTCATAATTCGATCTTCTGGATCGAACATCTTACTTTTTGATTGGAAAATTTTATGTAAATTATGTATTCTTGTGAAACGATATTCGCATGAATATCTCGCTGTAAGAACCATTATCGATAATGCAACTGTTGATATAACAATACAAAGATAGTGTTCAAATATATCTTTGTTTATATTTATAACATACTAGCAACCCACCCTCGCTTCGCTTCGGTTTTAGTCGCTTTACCCGCGGCGTAGTTCCCGTTCCTGTGGGAGTACCGGGATAAAATATAGCCTATATTACTCCCTGATATTATAGCTTTCCATTGGTGAAAGAATTTTTGAAATCAGTTCGGTGGTTTAAGCGTGAAAACGCTACAAACAAACAAACAAACAAACAAACAAACAAAGTAAGGTTTCGCATTTATAATATTAGTATGGATTATTAGATTTTTTTTTTCAGTGGGGTTAGTAATGTCATAATTATAGCTAAATAATTTAAAGTTTGGCCATAAATAAAAAAAAATATAACCTGTATTTTATTATAACATAGGTTACGTCAAATACTTTTTTTAGGTAAAACAGGTAATACAGCTATGTATTTCTGAGTTATAATGCAACAATTACTTTCGATTCGTACTTTTATTTTCATCTTCATCATCAGGTTGAGCAATCTTGTGAAATATATCTTCTCAATTTCCTTCCATTTAAAAATCCAGTAACACTTTCCCCAAACTTTGAGTATATCCTCATTTTCACCTTTTAAGCGGTCTTCCTCTTTACTTATTGCCAGAATGGCCATAAGTAAAGAGGAAGACCTTGAATTATTCCATGTCATTTTTGGTCTATTTACTTACTGGTGATTTCATTATATTTAAATACATAATTCTTCTACCCGAGTGTATGTGATTGAAGCCCCCCTAAACCGACCGACCGATTTTGATGATATTTTTTGTGCGCGTTACAGTGCATTTGGAAATGATTTAGATTAACAATTGGACTGCGTAGACGGCGGTGACATTGATTGCAAGAATTCTTTTATTTTTTTAGGTTGGAATAGAATAGAGCTTGTTGCATCAGCCAGTATGATATAAATTTACACTGCCGAGATCGCGTTTTAATTTTTACTATTTTTGCTATGTTTTAATTTCAGGCGCAGCTTAATCCATTCAGGGAGATGGAAGGGCGACAGAGCAGCCCTATTACCTACCTTATTCTCCCCCATCACCATTAGACTGACCATTGGTATCAATTCCTTGACCTCAGTAGCCAACCCAGCGATCTAATCCTGACCTAACCTAATTTTTTTTTCATTCTTTCCTACGTGGTGTATTAACAAATTTCGCTCACCTAGGGAAGGCCTGTGCTCAGACTTATTAAGTACTTAATCCGGGATATGTTTAACGTGAAAAATCATGTAAACAATATATTGTTAATTTTATATAACGCTTCACTACTTATTTTCGGGAGTTGATAATAATCAAACGTATTAAAGGTATTATCTACCCGAATAACTACATGGCACTGTCCTAAAAAGATTATAGTAAGGCAGTTAATAATACCAGGCTATTGAATGTATATTCAAATATAACATAATTATCTTAAACGGTTTCAAATATTTTTCCATTTCGATATCTGAAACATAAAAAATGTGACAAATCAACGTATCAACATTTTATGTAAATTGTATTATGAATATTCATAAATGTTAATAGAACAGTCTCTGCAATTCCTCTTTTAGATGTTTTAATGTTAGGTATTTATAAAAGAAATTCAAAAATATTGTATTTCTTTTCTGTCATTTTGTTTGAGTATATACTTGCCAAGCGTGTTCCGTGCCACTATGTAGCTTGCTTTGATTAGACACGCTGATGCTTGCGGTCTAGATAATGTACACGAAACTGTCAGATATTTTTTGATAAAGTAGTATATAACATGCAGTACTTCTATACTTAGATATATTTTGAATTATCAAAATTACATTTTCCCTTGAATTCAAATAATAGTTTTCTCTTATCATATTTAATAGAACACAATAATATTATTTTTAAACTGATATTGTGTTTAATTTTTAATTGGTGTTTTCTTATAGCACATGTAGACAGCCGAATAACTTTTTTTTATTAGAGTCAACAGCAGAAATAGTCTTTATATAGAGGATGACGTTATAAACATATAATTAATGGACACAAATTACATCCAGAATAAGAACAACGATATTTGTATCGCACGCAATATTATCCTGCGTGGAAAGGAAACCACAGCACTGGCACATTTATCATCTCAGTCCACACAAGTCCCACTGTTGGGCTCGGGCCTCCTCCGCAATGGAAGGAACATTGATCTACTTTACCGCGCTGGTCAGACTTTTACCAAAAGGTATAGAGTTTTTTCCTTTTCTTGCATTGATGTTATCTGCATATTATATCCGTAAATCATCTTTTACGTGAATTTTATTCCTATTCCATCATCAAATGGTCAACGGTATTTATGGTTTTAGTATTATGTAACATGGTCTATGGTGGTAATATTATGCAGGTATACCATCAAATCTAAATTCTCTGATGATATTATGATGAAAAATAAACGAAATACAAAGTACTTTACTTGTTCTTAGTTCATTTGTTACAGTCTTTAGTGCAAACATACGAGTAGTATACTACTTATACGTGATCAACAAAATTGACAATAAAAGTCGTCGTTCATAACTAACCCCACCCCACCTATTAAACTAAACTTACCAACGGTTAATACATTCGTATGGTTCTCTATGCAAAGGGTGTCAATAACAACCTACCATTATTAAGCGTCCGTCTGTATATAATTTTCACGGTATATGTATTTCTATAGTCGATATAATAATAATGAAAAAATATAATGACACATAGTAAGACTGTAAAGAATGTCTATTAGCATTTTTCAGAGGGACTTTAATCGTTTTAAAAAAATATATGGTATGTTCTTGTATATGTTATTGAATCCCTTCTGGATGACATCATCATTCAGCCTGATGATTGGAGCTTGTTCTTACAAAACATGTACACAATTGTATAACTAGTAAGAAGAAAAAAAAAAAAAAAAAAATAAAAATAATGACAAGCCCGCTGAGTTTCTTGCCGGATCTTCTCAGTAGCGGTCGCGTTCCGATCCGGTGGTAGTATATTTTTTTTTGAAATTGTAAACCTGACAATACGTAAGTGCCCTCTCAGGGTTTATGCATAATAAAATAATTTGAATTTGAAATTTGAATTTGAGCCTTTTGCCGTGCTGAACGTAGAAGTATTAAATGCCACATGGCGCGGTCAGTTTCTATTGGGGTTATCAGTATAATAATCACGCTTGATGAGTGCTTTGAGGATTACAATAAGATGTAAATGCTGCTGCGAGTGCTGCTACCCATTCTCTTGGCAAGCCTTCAGACAATTTTTCCACTATCTCCAGCCAGTAAAAGGTGGTGATAATTGGCAGAACTCGTATCTGTGGAGTAGTGTGCAGTAGGTTCAAGGACAGCTGTTCACGATTTTAATTTATTTAATACAAGTATTACTTCTATAAAATCTACACTAGTGAGCATTTCTCTGTTTATGGAAGTCAGTGTTAGCATTCTTTAGTATAAGTATTCTGTATTTCTTTTTCATTTGTACAATCTTTGCGCTTAAGTATGCAAGTGGTT
Organism: Lymantria dispar; assembly: GCA_032191425.1. Lineage (NCBI taxonomy): Eukaryota > Metazoa > Arthropoda > Insecta > Lepidoptera > Erebidae > Lymantria > Lymantria dispar. The sequence continues at coordinate 14,330,026 of CM063451.1, forward strand.
TCTCCTCACTGTCGACTGATGAATTTCCTAATGTAATAAGATATCTATCTGTAAGAACCTATAATTGGCTATCTGTTATTATTTTGCTGTTAAATATTATATATAAGCTATTGGTTCTTTTTTAAATAAATACATGTATTTTTATTCCGCAGGCAGATTATGTCTTCAGTATTAATTGGACTACCACTGATATTCGACGAACGATAGAAAATGAGCATAAATAATTAACAACAACAGTTTAATTGTAACTTGTAGTTTGTGTCTAAGAAATAGAGGGTCGCTTGAAATAAGCAAAGCGATTTATTTGCCACTCCGGGCGTTCTCACTGATAAATATGACCAATAAAGGAAAACAAAATGTCCACAGGAGAAATTATTGCGGTACTGGTAATTTACCTTTTTGTATATAATATTTCTGTAAATTTTATACAGTTGAATAAAACATTGTTCTTTTTTTATTTAACATTTAACGAAATAAATAGGTATATCTTATGATACTCATGGGATACATTTAAGGTGCTACCTACCGATAAATTCTAAGTAACGGCGAATAGCTTGGCTGATCTTAAGGCTAATATAACATAGTAATGTTATTCATTTCTAAATATAACTTTAATTACATAGTCTTCGTTCTCGTTAAGTATATAGATACATATTTAAGTATTTTCGCCACATATGTATTGTGGGTATAATTTAGCTAAGCTAGCCAGGTTCGTCTGTAATTAAGAAATATTTAGTAAAATTATGAATTCAAAAGTATAAACAAGAGTATATTAATGAAGAATTTTTACCGGGAATGTCAAATTCTCATATGGTGATCTTATATAGAGGAACTGTTAGGGTGTAATGAAATCGGGTGATCGGACCAGCACCCGCGGCGAGGTTAGCCTCGTGACGGCGAATGGCGTCCCAGGAAAGGGACGTCGACGGCAGAGGGTACTCCTCGGAGGGTACTCCGTCGGGCCTACCACTGAAGTCAAGGAACTCTGCACCAGTAGTCAGCCCAACGACGAAGGTGACGTGTTACATGGGTGGGTTACGGGGCCGCGCGCCGCCCCTTTGTCGCCATGGATGGAGCCAGGCGGCGGGTGCGCCGACCGTAGCCCACCGCAATAAAGAAAAAGAAAAAAAAGGGTGTGAAATAAAAATACTTATCAAAAGTTTTCATTTGCCACCAAGTCTCAGAAAATACCGTTGTGGCTTAAAAGCTCGGATTTGATTAATTGATGAACTATGGCTGATATTAAGAAACTAAAGACGTAAAGGAACTGGTATTTTTTGAACAAAATTATAACTCGCACCTGTCAACAATGACTCCTATTAATAATTGATTGCCATTACAAAGAAAAAAGAAAAACATATATGCATAGAATAATATAATATAGAAGGTAATTTCGGGCACAAAAAGTAAAGCATTTCAATTGGAGCCTAATGGAGCTTACACCGGAACCGTTCCGTAATGTACAAGTCATTGTACTGGACGTACGTACGCAACTCTTAAAAAATAAATACGTAATTATGACGGCTTGTGCATTTAAATGGTGTCATAACACATTTAAAAACTTAAAAAGCTTTTTAACATTACTTTTAAAAGTAGTTCGACGATTTATGTTAATAAAAACAAAATTTGATTTCATAAATTGTATAGTAGTTTGCGTGTGTACATGTGTAATCATCTGCGCGCCATTAGTATTTTTAGATTAAAATTTTGAAAGTTCGAAGTATTGACACTATCCTTCTATACGTTATTATCTAAGCATATATGATAGAATACCGCCAGTGTGATATACACGTGGTATTCTATCAGTCCAGGCAATAATTTACATACAAAATCAGTTATACGGTCGTAGGTGGAAAACTATAATACATACATACATACATACATATAATCACGCCTCTTTCCCATAGGGGTAGGCAGAGACTACTTCCTTCCACTTGCTACGATCTTGACATACCACTTTCGCCTCGTCCACATTCATTAATCTCCTCATACATGTTCTTCGGTTCAGGGTACTCCTAACCTGGCCTTTCTTAAGAGCGTCCCCGATTTGATTGTGTAACGTCCGCCTCGGTCTTCCCCTTCCAACACTTCCGTTCACATTCGCCTTATAAATTCTCCTTGTTAGTCTCCTTTCATTCATTCTCTCTACATGGCCGAACCAACTTAACATACCTTTCTCAATCCTTGTCACTACATCTACATTCATTTCACAACGTTCCCTAATTACTCTGTTTTTAATTCTATCACTCAATTTCACACCAATCATGCTCCTCAGCGCTCTCATTTCCACAGCATTTATTCTACTTTCGTGCTTCTTCTGCCATACCCAGCTCTCACTTCCATACATTAGAGTTGGTACAAGCACTCCCCTATGCACAGCCAAGCGAGCCTTCTTAGACAGGCTTTGGCTGCCCATAAAGGTGCGCAAAGCACCATTCACCATATTTCCCTTACACACTCTTCTTTCAATATCACTTTCACATTTACCATCTCTCGCAAATGTAGATCCCAGATATACAAACTCTTGCACTTGTTCTAATATTTCCTCTTCTATACGTATCTTGCATTCCGTCATAGCTTCTTCCCTTTCAAATACCATAACTTTCGTCTTCTTTACATTAATTTTCATTCCTTTTCTTTCAAAAGCCTCATGTACTGCTGTTACCATCTCTTGCAACTCATTCACCGACGAAGCAAGTAGAACTTGATCGTCAGCGTAGAGAAGACATTTGATAAGTAATCCATTCATTCTCAGTCCATATTCACTCTCTTTTAAATCAGTCAAGCAGTTGTCCATGAATAGGTTGAATAGCCATGGTGACGCTACACATCCTTGTCTAACACCCTTTTGGATGCTAAACCATTCAGTGTATGCTCCCTCTATTCTGATACAGGCACTGGAGTTCTCATAGAGAGACTGCAGTGCCCGTATCAGGTTGTCGTTCACCCCATGCAAAGACAATGCTGACCACAATTCATTCCTAACCACTCTATCATAGGCCTTTTCCAAATCCACGAAAGCGCAATAGACCTTCTGGTTTTTAGCCAAAAATTTTTCGGCTATGCAACGTAAGGAAAAGACCTGGTCCGTACATCCCATTCCCTTTCTGAATCCTGCTTGCACATCCCAGACTCTTTCATCCGTCTCTTTTATAACTCTCCCTATCAGTACCTTAGCATACAGTTTGCCGACGACGCTGAGAAGGCTTATGCCGCGGTAATTGGCGCAGTCTTGTTGCGACCCTTTTCCCTTGTATAAGGGCACGATTACAGCCTTGCACCAGTCTTCTGGTACAACCCTTTCTCCAACACAAGTTGAAAAGGTGGTGCAACTGACTCACCACTATCCCGTCACCAGCCCTCAGCATTTCGACCGACACCCTATCATATCCCGCAGCTTTACCTAACTTCATATACTTCATTGCAGTCATGATCTCATCTGTACCTATCTCGCAATCACAGTCATAATCACTCTGCTCCTGTTCTAGCATCTGAATCAGTTCCTCGTCCTTATCAAATAAACTTTCAAAATATTCCTTCCACCTTTTCAACACGCAATCTGGTCCTTTCATAAAACTTCCATTCTGACTTCTGATTTTAGTAAGCTCCGAGTCTGTAGAACTCCCTCGAGCAATCCTTATGGATTTCCAGAATAGCTTTATGTTAGACCGGAAATCCTCAGCAAGCTTCCTGTCAAGCTCATCTTTTCGCTCATCTTTCTTTTTATTTACTGCTTTCTTTACCATCTCTTTCAAACATTTATACTTCTCTTTTGCTTCGTCTACATCCTCATTTGTCGCCTTTTGCATTCTTAAGTTAGCTTTTGTTGCTAACCAGTCCATCCATGCTTTCTTTTTCTTACCTATAACCACTTGTACGTCTTTATCCATACAGACCTTATACTGCTTCCTTCCCTTTTTCCTTTTCGAAACACCACATACCTCAACAGCAACATTCACAACTCCTTCCTTAAAAGTCTTCCACACTTCCTCTATCTCACTGAACTTGTCTACATCTTTAAGTCTCTCATTCAACCTTTCGCAAAAGACTTCCTTTACAATCGTATCTTGTAAACTTTCCACTTTTATCCTTTCTAAATCATTCGCAAAATTCTTTACCCGATGTCGCCAGCGTTTAAAGAGACCACTTATTCGGGATATCACCAGGAAGTAGTCTGTGTCAATACTGACTCCGCGGTACGCTCGGGTATCTAAGACATTCTTCCTCAATCTTTCGTCAACAATTACAAAGTCAATCATACTTCTTGCCCCACATTCTTCTCTCGTAAAAGTGTGGATCCTCTTGTGAGCAAACATGGTATTTGTCACAAAAAGATTCCAGCCCAAACAAACCTCCAGCAAACATTTTCCATTTTCATTCACTCTATCGTCGCCAAACTTACCAAGAACCTTTTCATATCCATCACGCTTTAGGCCTACCCATCCATTAAAATCTCCTAACATAATAATCCTTTCATTATCCCTACATTTCATCAGAATATCTCTCATACTATCCCAAAACTCCACGTTTTACTGCTTGGCTTCCGTGGAGCCCCCTGAGCCCAAGTCTGTCGGTGCATAGACACCTAGGACAAAGAGGCGGGTGAGACCAATTTTCAGCCTCAACCATAAGAGCCTGGGATTCACACATTCATACTCAGACATACATTCAACCATTCTCGCAGAAAGGATTAAACAGACTCCTTGTTTACCTCGGCTGGTGTTAGGTACCCCGGACCAGTACGCCACATAGAGTCCATGACTCGTGGTATTACATCCTTTCCGCTTTGTTTCATTCACACACATAACATCAATCCCTCTTTCGTCCATCACCTGGCATACTTCATCTATTTTCTCATTTATTCCTCCTCTTACATTCAGCGTAGCAAAGCGGCTCTCTGTGGGCCACTTTTCGCCCCCGATGGAAACGAGACGTGACGTGTCGCGAACCACATCGCCGCCCTTCCTACAGTTTTTATTTTTATCGAAACTCATAGCGTTCCCACGAGAAGCAAGGGAATTACTCTGTCCATCCCAGTAGAGCCCCGCTTACTAGGATAAGGTTAGCCATATTCTGGGGTCACCCGGTCCCAGGGCAATCGGCACGCTAAAGACTAGGCTCGCCCCTAGCCACACATCTATCGGCACGGCAGACCTTAGATTGGCGGAGGAGGAAGGAATTAAAGGAAGTGGGATAAGACTGGGCGTTATAGATAGGAAGTTAAGAAAGGATGGGATAATAGGGATTAGGGACACCACTGCCTCGGAAGATAGGGTTTAGTACAGTGGTAGCTCGGGAAGCCGGGGACGCATACCCCGAATTATCCTACCACAATCGCCGGACAGGCATATCATGGAAGAGTAACCCCTGACTAAAAACTATAATAAAACTAAACTATAATAGTTTCATAGAAACCAGTACCATTTCACTTTATAAAAACCATTAGTTCTCTACTTCGTCTGCGTGAATATCATTTTTTGTCAAAATTGAACTATTATCCCAAGGCAACATAATATCGGAATAAAAATCATTCTGTGTTAAGCTAGAAATACACTATCGGTGTGCCAATTTTCATCCAATTTTGGTCAATGGTTTACACGGGTTTGAGTTACAAACATTCACATATCACAAATTTTCACATTTATAATATTACTTTCACCCACATAGTTCAGATTCCCCTGGAAATATGGTGGTCTTTCTTAGTGACTGATAAAGTAGCTTTCTATTTATTAGTGATTTTTTTTTAATTCGTAGGTAAATTCACGCAGTTTCATACGCGTAGGTGCCGTTTTCGTGGATGTATCGGGATAAAATATAACCTGTTACTGGCTGACAATATAGCTAACAATATTTGAAAATATATAATATTTTTTCGTAGCTTAAGCGTGAGAATGACAATTTTATGTATACCAATAAATAAAATTGGAGTGTCTGTTTTTAATGTCTAAATAATAGGCTTTTTTCATGCTCACATGGTTATTTACACTATACATATGCCTAAAATACACTTCATATTTTTTTGTTTGTCTGTATGTTTGTTCCGGGTAATCTTCAAAACGGCTGCACCGATTTCAAAAATTCTTTCACTAATGGAAAGTTATAATAACAGAAAGTAACCTAGGCTATATTTTATCCCGGTATTCCCACGGGAACGGGAACTAGGTAAGAAAGACGACTGAAACCGAAGCGAAGTGAGGGCAGGTTGCTAGTATACAATAAATTCCTTGCTGTATGAGGGCTACCGCAATGCGCGGTCGGCCTTCAGGCTGGCCGTCCACTCCACCAAGGACGTCGGTCGGCAGGAGATGCTGGACGGTCTCGACTGTGACCCCTGGGGACGCCCCTATCGCGCGGTGCTGAATAAGCTCCGCGCGCGGGGCCTTCCCCTCACCGAGAATCTCCAGCCCAGCCTTCTCACCCGGGTCGTCGAGGACCTGTTCCCGCGGCGGGCGGAACACACGCCCCCGGTCATGGATCCGCCAGACACTGACCGGGAGGCCGACGACGACAGTGTTCCGCCCATCACGGAACCCGAGATGGGAGTGGCGGTGGCGCGCATGTGCGCAAAGTCCACCGCCCCCGGGCCCGACGGTGTTCCTAATCGCGTGTTGGGCCTGGTCCTCGATCACCTGGGTCCCCGCCTCAGGGAGCTGTTTGACGCGTGTTTAGCGTCCGGACGGTTCCCTGGGTGCTGGAAGGAGGGAAGGCTGGTGCTCCTGTCGAAGCCGGGACGGTCTCCGGGGTCGCCTTCAGCCTACAGGCCTATCGTGCTGCTCGATGACACGAACAAGCTGCTGGAGAGGGTGGTAGCTACCGGAATCGAGCGGCACCTCGTCGGCACGGGGCCCGATCTGTCGGACGCCCAGTTTGGGTTTAGGAGGGGTCATTCGACGATCGCGGCTCTGTTGCGCCTGAGGGCCGTGGCGACTGAGGCAGTCACTGGTGGGGGAGTGCTGTTGGCGGTGTCCCTAGACATCGCCAACGCATTCAATAGTCTGCAATTCAGCTGCATTAGGGAGACGCTCCGGTATCACGGAGTGCCAGCTTACCTGAGGCGGCTAGTGGCAGACTATTTGGTGGGGCGCAGCGTCCTCTGTACCAACCGAGCAGGGGACGTTGTGCGAACGCCCGTGACGTGCGGTGTCCCACAGGGGTCGGTCCTCGGATCCACCCTGTGAAACATCGGCTACGACTGAGCGTTGCGGGGGAGCCTCCCGCCCGGGCTGGGCGTGATTTGTTACGCCGACGACACGCTCGTCACAGCCCGCGGTGGGACGCTAGAAGAGGCGGTAAGCCTGGCGACCTATGGCACCGAAGAGGTCGTCAGGCAGATCGAGGCGCTGGGGTTGAGGGTCGCCCTGGAAAGACGGAGGCCCTCTTGTTCCATGGGCCCCGTATGGACCTTCCCATCGGCGTCTCGATCACCGTCAATTCGGTTGGGATCAGCATCCAGGCCCATATGAAGTACTTGGGCCTGGTGCTCGACGGGCAATGGTGGTTCCGGGAGCATTTCCGCAGGCTCGCTCCACGGCTCGTCGGCGCGGCGTCCGTCCTATCGTGGCTTATGCCGAACGTGGGCGGACCGAGTGCTACGTGCCGACGGCTGTACACGGGGGTCATCCGGTCAATGGCCCTGTACGGCGCACCGGTGTGGGCGGGGTCCTTGACCGTCCGACTTAGGGCCCACAGAGGCAAACGAACTCGTCTTTACTTAACTCAAAGTATCGTTCATTGTTATAGTCGAAGCCTATGAATGCTCTTGGGATTGACAAGCATTCAAAAGAACTCCCGGTCAACTTTTGAGGAATCGCCGTTATGTGTATTAGCGTATATTTTCTTATGTCATGAATAGGATAGTACGCAAATACGTTTATATGTGTTGCATTTATTTCCATGTTAGTCTGTATTAATTGATCCTGAATTATCCTTAAGTTTCCAGGTAACTTTTGATTGGTTGTTTGTATTATATCATTAGCGTATTTAGGACTCAAAATCGTGTATATTGATGCGTTATTTAGGTATATCTCAAGTAACCCGTTGTAATAGTGAATAATCTCTGTTATGTAATTGCTCGCTAATTGATACGTTTGTATTATTTGTATTTTCACATTGTTAGCGTCTACCATCTTATACCATACGTCGTTTTCGTACATGAATGCTATAGCTTCATTTAACTTTTTTTCAAAATTTTCTAACTTTTTCTTAATCCGCTCCTCGGTTTGGTTTACAGCGGATACTGTAGATATCATTATGTTTGTTTGATGATTGGCGGCGTTTATAAGTTCTTGTTGATTGCTACTCAATGAGTCAATACTTCTGTATACTTCATCGGTGACTCCGAACACGTATGTTAACATTTGTCCTAATAATCCACGTCTCCTTCTAGAAATCTTTATCCCAGTAAGGTAATCCTTTATCTTCTCAAATCGTGCTTTCTCTTCGTTCAAATGATAATAAAATTCTGCACAATGGGTGTCTTTTGTATACTGTTGCGTGTCAGTGCATAACTTTTGAAACTGATTAGTTATTTTTATCGTATTATTTAAATTCAGTTCCAAATCACTCCTTTCGTAATTAGTTTCTATTCTAAAACTCCCTCTGTTTATTGTTGAAGTACCTATTTGTTCTACATATAGGCCTGGATTTAAATGTTTCATAGTAAACATTGATGTACTTGTTACTTGTCCGATACACAATAATAATGTAGTATAGAGTAACACGCCTGACTTAAGTGTCTTAAACTTTTTATTTATGTTATTTGCTATGTTACTATTCACAGGCGTTTCGGTATTTTTTCTTAACGTATTCGTGTTAGTCATTAATTATTCCTGATATACAGGTAAAGGAATTAATGTATGTATTGATCGTTTTTGACATAAACCTGTCGATTTTTTGAGTGTTACTACTCTTATCACCCCGTCGCTTCCTGGGTGAACGGTTTCCACTTTTGCCAAGGGCCACTTACTTGGACTTATGTTTTCATCTTTTATTAGTACTATGGTTCCAATTTTAATATTTTCTTGAGTTTCTTTCCACTTGTATCTTTGTTGAAGTTGATGTAAATAGAATTCTGTGCGACCACAGAGGGTCATGGCGGTCAGGGCCATCCGCGGATACCGCACGGTGGCGACGGAGGCAGCGTGCCTATTGGCCGGGACTCCCCCGTGGGACCTGGAGGCGGAGATGCTCGCCGGATTGTATCGGCGGGTGACGGGAGTGCGAGCGGAGGGCGGTGAGATCTCGTTAAGGGAGCTCACCGCCTGGCGCGTCGACGCCCGCCGAGACGTCATTGCCCGTTGGGCAGTCCGGCTGGAGAGGCCTTGGTTCGGGGTGCGAACCGTGGAGGCCTTCCGGCCGGTGCTGATGCAGTGGTTGGAAAGGTGGCACGGAGTGCTCTCCTTCCGACTAGTGCAGGTGTTGGCGGGGCATGGGAGCTTCGCCAAATACCTGCACAGGGTCGTAAGGAGGGAGAGTACACCGTCCTGCCACCACTGCGATTGCGACGAGGACACGGCGCGCCACACGCTTGAGGCCTGCGTGGCTTGGGCAGTGCAGCGCCGTGAACTCGTCGCAATCATCGGTGCCGACCTGACGCTGCCGGCCATTGCTAGGGCGATGGTCGACAGCGTCGGGAATTGGGACGCGGTCGCAGCCTTCTGCGAGACAGTGATCTCGCAGAAGGAGGCGGCGGATCGTCTGCGCGTGGAGCGCAGCCTCGATGAGGAGATCCGCCGCCGGCGACTGGGGCGGCGTAGGCGCAACTATCTGCGCCTCATGCCGCCCTAGCCGAGGCCGCGGGTGACGTGACCGGGGATTAGTCCGTCACCCGCCGAGAGGCCGACCACGTGAGGAAAAACTGACGTCCTCCCCGAGGGGGGGACGTCGGTCGATGGGAGGGTACCCCGCGTAGGGGGTATTCCGTCGGGCCTACCACTGACGACAAGTAAACCTGCTCCGGTGGTCGGCCCAATGACGAAGGCGAGGTGGTTTTCGGGTGGGTTGCGGGAGTTGCGTGCTTAAGCCCCTCTGTCGCCCCGGACGGAGTGGTGCGGAGGCGCGCCGACCGCAGCTCACCCACAAAAAAAAAAAAGAAATTATACAATAAATTCGTAATCTGAATAATTTTTCCCTTTTTTATTAGTGAATTATAATCAGGTTATTCATTGAAATGGTACGAAATTTCATAAACTGAATCATAATGATATAGTCATTATGATTCAGTTTATGAAATTTCGTTTCATTGCAATTATGATCATTTTTAAAGTTAAAAATAATGTTATTTGAATATTTACGCTCTCCGTGTGGTGACGGAGTAAGAATTCAATTTACAACCCCTTATCATGCCTGTGGATGAAAGACGACTAAGAGATAAATTGTGCATCTAACAACGATGCAAGAGAAGGAAAACTCGAAATAAAACCCTGTAGCAACCCGCCTGACCAGCGTGATATATTAGGTCAATATCCCTCCCATTGTGGAGGAGGCTCGAGCCTAGTAGCAGCAGTAGGACGTATTTGAGTTGTGGTGATAATGATGATGAATATTTACTTTACGGTTCAACCACGAAACCATCGAGACCATCAAACATTTAATAAAACGTTGACTTTTTATGAAATATTATACTATGATGTATCCTGATTAAATCAAAAGAACATGTGTATTAATATGGAAAAGAGATCCCCGTGGCATAGCAATATATGCCAGCACCCCTATAAAATATAATCAACAACCTTTTCTCATGTGGCTAATCGTAAAAGCCGACTAAGGGATGCAAATACGCAATATCAATAATAAGAGGGATCCTGGGTCCGCCCACATTTGGGCCATGAAAGGCCGGACGCCACGCCGACAAGCCACGGAGCAAGTTAGCGAAAATGCTTCCAGAACCAACATCGCTCGTCGAGCACCAGACCCATATATTCCATCTGGGCTCAGATGCTGATGGGAACCAAATTAACGGTGATCTACACCCGGCGGGTGGACCATTGCGAGGCCCATTGAAAAACAGGGCCTTCTTCCTTAGGTACCTTCCTTCGGTAAGAGTGGTAGGACCACACTGTCGACAGTTATCTGTCTACAGCCACGGGCCGGTCCGTCCGGGGCAGTACCACACTCTCGCAGAAAATCGACGTCTGAGTAGTAGCAATTTGTTACTGCGCTTCGTTCGGTGAGCGAGAGAGCCGGCAGCCCAACTTTCTGAGGGTGTAGGGTTTTGGTGGTGCCCTTGGCATCACCGATCTTCAATGCATGCATTCACACTCCCTTCTCTTTCTTCGCGGTAGGCAGCGGCCTTGTAAAGGTCCATGAGCGGCAGCAACACTTACCATCAGGTGTACTGTTTGCTCGTTTGCCACCGTTTGCAATAAATAAAAAAAAACAGTGGTCGGCCTAATGGCGAAGCGGTGCGTGTGCGGCGTGTGTGCGTGAGTGCGTGACGCCATGTTTCCTGGCCATTGCCCGCCAACAATAAAGCGTGAAAGCGTAACAAACATACCGCATTAATAATATTAGTTAGTTTTCCGTCTTCTTATATCTCCATAATATTGGATTAGAAAATATTATAACTGCAATGATTTTATTATTTAGACAATATACATCCCACTGCTTCGTGTGGTGGCAGAGTAAGGATACAATTCACCACTCCCTATCTTGCCCATGGATGTCGTAAAAGATGACTATGGGATATAATGTGCACACAACATCTGTGCACGAGAAGGCAAACTCTAAATGAAACCCTACACCACCATGCCTGACCAGCGTGGTATAGTAGGTTAAATTCCCTCCCATTGTGAAGGAAGCCCGAGCCCAACAGTGGGATACGTGGGCTGCCATGATGATAATGCGATGACATCCTACTGTCTCCTAAGAATATCTACTACACTCACCATTTACATTTGTACATAAAGTTCTTTTAATTTTTTTACATAAAGTTTCTTTTAATTTTTTTACATAAAGTTTCTTTTAATTAACATTAAAAGATTATCACTTGATATCATCATTTCAACCTATATATGTCCCACTGTTGGGCTCAGATCTCCCCTATAATGGTACGGCAATTGACCTACTATTCCACGCTGATCAGACGTGATGGAATAGGGTTTTAGGGTTTTGTTTTAAGTTTTCCTTCTCTTGCACAGATGTTACATACTTATATTATCCTATAGTCGTCTTAACGACATCCAGGGTCAAGATAGGGAGTAGTGAATTGTATTGTTACTCCATCAGCATACGAACAATTCGCTTAAAATAACATTATATTATTTACTCAAATAAATAGATAAATCAATAGATAGCCCATGTCAACAAACGCATCAATCTAAAATGATAAAAATTTGTAAACAAAATTTAAAATCCTTGATCAAGTCAGCTCTGGCTGATATTATATCGAATAAAAGATGAAGAATCTCACATATGACGCAGTGTCTGTATTTTAGCAGAATGTAACATAAAGTATACTTCATAAATAATATGACGGTTGAAGCGAGTAGGTTAGGCGACTCGTGATACTCTGTCCTTCGCTTGTTGCTCGTAAATATTCAGGATCTAACAGCCTACGACCCGCGTTACATCAAAGTTGTGTTCACTCATATCCAAACATACCATAGCTCTTATACGTTGCTTTTGGAACTTCTCTTTATGTTTAACTTTGCGACGTCATAAATGAAAAACTTAGGACAAAACGTAAACGGAAATTAAATAAGAGCGATTTAACTGTGCCAGGAGATTGTTGTTATTCGTTTAAAGTTGTGATGCATAGCCCAGGTCTCTTTAATACACGTTTATATGTGTACCGACACATGTTGTTCGTTTAAAATTTCATTAAAATTGTTTAATCTAGTTTTATAAGACTTTATGCTGATCGCCTGTGAGTAAATTAATTACTAACTCAGGTACGTACGAGTATGTGTGATTACAAGCGGCACCTCATCACTAGCTGAAGTGTTAAATCTAAATGTGGTGAAACCGATTAAAATTACGTTAAATTTTGTAAATTATGCTCTTACATTGGTGAGCATTGTATTACTGATGACAAAATTCTTTACCGCGAACTACAAGTCCACGAGCTGAATCCGAGAGTCCTTTGTAATACTTGGGCAATATTGACACTATACTGGCTAAATAAGTTAGTTTAGTGGTTTATTACGAGTTTGCATTTTCTTAAAATAATATTATCAGTCTATGTTCCTTATCGACTATTATCTTTCTACTATAGAGCCCGATATTTTGCTACAATAGGAAAGAAGACGACCAATTATTCTAATTTGGCTATGTGAGTTGGTAAAGCGATTTCTTGTTGTAATTTTACAACTTTTAAGAACTAAAATATATATTCTTTATAACACAATCAAAGAAGAAGGGTGAAGTTTTATTCTTACTTCGTTACGGCAAACTAATAATTCGCTTGAATTCAATCAAATCGGTTAAATGTGGCTGTAAATTGAGCAGTTCTACTTGAATGATATTGAGTAATAGTGACCGCGTCGATATTAATGGGCGGGTCGAATGCTCAAAGCGTATCACTTCCTAACGTGTTAATTTGTCAAAATCTAACGTCATAAAGACCAACCAGAAATGAGAAATGACATCGTCAAGGCCTTTTATTAGGAAACCTGATAACCTGATGAGTTTTCAAACCATAATACAAAATTATTAATATTGATTTCCTCTGTGTGATAACGGAGTAAGAATGAAATTCACTACCCCTTGCTACTAAGCGCTATAATATGCATACAATATCTATGCAACATAATGAAATATCGATATAAAATCCTATATAAACTAAACCAAACGGGTTGGCCATCTGACTAACGTGGTTTAATGGGTCAATTTCATTTCTGTTATGGAGAGGGCTCAAGGCTACAATGGTACGCATAAAAGCTAATATGATATGACAATAATTAAACTTGATTTATTCATGTTGCTCTTAAAGTTAATCCTTTTTATATTCTAAACCAACCAGGAATAAAACGAAAAAAAGAAGAATGAAACAATCTTTGCCGAAATTTTTCGTCTCTTATAATATCTCTTGTCTTTTAGACCACCCAAGTGAAAGGTATAGGTGGTGAATTATTTCTTATTACAATTACTATCCTAAAAATATTATTTTTTTTATTATTTTTTTTTAAATTATATATATGATTAAGTAATCAAAACTAAGAAAATTTTCTTGTAGGCTTATATGAGTCAACAAGCAACAAAATCAGATTTTCTGTTCATCTTAGATGCCCAAAAGGTAAAGATAACGGGTCACGCCCGCACGTCTGTCGTTATCCTTAGCCTCTTACATTTTATTACATCCCATTATCTGAGATTAAGTCACCATGCATTGCAAGGACTCTTGTTTCATGTCGCCACCTGTGACATTAATAAACATTTGACACTTGTAACATAAACGCTAATATTAAAACAGTTATTATCACTTAAGAATAAAAAAAATACCAACATCAAAAAAATTATACGCATACTTATGTACGTACGTAAGAAATAATGCTTCTTTCGTGTAACAAGATAAAATCTTTCTAAAAATGTTATCTTTCGCGTTATTCTTTGTAGAAAAAGCGATACTAATAATAGAAAAAAGGTATTTAATTACATTGAAAGTTTTATAACGCATTATCTAGTTGACATTTATGACGGTGTAAAAAAGTCAACATTTGTAAAGATAGCAAACTTGAGGGTGGCGATAGTTCATGACGGTGCGCTCGCATTATAAAAATTTACTCTCATGATTTGCCTTAACGCGCGAAAAGCAGTTTAAGTTAAAAAATAGGTTGTAAATAACTTTCTACATTCAATTAGCCACCAGAAATATTGGGATTTAATGCACTATTGCAGCGTAGATGGCACTATGAATAATTGTAAATATTTAATTCTCTATGTGAAACCTAAATGTATAATCAAGTGCAAACTTTAATATAATTACCCGGTATATGTTAATGAACCTGTATTTTGTTTCATCCACCGTCAGTGGAACGTAAAACGCGCGTTGTAAAATCAACATTTCATTTAGTCAGATTACGCTCGGCCCCGATTCGCTGAGTCATAGCAAATTCATGTCATTAATATTTTTCATTTCCGTTACTAAATAAAAAGGACGGAGCTAATTATAAGTAAACTAGAAATTATTTCTGATATTTTCGCGAGCATCACAGATTGTAAAACTATTTTTACGAATTTATCTCGTTTGCATTTGATTTTTGATTGCCCGACGTTTCGTACTTTTTTCAGCGTTCATGGATATACTAAGATATCTTATGTCCAACAAGTCATCGTTATTACAAAGATTTATATCTACCCGCTACAGAATTAGTTATTAAATTTTGACCCACATTTTGATACAAATATTGCCAGTACAAAGCGAAAGTGATTCTACATGAAAAAAAAAAGTTGTTTTTGGTTAGTAATTAATAAACATCAAATTTGTAATAATTACATTATCACACTTTTATTAATTTAATCTTAACAATTTTGATATACTCGCAACTAAACTACTACGCAATCAAAAATCAAAAACAAACGCGATAAAATCCGTAGAAATATTTTTATTTATAAACTAGAAATATTGGCAATATGCTTGAGGAGTGTATAAGTAGACAGTGATATATATATTAAAACGTACATTTTATATATTTCGTATTCAAACAATTGAAGTGAGGACGAACATCACGAGGAGTGGTTTGTCAAAGAGTCGTCGAGATAAATCGCCGGCGTACGTGTTGTGGAGAGCCGTTCGATGTATCACACTCACGTATCCAATAGAACCAGCAGACACGTTGCGTGAGGCTATTTTACCTCCTCTAAGGCCTCATAAATCCTCTCCTTATAAATTAGATTAAAACACAATGCCCTCCTCTACAAGTGTTTCCGTTGGATTAACCCTGTCTATACCTGTGTGTTACGTAATTTGGGACTTTAATAAATTTTCTCGACACGTACGTATTATACCTACACTTGTTTCTATTTTTGCTTATATTTTGTGAAGCAGAAAAATATTTTTGTACAAATTATATAACGTAATTTCGGATACAGTAAGTATGTACATATATAGCAAATGTAAATATAAACTAACTCCGTGGAAATCTAAAAAATCAGCCAAGACCAGAGGAGTTATTAGTGGAGTAAGCAGCAGTATCTTCTCATAACACAAATTGCGCTTGCCGAGCGTGGCGATATGGCTTTAACCCTGGAGACTTAAATCGTGCGGTGAAGCATAGAATTAATGCAGAATAGATGAAATGGCGGTAGGTTACGGGTGCATCATGAGACTCCCTAGTACCCCTTAAATTTAAGGAAAAAATTACAAAACTTTAATGAATTGTGCTGTACGGATCAACATGTTGGGCTGGAAAAGCAAAGGATTATAGACACCTGCATATATTAGCAACGCGAATGTTGTGATGGATGTGTAGTGTAACGAAAATGCAAAAATTCAGAAGTTACTGTGTTACAGGAAGTTTTCAGGTTGTTCTGTTGACGGAAAAGTTACGATGTGAACTCTTGTCGTATAAGACGATATACGGGATTAAAGATTCATATAATATCTATGCAAGAGAAGAAAAACTAAATAAAACCCTGTACCTTGGGTTGACAACGTTTTTGTCAAAAAAAAATTAATTGATTTGTACAAGAAAAAAATAAAGTAATTGGTTAAAAAGTATTTTTAAATTGTTATGTTTTTATTCCCTTAAAAACGTATTTTTGTGTGCTTTTAGTACATATAAAATTTGATTCACACGACATCTAATATTTCGTTTAGTAATTATAAATAGTTTCCATCGTCCGTTTTCACTTATGTGTACCGTCAAATAGTTAAGTACCCATAATGATTGTTTTATTTTACGCATCACAGTAAAGGTCAAAAAATAAAGTATTTTCACATGCTTTATTGCTATGCAAAAGTATAAAGTGCATGGTTGGCAACCCTACCTATACTAACCCGTTTGACCAGCATGGTTGGTTAATTTCCCTCCTATTACGAAAGAGGCTCGATCCCTGTAGTGGAAGGTTTATGTACTTAGGTAGGTTTAGGTACTTTTAACTTTTATTGTAAAGTGTAGCGTGTTTTGCCTAACGAATTTTTGTATTTTCAGCGTTTGTAACATATTGTGGTGTTGGTCATGCTCACATAAGGATCTACTTGCGGTAGCTGCGTGGAGCGGGTCTCTCCCTTCCCTCCATAGTGGTTGAGGGGAGTGATGGCTGCTCTAGTAGTTAACTCGTGATCGGGTGCCGCTTGTGGGATCTGGTCCAGCCATAATCGTTTAAATTATATTAAGTGTCTTGCGGTTCGAAGGGCATCACACTGGAGCTTGTTCTTACAAAACATGTACACAATTGTATAACTAGTAAGAAGAAAAAAAAAAATTAAAAATAATGACAAGCCCGCTGAGTTTCTTGCCGGATCTTCTCAGTAGCGGTCGCGTTCCGATCCGGTGGTAGTATATTTTTTTTGGAAATTGTAAACCTGACAATATGTAAGTGCCCTCTCAGGGTTTATGCATAATAAAATAATTTGAATTTGAATTTGAATATGAGCTCTAATGACGATAATGATATCCATTTTACATAATTATCTAGCCCAAACAGCTACTTTTCTATTTAAAATAAATAGGTAAGGAAACTAAGTAACAGTTTATCGTGCAGCAGAGGTCGACAAACAGGACTTAGTCTAAGCCTTTACTTAATTGCAAGATTACTTAACCTAACTTTGCTTACTTATCGTATTTAAGACTACTGAACTTAACCAACAGCGATGTTGTCACATAATATAATTAAATATATAAGTCTGGCTATTCCTTTGAGGTTGTCTTGTCAACTACTACAATTATCTTATAGTCACTGAAAATTTATCCGAACATCCTTGAAAAGTAGGTACCTAATCGTTATAATAATCTAAATTATTCTTTAATGGCAATAGAAGTAACTCCTATTCTGTGAGACTAAAGTACGAATTTAGGTGATAGAAATGTAGATGTTATACCTCTAATTACTTTTTCAAGATAATATGGAACTATAAAAAATATTGTCGCACTAATGCTTGAGTTTTTAGGTTTTCGTACCCAAAGGGTAAAAACGGGACCCTATAACTAAGATTTCGCTGTATGTCCGTCCGTCTATGCGTCCGTTTGTCTGTTACCAGGCTGTATCTCCTGTTGAAATTTTTACAAATTATGTATTTCTGTTGCCAAACAACAAATACTAACAACAAAATAAAATAAATATTTAAGGGGGGCTCCCATATAACAAACGGGTTTTATTGTCCTTTTTATAGGTAATGGTAACCCTTTGTACGTGACTCCGTCTCGCCCTTAGCCGGGTTTTAGTATTTAAGTTCGTTTCGGTAAAGTAACTGTGTGCTAAAGTGCAAATTATAATTCCAAGATTTAATAATCATCATCGCCATCATCATTTCAGCTTATATACATCCCATTGTTGGGCTCGAGCCTCCTTATTACTTCGAGAGAAACTGACCTACTATACCACGCTGCTTAGACGTGTTGGTATAAAGTTTTATTTTAAATTTTTATTCTCTTTTAATGTTATATGCATATTTAATCCCTTAGTCATCTTTTACGACACCCACAGGTAAGAGAGGGTTGGTAAATTGTATTCTTACTCCGTCACCACATAGAGATTAACTGTGTGCTGGAGAGTAAATTATAATTACAAGATTTTTTAATATTTTTTTTATTGGGACTAATCGAACTACAGATACCCACCACTGTAACTCCTGTAACCCTGGATCCAAAAAGGTTGCCGTATAAGATACCGAGGTTTGACCCTCAGGGTGTCTCGGGAAATGTTTTTAATTGTCTTGGAACCTGTAACAAATTTAATTAGAAAAGAAAAAGGAGGAGGAGTTGGCAAGATTCCACTTCCCTCCTATGCAAAGCAAGAGACATCAAGCAAAGTAGGCTAATAAGCAAAGTAAATAAGTAAATAAGGGAATGTACAACTACGTGAAGCGCAGCAGTATAGCACCACGGATTTAACATATATTAAGGACCTATATGTAAACTTTACGATTGGTTGCAATAGTAGATATGGTCAAAACGCTTGAACGCACGGAAATTTTCCCGAGTTTGCTACAAGGTATATACTGCTATAAGTATACTGCTATATACTGTTATATACTGCTATAAGGTATAGCATACTACCCCAGACTACTTCACTAATATGTTGTATAGTATCAGAGAGTAATACACTACAGTTACATGTGTTCCTTACAAAGCTTTATCAACTACTAAGTATAATATAATAACACCAAACATTACATCAATCAATTGATACTATTTAATCATAGCCACTACAAGTTAGCCGTGAGAATTAGAATGTATGCTACATGCTTATCTTTGCGGCTCATATTCGGCCAACTGCTGGGCTCGAAATTGACCTACTTATACCACGTTGGTAAGGCAGCTTGGCGTCGTCTTTTACAACACCCACAAATAGGAAAGGGGATCATGAATTATATTCTTAGTCTGTCACCACACGGAAGAATACATACTAATATTCATCATTTCAACCCATTGCCGTCCACTGCTGGACGTAGGCCTCCCTCATGTTGCGCCACAATGTGCGGTCCTGTACCGCCTGCATCCAACGACGCCCAGCAACTGTCACTAGGTCATCGGTCCACCTAGTGGGGGGGCGTCCTACACTGCGTCGTCCGATACGTGGTCGCCACTCGAGAACCTTTCTTCCCCAGCGGTTGTCGGTTCGTCAAGCGATGTGGCCTGCCCATTGCCACTTCAGCGTGCTAATTCTTCGTGCTATGTCGGTTACACCCGTTCTTCTGCGGATTTCCGTATTCCAGATTCTATCTCGCAGAGAAATCCCGAGCATAGCCCGCTCCATAGCACGCTGAGCGACTTTGAGCCTTGATATAAGGCCTACATTTAAGGACCACGTTTCCATGCCGCAAGTCATCACTGGTAACATACTAATATTAAACGAATAATATTATCAAAATTTACTAGAGGATTATAGACCCCTTTCGTTCCCATTGTGGAGGAGACTCATGCTTAATAACAAAAAAAAAAAAGATAAAAATTCATTATACGTATATTTTCTGGCCCCTTTTACATTTTTAAAACTTCAAATATGGATTATAGGCAAAATTTCGATTATCCACTTATAGTTAAGTAATTTCAAACCGATTTATTCTTTTGGCAAGCTTATTTATTACTTGTTTGAACTCTTTGCATTTGCCACTGAAAATTTCTGGGCAGAATATTCTTAATTATTTGATAATCCGAACATTTGCACACTAATGGTTATCAATGACGTAAATTTGTTATTGAACTAACAGTGGTAACAACATCATTATCTCAGTTCATATACGTCCTTGTACTGCTGGGCTCCAGCTTTCTCTACCTACTACACCACGCTGGTCAGACGGATTTTTTTTCGGATCTTTCTTCTCTAGCATAGATGTTATATGTATATTACATTCCTTAGCCGTCTTTTACAATAGTCGTGCAAGATCAGGAGTGGTGAATTGTGTTCCTACTACGTCACCACGCGGAAAACCCAGCAAGTAATTGACATACATCCTTACTAATATTACAAATGCGGAAGTAAATTTATATATTTGTTTGTTACGCTTTCACGCTTAAACCAATGAACCGGATTTAAAAATTCTTTCCCCAATGGAAAGCTATAATATCAGGGTGTAACATAAGCTATATTTTATCCCAGTATTACCATGGGAACGGGGATTACGCGGGTAAGGTGACTGTAACCGAAGCGAAGCGAGGGCGGGTTGCTAGTTTCTTATAAAACAAACGCTATAAAGATATGATTTTTTTTATGTGGCAAGGCCACACTGTTGACAGTCGTCTGTCAACAGGCGCTGGCCGGTCCGTCCGGGGCAGTACCATACTCTCGCAGAAAGTCGAGTTCTGAGGAGTAGTAATTTGTCACGGCACTTCGTTCCATGAGTAAGAGAGCCGGGAGCCCAATGTTCTGTTAGCATTTGGTGGGTTTAGTGATGCCTTCAGTATTATCGAATCTCATTGGACGTATTCAAACTTTCTTCACGGTAGGCAGCGGCCTTGAAAAAGTCTATGAGCGGCAGTATCACTTACCATCTAGGTAGAATGGTAGTTGTTCGTTTGTCACCAACAGCAATAAAAAAATATGAATAATTTTGTAAATGTACATTTGCACATGTATTTATTACTGCTATATCCTTATTAATATTATAAATGCGAAAGTAAGTTTGTTTGTTTGTTACGCTTTCACGCTTAAACCTCTGAACCGATTTCCAAAATTTGTTCACCAGTGAAATGCTGCAGTGACAATGCACCAGGGTGTGTAATCAGGGAGTAACATAGGCTATATTTTATCCCCGTATTCCCACAGGAACGGGTATTACGCGCGACTGAAACCGAAGCGAAGCGAGGGCGGGTTGCCAGTTAAACATATCGGTACGTCATTCCTTTTCGGATAAACTACTGAATAAATGTTGATTTATTTATTGATTTAAAAATAATGGTTTACAATTACTTTGACAATTGAATTTATAAATACGACAAAAGCATATATTGGTATAAACAGGCATTTGATTCGTCTTAAGCAATCTTAACTAATTATACAGTAAAAATTAAAATGAAAAAAAAAATATCGGTACCCGCATAAAAACAGCAAACATAAAAAGAAACGAGGGGGTAATTGGAAATGATATTCTTTGTGTAGCTTTATAGTTAATGTTTTTTTATACAGTTGATGTTTCACATAATATTTTATTAATGGTGTTTATTTTTATGAAACTTTATAGCTTATATTTAAGATTAACAGATTATAATATATAAGGACATTTTGTTATTTCGTTAGCAGGTCGCATGTGACTAGTAAAATTTTATAATGGCATTATTACAACTGACATCATAAAAATTTTACCGAAGTTATTATCCATTATTTAGTAATTATTTGCTATATAGGTATATGTAGGAATTTTAAAAAATTGTGAATTGTGTGGAATGGAGCGTAAGATGAACGAGGGAAGAGGAAAGGTGTGAAAGAGAGAGGAAATCAATAAAAAAAAGATGGCGATGGTAAGATGTTGGGCAAGGAAGATGTAAAAGAAGTTTAAAGATTTTTGTAATAAATAGTAATAAAAGAAGTGCTGAAGACTTTCCTGAGTTTCTGTTCTCGATCCCCTACATACAATAGATATATCATTAATATATCATATAAAATAGAAGTATTGAAATTATCAACAAAATGTTATGATTGTTATGGTTATTGGGCGAAAAAATAAGTCGCAATGAATTGGTTAAGATCTCCGAAGGTGTTAAAAATACTTACTTTTTTTAAATACTGTTGACTTTTTTCAATACATTTCTAGCTTACACTTCACTTCGGTTTCACTTGATTTATAGATATAAAGGTCGCCTATGTCCTTCCCCATGCTTCAGACTCGCCCATCCACCCTCGCCTTGCGTGGCCAACTTTTAGTAGACGCTTAATGTCGCTCCACTCAAGTTAATCTTATCGTGATATTTATTAAACTATTCGTCCAAATTACTTAGTGTAAAAACAAAGTTCAACTACATTAAATACTAAAAGCGACAAATGATAAATTTTGATAAGAATTAAAAGACGAAGAAATATTCTACATAAAATGTATAGTGTAGAAAAAGTATCCATTTACAATGGTCTTCTTTGCTTCCATGTAAATTGTCCTGTCGTGAACTTCTGTTTGAACTATTTAAGGCAAACTATCCCACGATACATTATTTTTCTGTTACTCTAATATTTTACGTAGCACTTGCCAATATGACTTACGCATGACCTGCTTAATAGATTCTTATCGTAATATTTAGCCAAATTACATATTTTTATTTCTTTTTTATAAATTGTAGCCTATGTATTATTGATGCATAAGTTATGTTAATATAAAATTTCATCAAAAGCCGTTCCGTACCCTTTATTTAAGTAACATCCAACTATCCATCTATCCTCACAAACTAATATAATAATTAGTAGGAAGTCCAAGAAGCTCCAAGAATACCATTCTGGTTATATTTAAAAATAATTGAGAAAATTAAAAATAGGTATTTAATAAAAGAACATTTATGATTTCTGATATTTACGCGAGTATTACACATTCCAAATAAAACAATTTTTAGTATTTTATCGCGGGCGGGCTATAGCTATGAACCTTGTTATGAAAGTTTTCGAAACGTCGGGTAATCAAAAATCAAATACAAACGTAATTAAATACATAAAACTGGTCTTATTTACAAAACAACATTATTTATGTTATTCATTTACTAGTATAATAATCAAACACAAGAGGCTTATTCTCGGTAACATTTACAAACCTCAACAAACCATAATAATCTTGGTAGATTATGTTGACAATTACCACAGTTAAACGGAGTATTTAACCTAATAACAGGTCTAAAATACAAAGTGTTACCATCCTACTCTTTTCTAAAAAGAGGTAAGGAGACAAACACTGTAAAAAAAAGCTTTTCAAAGAAAGTTTGCTTCATGACAGTGCTTAAACATCATTATCCTAACTCATTTAAGTACCACTACTGGGTTCAAGCCTCCTCTAGAATAGGATGGCAAATTAACCTAACTCATCAGACAGGTTGATAGAGTGTTATTCTAAGCTTTCCTTCTCTTGCATAGAGATCATCGTCATCATGATTTCAGCTTATACGTGTCTCACTGTTGGGCTCGAGCCGCCTCCACAACAGGCAGAAAATTTATCTACTAAACCACTCTGGTCAAACGTGTTGATATAGGGTTTTATTTCAAGTTTTCCTTCTCTTGCACAGATGTTATATGTTTGTATGTTATTATGTATGTTATATGTATATTATTAGTCGTTTTTTACGACATCTATGGGTAAGATAAGGGGGTGGTAAATGATATTCTTATTATATTGATTAAAAAATAAATTACTGCAGTACTTAAAAGAATGGCAAACTTGCTCTTAATATATGTGATGGTTAAATAGAAGATATATATTATGGTTATATATTATGGTTACCGATAAGTTATTGAGTCTTCTTACACTATTTGCACAAAGTGGTAAGTCAAACTACTTCCTAGCCAAGGCCGCGGGTGACTGGACCGGGGCATTAGTCCGTCACCCGCCGAGAGGCCGACCGCGCGAGGTAAGACCGATGTCCTCTCCAAGGGGGGGGGGGGGGGGGCGAGGTGGGAACTTCGGTCGGGGAGGGGTACTCAAGGGGTATTCCGTCGGGCCGACCACCGACATCAAGTCACCCTGCTCTGGTGATCGGTTCAACGATGAAGGCGACGTGTCACGGGTAGGTTACGGGTGTGCGTGCTTACGCCCCTCTGTCGCCCCGGATGGAGCGGAGCGTGGAGTGCGCCGACCGTAACCCACCCCCCAAAAAAACGGTCCATCTACTTATATATAAAACTAGGTTTTCTTTAAATAAAACCTCGTTTGATTATGTTTTCAGATAATAAAAAATGTAATTAAAATATGAAGGTAAATTTTGCCACAGTCATCAAGAATAAAAATAGCTCAGTTGGGAAATCGTGCACTCTCTTAATATGGACAGCTTTAATTCGATTTTTAGCCCCTTTTACTATTTATCCCTTGTTTAATTTTCCATTATTTAGGTTCATTAGTATTCAACAATTTTTTTTTATATTTATTATGTAATCAGTTCATGTCCTTTCTATGTGGTGAAGGAGTAAGAATAAAATTCACCACCCCTCTTACCCGTGGGTGTTGTAAAAGAAGACTAAGGGATATGATATAGGAAAGAGCATTGCAAAAGAAGCATTGCAAGAGAAGGAAAACTCGACATAAAACTATATATCATCCTCTCTGAGCAACGTGGTATAGAAGGTCAATTTATCCGTTTTGGAGGAGGCTTGAGCCTAGCAGTAGAACGTATATGATCTGTAATGATGATGATGTTGATGATGATATCCTTTATAAGTCAACAGGATATAAAAATATGCTTGTTTTGTTAGTATGTAATTTGTACCAAAATATACCGTGGTACATTTAGTTGTGGTAGAATCATACTATTAACAGTTGTCTGTATACAGCCGCGGGTCGGTCCGCCTGGGGTAGTACCACTCTCGCAGGAAATTGACGTCTGAGTAGTAGGAATTTGTTACTGCACTTCGTTGGGGTGTTTTTTGGGAATTTTTGGGGAATTTTTTGCGGGTGTTTGTGAGTGGTGGATTTTAGTGATACCTTTAGTTTCACCGAATCTCCTTGCACGCATTCACACTCCCTTTACTTTTTTCACGGTAGGTAGCGGCCTAGCAAGGGTCTATGAGCGGCAGTAACACTTACCATCAGATGTCCTGTTTGCTCATTTGCCACTATTTGCAATAAAAAAAAAACCACTCTGAAACTGCGTAAAACCTTTTATATCTTAATATATTTTCTTAAATAAACAACTGACCAAAAAAAAATCTTTGTTTCAAGTGTGCGCTATAAAAAGTGAAAGATTTAGCTGTTCAAGATATAATCCCTCGCCTCTTTGAAAGGATAAATTGATTCTATAATGTTTTCAGTCTTGTGTAAAATTTTCATATTTTCATAACATTATGAACAAGACCGTTGGTAGGCATTAGTTATATTTACAAGGAACTTTATAATATCTACTTTAAAATATTTATACATTTTTTTTATGACTGCAAAATTATTTATATACCAATAATTAAAAAAATATATTACTACATCATCATTCATCATTTCGGCTCACATACGTCCCACTGCTGGACACGAGCCGCCTCCATAATAGGAGGGAAATTGACCTTACTATACCATGCTGGTCAGACAGGTTAGCACAGGGTTTTATTTCGGGTTTTCCTTCTCTTGCATCGATGTCATATGCATATTATATCCTTCAGTCATCTTTTACGAAACTCACGGGTAAGAGGGGGAGTGGTGAATTGTATTCTTACTCCGTCACCACACGGAAAGATACCAACTACTGTTAACTTAAAAAATATTACTACTGTTAACTTTGCCGCGTAGGGACGGAGTAAGAAGTCAATTTACTACGCCTTATCTTGCCCGTGGATGTCGTAAAAAATTACTAAGGGAAATAACACATAAAATCTGTGCAAGAGAAGGAACATTCGAAATGAAATCTCAGACGAACATATCTGACATCAAATTTTATCTATGCTTAATTTAAAAATAATAGAAAATTGTAGTTTAAAGACTAAAAAACACATTTACCAGCTGACAGCCCAAATCATAGAAGTTTCGAGTTCCGCGCATGCGTAGTTCGTCCATTAGCTCTATCTCTCTTGTTCTTATGCGAAGGATACGATTAGAAATTTCTAAATCTTGGTGAATCTAATTAGGATATTTGTCTATTTTGATCGAATTATTGCATTGTCACGGGCCTTTGACGAGTGTGCAAAGTTTAAATAAAATCTATTCTTTCAAAGTGAGGCAAAATGACGTCCAAAGATACATACATACAGGTGAAACAAATAAAAACGTGTTAATAAATTTCATTTAAGGTTTTCATTTCTTTTATTCTATTGTCACTTTGAAGTACTACTCCATAAAAATCATTAACAAGAATAATGAGCATTTGAAGTTTTAACTCTCGTATTTTGCGTCAATAGCTTCCTCTTTATTGTTATAATAAAAGCAATTGGTTTTAAATTTGGATGATTTGTGGATATAATAAAAGATATCGGTGTATTCTGTTAATTTCAGAAGCGATAATGTTCCACGCCCAACAAGTCATTGTTATTACAGACATTTATAATTATCTACCCGATTTTTTTTTTTGGGGGTGGGTTGCGGTCGGCGCACTCCTCGCACCACTCCGTCCGGGGCGACAGAAGGGCGTAAGCACGCCCTCCCGCAACCCACCCGCGATGCATGTCGCCTTCGTCGTTGGGCCAACCACTGGAGCAGGGTGACTTGACATCAGTGGTCGGCCCGACGGAATACCCCCTATTTGGGGTACCCTCCCATCGACAGACGTCCCCCCCTCGGGGAGGACGTCGGTCTTCCTCACGCGGTTGGCCTCTCAGTGGGTGACGGACTAATTCCCCGGTCAGGTCACCCGCGGCCTCGGCTAGGGCGGCATGAGGCGCAAGTATTCGCGCTTACGCCGCCCCAGTCGCCGGCGGCGGATCGCCTCATCGAGGCTGCACTCCTCGCGCAAGCGATCCGCCGCCTCCTTCCGCGAGACTACTGCCTCGCAGAAGGTTGCGACTGCGTCCCAGTTCCTGACGCTGCCGACTGCAGCCTCAGGTCGGCACCGATGATTGCGACGAGTTCACGACGCTGCTCCGCCCAAGCGGCACAGACCTCGAGCGTATGTTGCGCCGTGTCCTCGTCGCAATCGCAGTGGTGGCAGGACGGTGTACTCTGCCTCCTCACGACCTTGTGCAGGTATTTGGCGAAACCTCCATGCCCTGTCAACACCTGCACCAGTCGGAGGGAGAGCACCCCGTGCCGCCGTTTCAACCACTGCATCAGCACCGGCTGGGAGGCTCCCCCTCAACGCCCAGTCGTAGCTGATGTTCCACAGGGTGGGTCCGAGGACCGACCCCTGTAGGACACCGCACGTTATGCGTTGCCACAACGTCCCCTGCTCGGTTGGTGCAGAGGACGCTGCGGCCCTCCAAATAGTCAGGTAAGCTGGCACCCCGTGATACCGGAGCGACTCCCTGATGCAGCTGAATGGCAGACTATTGAATGCGTTGGTGATGTCCAGGGACACCACCAACAGCACTCCCCCGCCAGTGACGGCCTCAGTCGCCACGGCCCTCAGGTGCAACAGAGCCGCGATCGTCGAACGACCCCTCCTAAACCCAAACTGTGCGTTCGACAGATCCGGCCCCGTGCTGACGAGGTGCTGGTCGATGTGGGCAGCTAACACCCTCTCCAGTAGCTTGCCCGCATCGTCGAGCAGCACTATGGGCCTGTAGGCCGAAGCCGACTCGGGAGACCGTCCCGGCTTCGGCAGGTGCACCAGTTTCCCCTCCTTCCAGCACCCAGGGAACTGCCCGGACGCCAAACACTCGTAGAACAGCCCCCTGAGGCGGGGTCCCAGGTGGTCGAGGACCAGAGCCAGTACACGGTTCGGAACACCGTTGGGCCCGGGGGCAAATTATCTACCCGATTCAGAAAATTAGTTATTAAATTTTGACCCACACTTTAGCACAAATTATTGCCAGTATAAGAAGAAAATTATTCAATATGAAAAAAATATATTGTTTGTGGTTAGTAATTATTAAACCATTACATTTGTAGTAATTATTATGACAATTTATTAATTAAAAGAAAAAGTAACAAATCTAGTTTACTACCACCGGATCGGAACGCGGCCATACTGAGAAAGATCCGGCAAGAAAACTCAGGGGACATAATACTAAATTAATATTAAGATCTTATGGTGTATCACCACAAGATAGATAAATTGTATTCTTACTCCGTTACCACACGGAATTTGGATTGCATAATTAATAAAAGGAAAAAATATTTATCACAATTCATATAAATTTATGATTTAAGACCTATACGATTTTAAGGCATGTTGTGTTACTAAGCACATATGTCACCATCGTGAATTTAAACAAAATGAACTAAAAAGAAGTTTGATCTTGCGCACATACACACGTCAATTAATAAACAAATAATCAACTCAGCCCACATAAGTCCCGCTGTTGGGCTCGGGCCTCCTCCAAAATGCGAGAGAATTTGACCTACTATACCGCGCTGGTCTGACGTACGGTGCTACGTCATATTTTGATTCTATTTAGAATATTATACTTTCAGAAAATAAACAGATAAATAGGTATTTATGACTAATGTTTTACTTCCGTTGATTACTTAAATATAATTTTATTCTATATAACTTCAAATTAGACTTCTGACAGTACATCAGTATATTCAATTTCATGCAGTGAGTTTTGTGTGATATATGCACAAACATACAGATAGATTAAAAAATAATATAAGAAAAAACAAATATTTGCGTATATTTTACTTTAAATAAAGATCAATCTTCGATCTATATATAATGTAAAGACTACATATAATGTACTTTGTTCTATGTGTAGATAAATAAATCTCTTTCTGAAATGCTTCCTCAGAAGTCAAACGAAAATTGGTGAAGACGTAATCTGTTTCAGGGTCAAATTTAAAAGGCGCCATAGGAAATAAAAAGCTTTTACCAAACTTCCTTTGTACATTGTTATTTTTATACACGTGTAGATTTTTTATAGACAATAAGGAAAATGATATAACATCGTGAGAAAAGGTACATTATATCAAAGTTTAATAGTGGCTAGTTTTATTTTACGAATACCAACATATTCATTAAATATGTTGGTAGTTTAAAAATACTAAATGACTAATTAAAGATGATTTATTGCAAAAAAAAAACCGACCTCAAAACGCAATGCAGAGTAAACGAAAAGATGTGATGAAAAGATGATGATGAAGAATGTATATATTTTATTAGATTATTGTTGATTTTTCAAAAACCGCTTGTCCTATTTCGATTAAATTTTTATGCGACTCTTTGGGAAGTATACCCTTTCCAACAAAAAAATAAATTTTCAAATCGGTTGACAAGCGGCGGAGTTATGTGCGAACAAACATAAAAAAAATACGACCATCCGAATTGAGAACCACTTCTTTTTTAGAATTTGGTTAAAAACATGCTTTTGTAGATAACTAAACAAAGGTGTACCTAATGCAGAATATAAGAATAGCAGCGCCTATCAAGTCACGCCAAAGAAAATCTCAGCTAATTTAATATTGTAAACTGAGACTTTCCGGCAAACGTGTAGAATTTTTTCGACAGTGTATTTACAATGGTGCATTTTTTTTTACTCCATTACCTGATGCAGGATTAGTGTTCGTAAGTCGGCAAGGCATAACAAGATGCTCGGCATAGTGTAGCATTTATTTAATTTTCCGACTGTAAATACTCCTTCCTGTACTGGTGTAAATATAATTCCTTTATTAGGGAATATTAATACATACATACTCATTCAGGTGGATGTTAGTAGTTAGACTCTAACATCATTGCAAGTAGAAGAAACCTTGCCAATGCCTTCCTTATTGTAAAGCCATGTTGTTAACAATGTTCCTTCTGAAACATAAATAGCGTCTCATCTGGGATAGTAATCACACTTTTGCAAAAAATCGATGTGAAACATCGCAATAGTAATTTCCAACTGCATATTGGTGGGAAAGTGCCGCCGTCTACATATTTACGGTATAAAGTAACCTAGCTATGCTCCTGGTATTGCAGAGATCCGTGAGTGCTAGTTATCATTTACCATCATATGGGCTGCCTACTCTTCTACCACCAAAGGCAATAAAAAGAAGACATCTAGCCAGAGAGGTGTATATAACGCCGGACTCAAAAGTAAAAACTGTATTTTCTTTTTTAAAGCAAACGGCGGCAAACGAGCAAACAGCACATGCCGCTCATGGACATTTGCTAGGCCGCTGCCTACTGGGCAGAAAGTGAAGGGAATGTGAATGCTTGCAATGAGGTTCGGTAAAACTAAAGGCGGCACCAAAACTCACCACACGCACTTGCTACTACCCAGACGTCGATTTCCTGCGAGAGTGTGATACTACCCCGGACGGACCGGCCCGCGGCTGTAGACAGATAACTGTCAACAGTGTGGTCCTACCACTACCACTCATATGGGTGGAGACGAATAAGAATCTTATATCTTTAAACGAGCAATTCTTGATATCTGATGTTTACGCGAGCACTACACATTGTAAATAAAACTACTTTTACGGATTATATCGCGTTTGTATTTGATTTATGATTGCCCGACGTTTCGAACACTTTGCAGGATTCATGGTCACGGGCGGACTAAGGTGTCTCACGTCCAACAAGTAATCGTTATTACAGACATTTACAATTGTAAATTTACAATTCTTGTATATATATATATATTCAGGATCTCGGCAAGGGCTCCAACGATTTTAGTGAAATTTGGCATACTAGAAGTTTTGGGGCCAAAAAATCGATCTAGCTAGGTTTTATTTATAGAAAATATTATTTTGTCGGTGTTTTTAGCTAATCAATACAATGACATATAATGTTATTGAATAGGAATTTGAATTTCGCTGTCGCTGTCAAGAGTGACAATAGCTCAGTTGGGAAGCCGTCCAGTTTTTTTTTTGTTTTGTTTTGACATTCAAACAGCGTGGGATTGAATCTCGGTGTTATTATTATTCTCTTTTTGTAATATTTGATATTTTTTTTCATTATTTCATCATTTTGTTTTTTATTAATATATATCTAAATAAGTACGGCAAAAATACAAAAAAAAAATATACCGAGCGAAGCTCGATCAACCAGGTATTACAATAATAAAGCCAGATATCTCAAGTTATAAATACGTACTACTTTGATTTAATAAGAACTACAAATAAATATTATATTTCATTCGAAGTGATTCACTATGTTACAAATATCGAATTATTTAAATGCAGGCTGCGTTCGCTTTAGCCCGGTTTGGGTACGATACGGCTGGCTGCGGTTTCACTTCCGTCGAATCAAACATGAAGCTAATAGCACATTAGCGCAACCATCGCATCACGAAGCCTTAAATATTAACACCCCGAGGTGTACTTGCAAAGGCAAAACTGAAAAAGCGGCTTTATCTGTAGATAACGAGATCTTGCACTGCTTCTACTGTATAATGAAGTTTCTTATTTCATCGTAATGAGTTTCATATAGTTGTTTACGGTGCCGTTAAGAAGCGATAAACGTGTAAGCGGTGTAGCGGGATATTTCTATGAATTTATGTTTATTATATCATTATTTTGTTATGGTATACATTACACGCATTTAATGTTTGTTATGCGATGTAAATGTTTTCGGATTTAAATAAGAATGTATTAACTTCAAATCATAAATATCGTATCAGTATATAATATAAAGTTCCTAAAATTGAAGTAATTATTGAGAAAGAGGGAGATTTATCACGATTTCATTGGCGTTATGGTTCACTAACGTATCATTTATCGATTCATCATCTCAGCCCATACGCATCCCATTGTTGGGCTCGGGCTTCGTCTACTATGGAACGGAACTTTACCTATTATAACCATGCTTTTTTTTTTTTATGGGTGGGCTATGGTAAGCGCACGCGCGGTCCAGTCCGTCCGGGACGATGAAAGGACAGCGCGCGGGTCCATAACTCACCCGTACCCACGTCACCTCGTTGTTGGGCCGACCACCGGAGCAGATGTGACTTGTCGTCAGTGGTCGGCCCGACGGAATACCCTTTCGGGTAACCTCACCTCTCGACGTCCTGGAACGTTGGTCGCCGTCGCGCGGTCAGCCTCTCTGCGGGTGACGGACAAATCCCCGGTCCGATCACCCGCGGCCTCGGCTAGGGTGGCATTAGGCGCAGATACTCGCGCCTGCACCGCCCGAGTCGCCGGCGGCGGAACGTGTCGCCGAATAGGAGCTCTACTCGCACACGATCCGCCGCCTCCTTCCGTGAGATAACGGCCTCACAGAAAGCGGCGACCGCGTCCCAGTTCCTGACGCTGACGAGCATTTCCCTGGTGATGGTCGGCAGCGCCAGGTCGGCACCGATAATTGCGACGAGTTCACGGCGATCCCCCTCCCATGCAGCACACTCCTCAAGCGTGTGCTGCGCCGTGTCCTCGTCGCAACTGCAGTGGTGGCACGACGGTATGCTCTCTCTCCTGACAATCTTGTGCAAGTACTTCCCGAAGCAACCGTGCCCCGTCAGCACCTGCACCGGTCGGAAGGAAAGCACCCCGTGCGTCCGCTCCAACCACTCCATCAGCACCGGCCGGAGGGCCTCGACGGTCTTGACACCGTACCGAGGACTCTCCAGCCGGACTGCCAAACGGGCAATGACTTCTCGGCGAGCGTCGACCCGCCAGGCGGTGATCTCTTTGATGAAGACCATGCCGCCGCGGGCGCACGTCTCCGACACCCGCCGATAAATGTCAGCGAGCATCTCCGCCTCCAGGTCCCACGGGGGAGTTCCGGCCAGGAGGCACGCTGCCTCCGTCGCCACCGTGCGGTAACCCCGTATGGCCCTGATCGCCATGACCCTCTGTGGTCGCCACAGGAGGGCCCTAAGACGGACGGTCAGGGACCCCGCCCACACCAGTGCGCCATACAGGGCCATCGACCGGATCACCCCCACATACAGCTGTCGGCACGTAGCACTGGGTCCGCCCACATTTGGCATCAGCCGCGAAAGGGTGGACGCCGCGCCGACAAGCCGGGGAACAAGTCGATGGAGATGCTCCCAGAACCAAAAATGCCCGTCGAGCACCAGGCCCAAGTACTTCATGTGGGCCTGGATGCTGATGGTGACCGACTTCACGGTGATCGAAGCGCCGGCAGGAGGCCCGGCGGTACGGAGACCGTGGAACAAAAGGGCCTCCGTCTTTTCCAGGGCTACCCTCAACCCCAGCGCTTCGATCCGCCTGACAATCTCCTTCGTGCCGAGAGTTGCCAGGCGTGCCGCCTCCTCTAGCGTCCCACCCCGGGCTGTGACGAGTGTATCGTCGGCGTAGCAAATTACGCCCAGCCCGGGTGGGAGGCTTCCGCTCAACGCCCAGTCGTAGCCGATATTCCACAGGGTCGGACCCAGAACCGACCCCTGCGGGACACCGCACGTCATGGGCGTTCGCACAACGTCCCCTACTTGGTCAACGTAGAGGACGCTGCGCCCCTCCAAGTAGTCTGCCACCAGCCGCCTGAGGTACACGGGCACCCCATGATACCTCAGCCCCTCCCTGATGCAGCTGAAGGCGTTGGCGATGTCCAGGGACACCGCCAACAGGACTTCTCCGCCGGTGACGGCCTCCGCTACCACGGCCTTCAGGCGCAGCAGGGCCGCGATCGTCGAACGCCCTCTCCGAATACCAAACTGGGTGTCCGACAAATCGGGCCCGACCCCGACGAGGTGCCGCTCGATGCGGGCAGCCAACACCCTCTCCG
This sequence comes from Lymantria dispar, assembly GCA_032191425.1. Taxonomy (NCBI): domain Eukaryota; kingdom Metazoa; phylum Arthropoda; class Insecta; order Lepidoptera; family Erebidae; genus Lymantria; species Lymantria dispar. Next base: position 14,363,994 of record CM063451.1, read on the forward strand.
GCAGCTTGCCCGCATTATCGAGCAGCACGATGGGCCTATAGGCCGAGGCCGACTCGGGAGACCGCAGCCTCCCCTCTTTCCAGCACCCAGGGAACTGCCCGGACGTCAAACAAGCGTCGAACAGTCCCCTGAGGCGTGGTCTCAGGTGTTCGAGGACCAGGGCCAGCACACGGTTCGGAATACCGTCGGGCCCGAGGGCGGTGGATTTGACTCGCATACGCGCCACCGCCGCCCCCATTTCCGGCTCCGTGATGGGCGGAGCATTTTCATCGTCGGCCTCCCGGTTGCTGTCCGGCGAAGCCATGACCGGGGGCGTGTGCTCCGCCCGCCGTGGAAAGAGGTCCTCGACAACTCTGGTGAGGAGGCTGGGCTGGAGAGTCTCGGTGAGGGGGGGGGGGGGCCGCCCGCGGAGCTTGTTCAGCGCCGCGAGGTAGGGGCGACCCCAGGGGTCACGCTCGAGACTGGCCAGTATCTCCCGCCGACTTACGTCCTTGGCGGTACGGACGGCCAGCCTGAAGGCAGACCGCGCACTGCGGTAAGCCTCATACAGGTGGCCCTCCCGCTCAGCGTCGCGGTGACGCGCTCGGCTGCGGGTGTAGGCCCTCCGGGCACTTATGCACGCGCCCCGAGGGTCCGCCAATTCTCGGGACCACCAGGGGACCGCACTCTTCGGGGGCAGACGCCGCACACGGGGCATGACCGCATCGCAGATCTGCGTTAACGCACAGCGGATGCGGCCAGCCTCGGCATCCACCCCGTCCGCCTGGGGCGGTGAGGACAGCCACGACTGAACGATGGCTGCCTCCGCCAACAGGTTCCGATCCAATTGACCCACAGCCCACCGCGGAAACGCGGGAGCTCCGTCCGCCGTGTGACCCCTGCTGGGTTGCAGGAGGGTCCGGGAGACCTCTATCCGGATATATCGGTGGTTGGATAGGGTCTCGACCTCCTCCTGGACGCACCAGCTTCTCACACGTGTTGCGACATTAGGGCTAGCGAACGATAAGTCCACTATCGACCCGCCCTGCTACCGCACGCACGTTTGCACCCAGCCCCTGTTCAGCAAACAGAGGCCCAGTGCCGTCGCCCACTCTTCGACCGCCCGCCCACGGTCATTCGTCCTGGGGGACCCCCACACCGTGGAATTGGCGTTGTAGTCCCCCAGAACGAAGACTTGGCGCGGTGCCAGTCACCGTATCGAGGCCCCCAGGATGGCGAGGAAGACCCCGAAATCCGTCGCGCTCCTGTTCGGGGAGAAGTAAACACCAAATAGCGTAACCTCTCCCCATTCCGCCGCGACATACCCGTCGCCCTGTCTTTGAGCTACTATAACCATGCTGGCCAGACGTGTTTGCATAGAGTTTCGTTTCGAGTTCCATTTCTTTTGCAAAGATGTTATATGTATATTTTATCCCTCAGCCGTTTTTTATTTCACCCACGTGTTATTACTTATAAAATATTTTTCTTTTTAAAACCACCAACTAAACAGTAGTCATCTATCGTAAACTTAATTTCAATATTAATCATTTCCAAGTAGATAAAAAAACAATATTTAAAAAAAATACCTCTTTTTCATTATACATACAGGAAAAACATTGCCATATAAAAATACTGTTAATTTTTACATTAAAATGAACACAAATTATTATTGGCAGTTTCAAATTAACCATTTGCAAATAACATAAATGATTTCCCTCAGGAATCGAAACTATGCCAATAGGTCGAAAAGTTGACAATTTAACCATTACCACTATGCCATGTGCAATTACATAACATTATCATTTTTTTTAATATATTGAAATTACTTTGTAAATAAAACTACTTTTACGGATTATATCGCGTTTGTATTTGATTTATGATTGCCCGACGTTTCGAACACTTTACAGCATTCATTCAGACACCTTAGTCCGCCCGTGACCATGAATGCTGCAAAGTGTTCGAAACGTCGGGCAATCATAAATCAAATACAAACGCGATATAATCCGTAAAAGTAGTTTTATTTACAATGTGTAGTGTTCGCGTAAACATCAGATATATTTATATTGAAATTACTGTTCTACACATTATTAGACTATATTGATATATAATAGGTCACTATTAATAATCTTTAAAATCTTTAATTCAAGCATCAAACTCGTGACTAAGCAGTCAGCATACTTATATACTGTACTTATCACTGGCTCAACAAAGTATAAAAGCATTATATTGTGTTACTAGCTAAAACACTATTTTCAAATAAAACTACATATGTGATTGGACAATCACAAATTTTATAAACACTACACCACTGTACCGCTAGAATTAATGACATTTTACCCGAAAGTATTACAATCGTTATTAAAAACATGTCCACGATTCGTGATTTTAATTTTTCGACAAAACTTTTGCAATATTTCTTGCTGGAGGTCGAGGTAAAACGAAATTTACATATTCAGCAGTAAAATTTACGTCACAAACAATGCCCTATTACGGCACAATGGAAATGTCTTTACATTGTTGCGGGGAACCTGCGGCTGTTGACGTACAGTGGCAGGCGAGTGCGGGAGCTCGTATCGCGAGCTTCGTAACAACGGTAGAGGCACATACTCAAAGGGCAACCGTCGGAGGTGATTTACAACGAGGACCTGTGGCTGTTCGTATTTAAATGAAAATTATACACGAGACCGGTGCTATGGGGGCGAGACCTTTCCCTTGTAAAGTAACTAATTTATGAACTCATGATACTTTAGCAGAGCCGCCCGTGTTCCGCTCTTGAAATTTTAAACATTGCCGCTGCTGTGCAACTACTGAATTTTATATGATACGTTACATATCTTGGCTTTTCACTGGATCAATGCACGTAGGTACTTATAGAATATAAACATTTGGGAATTCTGTTTTAAAATAACAATCGCTCCCGATACGCAGCCTTGAATAAGTTTATGGATATTAGCGATAAAAATCTTGTTCCATACGCAATTTTTTAAGCAAAATCTTCACCGTCGTATTTAATAATAAAAAGAAATGCAACTATATATGTCTGTTGAAATTAGCCTATATATAAAAGAATAAGATAGAATAAAGGTGCATCTATCATTTTTGTCTACCAAGCACTATCTATATATATATAAATACGAGAAGCAAAAACTTTGTACCCCTTTTTACGAAAATTACGTGGATAGATAAATATGAAATTTGGCACAGTTAAAGCATATAATGAGGAGAAGTGCATAAAAATTAAATTTCATACAATAATGGATTAGAAATACATTAAATTCATTAAAAAAGGCATTACGCACACTACAACGCAATCGCTACATACACACACACGTTTGTGTGAGTGTGTTGCGTAGCAACAATTATACACTTTTGTTTACGGTTAAAATCTCTGGTCGAACTGAATGTCAAACCATCATAATTATGATGACAATGTCTAATAGAGATTTGTGCTTATATATTAGTTATTAGTGAAATACAGCTTGCTCAATTTACAATTATACATAAATAAAATTAAAGAAAATTGTGTACCGGAAAAATTAATTAAAATGAATTATGGCCGAATTTCGACTATACGGCGGCGACCACTAGTATATTGTAATTTTATTTGTGCCTGAATGTCTAAGGTTCACTCCGAATGGTTATGAGTGCAAGTATGATTTTTATATAATTAGCTCAAATGTGAGTGTTTGTGTGTGTTGTTATTAATATGTAAATGTTAGTATATCACAATTGAATTGTTTTTGGGTGATATGATTATATACTTTATACCTCTTGTTCTATACGGCTCTATCCTCATCTCTGTGGTCCCTCTCTGCCTATCCATGTCATGCTTCAAGCAGTTTTCAACTTTCATACTTAAAACTTTCTCACAACATTATTTTCATCTTTTGTTGTCATATGTTCATACAACGTCAAGCGTTCTCTGCTTAATTTTTCTATCACTGTCACTGCAATATATTTTTGCGCGCGCGTGTATGTGTGTATGTGTATTAAGTATCGTCACTCATTCTCTTACCTGCGAATGTCGTAAAATAGAACCACATAAATAAGGGATGAAAAACTCGTTATGAAACCCTATACCTATTCTTCTGACCAATGTGGTATAGATTTATTTGTGGTTTACTATGGTCTATTAACAGAAGTTAGTACTTTTAAAATAGTAGACAATTTTTTCACAGGAAACAATCCGGCCTATCACCGCTAGAGTGTCACTCATTTGAAAATATTTTTATCGAATTCTCTAAAGATTTTACAATTACAAAACATATACAGAATAGTTATGATAGCCTATTAAATAATATACAAAACAGTGTCAACAGATTACCTACAAGGACGGAGAAAAATATAATCGAACATATAATTACAAAAAAAGTCAAAATTTTAATTGAACAAAGAACAATACTTAAAGAAAACCATTAAAAACAACAACTGAAAGAAAATTCTTAAGGAAATTATATGGTAATTCGAAAACATATTAAAATAAATAAAGAAAATTATAAGCTGAAAATTCTAGAGGAAGAGTTGGAAATGAGAGGTTCTGTAAAGAGATGCAATAAATATATAAAAAACACAAAACATTGGATACAAACTTTGCAAAGTAGTACTGGGTCAACATTATCTAATAGAGCAAGCATCTTGAATATTGTAACTGAGTATTACAGAGAACAGCACAGTCTCAGCACTCCTTAAAGTGACTGGCGACGTGAGAGCTGCCGTGGAGGATACTAGGATCACCGTGCTGGTCCTCGTAGACTTCTCTAATGCCTTCAACGCCGTCAGTCACGATATCCTGCTATCTATTCTGTCCCATTATAGGATCTCATCGGATGCTTTGGAATGGTTTTCATCTTATCTTCAGAGTCGTCAGCAGTCCATCCGTATCGACGACACTTTGTCCGATTGGTGCGATTTGGGGTCTGGCGTCCCTCAAGGCAGTATACTTTCCCCTCTTCTCTTCTCTCTCTTCATTAATCTTATAACCTCTGAACTTCAGTGTGCGTATCATTTGTATGCCGACGATCTACAACTGTACTCTCATGCCAAGCTGGATGATGTGCAATCAGCTATCGCAAGTGTCAACTCGGATCTATTAGCTATAAACGATTGGGGTGCAAGGTTCGGCTTGGCAGTGAATACCAATAAGTGCCAATGTATTGTACTCGGTAGTCCTCGGATTATCAGCAGACTTGATCCTCATAGTTTGCCATCAGTTGTCTATAATGGAACAGTGATCCCTTATAGCCAACGCGTCAAAAATCTCGGCCTATTTCTGGACTCGACGATGGAGTGGCAAACACAGATCACTACCGTATCGAACAAAGTTACGGGAACACTTCGCTCGCTATATCGTTTGAAGAACTTTCTTCCTATGAAGACTAAGACAGCGCTGGTTCAAACCTTAATCCTTCCTATCATCGATTATGCTGATGTGTGCTACCTCGACCTGAATGCAGATCTGCTCAATAAACTGGACCGACTTCTCAACAATTGCATTCGATTCGTTTTTAACCTGCGCAAATTCGACCATGTCTCCTCATTTCGCTCTCAGCTTAATTGGCTACCGATTAGGCAAAGACGAAGCTTGCGAACTCTCTCTTTACAGTATTCTACTTTAAACTCTCCTAATGCTCCCCCCTACTTAAAACTTCACTTTCAATTTCTTTGCACTACTCATGACCGTAATCTCCGATCCTCAAAAACTCTTCTTCTTCACTGTCCTTCTCACTCCTCTAATCTGGTTCACTCTTCCTTTTATATCCAAGCTATTCTTCTCTGGAATGCGTTACCATTAGATATCAAAATGGCGTTTATATAATATATATTTATATATATATATATATATATATATATATATATATATATATATATATATATATATACATAAATAAATAATACATAAACAATAAATACATGCATACACACAAATACATATATATATATATATATATATATATATGTATTTGTGTGTATGCATGTATTTATATGGGTAGGTATGTATCTATGTATATATGTATTGTCTTTATGTATTAGGTATAAGATTATATTAAGTAATTTGATTCGGATAACTGTTCACCAGAATTCATTACTCTCGCTAAATTGCACCTACCTAACTTATTTCTGCTCAACCCCAGGTCGACTGGTAGAAAATGCCTAAGGCATTAAGTCCGCCATGTACCTTTTTTTGTGTGCAGAAGATTTAAATAAATAAATAAATAAATAATACAGAGTGGTTATGAGCAGCTCCTCATTAAGCAATTAATGTTATTGTAATTGTTACAGCTTTAGGGTACTCCTAACTTATGCGTTACCATTAGATATCAAAATGGCGTTTATATAATATATATTTATATATATATATATATATATATATATATATATATATATATATATATATGTATTTGTGTGTATGCATGTATTTATATGGGTAGGTATGTATCTATGTATATATGTATTGTCTTTATGTATTAGGTATAAGATTATATTAAGTAATTTGATTCGGATAACTGTTCACCAGAATTCATTACTCTCGCTAAATTGCACCTACCTAACTTATTTCTGCTCAACCCCAGGTCGACTGGTAGAAAATGCCTAAGGCATTAAGTCCGCCATGTACCTTTTTTTGTGTGCAGAAGATTTAAATAAATAAATAAATAAATAATACAGAGTGGTTATGAGCAGCTCCTCATTAAGCAATTAATGTTATTGTAATTGTTACAGCTTTAGGGTACTCCTAACTTATGCGTTACCATTAGATATCAAAATGGCCACTAGTCGTGACAGTTTTAAGGCTATGGTCAAACGACTATACCTAAATTTTGTGATGGAGTCGACTCATCAGTGATGAATTATCTCAGCCGCTTATATAATATATATTTATATATATATATATATATATGTATTTGTGTGTATGCATGTATTTATGTATTTATATGGGTAGGTATGTATATATGTATTGTCTTTATGTATTAGGTATAAGATTATATTAAGTAATTTGATTCGGATAACTGTTCACCAGAATTCATTACTCTCGCTAAATTGCACCTACCTAACTTATTTCTGCTCCACCCCAGGTCGACTGGTAGAAAATGCCTAAGGCATTAAGTCCGCCATGTACCTTTTTTTGTGTGCAGAAGTTAAAAAAAAAAAAAAAAAAAAAAACATCTCTTCAATTTATTGAATGATAAAAAACACAAAAAATCTCTTCAAAACATAAACAAAAAACATCTTTTCAATTTATTGAATGATAAAAAACACAAAAGATCTCTTCAAAACATAAACAAAAAACATCTCTTCAATTTATTGAACGATAAAAAACACAAAACATCTCTTCAATTTATTAAAGGAATATAAAATAATCAAAAACAAAAGACATCTCCTCAATTTATTGAATGATGTTGTAATAGGTTACTATAAAGTATAAAAATCTAAATACGGATGATAAGAAAACGGTACCAATGGTCCGCCCAGTGGCGATGGGGATGGAATACAATGGGTTATGGGGCTGCCCACTGCCTCGGACAGGTTCGACGTGTTCGAGCCAGAAACCAAAGAGAATCATAGAGCCTGGATGTATTTATTTAGTTCCCTAAGCTATAGTGTAGTGATGTGCGCAATACACTAGGCGCTATTAAGTTTAATATAACAAATACTCACTTGAACTCACCCACAGAACTGACAAGTTGTAACACGTAATTTTGTAATATACTAGATTTAAACTTATTTGGGACTTTTATTTGGCACCAGTGTATCCTCTAAATATACAACATTGGTGGCCCATGAGGGGAAAATTAGAAATTCGCGCAAATTCCAAGAAATACAAAAATGTTCAAGAAATTAAAAAGGACAAAGTTCGTCAAGACGGTTGACCACTTCCGAATCGGATTACTTCAAAGGAGCCTTGCAGTGGATGGACTAAAGCCACAGGTTCCAGACGAAGATATACTAATTCCAGAGCAATTCAGAAGCTAAGTTCGAGCAGTAATACAGCAAAAGTATTACATCGACATCTGCATCAAAAAGATAAGTGTCTTCCTACAATCACAATATTAATCCTAATCATCCAATATACGAGACTGCACAGATGGCGTAGTGGTTAATGCTAGTGACCTACAGCGCCAGTGTCGGGGGTTCGAATCCCACGCAGGACAACACTTTGTGCGATCCACAAATTGTTGTTCTGAGTCTGGATGTAATTTGTGTCCGTTTAATTATATGTGTATGTATTTCTCGCGGAAACGCAATGAGTTTCAAAAATTAAAAAAAACTGTACGAATGGCGGCGATGTGGCTCGCGACACGTCACGTCTCGTTTCCGTCGGGGGCGAAAAGTGGCCCACAGAGAACCGCTTTGCTACGCTGAATATGTCAAAGATCGTAGCAGGTGGAGGGCAGTGGACTCTGCCTACCCCTATGGGAAAAAAGGCGTGAATATATAAAAAAAAAATATCCAATATACATCGTATACCTTATATACTATTCTTAATTACAACTAATTTGTGTAAACGGGGTAAGTCATAACGGTAAACGTCCCAATTCTTGCAAAAAATTCGTACAAAATCAGATTATTTTCTACCCACTTTTTTTATTATTAATATTCTGTGCCGATTTAAGAAAATTAACGAACAAATTTCAAAGAGAGTCTATTATTTCTCAGAAATATAAGCGTATTGCTATAAAATAAAGGTAAATAATACATTATAAAGAGAAATCTTGCTAATCTGTAAGAATTTAACTATCGATAATTGGATATTTCTGTTAAGTTACATTCTTTTCCACTATTTTATCATTTTAAACAGCAGTACTCATATTTTTGGATTATAGGCCTTGAGAAGATAAATTATTAATAACAATTCAATAGAAACAAACTATTGAATGATTTAAAGTAATCACCAATACTCCGTTCCGTGACAATTTATTGCTAGCAAATTCTCATTGTGTTTGCCGACTAATTCCAGACAATAACTGCAACAACGAGCTCCTCAGACGTGTAGCACGCCAGCCCCAGTCTTCCAACTAGCAGATGACACCGAGGGGAGTGACGTGGGCTTATTTAATTATTTTTATTTGTCCTTTTTTATAATTATTATAAAACAAATTAGCTAGATAAGTGCTTAACTTAAATTACACAATGGCTGAAAAGCGTTATAAAGAGTTATTTGCTAAAAGAACGTCAGCCAAAGGACAAATTACAAGATTTAAAAATTATTTAAATAGTATTTCTAAGGAAAAGGACTTAAGTGACATTTAGTTAACAATGTTGAATTTAAAGCTTGCCAAATTTGAATCATTATCAGTTAAAGTAGATGATTTGCAGAGTGAAATAGAGGTTTTGAGTACAGCAAATATGGACATTGAGTTTAATGAACGTGATAATATGGAAAAAGACATCATAATGAGCATTGCTACGGCAAAGAATTTAACTGTAAAGTTTTCTAAATGTAACGAATATGAACAAAGACGACAGTCTTTGCAAAATACTTCTCTCTGTGTAGATGATGCTCATCATAATGTTGATATGGGTCGTAAACTTCGTCAGATACAAATAGCACAATTTAGTGGTGAATATTTTTGCTGGTTAGAATTTAGAGACACGTTTGAAAGTTTAGTTCATAAAAATGAGCGCATTCCAAACATTAATAAATTTAGTTAGAAATTATCGACATTCAAAACGACCAAGATTTACGCAACAAATTCAACGAAGGAGACTTGCTGGACTTTTACCGCTGCATTGATAAAAATATGTACAAAGAGTTGCGCATAAACGCTCTGAAATGTACCAGCTTATTTGGTTCTACCTATATATGTGAACAAACTTTTTCAATACTAAATAATAATAAAACAAAAAATCGAAACCGCCTTGCAAATGAAAGTTTGGAAGCAGTTTTACGTGTTGCTCTACAAGTAAATTTGAGCCAAATATAAAAAAGATTGTAAGCACTATGCAGTGCCACGCTTCAAATTAATAAATTCTTTTTCAATTTTAATACATTATTATCAATTCTTTATTGTCTTTAATTACCTATACTTCTGGAGGCCCGCCATCAGTTCATGATTTGCCCGAGTGGCCCCTAGTCTTAATAAGTCTGTGCATCCCTGCTATAAGGGAACGAATTTCATTTTCAATTTCACATATTTCCAAAAGACAAGCAAAGCAAAGATGGATCTTAGCAATGTTTAAATAAGCGAATTCACAATGTAATAATCAGGGATGCATTCAATAAAGGCTTATTGCAGTGTATTGGACTTTTTGTCGTTGATTTTGAAAGAGATTTGACAAAATTTGCAAAATGCGATGGATATTAACGTAAAAATACAATCCAAATCATCACCATCTCAGCTTAACTTACTATACTGATCAGATGTGTTGTTGATTTGAAGTCCTCCTTATCTTGCACACCTATCATATGGATATCATATCTCTTAAGCGACGACTTTTGTACGACACCCACGGAAAAGATAGGAAATTATTATAATACAAAGAAAGACTGTCGCTCTTTTATCATGGTAATGATGAATGATAACGAAGCATAGGTTATTGAAAATATTATGAATTGTACTTAACCATTCTGTTGAAGAGTACTTATTACGTGGATACGTGTATTTTTAACACGTCCTAAATAAACATTCCGTGGCTGAAGTCGGGACTACTAATTCATGTAGGTCAGCAGGTAAATGCCAAAAATTTGTATTCAAATTTTATTTTAGTGTATATTTCTTTTTTAAGTCCACCATATTTAATTATCATAAATCATGCAAAAATTGAGGGTTCTAATAATGTTAAGCTAAAAACATTTCTTAATCAAATTAAAAAAAGTAACAAATATTTTCAATTTTGTTTAAATCAAAATAATGTGAAACTGGCAGGTTTTTTCGTCGCTGTGATATACATAGTTAAATGTTTATTACTAAGAATACCTTTATTACTAAGAATATTTAAATATTTTTTCTATAAGTAATATCATCGCAGCCCACGTACGTCCCACTATTGGGCTAGGGTCTCCTCTACCATTGAAGGGCATTTGACCTACTTATACCATGCTGGTCAGACATGTTGGTATAGGGTTTCATTTCGAGTTTTCCTTCTCTTGCACAGATGTTATGTGCATATTATATCTTATATCTTTTACGACATCCACGGGCAAGATAGGGAGTGGTGAATTGTATTCTTACTCCGTCACCACACGGAAAGTATATAGCCTCTTCTAAAGGACTACTGGACTCAACACATTTTTATAATAAAGACAACAACGTGCACTAATAAACTTGTATTGTGGAGGACATCCAGATGTAGAAAAACAATTAGTAGATCATACAAAGAATTACCTTGCACAGGAATCAAAACCATGGCACTTGGCATGCTAGATCGGTATCTTAATTATCTTAATTATTCGTATCTTAATTATCGGTATCTTAATTATCTTAACTCTACGCTATCTGTGCAATTAATAACAACAACACTAAGTAGTAGTAGTGCAGTATCACTACAAAAACACCATGGCAGTCCACGCCGTCCCTCTCTCGTATCGGATGGATTGAAACACCCCACAATGCAAGAGATTTATTGGATCAATTCTTTGCCTGTAACTTGGTTGTCTGACCGTGCGATAATTTCGATAATTTCTGATATTTACGTACAAGATCTGAACTACTTTCTTCTATTTGCCGAGCGCTATGACGTGTCCTTTTTAAACGAGGTTTTTTTTTTTTTTAAACGAGTTTTAAGAGAACAATTTCTTCACTATAGGCAGGCGCCTAGTTGTGCACCTAGTAGGTATTCATTCTTTGTATGTTGTTCTTTTCTGTCTTTATATTTCTTTTAATGTATTTAATTTAACGTTATTTCAGTTTCATAATAAATCAGTATATTTTTTATTACATATTATCCTATTTGCAATTCATTACATTAATTTCAATAAAAATATCGGCTTAATTTTATACATATTTATACAATTTAGTTATATTTTGTCGCTGATAATATGTTTATTTTTAACTAATAAAACTTAATAATAATAATAAATAATTATTATCCTTGTGATGACGGAGTAAGAATACAATTCACCACCCTCCTCTCTTACCCGTGGATGTCGTAAAAGACGACTAAGGGATATAATATGCATATCACATCTGTGCAAAAAAAGGAAAACTCGAAATGAAACCCTATACAAACATGTCTGATCAGCATTTTATAGTAGGTCAAATTCCCTCCCATTGTGGAGGAGGCCCGTGCACAACTGTGGGACGTGATGTGTGGGCTGCGATGACGATGATGAATAAAACATAAGGTGGAACCAGTAGATGTACTGATATTTTTCATACATTTAATAAATCCTTGGCGAAAAAGATACCAAGTTTTGGTATGCGAGTAATTTAAAATATACCTAATATTGCATAATGTATATGCATAACATATTTTATTATGAACAACTGTAAAAGTATTTTTTTTTAACAATGCACATACATAATTATGTAAATTATCAGTTATAACACGTTCTTTTTCCACCTCAGATCATAAATGTATCCTCTAGAGTGGAACAGAAGTTAGCTTATCTGGGTTATTAGCTTCTAAATCCAATAAATTACATATCTGTTATTACACTATTTGATAAAATAATCTGTGAGACTTTAGCCAACTTAGCATACACATGTTCAAAAAATAAAATGAAATAGGAATCCTAGATCTTAATAGCAGCTTCACCAAGCAATTAGATGAAATTTTAAATCTAAACGTTTTAGGAATTCACTCAAATATGCTCAATACTTTTTAATATAATCAAAATAGTCTAATGCGCTCAAAATGTAGGACTAACACTTATTATATTATTAAATATTGACCCACATTTTGAAACAAATTTATTGCCAGTGTAAGAAGATAATAATTCTATATAAAAAAAATATATTGTTTATGGTTAGTAATTATTTAACATTAAAATTAATAGTAATTATATTTAAAATCTAACAAATCTAGTATACTACCACTAGAGCGGAACACGGCCTCACTGAGAAAGATCCGGCAAGAAGTAGTTTTATTAAAATGACGACTAATTGATTATATACAGATAACATATATGCAAGACAAGGTAAACTCTAAATAAAACCCCATACCAATACGTCTAACTAGCGGGGAATAGTAGGTCTATTTTCTTCCTATTGTGCAGGATGCTTGAGTCCAGCAGTAGGGTATATAAGCTGAGAAGATGATATTACAAAATCCTAATAAAACAATTCAAAGTTTCTCTCTGAAAAGCTGTCCATGGAGCAGATTTCTATCATAGTTTGCATAGTTGTAGAGAACTTATTGAAGGTAACACATACCAAAGTTACGTCATAACTCTCAAACGATGTTGGCTAGCAAATAAGTAACTGCCAAGTTTCAGCCAAACACTATTAACTGTTTAGTAGTTTAAGAAATGGTCTCAATTTAGCTCTTAGGATGCGTTCTCAGTAAGCAAATATTTTGTGGACATATCTATAGCGCTATATTTAATGTATCTATGGTTATATACCGATAGGATTGTTTTATTATGTACTTGTTAATTAATTCACTAATTAGATTTAAAACCATATTATACAATATAAAATAGCTAATAGCTCTTGGCACCTTCATTTATCATGGCGCACACAGCACGTTATTTTATCTTGTTTCCATGTATACTTCATTGAAAATATATAATTGAGCTTTAGTTTTATTCAATTCCAACATAAATGAACTGATTCAAAGGATGAAATATTTACTTAATATGAACTTGCCCAAGTCTTATAATCTAGTTTGTGCTTAATCAAAATTCTGGGTCGCGTTCAATACGGATACGGTTTGGGAGCATAATGGCTTGTACCTAAGCATAAATTACTGAATAGTTATGTATATGAACTTGTGTACTCGTTACATTAATTAGCTTGTAAGATAATTAACGGAAACATTTTGTTCTTGCGGTTTAGTGTGTGAGAGTAGCTATATTTGTATGTCCAAGATAAATAATAGATATTTGATATAGATAGATTTTTGATAGACTTCACAGGATTTAGAAATTTACCTAAATTTCTTACCTTATTTGGCAATTTATTTTAATAAGAATCTGAAGATATGGTGAAACAATAATGTATTACATTTACATACAGCAGTACGTGCATTATAATTGTATTATGCTTTTATGCGATGGGGCCTACTGCTGACTGTAAAATATAGATAAGAAGTGACCCATAATTAGTGTCAATAATTCTGAAACATATTTAATAATGACGAAACTAGAGAATTCTACACGGGATAGTGGACAGGTTACTCCATATTTTAAATGATTTTGATAGGCATTTAGAGTCGTATAATTTCAAATAAAGTCAGCTATTTGAAGTGCTTTATCGTCTTTATTGGTAATAATGACATACCATGCGAACTCTCTTCTACAATCACGTACGAGGACGTTAAGTTCCAACACAACTGGAAGATTGAAATTGAACATAGCTAGACTAATGCTGTCCTACTAGAATATATTTTAGTATAGATACATGAAGCATAAGCATTAACATTAACATTTTAAAGTACGTTTGATTCTAAATTATTTTTACTTTCTACCCGACTACGGAGGGTTGTGATTTTGACAGGCTATGTATTTATGTTCATCTGTTCCCTTATTGCTCATCAACTACTTATTAGAACCGGATAAATGAGGTATCGTTAGAAGCGTCTTGTCGTCTGCTGCTTATAGGCTATATGATGTCACTGAATATAATATGGCGCCCTCTAGAGGTCTTAAAGAACTGTGTTAAAAATAAATTTGTGATAAGTCGTGTATCATATCATTTTAAAGGGCGTTATTTGTACATTTCAAAAATGTATATATTATTAGCATTTGCGTGACTTTATCCGTATTTATACGATAACTCGTTTTTTGTTGTAGTTGGGTTTTAGTTTTTACTTTTTTTTTTTTTTATTGCCAACGGTGGCAAACGAGCAAACAGTACACCTGATGGTAAGTGTTGCTGCCGCTCATGGACCTTTACAAGGCCGCTGCCTACCGCGAAAAAATGAAGGGAGTGTGAATGCGTGAATTGAGGCTTGTTGATACCCAGGGCACCACCAAAACCCTCCACACGCAAACACCCTCAGAAAGTTGGGCTGCCGGCTCTCTCGCTCACCGAACGAAGCGCAGTAACAAATTGCTACTACTCAGACGTCGATTTTCTGTGAGAGCGTGGTACTGCCCCGGACGGACCGGCCCGCGGCTGTAGACAGATAACTGTCGACAGTGTGGTCCTACCACTCTTACTTTTATTTAATGCATGACTCTCTAGCTTTGCAAAAAGACGTTCTAATTATCTTAAACTATTAATTCTTTTTAACAATGTACCTCTTGATCTATCTAATTTTTTCCTATTTCATCTATTGTTGTATCATATATTATGTTATTATTTCATCAGCTTTTGAAATTATTTTTATGTCAAATATTATGTTTAATAAGAAATGTTATTAAATCCAAAACATAATTTAGTTAACAATCTATATTACTGCGTTCAAATTGAGAAACATGTGTGAACAGATAGAGTGACCTAGGGTTTCAATCCTGGCTCCTGCGTTATTTGGTTTCGCCGCCTAGTGAAATGTTTTTCATTAAAACGATAATGTGTGTCTTAATTTGGTCACCATATGTATTCACCTACTGGTTTTTTGGTAAGAGTATTAGACACCGATTAGTCAGACAAGTCCCACGTTTGTTAATGATATTTGCTTAAAAATAAGTTTCTTATTTTACATTTTGCCTCCCGCATTACATAAGAGGGAAATGGAATCCTTTAGAATTCAACGCCTCATTATCTCTTCCAATTAAATTTAGTGCGAGTCCCAAGATAAATTAAAACTTTTCTTGAGATTCAAGTTTTAATTTCATATAATTATTATGGATCCTGACTTCCATATGTTGGAATGGATTGTAGAATTAATACAATAGTAACAAAAAAAAATAAATATAAAGTAGGTAGGCAAAATGTGAGCAAAACATGACTTTGTAAAACGATAGTGAAAAAATACATAAGTAGTAAGTTATTGTTATATAATTAAAAAAAAATAAAATATTTTTGTAAGGTAAATTTTTCATGTGTATTACCAATTCCACTCCCTATCTTGCCCGTGGATGTCGTAAAAGACTACTAAGGGATATAATATGCATATAACAGCTATGCAAGAGGAAGAAAACTCGACATAAAACCCTATTCCATCATGTCTGACCAGCATGGTATAGTAGGACAATTTTGCTCTAAAAGGGGCAAAATTGTCCTACTATACCAGATCCTGACTTGAGTCCAGTAGTGGGACGTTTATGAGTTGAGACGACGGCGATTACCAATTTAACCATGTAATAACACGATAAGAATACTATTGTTGCCACCCCCTACCTTCCCTTAAAAGTAGTAATAATTGGCCAAGGCTCTCAGTAAAAGAGTGGGCATTGCTCTCATTATCATCTTGCTCTTATCATAATTACTTGGGGTCGACTCAATATGTACTCTTCTTACATCGTACATATTGAAAGCTTTTGGCAATTGTTGACCGATTACTTGCCTCACCTCAACTCTTGGCATTGTTATAGACAAGACAGCATCAGATGTAGTTGGCCCACAGCTCTCGACACTTACTAAACCCACAAGTAATGTAAAGATTGGTGGTATACGTAGCTGCCACGACACAGGAAAGTGGACAGAGACTGTCCTGGTAATTATGCAACTTCTTACTGAGATCGCACGATGATGATATCAAATATCGAAAATACACGCCATATGATCTGTTATCATATTTTTTTTTAATATCTTTATTAGGCATAAATATATATATATATATATATATATATATATATATATATATATATATATATATATATATATGTCGCAGCGTCATTCTTAATACACTCGATTATGGAAAGGAAAAAGTGCTACACTTTAGTGGAGTCGATACAGCGATTGGCAATAATTTATGATCTCTTGACATGACCGTTTACATTTGGAATTATGAGAGTTGTTTAAAGGCGGTCCCATGAATAAGCAGATGGGAATGAGACTCGAGGGCGATCGGTTGTAGTTGTTGCCATGTTGCATCGAAATCACCGCGTCTCCTTAATTTGTGGTTTATCCGCCGGTATCTGTGTAATTACTGGTTATAATAGAACATTGTTAACGCTAATTGTTGAATACAGTTTAAAAGCCATCCGAAGTATTATTTCGATTCCATCGCGATGTATGACCCATCCAATAGTGATGCAGTACTAGACCTCTCGTTATATACAACATTTTGGTTTAATAGTGTACATTTACAGTGATTATATAAAACCCAAAAAATGAAGCAGAATTTAAATAGGCGTTAAGTACAAGCACCAGAAGGAGAAACTCAGTATATCAGCACTAAGAATTATACTACTTTTTAATGTTTCAATTTAGCTGTAAAGCAAATCTAACGACTTGGTAAAAATTCAATTACGTAAAAAGTTGTTCCAGAGAACGAAATGGAACTCTGAATTGATTGCCTATTTCGTAAATACAGAAATCGTGTGGTACCAGTTGTTGCCATTTCACGTTTTCGCTGATACTTTTGATCTTGTGAGCTGTAACTTTAAATAAAACCGGCTAAGAGCGAGTGAGTCACGCACGTAGGGTTCCATACCATATAATTATTCTATTATGTTGATTATTATGTTGATTATTTAATTGTGTTAATCATTCTATTATGTTGATTATTATATTATGTTAAAATTGTATATTGATTGCATACCGTAAGGTCGACTATGGTGAGACTTATATTATTTATAATATAACATCTTATGTACCCATATTTCGCAATAATAAATTGATTGATTGATTGATTGATTGATTATCTATAAAAATCCCGTTTATTGTTTAGGAGCCTCCCTTAAATATTTATATTATTTGGTTTTTAGTATTTGTTGTTATAGTGGCAACAGAAATAAATAATTTGGAAAAAATTTCAACTTGTCTAGCTATCGCGCTTCTTGAGGTATAGCCTGGTGACAGACAGACGGACGAACATACAGCGAAGTCATAGTAGATCGATCGTAGGGTTCGATAGTAGATCATAGGATTCTGTTTTTACCCATTGAGTACGGAACCCTAAAAAATTCCATTCTCTTTTGTTTATCGTTCTAATTCACAGCTTGTGTCTCGCTGTTGGATACAATCCTTACTCTAATGAGTGTTTGGTCTACTAGATTAGGTCACATGGATTGACATAGCTTTTATATCGTGTTTCCAGTTTCTTGGAGCAATGTTGATGGTGTATGATCATCCATTCATAGAAGTTTATTATCCTAACTCTTATTATCATAATTAATATTATAAATGTGAAAATTAAATTTTGAAATTATTTATAATCTTTTTATATATATATATATATATATATATATATATATATATATATTTCTTGTGTACGTGTGTATGTCACTGAACTCCTTCTAAACGGCTGAACCGATGTTGATGATATTTTAGTGTGTTTTCAAGAGGATTCGAGAATGGTTTAGATTCACAATTGGACCCGGTTGGTGGCGTGCGATCGATTTCAAGGAGAATCCCTTTTGCTATTTTCTTAGATTTAAACAGAACAACGTCTGTTGCGTCAGCTAGTAAACATATAAAACCTAACTAATAAAACAATATAAATGCGAAAGTAAGTCTGTTTGTTTCTTACGCTTTAACGCCTTAAACATTAAAGCGATTTTAAAAAATCGTTCAATAGTGGCGAGTAACGTAGGCTATATTGTATTCCCACGGCGTCGGAAACCACGCAGGTAAAATTGCGGGTATTTACTTGTTCTTAAATAAAAATTCCTACCATTAAATAATAACAATATATAACAATCATAATTAGAAGCCTTCTATTAGCTCCATTTAATTATTATCGGTGTAATAGAATCTTGAACGTAATTTCACTACATTTAAAATTCTTGGATTTAATTGAAGCTTTGTATACTTGTATACTGATAGTATTAAAATAATTTAGTAAGAAAGTCCTGATATATTTGGTTTTTATCATAATTTTTTTTTACATATAAATATATAAGTAGTATAAAGCGAATTCTGTGTGAAAATTAGCTAAAGGAATCGCATTAGAAGGATGGGCAACAGGAATGTTCTGGGCAAATAACAACAGCAATTACAATCCCCTAAAGACATACCAAGCATGTCGATTATGACATTATGGCGATGCTTAGTCCAATAGTGACATCAATAACCTGAAGAATATGCTAGGCTATATAAACATAACTAGTTAGTACCATCTATACTAAGTTGTTATATAAAGTACAAATAGTCGTTATCGTATAAGTTAGCAGGCAATTTTACAAGCCCGCCAAGTGTTTATTAAGATCGTTATTGCTTAGCGAATCGTTATCAAAGTTGAAATTGCCCAAGTAAAATGCCAGACCAAAACAAAGATATAAATAATAATACTTAAGTGAAATGTTAGATTGTACATTATAAATATGTAAAATTAATAGAAAGTATAACATTACATATTTATTTGGATATTTACATTGTAAAAAAAAAATACGTTATTGATTTCCTTACGTGATGACGGAATACCGAATCACAAGGAGGATGAGCCGCCAGCAATCTCCTGAAAAACATATAACACTGATTACGATCGCCAAATCGTCTTTTTTTTTTATTGCAAACGGTGGCAAACGAGCAAATAGTACACCTGATGGTAAGTGTTGCTGCCGCTCATAGACCTTACAAGGCCGCTGCATACCGCGAAGAAAGTCAAGGGAGTGTGAATGAGTGCATTGAGGCTCGGTGATACCAAGGGCACTACCAAAACCCTCCACACGCAAACACCCTCCCAAAGTTGGGCTTCCGGCTCTCTCGCTCACCGAACGAAGCGCAGTAACTAATCGCTACTACTCAGACGTTGATTTTCTGCGAGAGTGTGGTCCGGACGGACCGGCCCACTGCTGTAGACAGATAACTGTCGACAGTGTGGTCCTACCACTATTGACGCTAAATATGACGGACTATTGGTATTATCCCCACATGAAGTCCTACGCTCAATAATGGACGTAGATAGGCTGACGAATTTTATGACAAAACACAGACTTTCGATTTTATGTTAATAAATAACTGTCAATAAGTGTTGCCTGATAGCGGCTATAAATGCTATCAACCCTTATATTGATAGTGTGTGTCATAAAAACGATTAAGGAGTTTACGTTCCTAGGTCGTATGGCAACTCTGTCTGATGCCGTTACATTCCCTCCTTAGGATTGAGGTTGAAGTCAGGCAGGCGGCCGAACCATTGGAATATGTAAGATGGAAGAGGAGTGCATATTATGGCGACCCAAATTAATATATTCGTGCATAAAATTGTTGAAAATAACTTTTGCAATATGTGGGATGGACAAGGAATGCATTTTGCAGCGGCCTAGCCTAGAAGTGCCTTAAGGGGGTATTCTGGTCTAGAAGCCTAAATTTTAGGCATTTTTCAAACTAGGATAAAAAAACTGAAAAACATTTTTAGTATGGATGTTTTTATATGATTTTTATTGACATTTTAAAAATATAAAAACAAAAGTTAAATAAAAAAAATCAAAAGATCGTTTAAATTCAGGGCGGTGAAGTGGGGACTGCAAAAAAAACGGCGCTTCCTGGTTGTCATGATGTCAACCCTTGTAGTGATCCAAATCAAACAAATTAAGAAAATTCTTCATTAGTAAAGATGTCGCTATGACCTTGACCTCTGCCAAAGAAAAAAAAAGAAAATTCACAAAATGTCGGCGACATAAAAAATATTTTTTTTTGTACCTCCCTTTTTTCGACCTTTCGATTATTTTAAAATTACTTAAAATCAAATATTTTTTAAATCCAACGCAGGGGTCATAGACAGATATATAAAGAAGATATATTTAAAATTTCAAAGGAATCAGTCATATAGAACTTGAGATATCATGACAACCACCTCGAAAAAAGTGGTTTTGAAAAAAACGCGTTTAAAGCTTAAGAAACGATTTCCGTAGAATAACTCAGATAATAACATTTAGTACGCACTTTGGATTAATCGGCGATTCCAGATCTGAAAGTAAAAATGTTTTTTATTTCTTTTTTATCTTTGTTTGAAAAATGCCTAAAACTTAAGCTTTCTAGACCAGAATACCCCCTTAAAGAATATAAATTGCCGTCGGAATCAAATTTTAGAATCCAATGCCTATTTATTATTTGAATAAAAAATATCGTTAGTAAATTTATCGCCAATAAATAAAGAGCTATAAAATCCAGAACTTCATTAAGCTCCAGTCTCAGCGAATTTAGTTTAGTGTAAATCAGCGCATCTATAAGATGGTCGAGTGTCCGTAAACTGAATATTTATGGCGTAGCATCACGACGCTCTTACCCCCTAAACGTGCTACAGGGACTGGTGTCAAAATCAATTTACATAATTTATGCACCAAATATGCTGCAATTTATGAAAATAAGGTAAGTAAAGGACTGAGATATCAAAAGGTTGAAACATATTTAAAACAGAATTAACTTGAAATGAATTCAAAACGGTTTTGTAGTCAACGTTAAGTTGAGAATAATGTAAATTTAGATATACTTAAACGAAATACTTGCATTGAAAATTTCCTAATATTATAAATTTTAAATTGAGTTTATTTGTATATACACATACCTTAATCATCAATCATCATAGCTTGTCCATGAGTGTCCTAAAAGTCGACTAAGGGATATAATATGCATATAAACTCTATGCAAGAGATGGAAAACTCTAAATGAAATCCTATACCAACGCTTCTGACCAACGGGTATAGCAGGTTAATTTCAATCCTATTGTGGAGTAAGCTAGAGCCCAGCAGTGGGCCGTTAATGAGCCGTGATGGTGTTGATGACGATTTTTAAGATTATAGAAAAAAACGTTACTTAGTGTTTGTCACCCAGGAAAACCATTATTACCAGGAATAGAAAAATGTCTTCTAAACGACTTGCCAACATCAAACTCTACCTTCTTTTGTTTTCGGAAGGAAAGCACCCCGTGGCCGCCCGGCCGAAGTACTCAATCAGCACCAGACGAAAGGCCTCAACGGTATTCACAATAATCCTACGAGAACGTGCAAATAGTTCGGATAAAGAGTAGCAAACCTATTAATGAAGAATTTCACAAATATTCATTATCAGACCCTTGGCATAGGTAAGCGACGAACAGTTGATTTACCTAACTGCATTACGCTTGACGGTCTTAATAAATTTTTCAAAACCTCAGTCGCTCTAGGCGATGACATCAAGTGCCAAACGGTAAAGTACATTACCAACTTACCACATCTCGACATTAATCCCTTTTCTTTTTCTCCGGTAGCATCCGATGAGGTTAGAAAGATACTCGTTTCCATCAAATCTAAGGCTGTTGGTTGTGATGAAATCAGCCGTCGCATGGTCATGACTATTCTCGATCAAGTCTTACTGCCTATCACACATATTCTTAACTTCTCCCTTCACTCTGGCACATTTCCTACGTTATGGCGTAGGGCGTATGTTATTCCCTTACCTAAAATACCTAGTCCTTCTCTTCCTAAACACTATCGTCCAATTTCTATCTTACCTTTCCTATCTAAAGTGCTCGAGGCCTGTGCTCATAAACAATTATCCCAATTTATTTACGCCAATAATATTTTAAGCCCATTGCAGTCTGGATTCAGACCTGGACATAGCACAGTCTCAGCACTCCTCAAAGTGACTGGCGATGTGAGGGCTGGTGTGGAGGATACCAGGGTCACTGTGTTGGTCCTGGTAGACTTCTCCAATGCTTTTAACGTAGTCAGTCATGACTTATTGTTGTCTCTCCTATCCCATCTCAAGATCTCATCGGATGCTCTGGAATGGTTTTCATCCTATCTTCAGGGTCGTCAACAGTCCATTCGTGTCGACGACACGCTGTCTGATTGGTGCGATTTGGACTCTGGCGTCCCTCAAGGCGGAATACTTTCTCCTCTTCTTTTTTCTCTATTTATTAACTTCATTACCTCTAACCTTCAGTGTGCGTATCATTTGTATGCCGACGACCTGCAATTATATTCCCACGCCAAGTTAAACGATCTCCACTCAGCAATTGCTTCTATTAATAGCGACCTAGTGGCTATAAGCGCTTGGGCGGCGAGGTTTGGCATGGCAGTCAATGCAGATAAGTGCCAATGCATTATAATCGGCAGTCCCCGCATTATCAGCAAAGTCAACGCACAGAATTTGCCAGCAATTACCTATAACGGTATCGTGATACCTTATAGTAATCACGTAAAGAATCTTGGCCTTTTCTTAGACTCTACGATGGAGTGGCAAACGCAGGTTACTAACATATCCAAGAAAGTCACAGGAATACTCCGTTCACTATACCGGCTGAAAAACTTTCTCCCAGTCACGACTAAAACATCACTGGTTCAAACCTTAGTTCTTCCTATCATCGATTATGCTGATGTGTGCTACCTCGACCTGAATGCAGATCTGCTCAATAAGCTGGACCGACTCCTCAACAATTGCATTCGATTCGTTTTTAACCTACGTAAATTCGATCATGTAACCACATTTCGCTCTCGCCTCAATTGGTTACCGATTAGGCAAAGACGTAGCCTGAGGACTCTTTCTTTGCTCTACTCTATTCTTAACTCTCCTAACGCGCCTTCCTACTTAAAACTGAACTTTCAATTTCTTTGCTCCACCCATGACCGTGCTCTTCGTTCCTCCAATAATCTTCTTCTTCACTGTCCCTCTCACTCTTCTAGTCTGGTGCACTCCTCCTTTGGGATCCAGGCCATTCTTCTCTGGAATGCATTGCCTCTGGACATCAGAATGGCTACCAGTCGCGACGTTTTTAAGGCCATGGTCAAACGATTATACTTGAATTTTCTGGCGGAGTCGACACATCTGTGACAGCTCACATCCACTCATTCAAATATCATTATCATTATTTATGTTTGTATGTATATGTATTTATATATATTTATAGAGTATATATGTATTATGTAATAGTAATTATATATAATTGATTTAGTACGCGACATCGTTAACCACCTTGTATTGCACCTGCCTGACATTATTTCTGCTCCACCCTAGGTCGGCTGGTAGAGAATGCCTATGGCATTAAGTCCGCCTTGTGCGTTTGTTTGTGCAAAAGTTATAAATAAATAAATAAATAAAAAATAATTCATTCATTTCAGCTCATATACGTCCCACTGCTGGGCTTGTGCCTCCTCCTCGGTAGGAGTGAAATTGACCTACTGGTATGCTGGTCACACGAGTTGATAAGGGTTTCATTTAAGTTTTTCTTCTCTTGCATAGATATTATATGCATCTTTAGTCGACTTTTACGATATCTGCGGGCAAGACATAAGATGGTGAATAGTATTCTACTCCAACATCACATAAATATTCGTTCATGCATTGAAATGCTAAAACGAAATAAAGTTATAAGCTCACAATTTTTTTTTTATTATAGTTATTATCAGCAACTACAGCTACATAGGAAGGTTAATATACTGTAAACATCTGTATCAACGGGAATTTACATGTACTTCTAATTCGTTGATGTACTTTTGTTTCTTTACAGTCCATAAATGTTACGACCCATTCACTTCTTAGAGCTGGATAGTGTATAGCTAGGCCATAGCCGATCATCATCATCATCATCATCTTGCTCTTATCCCAATTACTTGGGGTCGACGCAATATGTCATCTGTTTTGACATATTGCAAAAAGTTTCGGCAATGACTTTTATGACCGGCCGCTTGCCTGACGTCAACCCTCCTTGGGAATGTAATCGTTGACCCAAATGGTACCAGATGGAGTTGGTCCGGGTCAATCTAGGGCTCTTAGTCGTCTTTTACGACAACCACGAGCAAAGCAAGGGTTGGTAGTATTCGAAGCCGCTACCACACAGCAAGCCGATAGCCATAGCCGATCCGAAAATAAAATAAGAAAGGAGTATCCTAGAAATTCCTTAATTTAAAATCGGTTTAAAAAATATTCGCAATAGTTAACTAAGTACAAACGTAGAATATTTATTTCTTTACCCGTCTATTTCCTAGAAAAATAATCATGAACTTTATTCGATAAACAGCTATAGATAGAGAATCAAAACTGCATGTCAAAATCTTAATACTGTATTGATATTAATTGTTTTCCGCAATTTGTGAGTAATTGTTGACGGTGCAATAATATAATTATTCCCTCATTATCTTACCCGTGGGTATCGTAAAAGATGACTTAGGAATATGATATGCATATAACACCTGTGCAAGAAAAGGAAAACTCGAAATGAAACCGTCTTACCAGCACGGTTTAATAGGTTATACTATGGACGAGCTTCGAACTCATTCTCAGCCCGTCCCAAAGCTCGAATAATATACCATAATGATCAGTTGTGTAAGTGTAGAC
Organism: Lymantria dispar; assembly: GCA_032191425.1. NCBI lineage: Eukaryota > Metazoa > Arthropoda > Insecta > Lepidoptera > Erebidae > Lymantria > Lymantria dispar. The sequence goes on from CM063451.1 coordinate 14,389,376, forward strand.
ATCTATTTCAAGTTTTCATTCTATTTAAATGTTGTTAAACTTCTCGAAAAACGCAGAGTATTGAATAATATTCTCACTTCGACATCACACAAAACAAAAGTATAGAAGATCTTTACATAGCCCTTGTAGTATAAAAGCGTGAGGTTATAAGAACATCAAATCATGATGCCGTTGTAATTTGCAAGAGCTCTAAATCGTAACGATGGCTATCCTCGACGAGATGAGAATATCTCTAGTGGGCAAGCAATGAGCTCACCATTAAATCCCGGTTGGCGCCCCCTCTTTCGCCCTCTACCACCCTCCCGTCTAAATCCCCACAAGCGTAACTTCGGCCACGCTCATGCAAATTATTCACAAAGTACGCGTGTAAAGCGTTCCATACATCTAAATAGCCACCAAAGTACCCTCCCATTTATATCACATAGGTCCTATATATTTTGCGTTCTATTAGTTTTATAATATTTTATGCTGATTAGTGGCAAAAGCGTTAAAATGTTATAAAAAATCTGTAATCTACAGGACTCCGTGTAATGACAGTACGAAAACTGGTATATTTTTTTTTTCATTTTATGTAGGCACGCAAGTAAAAAAAAAGAGTTCATAGGACGAAATCTTAAAACAATACGCTAGCCCGGGTTATTTTTATTGCAAATGGTGGCAAACGTGCAAACAGTACACCTGATGGTAAGTGTTGCTATCGCTCATGGATCTTTGCAAGGCCGCTGCCTACCGTGAAGAGAGTGAAGGCAGTGTGAATGCGTGCAATGAGGTTCAATAATACTAAAGGCATCATTAAAACCCACCACATGCAAACACCCTTTTTTTTTTGGGGTGGGCTGCGTTCAGCGCGCCTCCGCACCACTCCGTCCGGGGCGACAGAGGGGCTTAAGCACACAACTCCCGCAACCCACTCGAACACCACGTCGCGTCGATGCAAACACCCTCAGAAAATTGGGCTGCCGGCTCTCTCTCTCACCGAACGAAGTGCAGTAATAAATTGCTACTACTCGGATGTCAATTTTTTGTAAGAGTGTGGTACTACCCCGGACGGGCCGGCCCGCGACTGTAGACAGACAACTGTCAACATTGTAGTCCTAACCGTTTGTAGAAATAGTGTTTGAAGAAGCCTCAACAAAGCTCAAATAACAGAGAAACTTATACAGTTTGAGAAAAAGGAAGAAAAATACACGATTGTGACCATAAATCTTAACAATTATTTAATATTCCTATATAATAACAATAGAAGTCTATAAATAAATGATAGAAATTTAACAAATTAAACACAAATTTCTTTTAACAGATGTGTGGAAAAAATATATTCGTCTTAAACTCCACTTTTGGATATAAGCTTTGTCAGTGATGATAGTGAAATTGGATATACAAAGCAGGCCATTATCACTCGTGTACAGTATTATTTCGATTTTACTTTCTCCATATAATATCATCTGATGATGATTAATTTCAGCTTATAGGCGTCCCACTGCTGGGCTCGGGCCTCCACCTCAATAGGAGAGAAACTGACCTTACTGTATCATGCATCCGTATTATATCCTTTAGGCATCTTTTGCTACATCTTCATGCAAGACAGGGAGCGGTGAATTATATTCTTATTCCATCATCACGTGGCCAACATCCTTACTAATATTATAAATGCGAAAGTAACTCTGTCTGTCTGTCTGTTTGTCTGTCACGCTTTCACGTCTAAACCACTGAACCGATTTTGATCAAATTTGGTACAGAGATGGACTAAAGCTTGAGAAAGGACATATGGGTATAAGGGGTTGAAATAGGGGATGACATTTTGTATGGAAATTCGTCATTTTCGATGATAGAACCATGAATCTTTGTATTAAGGCACTTGATAATATATATATATAAATGTTTGTTCTAGCGTTTTGGAAATTTCATTTATATGGGGATGAAATTCAACCCCTAAAAGACAAAAAAGCATAAAGCCGAAACCACTGGGCCTAGAAACGTATTTTTTTTTACACTGAAGTATTTCTTAGGGTACACGAGCTCTAGCAAAGGATTTTTGGAAAATCACACAATTAAGGGGGTGAAAAGCGTTAACGCCTAAACCACTGAACCTATTTTGATGAAATCGGGTACAGAGATGGACTAAAGCTTGAGAAAGTACATGGACTATTTTTTATCGCGAAAAAATGGTTTGTATTAAGGCATTTGATAATTAATAATAAATAAATATTCGTTCTAGCATTTTGAAAATTTTACTTATATGGGGATAAAATTCAACCCATAAAAGACCAAAAAGCGTACAGCGGAAACTACTTGGCCTAGAAACGTAATTTTTTTTACTCTGTCGTATTTTTTTGGGGTACACGAGCGATTTTTGGAAAATGACTCCCTTAAGGGGGTGAAAAGCGTATAGCCGAAACTATTGGGACTAGGAATGTGAAACTATGTATTTCTGTGTATTGTGCGATTCTCTTACTTTTGTTGTAAATGAGTTCTAAGGAATTAGTTTTTGAAATTCATTCTCTAAGGGGGTGAAAATGTATATCCGAAATCATTAGGCCTAGAAACTAGGGATGCGAAAAATAATCGATTTTTATAATAATCGATTATTAATCGATATTTTTTTGTAATAATCGATATTTAGAACCGATTATCAAAATAATAGAAAATACATTATTTTATAATCGATTATTTATTTTTAATTAATCGATTATTTTATAATCGATTTATTTTGAAGAACAAAACATCGATTATTTTCTCTCAAAGTCACATCACTACTAGAAACATGAAATTTTGTACAAAGTTGTCTTTCTTGGGGAAAGTGATCACTAAAAAAAAAGTTTTTGCAATTTTACCCCTAAGGAGGTGAAAAGCGTATAACCGATATCACTGAGCCTAGGAACGATCATTTTAGTATACGGTCGGCTTTCTTGGGTTACCCCATTATTTTTTCTTAATGCTCGCTTATCAAGATTACTTTGGATCGACGCAATATGTAGGCCTCTGCCATCGTAGATATATTGCAAAGGTTTTTCTAGCAACATTTTATGACCATTTTATGACATTTTATGACGATATTGCTGGCTAGATGGCATCACCAATTGGTCCAGGTCAATGTAAATCTTTGTCTTAGTAGTATTTTGCGACACCCACAAACAATGAAAGCGTTATAATATTTCTAGCAGCTACCAGACAGTAGGTAAAATCAAGATATTAATCCAATTTTCTATCTCTAGAAATAAACAAATTTGAAGCGTCTATTTGTTGTCAAAATAATAAGTTTTATTTATGCTCACACAATTATTTGCACGATACCTACCTATGTCTAAAAACCGGCCAAGTGCGAGTCGGGGTCGTGCACGAAGGGTTCCGTACGTATCTATAAAAAGGGGGAACAATTTTGTTTGTTGTGGAGCCCCCTTAAATATTTATTTTGTTTTGTTTTTAATATTTATTGTTATAGCGGCAACAGAAATGCATAATTTGTATAAAAATCGACTGTCTAGCTATCGCGGTCCTTGAGATACAGCTTGGTGACAGACAGACAGACGGACGGACAGACAGCGAAGTTTTAGTAATAGGGTCCCGTTTTTACCCTTTGGGTACGAAACCCTAAAAACGCATCAATTTTTTTGTCTGTCTATTCGTTACGGGTAATCTTCAAAATGGCTGGACTGATACAGATAATACTTTACTACCAGGTCTACCAAGCCTTACATAAAGAATAACTTAGGCTATATTTTACCCCAGGTTATATTTTATCCCGGTGTGTAAAATTATTTCACTAATGGAAAGCTATTTTTAAGCGAGTAACATATTTAGGTTTTATTCCGTGTGGTGACGGAGTAAGAATATAATTACGACACCCACGGGTAAGAGTGGTCTTACGGGTAAGAGGTGTCGTAAGAGAAGACTCAGGGATATATTACGCACATGACATCTATGCAAGAGATGGAAAACTCGAAACAAAACCCTATACCAACCTGTCTGACCAGCATGGTATAGTAAGGTTAATTTCCCTCCTACTATGGAGGAGGCTCGAGCCCAGCAGTGGGACGTATCTGAGCCGAAATGATGATGAACATATTTAGGCTATTTTTTTTTATCCCGATATTCCTACGGGCCCGAGCACAATGCCAGTGAAATCGCGGGCATTTAATGGATATAAAAATTAATTCACGAATGAAAATTTACATTATCAGTGAATAACAAATAAAGGCTATTTTCATACTGGTGTTTGCCCGGGAACGAGAACTCTGCGAGTGAAACCCGTGGATGTTGACCAATTTTTAAAATTCTTTCACCAATAGGAAGCTACGTTATCAGCGAGTAACTTAGACAATTTTTATCTCGGATATTTATATGGGATTTGATTAGTATAATTTTTTTTCACCTATGTAAACTTATAATATCAGTGAGTAACATAGGCAATTTTTATCTCGGCATTCGCATGGGAATGGAGTCTACATGGGTGCAACTACGGGAGTTTGATCGATATTTTTTTTTCACCAATGGAAACCTATCATGGATAGATAATGTATTATCAGCGACTAAGGATGGCCATATTTATCATCGTCTTTCCACGTGAATTTGAACTACAAGGGTGGAAGTAATATACAAATATAAAAAATTGTGAAGATATTTGGACGTTTGTTACTCAATCACGCGTAAACTGTTGACCAGATTTGGATGAAAATTGACACATAGACAGATATATTTCTTAAATTAAGAAATACCATGATCATCATCATCGCCATCAGCCCACATACTTCCCACTCTTGGGCTCGGGCCTCCTCCATAATGGGAGAGAATTTGACCTACTATACCATGCTGGTTAGATATGTTGGTATAGGGTTTCATTTTTCGAGTTTTCCTTCTCTTGCATAGATGTTATGTGCATATATCCCATAGTCGTCTTATACGACATCCACGGGCAAGATAGGGAGTGGTGAATTGTATTCTTACTCCGTCACCACAATAACACAATAAAAAGAAATATGCAAGCCAACTTTTACGCGGGCGAAGCCGCGGGCAAAAGCTAGTCTAATATAATTTCATGTAATTGTAAACCCCAGTTGTATATTAAAGTACCCGCGAGATTTACAGGGATCGTAACAGGATAGCGTTACGCCTGCTCTCACAAACTACGCCAAAATTTTAAGGAACACTTTGTTTTCTCTGGACATACCTCGGCCGAATCATTTGTGGCGATGAACAAGCAGGGTGCGGCGTTATAGCCTTTTTAATATCGCCAATCATCCTCCCCGAGGGGGGGAGGGACGTCGGTCGATGGGAGGGTACCCCGGTTAGGGGGTATTCCGTTGGGTCGACCACTGATGACAAGTAACCCTGCTCCAGTGGTCGGCCCAACGACGAAGGCGACGTAGTGTTCGGGTCGGTTGCGGGTGTTGCGTGCTTAAGCCCCTCTGTCGCCCCGGACGGAGTGGTGAGGAAGCGCGCCGACCGCAGCCCACCAAAAAAAAAAGGGAGGGAATCCCGAAATTAAACATTATACTAACTTCTGACCTGACTGTTGTCCTCCCATTGTGGAAGATGCTCGCACCCAGTAGTGAGTCGTACACGAATTAAGATAATGATCACATAAAATAGTTCAAATATAATGTCAAAAAATAGAACAAAATACATTAATAATATAATAATAAAATAACGTAATACCAATCCAAATTATGTAATTTGGATTATCTACGGTATGGCTAATGGTCTTAATCTATTTAATACATGTAAACCGTCTCCACAGTTACTTTCACAGCGATTAGATATTTCACTTTAAGCTTAGCCTCTTTGTGTAATTACAAAACTTCAGTGTATTCCATAAGCATCTTATTAAAAGTTTAGGCAAAGAATATCAATTTTCTGTATGTAACTTTCTGCTCCATATTTTGCAGCATAAACAGTCTAAGCTTGAAACTTGCGTCGGTCGTGACTATCAAAGTTTTGTGGTATAAAAAGCACTAAGTACTTACTGCGAAGGAAATATATTTAAGACAGTACTTAGGTTTATTATTATATGATATTAACTTTTCTTTCGACTTTGTTCGCGTAGAAATGATGTGTGAGGTACTTGTTAAATGATTTTCGTTAATTTTGTTCTAGGGTGAAATATATCAAAATAAAATTAGCTTCTTATTTGCATCCTTAAGGAGAAATATTACGACCGACGTCTCCAGACGTCGAGAGAAGAGGGTACTTCCCCGGGGTATTCCGTCGAGTCAACCACTGAAAACAAGGTACTCGGCTCCGGTGGTTGGCCCAACGACGAAGGCGACGTGCTATGGGTGGGTAACGGGGCCGCGCGCCGCCCCTCTGTCGTCCCGGACGGAGCCGGTCGGCGGGAGCGCTGACTGTAGACCACTCAAAAGAAAGGGAGGAATATTTTTTCTGAGTGGGTTGATATTAAAAAAAAATCTTTTTCAGTTAGTCTTCATAAAAGTAAGACGCTGTCTAATAACTATTAGTGGTAATTTTTAATTCAATAAATTCTACGTCTTAAACAAAAACTAATATCGGGTTGACCGAGCTTCGCTCAAAATATTTTTATCGAATTTATTTAGATATATATTAATAAAAAATAAATAATGAAAAATATATGAAAAATTACAAAAAGAGAATAATAATAACACCGATATTCGAACCGACGCTGTTTGAATGTCAACAAAATCAAAATTAGAACCTGTCAACTTCCCATCTGAGCTACCGTAACTCATGACGTTGACAACGAAATTTGAATTCATATTCTTTTGAAATTTAATGTCATTGTTTGTTTTGCTAAAAACACGGACAAAACAACATTTTCTATAAATAAAACCTAGCTAGATCGATTTTTTGGACCCGAAACCTCTAGTATGCTAAGTTTCAATAAAATCGTTGGAGCCGTTTCCGAGATCCTGAATATATATATACAAGAATTGCTCGTTTAAAGATATAAGATTGTCAAATGTTACTAGTTGCTATAGTTTCAGCTCGGTATTGTTGAGTCAATTATAATCAGCTACTTTATGTATGAAGGTATAATGATTTCTGATATTAATCAAGTATTAAATTTATGAGATAAAACTTTTTAATTTTATGCACTTCATAATGTCTTTATTCCCTTTTTCCCTACCCAAAGAGTAAAAACGGAACCCTATTACTAAGACTTCGCTGTCTGTCCATACGTCTGTCTATCACCAGGCTCAAGAAATTGTTTTCAATCAATAAAAATATTATAACAAAACAACATTAGCTATCTCAAGAACCGTGATAGCTAGACAGTATAAATTTTAAAAAATTATATATTTCTGTTGCCTATAAGAGCCCTAGATTGACCCGGACCAACTCCATCTGGTACCATTTGGGTCAACGATTACATTCGCAAGGAGGATTGACGTCAGGCAGGCGGCCGGTCATAAAAGTCATTGCCGAAACTTTTTGCAATATGTCAAAACAGATGACATATTGCGTCGACCCCAAGTAATTGGGATAAGAGCAAGATGATGATGATATATTTCTGTTGCCGCTATAACAACAAATATTAAAAACAAAATAAAATAAATATTTAAGGGGGGCTCCCATACAACAAACGTGATTTTCCCCTTTTTATAGATAATGGTACGGAACCCTTCGTGCGCGACTCCTATTCACATAGCCGGTTTTTCATTTTCCAAAAGTTTCGAACAAATTGCGATATTTATAATTACGCTAGATCTGTTCTCCTCCTCAAGTGAGGAGGGAAAGGATTCATGGTACTAAGAGAATTGTAATGCTGCATGATAACAGTAAGAGCGACCTCCTGTGATCATTGTATGATGAAAAGTGTTGTTCGTGGAAACGTTAGGCAACTTAAAAAATGATAATAATACTCAAATGTTTGATGTGAAATATCTATAGGCAAGGGTAAACCTGATCGTTGGCGTGCCGTTTTTTTTTTGTGTGACTTCGTTGTTAGGCGCAGTTGGCTGTGACAACTTAACCCGGACTGGTGGGTGAGTGCTGAGGGCTCTCAACTCGTTCGTTGGCGTGGCGTTAACGCCACGCTTGGATATGTACATTTGTGTAGCGAAACCATAACCTGTTTTAGAATCTGTACAACGCCATTTAGTGAACTTAAAATAAAATTTTAACCTAAACACATACCTATAATGTATACTAATGAAAATAAATAATTATTGGTTAAAAATCATCATTTTCTGGAAAAAAAATCGTAATATTTTATTGATACTCTATGACATATTAGTTCCTGCCGTATTTTGTTCTTTTATTCATATATACTTATACAATATAATTTCGATGTTTCACATCTGCCAGGCGTCTTGAGCGACGCCTCCCTTTTTTATTTTATTATTCGAAATTTGTATCAAACTTCGTTTTCCTTTCATATAAACATATTTTTTTTTTTGTGAATGGGCTGCGGTCGGCGCGCCTCCGCACCACTCCGTCCGGGGCGACAGAGGGGCTTAAGCACGCAACTTCCGCAACCCACCCGAAAACCACGTCGCCTTCGTCATTGGGCCGACCACCGGAGCAGGGTTACTTGACATCAGTGGTCGGCCCGACGGAATACCCCCTATTGGGGTACCCTCTCATCGACCGACGTCCCCCCCTCGGGGAGGACGTCAGTCTTTCCTCACGCGGTCGGCCTCTCGGCGGGTGACGGACTAAAATCCCCGGTCACGTCACCCGCGGCCTCGGCTTCATATAAACATATTAAAGTTATTGTAATATAGCCACTGACTGGGCTATTATATTATCACAAAAAGACTTAATTTTTTATATACCTGGAGTATATTATAATATAGTTTAAGTTTTAATTTATGCCTGGAGGTATATATACCTCCAGGTATAAATTAAAACTTTTCGTGAAAAAAATATAATTAAAAATAAATTCAGTTGAGTATTCAGTATTGCATTGCATTCATATTAATTAAAAATTCTTTAAATTTAAAATAATACATACAATTTATAAAATAATTATAGTCAATTGCCGAATAATTTTCAATTTAAGGCTCCGAAGTACCCAATTTAAAGTGTTCACACAAAAATGTTAGTAGTTTCAATTTCATTCTATCAGCCTTTGTCACTTGTAGACAGGGGTCAGTACAAAGTTTCATCCCAGCTTATTATTGTACATACATATTATTTGTTTAGCCTATATTACTACTATTTCTACTATTTTAGTAGCAGTATAGTTCTCTATGATATAGCTACCAGGTATTTTTACTCACATTAAATTGCACTGAGGAATTTTTTTATCACAGACGATGTTGTAACCATACAAGTAACGGACACAAATTGTATGCAGACTCAAAACAGCCATTTATTGTTCGTGTAATAACTGCACTGTGTGGAAATCAAATGGCATGGATAGTGGACTCATTGTGTCACATATGCAGTCGATAATAAAAATATAATTACGAATGTTGTTTTGTAATAATTTATTTATTTATTTAATCGTCATGCATAAATAAATATAGTACATGGATGGACTTAATGCCATAGGCCTTAGAATAATAACATATAGAAGGATAGTGTCATTGACACTGAAGTATTGACTTCGAACGTTCGAAACATGAATCTAAAAATACTAAAGGCGCGCAGACGATTACACACATACACACGCACACTACTATACAAATTATGAAATCAAATTTTATTTTTATTAACATAAATCATCGAAATACTTTTAAAAGTAATGTTAAAAACCTTTTTAAGTTTTTCAAATGTGTGGTTTCTGCATTCAAATGGTGTCCATTTGAATGCACAAACCGTCATAATTACCTATTTATTTTTTAAGAGTTGCGTACGTACGTGCAGTACAATGACTTGTACATTACGGAACGGTTCCGGCGTAAGCTCCATTAGGCTCCAATTGAAATGCTTCACTTTTTGTGCGCGAACTTACCTTCTATACGCTATTATTCTAAGGCCATAGGCATTTTCTTCCAAAATTTTGGGTGATGGCGAAATATTATAGTAGGTGCAAATGGCACCTATTTGTCGTCGCAGCCCATATACGTGCCATTATTGGGCTCGGGCCTCCTCCATAGTGGTAGGGAATTTGATCCACTATACGATATCACTGCGCGTGTAGCGATTATCGAAGACGGACGGTTTATACGCTGCATTAAAACTTATCTATTACGATTTTAGTTGCTCGATAATCAGTAGACAACATCAGACCTTATCTTAGTGGCAATAAAGCATCTTTTCTAACGCCGCGAGTGTATTAAAATAGCATAGTTACCTACAATAATTTGCCGTAAAATTATGATGCATTCTCCGAAAAAAACTCATCATTCAAACCCAGACCTTACAAACTACAGAGAAATGAAAGATTCCACTGTACGGAAAAGGAAACAGCCAGACTGTCCTTGTTTTGAAGGTGGGTGCAACTCTCAGGATATCTCTGTTGCCCTAAGAGAATTGCGTCATGAACTGGACGGTAAGCTAACCAAGATGAACGAAAACATAGTCTCATCCATCAAAGCTGACTTGAATATCCTACACGATACTTCGTTAGCGATCAAGAACGAAATTAATTCTCTCCGACTTGAACACTCCACATTTAAACAACAATTAACCAGTTTTGAGAGTTTTCTTCAGTTTACTTCTGAACAGCAGAGTGATTTAAAGACACAAGTTGATATGATTGAGAAACGCACTTCCTCTGTGAGCGTGATGGAGAATCAACTTTTTAATCTCGAAATGAAAATTGAATCTTTGGAACAGCAGGCTAGGCATAATAATATTGAAATCTGCAATTTGCCCGAAAAACGTAACGAGGACCTACTTTCGCTGATGGAATCTATTACTGGAGCTGTGAAATACCCTATCCCTCGTCAGGACGTGCTATCCATTCACCGTGTGCCTCATGTGCGCAGTGAAGAAAGTAGCCGACCCAAGAACATTATTGTGAAGTTAAATTCTCGTACTACGCGTAATAACATAATTAGTGCTTATCGTTTGTGTAAAAATCTCAATTCTGAGCAAATTGGCATACCGGGCACCCCGCAGAGAATTTATTTAAATGAGCATCTAACTTTATTCAATAAAAACTTATTTCGGGAGTGCCGTGACATGGCTAAAAAACATAATGTTAAATATGTGTGGATTAAAAATTGTACTATATTTGCTAAACAATCTGATAATTCTAAAACCATCGTCATACGATCCCCAGTGATATACCCAAAATTGCTCAATGTAAACATATTCAATAGTAATAGAATTCTTGATAAAATATACAATATTTTATACTTAATTCTTGTTATCAGCTTGTATTATATTTTTATAAAATTACTTAGATATTATATAAATACCCTCGAATTTTTTTTCTTAACAAACTACGATAGTAAAATAATTCATTTATTACCTCATGCAATTTACTCCTTCAGTCAATCATACATATATAATCTAAAATTAATTATTAGCTTATATCTCAATTTCTTTACGATGTTGTTGGAATATTATTCTTCCACGTTTTTGCTTATTGTTATAGCTGTAATGACTATCTTCATCTATGTAATCGTAACTGTACCAATATACTATATATTTCCTAGGCTATGTAATACCATTTTTTCATTTAACTCTGCATTACATAAATTAATTAATCAAACTTTTTGGCCCGTGGTTTTTATCTTTCAATTTTTATTCGTTCACTTCAATGTTATTCGTTTTTACTCTTTTTATAACAAACAATATATATCATAATGGCTTATTTTACTAATAAAAATATATCAATATATTACCAGAACTGTAGAGGTATTCGTACGAAATTACATACCTTATACATGAATATATTGTGCTTTTCTTTTGATGTAATTATTTTGTGTGAAACATGGTTAACGCCCTTAATAAGAGATAGTGAATTTATAGATGACCGCTATGTAGTATTTCGAAATGATCGTGATCGCATCGCTACAAACAAACGGGAGGGTGGAGGCGTACTGATTGCTGTGCTCAAGGAACTGCGTCCCGCATGTGCAATGACGCGACTAAGTCCCAATAGCATCGAACACATTATGGTTAAATTACCGGCATCTCGCCCAGGTAAACACCACATTATCACCGCTGCTTATGTACCGCCACGTTCACATGACGATATTTACTCTTCCCACCTAGAAATACTTTATAACATTGTCACTGACCCTTGTATCGAATCATTTTATATAACGGGTGATTATAATTTACCGAATATAAACTGGCTCTGTAGTAATGATAATATCTCAATTCAACCAAGTAATGTAGTTGATCGCCAACTTATTGATTTAATATCTATCTCGAACGCCTCACAGTATAATACCTACACAAACGCCTTAGGTCGTATTCTTGATTTGTTTATCAGTAACGCGGACTGTCAACAACAATCAGGCGCGCAATTAATACTACCTGATCACCATCACCCCCCTTTTATTATGCTTACACCTCTCGAATCGCATTTAATTTCAATGAATCGTAAAGCTTCCATAAAATATAATTTTTTTAATGCGAATTATGACAATATAAATGACGATATTGCTAAAATAAACTGGGGTGACACCATTTGCACCCTTACGCCTGACGAGGCGGTGGAATACTTTTATAATGTAATTTACAATATTATTAGATCTCATGTGCCAACTACACGGATTAAAACAACTAAGTTTCCTCTTTGGTTTAATAATAGACTTATTAATTTATTTAAAAAGAAAGATCGTGCCTGGATTAGATGGAAAAAATTCTGTAATGTATCAGATTATGAGATATTTTCTAATTATCGCAGGCGTTTTAAAGTATTATCTGACAAATGTTTTAAAAAATATATGAACACTTTAGAGACTAATATCCCTACCAATATTAAGCATTTTTGGCGTTATATTTCTGGCCGTAAAGGCAAATCGAGCTTTCCAGCCTCTATGTATTACAAAGACATTTCGGTGAACAACTCTAAGGATGTTTGCAACTTGTTCTCAAATTATTTCAAATCTATTTATGCGCCTTCTACTTTCGATCCATTAACTTGGCAAGCACCTGACCAGACTGCATCTAACTCGGATTATATATCTAATCTATATATTTCTAAAGACAGCATATATAAGGCTCTAATAACTCTGGATGTGACCAAAGGTGCTGGGCCCGATAGCTTACCCCCAAACTTTTTTAGACAAACAGCTAAAAGTATTTGCTCACCGCTATATGTTTTATTTAACAAATGTCTAAGCGATGGCATTTTTCCAAGAACTTGGAAACAAGCTTTCATCACTCCCATTCATAAAAGCGGTGATAAAGCCAATATTGAAAATTATCGGCCAATTACCATCCTCTCCGTTTTATCCAAAATATTGGAGGGACTCGTACACAACTTAATATTTCCATCTATACGTAGACTAATTATACCCGAACAACACGGGTTTTTTAAATCCCGATCCACTACTACGAATCTTATGGTTTTCACTAATTATTTATTTCAAAGTATGGACGATAGAATCCAAGTACATGTAGTATACACCGACCTTCGTAAGGCTTTTGACAGGGTAGATCATAAATTACTTTTGGACAGGATAGCGTTCAACGGCATTAGAGGCAGTTTGCTGAGATGGTTTGCATCCTATATCCACAAGAGAACTCAAGTCATTGTGGTCAATGGTTTTGAGTCTGACTGCTTTTTTGTCGAGTCTGGTGTACCTCAAGGCTCGGTTTTAGGCCCTCTTTTGTTTATTATCTTTATCAATAGTTTCAAATCTTGTTTTCTTAATTCAAAATTCTTAATGTACGCAGACGATATTAAAATTTTCAGATCCTGCCAAAGTATACAGGATTGCTTTTTACTTCAAGAGGATCTGAATAGATTTTCGGAATACTGCCGGCACAATAAGCTTCAACTCAATATTTCCAAATGCAATTCAATCTCTTTTACTAAAAATAAGACCCGACAGAACTTTAATTATTGCCTAAATGGCGTTATTTTAGAATCAGTTAGCTTTGTACGCGATCTTGGTATTACGCTAGATTCTGAACTACATCTTGACATACACATAAATAATATTATTAGTAAAGCCTTCCGGATGTATGGTTTCGTAATGCGATCCTCTATCGATTTTAAAAAACCTTCTACTCTATTATTTTTATATAAAACATTAATACGCTCACAACTTGAATATGCTGTTTCAATTTGGAATCCTTTCTATGCTAAATATGCACACCACATAGAAATGGTACAGAAGAAATTTTTACGCACATTACATTATAAATGTTTTCAGAATAGACTACCGTATGCAGAACTCTTAAGAAAGTATGATATTCTAAGCTTAAAATCCAGGCGCACATTGTTGAGCATTATGGTATTGCATGGCCTCTGCAACAATAATTATGATTGTATTGACCTTACAGGCAAACTTTGTTATATAGTACCTAGAACAGTGCGTAGGGCTGCGCGAGCACCGCGTTTGTTTCATACCGTTAAGTGCAGAACCAATGCCGGTGTGCGGGCGCCTCTACGCCGTCTTATCGAAACTTATAACACAAACTTCTCAGCTATTGATATGTTTGCTGAATCCCATCTACAATTTAAAAAAAAAGTTAATCTTGCACTGAGGGATAATTATTAAATTTCGTTTCCTTATTTATCTTTTTTTACTTTAATTAACTTATTATTTTTTCTAAATATTTCTTTATTGTTCCTTTTTTATCTTAGCTTTAAGGTTTTTTTAAGTTTTGTTTCTTTGTTTCATTTTCGGAGCAAATAGTCCGTGTTGCTCCGTGTAGTTTTTTTTTTTTTGTACCACTATTTTTTGTTAAGCCGTGGACAGAGGTGCTGGTTATATATACGTTATTTTAATTATATCAGTATAATAAGTTTATTACTGTAATATATAACTGTTTTTTGTCCCTAATAAATAAATAAATAAATAGATATTGGTCAGACATGTTGGTATAGGGTTTCGCTTCGAGTTTTTCATCTCTTGCACATATGTTATTTGCATATTATATCCCTTAGTCGTCTTTTACGACATCCATGGGCAAGATAGGGAGTAGTGAATTGTATTCTTACTCCATCACCCCTAGGAATCTTACCCCGTCACCTACTATTACATTGAAAACTGTTAAGATATGAGATTTTTATTGATTGAAAACAATTTTTAGTAATATTTAGCTCTTCTCTCAAATATTCCACTATCTACCCAGTCCGAACAGCATCTTACAGTGGAAAAATAAAACTTTTCCTTCCTTTCAAACTGACACTAACCATATCTTCTTTGCAATACAAATACGCGCCAGTGTTAAGTTCGGACTTCCTTCACGATGAAAGTCAAATTGACTTACTATAGCTTGATAGTCAGACGGGTTAACATGTTCTGTTGCACCGATGTTATCTAACATCCACAGGCAAATAAGAGGGTGATGAATTATATCCTTACCTCGCCAATACTATAATAATTCACAAAACTTCGTAAATATACATTAAATGGTTTTGAGGATTAGAAGGACATACAATATGATACTTAATTATTACGTCTGATGTTAATAGAAGTCTAAAAAAATTATATACATTTGAACAAATCTTCAAATTAGCTAGAATGCTTCCAGTAGATATATATTTATAACCAACATTCTGAAAGCTAAAACATGAAATACTGTTTCAGCTATCCCGAAATTCAATGAAATTCCTCGTAACACAAAGCATCTAAAATAAAATATTAAATCAGCCGTTCAACTAGCAACACAATGCTGGCCATTCATGAAGAATATTTTTATGAAAATTTTAATACTCGTCCATATATATACCACCTACTCTCATAAATCAAGTACTTCCGGACGCCCTTTGAATTTCCGTGCGCCGATGATATACCGCATCTGTGACAATGCCTGCTTTCACCATTTATACACCAATATTCGTCTGAAATAAAATGACACTAATTAAAAGTATTACAATTATTTATTTCCGTGTGGTAAAGGAGTAAAAATACAATTCACCCCTTCCTTGTCGTAAAAAACGACTAAGGAATTGCAATATTTTGATAACATCTATACAAGAGAAGGAAAACTTGAAATTAAACCCTATGCCAACCCGCGGTGATCAGTGTGGTATAGTAGGTCAATTGCCTTCCTATTGTGAAGGAGGTTCGAGCCCAACAGAGGGACGTATATGAGCTGTGATGATGATTGCAATTATTTTACTTAAAAACTGTAATAAATCTTCTTGGCTTAAAACTCTATATGAAATTGTCACAATTCTGTCTTCTTTCTGTCACCTGTCACCATAGGTGAAAGAAGAGTAGATATAATAAATATGGTTGCGGATAGTCTACAACTTGCTACAGCATTGTTTGTCCCACTCATTATTAAAATCAGAATACCAATATAATATCCAGAGTATCAGTTTACGTCGATAGATTAACGAGGTAGTCAGCATTTTACAGCAAAGTATACGAAATCAAAAACCCAAGTGAAAAAATTTTTTAAATAGTTTTCCCAGTAAAACCTTTAAAAGAACAAACGTTTTCAACATAACGTATTATTTTAGATGTTTTTTGTGTTTACTATACAAACTTAGATCACAATGCAGTCAAAGCCTATATAGCTGATAACTATATTTACGCAAAGTGACTATGAACTATGGAGCTTCAATGCAGAAAATACGGGTGGCCTAGTTTGGGGTAGTTGTTTTGGATTTTACAGGCGACCGTCTATCCGTACCTAACGACCATCATTTATATCACAACGACATTTTGTATTGAATTCTATTGTTAATTTAGTTTGGATTATTTCTTTATCAGGCTTTTTTTTTAATTTTAAACTTACTTTCATTTGGAGAATTTTTGTTAATTTTATTTAACATAATGATGACCTATGAAATTTATTGTACTAGTAAAAATATGTGCGTTCTCGTGTGCGAACAATAGTGAAAAGATAACACTTAAATGAGGAATATGTACCATGGTAACTGAAATATAAACAATAATAATTTTTGAAATTACAATTATTTACAAAAGATCGCCTAAGTAAGTTTCAACATTTACTTATTTTGCATTTAAATATATTACAAAACCCGATATGTTGAATAATTAAGAGCTAAGAATAAAACAAAGTTATTTAATGCAATTGCAAAATATATCTCTATCTTATGCATTATAAAATCTTCCTCGTAAGTTTAGATATAATAATATTTGTTCAGTACTCTTGGTTTGCCTGCAGATGTGGCTGCAGATATATTTTCTGGTAGGTCGCGGCCAACGTGCCAGCACGAACCGATATTTCGTGCTCCCAGGGCGACAATAATTTGTTGGTCCGTCGTACGACGGTTCGTGTATTGCCGGCAATTTATCTCCTTCAAGCATATACTCTAATCGTACTCGATATGAACGATCGTCACTGCTGTTTAGGGATTTTACTGTATAACGATAATTGCTTTAACTTCTAAAAGCTAAAATAGCAATAGCGAAATTAGACCGATTTCATTTTCATTCATTCATTCGTGTTATTAATCTGATATATCTTACTATAGGAACATACATAGAATTCGTCTTCACTCCACATTTCTAATGGAATGCGAAATCTATGATGTTGTCCCTGAGACCACGTACAGCCAATATTTGAGTACGCTCATATTCGTAAAGCTATTTGTTTTACGAGTATAGCTTGGTATATACAAACACAGCTAGGATTTCATGTTGTAATAACGATTATTCTGAGCATGCATTGAATGGTCGATGTTGATCTAGGATTGAGTTATTTACCTATAAGTGATAGGTTATCTTGAAATGACAGGTTTAAATTCAAACAAAATATTATTTAAATTAACTATAATAAATGCTAAATTAAAATATTTTCTAAAAAATAGTTCAATTTTCGTTTTTAAATTTTTCTTCGATCGTGTGATGACGGAGTAAAAATACAATTCACCACTCCCTATCTTGCCCGTGGATGTCGTAAAACACGACTATGGGATCTCTTATGTACATAACATCTGTGCAAGTGAAGGAAAACTCGAAATGAAACCCTATACCAGCATGTTTGACCAGCTTAGTATAGTAGGTCAAATTCCCTCCCATTATGAGGGAGGCCTGAGCCCAACAGTGGAACGTAATTCGTTCAAAAAACGTTCAATTTTAAAGTTAAAGCTAATTTGATGAAAGATTTTTTATTGAACTTTAGCCCTTTCCTTTGCAATTCGTACAATGTACTTACGGATTGAACTTCATCACGATTGGTGCAGTGACTCATTCGATCACCCACTGCTTCAGACGGGCCGGCATCAGGTACAGGTATTCGCGTCTTCATCGACCGACATGTTGGTAGCAAACCAGGTCAGCGTTTTACGCTTCTTGCATAGATCATCTGTGCGCAGCCTTGTGTGTCCAAGCGGCCTCGTAAAAAGGTATACAACCTCGTACTGAGCAGACGAGTTAGCATTTTAATTGTGTTATACGAATCTAACGGGTATATTGGGGTTGATCAAATACTTTGTTCTTAAACGCTTTTAAACTTTCAGTATGCAATATAATTTCTTCTACATAATAATCGTGTTTACAAAAACATTAGTAATTTAATTAAAAACCATTCGGTTCTTTATTTCCCCGTAGTGACGGAGTAAGAATACCCCAATTCTTGTCCATAGTTGTCGTAAGGTATATAACGTGCATATAATATTAATACAAGAGATGGAAAACTTAAAATAAAACCCTATACCAATCCGTTTGACCAGCGTGGTATCATCATTCATCATCATCATTTCAGCGTGGTATAGAAGGTCAATTTCTCACCTATCGAGGAGAAGGCTCGAGCTCAGCAGTGGGACATATATGAGCTGAAATAATTGAATGATTTCAGTTTATTACAACTTATTTATCCTCAAAGTTAATAATATTTACTTGTACCAAAATAAACCTATATAATATAGACCACTGGCTAGCTGTATTGTTTATGGTTTTTCCGAACAAAACACGCTGAAATTAATAGTGAGAGGGTCCATTATCCTGCATTAAGCACTCAGTAGGGCAAGAGGGACATAATAGCTCGTCACTACACACGACCGGTTCTTTAATAACTGAAAATATTTGTACACACTATTAACAAAAATATGCTACAGATTTCTTTTATATATTTAATGTTATTTTTATTTATGTGGATGTTAACTCCTTTTTAAATATCATGTATTGACAGATGTTGTTTTATTATACATTTAAAGTTCTGTCTATCATCTGAAAATTTAAGTATAGTTTTTAAGCGTCTTAACTGAACACGAATCAATGGAAAATTAAGTCATCGAGATTACTTCCAATTTTTAATTGAACATTTAAATATGTATAAAACATTTACTGCACAAATGGCGTAGTGATTAAGTTACTGACCTATACTGCCAATGTCGTTGGTTCGAATTCCACGCAGGACAACATTTTGTGCGATCCACAAATTGTTGCTCCGAGTCTGGATGTAATTTGTGTCCGTTAATTAATATGTTTGTAAAATGGGGCATTTAAACAAGGATGTTGTCTTTAAAAAAATTTCTAGAGATGGAAAACTCGAAATAAAGCTCTATAGCACCATGTCTGACCAGCGTGATATTAAACCCTTAATTAAATTCTTATTATGGAGGAGTCTTAAAAAATTTAAAATAAATCGAGACCTGTGGTTACTAATAGTAAAATATCAGATGGGATTAATATAAATCAATGTGAAGTTGGATTTTAGGACACTCGCAAGAAAATTTTGAGTTGTATGTATTCGTAGCCTCTAGACATTGAAACTATTACCTACTAGCTGACCCAGCGAACTTCGTACCACCTGTTTTCGTAATTATGTTATTTAATATTTATCAGTTTCGTTTTAGTATTATGCGTGCGGTGGCTCAGTAAGAATACAATTCACCACCCGTTGGTGTCGTAAAAGTCGACTAAGGGATAATATGCATATAATATCTATGCAAGGGAAGGAGAACTCGAAACAAATCCCTATATTAACACATCTGACCAGCGTGGTATCGTAGGTCGATTTCCCTCCCACAGTGGCGTGCGAGCCCAACAGTTGGACGTGTATGGGCTGAGACATCAAATGTTTGACAGGTAAGATTAGTTTGTATGGGCAAATATAATTGCAATTTTCCATATTTTCTCACCGTATAAACCTTCCCTTCCACAAATAATTCAATACCAAAATTAGCCAAATCGCTCCAGCCGTTCTCAAGTTTTAGCGAGACTAACGAACAGCAATTAATTTTTATATATTTACTAGCAACCCACCCTCGCTTCGCTTTGGTTTTAGTCGTTTTACCCGCGTAGTTCCAGTTTCCATGGGAACACCGGGATAAAATATAGCCTAGGTTACTCCCTGATATTATAGTTTTCCATTGGTGAAAGAATTTTTGTAATCGGTCCAGCCGTTTTGAAGATTACCCAGAACAAACAGACAGACAGACAAAAATTTTTTGATCTGTATTTTAGGCATAGGTGTCGTGCAAATAACCGTGTGAGCATGTAAAAAGCCTATTATTTTGACATTACAAACAGACACTCCAATTTTATTTATTGGTATAGATTAATACAATTATTTATTTATATGAACGTACATCGCATAGTATACTTGTGCTGATCGAGTAAGAATACAATTTATCACCTCCCTACTTACCCGTGGGTGATGGTAAGATATCACTAAGGGACACAAGCAGATAACTTGCAAAAGAAGCAAAATTCGAAATAAAACCCTATGCCAACCTATCTGACCAGTATCGTACAATGGTTCAATTCCACTGCCACGGTGGAGGAGAGAAGCCCAACATTAGGCTGTATATAAACCGATCTTGAAAAAAAATCACCTAGATGATTGAGGTATAAACTTTTTAAGTATAGATTCATCATCATTCATCATTTTAGCTCATATACATCCCACTGTTGGGCTCGAGCCTCGTCCATTGTGGGAGGGAAATTGATCTACTACACCACGCTGATCAAATATATCAGTATTGGGTTTTATTTTGAGTTTTCCTTCTCTTGCACGGATGTCATATTTAATCCCCTAGTCGTCTTTTACGACACCCACAGGTACGAGAGGAGCTGGTGAATTGTATTCTGAATCCATTTCCACATGGAAAAGTATAGATTAGAGCATCATATTACTGAATAGCCTCTTTGCGTTAGTATACCGTAGGTATTAAATGTGGCCTGTATTTGTTTTATGTATGCAATATATTCAGCCACAGTGTTGTTTGACCCCGACTGAAAAGGCATTATGATTTTCTCGGGTAAAGGCTTTGTCCGTGTCATGCGTCACTTTGTAAAAACATAGTGTTATTTCAGTAGTTCTGTTTTATTTTAGATGAAAAGAGCTTTTTAAGTATGTTTAATACTTTTGATGTTACATAAGTCAATTGTATTTTCTTTGTGTGACAAGTGATATATTTTTACATTTTTACTTTGCTTTTATCTCCCTTTAACTGGGACGCGACGTACGTGTTTATTTGAAAATAGATATTGCTATCTGTTTCCTGCAGATTTGTTCGCATTAAATATGAATTTAGTAGTGTCAGTTGTACCATTATCGTTGTATGCCATGATATTTTCTATTTTTATGGTTGTAGGATATAAATTGACTACGATAAGGCCTCTTTTAACCCGTTCTCCGATAGGTGCCTCATGTCTGCAAGAAGACCACATTTGTGGTTTTGTTAATCTTTAATCGAATAACCTAAAAGAGTACGTATGGTGTATTAGAGTTCCTATTCCTTAAGGATAATTATGAAACTAGGAAATGAAAAGTTGAAATAAGTAAAAAGAGTTCGAATATCGAATAGTAAACCAATTTGTACTCAAAAAGGGAGCTCCCTCCGTCGCTTAGAACGCCTGGCAGATGTGAAACATCGAAATTATTTTGTACAAGTATATATGCACGACAACGATCAAGTTCTTCCTCGTCTATAGATGTTTCACACCAAAAAGTTTCTACCCTTGTGGCGACCGGATAAGAATACAATTGTCGTCATCCATTAGTTGTCCATGGAAGTTAAAATAATTTGACTTTAACTCAATAAACATTTATTATTTAAGTTATTTCAACTGATAAATACAAGTACCTAACTGAAATAAGGAATAAATAGATTACTGAAAACGGCCGAAAGTAGATAATGATGAATTGATGGATTAATTACGACACCTTTGCCGCACTGATGGAAAATCGATTACAAGAACTACTCAAGACCACTTTGTTAGTAATTCAATATCACAATGTAAGGTCTTATTGGAGAAATTTATTTACTCAATATAGAAATAAATTTCCATATGGTGACCAAGAAAGAATGTAATTCACCACTCTCAATCATACCATGGATGTCAAAAATATGACTGAGTAATTTCCGCGTGGTGACGGAATAAGAATACAATTCAATACTCCCTATCTTGCCCGAGGATGTCGTAAAAGACGACTCATCATCTTGCTCTTATCCCAATTACTTGGGGTCGACGCAATATGTCATCTGTTTTGACATATTGCAAAAAGTTTCGGCAATGACTTTTATGACCGGCCGCCTGCCTGACGTCAACCCTCCTTGGGAATGTATTCGTTGACCCAAATGGTACCAGATGGAGTTGGTACGGGTCAATCTAGGGCTCTTAGTCGTCCTTTACGACACCCACGAGCAAAGCAAGGGTTGGTAGTATTCGAAGCCGCTACCACACAGCATAAAAAGTAAAAGCGTAAAAGACGACTATGAGATATAATATGCACATAACATCTGTGCAAGAGAAGGAAAACACGAAATGAAACTTTATACCAACATGTTTGACCAGTATGGTATAGTAGTAGGTCAAATTCCCTCCCACTGTGAAGGAGGCCCGAGCCCAATAGTGGGACGTATGTGGACTGCGATGATGATGATGATATAATATGCTTGTCACATCTTTGCAAAATATAGCTCGTTTACGTTCCACTTCTGGGCTCCAGCTTCCTAAATAATAGGAGACATTTATGATTTTTTTGGTATTGAACTGATCTACTATACCACGTTAGTCAGATGGATTTTCATAGGGTTTTATTTCAAGCTTTTCTTCTCTTCCACAGGTGTTGTTTTGAGGGTCATATCTCTTTGTCGCTTTTTACGACATCCATTAGTAAGAGAGTGATGTATTCTTACTCCATCATCACATGGATAAGGATGTAAAAGGATGAAAGCTCGAAATAAAACCCTATACCAAAGCGTCTGGCCAATGTGGGATGTATAATGACCCGAGATGATGATGATGATAGAAATATGTATAACTAAGAAAAGAAAAACTGAACGTGTTCTAATAATACCTGTTACTTTTTAAATATACAGTTGCCGTATCTATGTATTTCTCATTTTTTTTTTATCTCACGCTTTATCTTTTATTGTTTTTTTTATTGCATACGGTGGCAAACGAGCAAATAGTACACCTGATGGTAAGTGTTGCTGCTGCTCATCTGTGCTAAGTCGTTGCCAACCATAGGGATAACCAGAAGGGAGTGTGATGAGCGTGCAATGAGGTTCGGTGAAACTAAAAGCATCGCCGAAATACACTACACGCAAACACCTTCAGAAAGTTGGGCTGCCGGCTTTCTCGCTTACCAAACGAAGCACAGTAATTAATTGCTATTACTCAGACGTCGATTTTTTGCGAAAGTGTGCTACTACCCTGGACGGACCAGCCCGCAGCTGTAGACAGCCAACTGTCAACAGTGTGGTCCTACCCCTAATTCGAAGAAATAAGCAGAGGTCTGCTATATATTCCACATCTCGCAGTATAATCCTAGACAATAGAGACTATTAGCTTATTATTATAAGCCTATTACTGCTCACTAAATACATTTCCTAACTCTGCCCTAGTTAAGAATTAACAATGCTAATATTTGAAAGGTCGATATGCCTTAAAAAATCTCAATACATTTTAATCGCAGTAGCATCCTCGCAGCATGGACTTCATGAAAAAGCTTTTGCCTTCATAAAATAACTTTTAAACTTTGCCATTTAATTGAACCACGTGAATATAGACAGGCCACCTATACTTTGCACCCGGTTAAGGAAAATAACATGCTTCTAGTCGGCGTTCGGTCACCGATCTTGACCAGCCGTTGGAATCTCATTTCGCGCTTATTTTAACATATTTTTAATATCTTCCTCAACATCATCATCATATTATTTCTCATATTATTTCTCATATTATTTCTCATATTACGTCATATTATGTATGCTCTTTGAGTCAATCGTACTTTGCGATATAAAGTATTGTGGCTTGGTATATGAATTCTGTCTGTTAATTAAAACTTAGAGCGTCATGAGTGGTTTTAAAGCAATATATCTTTCATTTTTATTTCTAACTTAACTAGTAAATAATGGTGTCGGCTCATATACGTTCCACTGGGCTTGAGCCCCCACCACAATAGGCGGGAAAGTGTATATAAACTACTATGCCACGCTGGTCAGTGGTACTGGCAGGTTTATTTCAAGTTTTCTTTCCCTTTCATACATGTTATATGCATATTGTATCTCTTACTCGTCTTTTACGAAACAGACGAGCAAGAGAGGTGGTGAAATATATTCTTACTCTGTCACCATATGAACAGTAATTAATAAATTATTAGAATAAGATTTGAATCACAGTTCTTGATGTCCGAAATGTAAATATTGAAAGCTTACTCTATGTACATTGTACCTACACATGATCGCTTGAATTCGTGACTATTACTAATCATCATTATTAAAAAAAACGCAGCTAATTAAAAGAACCATTACCACTGCTGTTCTCTCCGGATGTCGTATCCACGATGGGATTAAGCTATTATTTTAAAAAAACGAGTAAACTTGAAACCTAACTCTACTTTTAGGAGTTAGTGCCGAATGATATGTGCTCAATTATTTCCATTTAAGTAACCGTTATCATTAATATTGCTAAATTATATGATGTATAATTATCATCTACCCTAAAAATAATCAAAGAAATTCAAAACTAAAAGTAATTTGAAGCATGAAACAGAATATCACCTACTAACGGACTAAAATTATCAGTAATCAACTTAACAAATTAATCCATCAACATGATATACAAACTGCTCAAATCGAATGGAGACAAAACTAATTCATAACGAACGATTTTATATAACCAGAAACTTTATAGAGATTCTCCAACGGGTCATTATAATTCCTTAAACCATGAATATTCCCTACAACAATTTGATATTGAAAGCTCGTATTGGAAAACTGAATTCGTATTGTTATGAATTCAGTTTTAAACGAGGAACATTTAATAATTTATTTTTATCCACTCATGCTGCCTGAAAATGTTTGGATATTAATTTATGTATTTTTTATATGAATTTACCTTTATAAATACTGGGCAGTATTTGATTAATTGATTGCCAAACAATTATTTACATATCTGCACTGACAATAGCAAATATATTTCAACATTTTTAATTTTCATTAATATATTTTATAATGTATTATTTTAATTCATTGAGGAGGATATTGATGTTTATCATCATCATTATGACAGTTACATCCAATTATTGGACTCAAAAGCCTTCTCCATTATAGAAGAGAAATTAATTTAATACACCACGCTGGTCAGGCTTGTTGGTATAGAATTCTATGTAGATTTTTCCTGCTTATAATATGCATATGAACTCCATATGTTATCTGAATATTATATTCCCTTAGCGGTCTTTCACGACAACTACGGGGAGGAAAACGGGGTGGTGAATTGTATTCTTATTCAGTCACTACACGAAAAATTTATGTTTCTAGTAATGATAATTACATTATTGCAATAGTTTTAAAAGTATTTCTTCTACTTCTCAGCGTTCTCAGTGTTGATCTTAAGCCTCTTTTTAATGGGATTTCACTCGCCTATTATACTTTGTGAATCAGTCTGGTACGTATAAAGCCACTATCTTTCTGTGATAAATTGCTTATGTTTTAGTAATATTTTGTGATAGCCATGTAAAAAAATTACAAACTATATTCTTCTAAACATAATATATTATCTATATATCCTAAACAGGACTGAAAAAGGTATGTTAAGTTGGTTTGGTCATGTAGAGAGAATGAATGAAAGGAGATTGACAAGGAGAATTTATAGGGCGAATGTGAATGGATGTATTGGAAGAGGAAGACCAAGGTGGACATTCCACGTTCAAAACGGGGACGTTCTTAAGAAAGGCTAGGTTAAAAGTACCATAAACTGAAGAACAGGAGATTAATGATTGTGTATGAGGCGAAAATGGCATGCCAAGATCGTAGCAAGTGGAGGGAAGTGGTCTCTGCCTACCCCTATAGGAATGTGGCGTGAATGTATGTATGTATTCTAAACAGTTTCTCTAATAAAGATCCTTGTACCTGTTTTAATCATTATCTATAATGTACTGAAAATAGCCTCTTACAAATTTATAGCTTTCGTTCTAAATATTAAACTTATACAAATTGAAGAATATTGTAGCAACATCAATGAAATAAAAATGTCGCTGTGTAGTAATACAAGATAATATATGTACTCGTAGTTAAATTCCAACAAATTTATATAACTTCAGCCTGAGGAGACCAATAAGGAAAACATTTCACAAAAGCCTGATATGAAATAGAACAGCGTGGAATGATGAATCCTAAAGAAAAAAACAGCACACAAACAAAAAAGATGAAATCAAATAAACATTATGGAGATAGATAAACGTAAATTAATGGCTCTTCATGAAAATAAATTACAAAATCTTTTTCGTAGCATTTTTTGTTAGAAGTAATTTTGTTGTCTTTTTTCCAGCATACTATTATTATGTAATGCAAAAGTTAGGACGAATGAAAGAAATAAAATGCTGAGTTCAACCCAAATTCTTTATGAATTACAAGGACTGTTTTATAATCAAACTATGGAAAGAAAATTCATATATTTTATTCATTTTATAACGAGTACTCAAAAATATTAAAACACACGTATATAGGTATGGTTTTCACATAAGCTCAAGTTATCTGGTGTAATAAGCTATAAGCTGCTAATTTTCTAAGATACTTCAGGAACATTGTTCTATATAGGTATTGCATGCTATCTTTATCGTTACTAATATTATAAATGCGATAGTAAGTTTGTTTGTTTGTTACGCATAAACCGTCGAACCGATATCAAAAATTCTTTCACCAATGGAAAGCTATAATATCAGGGAGTAACATAGGCTATATTTTAGCCCGATATTCCCACGGGAACGGCAACTACGTGGGTAAGGCGTCTGGAACTGAAGCGAAGCGAGGGCGCGTTGCTAGTATACTTCTTCGCTTTTTTATGAAAGTATAAGAATTTTTGAAATCGGTTCGCTGGCTTAAGCGTGAAAGAATAACAAACAAACAAATAAACAAACAAACAAACTTACTTTCGCATTTATAATATTAGTAAGGATGTCTTGTGTACGTGTGTTTGTCACTGAACTCCTCCTAAAGGGCTGGACCGATGTTGATGAAATTTTTGTGTTTTTAAGGAGATTCGAGAATAGTTTAAATTCACAATTGGACCGGGTAGGTGGCGTTGCACTCGAGTTCAAGACGAATTCCTTTTATATTTTTTTTAGATTTGAACAGAACAATGTCTGTTGGGTCAGCTACTAAATGTATATTTTTGTCACTCCTGCCATACTATGGAAATCTTATTATACTGTGTCCTACATTCTCATCTTTATTACTTGGTCTATGAATTTTACTTTTATGTCTCTTATATTGCATATTAGTTAGAATCATTTTAATACCTCATGGATATATTTTTAAAAATTATACATTTGTTTGAATTCCCAAGAAAATTAAAGCCCAGGAATTCCTGAAAATATTAAAATCATTGTTGATCTGAATTTACAGAATTTATAATGGTAGAAATGTGTGGTAGAATGTATTCCAAAAGGAACTGAAATATTGTTCTGATATTTTCGTTACTTTTATTACTGAAGAGGAAGCATATATGTATCACATAATTTTATTCTGTAGTTTCCACTTGTATAATTCTAGATTGCCTGCTTGCTAGGGAAATTGCGTCTGAAAATTGTTATTAATGTTTTATTGGACCCAAACTTCGAATCAAAACTCTTTTGATTACAAGTCAAATTTATTCATCAATCTCCTTTCATATCGATAATCCTCACCACCTGTCTATATCAAGACTATATGTAGCTCTTAAATAAAACTACTTTACGGATTTTATCGCGTTTGTATTTGATTTTTGATTACCCGATGTTTCGAACACTTTACAGCGTTCATGATCACGGGTGGACTATCGTTACTGCAGAAATTTTTTTATAATTATCTACCCGATACAGAAATTAGTTATTAAATATTGACCCACATTTTGATACAAAATTTATTGCCAGTGTAAGAAGAAAATGATTCTATATGAAAAAATTATATTGTTTATGGTTAGTAATAATTAAACATTAAAATTAATAGTAATTATATTTAAAAAAAACTAACTAATAATCTAGTATACTACCACCGGATCGGTTACACTGAGAAAGATCCGGCAAGAAAACTCAGGTAACATGATGCTAAATTAAAGTTAACTTTAATAAATAAAAAAAGATAAAATCCGTAAAGTAGTTTTATTTAAAATGTATAATACTCGCGTAAACATCAGAAATCATTATATATGTAGCTCCTAATCTTTTCTGAAAATTTCATACTTACCTTAATAAGTTTGTTTATCTATCAGTGTGGTGACAGAATAAAAATACAATTCACCACACTCTATCTTGCCGTGGATGTCGTAAAAGACAATATAATACACATATAGGATATAATACGCATTTAACATCTATGCAAGAGAAGGTAAACTCGAAACAAAACCCTATACCAACCTGTCTGACCAGCATGATATTGAAAGGTCAATTTCGCTCCTATTATAGAGGAGGCTTGGGCCCAGTAGTGGGACGTTTATGAGTCGAGATGAGGATGATAATAAGTTTGTTAAGTTATAACACAAAAAGCACATAAAATTATCCAAAGAAAACCTTAAGTTATCTATAGTCAAAATCTTGATAGAAAATTTATATCTGAAACCATTGTTATAGAGAAAATTTCTTATTTTCTTTAGGTTTTTTTTTTATTGCCGGTGGTGGCAAATGAGCAAGCAGAACACCTGATGGTAAGTGACGCTACCGCACATGGACCTTTGCAATACCAGGGGCACAGCTAGGCCGTTGCCTACAGTGAAGAAAAAGCTCTTCTTAAACCTCGTTTAAAGAAGGATATGCGCTCGGGAAACACAGCAGCAGGTAGTTCATTCCAGAGCCTGCCCTTACGTGGGAGAAATGATCGCTGGAAACGTACAGTTGAAGACCATAACGTTTCCAAGTGAAATGGATGAACCTTGCTGCGGTATCGAGTGGTACGTTGGTAAAACGGTGACGGTGATACCAAGTCAAAGAGTTCCTCAGAGCACTCCCCATGAAAGAGCCGGTAGAGTACATAGAGTGACCCAAAGTCTCTTCGCCGCTCTAGTGACTCCAATCTGTCCGTAAGATTGGGATACCCGACGATTCGAATAGCACGCCTTTGGAGGGAGTCAAGTGGGTATAGCTGATATTTGGGCGCACCTGCTCAGAGATGTGAGCAGTAATCCACATGAGGACGAACTTGTGCTTTGTATAACACAAGACGCTGTCTCGGTGTGAAGTACCGCCGGGCTCTGTTCAGGACGCCCACTTTTTTGCTTGTTGCCCAACTTTTTGCTTGCCAATTTGGCTTTGTCCTCCAAATGACTCCCAAACTGTACTTTGCTGCTTAAGCCCCTCTGTCGCCCCGGACGGAGTGGTGCGGAAGCGCGCCAACCGCGGCCCACCCACAAAAAAAAAAAAAACTACTTTGCTCGTTATTTCGACGCTGAGGATCCCAACGCTGTCGGAAATTTGGAGAGTTACTACTTGGAATTGAGGCGCCATAACAAAAGGTTCCTTCTTTGCAGTAAACGCGCAAACTTGTGTCTTTGTAGGATTGAACTGGACTAAGTTCCGTTCAACCCATTCAGAGGCCCGCCCCAGAGAGCGCTCGACTTCAGACACAAGCTGAACTCTTCTTTCCTGTGTACTCCGAGGGATATTCCGTTGCTCGGTGTACCGCTTACCACCCGTGGTGTCATCCGCATAGCGACGCATGTTCACTATGAAGAGCATGCCGTTGATATGCAGGATAAACAACATCGGGGAGAACACAGAGCCTTGTGGTACACCAGCATTAATGTTCATGGTATCGGAGCAGGCGCTATCTACGACAACTCTTATACTCCGACCATCCAGAAAGCTGGCGATCTAATTACAGAGTCCCTCGGGGATTCCGTATGATGATAGCTTCAATAAAAGTGCCCTGTGCCAGACTCTACCGAACGCCTTTGCAATATCTAGGCTGAACGCCAGCGCTTCACCCTTGCCCTCTAAGGCCTGTGTGAGGTATACAAGAAGATCACCAGCCCAGCATCTCAAATAACTGAATTGACCCCGGATCACTGCCATGAGATCTGTAGAGGCACGCGTAGATGCGGGTAAACCCTCCATAGTCTACGCGTAGCCATAAGATTGACAGGTCACCATGCTCGAGGGCCCAGAGGCGGCGACAACAGATATCGCCCCGAATGAATACGCACACCCCGGCTTTACGACGGAAGGTGTACTCCAACTCGTAGCCGGGGTAATTTAGGTACGAAATATCAACCGGAGCACCTATCTGCGTCTCCGTTAAAAAGAGCAGTGCAGCCCGCGCCGTCTCAAGATGATGGTGGACGGCGTCGAGATTGCTGTCTTTCAATACTTTTTAAGTTTAATATTTGGATAACGCTCTATAAATTTTTGAACACAGAAATACTACTGTCTGGTAGATTGTACAAGAATAGACATAAACTAGGCCAGACCAAGCTAAACTAAACTGAAATAGACTTCGTCTAATGTTTTATTTATATCTTTGTATTTCTGTCTCCATCTCCATTTTTTATAAATTCCATCCATTTATTAGTGTATTGATATCTCTAATTTGGTATTTATTAGTTCTTGCTAAGGGTAATATAATGTCAATAAGGCCACAACAGCTAAATTTGACAGGTGGTGTCCGCTGTTGGTTTTATAGTTTTGGTATGATAATGCTACTGCTTTTTTAATGACTTCCACGGCAAATTAATGGCATTGTCACACATGCAGTTTTAAACCGTCATCATATGAAGAAATAAACAAATTATAAATTTTAACAAAATGATAGCACATATATTTAACATAGGTACCAGTCGACCTTTTATATGTAAATAATAAATCGTTCATTTCATAAGATTTTTTTGACACGTAAACTCTATGTGGAGAGATATCATTATTATCTCAGCCAACATACTCGTAAGTCTCTCTTGGGTTCGTCCCTCCTCTACAATTGCTCACGTGAAGCAGCGTTGTAGCAAAGAAAAAAAGAAAGAAAGAAAAGTATTTATTTTGTGCCACAGAGGAGAGACGTTAGGAACACACAGAAAAAAAAAACCTTACAATAAATGAAAAACACATAAAATCAATAAACTAAATAAGGAGACATAATAATTGTGATCGAATGAACGTCTCAGTTGAGGCAGAAAAAAGGATAACTGCTCAGCAATCATTGTGATGTTGATGTAACACCACAACGCTGATTTTCAGCAATGCCTTTTTTTTATAGATATTGAAACCATTAGCTGATCGTAAGTAAGCTATTTGATGTGTTTACAAAATGTCTCGAATTATTTATTATAAGTGCTGTAATCTGTTTAATTCCCTGTGAACTTCTCTAATTTCAATAAAAATCATCATCAAAGCTTAAATGTATATAATTGACAAAATACTAAAATGTGATAGATGACGTCAGCTGCAAGCAAACTTTTAAATGTTTATGTTCTACCGTTTACTTCTACCAACTTTTGCTATAAGTATAATTATAAATTAGAAACTCAAAATTTTTGGATTATACTCGTCATTGTTACGTCATACATAAACTTATGTTATATAAATACCACAAACCTAAGTTAAAACTTCGGCTTTCAACATAATACATATACTTAGCATAATGTAGTCTGTTAAATCACAGTAGACTTAGTTATATATATTTTTTTATTTTGGTTTCTATTCTAAATCTTGTTTCAATCTTTTAGTTGAAAGGAATGCTCCTTTTAAATTGTCTTTTTTTATAATCGACTTTTTCATTTATCTATATCTTAGCACGTAAAGCCAAAATATTGCAGCCCTTTTTATGAACATTACGCCTATAGACAATTAATTGAATATTAATAAATTTATTATTAAAGTCTGGTCGAAGTGAATGTCAATCAATCATAATTACGATGAAAATGTCTAATAGATATTTGTACTTTAATATTAGTTATTGCAGAAATACTGTTTGCTTAATATGCAATATATACTTAAATATAATTCAAAAGAAAATTATTAAGCAGAAAAATACATTCAAATGAATTTAGGGTGAATTACGCCCACTCTTCTACTAGTTAATTTTATTATATAATGCATTACTTAAATGGTTAAATAAAAATGTTTGCTGCTATGCCAGCAATAATATAATTATAATATAAACTACATACTTTTGTCAAAATAACATCACATATGATATAATCTTAATAAAAAACGTTATTTATATTAATTTAAGAACACGAATAAACATTTTTAATCGATACAATAACTCATGTGCGGTGATAACAAACAAGTGGACAGTGCGAACGAACGGACCCTCCCGTCCCTAAAGATAATTTTCATAATAAAACATCCCTTTTCTAAGGCACTTTGCTGTAAATCAAGTTTTCCGGCCACCCTTTCAATTTCCTGACCGCAACACAGTTCCGTTCAAACGAAATTTTCATTAGATGTTCAAACAACTTTCTTTTCGTGAGATACAATATTTTTTCTGGTTAGTTGAGAATATTTCGATATCCATCTCACCGGGTATTCCGCTAATATAATCCATAAAATTATTATATAATAAGCTGAACCTACAACTAAAACGTCAACAACTGCACAAATATCATCATTTATTTCAGTTTATATACATCCCACTGTTGGGCTCTAGCCTCCTTCACAATAGGAAGGAAATTGACGTACCGTGTTGGTATAGGGATTCATTTCGAGTTTTCGTTCTCTTGCCTATGCAAGAGATATAATAATAATATCTATATATTATATGAGATATATAATATATATATATTATATGCATAATTAATCCCTTAGTCGTATTTTAAGACACGCAGATGAAAAGGGTGGTGAATTGTATTCTCATTCCATCACCCCATGGATATTCAATATTATATTTCCGTTTTTATTTGACTGCCACATACTTGCTACGTCATAAACATTTCATGATTCTTTGTAATGTTTCGGGTGCGAATTATCGTAAAATTAATTATTTGTGTTATTTTTTATATTGTAATATCATAAAACGTGTTTTTACCTATTAATCCTTCGATTAAAGAAGCGATCCATAATTACTCTCTGAAAATTATTATCTTGATGAATATTGACTTAAAGAGCGCTATCTTTTCAGTTGGTTTTTAGGGTTCCGTACCCAAAGGGTAAAGACTGGGACCCTATTACTAAGATTTTGCTGTCTGTCCGTTCGTCTGTCTGTCGCTAGGCTGTATCTCAAGATCCGCGATGCTAGACAGTTGAAATTTTTACAAACTATGTATTTCTGTTGAAGCTATAACAACAAATATTAAAAACAAAATAAAATAAAAATTTGAGTGGGGCTGCCATACAACAAACGTGATTTTATAGGTTATGGTACGGAACCCTACGTGCGCGACTACGACTCAGACCTAGCCGGTTTTTTTTTAATTTATGATATGATTTTTATTATTATTATTTTATCACTATATTTCAAAATCATTTTTAAAACATAAAAACATATGTTATTTTTATAATTCAAATAAAACTAAAAGAAACTATTAATTTAACAATAAATTTATGTTACAGTTCATCAGCGTATTTAGAAGTTCACTGTGGGAGGTAAATCTCTTCAGATAATGCCATGCTTTATAGCCGACTTGGTGTGGTATGTGGTATGGTGTGGTAGCAAAATAATATATATATATATATATTTAGCATCAGAAATGAAATAGATTAAAAAAGAAACAACTATAATGCAAAATACTTAAATTAATTTAATAAAGTTATCGAAAATTCAATGGAAATAACAAACATTCGTAGATCACAATACCAACAAAATATAGCAACACGAATAAAGACTAAAATATAACGACTTACTGCAAGTAGCACCGAGCACCAACAACCTTCCCGTTCGACCGTCAACTGGCAAATGTGTCTCTGTTTTTATTTTTTTTTTTTTGTGTGTGACTTAGTTGTTAGCCTCAGATGGCTGTGACAACTTTACCCGGACTGGTGGCTGAGCGCTGAGGGCTCTCAACCCGTATGTGTCTGCCTTTAGAAATATATATACATATATATATATATATATATATATATATATATATATATATATATATATATATATATATATATTATTTATTTTCAAAATTTCGGCAACAGCACCAATGAATAACACTAAATTTAGTATACTAGCGTCTTCATCACAAGTAACCACACTAGTAACACACTGGTTGTAGACCTTTAGATATTGAGGTATGATTGGCTGAGAAGATCATTTTAAGTTGCCCAAACTGTCTTATGATGAAATTATTTATCGTTAGATACATAAAATTGATGTCTAAACTTACATAAGTATTACCTAAAACTTAGGTATCGATGGTAGAAACGAGCATAAGCCTTATAATTTTGTACTATAAACTACTTACTAAAAATGGCATGGTTTGATTAAATTTGGTTTAACTTAACCTATAACCAGTAAACAGTCAAGTTATTTCGTAGGATAACTCACGAGTCAATGTTTTATTAATAAGAGAGATAAACTGAATATAAATACCAGCCACATACTCTTATTTCTTTCACAGTAGTTGAGTAAAATTAAGTCATCGTCATCATTATTTCAGTTCATACTGCAAGGCTCGGACCTTCTCTACATTAGAAGGAAAATTGCCCGACTATTCCATGCTAGTCAAATAGGTTGGTATAGTCCTTTATTTCGCGTTTTCGTACTCTTAATTATAGATATTATATGCATATTATATCTAATGAATTGCAATGTTTACGCGAGTATTAGGTACACATTGTAAATAAAACTACTGGTCACGGCCATAAACGCTGCAAAGTGTTCGAATCGTCGGGCAATCAAAAATCAAATACAAACGCGATAAAACCCGTAAAGTAGTTTTATTTACAACATATCATATCTCTTATTCGTCTTATACAACGTCCATGGACATCTTGTCCAGGTGGGTGAATTATATTCTTACTACGTCGTCATACAGAAAATTACAGTAGCTAATTAATTTTCAGTTATTATTATGCAGAAACAGTATCCGTCTCATTTCAAAGCATCATTTATATTATATTATAGAAATATATTATTATTATAAAGTTATATTACGTTATATAGTATAAAAAAATTGCCAATTGAGAATTACAGAACCAAACTTGTTAAAAACATGAACAGACCAACTCATTACAATTTGTTACGATGAGTTTCACGTACATTTTCCAAGAGATTTCCATTAGGTTGCCACAGTCGTCCGTCTTAGAATTTGTTCAGCAAATGTAAATGAATAAAACGAGCTTATTTGTTTGTAAGCGGTTGGAAACATAACAAGATTTTAAAATTTAAATGAGAATTTGGTGGTTTAGTTGGTGAGTAAAATTTGCGAACGTCAGGCCTCGGCGTTATCAAAGCTTGCAGGTCCATGTGATCCTCTGGGATTCTCTTATTCAAAACGTTGTTTGTTTTTTATTTCTTTTTACAGCACTTTATACAAATATTCCAGTGTGATATTCACAAAATAAATACCAATTGTCGCTTATTATTTACAGAGTAAATCCCATTTAACCCTTTTAGGCATAGAAAAACATTAAGGGAGTGTACTTGTATTTGGTTTCTTTCCTTAGTGGCACATTGAATCGCAAAAGTCAACGATTTCAACAAACTTCACTAATCTTTGAATTTCTTTTATAATCATTTGAAAAGTGCGCTTCGTTCAGTGAGCAAGAGAGCCGGAAGCTCAACTTTCTGAGGGTGTCTGCGTGTAGTGGGTTTTAGGGACGCCTTTAATATTACCGAAACTTATTGCACGCATTCACACTCCCTTCACTTTCTTCGCGGTAGGCAGCGGCCTTGCAAAGGTTCATGAACGGCAGCAACACTTACCAGCAGGTGTACTGTTCGCTAGTCCGCCACCGTTTGCCATAAAAATGAATTAGATTTAGCATTTAACATGCTAGGATATTTATTAAAACTTCTTATACGAAATAAAAAATATTGCCATACGTGGGATTTGAACCTATACCTATTCGAAATTCATTCCAAGCGTATTACCACGAGCGTGGACCAACGTATAACAGTTGTATCCCGTCGGACTGGCCACGGGCGACAAGGAACCCGGTACCGGTGGTCGACCCAGTAGCGAAGGGGAGGGAATACGGTAGTTTATGGGGCCGCACTCCACCCATTCGTCACCCCAGATGGAGGAGACGGCGTGTGCGCAGACCTTAGCCCACTCAAACCAAAAAAGGGATTCGGTATGCATATAACATCAAGAGAAGGAAAAGTCGTAATGAAACCCTATAGCAAGACGTCTGACCAGCGTGATATAGTATATCAATTTCTATCATACTATAAGCAGGCTCGAATAAAAAAATGTATAACAGTCGCTTTTACGGGCGACTTTCCACTAGCCATGTATCAAAAAACGTTTGCATACATGCATTCTTTTTTATGTTTTCTTTAATGAGTAAGCGTATGTGTAACACTTTGATGTTTCATGATATAATTTTTAATTCTATACACCTAATAAAGGTCCGATTTTATTGCCATCCTTTGCACGCGCTAGTAAATTTTATTTTACAGAAGCCCAACTTTCTGAGGGTGTTTGAGTGTGGAGGGTTTTGGTGGTGCCCTTGGTATCACCAAGCCTCAATGCACGCATTCACACTCCCTTCACTTTCTTCGCGGTAGGCAGCGGCCTTGTAAAGGTCCATGAGCGGCAGCAACACTTAACATCAGGTGTACTGTTCGCCCGTTTGCCACCGTTTGCAATAAAAAAAAAATTAAAAAAAAAAATCTTATAAAAATCTATGAGTATTTGTTCAGGACTCAATTTGAAGATGTTGTTTGGGCAAATATCTTTACTTGAGCATAAGGACATACACAACCCCATCCTGCAATCATTGCGATTGCAACGCGGACAGCTCAAAGTCTCCATAGCCTGGGTAGAGTAGAGCAGCGCTGTGAACTCGTTGCAACCATCGCTGCCGGCCGCCGCCAGAGCGATAGACGATAGTATCAGAAAATGAAACGCGGTCGCCTTCTGCGAGGTAGTTTTCTTGCGGAAGGAGGCAGTGGGCTGGTCATGGGGTAGATCAATCCTACGCTGACATGTTTCACCGCCAATACGGCTAAGGTACTACCTCTTGTCGACATTCCAGTAAATGTATTTGTCACCTTGCATCCCAAACTAATCACTAAGTATCATAATACTATGTTCACCAATTAAGGGTCAATGGTCACCATTATCTGATTTGCTAGAATATAATATATTAATTTGAAAGACGCTTTCGCTCTATTTAGATAACTGAATAATACATAATTCGATTTTATAGATCTTTATAATTGAATTATGTTAAACTGCTTAGTTGTAATGTTGCCAAGTTTAATAGCGTTTATTGAATAGATAAGTAAAATAAAATATTTATGTTATTTTTTAATTCGTCATCTTAATGAATGATTGGGTATGAGCGTCCTCCAAAATAAGAATAATATTGGTCCACATTTACCACACTAATGTATTATAACCAGGTGTTCTGAAGTGCCGGCGCCTCGAGCATCGCAGGCGGGAAAATCTGCGCCTAATGCTATTATAGTAAGTCCGACCGCAAGTGACTGGGCTGGGGGATAGTCCTATAACCATAGAGAACCCAACCGTGCGAGGGCGATGATCGTTTCATTGGACGTGTGACATGTGGCACCATCCTGTTGAAACCACATGTCAGTGATATCCACGTCATCAATAATAGGCCAAAATTGAGCTGTTGTTGAACAACTCAATTTGGCCTATTCGAAAATCAGCTGATATGGTAAATTACAGTAGGTATACTTGATATAATAAATTGAACATGTTAACTGTACTAATTTTGTGAATATTTCTTTTTAAACAATTATTAGGAAAATAATACATAGCTGTCCAAAAATAAGAATAATATGAGCAAAAAAGGTAAGGTACAAAAACTAAGATAGATTGACAGCTCATATGTTAGTCTTAATATTACAAATAGCTACATTACACGGAGAGAAATAGTCTGTCAGATGCGAACTCCCACGGTGGTTGTAAGAATTAATCGCCTGAGAAAGTAGATCTTTCTATATTATATTCAATTTTTGAAATTCTGGTAACAATACAAAATGGTAAACACATGTGCTTTTGTAGATATAACCACTAAGTATTCCGAGATTTGAACATGAATACAATAATACTGTGAATCGGCTATAAATTTGTGACAAAGTATGGCAACCCCTGAAGTTGCTATAGGTCGTCTTTCGTTGCCTCAGTAGGGTGTTAGGACCGTTGAGACCTTCTGACCAGTGCTGATGGAGTGGTTGGGTCGGCAGCACGGGGTACTCTGTTTCCAACCAGGTCAATATGAGGCATGGTTGCTTCGCCAAGTACCTGCACACGGTCGTGAGGAGGGAGAGTACACCATCCTGCCACCACTGCGATTGCGACAAGGGCACCACGTAACACACACTCAAGGTATGTGCAGCGTGGACAGAGCAGCGCCGAGAACTCGTCGCCAAACATTGGTGCTGACCTGACGCTGCCGACCATCGTGAAGGAGACAGTGTCGAAACTGGGACGCGATCGTCGCTTTCTCTGAGGCAGTCCTCTCACTGAAGGAAGCGCCGCTTGATTTCGCCTAGCCGAGGACGCGGGTCACTGGACTGGGGATTAGTCCCCCACGCGCAGAACGGCTAACCGCACAAGGACGACCGACGTCTTGGGAGAGACGTCGGAAAGGGAAAAGGGGCTCTCCACAGAGTATCCCGCCGGGCTGGCCACGGACGACAAGGAACTCGGTACCGGTGGTCACCCCAATCATGAAAGGGAGGGAATACGGTGGGTTATGGGGACGCGAATCGCCCTTTCGTCACTCCGGACGGAACGGACGGTGTGTGGCTGACCATAGTCCACCCCAAATAAAAGGTCACCTTTCGTTATCATATTAGAATGAGCTTTCCAATGTAACCCATTCTGTACGAAATGGCCAATATTTTTGGTGATAATGGCATGCTTTATCAGTCATTACTTAAAAAAGAAGAAAAAAGAATCCAAAGAATCCCACTTATCTACATTGGAATGGTCGTCAGAGGCAAACACTTACCTGTGGCTTAAAATTTCGTGTGGTGACGGAGTGAGAATACAATACTCCACTCCTTTTCTTGCCCTTAGTTGTCGTAAACCAATTATAATTAGTAATTGCCATAAAGTAGTAGCTTATCTATCTATATCTATACCAATAAATAAAATTGGAGTGTCTGTTTGTAATGTCAAAATAATAGGCTTTTTTCATGCTCACACGGCTATTTGCACGACACCTATGCCTAAAATAGCAATTAAAACATTTTTGTCTATCTGTCTGTCTGTCTGTCTGTCTGTTTGTTCTGGGTAATCTTCAAAACGGCTGGACCGATTTCAAAAATTCTTTCACCAATGGAAAGCTATAATATCAGGGCGTAAACTAGGCTATATTATATCCCGATATTCCCACGGGAACGGCAACTACGCGGATAAAACGATTATAACCTATAACCGAAGCGAAGCGAGGGAGGATTGATAGTACTAACTAAGCGTCGACAGCTAGTATAATATACACATTTTATTTTTGGGAGTGGATTGCGGTCGGCGCATTCCTCGCACCACTCCGTCCGGGACGACAGAGGGGCGTAAGCACGCACACCCGTAACCCACCCCACGTGCACGTCGCCTTCGTCGTTGGGCCGACCACCGGAGCAGGGTTACCTTTCATTAGTGGTCGGCCGACGGATAATATACACATTAAAATTTTTATGACTAAAAGTCAATAAATTTTAAGGATAAATAAAAGAATTAAGAGGCTATCAATTCGTGACTTATAATGACTTGAAACGAGCGAAATCAAGTAAAGCATTACTCAACAAAGCACTTTCTTCATAGACACAAATTGTAAAATAACAGCAGATGAAATCTCCTTGCATCTAATAGAATTATTTAGGACTCTATTTACCCTTGTAAACAGAAAGTTATGGTACACCGTACACATTGCTATAAGATAAATAACGTACATACATAGTGCTAAATATTGGCAACCCAAATGAAATGAAGACCCCATAAAAACTGGCACAAAACAATTGCTATTATTCTCCGTTATTACTGTTCAGGTGTGCTCGCGTGATATATTGTTCTATCGTAACGTTTTTGTTGCAACCAACAGAGGTTTGATTGTTTAGACTTTTTATAACTCAGCACTATGATGTTACCGTATACAAAATTCAATTAATTCGTCATATTATAGTTATCATTGTTAAAACCATAACAGCGTTTAGTCTACGTACCGCAATTAGGACTGAATAGATTGATTGAAAATATTATTGTGGAAGATACACAATTATTATTATAATTTCATCCATCCATTCATTAATCCGTA
Organism: Lymantria dispar; assembly: GCA_032191425.1. Lineage (NCBI taxonomy): Eukaryota > Metazoa > Arthropoda > Insecta > Lepidoptera > Erebidae > Lymantria > Lymantria dispar. The sequence continues at coordinate 14,430,101 of CM063451.1, forward strand.
GACGTCCACTATTGGATATAGATCTTGGTAATATTCGTAGCCGACCTCACGAGAATGCCACTTAGAACGTTCCTATACCACATGCATTTTGCCCTAGCTGAGGCCGCGGGTGACGTGACTGGGGATTAGTCCGTCACCCGCCGAGAGGCCGACCGCGTGAGGAAAGACCGACGTCCTCACCGAGGAGGGGACGTCGGTCGATGGGAGGGTACCCCAAGTAGGGGGTATTCCTTCGAGCCGACCACTGATTACAAGTTAACCCTGCTCCGGTGATCGGCCCAACGACGAAGGCGACGTGGTTTTCGGGTGGGTTGCGGGAGTTGCGTGCTTAAGCCCCTCTGTCGCCTCGGACGGAGTGGTGCGGAGGCGCGCCGACCGCAGCCCACCCACAAAAAACAAAAAAACCACATGCATTTTGCTACTATTTTAATGTCAACAATCCACCTTGTTGGAGATTTTTACAGTATTAATACGTACTTTACACACAAATGCTGTGTGGTGAAGGCTACGAATATTACCAACCCTTGCTTTGTTCGTGGGTGTCGTAAAAATGACTAAGAATTACATATTGACCTAGGTCAATTACTTCTAATTCTGTTTGGTCAATAATTACATTTTCAAATAGGATTGACATCAGACAGGCTGGTCATAAAACTATTGTTAAAACTTCTTGCAATATTTACGGTGGAAGAAGAATAAAATATGTTGCGTCGATTTCAAGTGTTTGAGATATAAATAACCAGTTATCAGCGGATTTAAAAAATGCTTATTTCACTTAAGAGTCGAATGCATAAGAGAACTGAATTCTATCTTTAGAGATACCTACCTTATTTAAAGCATACATAAAAAATATGTTTTCACCATGATTTATTGGGTCAAGCCTCATTCGTTATTACTATTACTCGTTTTTTGTCTCTATAATCTCAAGCATTCATCACAAAAACATAACTAAGATGTATCCGTCTTTGATCGTAATATCAATATAGCCTGAATCGGTATTCAAATCTAAGATCAATCCTTACTAATATTATAAATGCAAAAGTATGTTTCTTTATTTGTTTCTTACGCTTTCACGTTTAAACCACCGAACCGATTTCAAAAATCCTTTAATGGAAAGCTGCAATATCAGGGAGTAACATAGGCTATATTTTATCCCGATATTCCCACGGGAACGGGAACTACGCAAGTAAGGCCACTAAAGCCGAAGCGAAGCGAGGGCGGGTTGCCAGTCAATCTATAAAGCAGTTGGAGACTCATTGAGATAGTCTCTATTGCTCATATCACATTAATTTTTCTTCCTCATCATCATCAAACAGCCTATCGCCGTCCACTGCTGGACGTAGGCCTCCCTCATATTTCGCCAGAAAGTGCGTGCCTGTACCGCCAACATCCAATGACGCCCAGCGGTTTTCACCAGGTCATCAGTCCTTCGATCCACCAAGTGGGGGAGCATCCTACACTGCGTCGTCCGATACGTGGTCTCTACTCGTAAACCTTTCTGCCCATTTTTTTCACAAAAATGTCCACTTTATATTAAACAAAAAATAAAAAAGTATAATTTTATTTTATTAACACATGTGAATATCTTCAGTAAGACGTTGGTTTTCTAGATGATTTTATAGACAACAGAGGGCGGACTATACTCGTATGTCGCTGAGACAGCGGTCTTTACGATGTGTTGCTTATTGCCTTCAGAGTTACGAGAGCCCGGACGTTTTCACCTTTGTGAAGTGTTAGTATTGAGTTCAGCCCTACGCACATTTCACACAGCCGGTACCATGCCAATACAAATAATTTATTGTATCGTTACAGATCTAGCCTCCATCATCGGGTACATATTGAACCCTCACTTGCTTACTTACTCGATTGCGTGAAGTCTGTGGGAACTGTAATTTATATCGTTTATGGTTTGCTCTAGTGACACTTATTTTATATTTCGCAAGGTATTTGTTGAGATAGTTTATTTAGTAAGATACATACAGTCTAAAATGTTTATTTTATGTGTATTAAGTTGAATTTAATAGGCTGAGGGAACTTGTTTTTAAACTTCATATAGAGGTATTTTATAATTTGGACTGCCTATTATAACAGGCAGTCCATATTATATTATATTTATAAATTATATGTGGCTGGCTTTATGGGCAAATTTTCAAATACTTTCGCTAAATCTTTGTATCAAACCTAAATATTCGAAAATATCGCTACAATCGATGATAAAAGTTGATTAGAATATTACGAATCAGGAATATGGGGGTTACGCTACTACATATATGGTAAAATGGTCTTAATAGCGATCCTTTTCTTTAACAGGATACGATCTTACTGCACTTTATACAACCGGGTTAATAGTAACTGTAGAGCCAAATTGCGATATAGATTTCTTTTACTCTCCATCCCTTGTATTATCAATTTAGTTTTCATAGGCGCTACTTGAAATACTCTCTTTAGGAATATAATATACTAGCAATTCGCCCTCGCTTTGCTTCGGTTTCATTCGCCTCACCAGCGTAGTTCCCGTTCCCGTGAGAATACCGGGATAAAATATAGCCTATGTTACTCCCTGATATTATAGCTTTCTATTGATGAAAGAATTTTTGAAATCGGTACAGCAGTTTCGGAGCCTATTCAATACAAACAAAGAAATCTTTCCTGTTTATAACATTAGTGTAGATTGATTGTAATCAATGTGTTACTAGTTTATAGCCTATGTATGTTCTATTCTTAGCCACAATTTTTCACATCGAATTAAACATTGGCCACATAGGACATATTTTAGAAGATGAGATTAGCTAAGTTTTATATCAAGGTGGTTCTCTTTTAACCAGATTTATTATTGAAACAACTTTTCTGTTTGTTACAGGTTTGAAATTCTAATCAAGCCTCTCTTACAAGGCTTTACTAGAAGATGAATATTACAAGAATAAGCTTCTCCGTGTGGTGTTGAGTTAAAATAGCATGTATTATCCCTTTCTTTCCCGTAAGTCTTAAAAAGTAGCTACAGGTGGACCTAGGAATTAAATAGCAGCGCTCTTCTTCGAAAACGATTGATAATGTATTAACATTAATAATTAAATAGAAAATAAAGTTACTAGAGATATCCGAACTTTTATAATTAGTATCGTGTTTCGACAGCTCAGTGGATTTTTAAGAGATTATCGCGTGTTCACTACACGCGACAATCTCTTATGTGGCATTAACACTGGCGTTTTTCTGCTTTCTTTTTTGTCCAGGCTTACTAACTTCCCAGCAAATACGACCATGTCTTCTTCACGGGTGCTGTGGGGATCAACACATTTGCTGTTGTTTTCGGGATTTTGCACGGCGGTTCTGAACACTTACGTGCAAAGTGCAAGTGTTTTAACTATTTTTCAATTGCGGCAATTCACGTAATGTTATGGCTGAATTTAAATACTTTAATAAGGCGGCCGTATACGCAATGTTGTTAACTGCATTCAAATACAGAAGTACAAAACATATCAGAGGTATAAAACTAACGCGACCAGTTACTATTACTCAAATAGCAATATTTATAAATGACTATTATAAATTGTTGTCCTATATAATTTATGGCAAATGAATAAATAGCTATTTTATCGTCAAAAGCTTATAAGTTATTTAGTTTATTAGATTATAGAATCGGCTTTTAGGAGTTAAAACTATATTATGTAAGTGTTATGTAGTTAAAGTTCGATAGATAATCGAGATTTTTATAATTAGTTCGTCAATTTTCTGTGTACTAATAAACTTTCCATCTGCCCATCATGGTTATCAGCACCCTGCTTCACAATCGCAGCAAAATATATTATGTAACATCCAACTTCGAACGTCAACCCAGGAGTGTAAGCTTACCAATCGTGGTAGGTCTTTATCCTTCCTCTGTGAAGAGGCCTATGTCATATGTCCTACAGTGAATATGAATCGAGTGATTTGGTAGGTGAATGAACAAACCAATATTCATAGGGGGAAAAAGGTAACTTAGAGTGTGCTTTAACGCATGACCTATAGTGTCATTATTCAATACATTATTAGTGGTAGGACCACACTGTCGACAGTAATCTGTCTACAGCCGCGGGCCGGTCCGTCCGGGGTAGTACCACACTCTCGCAGAAAATCGATGTCTGAGTAGTAGCAATTAGTTACTGCGCTTCATTCGTTGAGCGAGAGTGCCGGAAGCCCAACTTTCTGAGGGTGTTTGCGTGTGGAGGGTTTTGGTAGTACCCTTGGTATCACCGAGCCTCAATGCACGCATTCACACTCCCTTCACTTTCTTCGCGGTAGGCAGCGGCCTTGTAAAGGTCCATGAATGGCAGCAACACATACCATCAGGTGTACTGTTTGCTCGTTTGCCACCGATGGCAATTAAAAATTAAATTAAAATACTAGTTAAATAAAGTAGAAATCACTTTACTATACTGGTTACTGTGAAGATAATCATGTAGTGATGGTTTAACAATTAATATATCCCTTTCTTTTGTCATTCAGAAGTCATAAAAATTGGCTAAGGAAGCATCAAACAAGTGGACAGCAACATTCTCCTAGGAAACTCGTAACATCATCTGCGATCAGCAATCCACTTACTGACCGTGGCATAATTCTCCATGCATAGGGAGATCTACTTTAACACTGTATTTCAATAAGCTGATGGAGAATACTGGCCAGTTATGTGACCGTAGGATTTTATTTTACGTTTTCTGCACCACGTTTTTACCCGCAGTAAAATTGTATGCTTAATTTAATTTTCTCAGTCGACATTTGCGTATGACAGCTTATACACCTACGCCCGCAGCGGCATCGACCGACATCAAAGTTTTACTACGGTAAAATAATATATTTTCGTGTGATGACGGAGTAATAACACAACTCACTAAGCCTACCTTTCTAGTGAGTATTGTAAGAGACAACTGATATAAGCAGATAACATTACTGTAGAAGTTAAACTCAAATAAAGATCTACATTATCATAAGTGACTAGCAGAAAATCATTATCATCATCATAAATCTCACTGTTGAGCTCGGGCCTCCTTCACAATAGCGAAATTGATCTACTATATCGCGCTGGTCAAATGTGTTGATATAGGGTTTTATATCGAGTTTTCCTTCCCTTACAATGATGTTATCTACATATAATTTCTTTTAGTAGTCTTTTACTACACCCACGGGCAAGAGAGGGGTTGGTGAATTGTAATCTAATTTCGTCGCTTTACGGACGAACAGCAGAGAATAGTAGGTTTGTTTCCGTCCCATATTGTAAGAGATTGTAGAGTACGATTGTTCTATGGCAATGAGCATACTACTATGATCGTATTACTGGTTTTGAAACTTGAATCAGACAAATAAAGTTGTTATAAGGCTTTTATGTAAGTTTATAAACTTGCGGCTACGAATATTAACAACCCTTCCCTTACATTGCTTATGGATGACTAAGAGTTTTATATCCAACAATTCTATCTGACTCCGTCTGTTCACTAATTAATTCCCAAGGAGAGTTAACGTCAATTATGGCCAGTCATGAAACTGTTGGCAATAACTTTTGCAATATGTATGACGGAGAAGGAGTAATTAGACTTGACTCCAAGTAGTATTAATAAGAGCAATCGACTCCAAATAATTATAAAAAGAGTAGGACGATGATGATGAGGGGCTTTGCTATAAGACGAGGGAGAAGGAAGATTCGGTACCGGTAGCCAATCTCTGACCTGACTCTGTTGACCATCGCTAGGAAGATGCTCGACAGCGACAGGAACTGGGACGCGATCGCCGCCTTCTGCGAGTCAGTTATCTAGCGAAATGAGACGGCGGACGGTGCGCTGGAGGAACGCTTTCACAACGACACGGTCCACCATTGGTGACTCAGGAGACGCCAGCGCGAGTACCTGCGCTTGATGCCGCCCTAGCCGAGATCGCGGGTAACCAGACCGGGGCATAATTCATCACCCGCAGAGAGGCTGACCTCGCAACGACGATCGACGTCCCGGGAAATGTACGTCGAAAAGGGAAGGTACCCCACAGGATATGCCGTCGGGCCGGCCACAGAGGACAAGGAACTCGGTACCCGGAGGTCGGCCTAACGGCGAATACAAAACATACGAGGGTTTATGGAGCACCGACGACGACGAAGGCAACGTGGTGCTCGGGTGGATTGCGGGTGTGCGTGCTTACGCCCCTCAGTCGCCTTGGACGGAGTGGTGCGAGGAGTGCGACGACCGCAACCCTACCCCAAAAAAAAAATGGTTTATGGAGCCGCGCGCCCCTCTTCGTTGCCCTGGGCGGAGCTGGACGGCGTGTGCGCTGACCATAGTCCAATCCTGAGGCCTGAAACCTGCGGTGGTGAGTTCTTGGTCGGGGTATTGAGCGTGAGGGGCTGGCATGGTGTACAGGGAGACCCGATGGGAATGGTCACCGCCGGCCACCTGCCGGTCAGCAGGGGACCCGAACCCAGGATCATCCTCCCTGGGAGGCTGTCCCACCAACCGGCGAAAATCCCGTTGGGTAATCGTCGTGCCGGTGTGGGAAACCGGAGTGGACCTCGGCGGCTACACACGGGGGGGCATCGGGAGCCCTTCCGTGCTTCGTGTCAGCTCCTCACAAAACTCACTCCACGACCATGCACTATGCCCTGCCTTTTTTTTTGGAATCACCGAACTCCGTTATACACATTCACACTCCCTTCCTCCTCTTCTTAAATTAAAAATCATGGCCAAGAAAGTTAAAAAGAGATGATTTTCTACGGCGGTCCCCTTATCCACATTTGATGTGGATTTTTGCAATATCAGGGGTTTACGAGTACATAGCAATCTCGACGCCGTCCACCATCACCTCGAGATGGCGCGGCCTGCCTTACTCTTTTTAACGGAGACGCAGATAGGTGCTCCGGATGACATTTCGTACCTAAATTACCCCGGCTACGAGTTGGAGCATACCTTCCGTCGTAAAGCCGGGGTGTGCGTATTCATCCGAGGTGATATCTGCTGTCGCCGCCTTCGGGCCCTCGAACATGGTGACTTGTCAATCCTGTGGCTACGCGTAGACTATGGAGGGCTTACCCGCATCTACGCATGCCTCTACAGGTCCCATGGCAGTGATCCGGGGTCAATTCAATTATTTGAGAACGTCCAATGGGGGATTGATGAAATATTGGAGCAGTGTCCATCAGCGGAGGTGGTGGTTCTTGGAGACTTCAACGCTCATCATAAAGAGTGGCTGGGGTCCCGAACCACTGACCTCTAGGGTCGACATCTCTTCAATATGGTCTCGGCCTATGGTCTCTCACAACTGGTGACACAGCCCACCCGTATCCCAGATATTGAGAGCCATGAGTCTTCTTTACTGGATCTTCTGCTGACTACACACCAGCACGGATATCAGGTAGTGGTTGAAGCTCCTCTTGGGTCTTCTGACTACTGCTTGGTTCGTAGCAGTGCCCCTGTTGTAAGGCCTAGTCGTTCTAAGGCGACTGGGACTCGCAGAGTCTGGCAATATAAGTCAGCAGATTGGAATGGACTGCGCGAGTTTTACGCATCCTACCCATGGAAGCGGCTTTGCTTCGCCTCTGGGGACTCTGGCGTCTGTGCGGACTGCGTTACCGAAACGGTTATTACGGAGATGGAATTATTTATCCCCAACACCAAAATACCCATCGGTGGCCGCAGCTGACCCTGGTTTAACAAAACCTGCAGGACGGCTGCATGCCAGAAACAGTCCGCATATCGGGCCTGGAATAGGGCCAAAAAATGCCAGGACCCGAACGCCAAAGAGGTGAAACGGAAATTTAACGCCGCTCCTAGATCTAGTAAGAAGGCTATTGCCAGAGCCAAGGCGGAACATGTTGCCAGAATTGGCGAGCGATTGCAAAGCTATCCCGCTGCGAGTCGTGCATTCTGGTCACTCGCCAAGGCTGCCCAAGACAACTTCTGCCAGCCCAATCTCCCAACACTGCAGAAACACGATGGTAGTCTGGCCCACAGCGCAAAGGAGAAGGCCGAACTTCTAGGTCAATTCTTTGCCTGTAACTCGACTTTGGATGCCGGAGCTGCCACACCACCTACCATCCCATGGTGTGAAAGCTCACTGCCCGAAATCCGCATCACGCAGCGAGCGGTTAGGTGGGAGCTGCGACTTTTAGACATCCATAAGTCGAGTGAACCGGATGGCATCCCTGCAGTGGTACTAAAGACGTGCGCCCCTGCCCCCTGAATTGACTCCCATCCTCACGCGCCTATACCGACTTTCCTACGCTACTAATAGGGTTCCGTCTTCGTGGAAGGTAGCCCATGTCCACCCGATCCCTAAAAAGGGAGACCGGTCTGACCCATCGAATTACAGGCCAATTGCGATAACATCCTTGCTCTCCAAGATAATGGAGAAGGTTATAAACCGCCAGCTTCTGCAGTACCTTGAGGATCGCCAGCTTATCAGTGATCGCCAATACGGTTTTCGTCATGGTCGGTCGGCTGGTGATCTTCTTGTATACCTCACACACCGTTGGGCAGAGGCCTTGGAGGGCAAGGGTGAGGCGCTGGCGTTCAGCCTAGATATCGCAAAGGCGTTCGATAGGGTCTGGCACAGGGCACTTCTATCGAAGCTACCATCTTACGGAATCCCCGAGGGACTCTGTAATTGGATTGCCAGCTTTTTGGATGATCGGAGTATAAAAGTCGTCGTAGATGGCTCCTGCTCCGATACCATGACCATTAATGCTGGTGTACCACAAGGCTCGGTGCTCTCCCCGACGTTGTTTATCCTGCATATCAATGACATGCTCTCTATCGAGAGTATGCGTTGCTATGCGGATGACAGTACGGGTGATGAGTGGTGCACTGAGCAACGGAATATCCCTCGGAGTACTCAGGAAAGAAGGGTTCAACTTGTGTCTGAAGTCGAGCGCTCTCTGGGGCGGGACTCGGAATGGGGTGAACGGAACCTAGTCCAGTTCAACCCCTCAAAGACACAAGTTTGCGCGTTCACTGCAAAGAAGGACCCGTTTATCATGACGCCTCAGTTCCAAGGAGTAACTCTTCAAATTTCTGAGAGTATTGGAATTCTCGGCGTCAAAATATCGAGCAAAGTCCAGTTTGGGAGGCATTTGGAGGACAAAGCCAAATTAGCAAGCAAAAAGTTGGGCGTCCTGAACAGAACCAGGCGGTGCTTCACACCGAGACAGCGTCTTGTGCTATACAAAGCACAAGTTCGTCCTCATGTGGAGTACTGCTCACATCTCTGGGCAGGTGCGCCCAAATATCAGCTAGACCCACTTGACTCCCTGCAAAGACGGGCTGTTCGAATCGTCGGGGATCCCAATCTTACGGACAGATTGGAGTCGCTGGAGCAGCGGAGAGACTTTGGGTCACTCTGTGTACTCTACCGACTCTTTCACGGGGAGTGCTCCGAGGAACTGTTTGACTTGGTACCACCGTCATCATTCTACCAACGTACCACTCGACATCGCAGAAGGGTTCATCCATTTCACCTGGAAACGTTATGGTCTTCAACTGTACGTTTCCAGCGATCATTTCTCCCACGTACGTGCAAGCTCTGGAATGAACTACCTGCTGCTGTGTTTCCCGAGCGCTATAACATGTCCTTCTTTAAACGAGGTTTAAGAAGAGTATTTCCTTCACGGTAGGCAGCGGCCTGGCTGTGCCCCTGGTATTGAAAAGGTCCATGTGCAGCAGTTTCACTTACCATCAGGTGTACTGCTTGCTCGTTTGCCACCGTTGGCAATAAAAAAAAAAAAAATACCCAAGAAAGAAAAACCGTTTGCCAACATAAATTGCGATAGAGAAGTAAAATACGATAGGTTATGGGATTGCTCGCCGATCCTTCCACAACCTATTAAAAAACAGGACTGCCCTGCAAATTTTGTCGATTTCATAAATATTCAGAGGTAATTTTCCGACCCGCAAGCACGGCGTTTCCTCTGATTAGCGGGGACAAGTTTGCCTTCTGTAACATTAGACTAAGGTTTGCGTAACAGAATGAGTTGTGTTTATACATGTACTTTCAGATTCAGGGATAAAGGCTAAATACAATAAATTAAATTAGAAATGTATTTGAGTAATCGTTTATTTTAATACAACATATGACTCGAAAATACTAATGGAGCCTAAGCTTTTTTTAGATGGGCTATGAGCAGCATGCACGCCTTCCATTGCGTTCACGGTAACAAAAGGGCGGCCCTATAAGTCATCTTATTCCCTCCCCTTAGCTATTGGGTCGGCCCACAGATAATCTACATCTACAGTAATATTATAAAGAGAAAAAATTTGTGTATGTGTGTGTGTGTCTTTGTAATAAATAGACTTAAAAATAACTGCGCCGATTTCAAAAATTCTTACACCATTGGATGTATATAGCCTACGTTACTCAGGGTGAATGTAGCTTACATTTACCCTGAGTAACGTAGGCTATATTTGATTCCGATATTCCCTCGGGAACGGAGACTACGCGGATAAGGCAACTGAAACCGAAGCGAATCGAGAGCGGGCTGCTAGTTCACTATAAATATGAGAGGTTGGCCACGGGTACAAAATCCTTGACGTCTGTGACATTGAGCTGAAACTTAATATATTTTTAACAGCTATTTCAGGCTATACTTTTTTAATTCAAGCCTGTTTCCTCTCTAATTTTTAATTACACCTTAGAGAAAAAATAAAAAGGTCTGTTTCTGAGGGCTAAATTAGGTAAAACGTTAGGACCATTCCGTATGTCCTACATTTATAAATATTAAATTTTGAGTGCTTTTATTCTTGCTAGAGTTCTAATATTGCTACGACTATTCATATATAATATCGGTTTATGCAAAAATATACGATTAATTTCTACTTCAATAAAATATTCATTTAAATGTTTTTATTATTTTTAATAATCTTCTGCTTTAATTGGTAATTAATTCTGTAATTTAAATTTAAAATACATATAAATATAATCTTATGGCTTGCAATATCCACACAATTCCCATTTTCAATAATGTAGTAACAGAGTTGATGGGAAAATATAAATATCTACCATACGACTAAGAAGCAAGAGCGCATGCGGCTCCTTGAAAAGCCTTCCGACGGCCGGAAGGCAGTGATATATAGTGCTAAATCCGATTAATTTGAGAAACCTGTTAGTGGGACAATAACGTTTAAATACATTCCCGTGTCGGCAGTGTCTCCTTGTCACCCTATACTGAGAAGCAATTAATTCTACCAATGGGAGGTCGATCCATAATTGTAAACAATGTCGGATTTGAAGAACGCAACCGGATGTAATATGTTTATTTTACAGCATTCTAGTTCAACTTCATACGTAAATCTGGACCATGTATATTCAGATAATGCCTAAATTATTAATATTAGGGAGATAACTCTTATTCTGTTCCTGATATCTTATGCTCGTTGGAGTATATGCAATAGTATTAAGAAAATCAGTATAGCTTACAATTTCTACTTACGTATAAGTGTAATGGATCTCGATTTAAAATATTAATTACAAATTTTGTTAGCTAGTAGAGTTGTTGATTGCTGCTAGATAATTAAAGTCTTCATTGAATATAATTTAAAATATACATTGATCTTGTAATACTCTTAAATGTATATATAATAAATCCGCTGGAATTTTTGGAAGTCGAGTGTATATTTACTCTAAAGCTCGTACAGTCCTCGAATGTGTACGACAACCTGACGACTGCAATTACATTAATAGTAGCCAGAAATTTGGACTCGCTCGCTGCCCCCTCTCGTTGCCCCAGGTGGATCGGATGATGTGTGATGTACCATGGTCTTCTGCCTAAAAAGAAATGGGCGGCAACAGGCGCAGGTATCCCCTCTTGTGCTGCCCCAGGCACAAGCACCAAAGCGAGCAGCACCAAAGTGAGCATGGCCTGTCTCGACTCTGAACCGCTCCGCCATCTCCTCCCACGTGACTACTGCTTCTCAGGAGGAACACATCCTAGTTCCTGATGCTGTTGAGCATCGTCCCAGCGAAGGCCGGCAGCGTCAGATCGCTACAGTTGACGAGTTCACAGCGCTACTCTACGCAGGCTACATACACAGACGAATTGTCATCCTTGTGTACTTTTCCTCCTCATAAGTGCAAGTGTTTGGTGAAGCAATAATTCCCCGTCAACACCTATATCAGTCACATGAAGAGGACTCCGTGCTACTGAACTAGAGATTGCAACCCAGTATGTCTCTCAACCCGGCCGGGCCCGGTTGCATTCGTCGTCAACCCGGCCGGGTCTGCCGGGCCCGGCCGGGTTGTGTTAGCGATGAAATCTTTAAAGTATTTTATGAAAATTTTCTACATATGAATGGAAAAAGACAATGAATCAAGGTTAATATTTATTTCAAATTGGCTTATAAACAGTTATCACACTAATCAGTCTCACTCAAGTCTCAAAATCACACTTAATAATAATAATAATAATTTTATTTTCAGACCATGTCCATATAAAAAGCTTAACTATGTCTAGTACTAATTAAAACTAAGTTAAAATAAATAAATCAAAAAAAAAAATTAAACCTAAACCAGATTGTCACATGTCAATTTCAATATCAATAAGAGTTATTAGAATCAAATTAAAATTATATGAAATTAAATATTAATATGAATGTCAATTTTGTTATGTGTAATTTTGAATGTCAATGTTTTAAGTCAAATATAAATTAAAAATAAATAGAATAGATTATTTTGGATATGTCCAGAATTAATTATAATTGACATGTAGGCCAATCGCATGTCTCATAATGGGACAGTCAAATCGTCCTGCTACGATCTTCAGGATACTGTTGGTGCTGCCCCGGACACGGCTTAACATCGAGGCTGCCCGCTTACGCATGATAGCATGGAAGCCATCCACCCTGGCGTCAGCAAACATGCCAGACGCGCTGCAGCGCCACGGCAGCCCCAACAGCATCCTGAATGCGTTATTGTACTGCACACGGAGGGCGCTGATTGCCTTCCGCGAATAGCAGACCCACAGGCTGCACGTGTAGAAAGATTGGCAGAATGCTTTGAAAAGAGAGATTTTCACCTCAACTGTGCAACGTGCAAATCTGCGTGCCAGCATATTGCTTCTGACAGCCAACGCCCTGCGTTCCCTCTCAATGTCCTCAGCATCTTTGAGATCCTCACATATCCAATGGCCCAAGTACTTAAAGCGAGAAACTCTAGCCAAGGGGACACCGGCCAGCAATAGAGGCGGTACGGTGTTCGTCTTAAAGGCCCTTGACTGAAAGACCAGATACTCACTCTTCTTGACATTATACCTAAGCCCATGTGCCTCGGCATATTTCTCACATATACCGAGGAGCTTCCTGATCGCACTTATCGAGGGTCCAAGCAGCACCATGTCGTCTGCGTAACTGATATTATTTATAAAAGTACCATCAATAGAACATCCGACGCCGGCGCTACTTAGCTCCTCAACAAGCCCATTTATATACAAGTTGAAAATGCGCGGAGAACTTAATCCCCCCTGTCTCACACCGCACTTCAACCTATAAGCATCAGAATGCTGACCTGCCCACCGCACCACATTCGTTTGATTATTATACCAATAATTAAAAATGTTAATGACCTCATCTGGGAGGCTGGTTTCCGATCTCATCTTCCTCCACAGTACGTCGTATGACACCAAATCGAAGGCCTTGGAAAGGTCCAGGAAGCACGCGTATACTGGTGTTTTTCGGTCAGTGTAGTACCGGACAGTGTGCTTGAGGCAAAGTATCGCTGATTCTGTGGATAACCCAGGTCGAAAGCCAAACTGGGCATCGTTCAGCGTTATGTGCTCACTCAATATACGATCAAGCAAACCGTCCAACACCTTCACCACTGTTGTCGCTAATGAAATGGGTCTATAATTGGATGAGTTACATGGATCGCCCGTTTTATTCTTAATTATTGGTACAACAACCGTCTTTACACAATCGTCAGGCAAGTATGAATGTCGTACACAGAATGTGTAAAACACAGCCAACACTCTAGGTAAATGAACACCGGCATTCTGTAGGTGCTCAATACTAATGCCATCATGTCCTGATGATTTACCTCTGGTCATAGTTTGGATTACTGACATGACCTCTTCTGCAGTAAAATGCAGTAAATGACCTGAGGGTACCTGTTGGGTTTTGGAAAGGTACACTGACCCCGTGCCTTTCATGGGTAACGGTTCAACCTGGAACAGGGTTTTAAAAAGGTTGGCAGCCTGTTGAGGGTCAGATGCTTCATCCACACTGAGAGGGGCATGTACTTTGGGGTTAATCTTATTAGTACACTTCCAAAAACTCTTAAAATCACGTTTTGTATGATGTGATGCCAGAATATCCATCCTTATCTGTTCAGCATTGTTTTGACACCACTTAAGCTGTGATTTGAAAAAGCGTCGAGACTCTGACATATCATCATACACCTGACCCCGTGAAGGTTTACCGTACCACAGCCAGACGTGGTAACAATGTCGTGCCATACTGTGCGCACTTTGTACATGTTTATTCCAGCCCACTACTGCACGCCTCCTACCCTTAATAACATTTTTTAAACCTGCACTCTCTTCAGCTGCGTCACATAAAATATTTACAATTAATTTATACAATTCATCAATTACTAATCTATGTTCTACAATATTACATATATTATTACAACATTTTGATACATCACATGGGAAATTAATACATTTTAATTTATCATTACAAAGCTTTTGATAATGTAATATTTGTTCACTATTTCTCTCACCCCAAATCTTTTTGTTGCGAACGTTATTCTGCAAAGTTACATGTGGTTTGAGTGTAGAAATATTACACTTAACTTCAAGAGGGAAGTGATCCGACCAAACCACCTGTTGATCATGCACCCGCACACCCATCACTGACTGCCAGGCTGATTCTGTAACTAAACAATGATCGAGCCAACTTGTTGTGCCATGGACGTCACTGACAAATGTGTAGGTACCTGACATACTACCCAGTAATTCTAAATCAGCACACCTCCAACTCTGGTCTGTACAGAATTTTAATAGTTCCCTTCCAAATAATTCAGTAGGACTAGCATTAAAATCACCCAACATAAATACCGCCGAGATGTTAGTACTGTCAATAATTGCACAAATTTCACTAAGACAATCAGTAAATTCGACTAAATTGTCGGCACTGTTTACTGGCATGTGCACTGAGAACACCAGAAACGCACGATCATTCACCACCACTTTAATTGCAACGAGACGCGCACTTGTACACTCAATAACTTGTACGGAACTAAAGACGTTACGCCTGTACAAAATTGCCACGCCTCCCCACGGCCTTCCTAGTGCGGTGCCTTTCGTGGTCGCGTCCATCGATGATTTCCCAGTAAAACTAAAATCAGGATCAACCGTGCCCAGGAACTGGATGTCGTGAGCGAAGAGCCACGTCTCCTGCAACGCCACGATATTTGATTGCTGACACAACTGCCTCACGTCGTCTATCGATCGTTTCAGAGACTTACAGTACTTAATACATAATTGATTGTTTTTACTTATGGCCAGAAAAGTAACATTAGTATTAGTAATTATTCATTTTTATAAGTATAAACAAGCAGGTCTTTCGCTTTACTCCTTACAGTGGCTATTTGAAAACATAGTATTAAAATCTAATAATGCAGCTAAAAGTACTAAGCATGTCATAACAACTTAGATTAGACAGATAGATAAACTTTGGTAGCTTTGGTATAAACAAAACAAATTCTTATCTGCTAAAAGTAAAGTATGTCTTTTCTTAAATATTGCTTATTAGTGATTTAATTGAGCAAATAGCGAAATCTTATAGGCTATGCTGTATTGAAGCTGTAAACAACCAAACTTGTATAGTCTTAACTAACAAAATGTAACATAAAATTGGTTACGTTACGTAGCCTTTATAAGTATATTATAACAAAACAAAAAGTGTATTCTAATTATGCAAGTTACAATATACTTTTTGTAAGGCAAAACAATTATTTTTTAGTCTGAAAGAATGATCTTAAAAAGCTGGTCATTCTTACCGGGTCCAGTGACCGGGCCGGCCCGGTTTGCAATCTCTATACCGAACCAACCATTCCATTAGCACCAGACGGAAGGCCGCGACGGTCAGACCACCATGCAACCCTCTCCAGCCGGACTACCTCTCAGGCAATAACGTCACGGTAAGCGACGCCCCACCAGGTGGCCGCTCGTAGAATTCAGCAAGCAACTCCATTTCTACGAGTGTTAATTACTGCCTAAGCTAGAACTCATTTATCTTTCAGAAGAATAGAATACAACGATATTTCGTTACCGTATAAAAAAACTACATGAGAATTTATATATAACAATTGTCTTGTAATATTAAACGATTTCATAGTAATAGCCAATGAGCAAGATTTTCTTACATTTACGATTTGTAAAACGTTAAGATAGAATTAGATAAATTATTAGATTTCTGCCTAAACTTTATTATTGAATAGGGAGAATAAAATTGGCTCACGTAACAATGGTATATTTAATTAAAAGAAAATTTATAGTCCACTTGGCACATAAAGTATAACAGGATAGTCGAAAGAAAAATCAATGTTAGTACTTCGATCGTTCATGGATTTATTGTTCTCATAGATATACATTATTATGTACATGTATAATTAGCCCATATACATATGTCTCACTGTTGAGTATTAGCCCTTTATATAAGAAGAAATCAAGTAATCTTTAAGTAGAGCATGTACTTCATAAATGGTTTGGTATAGAGAAGTGAATCAATATATTCTTTATCTATTTTAATTTTAGAGCGAAAGTATTCACGAGTTTCAAACGCATATTTCTTTAGACGATAAGATTCATCTTTGTGCAGTAACTGGTAGAAGATCCTTTATATATCACCCTTATTTAACGTCAGTAAGGCTGCAGTCATTTCTGTACTAGGTAGTAAGTTAGAGGACCCTACTTTAGGTTCAGAAAAGGTACACTCGATCAAAATACAACTCTATTTATTTACAGTATGTTGCGATTTATATACAAAATATTCTAAACAAAAAAAGGAAACGCTATCTTAACTGAAACATACGTCATCCTTTTTTTGGGGTGGGCTATGATCAGCGCACCGCCGTCTGCTCCGTCCGGGGTGACAAAGAGGCGGCGCATGGCTCCATAACCAATGTATCTATTCTTTTTCGCCACTGGACCAACCACCGGTATCCAGTTGCTTATCCTCCGTGGCCGGCACGGCGGGATACCTTGTGGGGTACACTTCCCTTTCAATATCCCTTACCCAGAACGTCGATCGCCGTCGCACGGTCAGCCTCTCTGCGGGTTACGGAATAAAACACTCGTCATCCTGGTCGAATGTTGTCATTATCCAAAGGTAACATTTAACATCCTTAAACTTATTTTTGAAGAAATACTAAAGTACTTTTAAACTAAGCAATACATTAATGCTCGACGCTAAATCAGTATTGATTTAATAATAAAACACCATGGGAATACAAAAGGTAAATCACCACTTGAAGTTTTACTTTTTCTTCCATTGTTTTTGTAAAGTTTCAAAACAATACACTATTATTTACAGTTCGAAAAGAAAATTACCGGAAGTTTTATGACATTAATATTAAGTAGATTTACATGAAGAGCTTTGGATTGTTTTAATATTTATCATATGAAAATATTTCCCGTAAATTACTACTTTTAATGTTTTTTTTTGTTCTTATTAAAACTTCGTTACAAATTTGATTGATAATGCATAGTGTTGTATGAAGGGCTCCTTTCTTTACATCTAATACATTTATCGAGTCACAGAAACTTCAGTAATTATTAGCAAGTCAGGAAAACATAAATTCTATGCTTTTTATCACTATAATTTCAATGAGTAAAAGTTGCCATACACGCTTGAGGTTTGTTCGAGCACTAGTGTAGACTTACACTTGCTGCAGTGGAATTATCGTTGTCAATGATCATCAGGACAAATGGTTGACAGTAATAGTTTGCATGTCTCCACTTAGTGGGTACCTGAAACAGTAAACCACTGAGCGATCCACTGAAAATAAATATTTGGATGTATCTTGTGAATTGCATAAAGACGGCAAGCGGTGTCCCAGTGGGTTGTAGGGACCCATCGCTTCCCGCTGTTACCTTGGAATACTAGGCGGGGTGCGGCCGCCATAGTGCATCATAGAAAAAAAATAATTTTTAGACCAAAGTGTACATGATCTTCACTCAATCTTCAGAATCATTTTTGTCACGAAGGCAAATGTTTACAAGGTTCGATTTAATATGATAATATATACCATATCGATGGCTCCTACGAATAGTGAGTCATCTGAAAAATTCCAATTTTACAGGGGAGCGTGTCAAAGATAAAATATTTACATTTTTTTCAAATTCTTGTTATAGGATTTTTAAGTTTTCGTATTGATTACGACGTGATTCATTGGACATTTTAACGGGATCAAACCATTCTTTATAGAAGATCTTAGGAAACGACAAGGATCCATCCAAATATTTACGATTTTTTATCTTTGCGAGTGTAATGAGCTTCCACGGGTGAAAAAGATGATTTTTTTTTATTTTTATGACCGAGATTGATAAATTTTAATGTTATTTTTTAAGGTTATTTTTTATCATTTCTTAAAAAAAGTTAAAATACTCAAAAATGTTAGCTGACTCATTAGGTATACTTAGGAGCCATCGATATATTCATTGTGGATATCGTAAAAGATGACTAAGGTATATGATACAAACACAATATCCGATCCGAAAAGATGTAAAATTCAAAATAAAATCTTCCACTACTTGTACCTACCTATCTGACTAGGTATAGATGAATTTCGCTTCTATTGTGGAGGAGACTTGAGCTCAACTATGGGATGTACATGAGCTGAGATGATGAAAAACGTAAAAATATTGTAATAATAGTATATTAGCGGAGATAAAATAGAAAAATGTAAAAATATACGTTTTCTATTAAAATTCTAATTAAAATTGTTCAAATAATTGTCACATCCTAATCCTAACTAATGTTATAAATGTAAAGTTTATTTATTTGCCACGCTTTTACGCTTAAATAACTAAAGCTATTTTAAAAATTAGTTTACCGATGTCCGATGGAAACCTACATTAACAGAACATAGGCTGTAATTTATTTCCCAGGATTATCACGGCAACGGGAATTACGCGAGTAAAAACGTGGGTATTCAATAAATTTAATCTATCTTTAGTATTGCTAAGTGCACGACTAGTGGCCACCTTATTTCTTTAAGCCACCTTTTTGCATGCTAGCTTTTCAGTCACAATTTTCAATAAAAACTCGACAGACAGTTTTCTTTTTAGTTCAGTAATGTATGAAAGTACACTTTAAACAAGTCATTGCCGGAAATTCACGATTTTACTGAATTGCTTTTTACTCATGCAAAACGCAATATCAGGGGAACATTTAATAGGAATGAAGGACTGACGACCTCGCTTATCTCTCGGCACTCTGATACGATCAAATTAGGCATAAAATTTGTTATGAATATTTGATCAATTGTTTGTTCGTCCCTGCGGGCTCTTTGATTTTTAATTGAGTTTCATTTTTGCTGTATTTGAAAAGTTATGATAACAATTTACGTGAATATATTCGGGATTATAGTAAAATATAGGTCGAAAAGTTTACTAAATTTTACATAGAATATAAATGAATAATTACATGTGCTGTGTGGTAGCGGCTTCGAATACTACCAACCCTTGCTTTGCTCGTGGGTGTCGTAAAAGACGACTAAGAGCCCTAGATTGACCCAGACCAACTCCATCTGGTACCATTTGGGTCAACGATTACATTCCCAAGGAGGGTTGACGTCAGGCAGGCGGCCGGTCATAAAGGTCATTGCCGAAACTTTTTGCAATATGTCAAAACAGATATTGCGTCGACCCCAAGTAATTGGGATAAGAGCAAGATGATAAATGAATAATTACAGTATTCTAAATAAATAGGTGTGGTGACGGATTAAGAACACAATTCACCACTCCCTATCTTGCCCGTGGATGTCGTAAAAGACGAGTAAGGGATATAATATGTGCATATTATATCCCTTAAGATCTGTGCAAGAGAAGGAAACCTCGAAATAAAACCCTATGCCAACATGTCTTACCAGCATGGTATAGTAGGTTAAATTCACTCCCATTGTGAAGGAGGCCCGAGCCCAAAAGTGAGATGTATTTGGGCTGCGATGATGATGATGATGAAATGAATAGGATCTAAAATTTTTCAACAAATCTTATATATGCAATTAAAAGTTTGATTTATCTAATAGACACCGTTCCATTTTTCAAACTTAATTTTAGTTATATAAAGTGGGTGTAACCAAAGAGACAATTTTTCCTATCCAAAGACTGGGTGCCGGTATTTCACAATTGGCAGTTATTTGCTTGTTTTTGCTGGTTTTGGCTGTATTATAAGTATATCGTAAGGCGTATATATAATATTCGACAGCATATTGTACAACAAGCATTAGAGAGCATATTCCGTGTGGTGACGGAGTAAGAATGCAGATAACATCAAGAACGACAGAGAACGAAAACTGAACATAACACACTATGCCCACACGTCTGAGCAGCGTGGTATAGTAGCTCAACTTCCCTTTCATTATGGAGGAGGCTCGAGCCCAACAGTGGCTCACACACATATGGCTGACATTGTAGAAATATGAAAATTTTATAGCAGAGAATATTGGAACCCTAAATAAAGTCTATTGATAGCAATTACTTTTTGGTGCTAATAGCCTAGTGTTAATGAGGTGTGCATAGAGCGGAAAAGTGCAAGCTTGGAAATCTTGCTCTAGACGGCCAGTATTCATGAGCTAAGTTTAACGATTAGGCCACTAAATACGAGTTAGAGAAGACCTTTTTATGTTAGTGTTATTTTATTTAAGACAGTGTCTGTATGTTAAATCAGCCTTTAGTCAATAAGCAGCTATGTTTGTTCGAAACTAACCGTTTTTAGGATTCCTCAAAAGGAAAAACGAAACCTTTATAGTCACTTTTTTATTTTAAGGTTTGTTTGGTATTTTTATGTTAACTAGTTAAAAAATGATATCGCCGCTAACAAAGACCTACATTAACTAGCGTACATAATTTATTTTAATGTGACGATGTAAGTTTTATTTATAAAATTATTACTATAAATAATAATAAACTGACTTCTATTTTATGCGCAATTTACATTTTTCCACCATCTTTAAGCAGAGGATATTATAATCCCAAGAAATAATATGAGAGACTAATTCCATATTTTATGTGGGGAAGCGGTAGTGTCTAAGACAAGACGAGCCAAGTAAAATGTACTACCATTTTTCGAACCGTCGATTCTTTGAATCCTCATGACTTGGGTCTGCGTTATACTAGATAAAGAAGATACCAGAATATGACCACAATAGTAGACTTATCAAAAACATAAAGTTTCAATAGCATAGCTCTTATACTTTAATTTTTATTGTGGTCTAAAACCCTCCGATTCCGTTACTAACCTACTGATGATTATCAAAATTCTTAGGGTGTTGTCTGAGGTCCTAGAAAGTTGAAATTTTACTTTGTAAACTAATACTAGTACAAGAAAAAAAGTATAAAATTCGTATTTTTTACCCTCAAACCCTATAAACTAGGGAATGGAAGTTTGTATGACACTTCCAGATATTTTACTCCTTGTTATAAATAATGAAATACATATTTTGACTTGGCTGGAAAACATCTGACTTGGCTGTTTTGGTTCTATAAGAATAGAAAAGTAGTAAACAGCGAATAAAATTACCTTACATCCATGTGACAGTAGCAAAACAGCCAAGCCACATATTTTGACAAAGGTGTAGGCTTTGTGAAGTTAGCCTGGAGGGTTAGGGCGTGTAGAGTTGGAACCTGAGTGAGATTTGATATCTTTTTAACAATGCGAGCCATATGGTGTCATCTTGGGAACTTTTACATGAAAATGTTTTTGGTGGATATGTACCTATATCAATCTATACCAATAAATAAAATTGGAGTGTCTGTTTGTAATGTCAAAATAATAGGCTTTTTTCATGCTCACACGGTTATTTGCACGACACCTATGCCTAAAATAGCAATTAAAAAATTTTTGTCTATCTGTCTGTCTGTCTGTCTGTCTGTCTGTTTGTTCCGGGTAATCTTCAAAATGGCTGGACCGATTTCAAAAATTCTTCCACCAATGGAAAGCTATAATATCAGGGCGTAAACTAGGCTATATTTTATCCCGGTATTCCCACGGGAACGGGAACTGCGCGGGTAAAACGACTATAACCTATAACCGAAGCGAAGCGTGGGCGGATTGCTAGTATAAGATATGAATGTATGTATGTACATCGTATATCGTTTTTTTAAAGAGAACACCTTGCACTGAGGAAATAATTCCTGTGTAGCGAGGGACTTTACAAATATATAATTAACGGACACAAATTACACCCAGACTCAAAATTTATGGATCACACAAAGTGTTGATCCACGTAGGATTCGAACCCACGACACTACGCCATCTGTGCATTATGTACATCGTATATATGTATGTATATTAATATAATATATGTATTTGTATTTCTACGCATGTTATGTCACGTCCAAGTCACCGTTATTACTAAGAATATACTTGTTTATTTATCAGTTACATTGTTTGTTACTAAATCTCAACCCACATTTTTTATATAAATTCCTTGCCCGTACAAAAAGAAGAATAAAAAGGAGAAGATTCTATGTAAAAACTAATTATACTGTTTTTGGTCAGTAAAACATTAGATTTATGGCAATTATAACATTATGACAATTTAATAATGAAAACCTAACAAATCTAATGCATACCTACTACGGATCGGAACTCGGTCGTACTGTATGAAATCCAGAAAAAAAAACTCCGAGAGTTTGATACTAAATTATTTTTGAGCTTTAAGAGGCCGCTTGTTTAATCTTACTAAAAAATCATGAAATAATCGTTAATTATTGTTACGAGTCAAATCAATACAATAAGTGGTCACAGTTCTTGCGGTATTACGGTAGTGCTCCTATAACCATTTTTTCTTTTTTGGGGTGGATTGCGGTCGGCGCGCTCCTCGCACCACTCCGTCCGGGGCGACAGAGGGGCGTAAGCACGCACTCTCGTAACCCACCCACGATGCACGTCGCCTTCGTCGTTGGGCCGACCACCGGAGCAGGGTGATTCTCCTATAACCAAAAACGCTGAAAAGTATTCGAAGCGTTAATTAAAAATCAAATTTTAAGGCAATAAAATCGGTAAAAATTACTTTATTTAAAATATATTATTCGTATAAACAGTAGGAATTATTATTACAGTTATTAATTTGGTAGCACCGAAAACCTAATATACTATATTATATATTCATAGATCAAAACGTGGCCACGCAATCTAATATCTAGAAATCCCAATTTCATTTTTGCTTTCGTTTGGTATTTTTTTTTTTTGCTACACGAGAATGTAGTCCACCTGGTAACTGGTAATTAGCTCTTATGGAACTACTAAAATTGATAATCAGACGTCAATTTTCTGTGAAAGTGTGGCATGAATAGTGAAGGAGTAAAATATAATTCACCACCTCATTTTTTGCCAGTAGTATCATAAAATCTGACTAAGGGATGTAATATGCTGATAACATCTATGCAAGTGAACGGAAACTCGAAATAAAAACTTATACCAACATATCCGATCAGCCTGGTGTAGTAAATCAATTTCCATTCCATTCGGAAAGATGTTGGAATTCAGCAGTGGAACGTACATATATGAGGTGAGATGATGATGTGGTAGAAGACGAGCCAGCCCATATATAGCCGCAGAAAGAAAACTATCAACAGCGTAGTTCACCGCCTACCATCGGAAATCAATATTACATTATCAGTATCTATTTTTGTATTAATAATATTATAAATCCAATAGCACTTCGTTCGAACCAGGATTCAAATCAGAGGTCACGATCAGATTACAGCTTAGTTATTAATGCTTAATACTGTACCAACCATAGGAATATTAATAAAAAACAATGAATATAGGTATATACAGAGTGTATCAGGTTATGGGGGAATTGATCAAACGGGAGATAGGCAATGGTGGTAGTAACTAGAGATTGCAAACTGGGCCAGGCCGGGCCGGGCCCGCCCGGCTCCGGTGCCCTTTTAGGCACCCACCGGCCCGGCCATTCTTGCCGGACCCGGTAAAAATGGCCAGCTTTTTAAGATTATTCTTTCACATTGAAAAATAATTGTGTTGCTTTATAAGAAGCTTTCAAAACAAAAAGTATATTCTTAAAAGCCTTTCCTTAAAGAATATACTTTTTGTTTTGTTATAATGTACTTATAAAGCCTTCGTAACGTAACTAATTTTACGTTACATTTTGTTAGTTAAGACTATACCAGTTTGGTTGTTTACAACTACAATACATTCTAGCCTATAACATTTCGCTATTTGCTCAATTAGTAATAGTAACACTCAGTAGTCTTAATAACCAAAGTTTAAGAAAAACATAATACTTTACTTTTAGCAGATAAGAATTCGTTTTGCTTATACCAAAGCTAGCAAAGTTTATCTATCTATCTATCTAATCTAAGTTGTTATGACACGTTTAGTACTTTAAGCTATGTTATTAGTTTCTTATTTTAATGCTATGTTTTAAAATAGGCACTAAAAGGAGTAAAGAGAAAGACCTGCTTGTTTAAACTTATAAAATGAATAATTACTAATACTAATGTTACTTTTCCGTCCATAAGTAAAAATAATCAATTATGTATTAAGTGTGATTTTGAGATTTGAGTGAGACTGATTATTGTCATAACTGTTCATAAGCCAGTTTGAAATAAATATTAACCTTGAATCATTGTCTTTTGCCATTCATATATAGAAAATATTTATAAGATTCTTTAAAGATTTCATCGCTAATACAACCCGGCCGGGTTGGCGGCGAATGCTACCGGGCCCGGCCGGGTTGAGAAACATACCGGGTTGCAATCTCTAGTAGTAACCCATAAAAAAATTGAAATAAAAATATCGATTCGTTAATGAATTAGAGACGTAAATTTTTCAATTTTGTCATATCTTTTCCATGTATATCTGATTGAAAAGTATAAAGTCATTGATACTTAATCTGTAACATATTCGTACTTTGTTAATTTTTTATTACAAATTATATAAATCAACGATTATATTCGCATAAGCAAGACAAACTTTGCTTTAAATCAGCTGATCGGCCGATGACCGTTAATGAGTCGTCTTTGTACCTACGCCCTACGTTACTATTGAAGCGTTTGCGCAATTCATAGCTATTTATACTGCCGAAGCTTTACATGCCTACATGTATTCTGTCTGTACAGGCCTACATAAACGTAACATTTAAGGCACACACTTATAGACACATATTTTTGAAATCACTATAACTTTTATGTTATATTGTTTTTTTGTGTAATGTACATTCTAATTACGATTTATGACCCTTAAACTACAACATACACGAATAGTTGCCTCATAATCTGATATACTCTGTATAATTAATATAGTAATATACCTATATTAATATAAAATATTTAAATACTAATCGAAAATTCTTAATTACGTTTCGTTGATTTTATGGCCCAAACTTAACAGCTTAGCCTGAGCCATTGAACTAAACTATTAAAATAACCGTTTCAGAAATAGCGCCTGTGTTTGCTTATTGTGCAGCAATTAGGTATAATAGAATAAGAACAATTTTTCTGCATCGTTGACTTCAAGTAATACTTGTACATACAAGAGTCTAATTGAGAATCAATAGACCAATATTAGATAATGTCTGTTAATGTATTTTTCTTTTGTTGTTACTTATAATCCATATCGATCTTACTGTTGGGTATAAGTTTCTTCCACTGTGGAAAGGTACTGCAATATATGTACTATGTATGTTTTTTTTTTGAGTGGGCTATGATCAGCGTACCCATCGCCCGGCTCCGTCTGGGGCGACAGAAGGGCGGCACGCGACCCCATAACCCAAAATAGCACGTCACCTTCGTCGTTGGGCCGACCACCGCTACAGACTTCCTTGTCCTCCGTAGTCGGCTCGACGAAATAATCTAGTACCCTCTCCTCTCAAAGGTCCAGAACGTCGAATGCCGTCGCGCTGTTAACCTCTCTGTGGGTGATGGATTAAATCCCCGGTCCGGTCACCCAATACTAAATATGATGAGAAATATTTTGTTGAAATCTATAATTTATTATCTCTTAACGTCATTAGCATATAGTGTGGCTACGCCCTGCCTAATCGTCTAGAAGAAGTCGGCCTGGTACTCCATGATTCTTCCTCTGTCCTCCAGAACTAATTTCTTCACTTTAGTGAATCCCCCACGCTCCATAGTCGTCTTTTGCAACTTCCACGGAAGAAAAATGTTGGCGTATAACACTGTTATTACACTACTATACTTAATCTCAGTCGGATAACCTTAGTGTAGTTCTAAAATATAATAATACTCAACTGATCTCTTATATAGATAAAGAGATATTTAAATTCAAAATCTATACAATTTAAGATAATTATATGATGGATACTCGATTTAAATAATAATTCTCAGATGAACTATAAAAATGGGTTAAAATTTAGTTTGGGAATTGTTACGATAAGAAAGGGATCCCTTGTATTACTTTTTTATTATTGCTTTTATGTAGATTTCTACATTATCCTTTTCATCGTGATATTATTTGTAGATTACAGTAGGGTAATACAAGTTATTGACAAAAAAATATATATAAGATAGTATTTGTTAATACTTCCCTGTTCAAATACGATAGATAATAATCTATCCCAGTGGTTCTCAAACTTTTTAAATGACGGAACCCTTTTGGGAAGCAAAATACTTGATGGAACCCTACAATAAAACAATTATTTTTATAAGTGTATTCTGTATTAATCAGCATAATAAAAGTACAATGTATCAGTTACTAATTATTATTTACTTCACCACTTGGTAAGGACAATAATAGAAAACATTAAAAAAGAAAAAATCTAACTAGTGGGAGGTATGAAACTGTTTTTTATTTTTCATCAATTGCTTGATATCAGGTTTGATGAAAGAAAGTTGGAGTCTCATATCAGCTTCGGCGTCCAGTCTATTGCGATATTTTGTTTTCGTGGCTGCGTAGGTAGAGAATCCTGTTTCGCACAAATATGTAGTTGGGAACGGGAGAAGAATATCCAGAGCCATTTGGCCAAGCATTGCATATTCATCTTGGATTCTGCACCAAAAATCATTATGAGGCGTCGTTTTGAACAATGACTCCATACTTGTGTCTGATGACATTTCTAAAAGAGATTCATATATCTCATTTGACATGTTTTCAGGCTTTTCCAAGTTGGGTAAAAAAGGATTATGAATCCAGGAGTTCACTTTAATTTTTGTATTGTGTTCTTCGGGAAAATACTTTTCAAAAGATGCGCGCATCGAACTGAGATATTGGACCAATTCTTCAAACACATTATCTTCAAACATTTCTGAGTCGTTTTCGCTAACAAACTCACTGAGTAACGTAAAACTTTCTATTTCTTTCTTACCAATGCAAATGATCCAAAAATCTAATTTTCTTTTAAAAGCAGTTATTTTATTATAGGCCTGAAACACTGTTGTCTGTTTACCTTGCAACGATAAATTTAATTCGTTAAGTTTTTGAAAGATATCCGCCATAAAAGACAATCGGAACAACCAAGTTTTATCATACAAACGGTCCTTCAAATTAAAAGAAGTATCTGCTGAAAGAAACATTTGTAACTCGGCTCTAAGTTCAAATAGCCTTGTTAAAGTTTTTCCCCGAGACAGCCATCGCACTTCTGTATGGAGCAGCAGTGTTTTATGCTTGCTGCCATAATCTTCACACAATAATGAGAACAATCGGGATTGTAGTGGTCGTGATTTGATAAAATTAATTATTTTTACCGCTTCATCCATAACTAATTTTAGATTAGACGGCATTTGCTTCATCGCAAGTGCTTGTCTATGCAGAATACAATGACTGGAACTACAATTAGGCGCTTTATTTTTCATTCGTGACACTGCTCCTGCTGTTTTACCTGTCATCGCCTTGGCCCCATCTGTACAAATGTCAATGCAATTGTTCCAACTGAGATTATTTTCTTCAAAAAATATAGTTATTTTATTAAAAATTTCTTCCCCGGTAGTGTTTGTAAGCAGCGATGAACACATAAGCATGTCTTCTTCAAAAGAACTTTTATATGGATATCTCACAATAACCAGCAGGATAGCCAAACCAGCGACATCAGTCGACTCGTCCATTTGCAAAGCGAATCGTGTATTTTGTAGACGTGTAACTAGTTCTTGTTTGACGTAGCTTGCCAGATCATGGATGGATTCGTCGTGAAACAGTATCGTTTGATAGCGGAACAGTAGAAAGATGCTTTGCAGATTTTTCATCAAGCATACATTTTGTTATGTCTAATACACATGGTTTTATTAATTTCTCAGCGATAGTGTGCGCTTCACCTGCTTGTGCAATGCGATAGCTAACTAAGTATGATGCCTCCGTGGCCTTTTCGTTGGTAGTTTGTGTTACATGCATCATATTTTTTTGACTTTCTAATAACTGATCTTTTTTGCGAACAAAAAATTCTTTATTCTTGTCTTTAGTCTCGGGGTGTACGGTTTCTAAATGTCGACGCAATTTGGCAGGTGCCATGGAACTATTAGGAAGCAGTTTACTACAGAGCATGCAGAGAGGTGAGCCGTTGGAATCAACAAATCCGAAACTGATATAAGATTCATCATACTTCCTTTTTTTCGTCTTTGAAACCGTCGAGCTTGACGTCGTGGCACTCGTGGCATCATCTTCTGGATCGGTGATTGCTAAATTCTCCGCGCGCATTGCTTTTGAACATTCAGCGTCATTAGAAGATGTTGTTGGAACACGTTTAACACCTTTAAGCCAACGTTCCATTCTTCTTTATTTATAATGTTACAAGTCAGGATAGTGGGGTTTAAATAATGCACAATCGTTACTGCGTATAAGAGACTAAATTTAGAACCTACAGGGAAGAAATGTATAAAACTGAGACAACAGAATACAGCAGGCAGTAAAACAATGAACACTAGTTTCTCGCTAGCGAGCTTGGTAGTAACTTATCGCTCCGAACGCTAATCATCAACTGACGACGCCAACGCGCGATCGCCGCTTTTATACTTAGTCCTAGACTCGATCTCAAATATTCTCGAAAATACTCGAGTCGGCACCTTTGATAAACAAAAAGTAAAAATAAAAACAGAAATTTAAAAATAGCGTTGTAAACAATATCGACTTTATCCTTTGAAGTTAGAGACGAAAGTCGCTAGTGGACAACTATACGTCTAATTCAGAGGCGGCTTTTATCAAAGAGACTGAGCGCTTACAAGTATACTACCCGCTCATTTTAAGTTTGCCGCTGGCGATAGGTATGAGTGTATGACGTTCGAAATTTTTTATTTAATTGTAACAATAAAAATTGTGTACGTTAGATATTTGGGTAAAACTATGACACATTATAAGTTTTGTTGTCACGTGGGGGAGGGTACGCGCATTCCACAGACCGGCAAACTTAGAGCGAACGCGTTGTACAAGTATAAAATTGTTGAGACCAAACTTATGAGATATTGTACCAGCTAATGTAACACAAGCTTATACAAATACAAATAAATAAATAAATAACATTCATAGCGTTTTGTCTCCGCGCGGCCGCGGAGTCCGCACAGCCGCGGA
The DNA here is from genome assembly GCA_032191425.1 of Lymantria dispar. Classification (NCBI taxonomy): domain Eukaryota; kingdom Metazoa; phylum Arthropoda; class Insecta; order Lepidoptera; family Erebidae; genus Lymantria; species Lymantria dispar. Next base: position 14,459,806 of record CM063451.1, read on the forward strand.
GCGACCAGAGAGAGGTGTTTTGATTTTTTTATTTCTAAATTCTTGCGGAACCCCGACAGAGGTATCACGGAACCCTAGGGTTCCGCGGAACACACTTAGAGTATAGCTGATCTATCCAATCATCTATGTACGAACACTGTTGGACGATATCCAAAGTCTCTCTAAGGGCGATAACACCATAATTGCTAGGCTTGACAGTCTGAATAACAGGATAATTATACTACTCCATATAAATATTAAATAAATTAAAGGAATATATGTTAGGAATACAATGTGTTGGCTTTTCGTCGGCGGCAACCGTAAGAATCAGCTAAGGAAGAAAGGTCAGCAGTAGCTTCCTCCTTAGAAATTTCCTAAAAGATTCACCATATAAATATTCGGAATAAGGATAAATTAGTTGCACACAGTACTCTTCAACGAATTAACAGATCTTTCATGGGGCAATGTATACGCTTCTACAACAAATTACCTATTAATATTCAAGATATTTTTTTTTTTGGGGTGGATTGCGGTCGGCGCGCTCCTCGCACCACTCCGTCCGGGGCGAGAGAGGGGTGTAAGCACGCACACCCGCAACCCACCCACAATGCACGTAGCTTTCGTCGTTGGGCCGACCACCGGAGCAGGGTTACTTGATGTCAGTGGTCAATATTCAAGATATGCCAGTGAATAAGTTTAAAAAAGCAATCAAGAGAAGATTTTGTAAAAAGGTTATTATCAAATCTCGGATTATCTTGATGATAATACAGATTGGTTATGAGCAGCTCCTCATTCAGGCATTTTCCTATTAATTCAATGAAAGGTGTTTAGACTTTTGTTGTAGCGACTATAATTGTAAAGCGTAGCGTGTTTTGCTATTTGATCTGTGTTTTATGCTTGTAGTAAATGGTATTGGTCATGCTCTTGCTCACTGAAGGGTCAGCTTGCGGTAGTTACGAGGAGCGGATCACTCCCTTCCCTCCATTGTGGTTGAGAGGAGTGATAGCTGCTCTAGGGTTTAACTAGTGAACGGCTGCCGCTTGCGGGATCTGGTCCAGCCATGGTACTTTTTCATTATATTTAATAACTATATCATGGTTCGAAAGGCATCAATCATACTGGAGCTATTAATAGGCATGTTGTATGTAATCTTATTTAAAAAAATTAAAAAGAATACAATCTCACTGAGTTTCTTGCTGGATCTTCTCAGTGCGGTCGCGTTCCGATCCAGTAGTAATTTAAGTTAAAATTTAAATAAATGACAATATGTAAGTGCCCCCGCGGGGTTTATACATAATAAATGATTTGAATTTGAATTATACAGTGTTATACCTACTTTTTAAGGGTTGGACATATACGAGTAGTTAGTCGATAGGATAGTTTATGATACCTTTATAAAACTTAAATTCATGTTACCTTAAGTAATGTTAAAAGGCTTTTCTGCCGCTTTATCTCTTGATGGTACAGAGATAGAAATCACTTGGCAAAAATCACCATCATAATCATCACTCTACTCTTACTCCAATTACTTGGGCACGACGCAATACGTACTCTTCTTCCATCATACATATCACAAAAGTTATTAGCAATAGTTTTACGATCAGCCACCTGCTTGACGGAAACCCTCATTGGCGTCAGCATCAGATAGAGTTGGCCCAAGCTCTTATTGTTAGTTGTCTTTTACGACATCCACGAGCAATGCAATGGTTGGTAGTATTCGTAACCACCAACACTTAGCACAGCAAGAACACATTTAATATTATATAGTTTTGATAATATATGTATGTATAATTATAATATATTTGAATGAGTGAGACAGCTATAACTATGGGAAAACGTAAATAAATTTAAAAAAAATTATTAAAATTAGAAAAGTATACCATATCTCCTTTCGTCGTCTTTTATAACATTCACGAGCAAGAGATAGGGTGGTTATTCTTACTCTATAACCACACGGATAAGATACAAGAGAGGGCAAACTCGATATAAAACCCTATTCTAACACGTCTGATGAGCGTGGAATAGTAGGTCAATTCCCCTCCTATTGTGGAAGAAGCCTGAACCCAACAATGTGACTTATATAGGCTGAAATTATGATGCGATGAATAGAATTCTATGGTAAGGTATGTGGAGTATAATTGTACAAAAACAAGATTCTCTTTCTACAAAATATAAAATTTTTAAAGATCAATATTATTATAAAACTCATAAAGATTAAAATATGCATATGTTGTGTACTAGGTGGATAACAGAATAATCTTGAACAAAATCATACACGTATAGTTAAGCTTCAATCTCATTTAGGCGAAAACTTTTGCTCAATATTTCACTATCCACTACTTATAAGTCACTAATGTTTAGCGAATTAATATTGTACTAGTACTTGAATTTTGTACTGATTTTTTCGTATAACAAGTGTCCTACAATGGTTTAAAATTATTATTTTTAAAGCATAAACAATAGCACCTTATTGTCAATAACAAATGTGTTTAAAAGTTAGTGAAGAATGATAAAAATCCTGTTAGAATTATTTAAGTATTACCCGTACAAGTGAGATCCGCATTAATAAACGCAATGGTTACAGGTAGCTTGCATTTTTTCTGGCAGAGCTTAAGACAAGATATATTAAAGAACCAGCTGTCTTAAAATTCTTGCTTTAAGACGTTGCTATCTTTCTTACTATTAATTCATAAAGAATTAAAAGATGTTCCTTTGAGAATAGTTTACGTACGTTTAAGTTTACATATTAAATAAATATGAAACAAGAACACGAATTAAAAAGATATAAGTATGACGGCGCGACCGTCGGTATCGGTAAATAAACAGTATTTGCGGGTATCGTTATATGACGTTACCAGTCTCCCCATCACGAAAACAGTATAAAAGGCAAAGTTTGTTAGTCGAAGGGGCTACCGGGTTGAGAGCCATCAGCGCTCACCCATAGTCCGGGCTAAGCTGTCAAGGTCATCTGCGACCAACAGTTATATCGAAGGAGCATTCGTCAGTCGTAGTTCGATGAACACTTCGTACTAACAGCTGTCTTCATTATAAAAACTAATAATCGAATTATTAATAGTGACTTTCAATTACATCAATTAGTCAGTGAAATAAAGTGGTTACAACAAGTGATTGTGATATTATTTTAAATGACGCCCGGCCTTCTATACGACAAGTATAAGATACTGACAGAAATATAATAGTAATACATACATATATTTATTTAAATCCATGCAAAAAAAAAGAAAAGAAAATACACACTGTATTTTCTTTTCTTTTTTTCGGCAAAAGTTATTAAATTGATGGTAAATAAAAACAGATACAAATAATGGCAAATTAAAAACGGGCTAAGTGCGAGTCGGAATCGCGCACGAAGGGTTCCATACCATTATCTATAAAAAATCCTGTTTGTTGTATGGGAGCCCCCTTAAATATTGTTTTTATTTTGTTTTTAATATTTGTTGTTAACAGAATTTTAACTGTCTAGGTATCGTGGTCCTTGAGATACAACCTGGTGACAAACAGACGGACGGACAGACAGCGAAGTCTTAGTAATAGAGTCCCGTTTTTACGCTTTGGTTACGGAACCCTAAAACGTAGTGTTTTATGATCTCCTGTTTACTTAGCGTAGGTCCTGACACGCCCCGTCTCGTTTGTCGGGAGTGATAAAAAGGCAACGTACGGCCCCATCACCTACTGTATTCCCTCCTAATCACCATTGGGTGGACCACTGGTATCAATTCCTTGACATCCGTGGTTGCCGTCGTCCCAAACAAGGTTTTTTTTTGTGTGTGACTTAGTTGTTAGCCTCAGATGGCTGTGACAACTTTACCCGGACTGGTGGGTGAGCGCTGCGGACCTCGGCTCGGGCGGGTCGCTGGCAAAGTGGGCATTCCCACGTTTATGACTTTACCGCGGCACGATTTCCGTCCCTGGCGACGGGGGCGGAATCGTGGATATTTAATTGTTAGGGTCTCGTGGGCTGTGTACGCCTCGGTCTGGGCGAGTGCCAAACGAGGTCGTCACTCAAGAATTTTATTGCCCAGCGATTGTCGGTTCATCAAGAAGCCTGTCCATTGTCACTTCAGCGTATTTAGAACTTAGATGATGATGATGATGATAATGAAAATACGCGTACATGCAAATAAGCCATGTAAATGATGACGATTATAATGATAATGATATGTGTTATTTTGGTAAAATGTTCCTTTGAGATAATAATTCAATTTTACTTTTAAATTGAATCAAGTATAATCCGTTTAACAGATTTGGATAAAATAATTTCAGGAAAATTACTATATACGCGGGCAAACATGCACGAAATCTAGTTGCTAAATAAATAAAATAAGATTTAATTATACTTAATGGTTCCATAAAAGTTGAAGATATTAAAAGAATATCTGGTTGACCGAGCTTCGCTCGGTATATTTTTATTGTATTTTTGTTGAATTTATATAATTTATGCCAAATTTTATCAAATCGTTGGAGCCGTTGCCGAGATCCTGAATATATATAGGTATATATATATACAAGAATTGCTCGTTTAAAGATATAAGATATATGAATATTGCTAAATAAATTCCATACATTTCTAAATAAATAAAGTAAAACCTAGAACGTTTTAATGGTCTACAAGATTTTCATATCAATTTTAGTTCAAAGTAATTCACATAATCGTGCTCCTTGGTATGTTACCAGTTAACGTTACATAAGGTATTCAAAATACAGTGAGATTAATGATACAACATCGTTGTATGTATTGTAGAGGAGGGTTAAGTACACAAACTACTAGCGTCTTATTCGCCCTTACATTGATGGAGATTGTGTGTAGAAATATATAATATAGGCACAATATTATTAATGTATATGGTGTATTATATTACACTAGCAACCCATCCTCGCTTCGCTTCGGTTTTAGTCGCCTTACCCGCGTAGTGCCCGTTCCCGTGGAAATACCAGGATAAAATATAGCCTGTGTTACTCCTTCATATTATAGCTTCCCATTGGTGAAAGAATTTTTGAAATCGATTCTGTGATTTAAGCGTGAAAGCGTAACAAACAAACAAACTTACTTTCGCATTTATAATATTAGTGGGGATAAACTCTGGGTACGGTAATTAAATAGTTTTCAATTTCTTTTACTTACCATATGACAGGACAGTAGTCATGTCATGTCGTCAATCTCGACATTTGTCTATCTACAAACGCAGGCCGGTCCGTCCGGGGTAGTACCATACTCTTACAATCGACTTCTGAGTAGTAGCAATTTGTTGCTACACTTTGGCGAGACAAAGAGCTGGAAGCCCAAGTTGCCGAGAGTTTGTGTGTGGTGAGTTTTGGTGATGCCTTTCGTATCACCGAACCTCATTGCACGTATTTACACTCCCTTTACTTTCCAACGGCGAGCAGCGCGAGAAAATATGCATGAGCGGCAGTATCACTTACCACTAGGTGTGCTGTTTGCTCGTTTGTCACCAACAGCAATAGAAAAAAAATCATCAAATGCTAAATTAAGTCTGTACGTTCATATTTCCTGTACAGCTCATATTGATCACGCTATTAGGCATGAATTTACCACTGAAGTAAAGGAACTCTGCAATGTTGGTCGGTTCAACGACGAAGGGGCCGTACTATACGGGTGGTAAAAGGACTTGCAGATGACACCAGCAATAATAAGTGTACACGGAAGATACTACTTATCTTAATATATACAAATTACGTGTCACGTTGTTTGTCCGCGATGGATACCTAAACTACTTAACTAATTTTAATTAAATTTGCACACCGTGTGCAGTTTGATCCAACTTGAAAGATAGGATAGCTTACATCTTAATTTATAGTCGCAATATTATTTTATTGCAAATTATTTGTCTATTATTTGACATTCACAATTATCTGTTAACTCCAAACGATTTTAACAGATGGCGATATCTGTTGACTGGATTGAGTAATTAATTAATAGATGACGCTGCTATGTCAAACCTACAAACGTGTCATATACGATTTTAACTTGCTTTTTTACATAGATACCATTTGTAAAAAAATATGACGACCTCCATGACAGATGTTCTCCTACAGTTCCACTTAAATAGTTTAATAAAATGTAATATAACAAAAGCATTAGCCACAGCAACGCGTGGCAGGGTCTGCTAGTTTATTATATATGTAGGCAGTTACAGCGTTGTTTGCACTTATTAGCAGTGCGGGTCGTACATGGAGCGGTTCGTATAGACGACTGAGTCGTAGGTGGTTCCTCCCGTGCCTCATACTGCACGCCGCGCACTCCTAGTTAACAATTTTTAAAAGTACCTTATATCTAAAAATATTAACAATATTAACTTACATTTAATTTCATAAATATACAACGTGATCGCATCGCTAACAGGTGGGTTACGGGTGTGCGTGCTTACGCCCCTCTGTCGCCCCGGACGGAGTGGAGCGAGGAGTGCGCCGACCGTAACACACCACCAAAAAAAGGAATGAATTTATTTTATAATCAATAACAACATATAACAATTTATCTGCCTTATTATACTGGCTAGATGGATTGTCATATTTTATTGTTCCATCGTAGTCTTTATTACTTTTCTTCCATAATCAGTTTCTTCATTAGCCGTGGAATAAAATGGTGACAAAAAATTCATTTTTTATTCATTTTGGCTCACGTACTTCTAACTGCTGGGCTCGAGCCTCCTCCGTTATAGGTGGAAGTGGTAGGAAATTAACCTTACTATACTATGCTGGTCAGACAGGTTGGTATAGGATTTTGTTTCGAGTTTTCCTTCTCTTGCTGTGTTATATGCGTATTATATATTCCTTTAGTCATCTTTTACGACACCTACGGGTAAGAGAGGGGGTGATGAATTGTATTCATACTTTGTCACCACACGGGGAAATATAATATGTATTTATAAATAATATTATAATATTTATAAATCTTTACATGCAGATTATGAATACATTTGGTAGACTATTTGAAATACTTACATTTGTATGTATTGAATACAGAGTTTATGTATTGAGCAATAACTGTTTTATGTGCTATTGCAATCCCACTCAGAAACGGATAGCAGATTGACTGGCCGTACTCGACTTGGGATCGCTTTGTGGTTATTAGAAGTTTAACTAGGTTAGTTTCTGTATCTCTTGTTGCTGTTATGCTAAGTTTTGCGCTGAAATTGAAATTGATGAAATGAGATAAATTCTTGGAAAATATATATGTTTTTAAGTGCCCGTTTAAAGTCATATTTGTTTCAAATCTGTTATATTGTAGTTTATTATAGTCTATTACATTATTCGAAAAGCTACTGTTGCGGCACCTAACGCCATACATCATCCTCAGGCTCAAACAATTCTGGTTCAGAACACAAAACCACTCTACAACTGCCGAGGATGCTGCACCGGTGTACGGTAGCCCGTAATAAGTGAACCACAAAAAGATGGAAAAGGCATTCGATTAGGTCTGACACAACGGTCTTTTACTTAAGCAGTCACAAACACTAACACTACATCGCATCGTGAAGGTGGTTTCCTCCTTCCTTTAAGGATGGTCCTTTAGAATGTTGGTGGCTGGCGAATTATCTACCTTTTGCTAAGACATTTGTTACTATTACTTGCTTATTACGTTTTACTAAAATTCACATTAAATGTATCGATAACTACACCTTTTGATATATCTATACTATCTATACTAATATTATAAAGAGGAAAAGTTTGTAGGTATGTTTGGAACGAATAGGCTCCGCAACTACTGGACCGATTTCAAAAATTCTTTCAGGAATGGAAATGATTTTTTGGGACTAATCCCACCACACATTCCCACCATTGTAACTCCTGTAAGCCAGGATCCACAATGGTCTCCATAAATGACACCGAGGTTTGACCCTCAGGCAGTCCCGGGATATGATTTTAATTGTCTTGGGACCCGCAACAAATTTAATTAGAAAAGATTAAAGAGGAGGAGTTGGAAAGAGAGATTCCACTTCCCTCCTAGGCAAAGCGGGAGACAGGAAAACAAAATGACTAGTCAGCCAATAAGTAAAAAGATGTACAGCTACGATAGCGCAGCAGTACGGCACCACGGATACGGAAGAGCTTAACGGGGCCTATATGTGAGCGTTAAGATTGATTGCTACAGTAGGTATGGCAGAAACGCATGAACGCACGGAAATTTTCTCAAGTTGCTACAAGGTCCGTATAGTATACTACCCCACAGGTGACTTGCAAACTGTTTAACATAAGGTTACGCTCGTTTCGCCAGAGATCGCACTCCCAGAGAATGTGATGTGCTGATTGTTCATACTCGTGGTCAGATGTGGAACATTGACATAATGGTGATGGTACGAGTTTAAAAGAAAATAATTTACTTTTAAAGTTGCCATGGCCAGTTAAAAATTGGGCCACGAAGTGGTCAACCTCCAGCCCCACCTTCTCCAGGCGCTCCCGGATGCATGGAAAAAATAGATAAAGATGACGACCTTTCGATGATGAATCCCATCTTTCTTGCCATACAGTTAAAAGTTCCTCATAGACAATGGATTGTGGTGCAAACAATCTAGCAATTTTATTTCGGTCGCGCGGTAGAAGGAAATCTGTATTCATAGTTTCCTTTGTGGTGTAATACATTGACGCTCGTCTCTGAATCTCCAAATCAACCGGAAGTACACCCGCGAGTACTGGTAAGGCCTCGGTACTAACCGTTCTATAGCCTTTACATAAGAATATTAGGGCCATACGTTGGCTCTGTAGTAATTTAAGGCGAGCCGCCCCTATGGTGGCCCTATCGGCCCATACAGGTGCAGCGTAACAAATACACCCCAAATATGTGGCCATGTATATGGTTGGAAAGGTCAGGAAGGAAAGCTATAATATCAGAGAGTAACATAGGCTATATTTTATCCCGATATTCCCACGGGAACGAGAACTGCGTGGATAAGACGACTGAAACCGAAGCGAAGCGAGGGCGAGTTGCTAGTTTTTAATAAAAACAAGGAATGTTATTCAAATTTTAATAAAAGAAATTAACCAATATCTACTCAAATTATTTAATTTGCTTACTAAAAATATATTTTAAATCTCTTATTCCGAGTGTGGTTCGAGAACCACGCAGTAGAATTCGTTACGCAACCCACAAATTATTATTTTGAATTTAATTTGTTTTTATTAATTTCATACTTAAAAATTCACCCACGGCATAAAGATTTATTTTCTATATCTACGATACACATAAAATAAACTATTAAACAATGAAAATTCCATAATTAAATTAAACCATTTTTATAAAGTATAATATGGTAATTTATTGGAGTAATGTCGAGTCTCCCATGGGAATATGGATATTCCTTAAAAAAATTTAAAAGTAAGGATGAATTTTGATACATTACCATTACTATATACAAAACTACAGAGTAATAAAAAGGAAACAGTCTCAATGGAATAAATTTAGACAGCGGATACCCGCACAGGAAACCGCTCTTTATACATATGAATAACATTCTCGTTTACCTGCAAAACATTATTGAAAATCGGGGAGGCGATACAATACATTTTACCGTTGGTACGTTCCACTTATTCTGCTTTGTTGACACATTATTATTCTTCAAAATTGAATGACGTATTTTCATCGACGAGAAATTTTTATGAAAAAAAGACATTGTTATGCTGATGCTCGTTATAAACGTTCAATAGGGGTCGATGATTGTATGGATAACAAAAGGCATACCGCAGAATTATTTGTTTATGGGCCATGTGTTGTGGTCTATTTAACATCGTTAAATTATTTACAATTCTCACTATACGACTATACTTATGTTTTAAATGATATAATATGAAAGAATTTATTCCTTTTCTCTCTAGTCTATGTAAATTGCATTGTTAAGTAGAATACTGATCTGAAAAGGGAGATAAATTAAACTATAATAACGTAACGGTTTGATATAGAATTGTATTTCAAGTATTCGTTCTTTCAAAGCGATGCAATCTGCTTTTAGTTGTCTCTTACGACAGTCCCGGGAAAGGAATTGGTGATGAATTGTGTTCTTATTTTATTACTACAAGGAACCAACAGTAGCATTTATTATAATAGGTACAAAAAAAAATAGAAGCAATACCGTCGCGTCGGCTTAACCGGGATGGAATATAATTTCATATGTAGTGTATTATCAGACAATAAATTGTTCTATACTCACATATATCCCATATGGGATGTAACCGCTCGCCATCAATGGCACCATATCGTATCGGGTTAAGAATACAATATACCTCTACTTACGTTCTCGTGGTAGTTGTAAAAACCAACTAACGGATGTACAGCAACGCTCTTCTAGGAAACTCATAGTACCTACTTTTTTTTTTTTCACTCTGTGGCAATGCATTTACGCACTATCCCCCGTCGGTTGAAAACAGCCTCGCGTACCCGCTCCGCGGCCTCCTTCCTTGTCATGACAGCCTCACAGAAGGAGGCCATCGACGACCAATAGCTGTCGCTGCCGAGCATCTTGGAGATGATGGTCGACAACGACAGGTCCGCTGTTCCCATGTCCGTTGACAAAACGTGGCGCTGAGGCCCCCAGGCGGGGCATACTTCTAGTGTGTGGCGCGCATCGTCGATTAGCGCGCCACACTCGTGGCATCCTGGGGCCTCTTCTCTTTCAATTTTGTGCAGGTACTTACCGAAGACCCCATGTCCGGTAAGCACCTGACATCATAGCACCTACTATTGGTGTTACTACGAACACCAATTCGCCTACCATGCATGTTAATTATATACTTTCCCCGCCTTATGAGAAGACTTACGACTGGCAGTGGACATAGACTTATAAATAGATATATCCACAATGAGATAGAAATTACACACATTGGCGAGATGTTTCATCAAAGGTTGCATGACAATATGTTTTTCTTTTTATAGGGATGTTATTACATTCTTTCGCTAACCGCATCTTACGATACCCTCGGTAAAGTAAGGGGTAGTGGCACATATACTCAATCTGACACCAAATAAATCAGCACTATATCTTCTAAATATAATAAATACTGTTAGATTAAATTTATCGTTCTGTTACTAAATGGGTTGTCCGCTTTGTAAACTGAAAAGTAAACAAAAACTAGTTCGATACATTTGTATTCCTGTATATGTAGATTACCCTGTTGTGAAAGTGATTGGTGAGCTGTAAAGCCGAGCGGATGATTGTACCGTTAGCGACGTGATTATAGTATACGCAATCTGGTCACTATTTACTCCAGTTTAACTACTGACCTCAAATAACCCCCAATTTCATATGAATAATAGAGTAAGATCGAATAAACGATATTAATGACGTACATATGTTGTACTGAATACATATTAAATCATTTTATCTGCTTAAGCATGCGTAACATATTACACATTTCTTCGTAAAAGACACAAAGACATAATTTCGTATGCTAGCTTTTTAAAAATACATATTATATTTTAACCTGAGATAACAGAGTAAAAATACAATGATTATCCTTAGATTGCCCGGAGAACGGTAAAACATGACTAAAGAATGTAAGCAAGAAATCTTGAAATAAAATTAATTACCCATACGCGAGGTATAGTAGGACAGTCTCCCTCCACTCTGTTTTATGATGATGCTGACCTTTAAATTATTATAAAATGTAAATTATAAAACTAATTTGGGATCGATAAATGATACGCTGGCGTAAGGCGCTTGGAACGAATTTCCATAAAGATGTGCGCTTGAGCACACATCTTTATGGGATTTGAATCCCACGTGGGGTTTTCACTCGCATATAAGTTTATATAAATTAACTAACATGTTAAAAAAAAGTAACTAATAATTTATTATCATCAGCACCCCGCTCTTATCCCCATTACCTGTGGTCGTTGCAAAATGTCCTCTTCATCACCAAAACTCTATCAGATGTCATCTTTTAAGTTCACCTTCTTTCTATCAAATCAAATCAATTATTTTGCGAAATATGGGTATAAAAATTAGTAGTTATAGGTAGACAATGTATCACCATATTTGATCGTCAAGCGGTATGTAAAAAGAGTTTCCAATTGTAGATAAAAACTTTTAAGAATGAATGGCTTCATAATAAATACATACTCGTACATTTAGCCAATTTAAAAAATGAATTTACACTTACAGTTATGTCATATCTAAGGTCGTTAGCTTATTATCCATATCATTCTTCATGTAATCCAACCCTTCTTTCATGATTCATTAATTAATATCTGGTTGACTGAGCTTCGCTCGGAATATTTTTGTAGAATTTATTTAGATATATATTATTAAAAAATAAAAATTATATAAAAAATTACAAAAAGAGAAAAATAATAACACCGAGATTCAAACCGACGCTGTTTGAATGCTATAAAACTCAAAACTAAAACCGGCCGTCCCCCCAACTGAGCTACCGTAACTCTTGATATTTACAACGAAATTTGAATTCATATTCTTTTAAAATTTAATGTCATTTATTGTTATGCTAAAAACACCGACAAAAGAAAATTTTCTATAAATAAAACCTAGCTAGATCGATTTTTTGGACCCGAAACCTCTAGTATGCCAAGTTTCAACAAAATCGCTGGAGCCGTTTCCCGTTTCCGAGATCCTGAATATATATATATCTGATATATATATATATATATATATATACAAAAATTGCTCGTTAAAAGATATAAGATATGTATGTAATTTATATGTATACTACATATGATATGCATATTATAACGTCTACGCACGAGAAGGAAAACTTGGAACAAAACCCTATGCCAACACGTCCGACCAGCGTGATGTAGTAGGTCAATTTCCCTCCCAGTGTGGAGGAGGCCCGAGTCTAGAATATGGGCCGAGATGAAATGATGATACATTAAACAGGTCAACTTTTATCTGACTACAGTCAGATAAAAGTTGACCTGGTCTCTTTGGTCCACAGCCCGGCAATTAATTTTGCTGCCAGTATGCCGTCTTTTACTATAATAGTTTCTATTTATAATCCCTTATGTACTAATTATATTATGATTCCCAAGGGAAGTGCAAAGATCATAATATTTTCTTCGTAGTCCGTCACTTCAAATTCTCACGTAGTGATAGTTTAAGAATGCAATGTCTCGTCGCACCTAACGTTTCCGTGTTAGTCATGAAAACCAGAACAGTGAGCAATCGAGCTTGCCCGAGAAATTTCCAACATTGACTGCCATCATCAACCCTTTTCTTTTGGTTTGGACATACCTCCTAATCTGTCCGGGGCAATAGATGAGCGGCGTGCGGCCCCATAACCCTATTCCTTCCCTATCGCCATTTTGCTGACCACTGCGGCCAGCCCTGTAGCTATCATCAACCCTAACAATCAAGGCATTAGACATTATCCCAATTCCCAATAATGCCTTTGTACAATAGTGAACAACAAGATAAATGAACAAGCATAAAATAATTAATTTCGAAATTAGATTTCGCGATGATACAATTCAGTAGTAATACTGAAAATTTTATAAAGAGAACCTCCATTTAATAACAAATATATTACCATCATAATGACAGTGGAAAACGTTTTAAGCCAAAAAAATAGTACGCAGGATTTATAACTTCATAGTATCTGAGTTTAACTGACGCCAATTTTATATTCTTTTGTTGTTTACCCCTTTTGACTGAGATTGTGTTTTTCCCTAAATTCAGTGCTAACAAAGCAATGAACAATAAAAATTTCATTGCGGTTTCGAATAATAGATACTGTGTTTGGCGCCTGTTATTATCTCGGGTTGTTTTAAATTTACTGTACTAATTATAAACATTTATCAAAAAAAGTCGGAGCCATAAAATAATATTCTTATTTTATTGTATTACTGCTAGTATTCAGCTCGCGTTTCCACTACAGTTAAGCTTTATATTTAACTTTTATTAGTTCAGGGGATTTGGCACTAATTTCACTAATTATATATGGAATATGTTATTCCACCATTATTACTCCTGTAAGCCAGGATCTACAATGGTCTCCACAAAAGCCACCGAAGTTTGACCCTCAAGAAGTCCCGAGAAACGCTTTTTGTTTTAGGACTCAGCAAAATAATTAGAAAATAAAAATAATAAGAGTTGAATAATTTCATTTCCTTCCTATGCAAAGCAAAATTTGTTGCTATGTCAATAATTAAGAGGATGTACAGTTATTATTACTTCTGCCACGTCATGAAACAATACAAAAGTTATTATAAATTAGCTATTATATTAACTTGTGTTATATCAGATGTCCGTCTTTGCTTTTTCCGACTTCGGTTATGGTACTCTCTTTTCGTAAGTAACCGGTACGCTTATCCTTATCCATACCACTGACAACTTGGCAAGTCAATCAATTTTTTTTTATTTATTTGCTTACATTTTTGTTAAGTGATTCAAACAAATTCTTAAGATTTCACGGCTTCAGTTAACAAAAAGCGTAGCAATTACAAAAATATGTGCGTACGCGACCGTTACTTCCAACACAAGCCGCGTCGGCTCCCAGCCCACTGCTGACCAAAAGAAGGAACTACCCTACATTGTATTAATTATTAAATTACAACACAAATGTTTGATACCGAATACTTTCTAATGAACCCTTTTGCGTTTCCTCTTTGTATTAATGACGAGAACTGCACTAATAATTATTTTTTTTTTTAATTGCAAGCAGTGGCAAACGAGCAAACAGTATACCTGATGGTAAGTGTTGCTGCCGCTCATGGACCTTTATAAGGCCGCTGCCTACCGCGAAGAAGGTGAAGGGAGTGTGAATGCGTGCAATGAGGCTCGGTGATACCAAAGACACCACCAAAACCCTCCACACGCAAACACCCTCAGAAAGTTGGGCTTCCGGCTCTCTCGCTCACCGAACGAAGCGCAGTAACAAATTGCTACTACGCAGACGTCGATTTTCTGCGAGAGCGTGGTACTACCACAGTATAGTCATCTATCCAGTAATGTATCTCGGCCGTAACCTTGAATTAAACGCCTATACGTAAACATGTGATAGGGCTGCCCGCCTCCAGCATTTTAATTACATTTGCCTACTTTGTGTTTCCATTTAGTTTTGTATATACTTTTCTTATATAAACAAATAAAATACTTTGTGAATTGAATAGGAAGTGTTCAATAAGAATGCGTGTTGATTTTTGATTGGTAGTTTTAATTAAAAAAACATGTTTATGTTTAAATAACAAATCGGTCTATAAATTTAAATTATCTAGTGACAGACAGACGGTCAAATTATTTTTTTCTAGTACTATTCATACACATAGTACAATAAACATATATTATTAATAATAACATACGACGTCTTTACTTTGAATTATATAAACTAACAAAACAAAACACATTATGAGTTTTAACACAAGCGTACCGTAGCATGATTCATGAACCGCCTATAACTACCTATTTCACTCGTGTCAATCACTTTATTTATTAATCCAGACAACTTTTTTTCGGGCGATAAAAGGAAATTAAAACGACACACATTATGTACCTACCTACTAGTAAGTAAAATTATTTTATAAGCTTACCTTTCAGAGTTTTCAGGTAATCTAAAAAAAGTTATCTCTGGATTCGTTATTGACGAATTCATGCAACCAAAAACAGCACAATATACCCTACTTGTCATATTAAATATGTGCGTAAATGAAACAAAACACTATTACATATACAATGTTCAGTACATAAAACAATACCTTGTAGATCACACAAAAATATTATTGTTTTGAAGTCACTAAAGGTGATTAAAATCATCGATCAATGTTACAAATCATACAAAGTTGAAGAGTATTTGTTTATTTAAATGTACTGAAATCAGGCACTATATCTTGGATTTATGTAAATCTTATTGTAACCAATAACCTGTTTATCGACAAAGCTTATACTGACTCATGCTGCAACAAATAGGAGCAAGGCAGTGTTGAAGAACTTCAGCAAATCGAAAAGAAATATAATAACAACGGTTGTTAAGCGTTCTATACAGTTGTCGTTATGAGTAAAAATTATAATTCACTAACAACCCGTCCCCGCTTCACTTCGGTTACAGTCGCCTTACCCGCCTAGTTCCCGTGGGAATACCGTTACTCCCCGATATTATAGCTTTCCATTAGTGAAATAATTTTTAAAATCAGTTCGGTGGTTTAAGCGTGAAAGCGTAACAATCAAACAAACTTACTTTCGCATTTATAATATTAGTAAGAATGTAATATCTGCATTATTAACATTTATTTTATTTTTTTATTAAAATTCATATTTTTAATAATACCGAGGCGACATGGTTGTTCAAACAAATAAAATCATTAGAATTAAAAAAAATTTGTAAGCGCAAAATGATTGCGATTAACTGAACCGGGGAATAGTCCGTCACCCGCAGAGAAATTGATCGCAAGGGAGATTAGAAGGATTAGAAAGGGAGTGTAGCCGAAAGGATAGCCCACCGGGTTAGCCATGGACGACAAGGAACTTGGTACCGGTGGTCGGCCCAATGGCGAAGGAGAGGGGATACGGTGGATTATGGGGCCGCACGCCGTCCTTTCGGCACCCCGGACGGAACGGACAGTGCCGTGCGTCGACCCTAGCCCACCCTAAAAAAAATGCAAAATGGTTACTACTCGTGTAAAATGTGCCGGGATATACAGCAAATCCATTTCAATTTACCCATGAGAGTACTGTGGTAAAACAAATTCTGACTCACATCATCGTCTTTTTTTTTTTTTTTCATTGCCGATAGTGGCAAACGAGCAGGCAGCACACCTGGTGGTAAGTGACGCTGCCGCACATGGACCTTTGCAATACCAGGGGCACAGCCAGGCCGTTGCCTACCGTCCCCTGGATACCATGAGTGTGGCGCGCCAAGTGATGATGCGCGCCACACACTGGAAGTATGTCCCGCCTGGGGGCCACAGCGCCACAACCTGTCGGCGGTCATAGGAATGGACCTGTCGCTGTCGACCATCATCTCAGAGATGCTGGACAGTGACAGGTGCTGGACGTCGATGGCCTCTTTCTGCGAGGACGTCATCACAAGGAAGGAGGCCGCGGAGCGGGAACGAAGTGCGAAGCACTTGCGTCCGCTGACTCGCTCCGCCGGCGGCGAGTAGGGAGGAGGAGGCGCCGATATGCGCATCTCCTTCCTCCGCTTTGATTGACGACAGGATTTGGCCAAACAGCCTTGCGTAGGGGTGTCGGGGATCGAATGTCATAAGACGACCCGTCCGGCACCCCGTAAAAGCGCGGAAGGGACCGCTGTGGTGTTAGTGGGTATTCCGGAAGCATAGCCGGTGAGTCCCACACTCCCCCTCGTCTGACACCGGCGGGGGATAGTGCGTAAATTGCATATCCACAACGAAAAAAAAAAAAAAAAAAAAAAAAAGGCCGTTGCCTACCGTGAAGAAAAAGCTCTTCTTAAACCTCGTTTAAAGAAGGACATGTCATAGCGCTCGGGAAACAGCTGCAGGTAGTTCATTCCAGAGCCCGTCTTTACGGGAGACGGCTTACAGCCGACCCTCTGTCAGACCAGCCATTCCGCAGGACCGGCTACGGATATCAAGGTATTAGTACCAGTAGTCGGTCTTATGACGATCGGAAAGCAACACGGTGAGTTATGAAGACAATGATATTACCTACCTATTAAATAAAAGAAGTTTTACACGCCATCTAACAGAAAATGTTTACAAATTTTTTCATTGAAACGGATTTGCAGTAGATGAAAGTGCAATAGAGAATGCGTTTAAGTATTAAGTTGAACCACATAATAACTTTGGCCCTCGCACCGTTGCGAGAAAGACAATTTTTTAAGTCAATTCACCCCAAAGCATTGGACGTTCATGTTTAATTTTTTGTCTTTACACATTCTAATTTTAGTTGAAAAAAAAAATAGAAAATAAACCATGAAACAAAATTTATAGCACAAATACAGAAAACATTCAGAAATCGTAAATTTATTTGAGTGTCGACACGTCGTTGTACCTTTACGCGTTCACCAAACCGTAAACTATTAATAATAAAAAAATATACTCTTGATTTAGATAAAAAGGTTATGTCTTTGAAGTTTTTGGTTTCTGCGAATAGTTCAAAGACCTCGTTGGTTGCTCGTTTTATAGAAGTCAGACCCTTTATATTTAATCACACAATATTATTTTATCAACTAAAGACTTTGACTTTTAATATTTCTGTCTATCCATCGTTCCGTCAGTATATCGAAGACCACTACTGGATTTAGACTGCCACATAAGGGAATGAATGATACCACAATAGTCGTAGTAGATAAGGGCACTTGATAGGTGAATTGGTGATCGTAATAGTTATTATAAGGTTGTTATGAGA
Organism: Lymantria dispar; assembly: GCA_032191425.1. NCBI lineage: Eukaryota > Metazoa > Arthropoda > Insecta > Lepidoptera > Erebidae > Lymantria > Lymantria dispar. Next base: position 14,478,093 of record CM063451.1, read on the forward strand.
GTCCACTAAAGCACCGTTACCTATTCTCCGAGTGTTCCCTTAATGTTTAGCTACCCGTTGTATTCCGAAGAATGTATGTTTTTTTTTTTTTTTTTTTTTTTTATTGCAAACGGTGGCAAACGAGCAAACAGTACACCTGATGGTAAGTGTTGCTGCCGCTCATGGACCTTTACAAGGCCGTTGCCTACCGCGAAGAAAGCGAAGTGAGTTGTGAATGCGTGCATTGAGGCTCAGTGATACCAAGGGCACCACCAAAACCCTCCACACGCAATCACCTTCAGAAAGTTGGGCTTCCGGCTCTCTCGCTCACCAAACGAAGCGCAGTAACAAATTGCTACTACTCAGACGTCGATTTTCTGCGAGAGCATGGTACTGCCCCGGACGGACCGGCCCGCGGCTGTAGACAGATAACTGTCGACAGTGTGGTCCTACCATTCCTAAATATGTACAGTAATGCATGTATAGTACTACTTAGTTTGTGATGTATGTAGTAGAAGCAACTATTTTATCTTTCCATACAAACTGTTCCTACCTGTCAAACATTTTAAGGCTGCGTTCAGAAATTTGTATTGTGACTAAACTTAGAGATAGAAATTTATTTCTTGAATAAACTCTCTTAGTTTATTCAAGAAATAAATTTCTACAAAAAGAAAATGATAGCTGAGAACTTTCTTTAGAGCTAAATAAGCCTGCGCGAGGAACGCAGCCTCGATGAGGAGATCCGCCGCCGGCGAATGGGGCGGCTCAGGCGCAACTACCTGCCCCTCATGCCGCCCTAGCCGAGGCCACGGGTGACGTGACCGGGGATTAGTCCGTCACCCGCCAAGAGGCCGACCGCGTGAGGAAAGACCGACGTCCTCCCCGAGGGGGAGACGTCGGTCGATGGGAGGGTACCCCAAGTAGGTAGTATTCCGTCGGGCCAACCACTGACGACATGTTAACTCTGCTCCGGTGGTCGGCCCAACGACGAAGGCGATGTGGTTTTCGGGTGGGTTGCGGGAGTTGCGTGCTTAAGCCCCTCTGTCGCCCCGGACGGAGTGGTGCGGAGGCGCGACGACCGCAGCCCACCAACAAAAAAAAGAGCTAAATAAGCTAATTTCGTTACATCTACGAAACGAAACTTTTTATACTACCCCTGGTCTGTCTTTATATATTAGAAGTGGGTAAATTTGTAAAACAACACCCTGAAGTATTTAGACGAGCTAAAGATATTACTAGGCGGGCAAATATAAGAAATCCTGACGAGCTTGTACTTAATATGGTACCAAAAAGTAGTCGCATGCAGAATTATTCATATACTATGTGTTACACATTTATAATCATATACCGAACGAAATTAAAAACATCCGCTAAATAAACTTATAGCAAAACTGCGTTGGTGGCTGATGCAGAATTTTTATGACCTTAAAGAATTTTTTGACAATAAATGTAACGATTATTAGAAACAATAATAAAATTTTAACGTATAATAGTGTATTGTAATTATTTAATAAATTGTATATAGAATTGATTAATAATTAATTGTAAATAATTAATGTGTTTATTTAAATTGTTGCATTCATATTATATAATCGTTAAATAATTTTAATTTGATAAGTAGTTTGTAAGTACATATTTTATATTTGCATGTCATTTGTAATGACTAGATTGTATAAGAGCAATGGTTGGCATTCCGCCTTATGAATCGTGCAAACCACATTTTGAGAAATTGGGTATATTAACCCTGCCCAGCTTGTATATTCTTGAAATATGTGTATTTGTTAGGAATAACCTAAACCTCTTTGTAAAGGCATGCGAATTTTATCCCAGAAACACTCGAAAGGGAGATCGACTTGTCCTGGGTTTTACTCCTAGAACTAGTGTTTACCAAATAAATTGTTATTCCATGTGTGTAAAAATATTCAATAAGCTACCATCTAATATTCGCGGCCTTCCATTTCCACATTTTAAAAACAAGCTTAAGACCCTACTTTTAAATGAAGTTATATATTCAATAAATGAATGGATTGATACTAATTAAATATAAATTTTTCGATATCTTATTTCTTTTTTTTTGTTAAATGAATTATTGTAATATGGCACAATTTAATTTCTTTTTTTGACTACGAACATATTTTGGTATTGTATTGTATTGTTGCCAAAATATTAATGTATTTAAATGCAAATTTTATCTAAAACTATTATATTTTAATTTTATGATTTATATTAAAATGACTTTCACATGCCAAAGCAAGGCTAAATAGATAGATCTATGTATGTTAAAAAATGACTGTAACATCTGATTATTGTACTCTATTTAAGGTGAATAAATGTATTTGATTTGATTTGATTTGATGGCCTTCTAATTTTATAATTTTGATCACCTACACCCATAAATATACCTCATTTAAAGCAAATAAAGACTTCTATTATATTATCTTCAAAATAGTTCGATGAAGTTACGAATTTGAAACTGAATATATATACTTAGTACTAGCTGACCACGCAAACTTCGTAACGCCATAATTTTTTTTTTCGTAAATACATTTTCTAAATTTCCGAATATATATTCTCTAATGGAGGAACCATTACGGCTTTATCGGGAAAGATTCAATCGTCTTGGTCTCGCCATAGTTAATGATGATTCAAAGAGAATACAAATTACTGATGATTGATTTCTGAGAAAATTATAATTATCAAATTTTAAACCATACTTAACTATAAACAAAATTACGTTTAGCTGTCATTTGCATTTTGTTATTACATATCAAATGCGTTTTTGTTATCCTACGTTTCATAGTGACTTGTATTCTCTTTGACATGAGTTTCGGTGCGAATATGGAAATGTCATGATTAGCTCTTGTATTATATTCATTTTTTTAGTGTTTTATAGTGTTACATTGAATAATTTTGCTGATATTTTATGTAATATAACAGTTAAGATATGTAAGGAATGTGATATAAGAGTGGTTTACGTGCATTTTCATATTCTACCGTGATTCCCAGAGAAATCAAATAATTAGGTTTACAACGGCTAATTAATGGTAACGACTTGACTTACTGATGGACATGATTATAAATAAGCTATTTACCAATTTGTTCAATGCACATTGAACATGCAACGCAGCAAACTCAAAAGTAGAGCATGTCAACATACAAGTAAAGCATGTCAACATAATGTGCAAAATTAGCACTGACATGATTTAAAGACACTGCGTTATACTTTACACGTACGACACACTAACACAAAATGGTATATGTGTGTATTAGCAATAAGTAGTATATAAGGTGTACATTGTGTAAAATAAATCAGATTTGAATTTATTCATCTCTCAGTTACATCCCTCTCACTGCGGCCAAGACACCCTTAGCCGTCAGTTCTGATTAGTCGAGTGAGTCTGCTTGACTGGCAGTGAGAGTTACCAATCCTCCACCCAAAGCTCCATCTCACTGTGGCCAAGACACCCTTAGCCGTCAGTTCTGATTAGTCGAGTGAGTCTGCTTGACTGGCAGTGAGAATAACCAATCCTCCACCCAACATCCATCTCACATCCACCTGTCACCTTAGGTAGCACGGTGCAGGTATCCCATCATATAGGCTAGGAACTTAAGGGCTTTAGGTACTTCAAACTATAACCTTAGGTTCTTCTGTCAAACACGGCGTTAGTCCACTAGCCCAGACTACGCCTGTACATTTGGTCCTTCGAGTAAAAGTAAAGATTTTTCCTCCCTCTAACCCCCCCGTAGGTTTGACATAACAGACATACAAATCAGTTAAGAACGGGCTGGTGTACTCAACAAAGCATCAGTTTCGGAATTGACTGAAAGACTTTTACTTACGTACTCTGTCAGAAAGCCTCTCGTTGCGGTTCGGTCACTGGCCTCCCACAAGCGGGACTCACCAGCTGATTGAGAAGTCGCACCTTCAGGGACGTGTTATAGCGAGAGCGCAGGTACGATAAGTATTGACTTAAAACATTAGTAGTAGGGAAGTTAGGGTAGGGCTATTAGGGAAGAAGACAAAAGAAGCACTATGGACATACAAGAAATAAACACAGCAATCAAGAGCCAGGAGGAAGATTATAACGAGATCAGGAGGATAATTACAAACATTAAAAAGGACTCCGTGAGCCGAAGAACACAAAAATACATTGACGAAAAAAGACAAACACTAACTACTATTTTCCAACGGGTGCAAGAGAATCACTCGAAACTGGAAAAACAAGAGATGTTATCATCTCACAAATATATCACTACAAATTACTTTGGAAATATCCAAAAACAATACAACGAGGGCTTAGCCCACCTACAAAACTATGAAGCAAGACTTCAACTTGTTCAGGCGATATATGAACCTGAAGAACAAAACACAAACGAAGAAGAAGGGAGAGGGAATCCCAAGACGTTTATACAAATGTTCAGGATATCCCAGATGTCAAAAAGGCTAATTCAGGCGAAAGAATCAGTCACTGAAAACAAACCTATATGGCATTTACAAACTACAATAAACAATTTACAAAAACGATGGCAGGATATTGAAGAAACACACATTGAATTATTATTGGAGGAGGATACATCGGGACACCTTTACTTCAAAAATAAATATTTTGAAAACACCCAAATTGAGTTCGATACTACAATGGAGATGCTGGAAGAAAAAATCCATGACAGTTCCAGCGAAACCTTAACACAGTCGTCAGGAAAACTACCCCGTATCTCTATTCCAACTTTTACTGGGAGTTATGACTCATGGTATACTTTTCATGATTTATTCAAAAAAATTATTCATGAAGATAAAAATATTTCATTGGTAGAAAAGATGCAATATTTAAAGACAAATGTAAAAGGTGACGCAGCAAAAATTATACGTCATCTAACGATAAGTGAATCGAACTATGAAACCGCGTGGAAATTGCTTACGCAACGTTATGAAGACGAACGAATGATATCAATTAAATTCATCGATAAATTATTAGATTTACCCAAGCTAAATGTTGCGAATGCAGCGGGTTTAAGAGACATGCACGACACCATAAAAGAATGTTTGGAATCTTTAAAACATCAAGGAATTGACATTTCAACATGGGACCCTATTTTGGCTAGACTTTTGGCCAGGAAATGGGACCAACAAACTGATTCAAAATACGAGGATCAGTTACAACACCCAAACAAATTGGAATCGTTTGAAGAAATGTTACAGTTTTTAGAAAAAAGATTTAAAAGTTTAAAGTCCTACGATCAGCAAAAAATTACGTATAATCACCTGAGTAATAACTCGGTGAATCATACAATAAATAAATACCGGGGAACACTCATACCAATAGCAGAATCATCAAAAAGTAAACATTGCTGGTACTGCAAAAGCACAGAACATAATATAAATAAATGCCCTAGTTTTAAAACCTTGAACGTGACGCAACGATATAAGGAAGTCTCAGACAAAGAAATGTGCAAACGCTGCTTAAATCATGATAAACAAATAAAATGCACGAGCGAGTTTTATACAAAATGTGAAATATGTCAACATAAAGGTCATAACACACTATTACACCGAACATTCGATTCAATTAAAAGACAACCAGAGTCTTCTGAGTATACGAAAAAGTTCACTCCTAAACCAACTATGAGTGATAAAAAACAAAACACAACGTTATCGAACTTATCAGCTACCAATTTAGAGGCAAAAAATACGGTCTTATTAGCCACAGCGCTATTACAAACCACGTCGTATGATGGAACACCACAATTATTAAGAGTATTGTGTGACCAAGGTTCAGAAGCGTCATTTTGCACGGAAGAAGTAGCACAACTGCTGTCGTATCCAAGACAAAAGGTTCGAGCCGAAATAAAAGGCATTGGAGACAACGAACCTAAGACATCGAAATATACAATTAACATAAAACTACAACCAAGGTACTCTAGTGAGTACAGACTACCTGTAACACTTATAGTACTACCGAAGCTTACAAACTCGTTACCAAGAAGTAACTTACAACAATTACAAGAGTTGGACAATGTTCTATTGGCAGACCCAACGTACAACAAAAAGGGACCTATAGACATAATTTTAGGTGCCCAAGAATATAGTAAAATACTATTACAAGGTTTTAAACGACTACAAGGCGGTATAATCGCTCAAGAAACAGAATTGGGTTGGATTTTATCCGGGTTATATCCGCAAGACACAAACGGTGGCATCAAAGTATTAAGCATGATGACTCGCACCGACGACATACAACAATTAACAAAATTTTGGGAATTAGAAGAAATTCCACGACACTATGCACTCACCAAAGATGATGAGTTGTGTGAAAATTACTATACAAATACTACAATACGAAGTTTCGACGGCACTTATACGGTACGACTGCCGTTTAAGGACGCGAACATAAAATATGGCGAGTCAAGGAAAAAAGCCGTGGCTCGACTATTACAACTAGAACGTCAGTTCGAAAAAAATGAAAATTTACGCCAACAATACAAGGAATTTATGTACGAGTACCTAAATATGGGTCATATGAGAAAAGTACCTAAACCAGAATATTACACAGGAGAGTATTATATTCCCCACCAAGCGGTAATAAAAGAAGACTCTCTTACAACAAAACTACGAGTGGTATTTGACGCTAGTAGTAAAACAAGTAGTAAAATAAGCCTTAATGAAAATTTACATAAAGGACCACGACTTCAACAAGACTTATCAAACATATTATTACGCTGGAGAACGCATAAGATTGCTTTCATGGCCGACATTATGAAAATGTACCGGTTCATAAAAATAAACCAAGAAGACTATAAATATCAAAGAATTTTATGGAGATTTTCTCCAAAAAAGGCCATTAGTGAATACGAACTAACAACGGTCACGTATGGCACAACAAGCGCGCCTTATCTGGCCGTGAGAACATTACAACAACTAGCATTAGACGAACAAGACAATTACCCTATCGCCAGTAGAGTAACGTTACAGGATTTCTATGTTGACGATATTTTGTCAGGAGAATCCCAGGAAAGCTCCGTCAAGGAATTACAAGAACAATTAATAGCAATGTTAAACAAAGGTGGTTTCCAACTACGAAAATGGTCTTCAAATAGTTCCGAATTGTTGAACAATTTAACATGCGATAAAGAAGAAAGTCGGATGCTGAAACTTCCCTTAGACGAAACAAGAAAGTCGTTGGGAATTATATGGTCTCCAGGCGAAGATAAATTCTGTTTTCAAATAACTATAACAGAAAACACAAAACCCACCAAACGGTTCATTATGTCAGAGGTGGCGAAAATATTTGATCCGTTGGGCTGGTTGGCCCCCATCATCATAACACTAAAATTACTAGTACAACAACTGTGGACGTCTGGGATGGAATGGGACCAACCAGTAAATGACATAATACGAAATAAATGGACAGAAATACAAAAACAGTTAAAAAACATAGAAAATATACAAGTACCACGATGGTGTCACACGATAGACAGGACAAAGTTTGAGCTGTATGGATTCTGCGACGCCTCAGAAAAAGCATACGGGGCTGTCGTCTATAGCAGAGTAATGGTGAATAACAGTTACTACATAACATTGCTCCAAGCTAAGTCAAAAGTTGCACCGAAAAAACAAAAAACAACATTACCGCGTCTTGAGCTATGCGCCGCAGTATTATTGGCTAATTTAATAGAAAAAATAAAAAATGCTCTAAACGGTGATAACAATACCGTGATTTCATGCTGGACGGATTCTATGATCACGTTGGGATGGATAAAAGGAGATCCTGGGCGATGGCATACGTTCGTGGCCAACAGAGTGTCAGAAATTAACAGCATAATACCTAACGCTCAATGGAATCATGTCATATCGTCTGAAAACCCAGCGGACATTATATCAAGAGGATTGGAGCCAGAAAAATTAATAAACTGTTCCTTATGGTGGAACGGCCCACCATGGTTACAGACGAGTGATATACCTATTACAACAACAGCACCACAGCCAAATGAAGAAGCCAAGTACTGTTTATCAACAACAATTAATACTACGAATGAAAAGTATGACATCTGGAGTCGATTTTCTAACTACAATAAAATGATAAGAACATTAGCGTATTGCTACAGATTTATCAGCAAGCGCAAAAAGCACGAACCATTATCCTGTACGGAACTAGAAGAAACTCAAGAAAATATCAAAATTGGAACCATAGTACTAATAAAAGATGAAAACATAAGTCCAAGTAAGTGGCCCTTGGCAAAAGTGGAAAGCGTTCACCCAGGAAGCGACGGGGTGATAAGAGTAGTGACACTCAAAAAATCGACAGGTTTATGTCAAAAACGATCAATACATACATTAATTCCTTTACCCGTATATCAGGAAGAATTAATGACTAACACGAATACGTTAAGAAAAAATACCGAAACGCCTGTGAATAGTAACATAGCAAATAACATAAATAAAAAGTCTAAGACACTTAAGTCAGGCGTGTTACTCTATACTACATTATTATTGTGTATCGGACAAGTAACAAGTACATCAATGTTTACTATGAAACATTTAAATCCAGGCCTATATGTAGAACAAATAGGTACTTCAACAATAAACAGAGGGAGTTTTAGAATAGAAACTAATTACGAAAGGAGTGATTTGGAACTGAATTTAAATAATACGATAAAAATAACTAATCAGTTTCAAAAGTTATGCACTGACACGCAACAGTATACAAAAGACACCCATTGTGCAGAATTTTATTATCATTTGAACGAAGAGAAAGCACGATTTGAGAAGATAAAGGATTACCTTACTGGAATAAAGATTTCTAGAAGGAGACGTGGATTATTAGGACAAATGTTAACATACGTGTTCGGAGTAAACGATGAAGTATACAGAAGTATTGACTCATTGAGTAGCAATCAACAAGAACTTATAAACGCCGCCAATCATCAAACAAACATAATGATATCTACAGTATCCGCTGTAAACCAAACCGAGGAGCGGATTAAGAAAAAGTTAGAGAATTTTGAAAAGAAGTTAAATGAAGCTATAGCATTCATGTACGATAACAACGTATGGTATAAGATGGTAGACGCTAACAATGTGAAAATACAAGTAATACAAACGTATCAATTAGCGAGCAATTACATAACAGAGATTATTCACTATTACAACGGGTTACTTGAGATATACCTAAATAACGCATCGATATACACGATTTTGAGTCCTAAATACGCTAATGATATAATACAAACAACCAATCAAAAGTTACCTGGAAACTTAAGAATAATTCAGGATCAATTAATACAGACTAACATGGAAATAAATGCAACACATATAAACGTATTTGCGTACTATCCTATTCATGACATAAGAAAATATACGCTAATACACATAACGGCGATTCCTCAAAAGTTGACCGGGAGTTCTTTTGAATGCTTGTCAATCCCAAGAGCATTCATAGGCTTCGACTATAACAATGAACGATACTTTGAATTAAGTAAAGACGAGTTCAAAGATTGTTTACACAAAAAATCGGAGTTTGTTTGCTATCCCGTGGCTGTTAAGAACATGCAATTGAACAAGAATTGCATTGTTGACCAGCTATTCAGCAACAATAATAACACTAAATCACAATGCACATCAAGAAGATACAACATTCAATCTACAATTCTATGGAAACAACTTTACATGCAGAATACGTGGATGTTTATCACTACAAAAACACAATCAGCTTCGATAATATGTGATGGACAAAGACAAGAAATTAACCTAGAGGATATAGGAGTACTACACATTTCAGAAAGCTGTGTAGTAAAGACGTTGAACAACATTCTTGCAGCTAAACGAATAACAACAACAACTGTGCAAGCATCATATTTTAAAAGGAGTAATTTTACTCTAGACACACAAGTAGTCCAATCAGAGATACCAGACATACCGAAGGAGGAAGTATTAGATAGCTCCACCAGTATATTTGACCACTTAGCCGCTTCAGAAGCAAAGCTAAAAACAAGATTAGATAACACAATATGGAGGCGAATAGAGTCTCATTCCTATGTGGTTAGCACCGTGACATCTCTTTCTTTAATAGTATTAGCTTGTCTTTTAATTTATTTCAGACCACTCAAACAATGTCGAGATAGACTTACGAGAAGACAAAACAAGGAGACAACTACAACACAAGCCACAGAGACAGACAAACAGCGGGCAGCTCCACCACAACCACGGCCACGGTATGGGAAACCTCGTCCCCAGACTACAGTCCAAACACCACAAACGACGGAAGGACACATTGGACCATATGAGGTTATCGAATTATACGACTTGCAGTCGTGTTCCTGAGAGACCCCAGAATGTTCAATGCACATTGAACATGCAACGCAGCAAACTCAAAAGTAGAGCATGTCAACATACAAGTAAAGCATGTCAACATAATGTGCAAAATTAGCACTGACATGATTTAAAGACACTGCGTTATACTTTACACGTACGACACACTAACACAAAATGGTATATGTGTGTATTAGCAATAAGTAGTATATAAGGTGTACATTGTGTAAAATAAATCAGATTTGAATTTATTCATCTCTCAGTTACATCCCTCTCACTGCGGCCAAGACACCCTTAGCCGTCAGTTCTGATTAGTCGAGTGAGTCTGCTTGACTGGCAGTGAGAGTTACCAATCCTCCACCCAAAGCTCCATCTCACTGTGGCCAAGACACCCTTAGCCGTCAGTTCTGATTAGTCGAGTGAGTCTGCTTGACTGGCAGTGAGAATAACCAATCCTCCACCCAACATCCATCTCACATCCACCTGTCACCTTAGGTAGCACGGTGCAGGTATCCCATCATATAGGCTAGGAACTTAAGGGCTTTAGGTACTTCAAACTATAACCTTAGGTTCTTCTGTCAAACACGGCGTTAGTCCACTAGCCCAGACTACGCCTGTACATTTGAATTTAAAAAAAAAAAAAAAAAAAAAAAAAAAAAAAAACAAATGTACAGGCGTAGTCTGGGCTAGTGGACTAACGCCGTGTTTGACAGAAGAACCTAAGGTTATAGTTTGAAGTACCTAAAGCCCTTAAGTTCCTAGCCTATATGATGGGATACCTGCACCGTGCTACCTAAGGTGACAGGTGGATGTGAGATGGATGTTGGGTGGAGGATTGGTTATTCTCACTGCCAGTCAAGCAGACTCACTCGACTAATCAGAACTGACGGCTAAGGGTGTCTTGGCCACAGTGAGATGGAGCTTTGGGTGGAGGATTGGTAACTCTCACTGCCAGTCAAGCAGACTCACTCGACTAATCAGAACTGACGGCTAAGGGTGTCTTGGCCGCAGTGAGAGGGATGTAACTGAGAGATGAATAAATTCAAATCTGATTTATTTTACACAATGTACACCTTATATACTACTTATTGCTAATACACACATATACCATTTTGTGTTAGTGTGTCGTACGTGTAAAGTATAACGCAGTGTCTTTAAATCATGTCAGTGCTAATTTTGCACATTATGTTGACATGCTTTACTTGTATGTTGACATGCTCTACTTTTGAGTTTGCTGCGTTGCATGTTCAATGTGCATTGAACACTATATAAAGAAATGTTAAATAATATGAAGAAAATTGTATCAGACTTGGCTGTATGGTTTTTGATTCCTTTACCCGTCCGAATGGAAAAACATAAACAAAATAAAATCTATTTAACATTTTATGCCATGTCACACGGGAACGCGATCGAACGGGATAAAAAGTAGCTCATTGCCATTAAGAAAAAGAAGAAGAAGAACGGAATAAAAAGTATCCTATGTCCGTCTCCTGGTTCTAAGTTACCTCCCCACCAATGTTCAGCTAAATCTGTACAGCCGTTCTTGAGTTATAAACATAGTAACTAACACGACTTTCTTTTATATATATACTAGCAACCCGCCCTCGCTTCGCTTCGGTTTAGTCACCTTACCCTAGGCGGGTTCCCTTAGCTTAGAAGGTAAAAATTGACAAATGCTCTTTATTCATTTTGACTGAAGAGTATTTTCCGTGTGATGACGGAATAAGAATACAATTCACCACCTCTTCTCCTACCCATGGCTGTCGTAGGAGATGACTAAGGGATTATAATATGCATACTACATCTATGCAAGATAAGAAAAGTTCGAAACTAAAACCTATGGCAACACGTCTGACCAGCGTGGTATAGTAGGTCATTTTCGCTCTCATTATGGAGGAGGCTCGAGCCGAACAGTGGGATGTATAAGGATTTTAATGATGAAACAAATGATTAATGAAGAGTATTTAAGCAAAAATTGAAGGTAATCGATGACGAATTTTGTCTCCTTAAACAAACTTTACTACTGCGGTTCACCTCTTAGGGGTTGAATTCCAAAATATCCTTTCTTAATGGGTCTCTACGTGACAAAATAAAATTACAGTCAAAATTTCATGTTTCTAGCTTCAGTAGTTTCAGCTCGGCGTTAATGAGTTAGTCGGCCATCTTTTTCATACCTATTTACATCCTTAGAGGGTGAAAATTGCCCATTGGGCAGTCCGGCTAGAGAGGCCTCGGTCCGGGTTGCGAACCGTGGAGGCCTTCCGGCCGGTGCTGATGCAGTGGTTAGAAAGGCGGCACGGGGTGCTCACCTTCCGACTAGTGCAGGTGTTGACGGGGCATGGGAGCTTCGCCAAATACCTGCACAAGGTCATAAGGAGGGAGAGTACACCGTCCTGCCACCACTGCGATTGCGACGAGGACACGGCGACGTATACGCTCGAGGCCTGCGCCGCTTGGGCCACGCAGCGCCGTGAACTCGTCGCAATCATCGGTGCCGACCTGACGCTGCCGCCATCGCTAGGGCGATGGTCGACAGTGTCAGGAATTGGGACGCGGTCGCAGCCTTCTGGAGGCTGCGACCAGGAGGCGGCGGATCGTCTGCGCGAGGAGCGCAGCCTCGATGAGGAGATCCGCCGCCGGCGTTTGGGGCGGCGTAGGCGCGAGTATTTGCGCCTCATGCCACCCTAGCCGAGGCCGCGGGTGACGTGACCGGGGATTCGCCCGTCACCCGCCGAGAGGCCGACCGCGTGAGGAAAGACCGACGTCCTCCCCGAGGGGGGGACGTCGGTCGATGGGAGGGTATCCCAATAGGGGGTATTCCGTCGGGCCGACCACTGATGTCAAGTAACCCTGCTCCGGTGGTCGGCCCAACGACGAAGGTGACGTGGTTTTCGGGTGGATTGCGGGAGTTGCGTACTTAACACTTTGAGGATGCTGTTGGGGCTGCCTCGATTTTGTAGTGCTTCTGGAATGTTCGCAGAGAAGGGTGTTGATGGCTTCAAAGCTCTCCTCAGAAAAAGTTGCGCTTCCCTACTGCAAAGAGTTCGCTTCAGCTCACACAGCATCCTGTCAGTGCTAAACGACAGGTGGGATTGTCCGTTGTTGGAGCACTGGACACGTTTACACACCCCAGTCACAAAATGTAATTTACTGTAGCTGTGTTAATATTATTTTAATTCCGTGTTGTTTATATTGTTATTATTTTCTTTTATGTATTTTTCTTTCTGTCTATAGTAACTCTAGCTACATAAGTCTGTTATTTTACTAACATTTATGGATCATTGTGGTCTGCAATAAATGAATATTATTATTATTACTAAGCCCCTCTGTCGCCCCGGACGGAGTGGTGCGGAGGCGCGCCGATCGCAGCCCACCTACAAAAAAAAAAGAGGGTGAAAATAAAGAAATACTGAAACTCGTGTTCATTTATATTTATTAAATAGTATTTGTAGAGAATTTGAAGAAAATCGATGTAGATTTTTTCTCTCTATACAAACTTTGTTACTGCTGTACTGTTTACCCCCCTAGGGGTTGAATTTTAAAAAAATCCTTTCTTAATGGGTTTCTACGTCACGCAAATAAACTTGGCTTGGTTGGCTCATTTCTGGTGCATATCATGGCTCAAACTCATCGTCTAATCAATGTATGTATATTGATAATACAGAAGAAAACCTATCATGGTTCTGGCAAATAGACTCAGTGGAGTCGCAACATGAGTTGACTTCTGAAGAGCGGGCTTGTGAACGACTGTTTATAGATACCACTGTTCGTAATGCGGATGGACGATTTATAGTAAAAATTCCTCTCAAGGAGTCATCTAAAGTGCTAGGTGATTCCTATATGATGGCTAAACGTAGATTTTTTTCTCTGGAGCGTCGCTTTTCCAGAGATCCACATTTTAAAAGGATGTATGTCAATTTTATGAATGAATACATAGAGTTAGGGCATATGTCTGTCAATCATGATACTCCTAGTTTCACACATTCATATTTTCTGCCTCATCACGGTGTTTTGAAAAGGTCGAGCACTACTACAAAGTTACGTGTAGTATTTGATGCTTCGGCTCTCACGACATCAGGCAAATCTCTCAACGATATCCAAATGGTCGGTCCGTCTTTACAAGATGATCTGCTATCCATCTTACTTCGATTCCGTCAACATAAGATAGCTGTCACTGCGGATATCGAAAAGATGTACCGACAGACACTAGTTGATGTTGCACACAGACCTCTACAGCAAATTCTTTGGAGAGAGGATCCCAAGAATCAGCTAAGGTCTTACACATTAAACACACTTACATATGGTACTGCATCGGCCCCATATTTAGCAACTAGATGCCTGATTCAATTATCCAAGGAGTGTGCTCCAGCAGTGTGCTTTACCATAGCTTATGATTTTTATGTGGATGATTATCTATCTGGCGATTCTACTCTCACAGGAACGATAGATAAGTGTCGTCAAGTTCTTGATGTCCTCCAGTCTGCAAAACTTAATCTTCGTAAATGGCGATCAAACTCGTCTGAAGTTTTGCAGGCTCTTACCAGTGATGTCAAGGTTTCAGACTTAGTTGAGCTACATGACAGAAATGAAATGTGGAAGACTCTAGGAATTAACTGGAGATGTTCGACTGATACATTTAAATTTTCTATAAATTTAACTGCCACAAGTAAAGCTACAAAACGTCAAATTTTGTCGATCATAGCCCAAATTTTTGATCCAATTGGATTAGTTGTTCCTTGTATTGTGGAGGCAAAAATAATTATGCAGCAGCTTTGGCTTGCTAAATGCTCTTGGGACGAAGCTGAGGAAATCCAGCATGCTTGGGCTGCTTTTAAAAACACTCTACCCCTTTTAAATGACTTTGAAATACCGCGATGGATGTCAACTAAATCAGCATCTTCTTTACAATTGCATGTTTTTACTGACGTGTCTGAGAAGGCTTATGGTACATGTATCTATGTACGTAGCGTATGCAAGAATGGCAAGGTTTGTGTTCGCTTGCTCACTGTTAAGAGTAAGGTGGCACCTATCAAGCCAATTACTATGCCACGACTCGAACTTTGTGCGGCACTGTTAGGCAGTCGGCTTTATCTTAAGGTCCGTCAATCACTTACCTTGCATATTCATGAGTCATTTTTTTGGTGCGACTCTACTATTGTGTTGGGTTGGTTGGCTACAACACTGAAACAGTTAAAGACCTTTGTACGTCATCGCGTATCTGAAATTCAAGACACTAAGGGAGAATGTTCATGGCGCTACATTCCGTCAATTGAAAATCCCGCAGACCTCGTTTCACGCGGACTTAGAGCTGATAAGTTATTATCTTCTTCTTTATGGTGGTCGGGCCCAACATTTTTACAAAACGAATCGTCTTCTTGGCCTTCCTTTTCTGAACATTCAAAAAATGATATATTAGAATCTATAGAAACTGTGGCTGTTTATAATGTTAACACTATAGATTACGTTCATGATTCGATTTCATTACTGTTTAAAAAATATTCAAATTTTAATAAACTGCATCGTGTAGTAGCATATATAATACGATTTATAAATAAGTGTCGTAAACAGTCCGTAGAAAATGGTTCCCTCACAAACATAGAGTTGACTACTTCAGCGAATGTTTTACTCAAATTAAGTCAACAAGAATCATTTCCTGAAGAATACAGTTTATTAATATCAGGTAAACAATTGCCACCAAAAAACAAACTTTTATCTTTATCACCCTTTCTTGATAAATCAACAAATTTAATTCGCGTGGGAGGCCGTCTTAATAATTCATTTTACGACTACAACGTAAACACCCTATTCTTATATCTAGCTCTCATGTTATTTGTATTCTAATATTCAGCATGTATCATCTTCGTCTTATGCATCCTGGGCCTCAGCTTCTACTCGCCACAATTCGTCATCATTATTATCCCATTGGTGGTAAAAAATTAGCTAAAAAGATTACACATCAGTGCGTAAAATGCTGTAGAATCAAGGCCAGTATTGTGCAACCTATAATGGGAAACCTTCCAAAGCAACGCTTACACTTAGAATTTCCATTTTTAGATACAGGTATTGACTACGCTGGACCTATCATGATAGCAGACCGTAAGGGCAGAGGATGTAGGCTCATTAAGTGTTTCATTTGCGTTTTTGTGTGTTTAGCTACTAGAGCCATCCATCTCGAACTTGTATCTGATCTTACAAAGGAAGCCTTTCTAGCTAGTTTAAATCGCTTTATTGCTCGCAGGGAGAAACCACGTAATATATTTTCAGATAATGGTACCACATTTGTTGGAGCATTTAATGAATTATCTTATCTGCTTAAACAAAACTTCGATTTTAGTAATATTGATCCAGGTATCAACTTTTCTTTTATACCAGCGTACACTCCACACTTTGGCGGACTTTGGGAATCTGCAGTGAAGTCTACTAAGCATCACCTACGTATTTTAGGTTTAGCAAACTTAACGTTTGAAGAGATGGCCACATGCTTGATACAGGTAGAAGCTATTTTAAATTCGCGACCTTTAACACCCATATCCAGTGATCCTGATGATCTAACTCCCTTGACTCCAGCTCATTTTCTTATTGGACAATCTCTAATTTTGCTACCACATCCACAGATAGAGGATGTCAGTGTGACCAGCCTACAACGTTTTCGACGTATAGAATACCTTAAACAGCATTTCTGGGCTCTATGGCTACAGGAGAAAACCAAATGGCGCCGTTCTTCAGGGGAGCTCAAAGAAGGAACTCTTGTCGTTATCAAGGATAAAGGTTTGCCACCTATATTGTGGCTCCTTGGACGCATCGTTCGCGTGCTGCCTGGTGGAGACGGAATCGCAAGAGTCGCCGATATACGTACGCGCAAGGGTGTCATTAGGCGAGCCTTTAATACAATTTGTCCTCTTTCAGTCACTGCTGTTGAAGATTCTTCAACGGGGGGAGTATGTTGAGTCATGCAACTCAACACGACTGGACCACGGCGGGGAACGCGGTGAGGGGGCGCCGGCAGCGGCTCGTCGCGCGCCGCGTCGAGCCGTCGACACACCAACTTTACGCTTACATACATCATATCGCGCGCGCGCAGTCATACATACATTTTTCATACATTACATTTTTAATACTCGCCGCAGTTACGACAACCATTGTAACTTTAATTAACTGCCAATAAGTATATGGTCCTTCAACCATTGAATTTGAGTTGCATGACTCAACAAATGTCAAAAGTTCATGTTTCTGGTTTCAGTAGTTTTGGCTCTGTGATAAGTCAGTCAACTGACATCTTTATACCTATTTTATACCCTTCGAGGATGAAAATGGACAAACGCTGAAATAAGTGTTTATTTATTTTTATTAAAGAGTATTTGTGCTTAATTTGAAGACAGTAGCTAAAGATTTTTTTTCTTTCCATACAGACTTTACCGTTGCATTTAACCCCCTTAGGGGTGGAACTTCAAAAAATTCTTTTTAAGTGGGTGCCTACGTCATGAAATGAAACTACGGTCCAAATTTCATTTCTCTAGCTTCAGTAGCTTCGGCTCATCCTGTTCCTTAAAATGTATATTATTGTTAAAGCCCCCGCAACACCCCTTGCAGGTAGAACTTCGTAAAATCCGTTCTTAGCTGACCTCTACTCAACGAAAGGAATATTTCTGCCAAATTTCAAGTCTATACGCCTTATGGTTCCAGAGATATGGTGATGAGCCAATATATCGCTCGCAAAACCCGCCTCTCCTATATATATACAGATATAGATTTTAGGCAATTTTATTATCGTATTTCACTATCGTGTCACGTATCTCACGTATCTCACTCATGTTACGATTTTATCGATATTATTGTTTTAACCTGAAATATTTTATACTATACTAGCAACCCGCCCTCGCTTCGCTTCGGTTTCAGTCGTTTTACCCGCGTAGTTCCCGTAACTGTGAGAATACCGGGATAAAATATAACCTATATTACTCCGTGATATAATAGCTTTCCATTGGTAAAAGAATTTTCGAAATTGGTGCTGTCATTTAAGCGTGAAAGCGTAACAAACAAACAGACGTACTTTCGCATTTATAATATTAGTAAGGATAATAATCCCGTTTGATTATTATCTTATGTTTTTTTTTCTCGTGTATGCATTTTAGTTATTTCTTTTAAAAACGTTGATGCTGTTGAATCATGCAGTTGGCATTTCTGACGTCATTAAAGCATCTCCGCGAAAGGTAAGTGCAGGTCCTTTAACCTACAATATGCTGAGTTGGCGACGTTTTGTGAAGAGCAGCAATACAATCTAGGGACAACGGTAGTGCCCCCGCCAAGTCGAGCAAAAACGCAACATTACCGTAACATTCTTTTCTCGATTGTTATTATATTTAACAAGCTGTAAAATTGTAGGTACCAACAATTTTAAATAGATTTTCTTTTTTAATTCTCTCTGTCTATTTTATTGGCATTCCTTTAGAATTCTATTGAGATTTAAAATCAATTAAGTTCAGAGTACAAATTGACGTTTTGTAGAAATAGTTTGGTGTTAATGTAATGTTCACAGAGCGGAAAAGTGCGAGCTTGGCAGTCGAGCTCTACTCGTTCAATATTCATGAGCCAACTTAAATGATTTGGCCACGAAGTTCGCTATTGTTGAAGGCTCTTCCGTTAAGCATTCACTGTTGCCATTCGTAACTTGTATTTTATTTAGTGCTTAAAAGGAAAATAATGGACGAAATTGTGTTAAAATATTTATGTAAGTTTTATTTCTTTTAGTACATTAGATGTAGTTCAAAGTATGTTTGTTAATAAAATAGTTCACCATCATCATTCAGCCTTTATCCGCCTACTGCCGGACGTAAACCTCCCTCATATTTCGCTACACGGAAAGATCTTCAATTATACTACATACGTGGTCGTTACACGAGAAACTTTATTCCCCAGCGATTGTCAGCTCGTTGAGCGATGTGCCTTGCCCGTTGACTCTTCAGCGTGTTAATTTTTCAAGTTATGTCGATTACACCCTATTCTTCTACAAATTGCCGAAGAATGACCGTAACAAACTGTCATTCTTCTATAGACATCCGTATTTATGATTCCATCTCGTAGAGAAATCTCGTGCATATCTCGCTGGATAGCACGCTGAGCGGCTTTGAGCCTAGTTATGAGGCCTATGTACCACGTTTTCATATCAAACAAAATAGTGAGCATTTGGTTATAGTTTTCCTGATAATAATAATGTAGTATTAGATAGTGGATATGGCAATAGATTTCCGTGTGGTGACGGAATAAGAATACAATTCAACACTCCCTATCTTGCCCGTGGATGTCATACAAAACGACTAAGGGATATAATATGCACAAAAGACCTGTGGAAGAGAAGAAAAACTCGAAATGAAACCCTATACCAACGTGCCTGACCAGCATGGTATAGTAGATCAAATTCCCTCCCATTGTGGAGGAGACCCGAGCCCAACAGTGGGACGTATGTGGGCTGCGATGATGATGATTAGATAGTCATTTATACAAGTTTATCATGAGTTTTTACTTTATTTTAAGTATGCTTTCCTACAGATGTTGCTCTATAACTTATATTATCATATAATAGAAGGCATAAACGCTTACGATTAGCGCTAATATTCCTGTGTAAGGTATACCGGACAGTTAGCACCGAAGCCTTACCAGGACTTGCAGGTGAAGGTACTCCCGGTCGACTTGGAGATACAAAAGCGTGCGTCCATGTATTCCCACTAGGGAAAACATGATTAACAATT
This sequence comes from Lymantria dispar, assembly GCA_032191425.1. Lineage (NCBI taxonomy): Eukaryota > Metazoa > Arthropoda > Insecta > Lepidoptera > Erebidae > Lymantria > Lymantria dispar. The sequence goes on from CM063451.1 coordinate 14,498,124, forward strand.
TTCTTTTACTACGCGATTGCAATAAAATTACTAGACTTTTGTGCCGCAATCCGTCGTATACGATAAGCTCCTGACCGAATAGCAGGAATGATGGGATTCGTCAACAAAGGTTCGCCATCTATATTTATTCTTTCCATGTGTTCGTGAACGTTTAGAGAGAACTTGGCTAGAAATTGACCACTATGTAGCCCAATTCCTCACAGGCCATGGGAGTTTTAGAAGTAAATTATTCTATTTTAAACTAGCAACCCGCCCTCGCTTCGCTTCGGTTTCAGTCGTCTTATCCCCATAGTTCCCGTTCCCGTGGGAATACCGAGATAAAATATAGCCTAGTTTACTCCCTGATATTATAGCTTTCCATTGGTGCTTCCAGAATTTTTGAAATCGGTCCAGCCGTTTTGAAAATTAACCGGAACAAACAGACAGACAGACAAAAAAAATATAAAGTATATTTTAGGCATGTGTGTGTAGTGCAATTAACCATGTGAGCATGAAAAATGCCTATTATTTTGACATTACAAACAGACACTCCAATTTTATTTATTGGTATAGACTAGTAGATGCACCATTTTGTCAATGTTCGACCTCATACTCCGATTTTAAACAAACAGCTCATCACATCCTTTGGGAGTGCATTCTCTGGCGCAACGAGCGGGACCTCATGTTAAACAATCTGCATGTCACGTCTGGGGTAATATACTATTCGGATCTTGTAGCCAATTCGAGAAATATTCCGTGCGTTTAGACGCTTTTGCCATACCTACTATTGTAACCAAACCTAAAGCTCACAAACAGGTCCATTAAACTCTGTGCAATCCGTGGTGCTATACCACTGCGTTTCACGTAGTTGTACAAATTCTTATCTACTGGCTTATTAGCCAACTTTGCTTCGTGTCTCCCGCTTTGCATAGGAGGGAAGTGGAATCTTTCCAACTCCTCCTGTTTTTCTTTTCTAATTAAATTTGTTGCGCGTCCCAAGACAATTAAAAGTGTTTCCCGGGACTTCCCGAGAGTCAAACCTCAGCGTCTTATACGGAGACCATTGTGGATCCTGGCTTACAGAAGTTACAGTGGTGGAAATAGGTGGTGGGATTAGTCCCAAGAAAAAAAAATAGAAGGAATAACATGACCCAGGATTCCAACTCTAAGGAATTCTACTTGAGAGAGAGTCATTCACGCTTTTTTAATATCATTGTTTCTCTTGCATTAACGTTACACTCATATTATATCCCTCACTCATCTTTTACGATACTCACGAGCAAAGCGCGTTGCGAATTATATTCCTACTCCGTCACCACATGAAAGATATTTTGTCGATAATCATTCCAACCTTATCATTCATTTACAACTATTTATGTTATAATTTCTGATTTTAAGGTGAGTAATACACATGCACATCAATATAAACATTTCAATATTCATGGACACACGTAAATGACGACCAAGAATCTGAAAAGCGTTCAAAACTTGAAAAAGTATAAATCAAATACAAACGCGATTAAATCCGTAAAAAGTTTTATTCACCTATCATCATCATAATTTCAGCTTATACTCGTCCCCACTCCTAAGCTCGAGCCTCTATCACAATAGGGGAGAAATTGACTTTACTAAATCATGCTGATCAGATAGGTTAATGTAGGGTTTTGTTTCGAGTTTTCCTTCTCTTGCATAGATGTTATATGCTTTCTATATTCCTTAGTCATATTTTACGACAACCACGAGTAAGATAGGGAGTAGTAAATTACATTCTTATTCCATCACCACACCGGTTACTCAACTATATGGTTAAAAATAGAATAAATATACAGTTACTACGTTGATATTGTTACGGAGGTATAACAGTAGATTTTAGTTAATGCCCAGTCAGTGTGACATCAATAATTGCTCGCCCCACAAAGCTTGATGAATGGCGCTAGTGAAAAACTTACTACGCGAAAAACAGTAGACATTTTTCAAATTAAAACTGTGAAACCCTTTTCCTATCTGTCACATCATTCGGTTTATCTTCTATTCCTATAGAATATTAACCGTATATATATTGTGTGGCAATTTATTGAACTGAAGTGATCTTTAAATGTTCTTTTTTTATATTTATTAAATACTTCTTCAACATCACCATTACCCTGCTTTTATTCAAATTACTTGGAGTCGACGCAATATGTACTCTTCCTCAATCATACATATTATACAAGTGTTGGTAATATTTTTATGATCAACCGCTTGCCTGGCTCTCCTTGGGCTTGGATTTGTTGATCAAATAGCAATAGATAAAGCTGGCCCAGGTCCATGTAAAACTTTAGTCATCTTTTTTTACACCTAGGAACAATGTAAGGTTAGATAGTATTTGTAGCCGACATAATACAGCTTATTAAATATTATTAAATATTTAGTTCGCTAGAGAAAATAATAGTTATTTGTATATTTGGATCTCGAATAATTTATCGAAAAAGAGTTGTAACTGATTTATTAGCACCCAATACTTTCTCGTGGGAGGCGTATAAACCAGCTAAAAAACTACTAGGAGGTAGTACACCAGTGTCCTCCTGGGCAAGCTATAACAACAACTGTGATCGCAAACACAACTGCCAAGAGATTTTGGCTTTACTCCTCCGTTGGTCAGTATAAATTCATCATTGAAACCATACTCTCGGTTTTTATTTGCTTTTACGAGATGATTGTGTTCATAAATAGCGAAAATCTACAATTTTAATAACGACAAAAACACGTACGTCTCCGTATTTAGGTACAAAGATTTGATACTAACCTACACCTTAAATAATCCAATAAATAGTAAAGGTTCAAGATAGAAAAAAGGTACACGTCTTAGGCGAGTATAAATACTACAACTTAAATTTTCCTTCCTATTTACCATTTCAAATAGCAATTGAAACGAAACGTACTCAAATATTTGCTTAAGTATTTCAATTAATTAAAAAATAAATTTCGCCTCTTTTATGTCAATTTGCATTTAATATTAAAATTAACAAATGATGTTTCCTCTCTCAGTTATTAATAACTATCAAAGAAGAAGTAATTCTCCATTCATTAATCGACTTTGTTGATGAATGGCTAATGATTCTGTGTTTAAGATTGAGTTTTGAATATGACTAATTAATTAAGATATTTAAGTTAACACGGCACGAAATTTTATGATTAAAATTTTCGCATTTACTGTTAAAGGAACTCAAATAAATAGGTATTTTAAATATTATTTTAAATTTCCATCAAATCATAGAAAGTAAACGAATAATTATATGGCGAACGTATTAAGTATTGAGATTGATAAGTGTTACATATGGGCAGTAAGAATTTTTTTTATAAAAGACATCGTTGTCATCTCGACTCTACGCGTCCCATTGCTACGCTCGAGACACCTCTTAGATAGAAGGAAAAATAACTGACTATACCATGGTCGGTGACATACGGGATCGTATAGGGTTTTACTTAGAATTTCTCTTCCCTTTAGAAGATCTTCTCTGTATATTACAGCTTTTACGACATCTACTGCCAAGAAAGGGGATGGTAAATTGTATTCTTATTTCTACATTATCATTCTATTGTCAATCAGTATTGGAATTTTAATATTTTTATATACTTTTAATATTTTCCCTGTGGTGACATGTGTGAAATACAATTCACCACTCCTTAAATTGTTTATGAGTGTCGTAAAAGATTACTAATGGATATAATATGCATATAACATCTATGGAAGAGAAGGGCAGTTCTGTATAGAACCCTATCTAACCAGCATAATATAGTAGTTTAATTTCTCTTCTTTTTTTTTCTTTTTTTTTTTGTTGGGGTGGGCTGCGATCGGCGCGCTCCTCGCACCACTCCGTCCGGGGCGACAGAGGGGCGTAAGCACGCAACACCCGCAACCCACCCGAAAACCACGTCACCTTCGTCGTTGGGCCGACTACCGTAGCAGGGTTACTTGACATAAGTGGTCGGCCCGACGGAATACCCCCTATTAGGGTACCCTCCCATCGACCGACGTCCCCCCATTGGGGAGGACGTCGGTCTTTCCTCACGCGGTCGGCCTCTCGGCGGGTGACGGACTTAATTTCTCTCTTAAACATACTTAATAACTATACTAAAAATAATGTATAACTTCTGTAGTCAAATAAAATACAAATAATACTATCGTATTTTTATAAATTGTCTCGACAGGCGTTGATCTTAAAGTTCTAAATTTGAATTCATGAAAAAATTCTTTTCCCTAGAAATTATCGAGAATTTTTCTGGGAATCCTAGTAGCGAAGATAAAGTTTGCGACTATAATCAGTTAATACGCAACGAAATTTCAGTATGTTACATCCCTGAATATCTCTGGAGATGAGATCTAAATAAATGAAGTTCTAAATAAATAGACAAATCAAAACAATTCGCTAATAAAGTTGTTATTTATATTACTTATTTATTTATTAATTTTTATTTATTTATTTATTTACAAGCAATTATAATACCTTTACAGGACATTTAACCTAATGCGATAGAAGTCTGAGCCTATAGAAGTTAAGTATTGAATGCGAGCTTCTTTCATAATGGGTGAGAAAAAAACTTTCTTGACAAGAAACGGTGATGAGACAAATTCGTATAGTTTTGTTTTGAGTTTTTTGGTCCCTTCCAGTAACTATTTTCGTTTTATATGTTAGTAATCTTTTAAAGCCGATGGTAAAAATGAGGGTGATCTTACTCTTTCTCTGTCATCACACAATAGTCCATAATCTTAAGTATATCTTAAATATTACTAAAATTCGGCGTAATATATACAAAAGTATGAGAAGATTTAGGATATATAAAGTTAAACTTTATATATTTCTATAAAGTCAAAATTTCAATACGTTTTCTCTCTATTACGCTACTTGTCGTGTGTTAGATGGGCAAATATTTGCTGAACGTGATTCAATCTAAGAAGATGGATTTATGTTACAATTGCGGCCTTTGGACTCAAGAGAACTAACTTTATTTGCAAGTATCTTTGAAAACAAATAAGATGAATGTTACAAATTCATGAAGTTCCATGATACAGTTTGATGTCGAGTCTGTAGAGAAGCTAGTCAGCAGATATGAATACAAATGCCTTAAAGTTTTACTCTTTACTACACTACTAGTATTATCCATCTCGTATCTCAACTACATTTTAAGTATAAAAATTAGCATAAACTGTATTATTACATTACTTTGGGAAATGATATTATAAAAATGTTTTTATTTCTTGCGAATTCCACTTGGATTGTCAGCATTATTGTGTCTGTATTATTATTATATTGTATCTCTCAATGTCACGGATATCTTCCAAGGGAAGATACCCGGTCCTTTGAAAGGCTTACATGAGGATATGGATCCAACACGCAGAGGCCTTTGGAGAAATTTAATGTAAAAATGGGATGGGACGTCTACCGATGACATTCCACGTCTGCACATAACACACGTGGACTGCCAACGGTAGGTGTAAAACTATTGTGTGATGATGGTATCTAATAACTGTTTATGGGGTTGAAGGTTTGATGGACTGGCTAAACTAATAACTATTGATTGAAAAACTGTCGTCTGCCTTCAATACCTTTATCGTCTTGAACTTTGGCAGACGGTGACTCGCCAACTCACTGAATGGGCCCCCCCAAACGGTCACCACAGACACGCAGGTCATACGGGCAACAGGGGAGTAACATTGGTGCAAGTGGCTTGGGGTGTCGAGCGGTGCGGCGCTGGTTTCACCATCGCAGTGGTTTCACCTTAGTTATGCCCTTGAAAATGACACTTCCACCCCCGAGCATATAGCTCTGGCAACCCCTCTCTGACCAGCCATTTAAGGCAAGCCAGAGTTGAGAATCCTGCAGGCACTCTTCGGTCTCCACTCCAGCCAGCCAGTAAAGGCGAGCTGGATACGAGGCCCTGACCGACTCTCTGGGGCATTCAGGACCGCAGTATCGCCACTCACATTCAGCACGCCACATGCTACCCTGCGGTTTATTGGCTTTTCTATAAATCTTGTGATTCATTTTTATTATTATTATAATGCTGAAGGTCTGTTCATAACGATTTTATAAAATTATTAAAATGATAGCTAGATTAAAAAAATGCTGATGGTTGCATTATTAACACAATTCAGTCTTTTTCTGTTGGACTGCTCCTCTACAGAATGCCATATAACGCGATCATTCATAGGAGGAGTTATTGACATAGTCGTCACCCTCAGAAAGCCATTTGACGATAGCAGCTAGATGTTCTACGTTTCTCAGGAAAACGCTGATGTCTATTCTTGGTGATCCCTCAGCTAATTTGGTGACTCTCAGTGGGCATATAAAGAGTGGAGACAATTGTATTTACCTCGTCACTACGCGGGATAGCTTAAATAAGTTTCTTATCGAGAAAATTTCATACCAACTGCATCTGATTCCGCCTAGTCAACGATTACATTTCGAAGAACAGAGAGGGACCCGGCCATATAAATATTGCCAACAACTTTGTAATATGTGCTATGAAACAAGAGTATATATTGTGTCGTCCCTAAGTAATTGATATATAAGCAAGGTATTTATGATAACTAGACTATCGATTTCTACTATTTATTGAGTATAGACCTCCGTGAAGGAGGATTAATTCCTTTCGTCGGGTTGGCCATGGCCGAAAAGGAACTCTGTACTGGTGATCGGCCCAATGGCAAACAATAGGAAATAAGGTGGGTTATGGGACAGCGCGCCGCCCTTTCGTCAACCCAGACGGAACGGACGGCATGTGCACTGACCATGGTCAGTCCGTTCCGCCGACCGCCAGCGCACCGCCCATACAAAAAAAGGAGTATTAATTCCTTAATCAATGTTCCTTATTTACCATTCTTTACTCACAGACGACATTGTTAAAATACACTGTTTTAATAAACCAACAGCAACAACAAAAACCTTCGCAATAACATAAAATCCTGAAGTAGACCACTCTATTATTATTCATGAATTTATAATAACGATGATTATTCCCAAAACATTATTGTATTGTAACAAATTTCTTAAGGCTTATTGCCTAATCTTCTATTATATTTTATTCGTTGTTGAATAACTATACGAGAAAATTAGTTTCGATCAATATACATCATGGAAAGTTAATGCCGCTTAGTCATACATTTCTACAGGGACTATTGCTGATGTCCATTTATTTAGGAGCGAAATCTCGTTAGCAGTAATTAACAACAATTAGCTCCAAAAACTCCTAAATGAGCATAAAGAAGCCCAAGACGCTTTTCGTTACAGTTACGGCAATCTAATCACGCAGGTATTCATAAGATTTCCCACGTAATCTCATAATTATATAGTTTATCCAAGACGTTGATTAATGCCAAGCGTATTATATTACTATATTGTAGTAGTTATATTAATTTTTAAATATAATAGATAGATAGATAGATAGATAACTCTTTATTTGTACACCGATTACAAAACAAAATACAAAAACTTAAATACTAACTTAAATACTAACATAATATAAGGTATAGCAGAAAAAATATACCTAACTGTGGTAATTTCGTATTTCTGATAATACCAATTCAATTGACTAACTTATCGACGTATGGATTTTTTTAGTTATCAAATAAAGTCGAGAATTTTATTTTTAACAAGGTATTCTTTAATTATGATAACCATAAACATACCGCCATACGTGTTTTCAATTCATTTTTTATGACCGGCTCATGTACGTCCCAGTGCTAGGCTCGAGTCTCCACCGCAAACTCAGAAGAAACCACGCTGGCCAGATGGGTTGGTAGAAGAAGATTTTGAATTTTCATTCTCTTGCATAGATGTTATATGTAAATTATACCCCTTAGTCATATTGTACGACACTCACGGGAAAATTAGGGATGGTAAAATGTATTCTTTATCCGTTATCACACAGTTATGGTCTATCCTTTTTTTATAGGCTTCCGTCTGGACAAACCTAACTCACTCTGTTCGGGGTGACGGATGGGCTATACGAGACCCCATAATCTACCATATTCCATCACCATCGCCATTGGATCCTTCACTGCTATAGATTCCTTGATATTCGTGGCCGGCCCATTTATTTTATTTCTGGGTGGGCTGTGGTCAGCTCACACGCCTTCCAATTCGTCCGGGGAGACAAAAGTCAGCACGCTTCCTCATAAATCACCGTATACCCTCCCCTTCATCATCGGACTGACCACCGGTACTGAGTTTCTTGTTGTTCGTTGGCCACGAACGGCGGGATACGCTTTCGGGTACCCTCCCTTCCTAACGCTCCTCCAGGAACGTCGGTTGCCCTCACGGGGCCAGCCTATCTGCGAGTAATAGACTACTCACAGTTCCAGTCACCCGCAGCCTTGGCTAGGGTAGCATCAGGTGCAGGTACTCGCACCTGCGCGGCCCAAATCGCCGGCGGCGGACCGTGTCGCCGTGGAGGAGTTCCTCTCACGCACCCTCCGCCATCTCCTTCCGTGAGAGGACTGCCTTACAGAAGGCGGCGACCGCCTCCCAGCTCCGGACGCTGGTCTACCCTAAGAGAAGAATAACACTAAAATAAAATACTAACAACAACTTATCTAACCAGCGTGACTGGTCAGCTTCACTCCCATTGTGGAGGAGTCTCGAGCCTCATAGAGGAACGAAAACAAGTTGAAATGATAATAATGATCCAAGCTAGTAGGTCAGTGTGTAATCCGACATGCGCTTTGTCTGCCTTTTAGTGGATGGATATTTAATTACAGTGGCCGAGATTCCAGGTAAATAATAAAATAAATTTTAAGCCTATTTAAGCATTACAGACTAATCATTAGTAACACTGAAAAGCTATTTAAGTACGTATATTTATGTTTTGAATGAAAGCCCATCGTGTAAACAGTTTATCTTTTAAAATATATTACATTCTCCGTAAGAATACAATTCATCGGCACCTTTAGGCGTTGTAAAAGACCTCTAATGGATATAATATGCATGTAACTATACAAGAGAAGAAAAACTCGTAATAAAGCCCTATACGAATACATCTGATCAGCGTGATATAGTAGGTCAATATCCCTTCCGTTGTGGAGAAGGCTTGAGCCCTTGACAATGGGACGGGACATGATATATCGGTGAATGAAGGAATACGAAAACAATTAAATATAAATGACTACGTAAAATTTCAAATATAAATGCTACCTTTATATAAATAGGTATAAAACCTAATCTTAAGTATAGGAAGTACACATCTTGAACTCAAATAGAATCCTGCCAAGTTTAATGCGTTCTGGGATTGTTTACGTTGCAAAGTTGCGCAAATATGAAATTAGTTTGGTTGAAGTAGGAGTGTATTAACAAGGTATAATGCTCAAATTACATGGAATTTATGATTATATAAAAGAAGAGATTGTATGATTGATGTATGAATGATGAAAATTATACTAAGTGTACAACTGTAGCTATTCTATAAACTTGAAAAATATTGACTGCCAAATCTTTTATAACCCATATCACGGTATTAAAAGGAGGCAATATACAATCATCATCATCATCTCAGCCCATATACGTCCCACTGTTGGGCTTGGGGCCTCCTTCTCTATGGGAGAGAAATGGATCGGTGGTCAGGCGTGTTGGTATAGGGGTTTTATTTAAAGTTTTCTTTCTCTTACATAGGTATTATATACATATTATATACCTTAGTCGTCTTTTACGATACCCAAGGGTAAGATATGGGGTAGTGAATTGTTTTCTTACTCCGTTACCATACGTAGTCGAGTTGTAAATTATGAAAATCATTATCATCCTACAACTCGTCCCAATAATTTAGGGTCAACACAATATGTAGGTACTCTTCTATCATAGTACCTACATATTATAGCTTATGTTATGGTGACAGAGTAAGAATACAGTTCCCCACTCCCTATCTTGCTCGGGGATGTCGTAAACGACGTCTAAGTGATATAATATGCACATAATATCTGTGCAATAGAAGGAATTCTATAAAATCATAAAAATACTTTTTGTAATTGGGCAGTTAATAATACGTATTACGTAATATAATTTTAAGTGAACATTAAAAAGAGCATTAAATTAACAAGGGGCATGTTTTAAATATTTAATATTACAATTAGCACCTCGATCATTAAAAGAAGTTCCAAGAAGTCGTTAAATACAGGTGACAACCGGGACTTTCGCAAGCACGGTCGAGGTCTCGTGATCTTAATTGAGTCAAGGAAGAACGTATAGATGATATATTAATATTGACGACAAATTTTATTAAAACTTTGATATTTAATCACAGTATCATTTTATAGAGCAAGAATATACATTTAATATTATTATCATAATTTCAACCTATAGCCGTCCATTGCTGGATGTAGGCCTTCCTCATGTTTCGCTACAAATTTCGGTCCTGTGCCGCGAGCCTCCAACGACGCCCAGCAACTTTCACCAGATCGTCGATCCACCTAGTGGAGGAGCATCTTACACTGCGTCGATACGTGGTAGCCACTCGAGAACCTTTCTTACCCAGCGATTTTCAGTTCGTCCAGCGATGTGTTCTGCCTATTGCCTATATACTTCAGCGTGCTGCCTATATACTTCAGCGTGCAAATTCTTCGAACTAATTCATCGTGCTATGTCGGTCACACTGGTTCGTCCACAGATTTTTGTATTTCGGATTCTCTCTCGCAGAGAAATCCCGAGCATAACCCGTTCCATAATACGCGGAGCGACTCTGTGCTTAGTTATAAGGCCCACATTTACTCGTAGGGACCACGTTTCCGTGACGTTAGTCATCACTGGTATCACAAAATATTCGTAGACCTTTGTTTTCATATTTTCATGTTCTCATAATTGTTTTTTTTTCTATGTTTGATATTTACACAGCACATATTATACATACACGAATGCATTGATACATACGTAATGCCTGTTTCTTATCCCTCACTCATTTGTATTCCACTGCTTACTCTTATAGTTTAATAGGTGCCATATAATCAGAAAGATAGATAAATATAGAAATTGATTTAGATGTAAAATAAGCGTAGTGCTGTAAAAGAATCTTTTTAACTTAAGTTGAAGATTTTGTAAAGATCAACAGAGATATTTTCAGAGGAGCTACGTATGAAGAATTTTTATTTGAAATAGAGTGCTATAAAATATAAAATGTGGTAAAAATTAAAGTATCTCTGATCTCATTGACTGAACACGATTTTAGCATAAACCGCTGATAAACGACTTACTCGTAATACTCTTAGTATATAAAGCATATGCACTTATCTTAAGAATATTCTACGATATTACTATTCAAAATGTGCTGTGTGGTAGCGGCTTCGAATACTACCAACCCTTGCTTTGCTTGTGGGTGTCGTAAAAGACGACTAAGAGCCCTAGATTGACCCGGACCAACTCCATCTGGTACCATTTGGGTCAACGATTACATTCCCAAGGAGGGTTGACGTCAGGCAGGCGGCCGGTCATAAAAGTCTTTGCCGAAACTTTTTGCAATATGTCAAAACAGATTACATATTGCGTCGACCCCAAGTAATTGGGATAAGAGCAAGATGATGATGATTACTATTCAAAATATCAAGTCTTTGAAATTTTGACCGTCATTGATTATATTGAAGAGATAAATTTGATTAAATCGAATTTACTGATTTAGAAAAAAAGGAGGTTTTTAAGATAATCATATCAATATTTTGATAATTTAGTACACCTAAAAATAATATTTCAAATAGAACATGCTACCTTTTTCCGTGTGGTGACGAGATAACAATACAATTCAACTCCCCCTATCTTGCCCTTGGGTGTCATAAAAGACGACTTAATATGCACATAAGATCTTTGTAAAAGAAGAAAACTCGAAATAAAATCCTATACCAACCTGATCGAACAACGTGGTACATCCTTTATGGTACTACTGTATGGTGCTTTACCATTATGGTGCTATGCTGTATCCGTTACGATAGGTCCTTTTAACACGAAGGTGCCTCGAGCCCAGCAATGGGAGGTATATGTGCTGAAACGATGATGATACGACCTTAAACTGCTTGGTTCTTATTATGATCATATTTTAAGGAATCACACTGAACCAATTGAATGCATAGCTTTGACGTCGGGACGTGGTAAGAGATAGAAGGTGAAGATCAAAGAATGATCTAATAGAGAAGCAGATATGAATAGTAGAACTTATTGAGTCTGAAGACCTTTCTTACCATTCCAACACCAGCGTCAAAAAGAGGCTTGAACGATTCGGCTCTAGTCCTTTAACCCACATCATAGTGTGACTTAAATACCTATTAATAATTGAAAGATTATTTTAACACTCGATATCAGAAGTAAAAATTAAAGGCAAGATAATCTTATCTTATATCTTTAAATGAGCAATTACATCTTTAAACGAGCAATTCTTGTATATATATATGTCGCATCCGTCATTAGTACGGATCGTTAACAACAACACACAAAACTTGGCATACTAGAGGTTTCGGGTCCAAAAAATCGATCTAGCTAGGTTTTATTTATAGAAAATGTTGTTTTGTCCGTGTTTTTAGCAAAACAAACAATGACATTAAATTTTAAAAGAATATGAATTCAAATTTCGTTGTCGACGTCATGAGTTCCGATAGCTCAGGTGGGGAGGCGGGCGGTTTTAATTTTGGATTATGTGACATTTAAACAGCGTCGGTTCGAATCTCGGTGTTATTATTATTCTCTTTTTGTAGTTTTTTATATAATTTTCATTATTTATTTTTTAGTTTTTATTAATATATATCTAAATAAATTCGACAAAAATATGCCGATATATATATGGGTATATATATATATATATATATATATATATATATATATATATATATATATATATATATATATATATATATATATATATATATATACCCATATATATATTCAGGATCTCGGAAACGGTTCCAACGATTTTGTTGAAACGTGGCATACTAGAGGTTTCGAGTCCCAAAAATCGATTTAGCTAGGTTTTATTTATAGAAAATGTTGTTTTGTCCGTGTTTTTAGTAAAACAATATAATGACATTAAATTTTAAAAGAATATGCTTTCAAATTTTGTTGTCAATGTCATGAGTTACGATAGCTCGGTTGGGAAGTAGTGCAGTTTCCTTTTAGTATTGTTTTGTCATTCAAACAGCGTCGAATCGAATCTCGGTGTTATTATTATTCTCTTTTTGTATTTTTTTATATTTTTTTCATTATTTAATTTTATTTTTTATTAATATATATCTAAATAAATTCGACAAAAATACAACAAAAATATTCCGAGCTAAGCTCGGTCAACCAGATATTGTACAACTTATAGGTTAAAAGGCCAAATATATATGCCCAGCGTACCCAGCCCGCTTCGCCGGGCTAGATTTTGTTTTATTTTATTTAAACAATAAACTTACATCATTTGACAATTCAAAAAGAAGAGTGCTCCGATCGTCATCAAACTTTACAGGATTACTCGCCAGGTCAATCTGGAGATTCCCTGAAAGTTTCAATAAAATCGGTCCAGCCGTTTCGGCGCCTATATGGAACATACCCACACACTTTCTCTTTTATATATATAGACTAGCAACCCGCCCTCGCTTCGCTTCGGTTTTAGTCGTTCTACCCGCGTAGTTCCCGTTCCCGTGGGAATACCGGGATAAAATATAGCCTAGTTTACGCCCTGATATTATAGCTTTCCATTGGTGAAAGAATTTTTGAAATCGGTCCAGCCGTTTTGAAGAATACCCGGAACAAACAGACAGACAGACAAAAATTTTAATCTGTATTTTAGGCATAGGTGTCGTGCAAATAACCGTGTGAGCATGAAAAAAGCCTATTATTTTGACATTACAAACAGACACTCCAATTTTATTTATTGGTATAGATTACTAGCTGACCCAACATACGTTGTTCTGTTCAAATAAAATAAAAGGAATTCGCCTTGAAATCGACAGCAGCGCAACCTACCGAATCCAATTGTAAATCTAAACCATTCTCGAATCCCCTTGAACACACACAAAAAATTTCATCAACATCGGTCCAGCCGTTTAGGAAGAGTTCAGTGACAAATACACGTACACAAGAAGTATATATATAATGGTATATATATATAAAGATTCTATTAAAATGTTATGTGATAATTGATTGTGATTAGTGTAATTATCTAAGTATTGACCTTTCATGCCCCGTAGCATGAACGCAAATCCCAAGTAGTGAAATTCTTTGTGCGATTCCCAAATAATCAACTGAAATGTAATTTATATTTATTCATTTTATGTATTTCGTGCGGTGACAAAGTAAGAATCCATAGCTTAGCATAATCCAAAGCTCATCACTCCCTATCTTAACCGTGGGTGTCGTAAAAGGCGACTGGGCGACGACTGATATGTATATAACATCTATGCAAGAGAAGGAAAACTCGAACCAAAACCCTATACCAACCTGTCTGACCAACATAGTATAGTAAGTTCAATTTACTTCTTATTGTGGAGGAGCCTTCAGCACAGCAGTGGGACATGTATGAGCCGGGGTGATTTTTTTTTTTTTTTTGTGTGTATTTAGCTGTTGGTCGCAGATGACCTTGACAGCTTAACGCGGGCAATGGGCGAGCGGAAGGCTCTCAACCCCTGTGGGGAACGGACCTCGGCTCGGGGCGTCGCTGAAAGCAAAGTGGGCGTGGCCACGTTTAGGTTAATGATTTTTACGCGGCGCGGTTTTCGACCTCGTCGGCGAGGCCGATACCGTGGAGTTTTATGTGTTATCGCTGCGCGAGCTGTGTAGGCCCTTTCTTGGGCGATCGTAATGGCATCATCCCCTTCTTCAAGGAGATGACGGGGTCGTCGGAGCGCGGATATTTTTGATGGGACGTAGTTTACCGCCCCAACCACTAGTGGATTGGGGTGAGTCGTGGCAGAGTCAAAATAGCGCTGGGAGCAACGCTTCATATACTGCCTGATGGTCGGCAATTCGAGGTCGATGTGTAGATCGACATTACGAACGAACCACGGTGCTCCCGTTGCCCGTCGCATGAATCTATTTTGCAGTGTTTGTAACCTGTGGATCCTGTTTGGCCTAACGTGCGCGAACACTACACTGGCATACGTCATGATCGGCCGTATGCAGGTAGTGTATAATCGGACTTTATTTTTAAGTGATAGTTTTGACTTTGCGTTTAATAAGCAGTGAAGGCGTCCCATCACGAAGGCGGCGCGCGCGCGGACCGGCTTCAAGTGGGACAGGAAAGTGAGTCGGCTATCAAGGGTCACACCTAAGTACTTGGTCTCTCTGCTCCATGAGACAGGTCGGCCGAAGAGAGTGAGAGGAGGGATGCTGTCCGGAGAGCACAGACGGGCAGTTCGTTTAGTGAACATGACCGCTTGGCTCTTCTCGGGATTAATTTCTATTCTCCATTTCCTATACCAATTGGCAAGGGCGGTAACCGCTTTTTGGAGTGTATTGACTACGGTTGTCGGGGACATACCTGCACAATAGAGTGCGGTATCGTCGGCGTAAAGCGCCGTGTGCACACGAGTGAACTTGGGTAAATTACTTGTATACAGCGTAAACAAAAATGGGGCGAGGACCGAGCCCTGTGGGACACCGGCCTTGAGAGGATGGGAGGTCGACAACGTACCTTCCACCCTATAGCGAAAGCTGCGATGACTCAGATAGTCATGTATTATTAGAATTAAGTATTCGGGGATTTTTAATAAATATAATTTGTAAATTAAGCCCTCACGCCAAACTTTATCGAATGCTTTCGCTACATCTAGAAATAATATACCAGTGTACCGTCCCCTAATGAACTGACTACTGGTGTATTCTACTAGTCTATGTACTTGCTGAACACAGCTGTGTTTAGCACGAAAACCAAATTACGCGTCCGGTATAAGTTTATTTAACTCTGCATATGAGCGTAGCCTACTGAGTACTATTCGTTCGTATAATTTACCTAAACTTCTCAGTAGGCTAATAGGTCGATAACTATTGGGTTCGGTACGTTTTTTGCCGGGTTTGTGGATTCCGATTACCACGGCCTCTTTCCACTGTGAAGGAAAGATGTTATATTTGAGGGCTGCATTAAAAATACAACACAGTAATATTATTAAATGGGCTGGGAATAATTTCATTACTCTATTTGTAATACCGTCCGAACCCGGGGCTTTCCTAGCGTGGAGACCCCTAATAAGCGACTCGACTTCGTCGGTGCTCACTGTTGGGATAGGCATATTGTTGTCGTTGTTTATATTCGACCGCGATAAAGTGGTACGACTAGCCACTTCCGAATTAATAGTGTTGTAGTGAGTCGCTTCTTGTTCGTATAATGTACTCGGCGTACACTGAAGCTCTAGGCTCTCTGCCAGACATTCAGACTTTTCGTCATCCATGAATGCCGGCGGTTGATTTATTCTACTGAGGGGAGGGAGTGTGGACACTACATCTTTTTCAAGTGAGCGGGAAAGCTGCCAGAAGACTGTGTGCGTGGGCTTCAGCTCTTCTAAAGTGGCGTCCCATCTGCTCTGTCTCATATTATTAATTTCGGTTTTGACCTCCCTTTGGAGGGCCCGCAGGCGTTTGCGGTTCTCCTCCGTGAGGTATCGGTCGTACGCGCGGGTTGCGGCGTTCTTTCTTCTCAGTAGGTCGCGTACGTCACTCGGCAGTTGCCATCTACGATCGCTCGTATCCGGCACCCGCCGCGAGCAGTCGTCAATTACCGACTGCACGTGACCCGTGAGTAAATCGATCGCCAGGGAGGTTTCTTCCTCGGACTTTATGTCCTTGGGAATCTTATCAAGGTATGCCGATGAGGTGGCCTTGAGATTTCTCCCGAGCCGTGCCCAGTCGGTGGTCAACCTTGTTGTTACGTTATTGTGGCCTGAGGGGCCGGGTAAGCGGGGGGCGAATTCCAGAGTCACCGGACGGTGATCTGAGTCTAGTTCGTGTTGTACTTCTATTAAACATAAACGTAAGTTTATATTTTAGAGAAGTACAATATCTAATATGTCTGGCCTGTGGTCGACAATGTTAGGGTAGTGAGTCGGCTCTAATGGCGCTATGACGTCACAACCTAATCTGTCAGCGTATAACTCTAAGACTTTGCCCCTCTTGTTCGAACTATGACAGTTCCATGAGGTGTTCTTGGCGTTAAGGTCACCGCCAATGATGACGGCGCCGCCCAAGTCAAGCAATGCCTTGAAATCGCTCTCCACTAAGTGTTTACCGTCCCTTCTTTCGGGTGACAGGTAAGCCGAGACAAATGTAATTGGCTGATGGCCGGTGAGCGCTAATCTGCATACTGACGCTTCAATGTACGCCAGAGGTGGCGGATCCACAGGCGTGCAGTGCAACGACTTCCTATAGTAGATGAGCGTTCCCCCTCCTTGCGAAGTGGCCCTATCATTGCGAACTATATTATAATTCGCAATTCTAGGGTCCTTGTTGAAAGGTTTGAGAAACGTCTCTTGTACCATGTCGAGCTGTTGTTCCCTAAGGAATGTACCTAACTCGTCCCTCTGTGAGCAGAGGCTATTCGCGTTATATGTCCCTAACTTTAGGTGTCGTGGTTTGACTCTGCCGGGAGTGTGCTTATCCATTTTATTTAAAACTAAGGGACCCCAGACGTTCGAGTAGGGGTGAGAATTTTATGGCAATGTTAAGGAGGGCGAGGTTATTACCCTCGTTCCTCCTTAGCTCTGCGGCGACCTCGCGGATTTCCGCGAAGTCGATGAGTGAGGCAAAATTTGCCACAAGGGCTAGATCCGGGTCTAGACCTTGTGGGGTCTTAGGGAGCGCGTGTGAGCCTACCCTAACTGGTGCGGGTTTGGCGACGGGTGTGCCCATAAGGGGCTTAGGTTGGCCCCCGGCGGGCGTTTTATGCCCAACGGTTGGCGGTTGGGGTTTTGGTGGGTGCGTGAAGGTTGCGCTTGCGTGCGCGGTAATGCGGGGAACGCCTCCCTACCTTGTGTAAGGGGACGAGACCACGCATTGTGAGTCGGGAGGGGGGCGGGCACGAAGGCCTATAATAGCGGGCCGGGCCCGTTGGACGAATCGTCCTTTTAGGCGCCCGTGGACAGCCGCGGAAGTTGGCCGGGTGGCCCATCTCCCCGCAAAGCACGCACGATGGCGGCTCTGTGCAGAGGGACAGGTCCTTGGGCCCCTCACACTCGCTGGTGTGGTGATTTCCCAGGCACTTAACGCACCTTGGGTGGGCATAACAATTATTTGATGTATGGCCATCCATCTGGCATTTGTGGCACTGAGCCATTATGCCGGTTTTGTAGGGGGGCTCTACTTTAACACCCATAAGTCCGCACACATGAGTGATGCGGAATACCTGTTTTCCCTCGGGGGTGTCCTTCGCTAAACCCCTCGTTGGGGGAGTCTTCCTCTTCAGAGGAGGTGGAGGTCGGAGCGGAGTCGTACTCCATCTCCGAGTTGGTGGTGGTGGTGCGCTCACTTTCATCCCCACTCTCTGGGGTGATCGTGGCGGTGGGAGATTGCGGGCGCGATGGTGTGCGCTCCGGTGCCCTATCTTGAAATTTTCGGACGATAAGCGCCCAGATTTCTTCGTCCTTGAGTAGGTCCTCTAGCCCTACTCTAGACATTTTAGCGGTTAAAAACCACTGTACTAATTAAAACTCGAAAACAGTCGCTATATAGCGGTCTCCTAGCAACCTAACACCCCGGGGGGAGAACCCGGGGGTGTGTGAGGTGTGTTCCCTCCCAACCGGGGTAGGTCGGGAGGATGTGCTTAACACTAGGGTGTGCCCTAAGCTAGTATCCACCGGCCGGTCTTATTGTGCCTGCGTGGTTCCTAACAGCCCGAGTGTAGGGGTGGTATGGGCCCTTGCGGGCAGTCACACCCAAACTGACACCCGAGAATGGGAGTAGGGAATAGGTAGGGTGGGAAGGAGATAACCGGGGTAGACTAGAGGTCACCCCCAAGGCCTACTGATCCGGTCCCGTCCGAGTTGAGCGCCTTGCCCTGAAGGGGCTCGGCAGGCGACTCGGGGCTTCGCCTCACCCGGCTTCGTTTACACCGTTAGGTTTCCGCCGGGGACCAAGAGAAACTTGGTTTTGCCCTGAAGGGGCCACTTGACTTTTTTGTCTACTAGACAGAAACAAATAACACTACCTGACCTTGCTTTGAACGCAGGCAGTTAGTGCTATTCGTGAGCAGTCCAATAGATCGCCTCGAAAAAGGCGATTTTGCACTGCCACTTCTTCGTCCGTAAGCTGCGACCGTTGGAATGCGCGCGAAAACAACGACAGCGTACCTGAGCGTACGTGTGACGTAATCGACAGAGCGCGGAGCGTACGTGTGACGCAATCGAGAGAGCGCGGAGCGGCACGCAAGCGTACCGAGACACGGACAGGCGCTGAATGCGCCGAGGTGATGATGATAATGATAATTTTATATATATAAGGTCCAACCATCAACTTATTACTTAACTAGCAACCCGCCCTCGCTTCGCTTCGGTTTCAGTCGCCTTACCCGCGTAGTTCCCGTTTCCGTGAGAATACCGGGATAAAATATAGCCTATATTACTCCCTGATATTATAGCTTTCCATTGGTGAAAGAATTTTTGAAATCGGTTCGGTGGTTTAAGCGTGAAAGCGTTACAAACAAACAAATAAACAAACAAACAAACATCTTTACTTTCGCATTTATAATATTAGTATGGATGTTACTCCCTGATATTATAGCTTTCCATTGGTGAAAAAATTTTTGAAATCGGTTCAGTGGTTTAAGCGTGAAAGCGTTACAAACAAACAAACAAACAAACAAATAAACAAACAAACAAACATCCTTACTTTCGCATTTATAATATTAGTATGGATGCAGGGTTTGTATCATTCAAAAAAAATGATGAAGTAAAAATATATTTCACCACCCTCCTTATTGCCCGTTGGTATTGTTAAAAATAACTAGATAAATGCGGATAACATTTTTTTAAAGATAACACTAGGATGTATAGCGAGAATGCTTGTATTACGAATACCTTTACAAACGTATAATTAAGGGACAACTTGGAGCAGGGTAGCTATAGAACGAGCAGAATGGAAAAGGTTCGATGAGGCCTTTGCCAACTGGCAAACGGACAAACAAAAATGGGAAAAAAGGAATGATATATGATTACTAATAGGGCACAAAATAAGCAAAAATATATAGTATAAAAGCAGAATACTAATTTAGTTATAATAAATTTGTTTACTATAGTCCATAAAATATAGGATGATCTCTGTGACAGTTGTCCCTAGTGCCATCACGCTCACGATAAAGTCTGTAGTTTTTTATCGATAAAACTCTTTATTTTTAAAATTGTGATTTTCTATTATAATTAAAATACAATCAAAAAACTGTTTTTTGACTGTTTTAATTATTCAAAAGGAGTACAATTAAGGTCTAGGTCTCTATTATCGTCATCACTGGAGCGTTCCTTGTTAGAACATTTATCATTTTTTGCCAAAATAGGGACAGTAGATCAATCGATCAATTACGACTGTTATATAAATCAATATGTCTAGTGTTGACAATAATGCGTACATAATATTTATCATTTACTCTGAGACGAAAAGTAGTTTTTTAATGTTTAATTAAGTCAATTTATGTATTTTATAATGTAACAGTCTGTTTTAATTGTAAAAAATATGTTTAAAGTTTTATATAGGAACTGTATTGGGTTTATTTCTCTTATGAATAATTTAATAAAGATCGGTTATCGATTTACGTATATCGACTACCCCATCTCTTTTTTATTTTCAGTCCAGTATGACCTTGTACGTGCGTAAGCGTCGTTTATGTATTAAATCTTATAAAATGTTTACTAGGTATTTCTGTACTTACGAGGTACATTTTAGGCATGAATATTAATATAATGAATATATATATACATGAATATATATATATATATTAAGGTGGACCAAAGAAAACTTTCAATTCTTTTTCTTAGCTACTACGAAAATATCGTCCAAGATGACGAAAAAAAAATCCTGGTAAAGTTTCAGCCCTTAATATTAATATTAAGAGGTCGCTCATTGTGATTTTTGATTTGCCATTTAAACAACATAGGAATATTTTTTTTTATTGTTTGGATTTTTGAAGCACTCGAACGAATTAATATCTCGTAAAAATCAATACATATTCTTGTAGAAAATTTAACGATCTATAAAAATGGTCTGAAATGATTTTTTGCTAAATGTAGTGAAACACACGCAGGTTGGTTCAATACTGATTTATTATTTTAATACCCTCCACCTAGTTACAATTAATGTACTGACAATATACTACATCTTCCTCCTTTTATAGAAAAAGAAAAATAATAATAGAAGGGAAAAAAAAAACTCATTTTAATATTAACTTAAACGTAACTTACATAGGTACTACAGATACTTATATAATTACTTGTCTACTAATTACATTTTTTTTTATAGATATATTTAATTAAATGTAGTATAGTACGTATAGTTATTATCTACTTAAATGCATGTAAAAGCTGAGAAAAGCAACCTAATCAAATTGTAAATTGGCCAACATTCGTGCAGTTCTTTCCTTCGACCTTGTAATAAGTACCGCAGGTGGAGACGGAGACGACGATGTAGCCGACATATCGTCCTCACTTCGCGGGCTTTCAAATTTGTCACTGTCGTTCAGTATTACTGTCTTATGATCACTGGTCACAGTGTTTGGCGACAAACTACCTGTAGCCTGTCTAAGCTCATGTAATGACGAAGTATTTTCGCTGTTTACAGTAATTGTCTGCTGTTCCTTAGCTACTCTCGCGTGCCTACGTCTACGAATAATACCAGAACTCTGAAACCGATCAATGACGGTTGCAGCCTGAAATACACCCGGTTGCGATAAATGATAGCTTTTACTCGTGCCAGAGCGGCGCGTTGTTCGGACAACTAATTGACTTTGCGTACGACGGAAGCGATTCCTGTATTCGTCTTCTACAAAATAAGACCGAGGTTGAGACGCATGACCAACAACAGTAACCGACTTCCTAACACCATTATTAATCAGAGTTGCATTGTCTCCTAACGAAAATGGTTTAACTGACTTTGCCGATTTATCGTAGTGTTTTTTAATATTCTCCCTATTTGTCATTAACACTTTGTAATTGCGTTCATTGTCAACCTTCTCCGTCAATAATCCGGAAGTAATAGGTAGCCTTGTATTTAAGCGTCTACCCATAAGGATTTGTGCCGGTGAGTCTAACCCATTTCGTGGCGTTGCCCTAAAATTTAAGAGAGACAAACGATAATCCTGGCCAGAATCAACACACCTTTTTAACATATTTTTTACCGATTGAACGGTTCTCTCACTTTTCCCATTTGATTGCGGGTATAGTGGGGAGGAAGTCTCTTGTTCTATTTCCCACTCACGTAAGAATTTCTTAAATTCTAGCGAACTGTAAGCCGGCCCATTATTAGTTACTAATATTGTCGGTATACCGTGACGCGCGAACTGATCTATCATAAAATCGATAACATGTCTAGAGGTGATTCCCGCCAACTGTCCGACTTCCATATAATTAGAAAAGTAGTCTACTAAAATAATATATTTTTTCTTTCTATATTCAAATATATCTGAAGCTAATTTGTGCCATGGCAACGCGGGCACCTCGTGCTGTAGTAGTGGCAAGCGCCGCGGTCGGGGTGCGTATAGCGCACACGCAGCGCAGTCGCGCACCGTGCGCTCGATGTCAGCGCTCATGCCCGGCCAGAACATGACGTCATGCGCACGTTGCTTGCACCTCTCTATACCCAAGTGACCCTCGTGTATCCGCGCCAACATTAGGTCACGTAAAACGCGCGGTATGAACACACGCTCCGCTTTGAAAATAATACCGTCAACATAATGGAGCTCCCCGCGATAAGGCCAAAAGACATTTAACGTATTGTCAATATCACGCCTACTCCTAGGCCAGCCATTCTTTATATATCCTATTAGTAATTTACAATCCCCATCTATCTCTGTTTCTTTTCTAATAACGTTTAATTTCTGATTACTGTACGGTACATGATCTATCATGAAACACGATTGCACTTCGACTTCATCAGAAAGACTATCAGACATCTTATCATTCAAGGGGGCCCGCGACAGCGTATCTGCTATGTACATACTTTTTCCCGGAGTATATACTACTTTAAATTCGTACTCTTGCACTCTCATCATCATTCTTTATAACCTAGCTGGGACCGAGACTAACGGCTTGCAAAACAAACTCTCTAGGGGTTTATGGTCCGTATATACGGTGACGTCAGACCTGCCATAAATATATTGCCTGAAACGTTCAACCCCAAAAACAATGGCTAACATCTCCTTCTCAATATGCGCGTATCTAGCTTGTGTGTCAGTGAGCGTCAGCGAGGCGAACTCGACGGGACGACCCCCCTGCAGCAACACCGCCCCCACAGCTACGCTGGACGCGTCCACTGACACCACCAGTGGCAGTCTGTCGCTGTACAACGCCAGAACTGGCGCGCTGCCTAACTTGCTTTTAAGCTTATCCACTGCTTCAGAATGTTGATAATCCCATAACCACTCGGAATTATTTTTTAATAGCGACCTTAACACATTCACACTTTCAGAGTAGTTAGGAATGAACTTAGATAAATAATTAACCATACCTACCTACCACTTGCATCCCTTCTGAAGGTCCCTTGATGCACTTACTTTCTTCCTTAGACATTTCGGCTGCTTGACACATTTGTATCGTGTTGTTTAATGTTAAATCGTCTGTGCGGAGAAGGCGATCCCTCACCGTGTTATTAACAATGCCACACACTATTTTATCTCGCAACAAGCTCTCCTGCAGCTCACCGAACTCGCACTGCTGACTCAATACCCGTAACGCCGTTACATATTGGTCAACGTTTTCGCCATCTTCTTGGTTGCGGGTAAAAAACTTAAATCGCCTGACAGTAATATTCGGTTTAGCACCAAAATACTTATCAAACTTCTTCAACACACAGTCGATGTCATCCTCACTTTCACCTTCATTAAATGTGAAGGTAGTGTACACTTCGTATCCAGCCGACCCTATGAGATTAACCAACAAGCTAGCCTGAACTTCTTTAGGCTCTTTGCTCACTCCAGATGCATTTAAAAATACTTCAAATAGCTTCTTCCATTTTCGCCACGCCTCGGACCGCGTGGCTGGACCGCCATCGAGTGACAATTCTATTGGAGGACGTGCGTGTTCCATGTCGATAGTTTATTTTAATAACTATATCGTAAATTGATGAAAATGATGGTTCGAGGGTTTCTATTTATCTTTTTATCACTTTTTAACCCATTAAAATACACACCGCTGTCACCATGTAGTGAAACACACGCAAGTTGGTTCAATACTGATTTATTATTTTAATACCCTCCACCTAGTTACAATTAATGTACTGACAATACTACACTAAAGTGACTCGTTTAAAAGTTATTCGAGGTTAAAGTCCAACCTTAAATAGTTGAGGATAACTTTTACAATTTCTTATACTCTATCACAAAATAATGACTCGAAAACATGAAATTAGATTAGAATTGCAGATACTGCACGGACATGATACAAATCGACAGCAACAATTTATACTACGCTAAGTCATAAAAATGTACTTTACAGTAGAGGTTTATATAGGCAAAAACGCGATAACTTTTATATTAATTAAGTTATTTATTTGTATGAGATTTGTAACTTTGTTATTTTTGTGTATTTCTTCACGAATTTTTTATGACATAAATGGAAGTACATTTTAAACTATTTGGCATAAAAAACGATTTTTCTTAACATTTGAGTTAGCGTAATATAAATTGTTAGTGTCGAAATGATACCTGGAAACGTCCAGTTGAAGACCATAATGTTTCCAAGTGATTCGGATTACCCTGCTACGGTATCGAGTGGTACGGTGGTAAAATGGTGACAGTGGTATCTAACCAAACAGTTTCTCAAGGCACTTCCTTTAAAAGAGGCGGGTATACAAAGTGATTCACAGTCTCTCCATCGCTCCAGCGACTCCAACCTACCCATGAGATTAGGCTCACCGACGATTCGAATAACATGTCTTTGAAGGTAGTCAAGTACCTGCGCCTAATGTCGCCCTAGTCGAGGCCGCAAGTGACTGGACTGGGGACTTAGTCCGTCACCAGCAGAGAGGCTGACCGCGTGATCGTGACCGTCCCTGGAGGGGCGTTTGGAAGGGAGGATACTCGGAAGGGTATCCCGCCGGGCTGGCCACGGACGACAGGGAATTCGGTACCGGTGGTCGGCCCAATGGCGAAAAGAAAGAAATATGGTGGGCTATGGGGCCGCGCGCTGTCCTATCGACACCCCGGACGAATTGGACGGTGTGTGAGCTGAACAGAGCCCACCCAAAAAAGAAATGAAGTCAATTGGGTCTAGCTGATATTTAGACGCGCCTGCAAAGAGACGTGAGCAGTAGTCCACAATTTTTGTAATACAGTTTTTACATTAATATAATTAACTAGCAACCCGCCCTCGCTTCGCTTCGGTTTTAGTCGTTTTACCCGCGTGTTCCCGTTCCCGTGGGAATACCGGGATAAAATATAGCCTAGTTTACGCCCTGATATTATAGCTGCCTATTGGTGAAAGATTTTTTTAAATTAGTCCAGCCGTTTTGAAGATTACCCGGAATAAACAGACAGACAGACAAAAATTTTTTAATCTGTATTTTAGGCATAGGTGTAGTGCAAATAACCGTGTGAGCATGAAAAAAGCCTATTATTTTGACATTACAAACAGACACTCCAATTTTATTTATTGGTATAGATTATGTCTCCGCTAATTTTCATTATAGCATGCATAATAGTTTTATATGTAAGAGCTAAAGACTAAATAGATAGCAGAAGTTTCTCTTATAAAAAACAAACTACATACCTATCATAAATTTAAAATTTATTAGCTACTTATAAACACAGAATAAATTAAAGATAAAATTGGATGCTTAATAAATAGGAAATATAGCAACATCACCTTCAAAGGCATAATGGGCGAATATACCTTTAAATTGATAGAGGATTGAAAGCTACGTGCTAATGAGGGTACTGGGCGTCGATTCGGCAATAAAGCAAAGGTTACCTATTTAATATAACCAACTGATGTGGAAAGTTATGATTATGAATAATTTGCCATTTAAATAGAAACTAGGGCGTTATTAATTCAATCAAATATTTGCTTTGGATAACTTAAATTTCATTCGAATTTCATATCAGTGTTTTCAACCATTTCACTTTGTTACTGTTCATCTTCAATGCATATTCAATTCAGTATTGAAACAAGCCTTCTTCTAAGTGGAAAGTTAATTTATTATATTACACTGGCAACATATAGAACTATAGAATTAAAATAACAAGAAATCCTTACTAATATTATAAACTAGCAAACGGCCCTCGCTTCGCTTCGGTTTCAGTCGCCTTACCCGCGTAGTTCCCGTTCCCGTGGGAATACCGGGAGAAAATATAGAGTATGTGACTCCCTGATATTATAGCTTTTCATTGGTGAACTTTCGCATTTATAATATTAGTAAGGATGCGAAAGTAAATTTGTTTATTCGTTTGTTCACGCTTAAACCACCGACTCGATTTCAAAAATTCTTTCACCAATATAAAGCTATAATATCAGGGAGTAACATAGGTTATATTTTATCTCGGTATTCCCACGGGAACGGAAACTACGCAGGTAAGGCCACTGACAGCGAAGCGAGCCCTCGCTCGATTTGCTAGTAAATTTATAAATTTTAGCTGTATTTGATTTATTAGAGAGGCTGATGCCTCTATATTATTTTATTTCATGATTTCGTTTATTTTTTTATGGACCTTATCTGCTTATGATCAATTTTAAGAACATCCACGAGCAAGATAGAGGATGGTGAGTTGTATTCTTAGCCCATCAATAAACGGCAAATATTTAAATTATGACATAAAATTGTAGCTTGCTGTGTTATAATCTCAAGGAGGTTTAATGTCATGCCAGCGATACAATTCGGTCATAATCCTTGCAGTTTTATGTCTATATAACATACATATATACGTATAATCACGCCTCTTTCCCATAGGGGTAGGCAGGGACCACTTCCTTCTACTTGCTACGATCTTGACATACCACTTTCGCCTCCTCCACATTCATTAATCTCCTCATAGATGTTCTTCGGTTCAGGGTACTCCTAACCTGGCCTTTCTTAAGAACGTCTCCGATTTGATTGTGGAACGTCCGCCTCGGTCTTCCCCTTCCAACCCTTCTGTTCACATTCGCCTTATAAATTCTCCTTGTTAGTCTCCTTTCATTCATTCTCTCTACATGGCCGAACCAACTTAACATACCTTTCTCAATCCTTGTCACTACATCTACATTCATTCCACAACGTTCCCTAATCTCTCTATATGTATCTCTCTCTATATAATATAGTCTTTATTATTCAATTTCCTTCATCTTAATATTACAAAACAGGATACATTGCGCAAAATATAAAGGTAATGGAGCAAGTGATTTTTTATGACGGATTTCATTACTGATCTATCCTTTTATAAATTCAATAGACCATCAATGTTTACGGCTAGTCATAAGCCTACCCATGAGGATGCCATACCGAGGATCCATTCACCTTAAGCATCTATTTTAAACTCTATGTGAGTGTATGCAATTTAATTGAGTTCGATTTCAAATTTTCTATGTAATCAATTCGAAACATTATTAATAAGCGTTTAATACCTTTTTATTTATGATTGAAGAATATATTTTTTTTAAATATTAGTTATTGAATTGAAGATTCCGTGTAGTGACTGAGTAAGAATACAATTCACCACTCCCTATCTTGCCCCTGGATGTCGTAAAAGACGACTAAGGGATATAATTCGCATATAACATCTATGCAAGAGAAGGAAAACTCGAAATACAACCCTATACCAACCTGTCTGACCAGCATAGTATAGTAAGGTCAATTTCCCTTCTATTGTGAAGTAGGCTCGAGCCCAACAGTGGGACGTATATAAGCTGAAATGATGATGATGATGAATTATTGAAATCATTCAGATCATTACAAAAAAAAATGAATACAAATTTTACACGGCTACATCTCAAAACGTCATGTGATTAAAAGTTTGTAATATTACGGTGAAAATAAACTTAAGGATATAATGTAGATATAAAATATTATACGAGAAAGAAAACTCGAAATAAAACCTTATATCAACCCATCTGACCAGCATAGTATAACGTAATAATTTTTTTTAAAGACAACACTAAGAAAATAATTCCTATATTACGGAGGATTATACAAACATATAATTAACGGACACAAATTACACCCAGACTCAGAAAAACAATTTGTGGATCGCACTAAGTGGTTTCTACGTGGAATTAAAAGCCCTACTATTGAGGAGGAGACCAGCAATGAGACGTATATGAACCGAGATGATGATAATAATGGTGACGATGAACTTAAATATATCAAACTATAAAATTCAGAATGAAATTCAATCTTATATCCTAGACCTCTAGATACATAATGTTTTGATGCATGCATCATATTGCAGCGAACTTCAGCACCACTGTAATTCGTTTAACCGTAAATATATCCAAAACAGGCTTTTCATGTTACACAATATGTAGGATAGATTGTTAACATCGTATATAC
Organism: Lymantria dispar; assembly: GCA_032191425.1. Classification (NCBI taxonomy): domain Eukaryota; kingdom Metazoa; phylum Arthropoda; class Insecta; order Lepidoptera; family Erebidae; genus Lymantria; species Lymantria dispar. The sequence goes on from CM063451.1 coordinate 14,526,737, forward strand.
AGAGAACAATAGCTTGTGGTGTCATGTTTGGTCGGTCTTCAGAATTTTGGCCGCTTCTCCTACTACGTCGATATAGGTGATCAATCGAATCAATGTACAAGTAAAATTATTTTAAATGATCTTTATCAAGACTTTAGTGAATAATAAGGTGGGTATTACAGTTCCATGGAAATCTAAAAAACGATTAATGTAAATTATTAAGGTACGTGATAATTAAGGTAATTGATACGTTAATATGATACATTTCCGTTGCGAAGTAAGAATACTTTCCTTGTGGTGACGGAGTAAGAATACTTTTCCGTGTGATGACGGAGTAAGAAAACTGTTCACCACCCCCTCATTTACCCGTGGGTATCGTAAAAGACGACCAAGGGATGTGATATGTAGGTAATATCTATGCAAGAAAAGTAAAACTCGACATAAAACCCTATGCCAACACGTCTGACCAGTGTGGTATAAGTAGGTCAATATGCTTTCTATTGGCCCAAACCCAACAGTAGGACTTACATGGGCTGAGATGATGATGAATGTGATACAAACAACGAGGAAGTTTAAATAAAATATCAATTAAACGCAATTTGATTATTTTTTAAAAACGAGTTTAAAAGAGAAAGGAACATTTTTTGTGACTCCCTTTGCGTTTTTGCTTATACTTATTAGCTATCAATATTAAAACGTCGGCAGTTATAATGAAACTATTGTCATTATTTTGTTTTTTTTTTTAACAAATACTGATCTAATAAAGGCACCATTTATATGCTACATATATGCCGTTTTTGTTACATATTATTTAAAATGAATATTAATAGTTTAAGCAGAAAGTTAAAATAATGTATTTTTGAGTGCCGTGTTACATATCAGCAATTAAAATACTATGTTATTCATACCAATACCAATTTTCTGTTTAGTAAACTATTAGCCATGCTGTTTTGAGTATCCAAAATGTTAGGGTATTAAAAATAAAACTACGTACATTTTAAATAAAACCTGTTTTACGGATTTTATCGTGTTTGTATTTGATTTTTGATTGCCCGACCTTTCGAACACGGGCGGACTAAGATGACGGCGATTCGCCGATTTGTTGTATTCGCCGTCGCCGAAGGCAACAAATCTCATTTTAATACAACCAGAGACCATAATTAAAAAAATCAAAACAATACTTAACGAAGTTTAAAGTCATAATAAAAAAAAAAAGAAGATGGATGTTTCAATTTTAAATATTTGTCAGTAGACAGATTACAGTTACAGTGATTATAGTATTTTCTAACGCGTATCATGAGTCTATAGCCAATGTATATTTAACATAACATAGCATAAGTAAATATTTTAATATCTCTTATCAAATTATGAACCGAAGAAACATATAGGGTCAGCAATTTAATTAAATAAAATATTTAATTTAATTTGAAAAGTCATTATAAAATAAGTAAGAAATGTTTATACTCCGTCTGTCCGTCCGTCTCGGCTCATAAGTCCCACTCTGGGCTAGAGACTCCTCCCAAATAGGAGGAAAATTGACCCACTATACCATGCTGGTCAGACATATTGGTATAGGGTTTTATTTCGAGTTTTCCTTCTCTTGCACAAGTGTTATATGCATATTATATCCCTTTGTCGTCTTTTACGACATCCACGGGCAGGATAGGGACCACGTATTTACTCAATACATAGAAAAGAAAAAACAAAGCCAATTAAGTATAATTCCATTCTTTCATTTAATAATGGATGCCCATTTATAGGTTTTATTCATTAGACGATTAACAAACTAAGTTCTTACTTAATTATTACAAAGACTTCTATCAAAACCTACAAAATAATTAATTCTTTAGAAACTAGTTATCAATAGCTAGACAAATATTATTAACAAGGGACAGACATTGATTGAGGTCGAAAAACTATAAAGAGGGCTAATACGAAGCTCTAATTTTAGTGTATCATAAATCAAAACTGATAATTTTTTGACAGAATAATATAAGTACATTACACTCGAAGTATGTTAGGTAGCAGGACCACACTGTCGGCAGTCGACAGTCTACAGCCGCAGGTCAGTCCGTTCGGGATAGTATTACACTCTCTAAAACGATGTCTGAATAGTAGCAGTTTGTTACTGCCAGCGCAACTTTCTGAGGGTGTTTAAGTGTAGGTTTTAATGATGCCTTTAGTATCACCTTCTTCACGGTAGGCAACGGCCTAAGCCTGAACCATCAAGTGTTCTCTTTACTCATTTGCCACCGTTCGCAATAAAAAAAAAACTATTTCATAACGTTTAAAAAGACTTTCCTCGACCTTTCGTTTTGCCCTTTTTTTTTCAAATTTCTCTTCATGCGGTGAGCGAGAGAGCCGAAAGCTAAACTTTTTGAGGGTGTTGGCATGTGGTGGATTAGTATTATCAACATCTATGCATGCATTCACACTCCCTTCACTTTCTTCATTATAGCTAGCGATCTATCAGAAGTCTATGAGCGGTACCATCACTTACTATCAGATGTGCTGTTTGCTCGTTTTCCACCAACAGCAATAAAAAAGAAAGAAAATACTTCACACCCAGACTCAATACAATTATTTGTGGATCAAACAAAAAAGGATTCTGTGCGGGGATCGAACCTATGATACTCGGTACTAGATATATTTGACCACTATCCAATCTATTATTTGATAATCATTACTGCTAATGTTATCATAAAATACCATTACATTTTCTATTATTATTATTTATATTCTCTTTATATAATAAATCAATTGACATGTCAAAGAAGAACGTTTTTCTGTGAACGCTTTTGATAAATACCTTACTCTCTTAGGTAATGTAATTTTTAAACACGATCTGATTTGGATCTTCGTATATATACTCAAATAATTTTACTTCTGTAAAAAGAAACAGGCGCATTGCGTTATGCATTAGTAAATCATTCGTCCCTCTATCCGTCAACCTTAATATTTTTTTTTCAATTGCCGATGGTTGCAAATGAGCAAGCAGCACACATGATGGTAAGTGTTGATGCCACACATGGACCTTTGCAAATACGTTTAAATAAGAACGTGTTATAACGCTCGGGCAATAGCATCAGGTAGTTCATTCCAGATCTTGCACGTATGTGAGAGAAATGATCACTGAAAATGTAGACTTGAAATTCTAACGTTTGCTGGTGAAACTGATGAACCCTGCTATCGTGTCGAGCGGTACAATGATAAAACAGTGATGGTGGTATTGAGTCAAACTTGCTCATCAGAGCACTGCCTATGAAAGAGCTGGTGGAGTACACATGGTCACGCAGTCTCTCTGGCCTTTCAATGAATCTAATCTATCCTTAAGTTTGGGATCAGTAGCGATTCGAAGAGCACGTCCTTGCAGGGAATCAACTGGGTCTAATTGGTATTTAGATGCCCCTGCCCAGAGATGAGAACGATGTTACACTTTATATATCACAGAAACTGTCTCAGTATGAAGTACTATCTGGCTCTGTTCAGAACGCCAATGTATGTTGATAGGTTGACAGTAGTTCAAGTCGCTAGCGATCATCAAGTCGCCTGCTAAGCGTGATTTTCATGGTATTATCGCGTTTTTGCAGGTCAATTTATGTTCAACAGTGGACGTTTATATCACGCTCAAAGGATCCGTAGATTATGAAGCTCGTAAAATATTATAAGCTTATATATCTTTTCAGTTTAATCACATGATTTTTTTTTCCCATAGGAATTGATAATCGAAATTTTATTTAAGTAAATAATGGCAAAACAATAAAACAGAATATATGAATAGTTTCTAAAGTATCATGGCACTTAAAGGATAGAGATAAAATTAATTAAATTCAATAATTTACTCCGAGCAATTTATACTGAAGCTATTATACTATTGAGAAGTGACTAACTAGTAAATAGAATATATTATTATTGGGCATAATAGTGAATAAATAGCGACAAAGGTAGTACCTTTATATAGACATAATTACAAAAGGTAAATATAGGGTTTACAAGTCTAATACAGATAACAATATAATATGAAGTAGTTGAATATTCTATTTCATCATCATCATCATGAGCTAATCATATACGTGCCACGTTAGGCCGGAGAGCCCATGACAGACAACCTAGGGCTCGCGCACTCTTCTCATCTAGGGTGATCTGGCGGCTTGGTATTACAGGGACTCTCATCGTGGGTGTGAGATACGTGATCCCCTGAGTGCGTATTTAGGTACATCGCGAAACATCTACGATACCACTTTCTAACGGGGCCGGCAAAATGGTGTTTCCAATTGCGGTGCACCAATATATGTGGATTATAATGAATTAATCTTGACGTGACAAAAAAATTTGTAGATCTCACGACGCACTTAGATGGCCGTATCGATGCTTGTACCGACGTCGGGGCGTCAACGCTGGCACCGATGGGAGTATCCAACTGTATCTGGGCTGGTCTGAGCGTAATGCTGGTCTTCAAATGACATCTGTTCTGCTTGTGTTACCAGTGTCTACTAAAGCGCTCCTTATGACCGATAATATACACAGACCGTGTATTTATACTTAGTTTAGTCATTATTCAAACGACCTGGCAAGTTTATCCATATTTCGTAATAGTTCAAAACGAATACCGTTAAAATGTAACAATGTTAGGTTTAACTTGCATATTATAAAAATGTACATAAAAATAGCAACATAGTTTATTACTATGAATTTGAAGATATAAAAATGCCTATGATGTAACATTAATCTCTCAGGTGCATTTAACTTTTATGTGCGATGGAAGTCAAACTTCTTTAACTGTTGTCGTTTCATTCATTTCGGCTCATATACGTCCCACTGCTGCGCTCGAGCCTTCTCCATAATAGGAGAGAAATTTACCTTACTATGCCATGCGGGTCAGACAGGCTAGTATAAGGTTTTGTTTCGAGTTTACCATCTCTTGCATAGATGTCATATGCGTAATAAAGCCTTAGTCGTCTTTTACGACATCCACGGGTATGAGAATGGGTGGTGAATTGTATTCTTACTCCGTCACCACACGGAATTAACTGTTGTAGCAAATTGAAAACCTTAAATATTAACTTCACTACGATTAACATAATTTAAATATTATTATGAACTAGTAATCCGCCCTCGCTTCGCTTCGGTTATAGGTTATAGTCGTTTTACCCGCATAGTTTCCGTTCCCGTGGGAATACCGGGATAAAATATAGCCTAGTTTACGCCCTGATATTATAGCTTTCCATTGGTGAAAGAATTTTTGAAATCGGTCCAGCCGTTTTGAAGATTACCCGGAACAAACAGACAGACAGACAGACAAAAATTTTTTAATTGCTATTTAGGCATAGGTGTCGTGCAAATAACCGTGTGAGCATGAAAAAAGTCTATTATTTTGACATTACAAACAGACACTCCAATTTTATTTATTGGTATAGATAAAACTTTTTTTACACCTTATATCACGTTTGTATTTTTGATTGACTGGTTGACGATTATTGTTCCCTCTTAAATCAAATTTAATAAATTTCTATAAAAAATTTTAATGGCTTGAGTCTAACTAAGACCTACCAGTCTTGATTTTCCTAGTCAGTTTACATGTCCCTGTTGTTCTACAGGAAGGCAGATTAATAAACTTAAACATTTTCTAAAATACTATTGCTGTAATAATAACTAAAAATAATTAATTATACCTACTTTTGCAAATCATTACTATACTACATATATCATAAGAAATTTTAATTTTTATATAGTCATTTTCAATAGTAAATGTTTTATTTATTTTATTATAAGAATAGAAAAAGAACATAGTGCTGTGTGGTAGCGGCATCGAATACTACCAACCCTTGCTTTGCTCGTGGGTGTCGTAAAAGACGACTAAGAGCCCTAGATTGACCCGGACCAACTCCATCTGGTACCATTTGGGTCAACGATTACATTCCCAAGGAGGGTTGACGTCAGACAGGTGGCCGGTCATAAAAGTCATTGCCGAAACTTTTTGCAATATGTCAAAACAGATGACATATTACGTCGACCCCAAGTAATTGGGATAAGAGCAAGATAATGATGATGATGAATAGAAAAAGAACATAGGGGTTCGAAAAGCATCACATTGGAGCTGATATGTACTTACTAAACATTCTATATGTAATTTTATTTAAAAATAAAAACTTAACAAAATGATGAACACGCTGAATTTATTATCAAATCTTTTCAGCTTCCGGCCGTATTGCGATCCAGTGGTGGCTATTAGACTATTTTCAAACAAAAAGTTATATGGACAATGTGCAAGTATCTTTAAGAGCCTTAAATTAAGTAACGGTACTTAATATGGTATATGTTAGTACGTATATAATAAATAATTTGTTTCGATTTGATTTGAGTATTATAAATATTTACAAACCAAACTCAAATAATCACCTTCCATGCACAGCTCTCGGAAATTTTCATCTGAAATTTTTTTTTTTTACACCGGGAGAACTAAAAGCGACCAAAGCACTAAAAGGTACGATTTAAACAATAGGCCTAGATTACAACACTATTTCGTCAATCTGTCCTAGCGTGACCCTATGTAGTTACTGGGACAAATGGACTAGTAAAGCTTTAGGGACCAATCGCATATTGCATGGAGTATAGCACAATAGCGCAATCAACCAAACATCTACAAGATAAAGACAATGCTGACAACTTGATTCTAATACGTTATGTACTACGTGGTACAGCAATTTACTATTGATTTTTGTTTGTATATTTATCAAAATGCTTATAAAATATTTAGAATGCATTTTTATTTTTTATTTGAGTTATAACTATTTGCATTAAGAAAAGAAATCTGTGTAGCGTGGCACTTTACATAAAACATACAAATAAAACGCATCCCTTTTTTTACATCTATATCTATTATATACTAATATTATAAAGAGGAAAGATTTGTTAATTTGTTTGTATTGAATAGTCCCCGAAACTACTGAACCGATTTCAAAAATTCTTTCACCATTGGAAAGCAAGGAGTAACATAGTCTATATTTTATCCCGTTATTACCACGGGAACGGGTACTACTCGAGTGAGACGACCGAAACCGATACGAAGCAGGGGCAGGTAGCTAAGTACCTAATAATTTAGAAAACAGTCCATTCCTTTTACAAAATTCGTACCTATTTCCTATCTTGTTTGTCTACCTTCTTTGCAACTATACGTACTGGGCGTAGACCTCCACCGTAATAGTAAGAAAATTATCCTAATATACTAAGTTACTATGGGTATGTAACTAACATGGGGTTTTATTTCGAGCATTATTAATCTTACTCATACTAATAGTTTAATATGCTTAGATTTCTTAGTAGTCTTTTATACCTACCTCGACAGGAGGCGAGGAATCGTATTCTTATTCTGTGTTTACATTGGAAGCTTTATATCCTATAGAACTACATTTTAGTTCCGATTTGATCTTAGCTTATTCATACTAGTTATCTGACTACATCTATCCTCTATTATATATCCCACCAAAAACATTCTGTTAAAAACTAGCCAAGTCTCGATGGAGATGCTTGTTTATCTCTAAAAATAATGAAATCTAGACAAAGTCGTGCCAAGTCTAAGGTTCTCTTCTTACTGCGATTTCTTTATTATTATAGTTAATGTTGTGTGACTTGGCCACTACGCTGGATTTTTGCAATGACAGTCGATTTTTTTATATACCGATAGTAGAAGGGGCCATTACCATATCTCTAATACAGCTGAGACAAGCTGAGGGTTCTTCATCAGATACGTCAGACCTTCGATTTTTGACATCAAACGAAGAGGCAAACAAAGTTGAATATTTTTTGTATGTAAAGGCGGTATGTCGATCTTTAATAGTTTGGTTGGGCTCTTGTGTTTTCAAATAAGGGTCACCAGGTACTCCAGATCTTCGATTATCCTAGTTTTTATAGTTTTCCCTTTATGTGGCCACTAACCCTAACTCTGTTCCAAATTTCAGCTCTCTGAGTTTATAGGAAGTACTAGTTCTATTTTGAGTGAGTGAGTGAATGAGTGAGTGAGTGAGTGAGTGAGTGAGTGAGTGAGTGAGTGAGTGAGTGAGTGAGTGAGTGAGTGAGTGAGTGAGTGAGTGAGTGAGTGAGTGAGTGAGTGAGTGAGTGAGTGAGTGAGTGAGTGAGTGAGTGAGTGAGTGAGTGAGTGAGTGAGTGAGTGAGTGAGTGAGTGAGTGAGTGAGTGAGTGAGTGAGTGAGTGAGTGAGTGAGTGAGTGAGTGAGTGAGTGAGTGAGTGAGTGAGTGAGTGAGTGAGTGAGTGAGTGAGTGAGTGAGTGAGTGAGTGAGTGAGTGAGTGAGTGAGTGAGTGAGTGAGTGAGTGAGTGAGTGAGTGAGTGAGTGAGTGAGTGAGTGAGTGAGTGAGTGAGTGAGTGAGTGAGTGAGTGAGTGAGTGAGTGAGTGAGTGAGTGAGTGAGTGAGTGAGTGAGTGAGTGAGTGAGTGAGTGAGTGAGTGAGTGAGTGAGTGAGTGAGTGAGTGAGTGAGTGAGTTAGTGAGTGAGTGAGTGAGTGAGTGAGTGAGTGAGTGAGTGAGTGAGTGAGTGAGTGAGTGAGTGAGTGAGTGAGTGAGTGAGTGAGTGAGTGATTGAGTGAGTGAGTGAGTGAGTGAGTGAGTGAGTGAGTGATTGAGTGAGTGAGTGAGTGAGTGAGTGAGTGAGTGAGTGTCATAAACAAAAACTTTGCTTTCGCTTAACTTCGAAACTAAATGACCTACAGACTTGAATTTTTTTATTTTAAGTGTGATTTTATAGCTTACTGGATGACGAAAATTTCTGCGTTCTGGTCTTATCTAGAGGTTCTCAAATAGGGGCCTGAAAATGCGGCGAAATGGTTCCAGTAAAGGATGGTACGGCAGTGTTTGCTTCGCGCTCGACTTGGTGGGGGCACTGCCGTGCCCCCCGATAATTCCCTTATATTACGATATTTGTCCGGAATGAATTCCGAAACTAACAGTCCGATTTTAACTTTTTTTCTTTTAAATGTGTATTTTATTCCAACTTGATAGTTAGGATAGTTTTTATTTAGATTTTTTTTTTATATAAATGCAAAATCGACGATTTCATATTACTTACTCGTATTATTATTATTTATTAGTGTAGCAAAATGGCGGACCAAAAATTCCAATTTGATTATTTTTCATGTTCTGTATATTATTTATTGAGTTATTTAGTGTTGTGAAAACTATATTGTATGCAATTTATATTGTTTTTATGAGAAATAATCCAACGTATGTAAGTTACCTGATTTGATTATCAATATTTTTTATAAGAAATGTATTAATTTTGTTCGTAAATTATTACAATTTATATTAAAAACAATTAATTCACATTAAGACTTAGTGAATATATCGTTTAATTTAAACAATCGTTTGCATTTTATTTTATTCTGAATGTATTTAAGTCATTTATTATTATATCTCGATTTTATTTCAATGGTATTGTATTTTTCAAGATGAATGGGATAATGATAAGGGATAGTGATGGATGTGATAAGTGATAACGGATAGTGATGGATGTGATGAGTGGTGTCCGATAAAGTAGAATAAATTAAAAAAGGTTAGTGATTTGCTATTTCTATGGGCCGTCATCGTCCACAGCCATCCATTTCTCCTTCAGACATAAAACATATTCCCACATAAATATTATAAAATTGTATTTTTTTTATTTAACTACCTAAAATTTTACTAGAAATAATTTATATGGCAAAACAATATCTGCCGGGTCAACTAGTATGTATATGTGTATAAATATTAATTGACGTGTGTTAGTCTTACAAAAATCAGAGAATAATTGATCTGATTTGGTTAATTATGGTTTTAATATGCTTATAGAATAGTCCATGAAAGATTTAAAATACGCAGTGACTATTCGTACGGGTACTGGACTAATAAATTATATTTATTCGTACGTGTATTTAATTATTAATTTTTTTTAAATTAAGAATGACCGGATGATTTATGATAAAGCAGTTGTTTTTTAAATAACGTATCAACGCTTTTTCTGAACGGATCTAAATATATTTGACAACCAACTAATACTTCGATCTTTTGGCATAGTGATATTCTTACTAATATTATAAATGTGAAAGTATGTTTGTTTGTTACGTTTTCACGCTTAAACCAATGAACCGATTTCAAAAATTCTTGCACCAATGGAAAGCTATAATATCAGGGAGTAACATAGTCTATATTTTATGTCGGTATTCCCACGGTAACGGGAATTACGCGGGTAAAGCGACTGAAACCGAAGCGAAGCGAGGGCGGGATGCTAGTTATTTTACATTTTTAATTAGTGTGCGAGAAATTTTCTTCACTTTTATTGTTTGCCCGACAACTTTCTTATTTTTGATTGTTCACAATGCCAATCAAGCGTGCGATGAGCTATCTATCGTGCTAACCGCATTGCCGACCAGCAAGAGAAACATTTTCTATAATATTAATAGTCGTGTTGATATGTCAGAATTGGGTGGTTAGAGTGATTAGGAAAATGAAGTGGGTAGTCTAAGAGAGGAAAGCGTTCATGCACATCAAGCACAACTGACATTTTTGTTTGTATGTGTATGCTATTAGCCGCAGGTAGCTTTCACAGCTTAGCCCAGACTATGGGTGAGAGCCCTCAGCTCTCAACCCGGTGCACCACTGACAATTAAGCAATTTTACAGAGGTAGGGCTCTTGTAATTCTGGGATGTCATATAGTAGCATCCTACTACGATCCGAAAATACACTATAGTGCCGAAGATTTATTGAATTATAGCTGAGTTATAATTAATGCAGATAAAAATATTAAATTCATTTTAATTGTAAGCAAATTTCATTGAATAACTGAAGAAAAAAAATTATGAAAAGACAATTAGCATCAGCTTCTTCGGAAATTAGCACCTGCACGCGGTCGTGAGGAGGGAGAGCATACCGTTCTGCCACCACTGCGATTGCGACGTAGACACGGCGCAGCACACACTCGAGGTGTGGCCCACACACTCAAGGTACGGACCGGGGATTTAGTTCAGACACCCGCGGAGCGGTTAGCCTCGCGACGGCGATCGGCGTCGCGGTAGGTGACGTCGACGGGAGAGGGTATTTCCTAGGAGTATGCCGTCGGGTCGACCACTGAATTCAAGGAACTCTGCACCGGTGGTCAATCCAACGACGAAGGCGACATGCTATACGGATGGGTTACGGGTGTACGTGCTTACGCCCCTCTGTCGCCCCGGATGGAGCGGAGCGAGGAGTGCACCGACCATAACCTACCCCCAAAAAAAAGGTGTGAGTTTTGCTGTTATATAAATAATAACTTCACGGACGAGGTTGCGGGCAAAGGCTCTACAAATAGTGGGTCTATATATGCTTAGATATAACTAATAAATCTGCGACGATTTGGAGAATAAATACAATACATATTTAATTGTGAACGTTTATCCCAGCTAAATTACGAAAACTCTCCCTTCTATACAAAGATTAAGGTATCGATTTTAAAATCTTTTTATAAGAGACCATTATCAAATTGTATTAAACAACAGTCATAAATCCTTCGAATATTTTTTTTTTTTTGTTTATTTACATCGGCTTTAGAAGTTATTTTATAGATTCTGATAGGGATAAGAAAACGATCGGCATTTTAGTTGTAATCTCGGTTTATTGGTTGGATTTCGGGTATTATAGATATTATTTACATAAATATTTTGTTATACGTCCACTTAAGTTTATCTCAACGATCATCTAATTAAGTTTACTAAAAACAATGATCAACAAATAAGCTAAGTACATATATTTATAACATAGACGATGGATATCTTTTTATATAGGTATAATTTTCTGTATGTGACTAAATTGTATCGTTTTAAATGAAATTTTTGTATTTGTTCAGATGGTTCAAGAATGATTTAGATTAATAATTGGGCCCGATAGGCGCTATAACTGTTTTTAAGAATTCTACTTTTTTATATGTATTTTGTACAAAGCCTCTGTTAGGTCAGCTAGTAAATAAATAACGTTAATATTTGTAATGGCATAGTAATAGTTTTTACTGGATTCATATGTCAGTATATATTGACAGTAGTGAACTGTAACGCAAACGAAGTCATGGGCAGAGTGCCAGAGAGAGAAAAGATACCTAAAAAAGCGAAACACATAATATTTTATACTCTTTTTTTTGTGGGTGGGCTACGGTCGGCGCGCCTCCGCACCACTCCGTCCGCGGCGACAGAGGGACTTAAGCACGCAACTCCCGCAACCCACCCGAAAACCACGTCGCCTTCGTCGTTGGGCCGACCACCGGAGCAGAGTTAACTTGTCGTCAGTGGTCGGCCCGACGGAATACCCCCTACTTGGGGTACCCTCCCATTGACCGACGTCCCCCCCTCGGGGAGGACGTCGGTCTTTCCTCACGCGGTCGGCCTCTCGGCGGGTGACGCACTAATCCCTGGTCACGTCACCCGCGGCCTCGGCTAGGGCGGCATGAGGCGCAGGTAGTTGCGCCTGCGCCGCCCCATTCGCCGGCGGCGGGTCTCCTCATCGAGGCTGCGCTCCTCGCGCAGGCGATCCGCCGCCTCCTTCTGTGAGATCACTGTCTCACAGAAGGCTGCGACCGTGTCCCAATTCCCGACGCTGTCGACCATCGCCCTAACGATGGCTGGCAGCGTCAGGTCGGCACCGATGATTGCGACGAGTTCACGGCGCTGCGTGGCCCAAGCGGCGCAGGCCTCGAGCGTATGCTGCGCTGTGTCCTCATCGCAATCGCAGTGATGGCAGGACGGTGTACTCTCCCTCCTTACGACCTTGTGCAGGTATTTGGCGAAGCTCCCATGCCCCGTCAACACCTGCACTAGTCGGAAGGAGAGCACCCCGTGCCGCCTTTCCAACCACTCCATCAGCACCGGCCGGAATATTTTATACTCTAAAATTTACAATTCTCTGAATATCTATCGTCCTGTTCGTTTTTGAAATTAATAAAAAACTGATATGTAAATTTCTCTATCAGCTTAACAAATAGTTTTGCAGGAATAAAAGCAAAAATGCAACTACTGCTTACTGACTAAAAGCCTGTCAAAGTCAATTTTGTTGAGTACAGGTCGCCGCCATTTTTATTCACCTTTTTTAGACGTTAGCCTTGTAACTCTATTTCTATTCCATATTTTTTATTTCACTAGACTAACAAGTGGGAAGTTTTCGTATTGTCTTACTGTGATCATTTCTACGATCTCTGTTTTGTTTTATTTTTTGAATTTAACAATTTAAAGAAAATTTTTCCATGCAATTACAAAATAATTCTTCATCGACTTTCTTACGTAAATCGCAAAAAGAGCACAGTAATATGAGCAAATAAAAATTTAAATATATATATGAAATAACACTTAAACAATTACAATATAATCTCTGTAAATAATGTTATCGTGTAGCAATATGAATATTTCCAAAATTCCACAATTTAATATTATCATCAATATCAGCATTGTCTCAGCTCATAAACGTCCTACTGCAGGGCCCGGTCCTCCTCCACAATCGTGGGCAATTGACCTCTCTATATCATGCTGGTCAGACAGGTTGGTATAGGGTTTTATTTCGAGTATTCCTTCCCTTGCATAGATGTTATATTCGTATTTTATATCGCTTAGTCATCTTTTACGACATCCACGGGCAAAATAGGGAGTGGTGGATTGTATTCTTACTCCATCACTACACGGACGATTTAATATAATAAATAAATTAAAATTATAGCTAACCGTGTGGAGTTTCATTTTCCCATAGATATCATAAAAAACGGTTGATCTACGAGTATCATCAAGATCATGGGCGGCAACACTCCAAATTTATCACACCAACTGTGGCTACTAACCTGAATTCCAAACATGGTAGTTATAGTATTATCCCCTCTTTAGGGAGGTCTGTGTTCAACAGTAGACATCGATAAATTGATGGAGAGCTGCATATATGGATTAAACTTAATAGTTAAGTTGAATCATCTTATAGTCATATGAATGTTTCTCTACTCTTAGCAGAACTTTAAATATTTTAAATATTTTCCGACTCTTCTGAATTAACACAAATAAACGATTTATTACTTGATTCGGAAAGAAATATTATTACACATTGAAGATTTAGAGAGAAAGTATTTTCAATACATCCACAGCTGGCCAACCTATAAAAGCTCACTGTTAGGTTGACCAAAATGATTTGGTTCAAAGCAAAATCGAACTGCTTTGTTCCACATATGTGTACCGAAATTATTCGCTTTCAATTGTTAAAGCTTAGCACTGCGTACTGAATTTATATTTTCAATCACAAGAAATTTTGTCATATCATATTGTTCTTAATTTTTTCATACTTTTGTTATTCAAATGTTAGACAGACATCATTTTATGTTTTCATAAATACCATGTCTTTGTTTACATAGTATTTATGAACAGCAGCACAAAAGAAAATTTTATTGTAGAAATTGTAAAGAAAATATAATAATATGGCTTCTGTCGTCTGTATTTTCAAGTAAAAAAATATATACTTATATATATAATTTTCGTTAGCAAAACTCGTAACATTATACTCGTTCCAACCATTTATTTTACTTTTGGCAGGTCGAATTCTGATCAATTAGTGTTGTACCAATGTATTACGGATACTATGTTTTGTAATAATCGATTTTAGTCAGGAAGAACTTTTAATCGATTTAACACGGATATTTTATTTTTGCTTAAATACATATTTCATATTATTTAAAAACTTCACTTCTGTAAATATATTTGTTATTTGGGCACATTAATTTTTGCATACCCACTAATTCAGTCCTCCCAAAATATTTTACTTTGTACTTTGCAAAATAAAAAATAACTACTTTATGAAGAATTTTTCCATTAAGCGGGGTCCGCTGCTCCAAACTTTACTTAGAGACAATGGCGCCCTCGTCTGCGGTAGTAAATCACTAATTTTCTCATCCAGCCTACCCCTTTTTTTTAAGCCGAATTGGCAACACTGAACGGCGCGCTGGCGACACCATTTTGTTGTGTTGTCTGTCACTCGCAACAAGACTCCCGTGCTAGTCACATTTCTGTTCGCTGAGTGCTCTTTCATATTTTTCATACGCTGTGTTGAGTATTTATATTCCACCGTATTGATTTCATTGTTCTTACTTTGATTGAGTTGAGCGTATCGTTCCTCCCAGTAAGATTTTACTTGCAAAATGCCGAAAGGTATGGTGCTTAAAGGACAATCCAGAGAGTTAGTGCTGCGGCTTCGTGAATTTTTTGAAAAGGAAAGCCGCAATGGCGGATTCCTTATACCAGTAACCCAAGTTAGAGACCCTGTTGCAGCAGCATTAGGTATTAGTGCTCCAACGGTGGCGAAAATCACTAAAGAAGCCTATGGTAGTAGTGGTATTGAACAGAACAAGCTATCTACGCCTAAGAAAAAACGTCAGCCCCGTAAAGTGACAGCAATTGACAGTTTTGATACTGATGCTATTCGTCGTCATATATACAATTATTACACAAGCAAAGAGATTCCTACTTTGAAAAAATTAGTAGCGTCTCTACGAAATTGTGGCTTGTTTCGTGGTCAAAAATCTTCTTTGTCAAAGGTGCTGCACCAAATCGGGTTCTTGTATAAGAAATCCATGGGCATGTTGTAATCAGAATTCCTCCGTACCACTGTCAATATAATCCAATTGAAATGATCTGGGCACAAGTCAAAGGACACGCCGCAAGAAACAATACAACTCCTCCTTTCACAGCAAATAAAATGCTTGAACTTTTAAAAAACGCATGTGCTAGTGTGACGCCTGAAAACTGGGCGAGTGTCGTCAACAAGACAAAAAATATAATATTCTCTGATTGGGATCGGGAAATTGAATTTCACAACATACCTACACAAGAGTTAATAATAAACACTGCAGATGATTCAAGTGACGATTCGAGTTCGTATGAAGAATCCGACGATTCGTTATAATAAAATAATATTAAAATATTTTGGTTGTTTTATTTCATGTTATAGGTATGATGAGAAGATTTTTATATCTCCCTGATACAATTTTAACGTGTTGTCTATTACAACAATTCAAAACTCAGTTGTCAGCTGACTTAACTGCAAATAAGTGTAATCGATTATTTGCGATTCATTAGTTTGCACCGAATACTTTTGATCCTGTCACTAGATGCGATAGAACGTAACTTTTTTTATAACGGAAATGAATTATCACTTAAATTTTATGAATAGAGCTATTTACGGCATATTAATGTATTTAGTGGGTAGTAATTAAGATATATAAATATTATTGGGCAGTTTATATATTTCTCTGTTCACTCGTTTCAAAGTTAATAATTGCGTATAATGAAACAGTTACGTCCTAAAGCATGTGTCAAAAGTAAAATAAATGGTTGGAACGAGTATAGTTGTCATAACTTGTTCTATGTGTGTTTAGTATTGACTATTATAACAAAAAAATATATTTCCATTTGTACAACTTCGTGTGGGAAGCTTAAATAAATAAAAAAACTGCTTCTGTATTAAAATACTATAATTTTGATTTATACATCTATCTTTTATTTATTTATGTTTAAATAAAAACGTTATTAACGAACAACTTTTTCTGTACATGATACATTTAAATTGTTATTTCATGAACTCAATTTACAAGAATGACTTTAAAAGCAGTATCCCAATTTGCAGACGACTAGTCTTTTCATATTTAGCTATTTTATCATCTTAAAATAAATCATGTAAAAAGACCACTTAGATAAAATAAACTTCGCAACTTTGTTTCTATTCTTATATTTGATTTGTTGATAAATATAGTCAAATGTTTAGTATCAATATATCATAAGTTAAATAATACGACTATTGTAAATTAGCCCGGCGACAATGACCCTGGGTCATATTGACCCGAGCTCATTTCAAAAGGCAATATATTGAATTTTGCGTACTCTTTACTTTCGAGCATTCCAGTAGCTGGAGCTGCACTCGTATCATTTAGTGACCTTGGTGCAATGCTGTCTGTGCGGGTAAATATATGTGCATCAAATGAATTTCTCTGCGATATAGAATCCGAAATACGGAAATCTGCAGAAGAATGGGTGTTGCCGACATAGCACAAAGTATTCGCACACTGAAGTGGCAACGGGCAGTCCACGTCGCTCGACAAACCTACAACCGCTGGGGAAGAAATGTTGTCGAGTGGCGACCACGTACCGGACGAAGCAGTGTAGGACGCCCCCTCACTAGGTGGACCGACGACCTGGTGAAGTTTGCTGGGGGCCGTTGGATGCAGACGGCATAGGACCACACTCTGTGGCGTAACATAAAGAAGGCCTACGTCCAGTGATGGACGGTGATACAATCGTAACTAAAATCTATTTCCTGGAATTACGAAGCGTAAAACTGAGACACACAAGAATAAACTGGTATATTTATACACGCAAACAGCTGCGTTCACGTCAGTTTCTTATCTTTTAAATACGTAATAATAAGAATACAATTCACCACCCGTGGGCGTCGTAAACGATTGATAGTTGTAAACGTCGTAAGCGATTGATATTCACATAACATCGATGTAAGAGAAGGTAAATTTGAAATACCAACACGTTGACCAACTTAGTACCTATAGTAGGTCAAATTCTCTCCCATATTGGAGAAAGGTCCCGAGCCCAACAGTGGAATGTATATGGGGTGAGATGATGATATAAATGAGTTTTATAAATAATTGCTACTAAAGTAACTACAAAAAATACGCTTTTCTGATGGAATGTATTCTATCATGCAGAAGAGAGAGAGTTCTTTGCTTTTATTGGTTTTCCCAAATTTAGATTTTCTAGAACATCTCTAAGGGGGTAATGTTTTTGATCTGTATGGGAGTCAGTCAGTCATAAAAAATGATTTTTGAACATTGATATCCATATAATTATTTAACGCCGTGTTTATTAAATTTGAGTCAGAAGTTTAACTAAGGGGTTTTAACATGTATAAACTAAATTTCATGAATTTTAGTAAAATAGTTTATAAGTTATGAAGGGTTTAAGAAGCGGCCTGAAATGCTTTATGTAAATATACACACTGTGCGACTCGCCAGTTCTTTGCTTGAACCTCTTAAGTCTTTTCCGTCGAAGTCGATAAATATACCAAAATTATCCTAATATTGAACTTGGTTTCCATTTTCACAGTTATATTTTTCTTGATATTTACTCTACACAAATAATACTACTACAATCATATTAATATTTTTTGATATTGTATTTATTTTGGCACTGGTAACATTCTACTTCAAGAGAGAGAGAGCTGGTTTATGATAAAACATATATTTGCCTTAATATAATATGAATGAAAAATTGAGATATTTGCCTATAAATCTGAAACGTTAGAGTTCACTTTATCTACATCAAAAACTTTACTTTCTTTTACAAGAAAAGAAACGTTCGTGTTAATTATAATGTCATTAAAAATACACCTTTTGTTATTGCAATAGATAACAATATTTCTGTAACGTCAATATTAGTCGGGAATAGACGGGTTTTCTAAAAAAAAATTGCGTGTATTTCAAATTCAAACACGAACGTGATCAAAAATAAAATACAAACGCGATAAATCCGAAAAAGTAGTTTTATTTATAAAGTTGGATAATTAAAAAAAAAAACACCTAATATTAATTTTCGTTATCCTATAACTGAGTAAGAAAGAAATTGTCAACCTTCCTTTCGTTTTTATGGTTGGCATAAATAACAACTAAGAAATATAAGCAGACAACATCATGGCAAGTTAAAGTAAACTCAAAATATATGCCAACCGGCATGTTATAACAGTAAAAAAAGAAATCTATCATTTAGTTTAGTTTTTATGAAATAAGTTCCTTGTGGTGGACATGCCATGAAAAGATGAATATAAACAACGCTCCCATACTAATTTGTTATAGCAATACTAAGGTAATAAATATTACTACAACTTCTAATTATGCAATATTTACAAAACACTTTTTATTAAGATAGATAAGAGGTTTTCACTATTCACTAAGTAAGTATTCTAAGGAGAACATAAAAAGAAAATGTATATGAAAATTATTAAAGGAAAATCTTATAAATATAATTTATTTTTTTTTACTTAATACTCAACATGCTTGATTTAACTTTCAAAATTAACAAAATCTATACTTGCCCTTAATACTTCATTCCCCGTAGGATATTGGATTAAGACTACCATTTACCATGTCATTACGAGTCGTAGAAACCACTTGAAGAATCACCGGAAGAATAAGCAGCAGCACTCCTCCAAGTGAGTCGATTATATTATTATTTTTGCGGAAGACCCTGTACCGTGTAATACAGTTTTTCAACTAGTACGTACCTTTTCCACTAATGTAATAGAATAAAATTGTACGATATCTAAGTGCATATTTAATTATGGAAAATAATTGTAACCTATTTTTGAGATCAATCAACTTTATAAGATCAATAAACTTTATAATTTATTTATTTATTATCATCTTCAATTAAGGCATAGTAAGACATATTCCGACCAGTGGACATCTTATTGATGTGAAATAAACAAATCTACTGATGTAAGAAAAATACATTATTGAATTAATGTCATACCCTCTCCTATACGTCCCATATATCGGCTAAAGCCTTTTCCACAATAGAAGTTAAATTTACGTCACTCTGGTCAGACATATCGATACAAGGTTGAATTTCGAGTTTGCCCTCTCTTGCATAGAAGTTATATGTAGTCGACCTATTAGTCCCTTAATATGTAGTGTGACTACACTTAATCGTCTTTTAGATACCTATGAGCAATATAAGTGATGAATTACCTATTAAATATTTCTCCGTCACTATACGAAAAAAAAAATCTGTGGTGACGGAGTAAGAATCCAATTCACTACTCCCTATCTTACCCGTGGATGTCGTAAAAGACGACTAAGGGATATAATAAGCATATAACACCTATGCAAAAGAAGGAAAATTTGAAATGAAACCCTATACCAACCTGTCTGACCAGCATGCTATAGTAAGGCCAATTTCTCTCCTATTGCGGAAGAGGCTCGAGCCCAACAGTGGGACGTATATGAGCTGAAATAATGATGATGATTATACGAAAAAATAAACTGATAAAACATTAAAATTTAAAGTCTTACTGGAAATATACACCTATGTCAATAACATAAAGATACCTTTTTCAGTTGATGAACAAGCTTATTCCAAGAATAGTAACAAGCTTTGCTGATTGCAGATTTTGCTTACTGACGAATATAAATTGTAAGCGTATCATTCATTCTCCAAGTTAATTTCCCACGAAAAAATTTACCTTAAGCGAAAGGTCTACTTCAATTTATGACCATTTTCATTAAAGTATTCAAATAGCAGCATATTTTAAGTATCATCATCATCATCGCAGTCCACATACGTCCCACTGTTGGGCTCGGGCCTCCTCCACATTGGGAGGGAATTTGATCTACTATACCATGCTGGTGAGACATGTTGGTATAGGGTTTCATTTCGAATTTTCCTTCTCTTGCACAGATGTTATGTGCATATTATATCCCATACTCGTCTTTTACGACATCCACGGGCAAGATAGCGAGTGGTGAACCTAATGGAAATTTTAAGTATATATACATATATCTTTATCCCTGTTAAGCGCATTATTGTCTCAGAGTTGATAACATTTAGAATAAGCATTACACTTTGCTAGTATTACACTTGCTGAACCTTGTCTCTTATTGGTAATAATAATGTTATGTTGTACGTGAAATGCCTTAGTTCTCCAATGATTTGTGAAATTTATTGGAAACTTCAACACTTTGATAGATATAATAAAATATCAAAAAACATAGTTTTTCATTATCCCGTTTAGATATGTATGTATAGCAAAATTCTGAAAAAGATCCATAAATCGTAGATTATAGAAATAACGACCGTACAGACCCTATTCAGTAATAGAACGCTATAGAATCGAGGAGTAACGTAGGCTATATTTTATCCCGGTATTCCTACGGGAATGGGTACTACACGCGTAAGGCGACTGAAACCGAAGCGAAGCGAGGGCGGGTTGCTAGTATTTATATAAATGCATGTACATATTTGGATCATTTGGCGTATTTTGTGTAACTTATTAATTCCCCAGTTATTGTTCAGTTACATTGTATTATTTTTGCTCCACCCTAGGTCGACTGGTACAAAACGCTTAACATTAAGTCCACCCTGTATCTTCGTTTCACACAGAAGTTATAAAAAATAATTATACAAGTAAATATATAGCTATCAATACAAAATATAAACTAGACAAAAATTAATTATGTGGTTTTATGAAACCACGGTAAAAGTGAAACTTTTTTTCGCATTACAAAAAATAGCAACATTTACATTAAACACTGGTAAAAACAAACAAATAGCATGGAGCGCGGGCACAAATCAGTAATGGTCACACTACACGATCAGCTGATACGAACGCCGCCATATTGGTCTTGGCTGCTCTGTCGAGCGCCTTTCACTTTACCTCTACTCCGCAGCCGACCGTCACGCGACATACAATAGATGGACGAAAAAGTTTGAGGCGATGTAATAAAAGTTTCATTTTAAAATAATGCAAGAGTTTTGTTTTAATAAATTATATTGTGTTATTTTGTCTTAATAACACAGTAAATAATTGGTGGTCTTAACATCGTTCTAAATAATTTTATATCACTGTATTCAGTGACTCACTTCCTTTCGCTTAAATGGCTATAATAAATAAAACTTGAGAGCTGTACAAAGACATTTGAAGTACAAATTTGGTGTTATTGTTGTACAAATAAAAATAATTTTACACCGCCATACTTGTAATATTTTCAGATAGGTATATTTTTATTGACATTTCAGCTATAATAGTTTAGTATATCCAGTTTATCCATCCATCCTACAGACGTCCACTACTGGACATAGGCCTCCCCACGAGAATGCCACTCGGAACGGTCCTACGCCACCCGCATCCAACGGTTCCCTATGACTTTAAGAATGTCGTCAGTCCACCTAGTGGAGGGTCGTCCTACACTGCGCCGTCCGATTCGTGGTCGCCACTCAAGAACCTTTTTCCCCCAACGGTTGTCTATTCTACGAGCGATGTGGCTTGCCCATTGCCATTTCAACGTGCTAATTCTGCGGGCTAATTCTGCGGGCTATGTCGGTTACAACCGTTCTTCTATGGTTTGCCATGTTTCGGATTTTATCACGTAAAGAAATACCAAACATGGCCCTCTCCATAGCACGTTGAGCAACTTTGAGCTTTTTTATGAGGCCGACATTTAGAGACCACGTTTCAATGCCGTAGGTTATCGCTGGTAATACACACTGGTTATAAACCTTTGTATTCAGACACTGCGGAATATTGGATGATATCCAGTTTATATGTGCATGAAATGCATCATGAAAATGTATATGGTTTGCCTTTTAACTAAATTGGGATAATAATGATATAATAACCCACAAAGTTCATTTATCCCCATGTGGTAACGAAATAAGAATGCAATTCACCACCCCTAGCTTGCCTGTGAATATCGTAAAACACGACTAAGGGATTAAATATGGATATAACTTTTAAGCAAGAGAAAGAAAACTTAAAATAAAACTAAAGCAACCAGCTTAACTAGCTGTTTATATATACTATAGGTCCAGTAGATCAATTCCGTGTAGTGACGGAGTAAGAATATAATTCACCACACCCTATCTTGCCTGTCGATGTCGTGAAAGACGACTAAGGGATATAATATGCATATAACATCTATGTAAGAGAAGAAAAACTTGAAACAAAGCCCTATACCAACCGGTCTGACCTGCATGGTTATAGCCTGCATATAGTAAGGTTAATTTCCCTTCTTCTGTGGAGGAGGCTTGAGCCCAGCAGTGGGACGTAGATGAGCCGAAATGATGACAGTAGATCAGTTTGCCTCCTATTATGGAGCAGCCCAACAGTGGGACGTATATGAGCTAAGATAATGATATAATGTAAGTTAATTGTCGTATTAATTATACTGCATATTTTTTGTTTAGTTTCTTTTAAATATTTGAATTAAACAGTAGTATCCCCTTTTTTAAAGACAACTTTTTACGCTAAGAAAGCAATCCGTACATTGTTGGGGACTTTACAAACATAAAATCAATAAACACAAATTACAGATTTAGAACAACAATTCGCGACACTTGGCACGGTAAGTCGGTATCGTAACCGTTACGCCAACTGTGCTGGTTTATCACGTAAATAAAACGTTTTCTTTACTTTCTCTGTTAATTGAGAGATTAACTTAGCTATATTTAATAATAAAAATATTCAAAATACCGAAGTTAAGTAAAATTTGATTTAAAATGTTTACTTCCGGGTAAAAAAATCATATTTGTAGTAAATGGCAAGTAATATATCTATTTATTCTCAAACATACAATGTTTAGTTTATTCTTCATAAAATTTAACATTAGCAATAAAAGCTTTTGAAAAATTCGTTGTTTAAATTTCACCACTTCTTTAAAGTCTAATAAAATAGAAACTAAGCTTCATAAAAAATAATAATGGTGTATGTCAATTCAGATTGATCATCGTATATGGTATATGCTCCTACTTCTCAGTCAACTGAAGAAGAAATAGATGACTTTTATGATATGCTGACAGCGACACTTGAACGGCGGTGAAATCCCGCTTTGATAAAGCTTTCATATTTCATTACACCAGAGACAGCGCAAATCATTCTTGAGAGACATGAATTAAAAGAAAATAGTTTATGTTCACCCGAAGATCTACAGCAGTATTCGGAACTCAGCCGCCAAGTTCAACTACATTGTGGGAAGGATTAGGATAGTTTCATTAATGGAATTTGTCTGGAACTCGAACAACACTCCCTGAAGAATGAATCCAGGTATCTCTTTCAGAAGGTTATTGTCCCCTACACTTTTTAACATATATGGAAAGTACATAATTCGGAAAACCATCGAAAACTGGGCGAAAGGTTTTCCTATAGGTGGAAAGAGATTATCAAATCTCCGATATGCCGTCGATACCGTTCTCCTGGCAACATGCATGGAAGATATGAAGGAGCTATTCCGAAGACTTGAAATTGAAAGTAGCAACATTGGTCTCATGGTGAATAGAGCAAAGACTAGAGTGATGATAGTGGATCGTGCCGGAATACCAGCAAATGTCACCTGCAACATTCCAGGCATTAACGTGGTCGAACACTTCATTTACCTTGGCTCCCAAATCTGCAGCGATGGCAGCTGCGCCCCTGAGATAAAAAGGGGATTCACATCGGGATGGCTAAAGATGTTATGACTCGTTTGAACGTCATTTGGAAGAAGAGAGAAATAGGTATTAAAACCAAGATGTGGTTGATCCGAGCTCTGGTATTCCCTATTTTCCTCTACGACGTAGAAACGTGGACGATCTTAGCCCGAGAACGACAAAGGATCAATGCATTCGAGATGTGGTGCTGGAGGCAAATACTCCGAGTACCTTGGACTGCAAAACGTATCAATGTATCTATTTTGAGTCAGCTCAGAATAAAAACCCGTTTGTTGACCATATGCCAACAACGCATTCTTTCCTATTTCGGACACACAGTGCGCAGAGGCGATGAGAGTCTGGAAAAGCTGATTGTCGTTGGGAACACCGAAGGCAAGAGATCGCGTGGTCGTTCACCAACCAGATGGACCGATCAACTGAAAGACTCATCGTCCTTCAAATTCTACGCGGTCGTGAGAGACGCGCCGGATCGAGACCGGTGGAGGCAGATCATCCGCTCCAGATGTAACCCCGGTGCTAACCACGATCCTCAGACATGAGGGACCGATATAGAGAGTCTATTCAGATTTTATAGTGGTAACTTTAATCCTTTGAAAAAAATCTAAAATGTGACATGACTTTTGCTACCCGCTTCACGTAAAATGCTCCAAAATTTTGGCTTTGTTTTATTTTTCATTTCAATGTAATTTAAATTATAACTGACTTTTTAAAATTTCTTCTAATTTCCGTCTCATTAAAATGTTTTAAAATTAAAGGTATATAAATAAAATTGTATTACAATTACTAAAATTAAATGATCAACAACGACTTGTTACTTAGTATTCAATCTCTAAACGGAGTTCAACTTGATCAACTTGAACACGGAAGTAATTATTGAAAGTGCATTATTAAAACTTTCTTAATAGAGTTCATGCGAAGTGTTAAGCGAGGTCCCGGCGCACCCCTGCTGATATCAACTTATTACATTTTCTCATTTAAAAATGTAAGATACTCAACTTTTTACTTAACAGCTTTCAAGATTTTGATGTTAGTAAAGTTTCAAAGTAACTGGACCACAAGAATAACGAACATCGTTAAAGAAAATGTTTTTGTAAGCGTTTTGTTGGTGAAAAATTTGATGATTATTGAAGCGATCGTATTATTATTAATATAAGAACTACTTTAGCATTTGTTAGATACATTAAGCAACATGTAACACCTGTATCAACTAGAGCATAAAGTTGGTGTAAATATTGCATGAAAAAAAAAAAAATTAAAAAGAATATATATGTGCCGAACATTTGAGTGTTGCTGTTTTTTTTTTTTTTATTGCAAGCAGTGGCAATCGAGCAAACAGTACACCTGATGATAAGTGTTGCTGCCGCTCATGGACCTTTACAAGGCCGCTGCCTACCGCGAAGAAAGTGAAGGGAGTGTGAATGCGTGCATTGAGGCTCGGTGATACTAAAGGCACCATCAAAACCCTCCACACGAAAACAACCTCAGAAAGTTGGGCTCCTGGCTCTCTCGCTCACCAAACGAAGCGCAGTAACAAATTGCTACTACTCAGACGTCGATTTTCTGCGAGAGCATGGTACTGCCCCGGACGGACCGGCTCGCGGCTGTAGATAGATAACTGTCGACAGTGTGGTCCTACCACTCCAAAATGTTTCTTTCACTACACAATCCACACAGGTGCTTTTCACCTTTTTATCTCATATGTCATGCCAAGAAGGAGAAAAATCATAGTCATAATAACCAGTTATTTCCACAGTTACTTAAAAAATAGTCAAAATATAAATTATACACAGACGTTGTAGCAACTTCCTTTATGTATCCAGAAGTTCTATTTCCGCATTAAAAAATCCTTTGTGGGATTCTACAAATAATTGTATAAGAGTTATAGTGCATTTTATGTTCATTAATTGTATATCTATTAAGTTTTTTTGTAAATCAATTATTATTAAATGTTATATTTCATAAATACGTATCTTATATCTCTAAGCGAGCAATTCGGTAACGGCATTAAAGATTGACATGAAATTTGGTATGCAAGAGGTTTCTGGGGTGATATATCAATCTAGCTAGATCTAGGTTTTATTTATTCAAACTGTCGTCTTGTCTGTAATTTCAGCTAATCAATAAAATATCATTAGAATAGGATTTTAAATTTAGCCGTTGTCGTCAAGAGTGACAATAGCTCAATTCGGAAATTGTCCAGTCGCATTCAAATAGCCCGAGATCGGATCTGTATTATAATTGTTATGCTATTTTTTTAATTTGTGATATTTTTAATTATTTCATCATTTTTATTTTTTTATTCATATGTATCTAAATAAATATATTCAAAAATTGTATTTTTGACGAACTTAAAAATTATACCGAGCAAAGCTCGGTCGACTTGATACTAATATATTTATGTGCTAATCATTTAATTTACAATATTAATATTATAACGATAAAATACTACGTATAATTTTCATCACAAATAATTTAAAGCAACATTTTAAACTTCCAAAATTTATCAACTTCATTACATCACCCCAGCCCACATACGTCTCACCACTGGGCTCGAGCCTTCTCCACAATAGAAGAGAAATTGACCTTATTATACCATGCTGGTCAGACAGGTTGATATAAGGTTTTATTTCGAGTTCTCCTTCTTTTACATAGGTGTTATATGCATCCTATATCCTTTAGTCGTCTTTTTCGACATCCACGGGCAAGATAGGGAGCGGTGAATTGTATTCTTACGCCGTCACCACACGGATTATAAACTTAAAGCCTTGTACATTTTTATATGACTTAATGATTTAAAATACGAAAGCCATGTAAAAGAAAACTATTTTTACTGATTTTGTCAACGTTGTGTTTGTTTATTATTTCGCGGTGTTTAGAATACTTTTCATCGTTCATGATCACGGGAGCACAAAAAAAATTAAATACAAAAGCGATAAAATCGCGTTAAACATAGTCCTATTTCAAATGTGTAATACTCATGTAAACATCAAAAATCACAAAGAAAGCCATAAATAAGAACGAAAATACCGAACTTTCGTATTTCATAAGCTCATAATCAACCACGTTTGAATACGAATGTGTGATGTCCGCAGCTAGTACGCTGATTGCTACGTTTGAGTCATAAGCACCGCCCACTGTAACCACCGCAGAAATGCGGTTTTAGTACAGGCAATAACTCAAATTGATATGAACTGGTAACCACAGTGAATCTTAATTAAATATATTCTACTGGATACATACATAAACATAAATTTACATATCGTGTTAGAAACTGATAAAAATGAATGGAAGTAGAAATTGTAAAAAGCATATTTTTCTCCTCTTCCTTCCGTGTATTGACGGAGTATGAATATAGTTCTCTCTATTTCTTTCCGTATTTGTCGTTAAAAACCAGGAACGAATATAATAAGCAGTTAGCATATATGCTTGGTATCATGGCAAGAGAAGGAAAACTCGAAATAAAACTCTATACCAACCGGTCTGACCAGTGCGACATCATCACAGCTCATATACGTCCCACTGCCGGGCTCATGTCTTCGCCACAATGGGAATAAAATTGACCTACTATATCACGCTGGTCAGACGGGTTGGTACAGGGTTTTATTTCGAGTTTTCCTTCTCTGGCATAGATGTTGTGTGTATAAGCCTTTAGTCGCCTTGTACACCCATGGACAAGGAAGGGGGTGATAAATTGTTTTCTTACTCTAGAAACACACAGAAAGCGTGGTGTAGTAGGTCAATTACCAAAGGTAATGGAAAGCCATTATGGAGGAAGGTCGAGTTCAGCCGTGGGGCATACATTAGCTGAGATGATGATCCCCCCTATTCAGGGAGGATGTCGGTCTTTCCTCGCGCGGTCGGCCTCTCGGCGAGTGACGGACTAATTCCCCGGTCCAGTCACCCGCGGCCTCGGCTAGGGAAATTAACCAATACCTTAGAATAATAACGTATAGAAGGTAAGTCTGCGCACAAAAAATGAAGCATATAATTGGAGCCTAATGGAGTTTACGCCGGACCGTTCCGTAGTGTACAAGGTCACTGTACTGCACGTACGTACGCAACTCTTAAAAAATAAATAGGTATCTAATTATGAAGGTTTGTGCATTCAAATGGTGTCACAACACATTTGAAAACATAAAAAGTGTATTAACATTACTATTAAAAGTATTTGGACGATTTATGTTAATAAAAATAAATTTTGGTTTGATTATTTGTATAGTGGAGTGCGTGTGTACGTGTGTAGTGTCTGCGCGCATGTAGTATTTTTAGCTTCATGTCTTTGATCGCTAAGTACCGACACTATCCATCTATACGTTATTATTCTAAGACCAATACATCTCCGAGAGGCCGACCGCGTGAGGAAAGACCGACGTCATCCCCGAGGGGTGACGTCGGTCGATGGGAGGGTACCCGAAGTAGGGGGTATTCCGTCGGGCCGACCACTGATGACAAGTAACCCTGCTCCGGTGGTCGGCCCAATGACGAAGGCGACGTGGTGTTCGGGTGGGTTGCGGGTGTTGCGTGCTTACGTCCCTCTGTCGCTCCGGACGGAGTGGTGCGAGGAGCGCGCCGACCACAGCCCACCCCAAAAAAAAAAGAAAAATAAGACCAATACACCTATTAGTTTTACAGTGCTGAGGGAAACGTCTTTTAAAAATTGCGTTTTATCTTTGCGTAACTAGCTTTTAAAAAGTTGTAATGCCTTCAAAGTGAATAATCATTTCTGTAATCGTAATATTTTTTACGACATTTAAAAAATTATTCTGTATAGATTTTTGTTCAAAATACAATTTACGTAATCAAATTACCAACTTATATTCCGTTTCAAAATAATGTCACAGTATGTAATCTTATATAGATTAGAATATAGATTCAAAACTTTCTTATTCTCCAGGCAGACTCACATATCCAAGAGAA
Source organism: Lymantria dispar (assembly GCA_032191425.1). Classification (NCBI taxonomy): domain Eukaryota; kingdom Metazoa; phylum Arthropoda; class Insecta; order Lepidoptera; family Erebidae; genus Lymantria; species Lymantria dispar. The sequence continues at coordinate 14,555,872 of CM063451.1, forward strand.
ATACAAAAAACATTTAATATGCATTTAAAAATTACTAAAATAGCATTCAATTTTCGTATATTCACGCACAGATAAACAACAATAGAGTCGCCATCCTACGAGCCGAATGAAATTATTCAAACCAAAACCCAATCGAACTGCTTTGTTAAATTTGGTTTTGGTACGTGCTTCCGAATTACTCAGGTTTAATCATTAAACCTCTAACTTTGAAACAGAGCAATGAATTTATAATTTCTTTGCTGGTTCTCTGTTGAAAGTTTTTTGAATATTCATTATGTTTTTCTTCCCTGCAGAGCTGAGTTTAGTTATTTCGATCTTACCTACATCGTCATCATGCTTCGCTTTTCCCAGTCTATTGCTAAACGTGGGTCTCCTTCATATGTGTCACCAAGCTTGCTCTTGTGCTACCCATAACCAACACCAATAGCGCCTATTAACAATATAAGGAATAATACCGAACTCGTTCGCCTGGATAAAAGACTACTAAGTTTGTTGTTGTCTTGTTTAGGTAAATAACGCTCTTGCTTTATTAACTTTTATTCACATGAACTAACTCCACTTAATGCCGTCTGGTGAATATGGCCGCATTTCCAAGGACGGTTGACGTCAGGCAGATGGGTGGTCATAAAACTATTGGAAATAACATTTTCAATATGTTCTATGAAAGAAGAAAATGTTTTGAATTGACTCCAAGTTATTTGAATAGGAGGATGATGATGATGTTTATATATATATATGTCTTATATTTGATATTGTTATTTCGACTTAATATTTAATACCGCCAACAAAAAACTACCTACCATCTCTCTCTTTTTTTTTTAGTTCCATCCAAAGGTCGCCTGGAAGGGATCGCTTAAAGCAATAAGGCCACTCTTTGTACATTCTGTGTTATAATAGTTTTTAAGCGAAGTTTTTCTTGTAAATGATGTTCAAATAAATAATTATCTACCTATCAACCTATTTAATGAAGGCATGGCGGTTTTGTAGAGAGCTTCACAAATTTACTGTTAACCAACACAGCACCACACACAGCAATATATAATCATCTACCTATCAATCTATTTAATGAAGGAATCTCTGTTTTGTAGAGAGCTTTACAAATTTACTATTAACCAACACAGCACCAACGATACTCATAATAGGATATTGACATTCTAAGCATCATGCTGTATATTATTGTGTATTTAAAACTAATTAAAATGACATAACACTTTTATTCTTTGTGTAGTGACGAAGTAAGAATACAATACATTGCCACCTTTCTTGCCCGTGGCTGTCGTAAATAATCACTAAGAGATATAATATGCATAAAACTGTACAAGAGAACGAAAACTCGAAATGAAACCCTATACCAACACGTCTAACGAGCATGGTATAGTAGGTTAATATCTCTCCTATTGCGGAGAAGGCATAAGCCCATCAGTGGGACGTATATGAGCTGAAATGAATGAATTAATAAACATTTTTATATTCAATAAATGAATTCATATCAGAATGGAAGTATAATTAAAATAAATTTTATGTTTTAAATATATTGCTGCTACATTATTATATTTCAATATTTTAAAAATCCTCGAGTTTCGTTACGTTGCGACAAGTCCATTCATCTTCAACAAATTAACCTGGAGAAAATACGCTTACAATTTATATTCACGAGTAAGCACAATCTGCAATCAGCAAAGCCTGTTTCTGTTCACGAAATACACTTGTTTGTCGAACCATTAAACGTATTGTTAAGAATATTCGGTATCGAAACGTTTAAAATGTTATGTTTCTATTGTGCGTTTTATTTCACAAGAATTTGTATGTGAATTTCTAAAATGATTCTATTATTATTACAAGCTTGTGTTTTCAATGATGAACTATCTGTATGATGACACAATAAGACTATAAATCATCAACCACTTTGCTTCTGGGAGTCGTCAAACTAATAAGGGACATAAAATGCATATAACGTCTATGGAAGAGAAAGAAACCTCAGAATAAGACCCTATTTCAACCTGCTTGAACACCTTTATGGCAATTACCCTCTTATTGAGGAAGAGGCTCGAGCCCAGCAGTGGGACATATGTTACTAAGATAATGATAATGCAATAATGTTCACTTTTCAAGCAACTATTGAGGTTCAATATAAAACAGGTGTCCTCATGAAGGTGGGATAATCGCTACAATGTCAAACGATTTGAGGACCCTATTTAGAGTTTTACATGAAAAGCCAACAAAACAAATAGCATCCTTCCATGAGAAGGAACACCAAAATTGAACTCTACTTTAACACATCTTACCCGTGTATTGCAAGTCTTTCCCACTGTAGGTAGGCTTTTGCTTATGATTGAGAGGCATATGGGAGAGGAGAGACGCGCGCCCGCGGCGGCATGGTCTCCATCAAAGAGATCACCGCCTGGCAGGTCAACGCCTGCCGAGAAGTCATTTCCCGTTGGGCAGTCCGGCTGGAGAGTCCTCGGTACGGTGTCAGGACCGTCGAGGCCCTCCGGCCAGTGCTGATGGAGTGGTTGGAGCGGACGCACGGGGTGCTTTCCTTCCGACTGGTGCAGGTGCTGACGGGGCACGGTTGCTTCGGGAAGTACCCGCACAAGATTGTCAGGAGGGAGAGCACACCGTCCTGCCACCACTGCAGTTGCGACGAGGACACGGCGCAGCACACGCTCGAGGAGTGTGCTGCATGGGAGGGGGATCGCCGTGAACTCGTCGCAATTATCGGTGCCGACCTGGCGCTGCCGACCATCGCCAGGGAGATGCTCGTCAGCGTCAGGAACTGGGACGCGGTCGCCGCCTTCTGTGAGACCGTAATCTCACGGAAGGAGGCGGCGGATCGTGTGCGAGTAGAGCTTCCTATTCGGTGACACGTTCCGCCGCCGGCGACTTGGGCGGCGCAGGCGCGAGTATCTGCGCCTAATGCCGCCCTAGCCGAGGCCGCGGGTGATCGGACCGGGTAATTGTCCGTCACCCGCGGAGAGGCTGACCGCGCGACGGCGACCGACGTCCCAGTACGTCGAGAGGTGAGGACGTCGGGCCGACCACTGACGACAAGTCACATCTGCTCCGGTGGTCGGCCCAACAACGAGGTGACGTGGGTACGGGTGGGTTATGAGCCCGCGCGCCGTCCTTTCGTCGCCCCGGACGTATTGGACCGCGCGTGCGCTTACCATAAGCCATTTCACATAGCCCACCCATAAAAAAAAAAAAAAAAAAATATTGCGCGAGAAAAAGATTATTTGTTATATTTACATTACTATTAAAGAGCTGAAGTTCCTTTGATATATCTACGCGCCAATATCAGGTGGTGGTTGTCTGTTTAGTAACGTAAGACTTTTATGAGCTGTGATGAAACTTAGGTACTTTATGTTGGCGGGCTAAGGTATGGACGTACACCGTCAGTTTCCTCTGGGCGACGAAAGGTGGCTAGCGGTCCAATAACCCACCGTATTTCCTCCCCATCATCATTGGGCCTACCACTGGTACTGAATCCTCCATGGCTAGCCTGGAGTAATCTCAGGTATTTCTTTTTTCAGCGCACAGGTCAGCGCACCCATCGCCTGGCTCTGTCCGGGGCGGCAGAGGGGCGGCGCGCGCAGCCCCGTAACCCACCATGACACGTCGTACAGGGTGAGCAATATCTTTCAGTGGTCGGCCCGACGGAATTCCCCTTGAGGAGTACCCTCTCCTCGACCGACGTCCCCCCCCCTCGGGGAGGACGTCGGTCTTCGTCGCGCGGCCGGCCTCTCGGTGGGTGACGGACTAACTCCACGGTCCAGTCACCCGCGGCCTCGGCTAGGGCAGCATCAGGCGTAGGTAATCAAGCCTACGCCGCCCCAGTCGCTGGCGGCGGCGGCGATTCGTGTCGTCGAGAAGGCGTTCCTCGCGCGCGCTCTGCCGCCGCGAGACTACTGCCTCGCAGAAGGCTGCGACCGTGTCCCAATTCCAATCTTAGGTACAACCAGTTGGACTCCAAAAAGTTCTCACTGCATCAGATAGATTGCTTATCGAGAAATGCTGTAAGTCAAGCAATATCTTTATTTGTTAGCATATCGAAAAAATATATTACTAATGGCCATGTAGAGCTCTGAGCTTTCGCCGATGTCATGACAACTGATAAGATAATAAAAATGTGCGTAGTATGATGTACTTTATTAATGCTAATATTAAAATAATGTCGCAGGTTAAAATAATGTTGCATGTAATTTTATTTGCACAACGTCGTTGTGCAAATTAAGTAATAAATTTAAAATCGTAGGTGACCCGCGCATGCGAAATGGTGGCAGCTAATTTATAGCTAATCCATACTAATATTATAAATGCGAAAGTAAGGATGTTTGTTTGTTTGTTTGTAACGCTTTCACGCTTGAACCACCAAACCGATTTCAAAAATTCTTTCACCAATGGAAAGCTATAATATCAGGGAGTAACATAAGCTATATTTTATCCCGGTATTCCCACAGAAACGGGAACTACGCGGGTTTAAGCGACTGAAACCGAAGCGAAGCGAGGGCGGGTTGCTAGTCGATAATAAGGCTTAGGTATCAGAAATAATGACTCAAAATAGAGAGATAATTAAGTAAAATCCGTGTGATGACAGAGTAAAAATACAATTCACCAATTCCCGTGGATGTCGTAAAAGACGACTAAGGGATACTTCAAATAACGTCTATGCAAAGAGAAGGAAAACTCGAATAACACCTTATGCCAACACGTCTGCCCAGCGTGGTATAGTAAATCAATTTCCGTCTCATTTGGAGGAGGCTTGAGGCCAGCAGTGGGACGAGTATGAGTAGAGATGAATTATGTAAAATCCCTAAAACTATTTTTTTAATAGACTCGCCATTATAATTTTTTCAAAACAACCATTAAGATAGTACATTTACTTAAATTACCGATAATTTTATAGTCATAACAATGTCTAACAGTGGCAGCTTATTTATCGAACAATCGATTTCAAGAAATCGACTTTCTTATACACATATGTAAGATCTCTCACCGATCCATTCCCGAGGGAAATAAGGTATTGAAATGGCTATGCTGAATTTCAGAGTGAAACTAAAAAATAATATTGAACCATGTTTTAAGCTGTTGTGTTTGAGAATTTGTTGTCAGAAAAACTCGATTTAATATTTCATTTTGGGTACCTACGTCCTATTATAGCCCTTAATGTCCTTTTCATTTAGGAATAAATTATTTTATATATCAGTCCACCTAGTAGGAGATCGTCGTAGGCTGCATCGTCCGATTCGTGGTTGCCACTTGAGAACCTTTCTACCCCAACGATGGTCGGTTTGACGAACGATATGGTCTGCCCATTGTCATTTCAACGTGCTAATTCTTCGGGCTATGTCGGTTATATCCATTCTTCTACGAGTTTTCGTATTCCGGATTTTATCACATAGAGAAATATCGAGCATAGCCGTCTCCATTACACGTTGAGCGACTTCGTGCCTTTTTATGAGGTCGACATTTAGAGACCACGTTTAAGTGCCGTATGACGTCGCTGGTAACACACACTGGTTAAAACCCCTATTATCAGACCCTGTGGTACAGTGGACGAGAAAAGTTATCACCATCATTCAGCTTTTATTCTATTTACTTGGAGCCGACGTAATATGTATGTATTCTTCCACACAATCCTATTAAATGTCATCTCTATGTTTACTCCCTTTCTATCCATGTCATACTTCACACATTGGGTCTTCTCTTACTTCTGAAACCTTTAAAATTCGTACTTAAAACTTTCTTCACAATATTGCTATCACCCTGTCTCAGCACATTTTATACCATGTCTTCAACTTATGGCGTAACTTTTCATTTTATTCATTCTCTTCATTCATTCTCATTCACTGTACAGCCATCTCAATATTCGCAACTCTGCTACATGCCGCTGTCTTCCATCCGTAACCTTTGCTAGCTCAAGATGCTGAGTCATACTATACAGTAGTCCCTATTAAGGTTTTATAGATTTTGTCCTTAAATTCAGTAAGAAATATACCCTTTATATATGATGGTAATATATCGCACCTTTAATCCAATACTGTCACTATACTAAATAAACAAATTTTACAGGAGAGCTATTTGAAGATTTATAACAAATATTAACTAATATAAATAAGAGTATATTAGCATTTCAGGAATAACTGTCTTTTATTTTTATTTTATTAACAACTATTATTCCTATTGAAACACTTTTTTTTTTCAATTTAATAATTATTAATTACTAGCAACCCACCCTCGCTTCGCTTCGGTTTCAGTCGCTTTACCCGCGGCGTAGTTCCCGTTCCTGTGGGAATACCGGAATAAAATATAGCCTATGTTACTCCCTGATATTATAGCTTTCCATTGGTGAAAGAATTTTTGAAATCGGTTCGGTGGTTTAAGCGTGAAAGCGTTACAAACAAACAAACAAACATCCTTACTTTCGCATTTATAATATTAGTATGAATAGTCCATAAAATATAGCTTGATCTCTGTGACAGAAGTCAACGAAACCAACGAAGTAAGTTTGAACGAGTGACATGTTTACAATTTCATTTTGTATCAAATATATTTTCATTCCTTTCGTGCCAGCTTTATTGCAACTGAATGGCAATATATTATAAATATAAAAATATTAATATTCATGCCTAAAATGTACCTCGTAAGTACCGAAATACCTAGTAAACATTTTATTTAAAAATGACGCTTACGCACGTATAAGGTCATACTGGTCTGAAAATAAAAAAAAGAGATGGGACAGTCGATATATGTAAATTGATAACCGATCTTTATTAAATCATTCATAAAAGAAATAAACCCAATAAAGTACCTATTTAAAACTTTCAACATATTTTTTACAATTAAAACAGACAGTTATATTATAAAATACATAAATTGACTTAATTAAACATTAAAAACTACTTTTCGTCGCAGAGTAAATGATAATATTATGTACGCATTATTGTCAATGAACTAGACATATTTATTTATAAAACAGTCGTAATTGATCGATTGATCCAGTGACTATTTTGACAAAAAATGACAAATGTTCTAGCAGGATAGCTCCAGTGATGACGATAATAGTAACCTAGACCTTGATTGTACTCATTTTGAATAATTAAAACAGTCAAAAAACAGTTTTTGTTAGAAATAAAATCAAAAAGATTTTCATTGATTGTATTTTAATTATAATAGAAAATCACAATTATAAAAATAAAGAGTTTTATCGATAAAAAACTACGGACTTTATCGTAAGCGTGACAGCACTAGGGACAACTGTCACAGAGATCATCCTATATTTTATGAACTATAGTGGATGTAAATAATTTAAAATATTAGTGACGTACACATTTTCGAAAAATTTAAAAAGTTAAGTGAAATTAAAATATATAAATTGAAGCAATGTGTAAATTCAGTGCTCAGCAATTAGATGCCATTAAAACAGTTTTTCGAAAATTTTCGTTTAGGTTCGGTGACGGTATTGGATTAAAGATTATGTATATTATATTTTATGATATTAATACCCCTATATACATCAATAATATATAAATCATATAATATCTTATGTAAAATCAATTATTGCTTTTAATTATCGTGTATTTATAATAAATGGTGAACTGTAATGAGCTCACGCCTCTTACGTCATACTAAAAATTACTTGGCAAATGGTGTCTTTGTTAATGTAACTCATCCAAAATAGAATTTGATGAGACCGTAGAATAATAATATCCCTTTATAGGTTTTATTTTTATTATTATTGAGTACAGCGCTAAACGACACTAGTCTCAGTAAATTAAATTAAAAAATAAAATTAAAAATTGCATTTGCATTTTATGATTAGTGCTTTTCACAAACTTAATAATCTCATCTATCAGCCAACCCACGTTCACTTTTGGACGTAGGCTAAGGGCCTCAAGGTGGGTGGGCAAGTGATTGAACCAAGAGTTAGTTCATCGTTCATAGAAAGCGACTGTGCTAGGACGACGCCTTAGCAACACTGATGTTCCCGTTAACGGGACATGATACCCGCAAGTCAAGGTATCAATTCTGGTAGTCAACTCACTAGCAGTGGAAAGGTGATACGGTCGATTATGGGTCCTAAGATGTCCTATCGCCCTAGTGGGTATGTCTGGATCATAGCCTCCTACAAAAAAAATTGCCTTTAATGTCATAATCGCCACAACTAACAGGTGAATGGATACTCACAGTTAGTGTAATAATTGCTCAGAGATACTACTAGTCATTCTTTTGGTGATCCCTCAGTCCATTTTTACGACTTATACGAAAAAGTAAAGAACAGTCAAACATTGTATTCTTAATCCACACTATACGAACCATACCTAATACCAAAAGCAAGCATTTCTCTAAAATAAAGATTGCTTTCACCTTCAGCAATGGAATGAAGTTAGAATATTATAAATATACCAAAATGACTTATGAAAGTTTAAAACAGACTAAAATTTATATCTGTTGAATGCGATAATAGGTGCAAATTCTTATTCAATACCGAACCCTAACAACACTGTGCTTTTGCATCGATTTTGTCTTATCCCACAGTTATTTACTTGATATTCTAGTGGCTACACCAAAGACTATACTGACAGTTTGGAAAGGTATTAAATTTGAACACTATTCTGAAGTTTTGATCTTGAAATACAAATTTCAAATTTCTACACTATGTTTAATCGACTCAAATACCTCGTCGATGCATTGACATAATCATGCAATTGTTCAATGGGAGATCCTGGTCTCCTATAATATGTAAGAGAAAAATATTATGCGGTGCAAACTATTGTAATAAAATTATTATTAAACTCTCAATTTAGGACAGTGTTCAGTAAAAAACAATAGGTTCGAACTTGTTGAATATGTCTAAAGTTGCGTTTACTAAAAACTAAATTACTTCGCTACAACACAAGATTAAAGTACACTTATTAGACGAGGAATCAAATAGAGATAAAATGTTACAACAGTCAAAGACGCCACGAAAACAAAATTACTTTCCAAACTCATTACGCCATAAGATACTGGTGTCCGCTGTTTTAATAACAAAGAAGATAGAGTTACTTTTATTATACTGAGGATTCTGCCCACTCACTGTTGTCTTAATGTCAACCCCTCAAAAATCATAAAGCTTTTTGTTGTTTTGCAGGTTTTCATTCAAGATTCGTGAAACGGTGGATTCCTGTGATGTCAGTTGGAATATTAACAAGGGTTGATACGTTACACGGCATCTCTTGACAAGCCTTTAGCCGGGCGAATAGAAACCCTGCACGTTGACATATAAACGTTGTCAATACTGGTTGTTTCTATCTATATCACTATTCATATACTGATCTCTCATACAATAAGTGATATTTATTTCATACTAGCCGACCCGGCGAACTTCGTGCCGCCCTAATTTTTTTCATAAATATATTTTCTAAATTACCGAATATATAGTCTCTAATGGAAGAAACATCACGGTTTTGTCGGAAAAGATTTGATCGTCTTGGTCGCGACATTGTTAATGATGATTCAAAGAGAATCCAAATGACTGATTATTGATTTCTGACAAAATTATAATTATTAAATTTTCAACCATAGACAAAATTACGTTTAGTTGTCATTTGCATTTTATTGTTACATATCAAATGGGTTTTTGTTATTTTACGTTTCATAGTGACGTGTATGACATGAGTTTCGGCGCGAATATGGAAATGTCATGTTAAGCTCTTGTATTATATTTTTTTTTTGTGTTTTATAGTGTTATATGGCATAATTTTGCTGATATTATATGTAATATAATACAGTTAAGGTACTGAAATGTGGTGAATGTGATATAAGAGCGGATTTACGTTTACGTGTATTTTCATATTCTACCTAAATTCCCAGAGAAATGATTTAATGTGGTTTTCAGCGCCTAATTAATGGTAACGACTTAACTTACCGATGGACATGACTATAAGTAAGCTATTCTATATAAAGAAATGTTAAATAATATGAAAGAAAATTGTATCAGACTTGGCTGTATGGACTTTGATCCCTTTGCCTGTCCGAATGGACAAACAGAAACAAAAAACAATCTATTTGACATTTTAAGTCACGTCACACGGGAACGCGATCGAACGGGATGAAAAATAGCTCATTGCCATTAAGAAGAAAAACAGGATAAAAAGTATCCTATGTCCGTCTCCTGGTTGTAAGCTACTTCCACGCCAATTTGCAGGCAAATCTGTCCAGCTATTCTTGAGTTATAAATAGTTGTAACTAACACGACTTTCTTTTATATATACATATAGATTAGCAAATAACCGTGAGTTTATCTGCTGAGTTCCCATTCCCGTGAGAATACAAGGGTAAAATATAGGCTACACGCTGATCATCTAGGTTTCCGTTATTAAGAAAATTTTTAAAGTCAGTTTATTGGCTTATGCGTGCAAACGTAGCAAACAAACAGCCTCACATTCGCATTTATAATGTTAGGACAAAATCGCTTAGTATTCAACTAAATAGTTTGTTTCTTCACGCAGGTTTTTGGCAAAACGATTATTTAAATATCTTTTGCTTGATAATAACTTTTCAAATAAGTAAATCTTAAGTTACATAATAGATGCAGAGAAACTTTCATCTTTTATGACAAAAGCATGACAGCTTTTCAGAAAGTTGTTAGCTATAATTTATTTTTATAAATAGAGACTATTAAAATAATATGCCTAATCTTTTTATTACAGTTTCAAAAGCTAATTTAAAAACAAATTTAATACCACAGAAAACCACTTTTAATGTACAAAGACTATTTATAATCTTGCCAACTAAGTTATAGACTAGATTTGAAATTCTTTTGTACTTTTTTAAGTAAGTATAAATGAATTATGATAAATACGAAAACGAGTTATGAAAGATATATTTAGATAGAGATTTAATGTAATGCTCTAAGTAGAAACTTTTGTAGGTTTTTCATCTTGTTATAATTGAAGTAAACATTAATTATATGAAAGCGGAGGCGATTAATTGAGGGTATTCAAGGGTGCGACTTGTTTGCTCCCATTTTCGCAGTCCCTGTGCCTCCCACGTAGTGTTAACCAATAAAATATTTAGGTCATTACATTACTCGAGGACCATAAAAAGCTATAAACTTTATTTTCAGTTTATTAAACTCCGTAGCGCTATCGTAATATGGCTAGTTACTAAACTTGAACATGCAAATGTGTTTAATTATAAAAATATCTTCTAAATTATGGAAGAAAAGACGAATATGGGAATAAGAATACATTTTGTCGATTCCCAGCAAAGGATTATATGGTACCTATTTCAGAAGGCATTTAAATAACTATAACCATCATTCGTCTATCAATGTATACACATCCACTCTTGAAAATAACCTTCTTTATAATAAAACTACTTTCACGGGTTTTATCGCGTTTGTTTTTGATTTATGTTGCCCGCCGTTTCGAACACTAACACCAAGATGACTCAAATAAATAAGACTCTTAGTCCGCCCGTGACCATGAATGCTGTAAAGTGTTCGAAATGTCAGGCACAAAAATCATATACAAACGCGATAAAATCCGTAAAAGTAGTTTTATTTACAATGTATAAATATCAGAAATCATTATGTAACCTTCTTAAAATAATGCAATAATAACTACGCTTCGCAAACTTGTTGGGCATCGCAGATGTGTATTTTTTTTTTACTTTTATGCCTGCTATAGGAATGTAAAGAGGGGTGAAACATTTTTAACCATCACAACACATTAAAAATTATAAAAGCGTTAGATTTTAGAGGGAAAATATTTCATTATAAACAAGTCTAAAAGAAAAGTATAAATCGAATTAGTATTTCTTAAGACTGGCGTTTTTAAGAATGAAAATAAACTCTCTAAGCTTGTAATAGTAATATGGTATATGAATCCTTATTCGATGTTATATTTCATGTAGCACTAGCTCACCTAATACAAGCTGTTCTGTAGAAATTTAATCTATACCAATAAATAAAATTGGAGTGTCTGTTTGTAATGTCAAAATAAGAGGCTTTTTTCATGCTCACACGGTAATTTCCACGACACCTATGCCTAAAATAGCAATTAAAAAATTTTTGTCTGTCTGTCTGTCTGTTTGTTCCGGGTAATCTTCAAAACAGCTGGATCGATTTCAAAAATTCTTTCACCAATGGAAAGCTATAATATCAGGACGTAAGCTAGGCTATATTTTATCCCGGTATTCTCACGGGAACGGGAACTACGTGGGTAAAACGACTATAACCTATAACCGAAGCGAAGCGAGGGCGGGTTGCTAGTAAGTAAATAAAAATAGAAGACCTTAAAGTCGATTGCAACGCTGACTATCAGATCGCATTGGTATTTTAGTGGTCTAAAACCTATTTATATATTGGAGATAGATACATAAGGTGACGTGGTGTATATGTGGTGACAGAGTAAGAATACAATTCACCACTCCCTATCTTGCCCGTGGGTATCGTAAAAGACGACTAGGGGATATAATATGGACATAACAACAGAGAAGGAAAACTCGAGATGAAATCTATACCAACATGTCTGACCAGTGTGGTATAGTAAGTCAAATTCCCTCCCAATGTGGAGGAGGCCCGAGCCCGACAGTGGGACGTATGTAGGCTGCACTGACGATGATGATATAAGGTCACGCAAGCAAGATTATGACGCCGCGAAATCTCTGGTGACGCCCAGGCAACCCTGGCGTCTATTGCCGGGGCGCCAACAGGGGTATTACTCAAAAAGGTGGCCTGCCGGGTTGGCCACCGAGGTCAAAAAATTGGTACTAATGATCAGTTCAATAGCGATGGTGAGAGAATACGGTAGATTATGAGACCACGCACTGTCTTTTGACCATCCGGACTGAGTAAGCGGGTTGTATCTAGAGCATAAACTGCCCAAACTTCTAACACTAGATTGATTAATAGTTGTATAAACATCACGCAATTTTTATCATCTCTTTGTTTAATGATTTAAATCTGTATCTCGAGGGACTATATAAACATAATACCAGATCTAGAATCATCACTTCGTAGTTCATACAAAGAACTATCCTACACGGTGAACGAAATATGATGCTGACTATAAAAATCTAAATAAATAGTCCAACACAACTCTGCCGTCTGCAATTTCATGTAACAGGAACCTGTAGTGAGATGCACGCCAGCCTCTCGAGGCAAATACATTACATTGTTCGTCCAAGTTATTCGATTCCTTAATGGAATCGCACTAGACAAATAGCGAACTACGTTTGGAGCTTGCCCAACCATAATGTTTGCATAAAATTGTTGTAGCCTGCACTTCTGCAATTAGATGTTGACAACAAAACCATTCCGAAATTTTGTTAGAGGTTTTCTCATAGTTGCACAGTTATATTTTTAGTTATTTTTTTGCTTTACTGTTAGCTATATTTTTATCTTCTTTATATATAAATTTCTTGTGTACGTATGTATGTTTTGTGTGTGTTCAAGGGGATTCGAGAATGGTTTAGACTCACAATTGGACCCGGCAGATGGCACTGCTGTCGATTTCAGGGAGATTTTTTTTATATTATTTGTACAGAACAACGTTTGTTGGGTCAACTAGTCTTTATCTTTATATATAAATTTCTTATTTACGTGTGTATGTCACTGAACTCCGCCTAAATGGCTGAACCGATGTTGATGATTTTTTTTCGTGTTTTCAAGGGGATTCGAGAATGGTTTAGATTAACAATTGGACCCGGTAGGTGGCGCTGCTGTCTGTTGGATCAGCTCATATATTTTATTCCTAGCATACTCATATACGAACATGACGAAGTAAGAATATAATTCACCACCCTATTTCTTGCCCGTGGGTGTCATAAGAGATGACTAAGGGATATATTATGCACATGTAACAACTGTGCAAGAGATCGAATCTCGAAATAAAACCTTTAACCAACCTGCTTCACCAGCATATTGTATTAGGTCAATTACCCTTCCATTACGCCGTCTGGCATTTCCCAAGAAGGACGCAGTCGGTCACAAAAATATTAGAAACATCGCATCTGCACTTCAAAACTTTTGCAATATATAGAAAGAAAGATACATATTGTGTCGACCTAAAGTTGTTGCCCTTAAGGAAAGATGATGATGGTGATTTTTTTCTTATAATAAAACCATTCAACTTTATTAGGCATACATATGTATTTAACATTGGGTGTTATAATTTTATAGTACATTTATATCTTATAAACTCAAAATCACACACAAGTTACCGTTTTTTTCTTTGTTTTTCATTACACACAAATATTTTTCACTTAAAAATTTAGCAAAACAAAGAATATATACAGTAAATTTGAATAATTATCATCAACATAATGACTCATATAGGTCCTTCTGTGGAGCTCGAGCCTCCTTCACAGTGGGAGGGAAATTTATCTACTATAACTTACTAATCAAACGATTTGGCATATGATTCTACTTCGAATCATTCTCCTGGCGTATGGATGTAATCTACTTGTTTTCTTTAGTCACCTTTAAAGATCACCCATGGGTGAGAAAGGTGGTAAATCACATTCTTACCTCATCATCACACGAATAATACCATCATTTCAGCTCATATACGTCCCACTTAGAGGATTCGATCACGGAATCCCGGATCCCGAGATCCCGGTCATATTTTAGTCCCAAAATTATCGGGATTAAATTTAATGAATCCCGGGATTGAAATATTTTTTTATATAAGTCAATAAAAATGTGCTTGAAACGAAACGCACTAAAGCTCATTTGACAGCATCTTATTTACACAGCTGATTTCATTTGTTTTTGCTAACGACCGGTGCCGGGTTATGTGTAAAAGTGTGTAAAATATCCGTTTCTCGTCATGTAAGTATTGATATTATTTTATTAATTGGTGATAATCAATGAATTTATTAAAAAACAACAATGCATTAATGTGTCTAAGTAAATATAGATGAAAAACAACGAGTGTTATTTTCTGTAGCTCTAAGACGTTATATTTATGTTGTGCATAGACTTAAATGTTTTTATTCTTTTAAACAAAGAAGGTTTAAGAAGTAAACAATATCACTGTCCAAAGAAAGTTTTTATGTCAAACATAAAAAAGATGAAGATGTTTCGTCAGTGTGGAGTCATTTTTAGTCGATAAAGCGGGTAGCTCATATTTGTGCAACAAATTGAGAAGTGTGCTTTCGGATGAGACGTAGGATGCGTTTTTATTCCTTAGATTTTATTTTCGTGGCTTAAATAAGTAATTTATAAAGTTTCTGGTCTATTTGATTTAAAATTTGAGTACCTATGAACATTGATTTCTTTAGCAAATAGTCTATTTAAAGAAAGCATATAGTATAAGTAAACAAGTTTTAAGAAGCTGTTTTTTTTTAATTTATTGTAAAATAATAAAAAAAGCAAACTAGGCAATTATGGAACTATGTCATAAATTATTTACAGAATTTAGTTTATAATTAGTTAGTTGTTTATTTTATCAGAAGAAAGTATAATTTGGTTTTGTTTTTTGAAGATTAAACTAAAGATTAAAAAAAAAGAGTTGATTTTGATATGTTTTACTGTCTTTTTATTACCACTTTGTATTTCCAATACAATCCCGGGACTATCCCGGGATTAACTGTAGATAATCCCGAAATCCCGGGACTAGAAAAATCGACCGGGATCGAATCCTCTAGTCCCACTGCTGCGCTCAAACCTCTTCTACAATAGAAGGGGCATCAGCTCGTGCTATTAGAAGCTGCCGAAACGGCGCAGGGTGTATTATATGGTCCTGGAATAGACGACTCCATGTAAGTTAAAAAAAAAATATCCTATGTAAAGTGCTTTTCAAACTTTAAACGCGTTTTTCTCAAAACGGTGTTTACAAAGTCGGTGACCAACATTACTCGAAAACGGCTAAACTGATTAGTCTCAAATTTTAACACGAGCTTCTTAAATATATTATTCAGTAATTAATCGAAGATTTTTTCTCACCGATAAATTCCTTTTTTTTTTATATAAACAATTTAAGGCCGAAAATTTGGTCAAAAGTCTATTTTTTTTTTTGAGTAACCGCCATTTTGTCAACAAAAATTTCTTTTGCTTATGTTGCGCTCAAACCTCTTCTACAATAGAAGGGAAATTGATCTACTATACCACGCTGTTGCTCACATGTATTGGTATAGAGTTTTGTTTCGAGTTATCTTTCTCTTATTTATTTAGCACTACCGTTATACGATTCCTAAGTCTTTTATGGTATTCGTGGCAAAGAAATGACTGAGGAATTAAGTTCTTACGCCGTTACCAGATTGATAATAAATTAAAATATCATCATCATCATCATCGCAGCCCACATACGTCCCACTATTGAGCTCGGGCCTCCTCCACAATGGGAGGGAATTTGACCTACTATACCATGCTGGTCAGACATGTTGATATAGGGTTTTATTTCGAGTTTTCCTTCTCTTGCACAGATGTTATGTGCATATTATATCCCATGGTCGTCTGTTACGACATCCACGGGTAAGATAGGGAGTGGTGAATAGTATTCTTACTCCGTCACCACACGGAAAATTAAAATATAAAAAAATTTAAAATATACTAAATAATAATAATACTTTCTTGATATTTACTGAATAAATGCTTTATATGCTGTAAGTTTAACTTGTGGTATTAATTTTTGTAGTTTAACTAACTGGTTTTATAGAAAATTTAGCATATCAAGTGCATAATCCTAAACAAATTAAAAAAGCTAAAAAAAATATCATCTCAACTCATACGTCCCAGTCCCAGTGTTGGACTCGAGTCTCCTTCCCAATAGAAGGGTAATTGACCTACTATACCATGCTAGTCAAACATGTTGATATAGGATTTTATATAGAGTTTTCCTTCACTTTCACGAATGTTATATACAAATTCAAATTCAAATCCATTATTATGCATAGACCCCGCGGGGGCAATTACATATGGTCACTTTTTTACATTTTACCTTACATTACTACCGGATCGGAACGCGACCGCACTGAGAAGATCTGGCAAGAAACTCAGTGGGCTTGTTTTGTATCCCTTAGTCGTCTTTTACGATACCCACTGGCAAGAGAGGAGGTGGCAAATGGTATTCTTACTCCGTCTGCGTACGGAATAATATAAATAATGAATAAATATAAACTATAAAATTATACAGTGTTTAACGTGCACATTTAGCAATTACATAACGAATCAGCAGCAATGCAGACACATTTCAAAAATGAGCAACAGTGTACGCCTCGCAGTGTATGCATATATCATAATTTACGTGATGCATGAAATATAAGTTCCCGCCGAGAACACATTTGCATTTGCGTCATAATAGTTTCGTCTGTTTTATTTCTGTAATATTCTTAAAAATAGCCTTAATATTTTAGCAGTTTGCCTTTGTATATGATTTCGTTTTTCATAGTTTAGTAAAATTACACCAAAGATGTACAAAAAAATAATAAGGAATACTTTTTCCTTCCTGTTACTCTCTTCTGCCTTTAAAATTTATAAACTGCCTACCGTTGAGTTTGATTTTAATTCCAGAATAGCGTATTGAAATTACGACGCATATTTATGCATATTATTAAAGTTATTAAGTAACAAATTTAGATATTTT
Source organism: Lymantria dispar (assembly GCA_032191425.1). Taxonomy (NCBI): domain Eukaryota; kingdom Metazoa; phylum Arthropoda; class Insecta; order Lepidoptera; family Erebidae; genus Lymantria; species Lymantria dispar. The sequence continues at coordinate 14,573,448 of CM063451.1, forward strand.
GTGTTCTTTATTATTAATTCTATTTATTCCAGCTTATGCATGTCCCACTGCTGGGCTTGAGTCTTCTTTACAATAGGAGAGAAATTGACCTTACTTGTACCATACTGGTCAGACAGGTTGGTATAGGATTTTATTTGGAATAGTCCTTCTCTTGCATTGATATTATAAGCATATTATATCCTTGAGATGACTAAGGGATATAAAACGCATATAACATCTATGCGAGAGAAGGACGACTCGAAATAAAACCTTATACCAACACGTCTGACCAGCGTGGTATAATAGGTCAATTACCCTTCCATTATGGAGGAAGCCTGAGCGCAATAGTGAGACGTATATGGGCTGAGATGATGATGATATCCTTTAGTCGTCTTTTACGACACTCACGGGCAAGAGAGGGGGTATTAAATTGTATTCTTACTCCGTCACTCCACGGATCAATTCGGATTTATTAATTCTATTCATAGATTGAATATTCAATACTTTAATAAAATCTATTTAATTTGATTCGCTTGCACAGATGGCGTAACATTGTAAACAGTAACCTTCTATGCAATATGTGTGCTGAATTTCCACTACATGAGTTGAATGCAGCCCACAAAAGATTGTCCTGACTTAGGCTGTGCGTTAATTGTGCGTATAAAGTTCTTTAAAGTACCTATAAATATTGATGTTTTAATGCAGAAGTGCATCTTGCAATGCGCACTAGATCAGTAAAAATGAACAGGAATATCGCTAGTAATAGGATAATGGACTTTAACATACATATATTTAAACTTCAACAGGAAACAACAGTTTACATATAGCTTTTTAAAAAGTTTTATAAAAGTTTATGAATTTTCTAACCTTGTTTCTTGCATATAAAATATAATGATAAGACTTTTTAATGTTCTCCAAGTAAGTATAATCCCACCAAAAACATAAATGTAAAATAAGTGAATTATTTAATTTTTTTTATTTTTAGATTTTTTCCTACGCTTACATACAGTTACCGAACTGGATTCCAAATTTCATCCTTCTAGGTCATCTGGAAGTAGGTTAGATTTAGGTACTATATGTCAGTCAGTCAGTCATTGCTAAAATTTACGACTTTTTAACCTTCATATCTTTATAACCGTTTGAGCTAACTTCATGAAATTTGGGCTTCTATATGTCCTTATATATATAATTAAACACCCGTAGTTTTATGTGTTTACGTTAAAGAGGTTTTGAGTTAGTGAGTGAGTAGTAGTATCAAAAGTGGCACCAAGTGGTTCGTGTAATATTACACTCGGCGCTGGCTAACCAGTTCCTTTGCTTGAACTTGGCTTAACACGCTGCCGCTTGTCTAGATAGCAATACAAAGTTCTAAGAAATTTTCATTTAATATTTTTAATTTGTCTTCTGCGTGGTGACGGACTAAGAACATAATTCACCACTCCCTATCTTTCCCGTGGATGTCAGAAAAGACGATTAAGGGATATAATATGCATATAACATCCATAAAAGACGTGCAAAACTCGAAATAAAACTCTATATCAATATGTTTGACTATCATGGTCAAAGATCAATTTCCCTTCTACTGGGGATGAGATTCGAGTCCAGCACTGGGATGTATGAGCTGAGACGTTTTTTTTTTTAACTTTTAATTTTTTTAGGATTATGCATTTGATATTCTAGATTTCTTATAAAACAAGTTAATGAAACTAAAAAAATTAATCCATCCATCCATCAGCCTACAGACGTCCACTGCTGGACATAGGCGTCCCCACGAGAATCCTCCTCGAAACGGTCCTGCGCCACCTGCATCCAATGGTTCCCTACGACTTTGAGAATGTCGTCAGTCCACCTAGTGGGGGTTGTCCTACGCTGCGCCGTCCGATTCAAGGTCGCCACTCAAGAATCTAAAAAACCCCTAAAAAATTTAATACCTACCACAAATTAAACTTACAGCATATAAAACATTTATTCAGTAAATATCAAGAAGTATTATTATTATTTAGTATATTTAATCCGTAGAAGAACGGGTGTAACCGACATAGCACGAAGAATTAGCACGCTGAAGTGGCAATGGGCAGGCCACATCGCTCGACGAACCGACAACCACTGGGGATGAAAGGTTCTCGAGTGGCGACCACGTATCGGACGACGCAGTGTAGGACGTCCCCCCACTAGGTGGACCGATGACCTAGTGAAAGTAGCTGGGCGTCGTTGGATGCAGGCGGCACAGGACCGCTCATTGTGGCGCAACATGAGGGAGGCCTACGTCCAGCAGTGGACGGCGATAGGCTGAAATGATGAATGATGATGATGATATTTAATCTATTATCAATCTGATAATGGCGTAAGAATTCAATTCCTCAGTCCTTTCTATGCCGCGAATACAATAAAGATGTAGGAATCATATAACGGTAGTGCTAAATAGATGTTATATCACCCTGACAAACTAGCGTAGGATATTATGTAACTTTACCTTCCGTTTGAGAAGAACGTACATATATTAATATACTTGCTGAAATATTCTAACAGAATTTAAAAAAGCCGCTGTAGTGACAGAGCAATTATCTTTATTAATATTAAAAATGCGAAAATAAGTTTGTTTGTTTGTTACGCTTTCACGCTTAAACCGATTTCGAATTTTTTTCACCAATGGAAAGCTATAATATGAGGGAGTAACATAGGCTATTTTTTATACAGGTATTCCTACGGGAAAGGGAACTACACGGATAAAGCAACTGAAACCGAAGCGAAGCGTGGGCGGGTTGTTAGTCTTATCTATAAATTTCTTGTGTACGTGTGTATGTTACTGAACTCCTCCTAAACTGCTGGACAAATGTTGATAAATTTTTTAGTGTATGTTTAAGGGAATTCAAAAATGGTTTAGATTCACACTTAAACCCGGTAAGTGGCGTTGCAGTCGATTTCAAGGAGAATTCTTTTTCTTTTATTTGAACAGAATAAGTCTGTTGGATTCGCTAGTATATTATATTTTCCCTTTCCCATAGCTCATTTTAAATTCATGAAGTATTTAGATTGATTTCCCAAGTGGTAGTGACTTAGAATACTATCAACCCAAACATGTTCGTGAGTGTTGTAAAAGAGAATTTGACCTACTATATACCATGCTGGACAGACATGTTGGTATAGGGTTTCATTTTGAGTTTTCCTTCTCTTGCACAGATCATATATGCATATTATATCCCTTAGTCGTCTTGTACGACATCCATGGGCAAGATAGGGAGTGGTGAGTTGTATTCTTAGTCCGTCACCATACGGAAAAGCCATGCCATAAAAGACAAGAAAGTCATAAAAGACATGCCATATGCATAGTCGTCTTTTACAATATCAATGATATCATCTATGTAAGATAAGGAACACTCGTAATAAAATCCTATGCCAGCACGTCTAGACAGCATGGCATAGTAGGTTAATTTCCCTCGCATAGTGGAGGAGATTGGGACGACTATGGGCTAATATGATGATGATGATGATGACGATAAAACTCACCGGAAATAAGTACGCCATTCAAAAACAGACCGATGCGTGAGGACAACACTTCAGTAACACTGTTTATTGCTGGGGTTTATTTGTCGCATGGATGACTGTAGATTTCCGAAAGCCGTTTTCTATTCGGCACTATCCACGGGGAAGCGGAACTAGGGCAGTACCTGCGCTACAAAGACGTCTTGAAGCGCCTCCTCAAAGTCTGCGACATCCCACTGGAAAGTTGGGAGGACCTTGCGTTGATGAGACCGGAGTGGCGCAATAATGTCAAAAAAGGTGCAGCATCTTTCGAAGAAGCTCGGCTTAAACACCTGAACTATAAGCGCCACCTGCGGAAGACTTGACCGAAGCCCTCCTACCAATACACATATATAACGACCAAGGACAGCTCTACTGCGCACAATGCGACCGAACATTTAAAACCAAGCTCGGCTTTGCAAGCCACCTACGTGTTCATCAAAGAAGTACCACTTAGATTGCAGGGTCGCCGTCGTCGGACCCGATGAGGGCGACCCTACACACATATTACTAGGGCGTTGAAGGGAACATAATTGTCAAAGAATCAGAACCATTGGTCGGCTTAATGGCGATGAAGAGGGAAGACGGTGGGTCAAGGGGCTGCACGCCGCTATGCCGTCGCCCCAAATGGAACGGACTGCGTGTATCTGGGGGCACGGCAGTGCCCCCGCCAAGTCCAGCAAAAAAAAGTCGGGCAAAACGCAAAACTGCCGTAACATACTTTTCTCGAAGCCATTCAGGCCATTTTCGACCCCCTATAACTTCGTTGTTAATAAAGCTAGAAAACTGATTTTTTAGTTACCTAACAGGAATTGTATACACATTGTGTATTTCAAATTTCATTCAATTTGAACCGATAGTTTAAGAATTATATCTAGTCGAAACTTCGTAATTTTGTCACTCACTGACTGACTGACCGATCATCAATATTAAAGTGGCACTTCTAGCAGACATAGAAGCTTCAAATTTAGAATACAATTAGTGTTTAGTGTATAAATGAAGGAAAAATTATGAAACATTATAATTTTCATCCAGTTTCCGAGATACACTAACTGTATAAATAATTTTGTAAACTCATATAAATATATAGGCTTACAAAGTTACATTTGCAGTTAATGAAATGTAACTTTGTAAAAAATAAGAATACATTTGTCGCCATCATTGCTTCTCTATGGGAATCGTAACAACCGGCTAAAGACTACGCAGATGACGTAGTGGTTATGATACCAACGTGCTAGTGTCGCGGGTTCGAATTCCATGCAATACAACACCTTGTACGATCCACAAATTGTTGTTCTGAGTCTGAATGTAATTTGTGTCGGTTCTTTCCGTATGGTGACGAAGTAAGAATACAATTCACCACTCTCTATCTTGCCCGTGGATATCGTATAAGACGATTATGGGATATAATATGCACAAACCATCTGTGCAAGAGAAGGAAAACTCGAAATGAAACCCTATATCAACATGTTTGACCAGCATGGTGTAGTGGGTTCGATTCCCTCCCATTGTGGAGGAGGCCCGAGCCCAGTAATGGGACATATGAGGGCTGCAATGATGATGCGATGTTGAATTATATGTTTGTAAAGTCCCCCATAATATAAGGATTATTATTACCTTACTGCAAGGCGTTGGTCATTTAAAGAAAAAGATTCAACAGGAAGGAGAGTGGGCAGCAGCTCTCGCCGGGGAAATGTATGATATCTCACTGCGAAACCAACTCGCCTACCAAACGTGGCGACTACGTCATTATTCCTCATAAGGCGAAGAAAAATGAGCTCTAATCATGGCAACTCTGCCAAGTCATTCTGTTTATTTAAAACATAAAAGGTCTTTAATATCGATATAGTCACTATAATAAGTTGTTAGGTTAGCTATTTACTTAATAACTTAAGTAGAAAGGTCCCTTAAGCAGGGATTCAATGAGTTAACCGACTTGGAATAACATGGATCTCACAAGTTTTTATGGTAGAAGAACTCAGTTGCGAGGCTTGGCTTCTTTTTACAAATTTTGTTTTTGATGGTTCAAATTACGGCGTGCCAAAAAATATGTATGATAAACTCAATAAAACAAAAAACATTTTGATAATTTTTCAGCACTTTTTGGTCTTTTGATCTGTTCATTTATTAATGAATCACTTAAAAAATGTAATAAGATGGATTTCTTGAAATTTTGTGTAATAGTAGTTCATATACTGCAGATAATTTTAATCATAAAATACTGCGGTAATAAATTTAAGCATAGAGGCGCCAGCACAGTTATTATTATATAAGAATCTATAAGCCTCTATTAAAGCTACGCGAAATATATAATATCAAAACAATTCGAAATCGCAACCTGTTTCAGTCAAGCGCTCCAGAATGCGGGACGAGTGAAATCCTGTCAATAAAAAAGGTCAAACAGATAGCCCCCGGCTGGGTATTCAATATCTTATGGCAGTCGAGATGTAGAAAGGTAAATTTCACGGCGACATTTTCTTTTTTACCCATCCTAAAGCTGACTTTCAATCACATATTTCTTTGATGCTAAATTGTTTATAAAATTATTCTTATAATATAGTTGGCTTATTAAAAATATTTATTTTATTAATAACAATAATTGATGCTTGGATAGGATCTTGTTAGCGTGCGTTAAAGACTTTAAGCAAAGAATTATGTACAAAAAAAATATTAGGCACAAAAAAAAACATCATATGTAATCTTTCGGTCTCGAAATCCACTATTGAACTGTGTGGATGATTACCTTTCCTAAGGCAGTATAGGGTTTATCGTTCATAAGTCTCTCACAGACGACATGGAAAGGATCGAATGTGATCGACAAGGGTAGCTTACCTTACTCAGAATCACTTTCCAATATTTTACATGTACAGAAGCTTGTGTATTGTGTAGTAGTGTTGTTGGAGATCGATATTTATTGCGTCCAACTCTATCTAAAACCACCATTTCAAGCCATCATATCGAGCCAAATCGACGTTGATAGTTATGTAGAGGGCCAATCTTATACTACTGCGTTACTTTTTTTTTAAGTCATAAAAGGGTTTTGTTCTAATATAACCTTATCAATATCGGTCCAAATTGACAGTAACACTCATTTAGGGAACCAATCATATTAACTTCGGCTTTATTTTTTTATTTTTGTTATAAAGGCGGTTTTGTTATAAATTGTGACTAACTTCATTTAACACAATTATCTGAAGCTTCAATATCGATCCAAATCGATGGTGATAGTTATGTAAGGGGCCAATCATATAAACACATTCATTATTTTTAATTTATGTTATAAAAGCGGTTTTCTTATAAATATAAAGGGCATATTGTCAATTTTATAATATATCTTAAATTAAACCAACAATCTATCACCGGATTTGTATTGCCCCACAATTATTATTTCCCGACGTTTTCCACTGTTTAGAGCGTTCATGGTCACGGAGGGCTGAGGCATCACGTTCAACAAGTCATCGTTATTAGAAATTTATAGATACCCATTACAGAATTAGTTATTAAATTTTGATCCACATTTTTGATGCAAATTTATTACCAGTATAAAAAGAAAATGATTCTAAATGGAAAAAAAAAATCTTTTTGGGCAGTAATTATTAAATTTATGGTAATTTATATATTACGTTTTTTTTTAAGTTAAATCGTTTTAAAAAAACAGGGATACCTAGAATGGTTCACGAGGCTATTGATATTAAAAAATATCAAAGTTTCAATCACAGAACATGACTGGGTTTTAAATCCGCAAAAATAATTTTATTTCTAATGTATACAAAATACTTAGTAATTATTAACTCGAGCAATAATGCCAGATATTACTGTAATGCAAGATAATATTTTCAAAATATAATGCGATAATTATAGCAGCATAAGATGCCACAAGCGAAACCAATGCCGAGTTAATAGAGTAACAATCATTTCCGTATTTATCCATATACGTCCCACTATTGGACGAGCCTCTTCTAGAATAAGAGAGAAGTTGACCTACTATAACACGCTGATCAGATAAGTTGGTATTGGCATCATTTCGAGTTTTCCTTTTCTTGATGTTATCTGCAAATAATCCCTTAGTCTTAGAATAATAACATATAGAAGGTAAGTTCGCGCACAAAAAGTAAAGCATTTCAATTGGAGCCTAATGGAGCTTACGCCGGAACCGTTCCGTAATGTACAAGTCATTGTACTGCACGTACGTACGCAACTCTTAAAAAATAAATAGGTAATTATGACGCTTTATGCATTCAAATGGTGTCATAACACATTTGAAAAACTTGAAAAGGTTTTTAACGTCACTTTTAAAAGTATTTCGACGATTTATGTTAATAAAAACAAAATTTGATTTCATAATTTGTATAGTGGTGTGCGTGTGTACGTGTGTAATCGTCTGCGTGCCATTAGTGTTTTTAGATTCAAATTTCGAACCTTCGAAGTATTGACACTATCCTTCTATACGTTATTATTCTAAGCCCTTAGTCGTCTTTTACGACAGTCACAGATAAAAACCCTTTCTTACTTGTGACTGGTGGTGAATTGTATCTTTACTCCATCACCATACGGTAAGTTATGTTATGGCAAATCATATTTTTATTCTTCAGCCTGTAGATCACTGTTGGATACAGACCTCTAAGGGAAGAATAAAGTAGGAATGAATGAAGGTAAGAGAAATATTGAAGGGGAAGAATATTGGCGGACTGACTATCAAATTTGGTATTATTAGTTTCACAGGAGATAACTGCTGTCTGTTTTCGTGGTAATTACCTAGCTAGTCTTAATATCTGCTACCAATAACTAAAGAATGGTTAAACTATTACAATATGAAAAAGAAGGAAATATGTTTCGTTATGTTTCCCAGGTGGTATAACGAAGGTAAAGACGAACAAGATTGAGAATTTGTTGGTTGTCACAAGTCACACAGTTGTCTAGTTAGGGTTTATTTTTTTATTGCAACGGATTTTAAATAAGTGTTAATTTGATTCCAGGTATGTCAACTATTTTTTGCTTGTATATTTTTATAACGAGCAGAATAATAATGATGCTTATAACGTTACAATCAGTAACACAATCGGAAAGCACCTATTACCTAGCTTTGCAATTAAAACTTTCTGAACTGTACAGGCGTAGTCTGGGCTAGTGGACTAACGCCGTGTTTGACAGAAGAACCTAAGGTTATAGTTTGAAGTACCTAAAGCCCTTAAGTTCCTAGCCTATATGATGGGATACCTGCACCGTGCTACCTAAGGTGACAGGTGGATGTGAGATGGATGTTGGGTGGAGGATTGGTTATTCTCACTGCCAGTCAAGCAGACTCACTCGACTAATCAGAACTGACGGCTAAGGGTGTCTTGGCCACAGTGAGATGGAGCTTTGGGTGGAGGATTGGTAACTCTCACTGCCAGTCAAGCAGACTCACTCGACTAATCAGAACTGACGGCTAAGGGTGTCTTGGCCGCAGTGAGAGGGATGTAACTGAGAGATGAATAAATTCAAATCTGATTTATTTTACACAATGTACACCTTATATACTACTTATTGCTAATACACACATATACCATTTTGTGTTAGTGTGTCGTACGTGTAAAGTATAACGCAGTGTCTTTAAATCATGTCAGTGCTAATTTTGCACATTTGTATGTTGACATGCTCTACTTGTATGTTGACATGCTCTACTTTTGAGTTTGCTGCGTTGCATGTTCAATGTGCATTGAACGTTCAGTTTTGGAAGGGTTGGTAAGGGATAGTATTTTCCCTAATTTGTTACGTATCGATTACATTGTATTTTAGGTTAAGAGGAAATGACCTGCGCACTTTAAATGTTATTACAACAACCCCAATATTTACACAGTAACATCCGCGTAGACAGAGTAGGTCGCGAAAGTCAACATTAATAAAGGAAAAGATTTTATGTTTTATTTATTTTTTATATACTTAGTTGATAGTAGATTGATTCTGTTTAGGAAATATATGGTATTGTATACGTTAAATTTTATTAATATTTAACGTATAGTGATATTATTATAATTCGTTTCTTATATATTTTAGATCTGCAACGTTGAAAGGTAATAATGTTATATATTTTTTTTAATTGCTGTGGATTGATATAAGCGCTTGATGATAAAAATAGTCAGAACATAGAGAAGATTCAAGTTTTTGCTCATCATATTTGCTTATTTCACAAATGAAGATGTTATGTTGGGTTATAAGGGCATATCCGTGTGGTGACGGAATAAAAGCATAATTCACCATTCCCTATCTTGCCCGTATATATCGTAAAAGACGACATATATACATAGATTCACGCCTCTTTCCCATAGGGATAGGCAGAGACCACTTCTTTCCACTTGCTACGATCTTGGCGTACCACTCTATATTCATCATTCTCCTCATGCATGCTCTTCGGTTTAGGGCACTTTGTAACCTGGCCTTCCTTGGGAAACATCCCCAATTTGATCATGGAACGTCCGCCGTGGTCTTCCTCTTCCATCACTTACGTTCACACCCTATAAAAGACAAATGTGAATGGGAATGCGAAAAGACGACTAAGGAATAACATCTATATAACATCTATGAAAGAGAAAGTAAACTCGAAATAAAACCCTATACCAACCTATCTGACCAGCATGGTATAGTAAGGTCAATTTTCCTTCTATTCTAGAGAAGGCTTGAACTCATCGTTGGGATGTACATATATGAGCTGAGATGATGTTGTGTATTATAATTCATCTCAACTCATACACGTCCCAATGTTGGTTTCGAACCTCCTCCAAATGAGAGGGAATTTGATCTACTATACCACGCTGGTCAGACGTGTTAGCATAGAGTATTGTATCGTTTTCCTTCTCTTTGCATAGATTTTATTTAAATATTGTCCTTTAGTCGTCTTTTACGACATCCACGGGTAAGATAGGGATAAATTGTAATAGAATTTGGTAATATCTACTATTTGGGTATATAAGTCAGAACATAAACAAATATAACATTAATGTCCGATCGTTAACCCAAGAAAAAAGAACAATGTTTATAATTTCATCAGCTTGTGTACGTCCAATATTGGATATAGGCCTTACAAGTAATTATATATTATACCCGGCACTGGATTCACGATTATAATTGTTGGACAACCGTAGTTGAGGAAAGGTTCTCGTCTGGCTACTACAAATCTCATAACTCGATGTAAGATGGTTCTTCTTGTGATTTAAGTTGGATTCCTTGGTGTTTTGAATCGCATTCTTAAAAGTAAGTCTATGTCTAACAGTGGTTAACTGGGACGCGGTCGCTGCCTTTTGTGAGGCTGTCATCTCACGGAAGGAGGCGGCGGTTCGTGCGCGAGAGGAGCTCCTCTTCGGTGATACGTTCCGCCGCCGGCGACTCGGGCAGTACAGGTGCGAGTACCTGCGCCTGATGCCGCCCTAGCCGAGGCCACGGGTGACCGGACCAGGGATTTTAGTCCGTCACCCGCAGAGAGGCTGACCGCGCGACGGCGACCGACGTCCGAGACAGGGAGGTCGAGAGGTGAGGGTACCCGAAAGGGTATTCCGTCGGGCCGACCACTGAGGACGAGGACTTCGGCACTGGTGGTCGTCCGAACGACGAGGGCGACATGGGTACGGGTGGGTTATGGGCCCGCGCGCCGTCCTTTTGTCGCCCCGGACGGCATGGACCGTGTGTGCGCTTACCATAACCCACCCATAAAAAAAAATGTCTAACAGTGGTTCCCGAAAGACTGATTAATTGACTTGCAATTTTGTAGAAGAAAGCTTTTATTATCAACTGCCCGTTAATATCAACTCGTCTGACCAGCGTGATATAGTAGGTCAATTTCCCTCTCATTGTGGATGTAGCTCAAACCTAGCAATAGGACTATATGAGTGATAAAGATGATGATTGTTATTTGCACAGATGATCTACTGATCTAAATACTAACTTCCAGCCCCAAGTGTAATAAATTCGATTGCCTTGCAGTAAAGTTATTGCGTGATTCAAAAATCGTTGTTCTAAGTCTAGATATAATTTATTCTGTTAATAAAATCAATGTTTATGAAGGTCTTTTAAATACTCTGCTAGGTGTCTATTATGATAAAATCTGCCCTCTTCTCCTCCTAAAGAAATTCATTTAAAGTAAATACATATGTCTTTCAAATTGAACAAGTGTTCTCCAAACGAAGTAAGTTTTGTTTTTTAATCACGAGTAGAAACGCAGTTATGCAAATTTTAACTAAAAGTAGAGTTTTCATTTCAAATTACAGCTTCGTTGTAGCTTATTTGTGTAAACTGATTTACTTATGAATTATGCATTATCTACGCCAGATTTTGTCATTATTATTGATGATTATTATTATGCTTGATTATATAAAGAAGTAAAGTTGAACTATTATTATGCCAAATCATACACGTGTCACTGCCGAGTTCGAGTCTCCTCTCCAATAGGCGAGAAATGCAACTGCTATGCATACATACATGCTGATCAGATACGTTGGTATAGGATTTTATTTCAAGATCCTTCTCTTGCATAGATGTTATACACATATGCATATTATATAGTATATATATTATATAGTAAGGTATCCCTTAGTCGTCTACGAATAACAGTCAGGCTAAGAACCATAATTTGCGTATTACAGAAAGAACTATCCAACTTTAGTACGGCAATCTCACCCACGACACCCTCTATATTTCGTCATCACTTACATCACTACGACTTTCATAAAGACGATAATATTATTATTATTTTTTTTATTCCCTATGGTGACAAACAAACAAGCACACCTGATGGTAAGTCAACTGCGGCATATGGTCCTTTGCAATACCAGAGGCACAGCTAGGCCGTTGCCTACCGTGAAGAAAATATTCTTTTTAAACCTTGTTTAAAAAAGGACACGTCATAGCGCTCGGGAAACATAGCAGCAGGTAGTTCACTCCATAGTCTGTATGTACGGGGGCGAAATGGTCGCTGAAAACGAACAGTTGAAGATCATAATGTTTTCAGTATTTTCTTCACGGTAGGCAAGGGCCTGGCTGTGCCCCTGGTATTACAAAGGTTCATGTGCAGCAGAATCACTTACCATCAGGTGTGCTACTCTGCATGTGCTACTGAATCAGGCTTGCTCGTTTGCCACCGTTGGCAACAAAAAAAAAGAACTTATTGAGGACCTCTAATTGTTATTTTTTTTTTAATTATATCGCAATTGAATGATATTCCAATATCAATAAGTAAATATTATGGACACAGCAGTACTTTATACTGCTGTAACGACGTTATGTGCGGTGACGGATTGAGAAAACAACTGACACTAGCCCTTCCTTTCCCATAGATGATCGTAAAAGACGATTAGAAGACTCCAGCGGATGGCATCACTGCAATAAAAGGAATAGTCGAGACAAAAGCCTATACCAATCAGTCTGACCAGCTTTTTTTTTTTTTTTGGGGTGGGATCCCCCTCCAAATAGTCTGCCACCAGTCGCCTCAGGTAAGCTAGCACTCCGTGGTATCGGAGCGCCTCCCTGACGCAGTTGAATGGCAAACTATTGAATGCATTGGCGATGTCTAGAGACACCACCAACAGCACTCCCCCGCCGGTGACGGCCTCAGTCGCCACGGCCCTCAGGCGCAACAGAGCCTCGATCGTCGAACGACCCCTCCTAAGCCCAAACTGGGCGTCCGACAGATCGAGCCCCGTGCCGACGAGGTGCTGCTCGATGCGTTCAGCTACCACTCTCTCCAGTAGTTTGCCCATGTCATCGAGCAGCACGATAGGCCTGTAGGCCGAGGGCAACTCCGAAGACCGTCCCGGCTTCATCAGGAGAACTAGCCTCCCCTCCTTCCAGCACTCAGGGAACCGCCCGGACGCTAAACACGCGTCGAACAGTTCCTTGAGGCGGGGACCCAGATCGTCGAGGACCAGGGCCAACACACGGTTCGGAATACCGTCGGGCCCGGGGGCGGTGGATTTTCCGCGCATGCGCGCCACTGCCGCCCCCATCTCGGGTTCCGTGATGGGCGGAACACTGTCATCGTCGCCGTCCCGATCAGTCTGGCGGAGCCATGACCGGGGGCGTGTGTTCCGCCCGTCGTGGGAACAGGTCCTCGACGACCTGAGTGAGGAGGCTGGGCTGGAGAGTCGGTGAGGGGGGGGGAGAGTTCCGTGCGTGGATCTTACTCAGCGCCGCGCCATAGGGGCGACCCCAGGGGTCACGGTCGAGACTGTGCAGCATCTCCCGCCGACTGACGTCCTTGGCGGTACGGACGGCCAGCCTGAAGGCCGACCGCGCATTGCGGTAGCCTTCGTAGAGCCGGCCCTCCCGCTCCTCGTCGTCATGGCCAGTCCGACCAGCTTGTATATAAGGTCAATTTGCCTCCCAATACGTAGAATTCTCGAGCCTAGCAGTAAGCTGTATATGCTTGTTGTTTAATAAAAAATATAAACTTAAAATTCTCTGAAATTTAAACTCTCTGAGGGCACTTCGAAAAACAATTTCGCAGCTTTCTTAAAGGTATCTCGAATTATATTTTGTACTTGACAACGTTCACAAAAAACTGATTTTCAAATATAAAAAATGAGCCCTCGCTCAGAACGCCTGGAAGATGTGAAAGGTCGAAATTATTTTATATAGATACTAATATGGCACCACGATGTTTTTTCTCAATAAATATTGAATGAAAGATGAAGAAAATGATGATATTTATTCAATAAATATTTATTTTCATTAAATACAAGATTTAAAAATATTTCAAATTATAACAACTCAATTCTTTTAATGAGTGATATCTGTAATAATATAGTATAATATAATAGTTATACTTAATGCCTCTGACGATATTAATATGACAATTGATCGGAACTACACTTCCTATCACATAGCGTGGCGAAGCCTCGCCACGGCATGCGTCACCACGCCGGCACGCCGTATTTACGTGCGGCTATAGTTGTTTCACATCAAAAATCTATTCTGATTTAAGAATATCACTTTCAAACAAGCAAACATTTTTGACCATTATAATAGTTATAAAGATTATTAGAAAGTAAAAGACAAAGAAACTAGAAGTCATTACTAAGCATTTTTATTGTCTTTCTCTGTTAATGGTTTGTTAGTAATTTAACCCACAATAATTTCTCGGTATTCCCTAAAGTCTACGCTAAAGGATGCTACGGCACGACATTAGAAATCATTACGGTACGAAGACTAGTAGCGTTAAGTGCCATTAAATGAAAATGTCTTAAAATTATGGACACTTAATGCAAGTAGCCATTGTGAAAATTTCGTTAGCGTCATTGTATACATTCATACCACTTTATGTATTCTATGAATTACAATGTATTAGAAAGTTTGTCTTCAGTCTATATTCAAGGTAGAAGGGCCTCAATATAGGCCACGAGCATCGACCGCAATAGTAGAGCAATCAGACTAAACTACCTTGACAAGATGCAGAAGTGACTATCTTCTTTCAAGTTTTCTTATGCTATGAATAGGGAACTGCAAATATTTTTATATACTTCTATAAGACGATTTTTGTATTATACCTATTTATTTTTAAATATTGTACATTTAAATAGTAATAATATCAACACTATGATAATATACACAAAATAATTACGCACTAGTATAAATAAATTAATCTTATACTATTACAAGAACTGAGGTTTGTGCTCGAGATCTGCGTGGTCTGAGGTGCCGTAAACTCACTGGGATATAGTCATCGTTTTTGTTCTAGGAGTTGTTTAAGTCACGGAGCAGGCCATTGAAGAGAAAGCAAGCAAACTGGTGGCCTGGTCAAGCTCGCCGAATTATCCCACACCCCTGTTCTGTCGTCCCGGACAACTCAACAGAGTGACAACAAACCAGAGATGACCCAAAATCTGATCACGCCGAGGAAGCGAAATTAATCAATATACCTATTAAACCTTCCTACTTATTAAAATTAAACCTTCGTGGGGTCATTTAGTTTTTAAGTTTGACTCGTGGCTTCCTTGTCATTTAATATTAATTGACCATATGCAAATTAACAGATAATTGTAAATGTCTAAATGTATTATTATTGTAATAAATAATAATAATAAACTTACCTATTAATATATTTATTACTATTATTTTTTTTTTAATTCACGGGATCTTCTCCAGAGAATATACCCTGTCCTTTGAAAGGCTTACATGGGTATCCCCATCCTTCCTATAAATTTTGTGATACATTTTTATTTTATACCAAAAGCATTTAGTGAGCCATATAATGTTCCTCCGGTTTGCGACAGTCCCATAGTGAGATAACTACAGACCCAGGCTTATTATTATTAATATTATTCTACCCACTAGACTATTCCAACTTAAGCCCTAATAGGATATTGTATATGACAAATAGAGATCTCTATTTATTATTAGCATATGGGTTTCGCTGACTTGTTTTAGCAAGTGGCTTATTTATGGCAAAAGTTAGCGTGGGGCTTAGTCGTTCCTAAAATAAATTGTGAGCGGCGACATGAACTAATTGACGTCATTAAGCGCGGTGATGCTCGGTTGGATATAACGGATGGTTAATGAAACAAAGGTGCACTTGTTTACAAATATTTATCCACAAAAAGGTGCCGGATATAACATTATCGAACTCCTTAAATGATCAGCGTGATCTACCCATGATAATCATCATCCTTTTAGCTTATATACCCACTGTAGGGCTGCACTCTCCTACATAATAAGAGGGAAATTGACACCTTACTGTACCATGCTGGTTAGAAAGGTTGTTATGGGGTTTTATTCGAATTTTTCCTTCTCTTTTATAGATGTTATATGTGCATGATATACCTTAATCATTTTTTACGACATCCACAGGCAAGAGAGGTTTAACTCCTTAGTGATGAATTCTATTATATCTACTCCGTCACCACATGGACCCATGATTATATTAAAGTCAGTTATTAAATTATTTATTTATTTACATTTGTTTACTTTTTGTTCATAAAGCTGCAAACAAACTTATAACCATTATTTTTAAATGTAATTTTCAATGATCTTGGTTTGTGTTAGGGATGTTACGGAGCTTCGACTCCTGTTCCGAAGAGTCGGATCTTCCGATTGATTTTACATCTCCAATTTCGATTTCAGTGCCGATATTTTTAAATCAGAGGTCCGATAAGCATAAGGTCGCGAGCAGCGGCGGGCAGACGGACGACCGCGGCCAAAATGTTTAAACAAGATTGTTTGTTGCGCGGGGCACCCTCCTTCATGTATTTTCGGCGCTTACTTTTTCACTCTTTTCTTTGTAAATTGGTTGGTAATGGTAATGGGTATTTTATTTAATCATTGGTGCAGACCTGACGCTGCCGGATATTGCTAGGGCGATGGTCGACAGCGTTTTTTTTTTTTTTTTTTTTTTATTGCAAACGGTGGCAAACGAGCAAACAGTACACCTGGTGGTAAGTGTTGCTGCCGCTCATGGACCTTTACAAGGCCGTTGCCTACCGCGAAGAAAGCGAAGGGAGTGTGAATGCATGCATTTGAGGCTCGGTGATACCAAGAGCACCACCAAAACCCTCCACACGCAATCACCCTCAGAAAGTTGGGCTTCCGGCTCTCTCGCTCACCGAACGAAGCGCAGTAACAAATTGCTACTACTCAGACGTCGATTTTCTGCGAGAGCATGGTACTGCCCCGGACGGACCGGCCCGCGGCTGTAGACAGATAACTGTCGACAGTGTGGTCCTACCACTCCTCCCCAAGGGGGGGACGTCGGTCGATGGGAGGGTACCCCAATAGAGGGTATTCCGTCGGGCCGACCACTGATGTCAAGTAACCCTGCTCCGGTGGTTGGCCCAACGACGAAGGCGACGTGGTTTTTGGGTGGGTTACGGGAGTCGCGTACTTAAGCCCCTCTGTCGCCCCGGACGGAGTGGTGCAGAGGCGCGCCGACCGCAGCCCAGCCACAAAAAATAAATAAATGGGTATTTTATTTTGTGCGTTCGCATTTGATTCATTGTACAACTCTTTTATGACTCTTTAAATTAAAGAGACTCAATAATGTTTGTAATAATATTTTGTTTTATTAGAACTACCCTTAAAACACCATTCATTTGCCTCTGCCTCTGATTCCGAATCCGATTCCAACTTCGATTCCGATAAAATCACATCCGTTACATCCCTAGTTTATATACGTCCAACTGCAGTAATGAAGCATCTTGCACAATAGGGGAAAATTGTCCCTTCTATGTACCGCTTTCTAATCAGCACTACGCTGTTTTATAGAAGTATATAGACATAATATATGGTTTTATTTCTAGTTTTTCCCTCTCTTATAAATTTATATTTTATCTGTTAGTAATTTTTGACGACACCCACGGATAAAATAGGGAGTGGTGAATTGTATTAATTTATCACTCATTTACCTTTTTCGCTAAAGAAATTAAATACAAAACAGTTTTTCAACTTCGACTTCTAGTGCCTGTGATTCTGAGATTAGTTAAAAAAAAAACAAAAGCTGTTCAGGCTCATTATTATGACTTATTAAAGTGTATTCACCAAATTGATTTACAAGGTAAGTTCAAATAGTCGCTAATATTGTCGCTACATTGCCGCACTAATCTGAAGTCTACAAATCTTAATAGCTGTAATCGCTTGACAACGACCAGACATCTAGTACAAGCTGCAAATTGTTGACGTTCCAATAAGAGAATTAGGATGGCACTGTGCTTTATGAAAGCTAAATCTTGTTTGTGTAAACAGACCTGAAACTAGAGTGGTGGCTTTTGTCAATCCCTACAAAGTGAACTAGTTAGAATTTCGTTTCGTAATGTAATAAACATAGCTGAAAACCTTTTTTTTTTAAGAGTAGACTCTATAGCCTACTCTAAATAAAATCTTATGATTTTTAGGATCACAGAATGATCTGTGGAATGGCTCCTATGAAGATGAAGAATGCGGGTGAGAATTTGGTTGTTATACGTAAGCCCACGCACGGAAATGGGTTTGCAATAAGTGTGGGTTCGTGTCTCATGGGCGGCAATCATTTTCCGCTTGTAAATAAGTTTTTATAAATAACCTATCACGTTAAAAGCTAAATCTCGGTAATTAAGATCTATCTTACGTGTAGATCAAACCCATGACATTCAATATTGGAGGTCGCTACGTGAACCACTATGCCGCATGTGTAGTTAGTTTGTCTCCCAAAAGGTAATTAAATACGTAAGTATGCGTAACTTTTTAAACCACAAGCAAGAGTCGATACATTGGCAACCTATCGATCATAATTTCTCATAATCTCAGCAACAAATGTTTGTCTTCAATAAATTTTTTTTTCATGTAATAACCTACCTACTTATATCTGTGTGGTGACGGAGTAAGAATACAATTCGTCTCTCCCTCTATTGCCCGTGGGTGTCATAAAAGACGACTAAGGGATTAAAAACGCATATATATTTATGCAAGAGAAGAGAAACTTAGAACAAAACCCTATATCAATACGTCTGACCAGCGTGGTATAGTAGATCAATTTCCCTCCGTCAATGGAAGAGGATCGAGCCCTATAATGGATCGTATATGAGCTGAAATGAATAAACGAATAAAATAAAACCTAAGTACCGAAAGAACTGTATAAAATTTGCAGTGATATTTATTATGGTTTAATACATTAAAACAAATACCTATTACTGCAAATTCGAATAAACGTTTCGTAACCTTTAGACTTTTTTAAATCTATACCAATAAATAAAATTGGAGTGTCTGTTTGTAATGTCAAAATAATAGGCTTTTTTCATGCTCACAGGGTTATTTTCACGACACCTATGCCTAAAATACAAATTAAAAAATTTTTGTCTGCCTGTTTGTTCCGGGTAATCTTCAAAACGGCTGGACCGATTTCAAAAATTCTTTCACCAATGGGAAGCTATAATATCAGGGCGTAAACTAGGCTATATTTTATCCCGGTATTCCCACGGGAACGGGAACTACGCAGGGAAGACGACTGAAACCGAAGCGAAGCGAGGGCGGGTTGCTAGTTGAAAAATAAATATAGAGTAGGCTGCAGAAAAAATCCCAACAATATTGTATTTTTGAACAACCGTCATCACTCGCTATAATAAATTTTGATACTCCAAAGGACTTTAAAGGACTTTAAACAAAAATTACTATAAAATAAAATCCTAAATCAATGTAATCATCTGTGAATCGCACAGAAAATTATTCTGCACGTGGTCGATCCACGTGCAGAATAATTTTCTGTTCACCCATTCAGATAATCAAAACGGAAAATCGGAACACTGACCCAAATATTCACTCAAAATTATTAGCAGATTGTTGTGTAGCAGGTATTTTCTCAGAATAAAGCTATGTACACACGCAATTCATTGCACCTCTACGGAAACGCTGGCAGAGGTCGTTTATCTGGCTAATCAGTTCACTTATCTATCTACTGTTTTTCTGTGTCGCGTGCAGTGCAAAATAAAGCGGTTACCAACTAACAAGTGTAACAATCAGCTAACTCTGCATTAGTTAACCCTATTTTAAATTCATTAAGATATAAAGTGAACATACGTAAAACATATATTTTCTTTATTTATTTAGCTTTCAATTTCATATCACCAAATAGGTATCGGCAGTAAGACGCCTGCTTTGCCTGTTAAAATTTAATGAGATAGAGTACAGTGAAGGTTTTGTCATCTAACGAAAACTATATCACTCAATCCTGGCTTCATCATTAAACATTTTTAAAATCATCATAATATTTCAATAGCATTTTTTTAGCGAAATAAACATTGAAAAGGATAAGTGAATAACAAAATATTCTAATTAAAAATAATCTACATAAAATTCAGACACACAAATCCTCCTCCTACTCCTCCTAATCCTACTCCTGCTATAACTGCGCTGGTCAGAGGTGTTGGTATTGAGCTTTATTTCGAGTTTTCTATCGTTTGCATAGATGTTATATGCATATTAAATCCCTTAGTCGTCTTTTACGATACCCACGGATAATAAGGGTGTTTTTTTTTTTTTTTTTGTGGGTGGGTTGCGGTCGGCGCGCCTCCGCACCACTCCATCCGGGGCGACAGAGGGGCTTAAGCACGCAACTCCCGCAACCCACCCGAAAACCACCTCGCCTTCGTCATTGGGCCGACCACCGGAGCAGGTTTACTTGCCGTCAGTGGTCGGCCCGACAGAATACCCCCTATTGGGGTACCCTCCCATCGACCGACGTCCCCCCCTCGGGGAGGACGTCGGTCTTTCCTCACGCAGTCGGCCTCTCGGCGGGTGACGGACTAATCCCCGGTCACGTCACCCGCGGCCTCGGCTAGGGCGGCATGAGGCGCAGATAGTTGCGCCTGCGCCGCCCCAGTCGCCGGCGACGGATCTCCTCATCGAGGCTGCGCTCCTCACGCAGGCGATCCGCCGCCTCCTTCCGCGAGATCACTGTCTCGCAGAAGGCTGCGACCGCGTCCCAATTCCCGACACTGTCGACCATCGCCCTAGCGATAGCCGGCAGCGTCAGGTCCGTACCGATGATTGCGACGAGTTCACAGCGCTGCACTGCCCAAGCCCCGCAGGCCTCGAGCGTATGGCGCGCCGTGTTCTCGTCGCAATCGCAGTGGTGGCAGGACGGTGTACTCTCCCTCCTAACGACCTTGCGTAGGTATTTGGCGAAGCACCCATGCCCCGTCAAAACCTGCACCAGTCGGAAGGAGAGCACCCCGTGCCGCCTCTCCAACCACTGCATCAGCACCGGCCGGAAGGCCTCCACGGTTCGCACCCCGAACCGAGGCCTTTCCAGCCGGTCTGCCCAACGGGCAATGACGTTTCGGCGGGCATCGACGCGCCAGGCGGTGAGATCCCTTAACGAGACCACACCGCCCTCCGCTCGCACCCCCGTCACCCGCCGATATAGTCCGGCGAGCATCTCCGCCTCCAGGTCCCACGGGGGAGTCCTGGCCAATAGGCACGTTGCCTCCGTCGCCACCGTGCGGTATCCGCGGATGGCCCTGACCGCCGTGACCCTCTGTGGTCACCACAGAAGGGCCCTAAGTCGGGCGGTCATGGACCCCGCCCACACCGGTGCGCCGTACAGGGCCATCGACCGGATGACCCCCGCGTACAGCCGTCGGCACGCAGTGCTCGGTCCGCCCACGTTCGGCATAAGCCACGATAGGGCGGACGCCGCGCCGACGAGCCGTGAAGCGAACCTGCGGAAATGCTCCCGGAACCACCATCGCCCGTCAAGCACTAGGCCCAAGTACCTCATATGGGCCCGGATGCTGATGTCGACCGAGTGGACGGTGATCGAGACGCCGATGGGAGGGCTCATAGTGCGCCCATGGAACAAGAGGGCCTCCGTCTTGTCCAGGGCGACCCTCAACCCCAGCGCCCCGATCCGCCTGACGACCTCCTCGGTACCAGAGGTCGCCAGGCTTACCGCCTCTTCTAGCGTCCCACCGCGGGCTGTGACGAGCGTGTCGTCGGCGTAACAAATCACGCCCAGCCCGGGCGGGAGGGATAATAAGGGGGTGATGAATAGTTCTGCTTAGTCTGTCACCACACGGAACTATTCATTTTTAATTATTTATTATTTAAGTAAAAGTATATGTAAGTAGAATCTATTTTAACTCTTTCATTCAGCGCGAAATACTTGTACAGCCATTATTATAGAGACTCAGCAATGTAAATCATATGTGTTGCGAAAAATAATAGGTAGTAATGAATACGTATTTTTGAAAAAAAAAAAAAACACTGCTTGAATTAAAATGGATACCATTTAAAACCATGTTAAAATTTCTCGAATGGAGACTAAGATTCTGACGAGCGTATGACGCTTTTCCATTAGGTGAACTGACAATATCACATAAACTCGATGATACTTCTTAGTGAAAGGCAAAGGTACAAGATCTTCTAATTGTATTCAATTAGTGCAATTAGAATTATTAAGATGTCATTCTGAAAATCTATTCGTACTCGTATTTTTTTTTTTAAACACTCGGCATTTAGGAAATAGTCCCTGTATTGCGGGAGACTTTACAAACACATAATTTGACGGGGGGACACTGGACAACACTGGCGCGGTAGGTCGCCATCTGTGCCGTTAGTTTGTAAATTTTGTTTTTCATTAATCTGATCTTCATCTTTTCTACAATAAATTACAAAATGAACATTATTTTTTTTTTATGGGTGGGCTATGGTAAGCGCACACGCCGTCCATTTCGTCTGGGGCGACGAAAGAATGGCGCACGGGCCCATAACCCACCCGTACTCACGTGGCCTTCATCGTTGGATCGACCACCAGTGCCGAGTTCCTTATCCTCAGTGGTCGGCCCGACTCGCCTCGCCTCTCGACCTCCCTGTCCCGGGACGTCGATCGCGCGGTCAGCCTCTCTGCGGGTGAAAATGAACATCATAAGTGGTAATGATGTAATGCAATATTAGCGGATTCCATTTCTTTTTGGGTTGTCACAGTATATATAATAATACAATTCACCACGCCTTATCTTGCCTTTGGGCACCGTAAAAGACTGCTAAGCGATATAATATGCATATAAC
Source organism: Lymantria dispar (assembly GCA_032191425.1). Taxonomy (NCBI): domain Eukaryota; kingdom Metazoa; phylum Arthropoda; class Insecta; order Lepidoptera; family Erebidae; genus Lymantria; species Lymantria dispar. Next base: position 14,596,446 of record CM063451.1, read on the forward strand.
ATCTATGCATGAGAAGGAAAACTCGACTTTATAACCCTTTACCAACATGTCTGACCAGCGTGGTATAATAGATAAAGTGCGAAGGATCGAAAGGCTGAAATAGCTGATTTCATAATATTAGTGATTTATATTGAAGACAATATTATAACTCAAATACCTCCGACTACTATTTTCCCATAATCCAAAAAGATTAGGATACGATTAGATCAGATGACTGGTTATCATTTTTTCAAGGAGGCCCGAATTTTACACATCTCTAAAAATATTAGTATAGAACATTTGTATAACTGCTATAATTTGTTGCCTTGTTAAAACAATCATTTATTAATAATTTACAACCCACATACCCTCTAAATGTCAGAGGAAGTTAAAATAGAACAATTATGAAAGTTACATTAATTTTAGTATGTCCCTGAGTGAATAATTATACTAATAAAAGAATATCTAAATTTTATTTGATCCATTGTCATAAAATTAAAATTGAAACAAATATTAAATGTGCGAAGAGCTACGTGAGGGATTGGATGTATTGCTATTTACTTAATCCTAGCTACGCCTACATTTATTGATATATATAACTACTGTTCCGATCGTCAAATTTTAATTTCTCGGGAATAATACTTTTTCCTGAATTTAGAGTAAGCCTTTCTTTACCTCTGGCAACAAGTATATATACTGTACATACACGAAATCTAACAATCGCTTGATCAATTAAGTCGTGAAAGCGTCATAACAATCTATTAAACATATAAACATTCACATTTTTAATATTAATAAAGATTGGTTTAAGGACATGTATGTGATAACATAATTTTTTTATTATTTTTTACTCATAATTAAAATATCTATTACTTTGAGATCTAAACTTACATCAATTCGTCAGAAACTTAATCTAGAGAATTAGGAATAATGAAAATAAAAGGAAATGTATTTAATGGTATAAATAAGGGCAATCAAAGACAGATCAAAATATTACTGATATTCCACAAAAAAATTAAACAATTTACGAACAAATTATATTTTAAGAGTAAATAACCTTCCAGGTAACTTACAACGGTATGCTAGACGGTAACACTGAAAAGAAAGTAATAAAAATACAAAGAAATAGGTACTTAAAGATTACATTTCATTTACGAGGAAACTCTTGAATATGAAAGACTCGGTATTTTCAAATATAAGCACACCGACATATTTTCTTTCGATATATTTAAAAACATAATATTGACTTTGTTTTATACCTACCTACTAGTTACGCACGTTGCTTTGCTTGCTGTTCTGTTGTTCGAAAAACATGTTCTTTTTCGTCCGAGGCTACGAATAACCCACCGATTGACTACCGGTACTGATTCCTTAACATTCGAGCCCGGTCCGGCTGCTATGTTAATCCTAGCTGATACTTTGTTTTAATTTAGCTCATCTAATAAGACATCGGTGAACTTCAAGGCGTTAGTGAGGTCAAGAGATCGATAGTAATAAAAGTCATGCAAATCGTCATATCCTTAATATTACCTCCGGTGGTCGGCCCAACGACGAAGGCGAGGTGGTTTTCGGGTGGGTTGCGGGAGTTGCGTGCTTAAGCCCCTCTGTCGCCCCGGATGGAGTGGTGCGGAGGCGCGCCGACCGCGACCCACCCATAAAAAAAAAAAAAAAAAAAAATTCCTTAATATTACAAAAATAGTATAAGCTAGAACTACATTTTCTTGTTTTACTCATTCGGTTGGTAATGTAGTGTTTATCATCATAACAGCTCATATAGGTCCCACTGTTGGGCTTGAACCTCCTCCACAATGGGAGAAAATTTGACCTACTATACCACGCTAGTCAGACGTGTTGGTAAAGGGTTTTATTTCGAGTTTCCCTTTTCTTGCATAGATTTTATGTGCTTATTATATCCCTTAGTCGTCTTTTACGACACCAACGGGCAGAAAGAGTCAATTGTATTCTTACTCCGTCACCACAAGGAGAAGTGTACTGTTAGTAGTTATCAAATAGCAACAGCCCTTATAAAAAGAAAAAATCGGCCAAGTGCGAGTCGAACTCGCGCACGAAGAGTATCATTGACTGGGTTAACAACAATAGTACACACATTTCATATTGTATCTTTTTTAGGGTTCCGTACGCAAAAGGTAAAAACGGGACGCTATTACTAAAATATCGCTGTCTGTCCGTCCGTCTGTTTGTCACCAATCTGTATCGCAAGAACTGCTACAGCTAGACAGTTGAATTATTTACAAATTATGTATTTTTATAGATAATGGTACGTAACCCTACGTGCGCGACTCCGACTCGCACATAGTCGGTTTTTTTAATTTCTCGGCAACATAATCGCGTTTAATGTACGGGGGCCTCCCTTAAATGTTTATTTTAGTTTATTTTATTATTAGTATCTGTTGTGATAGTGGCAAAAGAAATACATAACTTGTAAAAAATTCAACTATTTAGCTATCGCGGTTCTTGAGATATAGCCTGGAGACAGACAGACAGTGACAGACAGTAAAGTCTTAGTAATAGGGTCTCGTTTTTGCCCTTTGGGTACGGAACCCTAAAAATCTAGACATATAATTTTAAATATAAATTTAAAATACATCAAATCCATTGTTAACAGTTTCACATAAAGATAAAATTATTTTTTGCAAAAAATCCGCCGTCAATAATGTAGACAAGGTAGATAATTTTTTCCAAAATCGCTTGTCCGATTTCGATAAAATTTTCATGGGGCCATTTGGGAAGTACTCTATCCAAAAAAAAATCATTAAAAGCGGTTCATAAACGACGAAGTTATCCGCGAACAAACATAAAAAAGCATTTATACGGTCGAATCGAAAAATCTTCTTTTTTGAAGTCGGTTAAAAAGGAGGAGGTCATCAATGCGATTGTCCTACAGTTTTTTATGGATGATCGAGCGTAACTTAACAAAAGTTTATGAACCAAATCAGATGATTCCTTTTTTATTGGCAAAGGGGTTACCTTAAACTTATCCCACGGAAATGAGATTGCTATTAGACCTTGGACTATAAAGATAAAAGATATATGCTATAGGCAATCCTATATTCGATATACTAAGGAAACTCTTTAAAATAACATTGAACCACCATCCTCTCTAGAATAAGTGAAATAGGACCTCTATAATGGCTCTATCCATTATAATTTTTATTTAAATTATTGAAATAAATTTAATTTAAAAAAACTATATTTCTGGAGTATTAAAGATTGCAAAATATCAAGACTAGTAATGTGCATATATTATGAGCCAAAGGAGTAACTTTTGAAGTACTTAAAATTTATAAAATGGCATAGGCATGGCATTTATGGCATAGTACTCTAGAATTCATTTCAGTTCAATGACTTATAGTGACATAAACTGTAAGTATTATGTCATTAATAAGTATTCTCTCTTAAATTAAACAGAAAGAAAGTTTTAAATGAGGTTCCATTTAAAACTTTCTTTCTGTTTAATTCTGGCTTTCTATGAAATTGTGATTAAGAAATTTTGAAAGTCTTTTACGTAATACTAAGTAGACTTGCCAACTATGTTGTGTAAAATATACGATAGTCGTAATGGTACAACGACGCAGTGTGACGTAATCGGACGTCAGTTTCTACGAGTTTAGTATGGCTCTGATAAATTAAAAAAACAGGAAAGCACAGGGAGATGACGGAAAAACTCAACGACTTCCAATCGCCGGCACAATATAGATTTCGATAACCATAGACCACATCCACACGCTTCGCCAGTTAATATAGAAGAAGATTAATGATTATAATTGGTCTCTGTGTCTAGCGTTTGTGCGTTTGTGGACTATGAAAAAGCCTTTGATTCAACATCAACGACGATTATATCACTCAATATGAAAATGAAAGTGGTGGGACCACACTGTTGATAGTTGTTTGTGTACAGCCGCGGGCCGGTCCGTCCGAGGTTGTACCATACTATCGCAGAAAATCAACGTCCGAGTAGTAACAATTTGTTACTGCGCTTCATTCTGTGAGCGAAAGAGCCGGAAGCCCAACTTTTTGAGGGTGTTAGCATTTGGTTTAGAGTTTTAGAGATGCCTTTAGTATCACCGAACCTCATTGCGTCATCGTGGAGGCGTTCCTCCCGCGCGCGTTCCGTCGCCTCCTTCCGCGGACGACCCCCTACCAGGTGGTCTGACGATATCTTGAAGATAGCAGAAAATCGTTGGATGTAAGTAGAATGGGACCGTTCCGAGTGATTATCTCGTGGGGAGGCCTATGTCTAACAGTGGACGTTTCTGGACTGATGGATGGATTAAACGTAAACCCATTAAAGACGATAACGACTATATTTCTGAAAATAACGTTTTCAATAGATATAATTTGTATTTTAATAACAAAAGAACTTGAAAATAAGGACTAACCGCATTGTTTTCGATAGCACTATACCTAAATTGAGGTTCAATATCACTAACTTCAAAGCTTAATGACCTGAATATTCTGTGATGAATAATTTATTAGTCGTTTATTTCATATTGATATGTTACACCAAACATGATGGATGTATATTATAGTACTTTTTTATTTCAACCATACTAAACTCAGCGCTTATACACATGGTTAAACTATTTTTTTATAAGGACAATCAATTACTTTATTCTAACTCTTTATGAAGGCAGAGTTGGGAATGACTATCAAGGATTAATTTTACCACTACTGCCCCCGGTTCGGACGGTGTACCCGACCAGATGTTAGCTGTTGTACTTGACTACCTGAAGCCACATCCTGGAATCTATACAACGCTTATTTAGTATGTGCATAGTGCCCCGAGTATTGAAAGTATTGAAGGCCGATGCTGCTACCGAATGCGAGAGGGTCCCCAGATTCGGCTGAATGATGCGAGACATTGTTGTCGCAAGATTTACCTTAATCTGTCACTCGGTTCATTTTCCAGATGGATAGCTTCTGATGTTCATGGGCGTGAAGGCAGTTGCCGTTGGGAAAGCTGTGCTAGTTGTATCTTTGAATATTGCAATATCAATGAGGCCACGACGCAGCGTACAGTTAAGTTCTGTGAGGCTTGATGACTAAGAATCTGAACAGCATCATCATGGATTCTGACTTATCGTTTAGCATTCCCGCCAAGGTTAGGAGCTGGGATATGATCAGCGTTGGAGCAGAGGTTAGGGAGGAAAAATTTTAGACTGACAACCTCCACCACTATGCAGTTGCGAGTACCTGAGTCTGATGCCAACCTAACCGAGGCTATGACCAATAGTTTTATCACCATCATCTTAGCTCTTATATGTCCCACTGCTGAGCTCGACCCTCCTTCAAAATTTGAGGGCAATTGATCCACTATACCACGTTAACCAGACGTATTGCTATATGGTTTTTATTTCAAGTTTTCCTTCTCTTGCATTGATGTTATTCACATATGGGAGTGGTGAATTGTATTCCTACTCCGTTACCATATGTGGCTTGTAATATGATATATGTGGCTTGGCTCGCTATATAAACTCATTTGCAAAAAAAACGGGCGGTTTTGATTTTCATTCATATTTAAAAAGATACAATACCAAAAAGGTTTCAATCGTTTGTACACGTTACTGGCCGGTTTTAAAAATGCTGTGGTATTTAAAAAAGTACGTTCTAAATTCAATTTTTCATTTGATGTTCATTTTTACAGAAAACCCCTTTTTATCCTACATTTTTGGCGCGAAGTTCCAGAAGTTAACATCGACTTTCATAACTTTTATTCAATTTTTATCGATTAATTTCATATCCTTGACTGTCAAAGCTTTATTTAATGCTGTTTGGCTGTATCAAAAATGGTAGATAAAGTGGTAAAAGCTACCAAAATTATCGCGCTGCTTGAAGAGGGTTGCAGCCAATGTTTCGTGGCTAGGAGGCTAAATGTTAGTCGCTCGACAGTCCAAAGGACCTGGCAGCGATATCAGGAGACTGGTTCCGTCGAGAGAAGGCCTGGTTCTGGAAGAAAACCATGTACCCAACCACGGGATGATCGTTTTCTTGTGAGTCGCGCATTGAGAAATCGCAAATCTTCGTATGTGGATCTTAAGAACAACCTCCAAGAAGTAAGAAATGTGCATATTAGTCTATGGACGGTCAGGAGGAGGCTTCCCGCTGCCAATATACGCAGTCACCGCCCGGCCCGCGGCCCCAAATTACTCCGTGAGCACAGAGTTCACAGGCTTAGGTTCGCTAGAAATTGTGAATCATGGACTCAAGACGATTGGAATAGGGTTTTGTTCTCTGATGAAGCCAGGATATCTCTGTTCGGTGAAGATCGACGTCGGCGAGTGCTAAGAAGACAAGGAGAACGCTTTGCAGAGGCATGTTTCGAAGAAATCACACCTTATGGTGGGGGCTCTGTTATGTTTTGGGCAGGAATAAATTCAATGGATCGTACAGAGTTAGTCTTCATTGAAAACGGCTCACTGACTGGGCATCGATACATAACGGAAGTTCTAATTTCTCATGCACAACCCGCATTGGCCGCTCTAGGTGAAGACTCGATTTTTATGGACGACAATGCTCGCGCCCACCGATCCCGCGATGTTAATGCGTATGTGCAAGAGGTCGGCATTCGTCGTTTGGATTGGCCAGCTCGAAGTCCCGACCTCAATCCCATAGAGCATGTCTGGGACGTTCTGAAACGGCGTGTGAGATCAGTACACCCGGCTCCGCAGACCATCAGAGAGCTGAAGAATGTGATTACTGCGGAGTGGGAACGTATTCCGCAAGCAAGTATCCGGGATATACTCGCTAGCATGCCCAGACGAATTCAAGCTGTGATTTTAGCTAGAGGGGGTCACACTCGATACTAAACATTTATCTGCTTTTACTTTATTAAAGAAAAACAAACAAAAAAACTTTTTTATTTTTACTTCATGAGCATATGCACTACTAGCGAATATACACTACTAGCGAGGTTTAGCATTATTTCCCATAAATTGTATCTAAATTTTATGAAATACTGATGAAAACGATTATTTTCTTATTAATTTAGCAAATTGTGTGGATAAAACTACCTATAATTATCAAACAAAGAAATATTAACATTTGAAATGGTTCATTGCTTAGGTGCCCGTTTTTTTTGCAAATGAGTGTATATATATTGCTAGGATTGGCGTTGTGACGTAATTTATAGGTCTACAACGCCGATTTTAACACCCTGTACGAATTGGGCAGGTTATAACTAGATTTGAAAAAGGCTAGAGAGGTTCCATCCATCCATCAGCCTACAGACGTCCACTGCTGGACATAGGCCTCCTCACGAGAATGCCACTCGGAATGGTCCTACGCCACTTGCATTAAACGCTTCCCTGCGACTTTGAGAATGTCGTCAGTCTACCTAGTGGGGGGTCATCCTACGCTGCGCCGTCCGATTTGTGGTCGCCACTCAAGAACCTTTCTTCCCCAACGGTTGTAGTTTCGACGAGCGATGTGGCCTGCCCATTGCCATTTCAACGTGTTAATTCGCTAAATAGAGAGGTTACAAAAATAAAAAAAAACAAATTACTTCACAAAAAATCACTTTCAAAGGAATACCGCAAAGTATATTATTTTTTTACTTACAAAGGTTATACAATGTTCCTGAGTAAAAATTAATAAATTTTATCGTACAAGTTTATACAGCAAAACTTTGTAATTTTAATATTTCTCTTAGTGTACGTTAACTTAAAGCAGTTTGTAATTCTTAGTGATTTTCTGCTTATATACGGTGACCAGAACAATCTTGCTGCGACGTTCATTAATAATATATTTTTAATTTTCTCAACTGGCGGCAACCAGGCTACTAAACATTGGGTTAATAATCAGTAAAATTGAAAATTTTGAATAACGGGGGAGGTTACAAACGGGGCAACGAAATAAAATAGTAAAAAAAGTATTACGTTCTCTTCAACAGGAATTATCAATTAATTGTTAGTTAAGGATTATACTGGCACACGTGTAGCATTTAATTGAGTAATCATACACCATTACATCATTTTGGAAATTGCTGGGCCGATATTAACCAAGCATAGCTAAGAACCACGGCAACTGCCTTTAGAATGAAAAAAGGCGCATCAAAATCGGTTCATTCGTTTGAGAGCTACGATGACACAGACAGATACACACACACACGTAGACAGAGAGACTTCGAAGTCAATCTTATAGCACCCCTCTTTTTGTGTCGGGGGTTAGTATTAATTTAAGTCATTTCCTGATGTGATATAGTCGTGTTTTATCGTCAACATCATCATCATCTCAGCCCATTTATGTCCCACTGTTGGGCTCGGGCCTCCTCCATTGTGAGAAGGAATTTTTCTTAGTATACCATGCTCATCAGACGTTTTGGCATAGGTTTTCATTTCCAGTTTTCCTTCCCTTGCATCGATATTATCTGAATATTATTCCCTCAGTCGTCTTTTACGACACCCACAGGTAAAAGAAAGGGTGGTGAACTGTATTCTTACTCTCTCACCACACGAAAAGTCGTATTTAGTGGGTATTATTTAGAGTATATTGAGTAGAGTAGTAGAGTATATAGAGAGTAGTATTGTGGACTATGAGAAAGCCTTTGATTCAGTCGAAACTTGGGCGGTGCTGCAGTCCCTTCAGCGGTGCCAAATCGACCATCGCTATATCGAAGTGCTGAAGTGTTTGTATAGGAACGCCACAATGTCAGTCCGTATCCGGGATAAGAGTACGAAACCGATCCAGTTGCAGAAAGGCGTGAGACAGGGAGATGTCATCTCTCCCAAACTGTTCATCACTGCACTGGAAGATGTCTTCAAGCTCTTAGACTGGACTGGACTCGGCATCAACATTAACGGCGAATACATCACTCACCTTCGATTTGCGGATGATATAGTCGTTATGGCAGAATCCATGGAGGACCTTGGCATAATGCTCAATGATCTCAGCAGGGCATCCCAACTAGTGGGTTTACGAATGAACATGGACAAGACGAAAGTCATGTCAAATGCCTATGTCATTCCTGTACCGGTCCTAGTTGGCAATGCGATTCTTGAAGTTGTCGATCACTATGTTTACCTAGGACAAACAGTCCAGTTAGGTAGATCCAATTTCGAGAAAGAGATCAGCCAACGAATCCAACTCGGTTGGGCAGCGTTCGGGAAACTTAAGAGGATCTTCTCGTCCAACATACCTCAGTGTCTGAAAACACAGGTCTTTGACCGGTGTGTGTTACCAGTGATGACTTACGGCACGGAAACGTGGTACCTAAATGTAGGCCTCATATCAAGGCTCAAAGTCGCTCAGCGTACTATGGAGCGGGCTATGCTCGGGATTTCTATGCCAGATAGAATCCGGAATACAGAAATCCGCAGAAGAACGGGTGTAACCGACATAGCACGAAGAATTAGCACGCTGAAGTGGCAATGGGCAGGCCACATCGCTCGACGAACCGACAACCGCTGGGGAAGAAAGGTTCTCGAGTGGCGACCACGTATCGGACGACGCAGTGTAGGACGCCCCCCCACTAGGTGGACCGATGACCTAGTGAAAGTAGCTGGGCGTCGTTGGATGCAGGCGGCACAGGACCGCTCATTGTGGTGCAACATGAGGGAGGCCTACGTCCAACAGTGGACGGCGATAGGCTGAAATGATGATGATGATGATTTAGAGTAGGTGTATTATTTGTCGCGCGGCGTAAAAAATCTTAACCTGCCAGAAATTTACTCAAAAAACTAATATATTGAATCCAAATACGATATGTCTGCTGTAAGTTTTCGAGGAGTTGGATGCTCTGGAGACCATCCAGATTGTAATAACAGGTCAACATGACGTATTGCAAGACCATAACCTGCAAGGTACCTATTCATTAAAACTAATCTATTAAACCCAAAAATACGATATCTGCTGTGAATTTTCGAAGAATTGGGTTCTCCGGAGACCATTTTGGTTGCATCATCAAGTCGAAGTTATCAATTAATTGTCATTTGACGACTATACTGGCACGCGTGAAGTGTTTATTCGAAAAGTCATACGCCATTACATCATTTTGGACCTGATACTCTTACACTACTGGACCGATATTAACCAAACATAGCTAAGAACCACCGCCAGGAAACTGGCTTTCAAATGAAAAAAACCGCATCGAAATCGGTTTATTCGTTTGAAAGCTACGATGCCACAGACATCCCTTTTACATAACATCCCTCATTTTTGTCAGGGGTTTAAAATTAATATGGGACACTAATCAATTTGGCTGTGAAGTATGCGTCATCTGTATAAACAATATCAGTATTTTCCTGGCTGTTTATCGGCAATAGCAATGATAATAAGAAGCTGAGACATCATAATTTATTCTATCAATGAATGTATATTTTAAAGAATATTCATACATACATTGCCGTGTGTTGACGGAGTACGAAAACAGATCACCACAATATAGCCAACTACAGACCTCCCCCTCCCCCCCCCCCCCTTCTACCCTCGTGTCCATGAGTATCGTAAAAGATGACTAATGGATTATAATATGCATTTAAAATCTATGCAAGTGAAGGCAAACTTGAAACAAAAACTTATAACAGTACGTCTGTCTAACATGATATAGTAGATCAATTTCTTCCTATTTTGGAAGTGGCTAAGGCCAGCCATGTAAGAAAAATATACAACTTTGAAATACTAGTTTTTTTATACAGTTTAATGATAAAAGAAAAACAAAAAATTGTTCACATATATTCTAAAATAAAAATATTGTATTTTTAATTTGATGAAATCAAAAACATTATGTATTTTGCAATAAAAACATTAAAAAAAAAGTCATTATCCATTCTTTTAAGTTTCAATTTAATATTGAAACAAATCTAAACCAATTTACATTCAACAGTCTAGACGTATGCATCCCTTGCGATTCAAAAACTCTTTAATGGAAACACTTAATTCAACTAAACGAAACTTTTTGAATAAAGTGAATTTTGTTCTAAATACTTTTGAACCTTTTAAGAAAGCTTATATAACTTGAAGCTTCAAACTTTATAGCTTTATTTTTGTTTTAAAATATTTAACAACTCCTTCGTCTTGCAATAATTTGTTCTCTTTAAATTAGTTTCAACACGCATGCATTTGCATTAGTCGTTACATTTTATTATTTTCGATAATGATAATGCTTTAAAGCACTTTGTTTTTATGACCCTATTTAGGCTCACCTGAGAGCTAAGAGAAATCTTTAGTATATTATTTTATATTTAACTATGTTGAAGACGTGTTTAGAGTCCAGCGTCTTTCCATGTTGATTTTAATAGGTTTAACTGCTATGCAAGATCGTTCTTGGCGGCCCAAAAAAATAGTATTATAGAAGATATTTGGTAGTGGTAGGACCACACTGTCGACAGTTATCTGTCTACAGCCGTGGGCCGGTCCGTCCGGGATAGTACCACGCTCTCGTAGAAAATTGACGTCTGAGTAGTAGCAATTTGTTACTGCGCTTCGTTCGGTGAGCGAGAGAAAGAAGCCTAATTTTCTGAGGGTGTTTGCGTGTGGAGGATTTTGGTGGTGCCTTTGACGAGCCTCAATGCACGCATTCACACTCCCTTCACACTTTCTTCGCGGTAGGCAGCGGCCTTGTAAAGGTCCATGAGCGGCAGCAACACTTACCATCAGGTGTACTGTTTGCTCTTTTGCCACTGCTTACAATAATAAAAAAAAAAAACGTCAGTTGTATTTTTTAAGTGCATCGCGATGCAAAGGATTATTTCCTTATGGCAGGGTTTTGTCTTTAAAAAAATCTTTTAAATTATCCTATTGGTCACGTAATTAATGACAATACTTTATTTGCTATCATTAATGTTTCATTTTATTATCTGAATACAAACGCTCCACTATCATACTTTTAGGTATATACTGTACGACTACAGTAAAGATATGAAGTACAATAACAGATACGAAAGATATCTTCAATAATCGCTATAAAATATTACAGCAATACTATAATTTATTTATTTTTAATTCCCCGCATAACGAAAAATATGAATACACTTGAAAAAATTGACTGAGAGCTCATTAAAAAAATAAGCTGCAGCGCTTATTTGAAAACATAACCTTAAAGTGATCGCGAACCCACTTGCCTACGGTAATAACCCCAGAAAAGACAAGAAGTTAAAGTAAGGACCCAAGATAATGGAAACATCGTACCTATAATACTCTATGGACAAAGGCTCATTACAGTTACAGCAAATTTACGACTACTAGGCTCCATACTCCTCTACAATATGAGGATATTTGACCTACTATATCATCGCTGGTCTGACGGGTAAGTATTTTTATATTGATTTTTCATTCTCTTGCACAGATATTAAAAGTATCTTATCCCTTAGTCGTCAAAATAGAGGGTAGTGAATCGTGTATAATATTCTTACTTCGTCCCTATATAGATGATGGTAAATCCTATATATATAAATATGTATTAATATAAGTACGTGCGTTGCTGAAAACCCCTATACAATGTTTGATTTTCTTGTTTCCATAGTCGATTTTTAATACAATCGTGGCCACTAAACCAAATAACAAATAGAAATAGACTAGAAAATTAAAATATAACAAAAATATTGATAATAAAAACATCGACATTAATTTCTAATATTTTGAAAAGCCGTTTTTATATTATTTTTGTTCTATTCCGAGTATAGCTCTTCCGTTAATTTTATTCTGTAGTCACATATGTATGTAACATAATGTACGAGAAATAACGCTTAAATATACATACTACTTCATGTTATACAGTTTCTTTTTATTGCTACAGGCTTATAAAAGGTACACGTGGTGTCGGTGCCTCCCTACCCTAATACTCTTAGTTTTGTGTAGCTCATCAACCGTCTTGTACAAGTCGTAAACGTCATTGTAAAATCATTGCTTCCTTTTGTCTACTAAAATATGTTATATAAACCCTTTATGTTAACTTCTGCATGTATATTCTATTTCTTCTACATACATTACTGTGTGATGGCGATTATGAATACTTCCAACCATTACATTGCTCGTAGATACGTAAACGATGACTAAGAATTTTTTTATGTACCTGGACTAACGCCAACTTATGCCGTAAGGTCAACAATTATAGTCCCATATAGCATTGATATCGGGCGGGCGGTCGGTCAATCAAAGAAGGAGACCGCGGAGCGGGCATGGTAGGCGCCTGCGTCCGCTGACTCGCTCCGACGTCAACGACCAAGGAGTAGGAGACCCCGTTATGCGCTGCTCCTCCCACCGCTCTTAATGATGACAGGACGTGGCCAGACGGCCAAGCGTTGGGGTGTCGGGCATAGAATGTTATCAGACGATCTCTCCGACACCCCGTAAAAGTGCGGAAGCGGCCGCTGTGGTTTTAGTGAGTATTTCGGTCACTTTTGTGACCGGCTAGTCCCACACACACTACTATGTCTGTAACCGGTGCAGGGATAGTGCGTAAATGCATTTCCACAGCGCGAAAAAAAAAAAAAAATAAAAAGGCGGTCGGTTAAAAGCTATTGCCAAAATTTTTGCAATGTGTACTATGAAAAAAGAGAAAATAATGAGTCGACCCCAAGTAATTAAGATAAGAGCAGGATTATGAAGGATATGTGGTAACGGTGAAATAATACAATTCACCATCTTAACCGTGGGTGTCGTAAAATACGATTAAGGGATTAAAATATGCAGACAATATCTATGCAAAAGAAGAAAAACTCGAAATAAAACCCTATACCAACATATCTGATCAGCGATAGTTGGTCAATTTTCTTCCCATTTTGGCAGATGCTCGAGCCCAGTATTGGGACTTACATGAGCCTAGATAATAATGATACTACTGTTTGACACGTAACTCCCTTAAGGCAAATTAGTCTCTTATATCATGCTCGCCAAGTTAGCATAAGATTTTTTATAGTATTTTATTTAAAGTTATTTTTTCTTGCAGTGATTTCAATCTTACCTTTCATTAAACGTCCAAAAAATGTCATCACTCTATTTTACTTAATCACTACATGAATAATGCCTATGATAATATTGAGTTTATACTTTTAATTTTTTTTATATTTCGCAATAGAAAAACTACTGGGCTTTGGTGTTACTACATACATACAATACGGCATAAATTAAAGATTTTTGATTACATGTCAAATATAGGTAAATATACATTAAGATTATTTATATATATATATAATTTTAATAAATATCATAAACGATTTTCCGCTTAGAAGCGCAATCAAAATGGATTGCGACCGGACATCTAACTTCACAGTATAAATTACATAACTTTCAAGTGATGTCGACACGTATTTGGGTCTCCGCATCAAAGGTAAAGGATAGTCAATAAAATACCTGAAACTTTTTTAACAAAATAATAAAACTTTTTATCACTGACTTAAATGGAACTTTGACATATTATAAATATTACGTAATAACGTTAACAATTAATATGGCTATGTAGAGAACTGAACTCTACTAAATGTTTGTAACGTATTGGGAGAAAATTCTGAATGAAACAAAAAATGCTATTATATCATCCATCAGCCTACAGACGTCCACTGCTGGACATAGGCCACTGGGAACGATCCTGATCCAGTTACATCCAACGGTTCCCTGCAACTTTTAAAATGTCGTCAGTCCACCTAGTAGAGGATCGTCTTACGCTACGTCGTCCGATTCGTGGTCAAATTTTTTGGTAGCTGGATCGCGACCAGGGATTTTTAGCACCCCCTGCGCCGCCATCCATCGGCCTGCTACCAAGATGAGCTCGTGTTAAGGCGGAACTGCTGTGATTGGGGTCCGTTTTTTCTATTTTATCCATATTTTTGGGGGGAATAATGTCATAATCGCCGCGCTTATCAAACGGGTGGGCGATCGATAGTAGATGTTATAAATTTCCCAGGAGATAGCTGCTGACCACTCTCCTGTTGAGACCCTTAGTCGAATTTTACGACTCCTACGGGCAAGTAAGGGGTGACAACAATTGTATTCTATCCTATCATTACACGGGGTATTATTTATATATTACCTATGTATTTAATTTTTTTTTTTGGGATTGAAATACAAATGCGAAATTTGGGCAGGATGCCCGATGGACGACAATAAGCTTATGCGAGACTAAAAGTTACAGCACATATATATATATATATATATTTTGAGTTTTGCCTCTGCCTATCCAAATTGTATTACATATATAAAATATTAATATAACAGTTTTTGACTTAAAAACGTAAAAAACGCAAAAGTATTAAATTAAATATTATATCTCATCCCGGCTCCTATATATCGCACTGTTGGTCTTAAGCCTCCTCTATACTAGGAGCGAAATTGACCTCCTATACCACGCTGGTAAGCTGCGTTGCCATAGAATTTTATTTCTGTTTTCTTGCATAGATGTTATATACATAACCTTGAGTCGTCTTTACGACAACCACGGGCAATATTGGAGGTGGTAAATTATATTTTTACTCCCTCACCACACGGATAATGTATTAGCTCATTAAGTAGGAATATAGTGATTATAGAATTTATGTAATTAATTCTGTGTAGTTAAATCAGGTAAATTTAAAATTTTAAAATTACTTTAAAGAGCCTTACGAAGCAAAAAGCGTTCCAATAATTAAATAGCTGCCTACCTTATCTTATTTCAAAGGAGTTGTGTTAGCCCTTTTAATCTTCTTAGTATTATGTAATTGAATTCTTTTAACCGCGAATATAAAGGAAATTCCATCGCTTTTATCTGAGACTCGGGTTTTGGCTCGCCTAATTGATTTGTGAGCAGCCTTTGTTGCTGTTCAAGTAATAATGTAAATCCAATATAGTAATCAGTATTGAATTACGCGTGAACTATCATCGTTCGTGTAATTATCGACATATCGTTTATAATTAATCAAATAAACCGATTGTGGTAGGATGAAACATATTTTAATATTTAGCAAAGACATAAGCGCCTTGCGACAGTAAGCACTTGAGTACTTGTTACATAAATGTGAATTTGTTAAAAGCACGTTTAAATTTTTTAATTAGATATATAAAACATTCAAATATCCTATTTTGGTCTTATATTCAATATTTTGGTGATTTATAATGATATGTAATGCAAAACAAAACAAACTTAACCTAACAAATCTAGTCCACTACCACCGGATCGGCACGCGGCAACACTGACAATGATCCGACAAGAAAACTCTACTCTGTTAGGTTTAAATTAATAAATTGTCATAATTATTTCTACAACTTTAATTTTTAATAATTACTAACCATAAAGATTATAATTTATTCATATACAAGGTGTTTTTTATAGAGGTATAGAACTTTAAGTTGCCAAAACTTTTTTAACTGGTGGCCATTTTGGCAGCTGCCAAGTGATTTATGTTTACTTTGGTTTGGCATTACAACATGCATAAACTGACGCCTGAACAACGCTTTCACATAGTGCAAATTTATTTTGAAAATCATGGTACTGTTCGAAATACGTATCGCGCACTACATCCATTTTACGGTCAACAGAATCGTCTATCAGAGCAATTAATTCGATTAACTATGGCACGTTTTCACACCACGTTTACTCTAAATCGTAATACGCATCCACAGAGACTTTATACAGTGCGTACAGAAGAAGTCATTGCTGCTGTAGAGCGTAGCGTAGAGGAACACCCGAATCAGTCCATCCGCCATCGTGCACAGGAATTGGATTTCTGTCCATCCACTTTATGGAACATTTTATGGAAACATCTTGGTTTGCGTGCTTACAAAATCCAACTCGTGCAACAATTGAAGCAACACGATAAGTAGCAAGGCGTAGATTCGGTGAATGAGCGCAAAACAAGATTGCCGTTGATCTCGATTTTCTTAAGCAAATTTTGTTTAGCGATGAAGCTCACTTTTGTTTGAAAAGGTACGTCAATAAACAAACCTGCCGTACTTGGAGTGATGATAATCCTCAAGTGTATATTGAGAAAAACTGGTTTTCTGGTGTGCTTTATGGGCTGGTGGAATCATTAGTCCATACTTCTTTAAAAACGATGCTGGTCAGAACGTTATTGTGGATGGTGACCGCTGTAGAGCCATGATTACTGACTTTTTCGTTCATCAATTGGACAACCGTTCAACCGTTCAACAATTGATGTGCAGGAGCTGTGGTTTCGACAAGACACACGCAACACGTCACACAGCTCGTGCCACAATTGATTTATTGTAGGAAACGTTTAGTAACCAGATAGTTCCACGTTTCGGACCCGTGGATTGGCCTCCAAGATCGTATGACTTAAGGCCGCTAGACTATTTCCTGTGGGGATATGTGAAGTCGCTAGTCTACACCAAAAAGCCTGAAATGATTGAACATTTATAGAACAACATTCGCCGCATTATTGCTGATATACGGCTACAAATGTTGAAAAAAGTCATCGAAAATTGGACGTCCAGATTAGACTACGTCCGAGCCAGCCGTGACAGTCATATACCCGAAATCATATTTAAATTATAATGCCAGAAGATTATCTTTGACTATGGGTGAGCGCTGAGGACTCTCAACCCAATGAAAGTGCTATGCTAAGTAATATCGCCCAAGGGGTCCCCCTGTGGAGAACGGACCTCGGCTTGGAGCGTCGTTGGAGACAAAGTGAGCGTCCCCACGTTTTTATGACTTATGCACGACGCGATTTCGCACTTCGTCGGCGAGGGCAGAACTGCGAGTATTTACATGTAATGGCCTCGCGGGCCGTGTAGGCTCTATGTTGAGCGAGTGTGATGGTATCGTCTTCTTCGTCGAGAACGTGTCGGGGACGTCAGATGGATGTGATCAACTTATTCGTGACCGTATATTTATACCCATTGTTCCTTGTTAAACTACTCAAGCGTGACGGTACGCAGCTACAAATGTTGTCAGATACTTTGTGTTGCCACCTTTCGCTTGGTGATAACATAACGATGACTTGTTCGACGTGAGACATCTTAGTCCGCCCGTGACCACGAACGCTGTAAGGTGTTCGAAACGTCAGACAATCAAAAATCAAATACAAACGCTATAAAATCTATAAAATAGTTTTATTTGCTGCGTAAACTTCGAGTTTTCCATCTCTTGCATAGATGTCATATGCGGAATATATTCCTTAGTCGTCTTTTATGACACCCACAAGTATGAGAGGGGGTGGTAAATTGTATTCTTACTCCGTCACCACATGAAGAACGTAGTAAATATTCGTAGCCCCTATCATATAGCGCTCTTCGTGTGGTGACAGAGTAAGAATACAATTCACGACCCCCTTTTTTACCCGTGGGTGTCGTAAAAGACGACTAAGGGGTATGCATAAAACATCCATGTTACAGAAGGAAAACTCGAAAGAAAACGCTATACCAACCCGCCATACCACATATGATCAGATAGTAGGTCCATTTCCCTTCCATAGTGAAGGAAGCCCGAGGCCAGCAGTGGGACGTATATGGGCTGAGATGATGATCACATAATAGAGGCGATAATTAATTTATACTTAAATATATAAACTATTTTGAAAATACTTTCCTTTTAGTATTGTAAACTTGGACTGGAAGTTAAACTCAATATCTCAGTATAAACAAATTGCCGGTCTTGATAACGCGGACTTTGTCTTATCGTCTACACACTCTAAATTCAGAATACCCTTTGTTGTTCCAAAGGTTTCCATTCAAGATTCACAAGATAGTGAATCCCAGTGATATCATTTGGAATATTAACAAGGGACGAGACGTCGGCCGGTGTATCTTAACAATCCTATAAGCGACCAAACAGAACATCGTCGAGTACAGAAACTGTACGACGATGTCAATAGTGATCTTTTGAATAGCAATATCTTGATACAAACTGAGGTACACATACAAAACAAATATGTACTAGCAAGTTTATTATTTGTTTAATGTGTTATGTTAATAAATAATCAATATTTCTGATATATACTCGTACACATAATTTTAAAAGTACATTAGTAAGGTGTATCAACGCTGCCAATTTTAATGGGTGAAATGATTGTTACCAGAGTTGCCTCTTCCAAAAAATACGACTATCGACTTCGTAATCCTCTATCACCCGGCGGAGGGAAGCCAAATTCCCCGAAAGTACCGCGAATGAGATACTAGTAGACGATGCCAGGTGAGGATAATGCTAGTTGCTATGCGTATTTGGGGAGTTGCATCCCCGCCGTGAGAATCATACTACGCTATAAGGTAACAAAGAAGGACAACTAAAAGGCTACTAGGTACACGCTGATAAAGAAACAAAGCGTAGACTCTAACAGTGGTCCTGAAGAATACCTACACTACTACTATTGAGTCACTCCCTAATCTATTTATATATTTTTTTACTATTTGAACAGAACAACATCTGTTGAGTTAGCTATTGTATCAAATATAAAACACTTATAGTAATATTTACAATATTTTTTTTGTTTACGTGTTCATTGCCATTCCCTACCGACCTAGGATGCGCAGTGGAAGGGAACACCAGGCCAGTGAGGGAAACAAAATGGGTAATAACCATGGCCTACGATTACGCAAGGCTATTTAAAGTTCTGTTAAATGTAATTACCAAAAACCGATAAATCTACAACTTACAAGTAGGTACCGCGGAAACAGCTACAACGTAACCTAACTCAGCGTTCGGTCTGGCCAGACAAATAGAACCTAACTGAACCTAACCTGAGGGGTCACTTAGCTTTGTGTCCAAAGATGCGGTGACGGCAACGAACTCGTACAATTTAGGGCTTCGGGTTTGCTGCTTGCACACAACTTAAATGCTCACAAATATACTGTTCTGATCAACTCGCGGACGTTAACGGCACACAAAACAAATGGTGGCCGGCGATATTATATTTACTAAGATTTCACGGCTTTAGCTAACAAAAGGCGTAGCAATTGGGTACAAAAATATATGCGTACGCGACTGTTACTTCCAAACATAGAGTAATACTATATATTGCTTCCAACGCAAGTCCCGGTCGGCTCCAAGCCAACTGCTAACACCAAAGATAATGAACTACCCTACATTGTATTAATTATTAACTATAATAAAAATGTTTGGTATCGAACATTACGTATCTTGGATTTTAAACATTATTCACATTAAATTAAATGATTAGCATCGTATCGATTCAATCTAGGTTGTTATTATAAATAAATATTATAAAATTAAAATACACATATATCCTTTAAATAATCTATTTCGTAGTTAAAATTAGGGATGACATGAATATTAAGTTCTAGATCTGAATACAGATAAAGATATTAGAATAATATATGGTAGGCAGCGATCTAGATATTCCCCTAGTATTACATAGATCCAGGAGCAGTAGTAACCATATTCCATCAATTAGGCTGCTTGCTTATCTATCACCAAAGTCAATCTAAAAAAATTAAGTAGTGAAGATGATCAGTAAACCGTCTTAAATATCAAATTTAAAACATATGGGTTTTTATTTTTACATGTATGAGAGTAAAATATATAAAAATAATATTCTTTTTATTGAAAACATAATAGTAGCGTTTTACTGAACGCCGATTGCTGGCACAGCAAAGTTTCATCCAAGTCGAGCATTGGACGTTTCGAATGGCGCATGTATTTTTTACAGTTGACTAGCTCGACCGGTTCGAACTATTTGAAAGTCTCTCTATAATCGCAAATATTTTTACTACAGATAATGCACTTTTTGTGTAAAATTCACTAAACGGGTATGATATAAAATTTTCAGTTCTTATAAATCACGCTTGATTCATTTACCTATTTTATAAAAAAAATGCAAGCAAAAATGATTGGCACACGTAGGATTTAAAACCACATCTATTGGAAATCTCAGTAATGTAATACTATTTTAAATGAGATTTTCATTTATTTCTCGTATTATTGAAAAGTATAAATTTTTCGTAATTTTGTAAAGCGTATTTAATTGGAAAAATGTGTAAACGTTATTTGACAGATGACGTGTGGAATTACTTACTAAACCACGCTGGTCAGACGGGTTGACATAAATTTCTATTTCATCATGTTTGCAAACTTGTTAAGTGGCATATGGTTGAACGTAAACCTGAAAGATGTTATAATTGGATTTGAACTTAGACTTTTATTAATAAGCTATAAATCTCTAGGCAATATATCTAGCCAATAAAGAGCGAACGTCGCGCCAGCAAACTGCAGAGGAAATCGACGGAAATCCGTGTGGTGACGGAGTATGATTACAATGCGCCACCCCGTTTCTTGTTCAAAGACGTCGTAAAAGACGACTAAGGGATTTCAATGTACAAATATCATCTACGCAAGAGAAAAAAAACTCGATATAAAACCCTATGCCAACACATCTGACCAGCGATATAGTAGGTCAATTTGCCTGCCATTGTCGCCGATGATCGAGACCAGGAGTGGGACATGTATAAGCCGCGAAAAAAAGGAGAAGGTGAATAAAACCTCATCAAAAGTGATATTATCATAAACGTTACGTTTATAAGTTTCCTAGGAAACTGTTGCCGTTCATTATACTGACATCCCTCAGTTGATTTTTATTACTCCCAAGACAAAGTAAGGAATATTGACATGTTTACTATTATACTACCTTTACTTTACTATTATAATGAAATGATGATGATGAATCCTTAACCCGCTATCACGCAGTATGTATATATATTGATTAAAAAAATAAATTCTTAATTTTTTGAAATCGACCATATCATTTTTTGAAGGTTTTGGTTCGTAGATTAAGATCCCGTTGGTATTTTTGAGCTGCGATGTATCCTCTAGAAGATATAAAACTTTTAGCTCTGCAATATTTTGCTTAGGGATGGCAAAAGCATGTGGAGGGGAGTGTATATATATATATATCCATCCATCCATCTATCATACCGTGGACGTTCAATGCCGGACATAGGCCCTCCCACAAGCGGAAACGGTCTTCTGCCACTTGCATCCAGTGGTTCCCTATGACGTTCAAGATGTCGTCAGTTTACTTAGTAGGGGGGTTATTCTACGCTGCGTCGTCGAATTCATTTTTGCCACTCAACCTTTCATCCCTAACTGTTGTCGGTTGGACGAGTGATGTGGCCTTCCAATTACCATTTCAACGTGCTAATTCTTTGGGCTATGTCAGTTACAATCTTTCTTCTACGGATTTCCGTATTTCGGATTTTATCACATAGAGAAACACCGATCATAGCCCTCTCTATAGCACGTTGAGCGACTTTGAACCTTTTAGAGAGCATGTTTCAAAGCCGTATGTCATCGCTGGTAACACATACTGGTTTGTATGCGGATACTGCGAAGTATAGGAGGAGAAGATCCTCTTAAGTTGCTCGAACGCTGCCTAGCTGAGTTAAATTCGTCAGCTGACCACTTTCTCGAAATCCGGTCCAGTCCGGTTCTGCCTAACCGGACTGTGTGTTCTAGGTAACCATAGTGATCTACAACTTCTAGAAACCCATTCCCAATTAAGATCGGTACAGGAATGACACAATTTCTATGTTCTATCCATCTAGTGTAAAACAATTTACTACATGTAATTATTTTTGTGGGGTTATGGAGTAAGAATACCATTCACCACCCCCTTTCTTGCTCATGGCTATCATAAAATACTAATTAGGGGATATAATAAATATAATAAACGATGGGCCTGTAGGCCGAGGCCGACTCGGGAGACCGACCCGGCTTCGGCAGGAGAACCAGCCTCCCCTCTTTCCAGCATCCAGGGAACTGCCCGGACGTCAAACAGGCGTCGAACAGTCCCCTGAGGCGTGGTCCCAGGTGCTCGAGGACCAGGGCCAGCGCACGGTTCGGAATACCGTCGGGCCCCGGGGCGGTGGATTTCACTCGCATACGCGCCACTGCCGCCCTCATTTCCGGCTCCGTGATGGGCGGAGCACTTTCATCTTCGGCCTCCCGGTCGCTGTCCGGCGAAGCCATGACCGGGGGCGTGTGTTCCGCCCGCCGTGGAAAGAGGCTGGGCTGGAGAGTCTCGGTGAGGGGGGGGCCCCGCCCGCGGAGCTTGCTCAGCGCCGCGAGATAGGGGCGACCCCAGGGGTCACGCTCGAGACTGTCCAGCATCTCCCGCCGACTAACGTCCTTGGCAATACGGACGGCCAGCCTGAAGGCAGACCGCGCACTGCGGTAAGCCTCGTACAGCTGGCCCTCCCGCTCAGCGTCGCGGTGACGCGCTCGGCTGCGGGTGTAGGCCCTCCGGGCACGTATGCACGCGGCCCGAAGGTCTGCCAATTCTCGGGACCACCAGGGGACCGCACTCTTCGGGGGCAGACGCCTCACACGGGGCATGGCCGCATCGCAGATCTGCGTTAACGCACAGCGGATGCGGCCAGCCTCGGCATCAACCCCGTCCACCTGGGGCGGTGAGGACAGCCACGACTGAACGATGGCTGCCTCCGCCAACAGGTCCCGATCCAATCGACCCACAGCCCACCGCGGAAACGCGGGAGCTCCGTCCGCCGTGTGACGAATGACCGCGGGCGGGCGGTCGAAGAGTGGGCGGCGGCACTGGGCCTCTGTTTGCTGAACAGGGGCTCGGTGCAAACGTGCGTGCGGCAGAAGGGCGGGTCGATAGTGGACTTGTCGTTCGCTAGCCCTAATGTCGCAGCACGTGTGAGGAGCTGGTGCGTTCAGGAGGAGGTTGAGACCCTATCTGACCACCGATACATCCGGATAGAGGTCTCCCGGACCCTCCTGCAGCCCAGCAGGGGTCACACGCTGGTCAGAGGTATAGGATTTTATTTCAGGTTTCCCTTCTCTTACATGGATGTTTTATGCTTATTTAATCTTTTAACCGTCTTTTGTGACACCCACGGGCAAGAGAGGGGTTGGTGAATTGTATTCTTACTCCATCACCATACGGAAATATACCTAATATGAACATGGACGTAGAAAATCTTGGAATGTCGGTAGATCTTCCTGAAACCATAAATGCTGAAAACTAAGCAAATACAAACGCGATAAAAACTGTAAAAATAGTTTAAAATATATTTCTAAATATTTCCAAATTAAAGAATGAATTTTGGTCATTACTTTGTATTACTTCAATAAAAAGTTCAATTCAATTTTAATTTATAAGTAATAATAATTTTAAATAAAACTACTTTTTTTTTTTTTGTGGGTGGGCCGCGGTCGGCGCGCCTCCGTACCACTCCGTCCGGGGCGACAGAGGGAATTAAGCACGCAACTCCCGCGACCCACCCGAAAACCACGTCGCCTTCGTCGTTAGGCCGACCACTGGAGCAGCGTTAACTTGTCGTCAGTGGTCGGCCCGACGGAATACCCCCTATTGGGGTACACTCCTATCGACCGACGTCCCCCCCTCGGGGAGGACGTCGGTCTTTCCTCACGCGGTCGGCCTCTCGGCGGGTGACGGACTAATCCCCGGTCACATCACCCGCGGCCTCGGCTAGGGCGGCATGAGGCGCAGATAGTTGCGGCTGCGCCGCCCCAGTCACCGGCGGCGGATCTCCTCATCGAGGCTGCGCTCCTCACGCAAGCGATTCGCCGCCTCCTTCCAAGAGATCACTGTCTCGCAGAAGGCTGCGACCGCGTCCCAACTCCCGACGCTGTCGACCATCGCCCTAGCGATAGCCAGCAGCGTCAGGTCCGTACCGATGATTGCGACGAGTTCACAGCGCTGCACTGCCCAAGCCCCGCAGGCCTCGAGCGTATGGCGCGCCGTGTCCTCGTCGCAATCGCAGTGGTGGCAGGACAGTGTACTCTCCCTCCTAACGACCTTGTGCAGGTATTTGGCGAAGCACCCATGCCCCGTCAAAACCTGCACCAGTCGGAAGGAGAGCACCCCGTGCCGCCTCTCCAACTACTGCATCAGCACCGGCCGGAAGGCCTCCACGGTTCGCACCCCGAACCGAGGCCTCTCCAGCCGTACAGGGCCATCGACCGGATGACCCCCGCGTACAGCCGTTGGCACGCAGCGCTCGGTCCGCCCACGTTCGGCATAAGCCACGATAGGGCGGACGCCGCGCCGACGAGCCGCGGAGCGAGCCTGCGGAAATGCTCCCGGAACCACCATCGCCCGTCGAGCACCAGGCCCAAGTACCTCATATGGGCCCGGATGCTGATGTCGACCGAGTGGACGGTGATCGAGACGCCGATGGGAGGGCTCATAGTGCGCCCATGGAACAAGAGGGCCTCCGTCTTGTCCAGGGCGACCCTCAACCCCAGCGCCTCGATCCGTCTGACGACCTCCTTGGTACCCGAGGTCGCCAGGCTTACCGCCTCTTCTAGCGTCCCACCGCGGGCTGTGACGAGCGTGTCGTCGGCGTAACAAATCACGCCCAGCCCGGGTGGGAGGCTCCCCCTCAACGCCCAGTCGTAGCCGATGTTCCACAGGGTGGGTCCGAGGACCGACCCCTGTGGTACACCGCACGTCATGGGCGTTCGCACGACGTCCCCTGCTCGGTCGGTGCAGAGGACGCTGCGCCCCTCCAAATAGTCTGCCACTAGCCGCCTCAGGTAAACTGGCACCCCGTGATACCGGAGCGCCTCCCTGATGCAGCTGAATGGCAGACTATTAAATGCATTGGCGATGTCTAGGGACACCACCAACAGCACTCCCCCGCCGGTGACGGCCTCAGTCGCCACGCCACGGCCCTCAGGCGCAACAGAGCCGCGATCGTCGAACGACCCCTCCTAAACCCAAACTGGGCGTCCGACAGATCGGGCCCCGTGCCGACGAGGTGCCGCTCGATGCGGGCAGCTACCACCCTCTCCAGTAGCTTGCCCGTGTCATCGAGCAGCACGATAGGCCTGTAGGCCGAAGGCGACTCCGGAGACCATCCCGGCTTCGGCAGGAGCACCAACCTTCCCTCCTTCCAGCACCCAGGGAACCGTCCGGACGCTAAACAAGCGTCGAACAGCCCCCTGAGGCGGGGTCCCAGGTGTTCGAGGACCAGGGCCAGCACACGGTTAGGAACACCGTCGGGCCCGGGGGCGGTAGACTTTTTTGGGGCGTGTGTTCCGCCCGCCGCGGGAACAGGTCCTCGATGACCCGGGTGAGAAGGCCGGGCTGGAGAGTCTCGGTGAGGGGAGGGCCCCGCGCGCGTAGCCTATTCAGCACCGCGCGATAGGGGCGTCCCCAGGGGTCACGGTCGAGACCGTCCAGCATCAATAAAACTACTTTACGGCTTTTATCGCGTTTATATTTGATTTTTGATTGCCCGACGTTTCGAACAATTTGCAGCGTTCATGGTTCACGGGCGGATTAAGATGTATCACGTCTAAGATGTGTCACAAGTCATCGTTATTACAGAAAATTTATTATTATCTACCCGATACAGAAAATTAGTTATTAAATATTGACCCACATTATGATACAAATTTATTGCCAGTGTAAGAAGATAATGATTCTATATCGTCGGGCAATCAAAAATCAAATACAAATGCAATAAAATCCATAAAGTAGTTTTATTTAAAATGTGTAATACTCGTAATACTCGTAAACATCAGTGTAATACTCGTAAACATCAGTAATCATTAATAATAATTCGATAGAGAAGTAATGATAAAGAAGCAAAACTCTAAATAAAAGCCTATACCAATCTATCTAACCAGTGGCATAGTCAGTCGTTCCATATAAATGAAGGAGTCAAAATTATTTAAAAAAATGCAAAATGGCAAATTTTTAGATCATCATCATCATCATCACAGCTCATTTAAGTCCCACTGTTGGGCTCAAGCCTTCTCCACAACGGAAAGGAAATTTTACCTACTATACCACACTCTTCAGACGTGTTGGTATAGGGTTTTATTTCCAGTTTTCCTTCTCTTTCTTAGATTCGGAAAATTATCCCATATCTTAACATATATCATGCTGTGGCGAGTAGATAAAATCTCTTTAATAATAATTAATTGTTGAAATTGTTGGATTTTGTACACATCGTAGGCCTCCTACGACCATAAATGCTGTAAATTGTTCGAAAAGTCAAATAATTGAAAAATCAAATATAAACGCGATAACGGCCGTAAAACTATTTTATTTAAAATTTATTATATTTGCGTAAACATCAGAAACCTCTATAAACCATGTTTAAGAGGAAACAATATTATACCATTCGATTGATAACATGATCACTGTCTAGTGAAATGTTACGAATCAACCACAATTACATAGTTAAGTACTCACAAG
Source organism: Lymantria dispar (assembly GCA_032191425.1). Taxonomy (NCBI): domain Eukaryota; kingdom Metazoa; phylum Arthropoda; class Insecta; order Lepidoptera; family Erebidae; genus Lymantria; species Lymantria dispar. The sequence continues at coordinate 14,623,520 of CM063451.1, forward strand.
TACCATGACTGGAATTCTGGCGAGAGTTTAACGTCCGGCTCGACGGAACATGAATATTGAATAGTCGTCGGTTAAATCTGCAACAGGTAATCTTCTTTTCATGGATTAGTATCAAGCTAGCTTAATTATAAATCACTCATTACCCACCCACTTTTATAAAAATGGACGTTGGTGTTATATACACCAACGTCCATTTCACCATCAATAAAATAAATAAAATAATAAAATGTTGACGATGATATCAACATTTCAGCTTCTATACATTCTTGATGGGCTCGAGCTTCCGAGATCAAAGAGGGACATTGGCCACGCTTTTAAGAGGTTTTTTTTCTTGTTGCAAACGGGTGGCAAACTAGTAGGCTACACCTGATGGTAAGTGTTGCTGCTGCACATGGACAAGGCCGCTACCACGAAGAAAGTGAAGGGAGTGTGAATGCGTGTAATGAGGTTCGGTGATACTAAAGAATTCACTAAAACCTACAACATGCACACCATCAGAAAGTTCGATATCCAGCTGTCTCGCTCACCGAACGAAGCGCAGTAACAAATTGCTACTACTCGGACGTCGACTTTGGTATAAGGTTTTATTTCGAGTTTTACTTCTCTTGCATAGATATTATAAGCATATTTTATCCCTTACTCGTTTTTTACGGCACCCACGGGCAAGAGAGGGAATGGTTATATATATATATAGAGAGAGAGAGAGAGAGTAAGAATACATTTCACCACTCCCTATCTTGCCCGTGGATGTCGTACAAGACGACTAAGGAATATAATTGCACATGAGATCTGTGTAAAAGAAGGATGCCTCGAAATGAAACCCTATACCAACATGTCTAACCAGCATGGTATAGTAGGTCAGACTCCCACCCATTGAGGAGTCCCGAGCCCAAGAGTGGGACGTATGTGGGCTGCGATAATGATGATGATGATGATCAACCCTCCTGACCAGCGTGATATAGTAGATGTATGAATTAAAATGATGATGAAACACCTTTATCTAAATTACCATGGAACTTAAGATGTCTAAGCGTTTCGTCCTGATAATACTTTAGCCCAGTAGGTATATATAATACTAGTCCCAATAGGGCATGAGTCTGGCATACATTTATTTCCAGCATAAGTAGTCTTGTCTTTTGGTCTTCTATTTTGGCTGTAGGGGAAAGGGTGATAATTTATTGTACTTTTAATTATTAAACATAAATATGTTGGTTAATGCCTAAATTTTAGGTAACAGCTTGTTTGAACTTTTATGTTGGCATTATGTCATTCAACACGTCATCTTGATTTACTTAATTTAATTGTCTAATGAAAATGAGCATAAGTCTTTTTAATATCCTTTACGATATTTCTTTCTCTAAAATTGCAAGTCAACGCTCAACCATTCGCTATTATAACTTCAATTTCCGCAATGTCACTTCCTGTCGAACCTAGGTGGCGAAGCCTTTCTTCAGAATATGATAATCATGCTGTCATCGTGTTTAGAATATGATTGTCATCCTTCGCTCTTACTATTGTAGTAAAGTTGTGTCATTTGTCAACAGGATGAATGATACATTCACGACAGCCAATAACGAATATATGGTTATGTAAATTGAATAATAACTTAATAGTAATCTCTTTTATGTGGTGACAAAATTAGAATACAGAGTTTTTCAGTCAAATCTTTTTCTCCGTGAGTCATGCAAACCAGCTAAGGGAGAAATAAGTTAATGCAGATAATAAGCATAATGATTATCGGATACATAGTCATCATTTCAGCTGATAAACGTCGCACTGTTGGGCTCAAGCTTCCTACATAATAGGAGATCTATTACCACGCTGTTCGGACAGGTTATTATAAGATTTTTCTTCTCAAGCACAGATGTTACATGCATATTGCATGACTGCACAGATGGCGTAGTGGTAAAGATAGCGACCTACATTGCCAGTGTCGGGGGTTCGAATCCCACGCAGGACAACACTTTGTGCCATCCACAAATTGTTGTTCTGAGTCTGGATGTAATTTGTGTCCGTTAATTATATGTTTGTAAAGTCCCCCGCAATACAAGGATTATTTAACTAAAATAAAAATAAAAAAAAAAATAAAAATATTTAATATCTTCGTTGTCTTTTATGGTATCCACGGATAAGATAAGGGGTGGTGAAATGTTTTCTTATTCCATTACCATACAAAAAATGCATATTCTAGATCATTTTATTGTCTCTATTTTATGTGCTGGTAGGGTGAATGTGCTTAAAAAGATTTATTTGTGTGGTTCTAAACAAAGAATGCAATCTACGACAATGCTTTTTTACCCTCAAATATCTTTGAAATTTACTAATATGTTCTTAGTGTTGTATACCTACACATTATCCCGTGGAAGGCTACAACCGCGGTCTTATTGTCTCCACTAAATAGACCATGCTGCCAAACTATGCATACCTTTTTATTATAGACGACACCTGCCACCACTACGATTACGACGAGAACGCAGCGGTTCAGAACACGGTGGATTATCGATGCTGACCTGACGCTGCCCACAATCACTAGAACAAAAAATGCCATACATGCCCGAGCTGACCATGTCCGTCAAGGAATATGTACTAGCGGTCCGCCCCGTGGTGAAGAGAAGTGAATGCGGTGGATTATGGAGCCGCGCTTTGTCACCCCGGATGGAAGGGGCGGCATGCGTGCCGACCATAGTCCTCCCAAAAAAAGGATGGCATAAATGTGGCGCGCCGATTGACAATGCGCGCCACACATTGGAAGCATGGCCCACCTGGGGATCCCAGCGCCACACCCTGTCATCGAAAATTGACCTGTCATTGCCGACTATCATCTCCAAAATACTCGGCAGCGATAGGCGCTTATCTCATTTTGTGAAGCCGTCATGATGAGGAAAGAGGCCGCGTAGCGGGAACGCGAGACACTTGCGACTCGCTTCGTTGGTGGCGAAGGAGAAGGAGACGCCGCTATATGTATCTCCTCCCACCGTCCTGAATGACGATTGAACGTGACCAGACGGCCAACCGTTGGGTTATCGTGGATTGATAGTGATCAGACGATGTCGCCGGCACGACGTAAAAGCGTGGAAAAAGCCCCTGTAGTTTTATTGAATATTCACGTCAAACAGGTGGCTAGCAAGTCCCACACACCCCCCTTGTCTGTCAACGGCGGGGAAAAGTGGTAGGACCATACTCTTGACAGTTGTCTACCTAAAGCCGCGGGCCGGATCGTCCGTGGTAGTACCATATTTTCGCAGAAAATCGACGTCTAAGTAGTAGCAATTTGTTACTGCTCGTGTTCGGTGAGCTAGAGATCCGGCAGCCCAACTTTTTGAGGGTGTTTGCGTGTGGTGGGTTTTGGTGATGCATTTAGTAATACCGAACCTCATTGCACGTATTAACACTCTCTTCACCTTTTTCACTGTAGGCAGCGGTCTGGTAAGCGTCCATGAGCGGCAACATCGCTTACCATCAGGTGCACTGTTTACTCATTTGCTACACTTTGGAATAAAAAGTGCATAACCATAATTAAATAGCGTGAACATAAAACTCTCTTCTCGACCATAAAACTTGAAAAAGGCCAAAACCAAAGTTTTGGCATTTTTTCATGTTTTATTTTTGTGAGGTTAGCTTTTATTAACTAAACTAGCAACCCGCCCTCGCTTTACTTCAGTTTCAGTTGTTTTACCCGCGCAGTTCCCGTGGAAATATCGGGATAAAATATAGCCTAGGTTACTCCCTGTTATTATACCTTTCCATTGGTGAAAGAATTTTTGAAATCGGTCCAGCCGTTTTGAAGATTACCCGGAACAAACAGACAGATAGACAAAAAAATATAAAGTGATTTTTAAGCATGTGTATGGTGCAAATAACCGTGTGAGCATGAAAAAAAGCTTATTATTTTGACATTACAAACAGACACTCCAATTTTATTTATTGGTATAGATATATTTTTCACTAGCAACCCACCCTCGCTTCGCTTCGGTTATAGGTTATAGTCGTTTTACTCGCGTAGTTCCAGTTTCCGTGGGAATACCGGGATAAAATATAGCCTAGTTTACGCCCTGATATTATAGCTTCCCATTGGTGAAAGAATTTTTGAAATCGGTCCAGCCGTTTTGAAGGTTACCCGGAACAAACAGACAGGCAGACAAAAATTTTTTAATTGCTATTTTAGGCATAGGTGTCGTGCAAATAACCGTGTGAGCATGAAAAAAGCCTATTATTTTGACATTACAAACAGACACTCCAATTTTATTTATTGGTATAGATAATCTGAGCATCCGAGCACTAAAAATTAATATGAGATACCTACCCGAGTAAACTTATTAGCAACTAGCAATCCGCCCTCGCTTCGCTTCGGTTATAAGTTATAATCGTTTTACCCGCGTAGTTCCCGTTCCCGTGGGAATCCCGGGATAAAATATAGCCTAGTTTACGCCCTGATATTGTAGCTTTCCACTGGTGAAAGAATTTTTGAAATCGGTCCAGCCGTTTTAACGATTACCCGGAACAAACAGACAGACAGACAGACAGACAAAAATTTTTTAATTGCTATTTTAGGCATAGGTGTCGTGCAAATAACCGTGTGAGCATGAAAAAAACCTATTATTTTGACATTACAAACAGACACTCCAATTTTATTTATTGGTATAGATTTTATCACTCTCGTAACTGTTTTATAATATAGATATGTATATATTTTCTATTAACTCGAGTACTCCGTATGGTGACGGAGTAAGAATACAATTCACCACCCCCTCTCATACCCGTGGATGTCTTAAAAGACGACTAAGCGATATATTACGCATATAACATCTTTGCAAGATATGGAAAACTCGAAACAAAACCCTATATCAACCTGTCTGACCAGCATGGTATAGTAAGGTCAATTGTCCTCCTATTATGCAGGAGGCTTGAGCCCAATAGTGGGACGTACATATATGAGCTGAAATGATGATGATGATGACTTGAGTAATTTATTGACTAACTGTTTTCGTTACAAAAAATAGTTTTCGAAAGCTTTGTAACTTTATAAGTTATGCTTATAATAGCGGCAAGTACCGCAACTCCTCTTGAAAAAAATCCCATCGGGGAACTTTGCCCGTAAATAAGCTAGTCAAGAAGGTTGAAATAATCGGCAACTATTAAAACTTGTACCGAACAAATAAGGTAATAAGAAAACCGTGAAACTGATTACCTTATTTTCTTTATATTGAAGAAGTTTTAATGTGTTAAAGTTTGTTAATAGATAGTAGGTACAATAGATTTTTGTCAAAATAAAATATAATTCTGTGTTAAAATTATTTGGTCAGAAATGATTGTTTTTTCTCTGTTTATAGATCCTTTATATTGCTCCATATATTGCTTAGCGTTATTTAGTTAAAATGATTTCTTTTTTATGTGCATGTAAAACATCATATTTGATATTATAAAACAAATCCCTAAATTTATTTCCACTGTTTATTTCGTAAGTTTTACATATTTACAACTTTTCACAAGGTTAATACCGGGTATAGAGGTTTATCTATAAAGGGTACTTTGCTATTAATTTTATACTAATGATAAGTTAAATTTGAATATTCACATTGTTTACGAATCGACATTTTCCTAGACAAATAAATATTTAAAGCTTTCGTATTTTTAAAATATAGTAACGACGGCGTATGGTAACGAAAGTCGTTACTCATAGACAAAATAGTAATACCTTATTGGGTAGACTAGTCAGAGAGTGTGGTGGTAAGTGGTGAAAGAAAGGATAGTGATTTTTCTAATAATATATTTGGATATTCCTATATAATCAAAGATATATTATACAAAAAATATAATTAAAGATATATGAAATTATTACCTTTTCATGGGAGCCTATGGTCTGGACACACCCCGCCCTATCTGTCTGAGGCGACAGATGGATAGCATGCGACCCCATAACCTACCGTATTTCCTAGATATTGGACCGACCACTGGTACCAATTCGTTGACATCCATGGCCATAGCGTCTACTCCATTCACGGCGACGACAAAGCGGCGAACAGCCGTCTACCGTATTCTGTTCTTATCGCCATTGGACTGACCACTGGTGCAGATTCCTAGGCCTAGACGGCTGGCCCTGTGGGCTACCCTTTTGAGTACCATCCGTTAATGCCCCAGCAAGAACCATCAGTGTTGCCACTGCGTCACCTTCACGCAGTCTGCCTCTCTGTGGGTGGCAGACTAATTTGTAATCCATCCACTGACGAACATGGATAGGGCGGTATTAAGCGCAAGTACCTACTCGCACCTGCGCCACCCAACCCACCGGCGATCTCGAACGTATTGCTACGTCCTGTCTTTGCCACAAGCACGATGATGCCAGCGACCATATACAGCCATTTAACGAGGCAACCACGTCTAGATAAAGCCTGCTTCAGGTGGTAGGACAAGACCTTGTGCTACAGCTATGCCTTATGCCTGCCCGGTCTAATCTCTCCAAGGGCTGATACGACCTGTTTGTACTTAGAAAATCACACCGGTTATTTATCAATAAATAACGCTAGAATACCACCGGATTGAGAGGGCTCAGCGCACACCCATAGTGTACCCCTATAAATGCATACGATAAAATTAATTATATTTATTTATTGAATAACAATATTAATTAAATATTTTACGTATATGAATACACTCCACAGGCATGATGAATTTATAACCAAACAAATGCTAATATTTTCAATCATACCTTTGCAATAAAAATACCTTTACCGGTTATCGGTTATACCGGTTTCTAAAGGAGTTAATGAGTGCTAGAGTAATAACATCACTACAAGAAAAGTAAACCTGGAAATAAAATTCTTTACTAACCCGTATAGTATAATAATAAGGTCAATTTCTCTCCCATTGTGGTGTAGGGGCTAAAAAAAACTGATTGATAAATTTCATTTTGTTCCCAGACCAAAAACAAAACATGAAACGGCAGTAAATACTGAAGAGATGTGGGTATGATTATGTATAAACAGGACGACATATCCAAAAACGTTAAAACGTTCCTCTCAAGCTACAAACTGTTGTGAGATATGAATACTGAGCCCGGGGCTATCTGTTTGACCCTTTTTATTGGCAACATTTCACTCGTCCCGCATTGTGGAGGGTTTGACTGAAGCGGTTGCGTTATCAAATTGCTCTGATATTTTAAGCGCTGCCTATATAAGCTTCACTTACATGCGGCTCACCCTCGCATAATAGGGGTCCTATTTTTAGTATATTGATGAAAAAACTATTTGCTGAATTTTATCATGATTAAATATTGTATCAAGTTATAATTTTAAATTTTCAAATGTTTTGTGGTGATGATTATATTTCTCGTGAATAGTAATTGATGAATAGGGGACACAACATAGCATTTTAGCCAAAAAATAAAAAACAACTGAATAAAAAGCCGCACTGGTCTATTTAGTTAGAGGTTATTGTAGGTCATATTCTCTTTTATTGTGCAGGAGACTCTGTTCAACAGTAGGATGGATATGCACTCTCGCAGAAAATCGATGTCTGAGTAGTAGCAATTTGTTACTCCGCTTCGTTAGGTGAGCAAAGGAGCTGGAAGCCCAACTTTATGAGGGTGTTTGCGTGTGATGTTCTTTAGTGATGCCTTTAGTATCATCAAACCTCTTTGCACGCATTCACATTCGCTTCATTCTGTTCACAGTAGGCAGCGGTCTAGCAAAGTTCCATGAGAGACAGCATCACTTACCATCGGGTGTACTGTTTTCTCGTTTACCACCGTTTGAACAAACAACAAAAACACAACTCACGTTATTTATAACACCTGATAAGGTTTTCATCATCATTTGAACACATGAACTGCCACTGTTGAATTCGGGTCTCCTCTACAATGGAAGAGACCTTGATCTACTATACTGCCTTACTCAGACGTGTTTTTCTTCTCTTGCGTAGATTACATTTTATGACAGTTAAAGAGAGAGAGAATTATATTCTTACTCCATCCACAGATACATAGACTAAATACGAAATTAATGCCAGTTTTCATCGATTACGTCTAAATTTTAGGGATTACCAAAGGCAGCTTAAACAACAATGTTACACATTGAATAACACAAAATCAATCGTTGTTATAACTCATTTAGATTCGCTTAAGTGTTACTTAAAATATAGGTGTCGTTAATGAAAATAGTCACACCGTTACATATTTCAGCTCATATAAGTTCCAATAATGAGCTGATGATGAGGAAGCTTACGTCTAGCGGTGGATAGCCGAGAGTTGAATAATGATAAACCTGCGAAAAACCATAACTTTTAAACCATAACCATAAAAACCATAACTATTATATATTTCATCGCAGTCCACGTACGTCCCACTGTTGGGCTCGGGCCTCCTCCACAACAGGAGGGAAATTGACCTGCTATACTCCTGCTATATGATTTAATTTGTTTTGTTATGATTTAACTTAATGGTTTAATATGTCATTAACACTAGTTTTTAAGTTATTTAATGGTACTAACAAAATATGGAATTTAAAAAAAAAAAATTAAATAAATGATTATTATTATTATTATACCATGCTGGTCAGACATGTATGAATAGGGTTTCATTTCGAGTTTTCCTTCTCTTGCACAGATGTTATGTGCATATTATATCTCATAGTCGTCTTTTACGACATCCAGGGGAGAGATAGGGAATAGTGAATTGTATTCTTATTCTGTTACCACACGAAAAATTATACATTTATAAAAATTTTATTGGGTTGTATATTATGGCTACTAATTCAGAAATTTTCATTCCGATATCTAAGATTATTATAAGGTATCGATAAATTTTCAATAAAAAGAAGAAGTTCGGAACTGTGCGTGATTAGATAGATGCAATTATTATTTGTTTCTGTGATTATGTGAAATTAAAACTTATATACCTTCGACTATTCACTCCATCCCGCCTGGGGTGGGAGTAACGGTTCCAGGGCTTGAGCCCTTTGCCCGTGGCTGCAACTTCGGCACTAACGAGTGCCGTTGGGTTTTTCATGGCCGGGTCCCCTCCGCTCTTCACCCTTGGAGGCGGTCAGTCTCAGCCGGATGAGACCCCCGGTTGCCCCGGGGGAGGTCCAGCTTAAGACGACCAGCGACTACCGAGGGACTGGTCGCGTGGTATCTTGGTGTGTGTGGTTTCAGTTGGAGGTTGAAGATTGAGTTGGATTTGAATTTATACCCACCCATCGGGGGACCGGAGTACCCCAGCATAGTACGCGTACTTCACCAGAGTACACCTAAATGCCCTGGGGCGCTGCTGATCCCGAAGGGGGGTATTTCCTGGTTCATAGGGGGGGGGGAGTATGAGTCCACCCCCGGGCCCCGTTTAGAAAACGGGGCGGGAAAGAAGGGAAGATAATTGGGATAGGTAAGGTGAGTGGTGACTCTGGCGTGCCAGAGGGAAAGGATCACGACGGTGGAGGCGGTGCAGAAAGTCCTGCTAAGTCTCGCGGGTATGGCCTGTCCTTCGGATAAAGGTCAGGAGGACGGCCGTGGAGTGGGGCAATACCACGAATGTGGTCCCACTGAGAGGCATCTGCGCGGGAAAACATATTAATGGATAGTCGCCGCACGAAATCGGAAAGATCCTCTATCCGAAGGTCGCGCGAGATGGTGCGGTTTCTAACAAACCTAGGGGCCCCCGTTAAGTTACGGAGGGCTAGGGATTGTTGGGCTTGAAGGCGCTTTTTGTTTGAGGTACTGGTCAGGCCATACCACGCGGGAGCCGCATATGTGAGTGCGGATCTTATATATAATTTATATATCCCCAGCTTAGTGCGGAGGGGGAGTCTGAAGGAAAAAATAGGCTTAAGAAGGGCACGAGATACCTTAGATCTATTTATGGTAGATTTAACGTGGTGCCCCATGGAGAGAAGACGATCGATGGTTAGCCCAAGGTATTTAATTTGGTTCTTCCAAGGGAGGGGCTGACCTTGGAGTATGAGTGGTGGAGGCTGAACTTTATAGTTATGACTCCCCAGGACTATGGCTTGTGTTTTGCCCACATTCACTGACATCCGCCATTTATCAAACCATGGCGGTAGTAAATCGAGGGCACGTTGCATCTTAGTGGCTGCATGGTGGGCGTTTAGACTAACGGTGGTGAGCGCTACGTCGTCCGCAAAGAGGGCGAGCTCAGCTTCTGGGATAGTGGGGATATCGTCAGTGAAGTGGGCGTACAAGGCAGGTGAGAGACAACTGTCCTGGGGGACCCCGGCTGAGATGGGTCGGAGGGAAGAAAGTTCCCCTGCCACCACCACTTGAAATGTACGTCCGTGGAGGAAGGAGGAGACCACCCTCATGATGCGACGGGGTGTCGATGTTGATGACAGCTTGAGCAGCAGACCGGAGTGCCAGACTTTATCAAACGCTTTTTCCATGTCGAGGAATACTGCAACGGCCTTTTCGCGTTTGTTGCAGGCAGCCGTGATCCGGTGCAGTACCCTCGACAATTGGAGCGTTGTGCTGTGCTCAGGCCTAAACCCGAATTGTTCCGGTCTTGGCGTGATATGGGGAGTTAGATGCCGCAGTAGGATCTTCTCGAACGTCTTCGAGATTGATGACAGCAGAGATATTGGACGATAGCTACCTGGTAACAGGATATTCTTCCCTGGTTTGGGGAGCATTATTATCCTCCCTTCCTTCCAGTTTGAGGGGAAAACCCCAGTGCGCAGTATGCCGTTGAAGAGGCGAGTCAGTGACGCGATGGTCGTTTTTGGCAGTTGCCTAAGAGCGGCATTTGTAATGCCATCTGCGCCCGGGGCCTTTCTTGGTTTCAGGGTTTTGATGGTCGCCCGAACCAGTGATGGTGACACTATCACTGGGTTTTCATCAGGAGCTATCGCCCTGGAGAGTTCGTCCATGAGATTGTTGATTTCGAGATCCTCTGCGGCTGCAGTCCCGGGGACCATATCCGCGGGGGGGTTAGGCCTGAACATTTCCTCCAGGTGGTCAGCAAAAATTTCCGCTCGGTCCGCTGCTCTATACCGCGGGGTCCCGTCGCCATGGAGCAGAGGGCGCACCGGAGCTGGAGTGCCGTTTAATCTACGGCAGAGTCTATGTAGTGAAGACCAATCGTCTTCGGCATTTGCGATGTAGTTATCCCAGCTCTCGGCGGCGTAGTCGCGCAACTCGGCTTTCACTCTCTCCGCGAGCCGGTTGAGCGTCGTCTTTAACTGAGGGCATCTGGATCTGTGCCACTCTTTACGGAGTCTCCTTTTCTTATTAAGTAGGTTCTTAATGTGCTGGGGTAGTGGAGGTAGCCTATTAGGTTGGACTTCAATTTTTGAGACGCTCATGGCCTCGGAGATGCAGGCGTTTAGCTCTTCGGCTAAGATGTTTACGTCGGCCGCGGAGTTGATGGGCCGAGTTACGGAGGTGGTCTCCAGCACTTCCTTAAATTTCGTCCAGTCCTGTTTGTGACGTGGCGCTGGAGGGGAATCCTTGGTAGGCTCTGTCTCGAGAGTTACTAGCACAGGTTGATGGTCTGATGAGAGATGGTCATCGAGGACTACCTGCGTGACCTGGTAGCTGATGTCGTTAAGGACCAAGATGTCCAACACGTCAGGGGTATGGGTGTAATGTTCCGGGTAATGGGTGGGAACTTCAGGACCCAACACCGCATACCCCCGGGCATCTGCTAGTTGGTGAAGTCGTACACCTGAGCGGTTACGTCTGACGGAATTCCATGCTGGATGTTTGCAGTTCATGTCTCCTGCAATAATCACTTTCTGCGGAACATCCAGCAACTTGGTAATGTCATTCACGTCGAGGTAACGCGGATCTGGAGGTTTGTAGGCCGCATATAGTTGAAGCGGTGACCCTCCTAGCAGTACCTCTATTCCGAGAGCTTGAAGGGAATTTAGGGCGAGTGGTGGTATCGGCTCGTGTACGACTCGCCTCTTGACGAGTACTACCAGGCCGCGGTAGTTTTTGGCTAGGTCTTCCCTGTCGTCCCTCCTATAAGCGAGGTAGCCCGGGAATTTTATTTTTTCTGCAGGTCCCAGGTGCGTCTCGCTTATAAGCGCCACGTCTATGTCCTGTTCCTGCAGTAAGAGGCGGAAGAGCGTGGCCTTTCTCTGAAGGCCACGGGCATTCCAATGCACTATCTTTAGTTTAGGTGTGAAGATAAAGGCTTATGATCGTCTGGATGCTGGTGAGTAGTACTTGAATAAAGTAGTCACTCACCTGCTCATTTTCGAGGGCGGTTACAATAGTTTGTAATGTTTCCGCTACTGCCTTGAGCGATTGTTTGGCTTCTGTGGAGGCTTGTTCGCCCTTTGGTTTGACCACCCTAACTTTTTTAGAAAGTCCTCCCGCGACGGGGGGTGGTGGGTTTGTCCGACTCTCATGGGTGATCAGTGCATTGGAAGAGGTAGTTTGTGCGCTACCCTTCTTAGGCTTGCCTTTGGTTTCATCCTCTGAAGGGGGAACTGATGAAGGGGGGACTGAAGAGTCCTTCCCCCTCCCCTTCCTCTTCTTCCGCCTCTTTTTGAGGGGAGCTCCGCGTTCGGTTGGTGGGTTCGCCTCCGCCATTAACGTCACTCCAGCTGACGTTTCATCTTTGGGGTGGGGGTGAACTTCCTTCGGGGCCGAGGTTGATCTCGGGCGGCGTTCACGAGAAATGGCGACGGTGCCTGCCCTCCGCACCTTTGATTCCTTTTTGAGGATGGGGCAATTAATGTGGTTTGCAGGGTGTTCACCGCCATAGTTTACACAAGTGGCGGGTTCTTCAATTGGCCTGGGGCAGTCCCTGGCCGCATGTTCACCCCCGCAGCGCACGCATGCTATGGCTCTGTGGCACTGATAGCTGGAGTGGCGGAATTTCTGGCACCTGTGACATTGTGCCAGTTTCCTCTGTCCCCTCCACGCCTCTATCTTGATGCCAGGGATATTTAACATCTCCGTGACGTCATAGATGCCAGGTAGTGTGTCCCTTTCCCTTTTTATGGCGGCGAATAGTATACACCCGGGCCTGTCTCCGCGGGCGCGTATTGGCCTGACGTGTTCCGGGTTATAGCCTAGATTACAGAGCTCCTCCTCGACGTCCTCTGGAGCGACATCGTAGGGGAGGCCTCTTATGGCTAGTTTAAGGTTTCGCTCCTCAGGAAGGGAATACGAAAACCAGCTTATATTGGTTTCTTTTTCGATACCCGTGAGGTATCGTTGTATTAATCTATATTCGTTTTCATCTTGCGGCGAAAAGCGTATCCCTTTGCCATATGGACGAGCATAGGCGGTCCTCCCTAAGCGCTTTTTAATTTCGCCCAAGTGGTAGCCCCAGTTTGGGAAGTTTTCTACGACTAACGGCGGGTATCTAGGCTTATTTGTCGTATTTACTATGGGTGGAGGACTCACCCGGGAGGTGCCTTGTGTGGCGCCGGTACTTCTGGTGGCTGCGACCTCGGTGGCTGCATGCACGACGGCTGCGGCTCTGGCACGGAGCGCGGTGACACGGGGCACGGAGGCAGAGGAGGTGGCGGGGCCGGCGAGTGTAGTCGCGACGACCGCGGCGTAGGAGGCCGAAGGCGAAGGGAGTTTCGGTTTCACCTTCGCGCAGCTGCGTTTGGCTCGCGCTGCTTCTTCCTCGTCCGAGCTGTGTTTTCTTCTCGGGCGGGGGGGCTGCGGTTGTTGTTCAGACGCAGTGGAGGACGCGGACGGTGCCCTTTGCTTCGTCTTGCTCCTCTTGACATGAATAACCACGTCCGCCGGGTCGACGTAGCGTGGTTTGCGAGTGGCTGCAGATGTGTCGGGCGCCGTTGAAGAATCGGAGGGCTCGTAGTCGCTCACGATTCCCCTGACAGTGTAGTACGGTGCCGGCGCGTCCGTAGGGCCCTCAGAATCCTGCGGATTAAGATGAACTTCTTTAGGTGGAGTCCTCTTCATAGGTATCGGTCGTGCTAGCACCGTTGCAGTCGCTAACGATGATGATGGGGTGGCTGGATGATGAAACCAGGCTTCAGGAGGGGCACGACTACCACCCGCAGCGGGGCGGGGGGGTGCCATTTCTTGGGCCGGCGTCGGTAGCTCCACCCTTTTTGCACTTGCAGATGCGCGAGGGGGTGTTGTTCTTGAGAGCACCGGGGGTTTTTGTGGAGGTTGAAAGCCCACTAGTGGACCAGGTTGATTGCCCACTAGTGAACTTGGCTTCGCTTCATAATAATATTGCGCGCGAGTGTCGCCTCTAGCGGCGAATTCTTGCACTTGAATTGGCGTAGTTCTTGGTCGGTCCGCTACTACAGTGGCGCCACTTAGCACACTATCTAGCGAACGACGATGAAGGGATGATTTTCCTTGAAGTCCCCCGGCAAAGAGCGTGGGACTCTTCGGGCGGGTCTTCCTTATCGACGGCTGCGGCTGGAGCGCGCTCGGCGGTGCTTGTTGGCCCCGAAAGGGGCCTTTTGGGTCCATTATTAAATGGAAATGGTTATGAAGTAGCCAATATTAAGACTTGTTGTTGACAATATTTTCAACAATGATGCTGCTGAGGCGAAGAGCTTCGCGACCACGGCTTGTGGGCTTCAATGTCGACGATGACAAGCCCCCGGTGAATACGCCAACGCAAGTCAGCGTAGCACCGGAGCGAATGCGAACGTCTTGCGGTCCGTGCGAATGTTGTTGTGTTGTTTCTGCGAACAGCGACAAATCTCTTCTGGCCTATCCTTATATACCTTAGACATCACTCAGTTTTTTAAGGATCTCCATATGGTGACGAAATATGAATAAAATGTATCGATACTACTATCTTCACTATGGCTGTCTTAATAAGCAGTTATGAGACGAAAGCAATTGTATCATTTCATTAAAAGAGGAACTTAAAACAATAAATTACATATGCAAAATCTTATATCTAGCACGGTATATTAGAAAGTATGAATTAGTATTTCCGTGTGGTGACGGAATAAGAATACATTCCACCACTCCGTATCTTACCCGTGGATGTCGTAAAAAGCGAATAAGGGATAAAGTAAGCAAATAACACCTATGCAAGAGAAAGAAAACTCGAAACACAACCCTATACTAACCTGTCTGACCAGCATGGCATAGTAAGATTAATTTCCCTCCTATTGCGGAGGAGCCTCGAACCCAGCAGTGGGACGTATATGAGCTGTGATGATGATATTAGAAATATTTCATTATCTCTGCAGGGGAAATTTATGCCTAGCCGAGGCCGCGGGTGACGGACTAATTCCCCGGTCCCCGTCGAGAGGCCGACCGCGTGAGGAAAGACTAACGACCTCCCCGAGGGAGGGACGTCGGTCGATAGGAGGGTACTCCTCAAGGAGTATTCCGTCGGGCCGACCACTGAAGTCAAGTCACCCTGCTCCGGTAGTCGGTCCCACGACGAAGGCGACGTGTCACGGGTGGGTTACGTGTGTGCGTGCTTACGCCCCTTTGTCGCCCCGGACGGAGTGGTACGAGGAATGCGCCGGCCGTAGCCCACCCTCCAAAGAAAAAATAAATAAAGGGGAAAGTTATGTCCAACTGTGGACTGTGTAATGAACTTTTTTGATGAATATGATGCCTAGAATTTTAGTATCAAATAAAAAAAAACCTAAACCTCTATTATGAAAATATTTTAAATTCTACACTTTCAGTAATTATTAAAATCATACAAGATGTTAAACTTCTCCAAGGCATTTCTTACTACGACAAAGTTGGAATAAAATTCACCCAAACGCATACAAATGTCGTAAAAGCCGAGTATCTAAGCAAATTACGCTATTGTAAAAAAAAAGGCGAAATGATAGGTTAATTTCCCTCTGATTATAAAAGATACTCATGTTTCTTATTGCCGATTATAGCAAACGAGCATACAGCAAAACACCTGATGGTAAGTGGTACAGCCGCACATCATCATCAGCGTTAAAGCTCATATACGCCCCACTATTGGGATCGAGCCTACTCCACAATGAGAGGGAAATCGACCTACTAAACCACGCTGGTAAAACGTGTTGATATTGGGTTTTATTATATATAGATAGACTAGCAGACCTGATCACGCGTTGCTGTGGCAAATTTTTTTGTTATATTACATTTTATTAAACTATTTAAGTGGAACTATAGGAGGTCGTCATATTTCATGGAGGTCGTCATATTTTTTTACTAATGGCAGCTATGTAAAAAAGCAAGTTAAAATCGTATATGCCACGTTTGTAGGTTTGACATAGCACCGCCATCTATTAATTAATTACTCAATCCAGTCAACAGATTTCGCCATCTGTTAAAATCGTTTGGAGTTAACAGGTAATTGTGAAATTCAAATAATAGACAAATAATTTGCAATAAAATAATATTGCGACTATAAATTAAGATGTAAGCTATCCTATCTTTCAAGTTGAATCAAACTGCACACGGTGTGCAAATTTGATTAAAACCGGTTAAGTAGTTTAGGAGTCAATCGCGGACAAACAACGTGACACGTAATTTATATATATTAAGATATTATAAATTCAAATTCAAATACTTTAATATGCATAAACCCCGCGGGGGCACTTACATATGGTCACTTTTTTACATTTTACCTTACACTACTACCGGATCGGAACGCGACCGCACTGAGAAGATCCGGCAAGAAACTCAGTGGGCTTGTCTTCTTTTTTATTCATTTACTATTTTTTTTTAAAAGATAATGTACAACAACATGTCTATTAATAGCTCCAGTGTGATGCCTTTCGAACCATCATATAATACAGTTATTAAATTTAATAACGAAAAAGTACCATGGCTGGACCAGATCCCGCAAGCGGCACCCGATCACGAGTTAACCACTAGAGCAGCCATCACTCCCCTCAACCACAATGGAGGGAAGGGAGTGACCCGCTCCTCGTAGCTACCGCAAGCAGACCCTTCAGTGAGCATGATCAATACCATGTGCCACAAACATAAAACACAGATTAAATAACAAAAAATATAATAAATAAGGGTATAATATGTCAGACTTCTGAACAATACTCCTTATTTAAAATGATTTAAATAATTATTTATTTAACCGTATGGTGACGTCACCATACGGTTAAATAAATAATTATTTACTACTACGTAGTAAGAGTACCATTCACCACCTCCTTTCTTGCCTGTGGGTGTCAAAAACAAGGACTAAGTGATTTTTTTTTCAATAAAAAGAAAACTCGAAATGAAACTCTATACGAACACATCGGAACAGCGTGATATCATCATCAATCATCACAGCTCATATACGTTCCGCTGTTAGGCTCAAGCTTCCTCCACATTTGTAGAGAAATTGACCTACGCTCAATTGACACTACGCTGCTCAGGCGGGTTGGTATAAGGTATTATTTCGAGTTTTTCTTTTTGTTTTTATTGCAAACGGTGGCAAACGAGCAAACAGTACACCTGGTGGTAAGTATTGCTGCCGCTCATGGACCTTTACAGGGTCACTGCCTACCGCGAAGAAAGTGAAGGGAGTGTGAATGCGTGCATTAAGGCTCGGTGATACCAAGGGCACCACCAAAACCCTCCACACACAAACACCCTCAGAAAGTTGAGCTTCCGGCTCTCTCGCTCACCGAACGAAGCGCAGTAACAAATTGCTACTACTCAGACGTCGTTTTTCTGTGAGAGTGTGGTATTACCCCGGACGGACCGGCTCGCGGCTGTAGACAGATAACTGTCGACAGTATGGTTCTACCACTCTTCTTCTCTTAACACTGTTTTTACATACATAATATATGCCTTAGTCGTCTTTTACGGCACTAACAGGTAAAATAAGGGGGGGTAAATTTTTTTGTCCTCCGTCACCACACGGAAAAGCGTGACATAGTAGGTCAATTTCCCTCCCACAGTAAAGGGGCCCGAAAGCAACAGTGCGACGAAATGAAATGGGAAATAATTATGTATTTAGTAAATATACGTTGTACTTTTTTATTTGGGTTTGATTTAAATTAAAAACAAACATTGTCAATCATCAAAGGGAGATCCTAATATTATAAATGTAATCAAAAAATATTCTATTTAAGTAGAGGGCGCTATTACATAAAACTGAAGAACCCCTGTTTTTAGGCCTGGGAGAATGTTTTGGACTTACGATTTATCTGGGTAAACCCATATATCTACGTTTGAAATTGTTGCCTAACTAGCTAAACCAATGTTCCCTAAATAATATATACATAAAGCTCGTTAAATATAAAGCTTGAGAAATTAACAGTAGTTAATTCTATTTTTATTTACTTTTCGCATCTTCAGATCCGTCGCCAAATCACCTTTGCAGGTATTTTTTATTTCTTTATATATATATATATATTTTGAAATACAACTGCACTAAGGAAATAATCTTTACACCTACTCCTGAAAACTTTACAAACAAACAATTACCGAATACAAAAACCTCCAGACTCAGAACAACAATTTGCGGATCGCACAAAATAATATCTTGCATGGAATTTGAAACCACGACACTGATATCATAGGTCGATATCTTGACCACTACCTCATCTATGCAGTCGATATGTCGTAAGCTGTAGTCGGTATGCCGTAATTTAATGTACATAAAAGCACTATTGGATGGCCCATATTTTGTGTTTCAGAAAATAATTATTGTTTATTTATTGATTTATTTATTATTAATTTATTGCAAATACTACCTGGATTACATTAGTTGTTACATACTTCATTGTTTTAGTATCACTGTATTTAACCTTTCGGCATACAATGTGTTACATAATAAAAAAAAATTAATACATACATCATGAAATATTAAATTACATTTAATTAATTTATACTTGTGATTGAGATTTTTAAAATTTATTATGTCAAGTACATACAGATGTCAAATTATCACAAATCTAGACACGCGGCAGCGTGTCAAGCCAAGTTCAAGCAAAGGAACTGGCTAGCCAGCGCCGAGTCTAATATTACACGAACCACTTGGTGCCACTTTTGACCCTTCTATAACTCAAAACCTCTTTAATGTAAACACATAAAACTACGTGTGTTTAATTATATCTATAAAGACATCTAGAAGCCCAATTTTCATGAAGCTAGCTCAAGCGGTTATAAAGATATGAAGGTCAAAAAGTCGTAAATTTTAGCACTTACTGACTGACTGACATATAGTACCCAAATCTAACCTACTTCCAGATGATCTAGAAGGATGAAATTTGGAACCCAGCTCGGTAATTGTGTGTAAGCGTAGGAAAAATTCTAAACATAAAAAAAAGTTAAAAATAGGGGGGTCCCCATACAATTTTTTTTATTGAAGCGTTGGAACCGTTACAAGCTGATATTTGAAACTATCCCAATATATGTATTAATATATTTACTGTATAACAGAAATATAAAAATAAAGTTAAGTCAAAAAATAAGTGGTGTCCCCATACAAAAACTTGCAATACGCGCTAAACAACCGGCCAACGGTGCGTGTGTCGTCGGCGGCACGCGGCACCACATACTATGCAGCGGAAACGTAAGAAAAAATATTAAATCTCAATACCTGCCTAGTTTTCTTTACAAAAAGTAATGATATCCCACCAAAAACAGTTAAAAATTATGCTTGGCTGTGGGCTTTACATTTATGTTTTTGGTGGGTTATTTATATTTCGATGTCAGAGTTTCATAAATATGTATTGAAGTTATACTTAATTGGTCAAAAAAATATTAATTTATGGAATAGTATGCTTTTTCTAATAGTAAGTTCTTTATTTTAGATTTAAACTTCTTAGTCATTTCTATCTCTAGGATCAATTTGGGTAATTTGTTATACAATTTTGAAGACATTCACAGAATGCTCTTATTATAAAATGTTGGACAACAACAAACATTACGTGGACAACTTATTGTCAGATTATGTCTTAATGTCAAAATTTTAAGTTTAATAAAGGTTTACAACTGTCCATTACTTCTAACTTACACATGGCCGGTATGCATTTCTTTTCTTCTTTGAAGACAAGATCGCTATTAGCAGAATTTGACACGTCCGAGCTCTTGATATATATTTACTATTTTCATGTGAATTTTGTGTTCTCAAAATTTTATAGAAGGACTTATTCCATCGTCATCATCACAGCTCATATACGTCCCACTGCTAGGCTTGAGCCTCTTCCACAATGGGAGAGAAATTGATCTGCTAAAGAACGCTGGTCAGATGGGTTGGTATAGGGTTTTGTTTCGAGTTTTCCCTCTCTTGCATAGATGTTGTATGCATATTACAATCCCTTAGTCGTCTTTTACGACACCCACGGGCAAGAAAAGGGATGGTGAATTATATTTCTACTTCATTACCACACGGGTGGAAGGGCTTATTAAGAAGAAGGACCTATTAATTAGTCATAAATAATCTTCATCTTTGTGAAAATTCTAAATACAGACGCAAGCAAAACACCCCATCTTTACTCAAACGCCCGCAGCCCTGCTTAATTAATGTTTACTTTAATTTAACTACCAGGTTACTTTTGCGATCCTCAACTACTGTATTCCTGTCATATTAATCCTAACTAATATTAATAAATGTTGATGTGAGTTTGTTTGTTAAGCTTTCACGCTTTAATCACTAAACTGATTTGAAAAATTCTATTACCACCAGTCACCAGTATTATCTAAGCTTTTAGGTTTCATCATCTGGGCTCAAATACGTCCCACTACTGGGCTCTAGTTTCCTCCACGAAAGGGAGGAATATTGACTTACTATATCATGATGTTTTCCATGTGGTGACGGAGTAAGAATGCAATTCACCACTCCCTTTCTTGCCCGTGAATGTCGTACAAGACGACTAAGGGATATAATATGCACATAAGATCTGTGCAAGAGAAGGAAAACTCGAAATGAAACCCTATACCAACATGTCTGACAAGCATAGTATAGTAGGTCAAACTCCCTCCTATTGTGGAGGAGGCCCGAGCCCAACAGTGGAATGTATGTGGGCTATAATAATGATGATGATGATGATATCATGATGGTCAGACGGGTTGGCATAGCATTTTGTTTCGAGTTTGCCTTCTCTTACATGGACGTTATAAGCATATTTTATCCCTTAGTCGTCTTTTACGATATCCACGGGCAAGATAGAGTGGTAAGTTTTACGTTTAATACTACGTTAATATTTTGGGAAGCTTTGAAATAATGTTCTAGAAATTCTAGAATGATTTTATTAATCTTTATTAAATATTTTTAATACTGTTTCTCCAGTTATTCATTTTTATCAAGCTGCGCGAGTTCGCCGAATTGATAAACACTGCTCGTAAATTCGATCAAAAAGTTTTAACAATATTTTACCAATTACTTTACGTTTTAAATTTGTGCATAGTTTTTTTTTTTTAATGCAACATATAGTCGCTGGCAAATGGCTATATTGCTATATTGCTTTTTAAATAAAGAACTTTTTTTATGACTCTTTTCAACCAACTATACAAAAAGGGGTGTTATAAGAAATATCTGTATATCTGTATGTCTATCTGATTCATCATTCTTCGTAAATGAATGGAGCAATTCTGATGTGTTTTGTTAGCTAGCTGAATACCAGAGTTATTACTACTTTAAGTCTCCATAAATCATATTGATATATTTCTATCTATATTTCTCTATTTTCCGTGTGATGACGGAGTAAGAAAACAATTCACCACCCCCACTCTTGCCCGTGGATGTCGTAAAATACGACTAAGAGATACAATATGTATACAACATCTATGCAACATAAGGAAAACTCGAAGGAAAACTCTATGCCAACACGTCCGACCAGCGTGGTATAGTAGGTCAATTTCATAATATTTGTCATATCATAATATTTGACATCAAATTGCCTCATGCTTCAGTACCTAAACATTCTTTCAAAACTCATAAATTGTTGTAAAGTATCAAGAATATCTCAACTGTAAATATGTATAGATTTGACCCACAATAATAATAACTAAAGATAGTTTTATAAATTAAAACCTTTTAGTAACATAAAGTAAGCCGCCTTCAAAATTAATATTAATTTAGCATCATGTCACCTGAGTTTTCTTGCCGGATCTTTCTCAGTGTGACCGTGTTCCGATCCGGTGGTAGTATACTAGATTATTAGTTAGTTTTTTAAATATAATTACTATTAATTTTAATGTTTAATTATTACTAACCTTAGAATTATTTTCTTCTTACACTGGCAATAAATTTTGTATCAAAATGTGGGTCAATATTTAATAACTAATTTCTGTATCGGGTAGATAATTATAAATTTCCTGCAGTAACGATGACTTGTTAGACGTGAGACATCTTAGTCCACCCGTGACCATGAACGCTTTAAAGTGTTCGAAACGTCGGGTAATCAAAAATCAAATACAAACGCGATAAAATCCGTAAAGTAGTTTTATTTAAAATGTAAATATCTTTAAAATCAGAATACCTTACTAGTTCAGTGGTACAAGCATTTACCTGGCGATAGTTAAGTACTTGAGTTTACCTCTTGGGTCGGATAAAAAAGATGACGATTTTTGCGGCTTTCTAAGAATCTATATATATAAAAATGAATGTTTGTCCGTATGTCCTTTATAGAATCGTAAACTGTGCATTTAATCATGTGATGATCTTCAGCAAAGTGTTGTGTACACGAAGGTTTCTAAGTTGGTGCAACCCGACTTCGTGAAAACGGTAGGTGGCGTGGTGATCGATTTCAATGAGAATTCTTTTTAATATTTTTTTACTTTTGGACAGAACAACGTCTGCTGGGTCAGCTGGTTACCAATAAAATCTTCAATAACAAACTTAAAGTTTCCACAAATGTGCTAACCTACCAGTACATAGAAAAGGTTGTTTCAAAATACGCATGTGTTATCTATATCTTTACTTATCCTTTTGCAAATATATTTTAACGATACGTTACAATATATATTTTTTAAGTTACATTACATTACGATAAATAAAAATCATAAAAATATTTCTACGTTATTATCTTCAAACAGACTTCAAATTACAGTCCACAATAATTGTGTCGCATTGTGTCAATTTAGAACAAAGATAGAACTAAGCTAGTTTGTTAGAAACCGCTTTATTTTGTCTCGCACGCGACAGAGCAAAAACAGTAGATAGTTAAGTGAACTAACTGGCCGGATAAACGACCTCCATCAGTGTTTCCGTGGAGGAACAATTAATGGCATAGATAGACAGTCTTACACTGTAGTAATTCCTGTGCCTTTCACAATTAACCAGCGACTATTTTTCACACGCCATAATCTTAAAAGTTATCGAATAATGTATATATCTATTAATCTAAGTAAAGCCACATTAGCCGTAACTAAGATGACATTAGAATACTACTAGACATGTAAAAAAAACTATTTTGCGGATTTTATATGTGTTTGTATTTGATTTTTAATTGTCCGATGTTTCGAACACTTTACAGCTTTCATAGCCACGGGCGACCATCATTTAATCGATTGCCCGTTGGCTACCAATCAAAAATCAAATGCAAGCACGATGAAATCCGTAAAAGAGTTTTATTTACAATGTGTAATTCTCGCGTAAACGTCAGAAATCACTACTAGACTTCTTCTTAGAAATCGAATCTACTGCTTACAGTTTCGTAAGTTCATAATAAATTTTTACGAACTTTTGAGGTAATCTGCATATCTGAAATGTTTTCTCCGATGCTTGTAAGGTCAATCAAAGTAAATTGAGCTGACGAAAAAGCAAAAATTAATATTTTTATTCCAAGAGTGAAACTTTTAAAAGTGTAAAAAAATAAAGGCTTATTTCACAATTACAAAATATTTAATTCATCTGATATGGTTCTGCTCGTCCTATAGCATCGGTAAAAGCTATAGGAGCCTCTCATAAACACCCTTTTGAAATTCTGGCTTAGTGACAGCGTAACTATTGCCAAAATACAGATATGCTTTCAAAAAAAAGAAGAACTATTCAGACACGGCCCACATCTATCAAAAATTTGAAAACATAACATATAATATATATGTTATGTTTTCAAATTTTTTACCTTAGAAATACATTCCTGCAATCGAACATAGATTTTTTTTAATGTGTTCAAAGCCTATTTACATTTAAAACAACCAATTTGAATGAAAACAGTGACAACAAATGTTCCTCTTTGCTCTGGCTGCACGTATTTTGAAAAATGGCGAAAATAATTTTGTTTAGAAAACAGTGTATCTGTGAAATATTAATTTTAATTAAATTTGCCAGTTACTTCCAACATTCCATTTGGATAATAGTGACTAGGGAGTCATTTTCCTTATTGTATGGCTCCTTATTATAATTGTATTTTTCTTAATTTTAATGGTCTACGTAATATTCTAAGCCAATATAGATTTCCAACGGGTTTTATCCTACTATTTTTTTTTCATTTTTTACCATTTTCAAAGGCTTCAGCACTGGTCTGGAGTATGCATGAGCTGTTTCTTAAAAAAGTTACATAAATACAAAATAATAGGAAAAATAAAAGATTTTAAAAAGGAATGTATTTACTCTTCAATTAGAATATCATATGCCAATCTAGTGAGAAGGAATAAGAAATGAATATCGAAATTCTTTTCCTATTATAGAGAAGAAACCTTATAGTCTGGCGTTGTTATGGACATAAACTGAGAAGAAAACAAATGCTAACCAAGCTTCCATAACCTTAAAAGAGACTAGCAATTTTTTATGCTAACATTTTAAAATGTTCAACAACTGAGTAGTCTGTACATGAAGGGGTATTTTTAATTTGTAGGTTATAGCTGCCATGTTTTTTGCTCTGGTTGTTGATGATAACGGGCTTTTCCCTTGTTATTATTCATTAATTGTTGTTTTCATTATTATCGTAGTTTGTTGTTGTTTTTGTTTTCTTTAACTTTATTTTGATGTTTACAGCATGAGTAAATCTTGCCTAAATAACACGAGTTCTTTATTTTTTTGCCTAAGGAAAAGTAAGTTAATCAAATAGGTCATCACCATCATCACTGTTCCTACAGCTCATATTGGAGCTACCAATTGTTAGACTCGAACCTCCTCCATAATGTGAGAGAATTTTTTCATCATCTCAGGCCATACACATCCCACTGTTGGGCCTCCTCTACTCTAGGAGGGAAAATGACCTACTATACCACGCTGGTCAGAAGTGTTAGTATGGAGTTATGTTACAAGTTTCCCTTCTTTTGCATAAATTTTATATCCATATTATATCCCCTAGTCGCCATTTTTAGAATTTCTAACGCGGCCAATGTCTCGCGTAGAAAAATTAATATATAGATTAGTTAATATTGAAGCGTACAATATATGTATAGTTAAATTAACCATAGGTCTGATATGAACTGCGTTCAAAGAACCTTACTAAAAATAAAGATTTAAAAAATGCCCTAGTTATCTTTTACGACACCCACGGGCAAGAGAAGGGGTGGTGAATTTTATTCTTACTTTGTCACCACATAGAAATTAGTATTATTAATCTATTCTATTAGGCCTTCATCTCACGAGAAAATACAAATAGGATAATTAAGCATTTAATAAGAAGTAGACGTTAGTCTTTCCGTGTGGTGACGGAGTAAGAATACAATTCACCACTCCCTATCTTGCCCGTGGATGTCGTTAAAGACGACTAAGGGATATAATACGCATATAACATTTATGTAAGAGAAGGAAAACTCGAATAAAACCCTATACCAACCTGTCTGACCAGCATTGTATAGTAAGGTCAATTTCCCTCCTATTATGGAGGTAGCTCGAGCCCAACAGTGGGACGTATATGATCTGGAATAATGATGATGATGATGATACGCTAGTTATACGGGTTGGTATAGAGTTTAAATCCCAGTTTTCCCCCTCTTGCATAGATATTATTTACATAGATACATTTTACGGCACACACGGGCAAGAAATAGAATAATGAATTATATTCTAACTCCGCCAGCACAGGACTGTCATCATCTTATCTATGTAATATACGTCCCACTGTTAGGCTCGAACCTCCTTCATAATTGGAGGGTAATTGACCTACTATACCACGCTGATCAGACGAATTGGTATAGGGCTTCATTTCAAGTTTTTCACTTATTACATAGATAGATGTTCCTTATAAGTATGTATATTTAATTACTTAGTCGTCTTTTACGACACCCACGGGTAAGAGAGGGTGTCATTTCATCATCTCAGCCCATACACGTCCCACTGTTAGGCTTGAGTCTCCTCCATAATAGGAGGGTAATTGACCTATTATACCACGCTTGTCAGACGGATTAATATAGTTTCATTTCTAGTATTTCTCTTCTTACATAAATATTATGTGTATATTTAATCCCTTAGCCGTCTTTTACGGCACCCACGGGCAAGACAGAGGTGGTGAGTAGGGATGTGACTAGGAGGGAAAATAATCAATTTTTTGTTCTTTAAAATAAATCGATTATAAAACAATCGATTAATTAAAAAATAATCGATTTTTTCTTCCAACAGGATGATGATGACCTTTTTTTTTAGGAAATGTGTGCTTCCTTTTCTAATATATGTAGTATGAAACACTGCACGCAGCATCGTGATGACCCTTTTTTTTAGGAAATTTAGCAGTTAAATAATTGATTAATTTCGATCGAATTTCGAATAATAAAAAATCGATTATTAATCGATAAAAAAATCGATTATTAATAGATTTTTTTTATTTTAATAATCGATTGTAAAAATCGATAATAAAATAATCGATTAATAATCGATTATTATAAAAATCGATAATTTTTTCACGTCTCTAGTGGTGAGTTGTATTCTTACGCAGTCACCACACGAACTGTATGTATTCTTACTCAAATAAAATTAATCCAATACTTATACGTATATATAATACCCTCTGCTTTTATATGATACGAATTAACTCGTATCCTTTTACCTATTTACTCTGTCCCTTTGATGAGGTGACAATCTGTGACACGTGATAACATCACTTTAAACTTGTGTAATTTAAACTCTAAATTCGGATATTAGAATACCCAATTTACTTTGATTATATTAATATGTGGACACCTTTAAATTAGTTAAAACGATTTTGTTAAATGGTATAAAGGTTACGTTAGTTTCGATTTGATGAAATCTCTAGTAATACAAAGAAGTTAAGTTTGTATGTTTGTAAATTGGTTCTAAGGTACTAATCAATTTTTTTTTATTAACAGAAAACTACATTATATATAACTATTTTAAAATGGAGGGAAGGAAGAGATACCCACCAATTTCCCACGGTTAAATCAATATACCATACACCGCAATGGAATGAAAAGAATATGGGATGTGGAATAGGAGGTAAAGAAGCCTGCTTACTCCCACATGGTGAACACCTTCCAGAACTTAACTTGCTTTTTTACCGCAGAATTTCGTATATTTATTTCCTCGAGGCGATTCTACATCAGTAATGGATTGCCGCCATGTATTGCCTAAGTCAATCAATTATGGATAAATAGCAGATTCCCGCGGTTCTACCTGCGTAGTTCCCGTTCCCATGGGAATACGGGAGTAAAATGTTACTCGCTGATAATGTAACTTTTAATTGATAAATATTTTTATATCGATTTATTGATTTGGTTTGATTAGCGTGAAAGCGTAGCAAAAGAAAAACCTATATTCACGTTTACAATATTAGTTATAATTATTAAACATTACATACATTTGTAATGATTATTAGATTGTGACAATTTATTAATTTAAACGTAACAAATCTAATATGCTACCACCGGATCGAAACGCGGCTTCACTGAAAAAGATCCGGCAACAAAACTCAGAGGCCATAATGCTATTGATTTTTAAGACGCCTTACTTTATCTTACTAATTCTTTTTTTGCTTTAAAAATAATCTTTTTCTGTTTTATTAGTTTTAATACTTAGTTTTAATAGTCAAAAACAATATACTCTTTTTATAAAGAATATCTGGTTGACCGAGCTTCGCTCGGAATATTTTTATCGGATTTATTTAGATATGTATTAATAAATAATAAAAAATAAATAATGAAAAATATATAAAAAATTACAAAAAGAGAATAATAATAACACCGAGATTCGAACCGACGCTGTTTGAATGTCAACAAAATCAAAATTAGAACCTGTCAACTTCCCATCTGAGCTATCGTAACTCATGACGTTGACAACGAAATTTGAATTCATATTCTTTTAAAATTTAATGTCATTGTTTGTTTTGCTAAAAACACGAACAAAACAACATTTTCTATAAATAAAACCTAGCTAGATCGATTTTTTGGACAAGTTTTAACAAAATCGTTGGAGCCGTTTCCGAAATCCTGAATATATATATATATATATATATATATATATATATATATATATATATATATATATATATATATATATATATATATACAAGAATTGCTCGTTTAAAGATATAAGATTTATTTTTTTTGTACTGGCAATAAATTTGTATCAAAATATGGATCAAAATTTAATAACTAATTTTGTCTCTGTAATAACGATGACTTGTTACGCGTAAGACATCTTAGTCCGCCCTTGATCATGAATGTTGTGTTCGAAACGTCGGCATAACGCGATAAAATCCGTAAAGAGTTTTATTTGTAACTAGCAACCCGCCCTCGCTTCGCTTCGATTATAGGTTATAGTAGTTTTACCCGCGTAGTTCCCGTTCCCGTGGGAATACCGGGATAAAATATAGCCTAGTTTACGCCCTGATATTATAGCTTTCCACTGGTGAAAGAATTTTTGAAATCGGTCCAGCCGTTTTGAAGATTACCCGGAACAAACAGACAGACAGACAGACAAAAATTTTTTAATTGCTATTTTAGGCATAGGTGTTGTGCAAATAACCGTGTGAGCATGAAAAAAGCCTATTATTTTGACATTACAAACAGACACTCCAATTTTATGTATTGGTATAGATGTGCGAATATTAAAAACAAACATCAGAAATCATTATTACTTAAGACGTTTTTCTTCCAATTGCAAAGAAGGCCGTATCTGTTAATTGAATGCATAATATCTGGTTGACCGAGCTTTGCTTGGTATATTTTTGTTGTATTTTTGCCGAATTTATTTAAATATATATTAATAAAAAATAAAAATAAAATAATGAAAAAAATAACAAAAATTACAAAATCAGAATAATAATAACACCGAGATTAGATCCCACGCTTTTTGAATGCCAAAACAATACAAAACAAAAAGAAAACTGGACAACTTTCCAACTGAACTATTGACACTCTTGACAATGACGAAATTCGAATTCATATTCTTTTAAAATTTATGTCATTGTATTGATTAGCTAAAAACACCGACAAAGTAACATTTTCTATAAATAAAACCTAGCTAGATTGATTTTTTGGTCCTGAAACCTCTAGTATTCTAAATTTCATCAAAATCATTGGAGCCGTTGCCGAGATCCTGAATATATATATATATAAGAATTGCTCGTTTAAAGATATAAGATTACCTGAAGAATGAGATGAAAAATATCTTACACTATGCCTCATACGCATTCAAAGACCCGATTCTTTTATTTTTCTTTTTGTTACTGGGGGAGGAAAGCTGTTATCGTTATATACACATTTCTTGTGTGTATATCACTGAACTCCTAAACGGCTGGACCGATGTTGATGAAATTATTTGTGCATGTTCAAGAGGATTCAAGAATGATTAAGATTCACAATTGCACCTGCTAGGTGGCGCTTATTTGAACAGAACAACGTCTGTTGGGTCAGCTAGTCTTATATATAAATTTCTAGCGTACGTGTGTATGTCACTGAACTCTTCCTAAACGGCTGGTCCTATGTTGACGAATTTTTTTGTGTGTGTACAAGGGGATTCGAGGATGGTTTAGATTCAAAATTGGACCCGGTAGGTGGCACTGTTCGGGCAGAACAATAACATAACTTGAGAACGACTTTACCGATTTCGTCCATCTTTTTTTTTAAGTTTTCTAATATTTCAAAAAAGGTTTTATGGAAAAAAAAAGGAAGTTGCGCAAAAAATTATAAAATTTAACAAACTTAATGTTTTTATATACTTTTCTAATGTAACCTTTTTGTCGACTATATAAACATATAAATATATAAATGTTCTGTTCATGTGTTTGTAATTGAACTCCTTCTAAACGGCTGGACTGATTTTGATGATTTTATGAGGCCATTCCGATGGATATAAATTCTCATATCCATCGGAATAGCCATTCGGAACATCCAAACCATTCGGTTTAGATTAATTATTGGAACCGGTAGGTGGCGCTGCGATCGATTTCAAGGAGAATTAAATTTTCTATTTTTTACAGATTTAAACAGAACAACGTCTGTTGGGTCAGCTAGTACGTAGTACTTATATATTTCATACCCCAATTAAAAATATGTTTATATGCTCCTTTTAGGTATTAATTCATTTCAACAAAGCGCAATCTAAGATTAATAACGTTATATTAAATGCATAAAGCCGGAATTCATATCAATAATACTGTATAGAGATCAAATCAGAAAGCAACTGAATATAGAAGCAGGTTTATAGTAAAAGCAGGCGTATAGAGAGTACAGAGCCGCGTACCGGTTATAGAGAAGTAGTAAGCCCTGCTAACGTGCTACGAGATCCTACGCTCTCAGACGACGCCTGTTAAATAAATAATGTTATACGACCTAGTTTACTTACGTTTATATACCTAGTTGTTTTTAATTGGAGGAGTAAAAATTTGTATGTAATTTAGCCAGTCAGAAAGAATATCTTTTTGGCGCAGAATAATGTATGAACGTACCATTGAATGACAATAATTGTGGCTGAAAGACTCAGAATAATTATTTATGATACGACTTGAGATCGTATTCAGCACCAGCAACTCGCCCTCGCTTCGCTTCGGTTTCTGTCGCCTTATCCCCGTAGTTCCCGTTCCCGTGCGAATACCGGAATAAAATATAGCCTAGTTTACTCCCTGATATTATAGCTTTCTATTGGTGAAAGAATTTTTTAAATTGGTCCAACCGTTTTGAAGATTACCCGGAACAAACAGACAGACAGACATAAAAAAATATAAAGTGATTTTTAGGCATATGTATAGTGCAAATAACTATGTGAGCACGAAAAAGGCCTATTATTTTAACATTACAAGCAGACACTCCAATTTTATTTATTGGTATAGCTAAGAGGTGTTCAGACCATTACGCCATTTTTTAGTAGAAACTGAAAATTTCCAAATCTCAAAGAAACTATAAGTTCTTTTTTTTTTAATTGGAGTGATTTTAGTGTAAACCAATAATTTAAAATAAACACTGGGTGGTACATTACATAGTAAGTTTATTGTCAGTACCTCTGATTATTGCAAATGTAAAAAAATGTATTCTTTATATTTTTCTTCATATATAAATTTCTTGCGTCACGTACGCATGTATGTCACTGAACTCCTCCTAAACGACTGGACCGATATTGACGAAATTTTTTTGTGTGGGGAAAGGGATTTCAGAATGGTTTAGATTCACAATTGGACCCGGTAGGTAGCTCTTTATTTGAACAGAACAAGGTCTGTTAGGTCAGCTAGTTTGTTATAACATAATCAGTATGACTGATGACGCAGCTTATAAGTAGAAAGAGTTGTTTGTTAATTTTATATCTCAACACTCACAACTCTAATCGAGTAAGAAAATATAAAACACCTCCAAGTCGTAATTAAACAAGTAAATTGCACCAAACTACTACTGCTACTAGTTAGTTTATTGCATGGTAATAAACCGCCTTTTTTTTTTTTTTTTATTGCAAACGGTGGCAAACAAGCAAACAGTACACCTGATGGTAAGTGTTGCTGCCGCTCATGGACCTTTACAAGGCCGTTGCCTACCGCGAAGAAAGCGAAGGGAGTGTGAATGCGGTATTGAGGCTCGGTGATACCAAGGGCACCACCAAAACCCTCTACACGCAATCACCCTCAGAAAGTTGGGCTTCTTTTGGCTTTTGCCTATGAACAAAGAATAGTATTTTGAACAAACTAGTTACAAGAAACACTACAAACTCTTCTTTTCGTATGACATAATCCGTGTCATATGATCTGTCCTCCAACAAGAGTATTATTATTTTAAATTATGTAACTAAATTATCTGTCTATAAGATGTTACTAACCCTTATTTTCCCATTGGTATTGTAAAAACCAACTAGTGGATTATAGTAGAATAGGCATACCACCTGTTCTTTACTCGCGTGGGAATTTTACAAGATCAATTGTAAAAAAATACATAAAAATTGTTGATATTTTAAATTTAAATATTTTCAACGTTCTTGGTCACGCGAAGACTAAAGTGTTCTACGTCCAATAAGTTGTTGTTGTACAGAGATTTAAATCTACGCATTACAGTAATAATTATTAAATTTTGATTCACACCGTATTAAAAATACAATTAATAAGATTGTACATAAAGAAAATGATCCTATATTAAAGAAATATCTTATTAAGTTAGTTATTATTAAATATTCAATTAAGGGCAACTAATGTGTGTTTGATTTCTGTGTGGTGACGGAGTAAGAAGACAATTTACCACTACCTATCTTGCTCGTGGATGTCGTAAAAGATGACTAAGGGATATAATATGCATATAACATCTACGCAAGAGAAGGAAAACTCGAAATAAAACCTTACACCGACCTATCTGACCGGCATGGTCAACTTGGTTGGTGCAGGGTTTATTACCAGCATGGTAAGGTCAATTTTCCTCCTATTATGGAGGAGGCTCGAGCCCAGTAGTGGGACGTATATGTGTTTACAAAATAAAATATTTTTCTTCCTTCATTCTTCTTTCGTTCTTTTCTTTTTCTTCTTTCCTTCTTTTTCTTTAAAATCCGTAAAAATAGTTTTATTTTAAATCTATAATACTGGCGTATACATAAAAAATTATTGTTGTACTAAAATCTTGCTAAAAATGCGACTAGCGCCCTACTTATGTATCTGCGACAAGAGCTAAAAAATATATAACTTGTTAGGACTTAAAAGTTACGTACGTGGATTACGTACGTAACGTATATTCCTATGTGTGTTTCACGTTTGAACTTATGAAATATTAAATACATATTTATAAAGGTAGTATATAATAAATGCTATTTCATGGGGGCTACAAATACTACCAACTTTTACATTACTTATGGGTATCATAAATGCTGACTACGAACTTTACATCGACCTGGAATTATATTTCCAAAGAGGGTTGACGTCAGGCAGGCTGGCAGTCATAAAACTACTGCTAATAACTTTTGCGATATGTGCGATGGAAAATGAGTACATATTGTCTCGATTGGCATAAGAGCAGGGTTATAATGATAATTTACATTGGTAGTGCAGCATAATTCATTATTCAACCTTATAAATAAATATCTTATGCCCACGACTTTATCCACGTTGTTTGTCATCGCTATTATTTATGTAATTCAAGATTAATTTTTCTGGTAGAAACACTAGTGTTTTATGGTATAATAGATATACATTGTAGAAGATTTTTAGAACAGTTTGAAAGAAGTAAACACTTTTGGTAAAATTCTTACGATTAAGTCATTGAGCCTTAAGATATCACTCAAATGTTATGAATATTGCCGTACTCCATGTTTTTTTCCTGCTCTATAAATCATATTTTTGTGATATTTTATAAAAAAAATATCATTCAGTTACTTTTGCATAAAAATTAAAAATTATCCATATAGCCTTATATATGTTGAAAATACATACTACTGGCCGTATCTATGTACAACTTATCTTTTATCATGTCGGAACAAAATTTTTCTACATAGAATCTTTAAATCTTTCTACTTTCCATATGACATATTTGACATAGCCTTTTCTATACACCTTATAATTACCACTGAAGTCAAAAAACTGCGCCGGTAGTCGAGCCAACGACAAAGCCGACGTGCTATACGGGTGGGTTACGGGTGTGCCTACATACGCCCCTCTGTCGCTCCGGACGAAGTGGTGCGAGGAGTGCGCCAACCGTAACCCACAAAAAAAATTCACCACAATTATTTTTTTTTTTGAGTGGCCTATGGTCAGCACACGCCGTCCATTCCGTCCAGGGTGACGAAAGGGCGGAACGCGGCCCCATAACCCGCTAATTCTCCTCTCCTTTGCCATTAGGCCGACCATCGGTACCGAGTTGCTTGTCGTCCGTGGCCAGCCCGGTGGCATTCCCTGTCGTGTATCCTAACCCTCTTATATACCCCTGACAAAATATACAAAAAAACTTGAAACATTCGCATTTTTAATATTACTGGTGGTCGGTGTGTGGTCGAAATTCGGCCATAATTCATTTTAATTAATTTTTGTGCTACATAATTTTCTTTCATTTTATTTATGTATAATTGTAAATTGAGCAAGTTTTATTTCACTAATAACTAATATATAAGCACAAATCTTTAGTAGACATTGTCATTATAATTGTGATTGCTTGACATTCAGTTCGCCCAGAGATTTTAACCGTAAACAAAAGTCTATAAGCGTTGCTACGCAACACACTCGCGCTAACGTGTGTGTGTGTGTGTGTGTGTGTGTGTGTGTGTGTGTGTGTGTATGTGTGTGTGTGTATGTTGTGATTGCCTTTTTTAATGAATTTAATGTATTTATAATCCATTATTATACGAAATTTCAGTTTTATGCACTTCTCCTCATTATATACTTCAACTGTGCCAAATTTCATACTTGTCCATCCACGTAATTTCGTAAAAAGGGGTACAAAGTTTTTGCTTCACGTATTTATATAAAGATTCAGGATTAGTATAAAAATAAACATAAAATATGAGCATACTAAAGAAAACTATTTGTGGAATATTTAAAACTATCTTGTGTAGGAATAAAAGCCACAAGCGTTTCTTTGTAATTCTTTGTGTTGTGTTACTACTAGTGTATTTTTGAGAATAAAACAGTTGTCAACTACCTTGATGCCCACGCATATTGTATAAAGCGACTGAATAAATAAAAATAAAGCCATTAAAGAAAAGTGCTATACTTGTCCATCTAGCCAGCAAGTAATAGAAGACTGATTATGTCGAACTTCAATTTTTGCCTTTGCTCTTGTTCATAAGTACATGTATATAGGCAGACATAGGATAAATAATCATCTAGTGATGGACTATTAAGATAATTCTCCAAACTTTCTTCACCCATGTCTTAAGTGTTGTCTTATAAGACCAGGGAATCGTATAACTACAAGAGTAGAGAAACTCAAAACGAAACTCTATTCCAAGCCATCTGACCACAGAAGTAGAGCAACCAAATTTCCCTCCCATTATTAAGAACTTTCATAAGCAACCGTATGTGAGCTTGCTAGAAGAACAAAAAGAATATAAATATTAGGCAATATAAAACATAGTTGAAGAAACATTTCTTCCTAGAGTAAATGAGTATCCTTCTACAAATTGCCCCCCCTACCTGCGGATTGCCGGAGGATATTGAAAACCGAGGCAGGGCCACTCGTTTAACCTTTTTTATTGGCAACATTTCACTTGTTCCGCATTGTGGGGCGTTTGAATGAAACGGATTGCGTTGTCAAATTGCTGTGATGCGTTAGGCGTTGCTCGTGTAACCTTCATTTATATGCCACAGTGCTTTAACACATTACGTTATATGTTGACAAGGGTTTTATTTGCAGTACGTAAAGTTATTTTCAGAATATCAACTATCGTTTTCTATTAACTATGTCTAACTACAAACATCATGGTTTAAACATTTTAAATATAATTATTTTACAGATTTTATTAAGTTTGTATTTGCGCAATGTTTCGAACACCTTATCCTCCCATGTACAAGAACCCTAAAAAGTGTTTGAAACAATGGGAACTTAAAAAAAAAAGCAAATATAAACACAACAAAATATGTAAAAATAGTTTTTTTTTTATATGTAATAGTCGCGTCACATCAGAAACCATCATGGTTTTAATCTAAGAATACGATGTATCATTACCGTTTTACATCCTGTGGTAATCATAAAAAGCTACCCATATCTTGCCCAATATAGATACTGTGAAGGATTTCCCAGAACACTGCTGCTGGCGTATTTCTAAAGATGCCTCAGTCCGTTTTTATGATACAAAAGGGATATTGTTAATGCCATTTGGAGGACGATTGTATCAAGGACAATCCTTACATCAGTTCTAAGTATAATTGATATTTTAACTCATCAAGTCAGCTCGTATATGTCCTACTACTAGACTAGACAAGGAGTATGTAGAGCTTTATTTTAAATGTTCAATGTCTAATGCTTCTTGCTCAATAAATTATTGGAGATATTTTTTTCGAGTTTTCATTTCTAAGTGATGTTACTCGCTTCTGCCCCTTAATAATATTTTACAGTCGCCTATGGGGAAGGAAAAAGAGGTGACCCTTTTATTGTTACTCAATCACAAGACAGAATAATATTACTAAAATATTTAAGGTGTTCATTTTACTCTTATAGTTCGCAAAGTTCTGTTATTTTAGCCGATTTCATGACTACAACTACAATACAACGGGAAAAAAAAACTGCGAATAGTATTAGTAGTTTCTAAGATTAACCTAATCTAACAAACTCTTCAACTTAACTGTGTTCTCAGGTTCATCCATATTAATTAATTTAGCTAATAAAGTTTGCCAAACTTGTTTGTGAAACGGAAACTCAACTGTGGTAATCTATTTTTCGATTCACAAAAATTTATTATAACTTCACTTTTGAATTATTTCTCGAGCTTCTAATCTTGAATGTTCCGGTCAGTCGTTGCTTTCGTGGTTTCAAGGGTCCGCATTCCAGATTCGGTATGTTCGTATTCGCTTGAACAGATTGCGATTTTTAGGTCTTTGGTTGCTTTTGGTGACTTCGATTTATTTGAAACGTAATAAAGGTATTTATTACGTTTCAAATAAATCGATGTCACCTGCATTCTAATCAAATACTACATAGACGTTTTTTTTACATTGTTATAATCATTATTATCTTCCTTTTGGTGATGGTGTACTAATATAATACACCAACATCTTCTCCACAGGTGAAAAAAGACAAGGGATATATTTTACACATTTTTTTTTTTTTTTTTTTTTGGGTGGGTCGCGGTCGGCGCGCCTCCGCACCACTCCGTCCGGGGCGACAGAGGGGCTTAAGCACGCAACTCCCGCAACCCACCCGAAAACCACCTCGCCTTCGTCATTGGGCCGACCACCGGAGCAGGTTTACTTGTCGTCAGTGGTCGGCCCGACGGAATTCCCCCTACGCGGGGTACCCTCCCGTCGACCGACGTCCCCCCCTCGGGGAGGACGTCGGTCTTTCCTCACGCGGTCGGCCTCTCGGGGGGTGACGGACTAATCCCCGGTCACGTCACCCGCGGCCTCGGCTAGGGTGGCATGAGGCGCAGATAGTTGCGCCTGCGCCGCCCCAGTCGCCGGCGGCGGATCTCCTCATCGAGGCTGCGCTCCACGCGCAGCCGATCCGCCGCCTCCTTCTGCGAGATCACTGTCTCGCAGAAGGCTGCGACCGCGTCCCAGTTCCCGACGCTGTCGACCATCGCCCTAGCGATGGCCGGCAGCGTCAGGTCGGCACCGATGATTGCGACGAGTTCACGGCGCTGCACTGCCCAAGCCGCGCAGGCCTCGAGCGTGTGGCGCGCCGTGTCCTCATCGCAATCGCAGTGGTGGCAGGACGGTGTACTCTCCCTCCTTACGACCCTGTGCAGGTATTTGGCGAAGCTCCCGTGCCCCGTCAACACCTGCACTAGTCGGAAGGAGAGCACCCCGTACCGCCTTTCCAACCACTGCATCAGCACCGGCCGGAAGGCCTCCACGGTTCGCACCCCGAACCGAGGCCTCTCCAGCCGGACTGCCCAACGGGCAATGACGTCTCGGCGGGCGTCGACGCGCCAGGCGGTGAGATCCCTTAACGAGATCACACCGCCCTCCCCGCGCACCCCCGACACCCGCCGATACAACTCGGCGAGCATTTCCGCCTCCAGGTCCCACGGGGGAGTCCCGGCCAATAGGCACGCTGCCTCCGTCGCAACCGTGCGGTATCCGCGGATGGCCCTGACCGCCATGACCCTCTGTGGTCGCCACAGAAGGGCCCTAAGTCGGACGGTCAAAGACCCCGCCCACACCGGTGCGCCGTACAGGGCCATCGACCGGATGACCCCCGTGTACAGCCGTCGGCACGTAGCGCTCGGTCCGCCCACGTTCGGCATTAGCCACGATAGGGCGGACGCCGCGCCGACGAGCCGCGGAGCGAGCCTGCGGAAATGCTCCCGGAACCACCATTGCCCGTCGAGCACCAGGCCCAAGTACCTCATATGGGCCCGGATGCTGATGTCAACCGATCGGACGGTGATCGAGACGCCGATGGGAGGGCTCATAAGGCGCCCATGGAACAAGAGGGCCTCCGTCTTGTCCAGGGCGACCCTCAACCCCAGCGCCTCGATCCGCCTGACGACCTCTTCGGTGCCATAGGTCGCCAGGCTTACCGCCTCTTCTAGCGTCCCACCGCGGGCTGTGACGAGCGTGTCGTCGGCGTAACAAATCACGCCCAGCCCGGGCGGGAGGCTCCCCCGCAACGCCCAGTCGTAGCCGATGTTCCACAGGGTGGGTCCGAGGACTGACCCCTGTGGGACACCGCACGTCATGGGCGTTCGCACAACGTCCCCTGCTCGGTTGGTACAGAGGACGCTGCGCCCCACCAAATAGTCTGCCACTAGCCGCCTCAGGTAAGCTGGCACTCCGTGATACCGGAGCGCCTCCCTGATGCAGCTGAATGGCAGACTATTGAATGCGTTGGCGACGTCTAGGGACACCGCCAACAGAACTCCCCCACCGGTGACGGCCTCAGTCGCCACGGCCCTCAGGCGCAACAGAGCCGCGATCGTCGAACGACCCCTCCTAAACCCAAACTGGGCGTCCGACAGATCGGGCCCCGTGCCGACGAGGTGCCGCTCGATGCGGGCAGCTACCACCCTCTCCAGTAGCTTGCCCGTGTCATCGAGCAGCACGATAGGCCTGTAGGCCGAAGGCGACCCCGGAGACCGTCCCGGCTTCGGCAGGAGCACCAGCCTTCCCTCCTTCCAGCACCCAGGGAACCGTCCGGACGCTAAACACGCGTCGAACAGCTCCCTGAGGCGGGGACCCAGGTGGTCGAGGACCAGGCCCAACACGCGGTTTGGAACACCGTCGGGCCCGGGGGCGGTGGACTTTGCGCACATGCGCGCCACCGCCACTCCCATCTCGGGTTCCGTGATGGGCGGAACACTGTCGTCGTCGGCCTCCCGGTCAGTGTCTGGCGGAGCCATGACCGGGGGCGTGTGTTCCGCCCGCCGCGGGAACAGGTCCTCGACGACCCGGGTGAGAAGGCTGGGCTGGAGAGTCTCGGTGAGGGGAAGGCCCCGCGCGCGGAGCTTATTCAGCACCGCGCGATAGGGGCGTCCCCAGGGGTCACGGTCGAGACCATCCAGCATCTCCTGCCGACTGACGTCCTTGGCGGAGCGGACGGCCAGCCTGAAGGCCGACCGCGCATTGCGGTAGCCCTCATACAGCAAGGCCTCCCGCTCCGCGTCGCGTTGCCGCCGCCGGCTGCGGGTGTAGGCCCTCCGGGCGCGAATGCACGCGGCCCGGAGATCCGCCAGCTCCCGGGACCACCAGTGGACCGCCCTCCTCGGGGGCGGACGCCGTACCCGGGGCATGGCCGCATCGCAGATCTGCGTCAACGCACTGCGGATGCGGCCAGCCTCGGCGTCCACCCCGTCCAACTGGTTGGCAGAGGACAGCCACGAGTAAACGATGGCTGTCTCCGCCAGCTGGTCCCGGTCTAAGCGACCCACAGCCCATCGCGGGAACGCAGGACGTCCATCCGCCCCGTGACCCCTGCTGGGCGTCGGGATTACCGGGGAGACCTCCATCCGGATATACCGGTGGTCCGACAAGGTCTCCACCTCCTTTACGACGCGCCAGCTCCCCACGCGTGCGGCGACCTCGGGGCTAGCGAACGAAAGGTCCACTATCGACCCGCCCCGTTGTCGCACGCACGTATGCACTGAGCCCCTGTTCAGCAAACAGAGGCCCAGTGCCGCCGCCCACTCCTCGATCGCCCGTCCTCGGTCGTTCGTCCGGGGAGACCCCCACGCCACGGACTTGGCGTTGAAGTCCCCCAAGACGAAGACCTGGCGCGATGCCATTCGCCGTAACGAGGCCTCCATGATGGTGAGGGAGGCCTCGAAATCGGTCACACTCCAGTTAGGGGAGAGATAGACTCCGAGGAGCGTAATCTCCCCCCAGTCCGCCGCGACGTATCCGACGCCCCTGTCCCTAAGGGTCAGAGACGACGAAGGCCACGACGTGGAGGCGATGATTGCCACGGTGCCATCGGTGCTACCCAACCAGTTAGGCCGGTCGGGCACCACGTACGGCTCCGCGGCTACGGCTACTCCTATCAACCACTCCGCCATGGCTTGCAGGAACACGTCCTGCGCACCGGCGGTGTGGTTGAGGTTGGCCTGGAGGAGACGAATGGATACGGGGTCCATTAACGGTCCGTATCCATCGTCACCTCCTCCGCGCTGACGGGCGATCGGGTCGCGCTCGGAGCGGGGACTGGCCCGGTCGATGGGCCGTCCCGCCCCTTCGGGGCCGATGCCGGGGGTCTGCTGTCCCCAGAGCCCATGCGGTGTTTGGCAGGCCTATTGCCTGCCGCACACGCGGGGCAGTGGGGCACCGCAGAGCACGATGCCGCCTGGTGTCCGGTCTGACCGCAACGGAAACATAGCCCGCTGCAGTCAAAGCAGTTTTTGCATGTCGGTCGGGTATGACCGACCGCCATGCATTTGTAACACCTCGCGGGCCGGGGCTCTAGCACGGTTACCCGCGCCGAGCTCCAGCCCACGAGGAGCCTGCCTGAATCGGCCAATTGCTTGACCGACTCCACCGGACACTGCACCCAGGCAGCACCGACGCCGCCCGGACCAGTGCGGATGGTGCCAATCCGGACGGTGTCCGAGGCACATCCGGTACGCGCCATAATGGCCTCCCGGACGTCCTCCACCGTCACGGAATCGTCCAAGCCCGTCAGGCGCATCTCTGCGCACTTGACAGGCCTGGCGATTCGGACACCATCCTCCGGCCCGAACAGCCCCCTCAACATCGTGGCCAGACTATCGGCCGTCTTCGCGCCCTCGGCCCCAGGGAACTCGAGTATTCGAGCCCCTGTCCGGGCCTTGCGGGT
The DNA here is from genome assembly GCA_032191425.1 of Lymantria dispar. Lineage (NCBI taxonomy): Eukaryota > Metazoa > Arthropoda > Insecta > Lepidoptera > Erebidae > Lymantria > Lymantria dispar. The sequence continues at coordinate 14,664,605 of CM063451.1, forward strand.
CCTCGCCTCGACGCCCCCGATATCGGAGACGTCCAGCTCCCGCCGGGCGCGTTTTAGGACGGCCTCATAGTTGAGGCCCCTCTCAGCCGCCTCAGGCAGCACGGTGATGACCACCGCGGCCGTCTTCGGCGACTTGAGGCCCCTGCGCGACCTTTTCTTCCCCTTTCTGCCGGCTCCCGCCTGGGGAGCGGCGGCCACGGCGGCACTCTTGGCCGCCGCTCTCCGCTTCTGGCCGCGTGCCTTCCTGCTCCGCTCAGCCACCTGCCAGCCCTGTTCGAGCCTGGCAGCAGCGCTGAGCGCAGCAGAAGCGGTCGCGGGTGCGCTGGCCGGCGCCTGCAGTGCAGCCGCTGGCGCCGGCCGCGGCCCGGCCTTGGCGGGAGCCGGCACCTTGCCGGCCTTCTTGGCCCCCTTGGGCCCGGCCGCGGCCGCAGCGTAGCTCACCACGCGGCCACCCTGACAGGGCAGCGGGGTGGGAGCTGACGCTTGCGGCCGTTTCGCCCCGTCTGTGGCGAGCGGCGGTCGGAGGGGCGGCTCAGGCGGGAGCCTGGCCGCTACGGCAGCGATACGCGCATCCACCATCACCCCTACTCGGGCTAGGATGACGCGTACCGCCGACTCCGACACGCCGTGTACCTCGTCGGGCGGCGGCCCCTCCCCCTTCCGAGGTCTCCCGCGGCCACGAGCCGGCGGAGGGACCACGACGAGGGGAGGAAGCGCCGAAGCCGCGACGGGCGCCGGCGGCGCAGCAGCCGCGATGGGCGCAGCCGGCGCCACAGACGCAGACGACGGGCCCGCCATCCCCGGCGCAGCCCGTTTCGGTAGCGAGGCCGGCACCGGCGGCGTGGCCGGCGCCAGGCGCGCGAACTGGGCCCGCAGGTCGGCCATCTCCTTGGCCAACCCGCGGTTCTCCCGTCGCACCGCCGATAGCTCCGTCTCCAGCTTGCGGTTGCGTTCCCGCAAGCCGGAGACCTCCTCACTAAGGCGGGCGTTCGCGGCCTGAAGGGCCGCCACCTCGCCACCGTGGCCAGCCGGACCCGGTGTCCCCGGCCTCGCCACCACCACCGATCCTCGGCCTCTGCGCCCCCGGCGCATGGTCGGGACCTTGGGAGGAGGCATGATGATGGAACTCCCCTCCGAGTCGGTGTTGGAGCGGCCACCCTCTTGCAGGGGGCGCTTCCAGGGTCTCGGGGGGAGGGCCTCCTCCCTCTTCCTCGCACTTGGGGCTGGGGCTGGCGCCTTTGCAGCCCTCTCCGTCCTCTTCCTCGGCGACGACGATGGTGACGACGGCGACAACGACGGCCTAACGGAACCCTCAACCGACGGCCCGCCTAACGACTCCCTACTAGCGGCGCATCCACCGCCCTCGTCCCTACTCCGGCCGACTTGTATCCAAGGGATGCTGCTCTCCTCGTCGGACGGCTCTGCGGCACTTCCGCCCACGTCCGTCAGCACCATCTCCGATGCCGTGTCGGTCAAAGTTTCGGATGGCCCTGCGGCACTGCCGCCCTCATCCTGCGATGGCTCTGCGGCAGTGCTGCCCTCATCGCTCGACAGCTTCGTTTCGGAGCTGTCGCCTGCTACTCTTATGCACGGCTCTGCGGCAATGCCGCCCTCGTGCTCGGACCCGCTGCTGCTGCCGCTCTCCTCACGCGGCGGCCCTGCTGAGGTCTCCATCCTCTCCCTCTCCTCTTTCGACGGCTGGGCAGCAACGCCACCCCCGTCACGCGACGGCCCTGCAGCAGCAATGCTGCCACCCTTGTCGCGCGCAGCAATGGCGGCTGCCAACTTCCGCTCCCGCTTCTTTTTGTCACGGAGCGCTTGGGCACGGACTCGCCCCATAGCCGTGAGCTTCCTCTTCTTCTTCCTCTTCTCCTTTACTTCTTCTATCCCCTCCCCCCGGTGAGCCTCTTGATGGTGTGCCGGGCTCTCGGCTCTCAGTGCAGTTGTTGTCTCCCTCCCATACGTGTGGAGACTGACTGTGCTGGTGACTGTGCGCCTCTCGCGCTCAAAAACCAGCACAGTGAGGGACTCCCCGGCGTGGCCGGGACCCTCTGGAGTATGTACGTCCGTTTTAACACCTGCCATGGTTTTTTTGGTCATTTTTAAGTCTCGCCTTGACTACCACTCTAACGACTGGACGCTCGCGCGCTTCTTAACCCACCAGTCATACATCTCCTCGCCGAGTGGCCAAACTTAAGATTGGGGTAATTTTTTATAGGGGTTTTCTTCCCCGCGGTCCGAAGACCCCCGGTTCTGACCCCCCTGCTCAGGATTACGGTTTGGGCCTTCCGGGTCTGGCCGCTCGCGAGCGACCGACCCGTCACGCCCCCGGGCCGTGACGCAACCGTCCCTGGCGACGGAGTGCCATGAGGCACATCCGCCCCATTGGCCCCGGGTCAGATCCGCCGTGCGCTCTGCCACCAGAGCCGCACGCGGAGACCCCCCCCTGCCGGAATCTTGGCCGTCCAAATGGCCGCATGACGTCCAAATGGACGTTACCAGGGAGCACCACGAGGAGGTGCTCCGGCCGCGCCCCCCATATATTTTACACATAATAACTATGCAAACGAGGGAGGCTATAGTAAAACCCTATACCGTACCCGTCTGACCAGCATGGTATAATAGGTCGATTTCCTTCTCATTGCAAAAGAGACTCAAGTACCAACATTGGGACGTATATGAGCTGTGATGATGATGATAATTACCATTAACGAAATTAACATAGTTTTAAATATTTTATTGTGAACATTTATGTACTTTCCGTGCGGTGACGGAGTAAGAATACAATTCACCACTCCCTTTCTTGCCCGTGGATGTCGTAAAAGACGACCAAGGGATATAATACGGATGTAACATCTATACAAGAGAAGGAAAACTTCTCCCCGAATGGGGGGACGTCGGTCGAGGAGAGGGTACTTCTCCGGGGGTATTCCGTCGGGCCGACCACTGATGTCAAGTCACCTGCTCCGGTGGTCGGCCCAACGATGAAGACGGCGTGTTGCGCGGGTGGGTTACGGGTGTGTGTGCTTACGTCCCTCTGTCGCCTCGGACGGAGCGGACGAAGAGTGTGCCGACCGTAGCCCACCCCAAAGCCCAAAAAAAAAAAAAAAAGAGAAGGAAAACTTGAACTCTATACCAAAACCCTATACCATCTATAGGTATAGATATAGTAGGTACTATAGGTATAGTAAGATCGATTGCCTCGTATTGTGGAGGAGGCTCGAGCCCAACAGTGGGATGTATATGAGCTGAAATGATGATGATGATGAATGATGAACATTTATGGATTTTAATAAAAAAAAAAAAAAAAAAATACATACATACCTATGTCTCCTACCTCACGCCTGCTTCCCAGAGGGGTAGGTGGAAACTACAAAGTGCCATAAGCCACGATCCTGACATACTTCCATCGTTTCACTCACACTCATCAAAGTCTTCATACATGCTCTATGTTTACGCGTACTCTTAACATGACCTTTACATACTTTGCCATATATGAGGGTGGGCACTAACAGTCCGCTATGTACTGCTAGATGTGCCTTTTTAGACACATTCCTGCTGTTCATAAAGGCATGCAGTGCACCATTCACTCTTATTACCAGCATTTATTCTTCTTTCAACATCCTTATCATTTTTACCATCTCTAGTAAACAGTATACGCCCAAATATACAAATTCTTTTTAAAATAACATAATTATATTTTAAAATTGGAAATATTACAAATCATAAACTTATAGGAGGAATGATTATAATTTAAATAATTGATTTAACATTTTGGTAGTTTAAATATTACACAGTTTAAGTAATTTAAATATTTCAATATGGTAGAAATCTGTGTTTAATACACAGTCATTTTATTAAAACAATCTAAACATATATTTAGTACATGGTTTTTATTTTGGTTTTCATTTATTTACAATAATTACAGATCGCAAATATATACAAAAAACTCCGAAACGTTTACTTATTCCGTTTTAGATTGATTTTAGTTTTGTTTATTTTTTAGGAGCATGTTATAAGATTGATGATGCAACTATGTACCAAATATAGTACATATTTAGGGTATCTGATCACTTCCTAATTTTGTACATACAATAGTAAAATTAAAACAGAACTTTTGGAATATTGTATTTCATGTATTAACAAATAGCTGGCGTATTTTATTGGCAAGGGAACAAAACGCTAAATCGTTCCCCTACCTTCCCATTCTGATTACATTACCTCCCATCCTTACCAAGTACAGTCATAAAAGCCCATTAAGCGCTGAGGTAGTGAGCAGCAATGCTTTTCTGGACAACTCATAAGACAAATGCCCCGATGCATTATTTGATTTTAATAGTTCTTCAACATAAATTTTATTTTAGTAAATGGTATACAGGGCTGCGCCGTGTTCATGGTCTGACATACTACATAGTGATGATTAGAGATGCGTAAATTCATTCATTTATTCATCACAGCTCATATACGTCCCACTACTGGGTTCGAGTCTCCTCTATATTAGGAGGAAAATTGACCTTAGTATATCACACTGGTCGGCGGGTCGGTATAGGGATTTATTTTGGGTTGCGGGTGTGCGTGCTTACGCCCCACTGTCACCCCAGACGGAGTGGTGCGGGGAGGGCGCCGACCGCAACCCACCCCAAAAAAAAATGGGTTTTATTTTGCGTTTTCCTTCTCATGCATAGACGTTATATGCACAAGATATTCCTTATTCGCCTATTACGACACCCACTGGCAATAGAGGAGGTATGAAAGGTATTGTTACTCCGTCACCACACGGCAATACAGAACTTTTAATAAAAAATTTTAGCACGGCCATAGTTCACGTCACATGCATGGGACTAGTATTTATATGATTTTATGCCAAATTCTGAACGAACAAGCAAAGTAGAAGGCGAATTGCCAAATGAAATATGTTCTTCTTATTTGCAACCCGTTTTGGGCACTGCCTGTATCGGACACCCGCTGCTTGCATCGGACCTCCTTCACGCTGAGAGAAAGAATTCGATCTGCTATACTGCACTGATTAGTGTGTTGGCTTTTAAGTCGAAATTTCCTTCTCTTGCATGAATTATTAACTACATACATAGCATAAGCTTCAGTCGTCTTTTACAATATCTATGGCAAAGCAAGGGGCTAGTGAATTGAAGTCTTTCATGCCAACATAAAAATTTAATCTCGTTTTTATCCGATTTCAACTATATTAAAATTTTAAGTTTCGCTTAACACTCAAAAGAAAGATATTCAAAATCAGACACAAAATTACAGAAAATGCTTGTAAAACGATCTAATAATAGTCTATACAGCAACTTCTACTAATTTGAGTTTAGTAATTAACACAAACAAAATTATTCGTTGATGAATAGCGCCAAGAATATAGTTACTAAAACAAATTAGCCTAATTAAAGATTTTACTTAAATATCGTGTTTCATGACTGCCGCTTTATAACTTTAATGGCTCAATTGAACTTAACTTTAAGGTAAGAAAGAGGTGAAGTAAGTATTGAGCTTATTACTAGGATGTTCCGTAAGAGAATTCTGAATAGTAAGCATAAAGTCTAGAATTATATGCGATACACGAGATTAGATTCACTTCCTATTAAATACATATAAAATAAACGCATAATCAATTCTTTGTAATAGAGTTAATATACAAAACAATACTATTGCGAGAAGTAGAGCCATAAGTAATTAGCTCAGTCAGTCACCGTGGAGTTTAAACAGAACGAATTTAATCATTTCAGTGGAATACAACAAAAGGCTTTTATTTGAATATATGTACATAAATTTCCAGCGTATATATATCAACAATTGCATTTTCGCACTCTCGTAAAATCAATAGGTGCTTTTGATTACTCAATAGTAAAATTATTTATATTTAAAGGATAAACGGGATAATTTCGGCAATACTTAAAACTTTGAGCTAATGTTTACAAAAGATTTTGTCTTAAGTTACCTTTAATATTACTAAATTATAAACAGCAATAATGCTATTTAGAAAAGTGTCGTATTATATTATCAAACAGACGTATATAAAGACGCAGTGATGGACTCGATGACTTCCTCTTCGTAGTTTATCCTGATAAACTACGAGTGTTTGAAAACTACCCTTTTAAGAATATTACACTCGGATTGTTTTATGGTCTGGGTGTGCTATTCCACAATTTAAGTACTATTGTTTTTTGCACTTATTATAAAAGTGCAAAAAACCTAGAAAAGTACAAATTAGTAAGATATTAAATTAATATAATTACAAACTCATCATTATCATCATCATTGAGCTTATCGCCACTGCTGAACATAGGCCTCCCTCATGTTTCGTCACAAAGTGCGGCCCAGTGCCGCTAACATCCAACGACGTCAATTAACTTTCACCAGATTACTTTAAAGGTACTAATCACAGACTAACTACAGGTAATAATTACATTGCGCAAATCTACAGGGTATAAATAGAGGATTAAATTTTGCAATATTACTTTGCCTTTTTCTATTGAATTAAAAATTAACACACATATGTAAGTACTAGACAGTGTCTTAATTTTAATTCAGATATAGTAAATATCTGTATTAAGATAAAAAAGAATATTCTAGAGATTACCCACAGAGGATATATTCCTGCTTAAGGGTGCAAAAGAAAGGGATGTTCCACGCTAAACTATGCTTTAATATTTTTCTTCAAATACAGAATTAATGGACACCATAATACACACACATACACACACGTTAATAATTAATTTAAAATAAATGTGTTAAAGCTTATTGATGTGAAACATCTATAGGCGAGGGTGAACCTGATCGTTGGCGTGACGTAAACAGCACGTAGCGTGACGATGTCACGCTATATGTCGGAATATGCAAGGGTAAACCTGATTATTGGCGTGGCGACAAAACGCCACGCTATATGTACACACGTAGTAGCGTCTGAGTGAGACGGAGCGACGCGATGTTGTGTGCAAGCGCCTGTCTGCTATCTCTCTCGCCGCACTGAGCTCGCATGCCTATACTATCCCTAGTATACACAATATGTATAGATTTGTCACAATTTGAAATATTTTTGATTTTAATTCTGGTATGTAAAGAAAATAAATGTTTATTGATTAAAAAAGTTCCAAAAAAAAACAATATTTAGTTTATAGATTATGCCATATTAGTTCCTACCGTAATCTATTCTATATGCATATATATTTGCACAAAAGAATTTCGATGTTTCACATCTTCACATCAAGACGACCTGAGCGACGACTCACTTTTATTAAAGTCAAGATTGTATTCATTAAAAACTTTTTAAACTAAAGAATATGCAACTTACATAATCATCAGCGCCGACACGATCTCAGCCCATATAAGTCCCATATTTGGGCTCGGGTTTCCTCCACAATGGGATGGAATGTGACCTACTACACCGCGGTAGTTAGACATGTTGGCATAGGGTTTTATGTCGAATTTTCCTTCTCTTCAATAGATGTTTTCCTTATATCATATCCCTTAGTTGTCTTCTACGACACCCACGGGCAAGAGAGGTAGTGGTGGTGAATTGTATTTTTACTCCGTCACCACACGGAAGAACCTTAATACCAAACACTTTTTTATCAATTATATAAAGAGGGGTGCTAAAAATAACCATATATCAGAAGGAAATTGAAGGTAGAGTAACTACGAGGACAGGTTTCAAATTAATAAAATCACATAAAAAGCTTTAATGCTTGACTGTGACACGCTAAAATGAGCTTTACATTCCATTCTAATACAATAACCATTCAACGTTTTATTTTTCTAAACCATTTTATTTAATTAAAAAACAAATATAGATTTAGGATTCCGGTGAAATGGTACAACCATCTATATTTTTCATTTGAAGGGAATTTCCCTGAGGACATACAACTCAAAAATATAATAAAGTGGAGAAGGCAAATATTGTTAGACATAAAAGTTTTCTAGCATTTCATTTTTAAACGAATATTAAATATTCATGCTAGTAGTAACACATTAAAAATAAAATATATTACCGCCCCTCACTCGGCCTCATCATCATCATTTCAGCCCCAATGACTCATTGGGTTTGAGCCTCCTCCGTAATAGGAGGGAAATTGACGTACTATACCACGCTGGCCAGACGAGTTGTTTTCATTTTATTTTGAATTTTTCTTCTTTTACATAAATGTTATATGCGTATTATATACCCTTGATCTTCTTTTACAAGACCTATAGGTAGGTAAGGGACTTAGGGAATGGTGAATTGTATTCTTATTCCGTCACCACACATTTCAAATTTAAATTCATTTAAAATTTATTTTATTTTTGTATTCGTTTATCTTGCGGGCTGATGGTGGCCACGAATACTATCAACTCTTGTATTGCTCATACGTATCCAAAAAGATGACTAAGAGCTTTACATTAACCGAGACCAAGTCCCATCTAATCAACTTTTACCTATTTCCAAGGAGGGTTGATGTAAGACGGCCGTTCATAAAATTATTACAATATGTACAATGGAATAAGAGTCCATGTTACATCCACCCAAAAAAATTACAGAAATAATGATGATGATTTAAAACCATCTACAAGATATATACAAGTATATAGGTACGGGTTATTCTATAGATAATCATAAAAGTGTTAACTTATAGTTATGTACTCCAAAATAGCTGGATCAATTCTGATGAGATAAGAGTAATGAGAATAAGAGTAAGAAAGTCGAGATTTTTAAGAAATTACAAAGACAAGAGGAAAGCATCACAATTGATAATAGTAAACAGACCTACTAAGTAGTTTACAGGATCTTATCTACAAGTAAAAAAAAAACATCGCAAAAATTTATAAAGATTTTTCAATGTGAAACATTTCCCATAAAGACAGACATTACGGCTAAAAATTTAGTTTTCATACGTAAGTTCACGCTAGTCTAGTTGGTAGATTAGTTGGAATGGATTACCAATTGTTTTAGATTCGAATCCCAGTTTGACAATAAATTTTCGCTCATAAACAAATTTTTATAAATAACCTTACATGTAAAATGCTGAATCTCAGTATTTTATGATGTTTCTAGTATTATTCCACTGTAAGAAAGGCCTATATCTAACAATGGACATCGATAAGTTGATGACAATACCTAGATACTACGTTAGATACATATATGTCATGTAACAAGGGGTTAAATTTATGCGAATTCGTCCATGGTATTGAAACGCCGACCGCAGGAGGTCCACTTATGTACATATATAGCGCACATTCCCGCGGCTCTGCCAACAAGACAAAGTGATAATGCTTCCCGCGTAGAATTCGCCACATGTAGACTGCCTTGCACTGCACGTTTAGCCGCATGTACCAGCATAATATAAAACATGACTTCCATTACCGCACCTACTTCCTAATTATTAAATTAAGGTGTTTTATGAGTCAAGCATTGTCGTCGATAAATAACAAACTGTTTTTGTAAAAAGGTAAACCCTTAAAGTTAAATCCGAAGGGCACAGATATATCACTGGAATAAATAGTGTTCTGTGTTAATCTAGGGTGCCCGCTACCTTAATTCCAAATTTGATCAAAATTGGTTTTGCCATTACAGCGTGAAAAGATAACATACATATTTACTCACAAATTTTCACCTGTAAAAAGGACGAAATTAATCCTCATTCATCATAGCTCATATACGTCCTACGAGTACCCTCGAGCCTTCTCCGATTTGAACTCTAAAGGAAGGAAAGTTGACCTTCTATATCACTTACGGCTTATTATAAAGTTTAATTACGAGTTTTCCGTGCTTGCTAGAGGCTATATGTCTTAGTCGTCTTTTACGACACCAATGGGCAAGATAAGGGTAATTTTGAGTTTGCCTTTCTTGCTAGATGTTGTATGTACCTACCTATGCATATTATATCTCTTACTCGTACCACACCATCTTGCAAGGTGGTGGTGAATTGTATTCTTACTCCGTCACTACGCGGCAGATCATTCCTACTTCGAGAAAATCGTCGTTATTACAAAGATATTTTTTTAAACCGTAGCTGATGTGAGCGCATTTAAACAAACTTCATAATAATCTAAACGTATAAAATTAGTAGAAATTATAAATACTAAAATGTGGCTATATTATTAATGTTCCAGACAGATTAATTAGTATTTATAACAGTTTTAGTAGAGTACTTAATATTTATAATGCACTTACTCGTTATATTGAAAGTAATTTGCAGTTGCTGGTGAATACAATTCACCACCCTCACCCTTACCCGTGGGACGTGGGTGTTGTAAAAGACGACTAAGGAATATGTGTAATATTCATATAGTAACTATGCAAAAGAAGCAAAACTTATAATGAAACCCTATACAAACACATTTGACTAGCGTAGTTTAGTACATCAATTTTTGCTCATATTCTGGAGGAGGCATTAGCCCAATAATGGGATGTTTATGAGCTGAGATAAATTTACAAGTTGAAACTACTCGGCATAAAATATGTAAATTCTATTTATGCAATTTTCTATGCTTTTGGAATGGTAGAGGTTGTTATAGACAGTCTACGATCAGGTCAGAACCCATCCAAGCCGGCGTGTAGCCTTATAACCTGCCGTATTACCCTAGACGTATAATATTGAGCGGGTTATTGGCACCAATTACTTGACTTCGATGACCTTCTTAGTGGAGCCCCCCTTTCAAGCATCTAGAGACGATCCGGCAACAAAGTGCTGGGATATCGCCCTTCTTCAATCAGTTTCGCTGCGATTGGTGAACTTATCACTGATTCGGTAAACTGGGGCAGGAAGCCAAAAAGCACTTAAGTTTGCAATCGGTGTATGAATTGACCATATACACTCATTTGCAAAAAAAACGGGCACCTAAGCAATGAACCATTTCAAATGTTAATATTTCTTTGTTTGATAATTATAGGTAGTTTTATCCACACAATTTGCTAAATTAATAAGAAAATAATCGTTTTCATCAGTATTTCATAAAATTTAGATACAATCTATGGGAAATAATGCTAAACCTCGCTAGTAGTGTATATTCGCTAGTAGTGCATATGCTCATGAAGTAAAAATAAAAAAGTTTTTTTGTTTGTTTTTCTTTAATAAAGTAAAAGCAGATAAATGTTTAGTATCGAGTGTGACCCCCTCTAGCTAAAATCACAGCTTGAATTCGTCTGGGCATGCTAGCGAGTATATCCCGGATACTTGCTTGCGGAATACGTTCCCACTCCGCAGTAATCACATTCTTCAGCTCTCTGATGGTCTGCGGAGCCGGGTGTACTGATCTCACACGCCGTTTCAGAACGTCCCAGACATGCTCTATGGGATTGAGGTCGGGACTTCGAGCTGGCCAATCCAAACGACGAATGCCGACCTCTTGCACATACGCATTAACATCGCGGGATCGGTGGGCGCGAGCATTGTCGTCCATAAAAATCGAGTCTTCACCTAGAGCGGCCAATGCGGGTTGTGCATGAGAAATTAGAACTTCCGTTATGTATCGATGCCCAGTCAGTGAGCCGTTTTCAATGAAGACTAACTCTGTACGATCCATTGAATTTATTCCTGCCCAAAACATAACAGAGCCCCCACCATAAGGTGTGATTTCTTCGAAACATGCCTCTGCAAAGCGTTCTCCTTGTCTTCTTAGCACTCGCCGACGTCGATCTTCACCGAACAGAGATATCCTGGCTTCATCAGAGAACAAAACCCTATTCCAATCGTCTTGAGTCCATGATTCACAATTTCTAGCGAACCTAAGCCTGTGAACTCTGTGCTCACGGAGTAATTTGGGGCCGCGGGCCGGGCGGTGACTGCGTATATTGGCAGCGAGAAGCCTCCTCCTGACCGTCCATAGACTAATATGCACATTTCTTACTTCTTGGAGGTTGTTCTTAAGATCCACATACGAAGATTTGCGATTTCTCAATGCGCGACTCACAAGAAAACGATCATCCCGTGGTTGGGTACATGGTTTTCTTCCAGAACCAGGCCTTCTCTCGACGGAACCAGTCTCCTGATATCGCTGCCAGGTCCTTTGGACTGTCGAGCGACTAACATTTAGCCTCCTAGCCACGAAACATTGGCTGCAACCCTCTTCAAGCAGCGCGATAATTTTGGTAGCTTTTACCACTTTATCTACCATTTTTGATACAGCCAAACAGCATTAAATAAAGCTTTGACAGTCAAGGATATGAAATTAATCGATAAAAATTGAATAAAAGTTATGAAAGTCGATGTTAACTTCTGGAACTTCGCGCCAAAAATGTAGGATAAAAAGGGGTTTTCTGTAAAAATGAACATCAAATGAAAAATTGAATTTAGAACGTACTTTTTTAAATACCACAGCATTTTTAAAACCGGCCAGTAACGTGTACAAACGATTGAAACCTTTTTGGTATTGTATCTTTTTAAATATGAATGAAAATCAAAACCGCCCGTTTTTTTTGCAAATGAGTTTATATTGCCGAAACCGAATTCACCGTTATCAATAGTTTTTAACGTGTCATAACTACTAGTTTCAGGAGAATAACGTGTTTAAGCAAACAAACTTTTCTAATTTATAATAGTAGCTCGGTAATCGAATAATAATCGAATACTATAATCGAATAATGTGTTATTCATTAGGGATTTACTAAACAATTGACATTAATGCATTCAACGCAAATCTACGTAATTGGTACACAATTAGATGCATCGATCGCTAAAGCAGGGATAATAATAGCATTATGTGTAGATTAATCGAATAAACTTGATGTTACGCCGAATGAATTACTAAACCAAATATAATAATTATTTATTCTCATTTACATATTATATCAAATACTACTAATTAATTTGCCAATTTATGTTTAACAAACCACGCAAATTAAAAAGTATACTACAAATATTACCAACGACTAACTAATATTATAAACAATGAAAGTAAGTTTTTTGTTTGTTACATTTTCACGCCTAAACAATTAAAATGATTTTAAAAAAAATATTGTGTTGTTTTATGAAACCACGGTAAAAGTGAAACATTTTTCGCATTACAAAAAAATAGCAACATTTACATTAAACACAAACAGCGTGGAGCACTTGGGTTGGTCACAAATGAATAATAGTCTATACACTACACGGTCAGCTGATGCGAACGCCACCATATTGGCCTCGGCTGCTCTGTCGAGCGCCTTTCACTTTACCCCTACTCCGCGGCCGACCGTCACGCGACATGCAATAGATGGACGAAAAAGTTTGAGGCGATGTAATAAAAGTTTCACTTTAAAAGTCTCTCACTAATTAACAGCTATATTATCCACGAGTAACATAAACATTTGTTAGTAAGTATCTAAATTGATAATTAAAACTCCAATAATCACCATGATTATGTTTTACATACTAGAACCACTTCGTCTGTTTATGATCAGGTGGAATATTGTTAAGCACTCGTCATCAGAATTTGTCTGTTGGAAATAGTTTATCGATTTTTTTTAAAGACAACGCCCTGCTCGGAGTAAATAATCCTTGTATTGTGGGGGACTTTACAAGCATATAATTAACGGACACAAATTACATCCAGACTCAGTACAATAATTTGTGGATCGTACAAAAGTTGTACTGCGTGGGATTCGAACCCTCCACACTGGCTCCGACATCTATGCGATCTGCTTAAAAATTGGAATGCCTATATCCGTGTGGTGATAGAGTAAGAATACAATTCACTACTGCCTATCTTGCCCATGGATGTCGTAAAAGACGACTAAGGGATATAATATGCACATAACATCTGTGCAAGAAAAGGAAAACTCGAAATAAAATCCTATACCAACATGTCTGACCAGCATGGTATAGTAGGTCAAATTCCCTCCCATTGTGGAGGAGGCCCAAGCCCAACAGTGGGACATATGTGGGCTGCGATGATGATGATGATGTGGTGAAAGGTTAAGAATATACTGTGTCACCATACCATATATTTCTTCAAGTTCTGTAAAAGCCAGCTCACCAAGAGAATGAGCAGCAGTACTCTCCTGAGAATCTCGTTACATTCACAGCAATCGCCAATCAGACTACCAGTCGTGGCAATTATAGCATTTTCTACATCATTATGATGTTATTATTTCAGCTAGCTCCGTTTTGGACTCCCCCCACACAACGCATTGGGTCGTGACGCCGCTTCGAGGATCCTATGCCGAAAAGTAGACCTACCGCTGCCAGCCATCATTATAGCAATTATCAACAGACCCTGGACATAGTAGCCACTTACTGCAAAGTTGTGATCTTACGGCAGAAAGCCATGAAGTAGAGCAAAGAAATCAGAGTCCACGCTGAACTGATTCAATTACAGTGCGTGGGTTTACAATTACCGACACACAGATATTTTTTTTTTACTGCAAACGGTGGCGAACGAACAAACAGTACACCTGATGATAAGTGATGCTGCCACTTCTGGACCTTTGCTAGACCACTACCTACCGTGAAGAAAGTGAAGGAAGTGTGAATGAGTGGTATGATGCTCGGTGATACTAAAAGAATCACGAAACACTCAGCACACATTTTATGTTTGAAATACTTGCGTAAACATCAGAATTCATTAAAAAATATTTAATCTGTTTTATATCTATTAAATGGCTGTTTGTATAGGTAATACAAATATTGATCTAATAAATTAGATAACTTTTTAATACCTTTTAATAAAATTCTATGAAAATGTAATAGTTGTAATGAATTATATAAAACATGGGCCACCCTTTCTTATCGATGAGGGAAATTGTAAGTGCCACGATGAGGAAACCGATTAGGTTAATTATGCTTGTACTTTCACGGTACGGGGTAACCGGCTACGTTTCCTTAATATACTTGTAAAACAATCTTAACAGACACGTTTGAGTTTTCTCAAATTTTCACTAATAACTTAATTAGAAATTATGTTTCATATATTTTGTTTAGCTATTATCGGTGAGGAAATTTGTAAACGTTTATACAAGATATAGATATGTTTATATTATTCCTTTACCAGTACATTGTATCCCTCGAATGAACTTGTAAAACAATAGAGATTGTTTTTCCGTGTGTAGAATAAGAAAAATATAATATTTCGAAATCGTTTACTGTTTTATAACTGTCACAAAGTTCGGCTAATGATACTAAGCAAGTGGGTAGCAATACTTTAATGGAAAACATAACTCCGGTTGCAACCGCCCGCTTGCTAAACGACATAAGAGGCTAAATGGATATGTTTACAGATCTATATTGTTGGATAGATTCCACATATCTTTGGCAAATTAGTAGCTATACCAAAAACTTAGATTTTTGTCCGAAGGCTGTTCAGCCGAGTTGGATTCATTTATAAATATTATTATAGTCATCTGTCACTTCTAGCACAACGCAAGTAACATATCGACAATTTAGAGTACAGAAAAATAAAGCTACATTAAAAAATAAGCTGTTTTTAAATTACCTCTTTAACACATCACGCTAACACATACACAAACATTTAATTAATAAATATTGATTGAGTCTGTACAGACAGACTCAATTAATATTTATTAATTAAATATAAAACATGATAATATTATGGCTTGAAAATAAATTACTTATCAAATGGCTTCCTTTGACAATTAATACCTGCAACGTCAACGGAGAAATTACACTCGATGGCAAATATTAAGCACGATGTTTATGAAAGAAAATTTAGAGTTGAAAATATGTCAGCAGGTTATATTTTAATAAACTGCTAAATAGTATAACTAGTGAAGAAATTTGTATTTATTGTAATTAGTTTACTAAATACTAGCAACTCGCCCTCGCTTCGCTTCGGTTTCAGTCGCCTGGGGAATACCGGGATAAAATATAGCCTATGTTACTCCCTGGTATTATAGCTTTCCATTGGTGAAAGAATTTTTGAAATTGGTCCAATAGTTTCGGAGTCTATTCGTTACAAACATACATACAAACCTTTGCTCTTTATAATATTAGTATAGATATGAACTAAAAATAAGTGAATGATTTTTGTTAAGAAAACTAATGCAGTCTATTTTTTATTCGTAATGTAATTTATATTTACTTGTCTGCCATTTTGTTATATATTATTGTAATTTTATACTCATATATTAAGAAATAAATCATAAAAAATATAATGTTATTACTCTAGTTTTATAATTAAGTGATTTGATTATGAAAGAAGAGGACAGACCAAGCTTAAAAATAACAGTACACATTAGACATTTAGAAAAAAATATTTTAAAATATTTGCAAATAAATTATACAAAATAATTAATGACTGCAAATCAAATCCTTGGACTTTTTTCTGATAAAACTAGTGATATATTGACAAAGGTCACATAAATTTACCCTAATTAATAAGCAAGCTAACAAAATGTAATTGTGGCAAAGGAAAATCCATGTTTTCCGCCTATTCTCTGAAGAACGAGAATCGGTAAGTTTACGATTGTACATTGTTAAAATAATATATGTATTAAAACTGTACATGTGCCTGATATATTAACTTGAATTTAGCTATAATAACAACAGCAAATTTTTGTTTTATGTGACAATAATACTCTTGCCTTTTATAATTAAAACGGCTGTCACAGCCGCGTAAAGAAGATTAACTATAGCGGGCTCAGAGCCGAGACTATTCAATATTCATAAGCCGACTAGGTGCCCGCTAACTCTTGCCAAAATTCCTGCAATGAGTAGGTACTTGGATGTAATTGTATTTCAGTTGAACGAATTTTCGGAATCCGTCGACATCCTATCAATAACCCTCTGCAATCATTATAATCTTTCTACCTGTATCTTAATATTAACATAGCAGCGCTATGATTTCTTTTGTGTGTTACCTCTAAGTTTTATCATAGTGATGGGCTATATAACGTAATTTTTTGAAACAAAAGACTATAGATGAGATTTGCTGTATTTATTAAGGAAATACATTATTGCAATAATTTTATATATCTCGGGTGTCCATCCATCTGGCGATAATTACATATCTTTAATAAATACATAAATTTCTTACGTACGTGTGTATGTCACTGAACTCCTAAATAGCGATATCGATAGCAGTGCTACTTACGGTACTAATACAAAAAAAAATCACTGAATTATTTGTAAAATTGCAGCAATGGCACTTAAAAATATAATAAAGGGGACTATTTTTTAAAGATTTCACTTTTTCGTAATGAAAAATAAATAAGGGTAGAATTTTTTTCTTATTTTCTCGAGCAATCTTAAGTAGACCCATCTGTTGGTGCCCGCTTATCGTTGAATTTTGGGACACCTGTATATAAGTACAATATATATCTATATATATTTCTAGTGTACGCGTGTGTCGCTGAACTCCTCCTAAACGGCTGGACCGATGTTGATGACATTTTTTGTGTGTGTTCAAGGGGATTCGAGAATGGTTTAGATTCACAATTGGACCCGGTAGGTAGCGCTGCTCTCAATTTCAAAGAGAAATCCTTTTATTTTATTTGAACAGAACAAAGTCTGTTGGGCCAGCTAGTATATATGGATATAAAAATAATTTTCATTCAATTATAATCTGGTAATTTGATATACAGAATATGTTTATTAACATAATCACAATAATAATTAAGATGACTTGGATTGTCAGATAAAACGTAAAGGAGTAATGCCTTATTTATCTCATCATCTCGGGTCATTTACGTCCCACCGCTGGGCTCCAGCTTCCTCCATAAAAGGCGAGAAATCGACCAACTATACCTACCCACGCTCGTCAGACGGGTTGATCTAGGGTTTTATTTCAAAGTTTCCTTCTCTTGTATAGATATTATTTACCTACATGTATATCCCTGAGTCGTCTTTAACGACACCCATAGCCAAGATTACCTATGGTGGTAAATTGTATTCTTACTCTATCAGCACACGGAAATGATTTATTGAGTGAAACTAACAGTAACACAAATTTATGTGGAAATATTATAATTTTAGATAGGATTAAAAATTATATGTAACCATACTGTACGTTCCCGCCTTTTTTTTGGGTTATTGGTCTGGATTCACACCGTTAAGCCGACCATTGGTACCGAGTTCTTGACGTCCGTGGCCAGCCCGGAACGTTACTGCCCTTACCGTCAGACTTGAAATGAAAAAATATCTATCAGAACCTTCAACGTTTGTAACATGTACATATTGGAACATAGTATTGAAATGTGTAAGAACACCATCTGATACAACAATTAATTTTGTTGAAATAGTGGATACTTGATTAATAATCGATTTTCTATATATAAATTTTATTTTATTTTAAATAAACTTAAAATGCATATTTTACATTTGGAACACAGTGCACATGAAAAAAGGCGGCGACAAGATAGCAGACTAAAAAATTAATTGAGCAGATATTTATTTTGATAGTCCAACAGATCGCACTATATTCAAGACTATAAAGTTCAAGAGTATTACATCTATACCAATAAATAAAATTGGAGTGTCTGTTTGTAATGTCAAAATAATAGGCTTTTTTCATGCTCACACGGTTATTTGCATGACACCTATGCCTAAAATAGCAATTAAAAAATTTTTGTCTGTCTGTCTGTTTGTTCCGGGTAATCTTCAAAACGGCTGGACCGATTTCAAAAATTCTTTCACCAATGGAAAGCTATAATATCAGGGCGTAAACTAGGCTATATTTTATCCCGGTATTCCCACGGGAACGGGAACTACGCGGGTAAAACGACTAAAACCGAAGCGAAGCGAGGGCGGGTTGCTAGTATACAATGTAAATCGTACCGTTGGCCACGCTATATTTCCCTTTCTCGTCACACAGATATGTTGATTGATAGTATGTCGTAGTACTACTCATGCACTCACGCAAAAAGGATTTGAATGGACTCACAAAGATAAAAACCTATCTAGATTGATTTTTTGGATCTCTCTAGTACCTATGCCAAGTTTCAACAAAATCGTTGGAGCCGTTTCTGAGATCCTGAATATATATATATATATATATATATATATACAAGAATTGCTCGTTTAAAGATATAAGATTCTAACTGAATAGAGTATTGAAGTAGGTAGAGTATCTGGAGACAATCGAACAACATAAGTAATTTGCATGTTCATATATATTTTTTTATGGTAGGTCCGGACACAACTTGCCCAATCCATTCAGTGCGAGGTATGGGCGGCGTCTGGCACCATACCGTCCCGTATTTCCTCCCTATCGATTACGGGTATCGATTCCTCGACAACAGTGACTGGCGCGGCAGATTACTTTTTCAAGTATCATTCCTTTCGACGCACCGGCAAGAAAACATTGTTGCTGGAGCGTCGCCCTCACGTGGTTAGCCTCTCTGCAGGTGGCGGACAAATCCCTGATTCGTCCACCTGCGACCTCGGCTAGGGCGCCAATAGCCGCCCAACAACCGCCCAACACGCCGGCGACGGAACGTGTTGTGCTAGAGGAATTCCTCCTTGACCCACTCCGATACCTCACGTGCGGCCCATTCGTCATACAAAACAGAACAGATAGCGGCATCCAGACCAAATGGCCCGTACAAAAAAAAAGAGGTCCGGAGGAGGAGTTTAACCAGTTAACAAGTAGGCCTCGATATACATCACACAATTTGTGTACTTATATTAACAGTTCCTAAATTATTAAAGGGATAAAAGTCAATCGAGAGTCGGTTCCCGTGAAATACACCTACAATCAGTGCACTGTTTACATGTACTTGAGCTGACCAGCTGCCGTGTGTCTAAAAGAGTTAGTATATTGTAACAACAAACTATTTTGGTTGCTTTTACTACTAGTGAGGGCTGAACTTTGATAAATATAAATACAGTAGAACCCGTTTAATACGATCATGGTTAATACGATTTGCCGCATAATACACCATTTTGCGCCAGTCCCAGCAACTTGAGACATGTTTTCATATATTTCTTAACGCTTCATACGTTCATGATCCCGTTTAATACGCCAACACGTGCCACTCAAATACACATATTACCCCTTGCGGCAGCGACCAGCGACTGACGAAGTGACGACTGTCGAGCGACCTTAAGTGATAATGACCAAGAAGAATCAACTCCGATTTTGTCACATGCCCAGGCATTATTAGCAGTTAATGATTTAAGACGCTATGTAACTTCTTTGAATCAAAGCAAAGACGCACTGCCAAAATTAAATTACGTTGAAAATCTTGTAATTGCTAATGTCTCAAAATCTTTTTGTCAAACTGAAATAGGTGATTGTTTTATTTTAGGTAATTTTTAAATGTTAAATTCAATACGTAGGTATTCAAAATAATAATAGAATATAATAAATAATAATGGAACGTTTTTCCTATTTCCCGCTTAATACTCTTTCCCGCCTAAGACGCGTATTTGGTCGGGTCCCTGCGAAATCATCTTAAACTGGTTTTACTGTATTTGTGTCAATATGATTCAATATGGATTTACGTATCCTATAAAATCTAAAAAAAAAAATAATAGGCATTCATTTTACGGTGTCTATATTTCTTACAGACAAATTGCAATAACTATTTGCGTATTTGTTAATTTCTGTCTGAAGTATATTTAAAAAGTGGTTTCAATACGTATAACGTTAGTCATCCAGTTAAATATATGTTTGGTTTGAATATAGATATAGATAGATAGTAACTAAAAGTTACGGAGCAACGAACGATCACTCGTCTAAACATTCTTTCATTCTAAACATTCGTCAAGTAGCGCTTATCTCCCTAATGCGTTACTTGCTTCGTGCTAATATATCTAAACACATTTTTTTGTGTTATAATATAACACTTAAATGCCAAATTTGAGAAAACTTGAAACAATGACCCTATGGCAATCCGTTTGACTAGCATAGGCTTGTAAAACCATTTCCTCTGACCTTCAAGGAAGCTTATAATTAAGAGTGTGATATTATGGATTATTATTAAAGAGGAACTCAAACCATGACCCAAACTTAGTTAAGTATCTTCAATCCATGAAATTATATATCAATGCGCATATCGTGATAACAGAGAGACTACTAAGTGAGACAGAATATTATAACTAAACTTAATTTAAAGAACCTTAAATAAGTAAGAAATTTATTTCGCTTAAGGTAAGCTAACCATGCTATTATAGGTTTTCATATAAAGAAAAATACTATTCCGTAAATCGATGTAATAAGTAACGTCGGATTGCAATCGGAGTATAACGGTAGATGGTAGTAATTGCACTGGTGCAGTGGAGTGCGACATCAGTAATTGCTCGGCTGGGGACAGTGACAGTCACCTGATGAATGGAGCTCGTAGAACGTTTACTACGCGGAAAAACGCCAGACATTTCAGTAAATTAGAACTGTAACAGAAAGCCGATCTTGTTTCTACTCAGTTGATGCTCGTTAGGATTGTTTCTTTTATTTTAAAGCATTTGCACAAAGACAGAGCGATATTTTATCACAGTACTGTGTCATCTGGATAAATAGAATTTGAATTGTCTTGGTAAGAACACAATTCCATTTAAAAATTTTAAATAATATTGAAAGCTTATTAAACTATTTTTTTTTTTTTTGGGTGGGCTGCGGTGCGCCTCCGCACCACTCCGTCCGGGGCGACAGAGGGGCTTAAGCACGCAACTCCCGCAACCCACCCGAACACGTCGCCTTCGTCGTTGGGCCGACCACTGGAGCAGGGTTACTTGTCATCAGTGGTCGGCCCGACGGAATACCCCCTACTTGGGGTACCCTCCCATCGACCGACGTCCCCCCTCGGGGAGGACGTCGGTCTTTCCTCACGCGGTCGGCCTCTCGGTGGGTGACGTACTAATCCCCGGTCACGTCACCCGTGGCCTCGGCTAGGGCGGCATGAGGCGCAGGTAGTCGCGCCTACGCCGCCACAGTCGCCGGCGGCGGATCTCCTCATCGAGGCTGAGCTCCTCGCGCAGGCGAGCCGCCGTCTCCTTCTGCGAGATCACTGTCTCGCAGAAGGCTGCGACCGCATCCCAATTCCCGACGCTGTCGACCATCGCCCTAGCGATGGCCGGCAGCGTCAGGTCGGCACCGATGATCGCGACGAGTTCACGGCGCTGCGTGGCCCAAGCGGCGCAGGCCTCGAGCGTATGCCTCGCCGTGTCCTCGTCGCAATCGCAGTGGTGGCAGGACGGTGTACTCTCCCTCATTACGACCTTGTGCAGGTATTTGGCGATGCTTATTAAACTATGTCTGATTTCTATTTGATTCCTATCTTGTCGCTTAGGCTTTTTGTTCGTTTGATTAATTCGTACGTCATTAAGGTACCCATTGAAAATCAGCGTTGCAGTATAGCATATTGCACTGTAGCATTATTGCTGAATGGGAACCTCATTGACACTTACCATATTTTGTTTTTCTTCTTTGTGTTGTATTTACAGTTAAGTTTAGCTATTATTTTAATTTTCTTATAAAACCTTTATATTTCATTCGACTTACTGTAATATCTAAATTTAAGCTAAGTGTCAATAAAACGGTTTCATCTTTATCTTTGTTTGTTCCTAAAACTCATCAATGTTATAATGTGAGTTAAAACTACTCCAAATCTAATATCTGAATGAAATTGGTTATAATAAGTATATGAAAACCACATGCTGACATTTAAGTCTGTTAATTCCCAGATTTGAGTCCCAAATTGGATAAAGAGTAATCAATTCTGATCATAAAAAATACCGAGGCTAAAATGATGACCGGTGAATACGTTTGCCCGTTTTATGGGAATCTAAAAATAGCCTAATAATAATAAAATTTGTACTTATAGGAGTAACATTACCCGTTTAGAAAAAAAAATACAATAAGTCAACGAAAAAATCAACAATGTGGAATAAGTGAAAGGTTGCAATAATAAAAAAGGGTGAAACATATCACCTGCCCGATTTTCAATAACGTTTTGTAGGCAGACAAGGATGTTATTCATATTTGTAAGGAGGGGTTCCTATATAAGTAGGTGTCTATCTAAATTTATTCTATAATATATAGACCTTTCTGTTTATATTGATACCTGTCATTAATAACTACCTACACCTTTACTGTCGGATCTTAATGATAAAATGTGAATATACTGAGAAATATGAATTACTGTAAAATTTGCCTCTTGAGATTTGAAATGAAAATATACCGAAAAATGTGGATTTAATGTGAAATTGGCGTTTTATTTTGGAGATTTGTACAAAGTAATGAGGTGTATGTGTACTCAAAAGAAGGTATTGAGAATTTATATCTCAAATAAAACTCCTGGAAATCCAAGCATACGTAATTTTAAAAAATATTAAAGCCAATATGGCTTGTCTTAAGACAGCTTTAATTTAATAATAAAATAATTATAAATAATAGTTAAGTGAAATTGTTTTGTTGAAAATAATTATGTGATTTATGTGCTTATTAAGCGTTTAATACATCAAACTAAACGTTGATAAGTAATTAGATAGATCTTAGGTACCAGTCAATACATCACCCTCTTCATTATAAAAATCTCAAATTAGGATCTTGATCAGATTAGAAAATAAAATCGTGGGACGCAATCAATCGCTCATATCATTACAAATGCTATTTATTCAGGTAAACTTTTTTTTTTTTTTAATGCAAGCAGTGGCAAACGAGCAAACAGTACACCTGATGGTAAGTGTTGCTGCCGCTCAAGGACCTTTATAAGGCCGCTGCCTACCGCGAAGAAAGTGAAGGGAGTGTGAATGCGTGCATTGAGGCTCGGTGATACCAAAGGCACCACCTAAACCCTCCGCACGCAAACACCCTCAGAAAGTTGGGCTTCCGGCTCTCTCGCTCACCGAACGAAGCGCAGTAACAAATTGCTACTACTCAGACGTCGATTTTCTGCGAAAGCGTGGTACTACCCCGGACGGACCGGCCCGCGGCTGTAGACAGATAACTGTCGACAGTGTGGTCCTAGCACTATAACGTATGCTTAATATGCAATTCGTCATTTTATGGCGGGCGCTATCTTGTTACAATGAAATTGTATTATCCTAAGAACTCAAGATATGTACCAAATTTCAGGTCAATCAGGCAACTGGAAAGTTGTAACAATGCATTTAGTAAATTTGACCCAAAACAGCGCGAGCAAGCAGGGCGAGTTAAATAAAACCATTTATGCTATCAAAAACTTGTAAAAAAACCAAGCCTCGCAACTGAATTCTTCTGCCATAAAAAGTTGTTAGATCAATGTAATAGCAAGTCGGTTAATTTATTCAGTCCCTACTTAAGGGACTTTCTGTCTTAAGTTATTGTGTAATTAGTTAAAAATTTCTTAGAGTTACCATAACAATATTAAAGATCTTTTATATTTTGAATAAACAGATGGACTTGGTCAACCGTTTACAAGTTACCTTTGAACATAATTATATCTCGGCATCTATCTACATCTATTATTCCATTCATCATTCAGTTTATCGCCCTCCACTTCTGAACGTAGGACTCCCTCATTTTCCACCATAAAGTGCAGTACTGTGGCGCTGCCTCCAACGATGCCCAGCAACTTTTACCACATCGTCCGTCTACCTAGTCGGAGGGCGTCGTACACTGCGTCGTACGATACATGGTCCCTTTGAGGTCCACTTGAAAACTTTTCTTACTCAGCAATTGCCGGTTCGACAAGCGAGTTTCCACGAACCTGTTGTTCATATCGTTCGGAGACTCATCTGGACATTAGAAGCGATTGTATAACTCAAGTTGAAAGCTTTCCAGGTTTTGGACTTCACCTGTTCAATGGGACAGGTGAAAGTCGAAAAGTAGACTTCACTAACGTGATCGCCCGATTTTTGGGTGGATATTCAATGCGCCCTGTACTATGTAGTGATTGCTCCTAGTTTTAATCCTGCTGAATACTGAAAGGTTATTGAATATTTGATGTTTATCCGATAAGATGATGTCTATATCATTTTTTGTTGAACCATCGGGGCTAAACCTGGTCCATTTCCTTTTGTGGCTACTTCCCGATGAAGAAATTCATTATAAAGAGACTTTTCTTCTCCAGAGACTCAGCCAGATTCTGACGCTCTGGTTTCTTTGACCACATTTATATTGCCCCACCTTCAACTCATCATCACTCCCTCTGCTCAGTGTCGCGTTAAAATCTTCTATAACCATCGTGAAGTGAGTTTTAGACGCGTGTATGGCTTTCGAGATGTCCTCGTAAAACAACTGTTATCAGTTGTATCACTGATAACATTTGTTATCAGTTGTATTACTGATAACATTTGTTATCAGTTGTATAACTGATAACAACTGTTATCAGTTTAATCACTGGTAATAACTGTTATCAGTTGTATCACAGATAACAACTTTTATCAGATGAATCACTGATAATAACTGTTATCATTTGTATCACTGATAACAACTATTATCAGTTGTATCACTGATAACAACTGTTATCAGTTGTGTCACTGATAACAAATGATACAACTGATAATAGTTGTTATTAGTTTCATTCAATTTAAGCCAATAGCTATAGGTTAACAATTATAACTATAGTCCATAAAATATAGCTTGATCTCTGTGACAGATGTCAACGAAACCAACGAAGTAAGTTTGAACGAGCGATTTTCATTTTGTATCAATTATATTTTCATTCTTTTCATACCAATTTTATTGCAACTGAATTGCAATATATTATAAATATAAAAATATTAATATTCATGCCTAAAATATACCTCGTAAGTACTGAAATACATAGTAAACATTTTAAACATAAATGACGCTTACGCACGTACAGGGTCATACTGGACTGAAAATAAAAAAGAGATGGGATAGTCGATATACGTAAATCGATAACCGATCTTTATTAAATTATTCTAAAAAGAAATAAACCCAATATAGTACCTATATAAAACTATCAACATATTTTTTTTACAATTAACACAGACAGACATTATAAAATACATAAACTAAATTAATTAATCATTAAAAAACTGCTTCACGTCTCAGAGTAAATGATAATATTATGTACGCATTATTGTCAATAAACTATATTATATCAATTATATTATGTCAATATTATATATTTTTTTTATAATATTACATGTAAAGATCAAAAAGACAGTAGCGGGTCCAATAGGAGAGAGTTAGTTGAGGGTTAACTAACATTATTTAATAATATCATAATATAACAAAACCTGCTGTGTGGTAGCGGCTTCGAATACTACCAACCCTTGCTTTGCTCGTGGGTGTCGTAAAAGACGACTAAGAGCCCTAGATTGACCCGGACCAACTCCATCTGGTACCATTTGGGTCAAGGATTACATTCCCAAAGAGGGTTGACGTCAGGCAGGCGGCCGGTCATAAAAGTCATTGCCGAAACTTTTTGCAATATGTCAAAACAGATGACATATAGCGTCGACCCCAAGTAATTGGGATAAGAGCAAGATGATGATGATTATTGTCAATAAACTAGACATATTTATTTATAAAACAGTCGTAATTGATCAATTGATCTAACGACTGTCCCTATTTTGCAAAAAATGATAAATGTACTAGCAGGAACGCTCCAGTGATGACAATAATAGTGACCTAGACCTTGATTGTACTCCTTTTGAATAATTAAAACAGTCGAAAAACAGTTTTTGTTTGAAATAAATTCAAAAAGACTTTCATTGATTGTATTTTAATTATAATAGAAAATTACAATTACAAAAATAGAGAGTTTTATCGATAAAAAACTACGGACTTTATCATAAGCGTGACAGCACTAGGGACAACTGTCACAGAGATCATCCTATATTTTATGGACTATAGAAAAAATTTCGTAATTTTGTCACTCGCTGATTGACTGACCGATCATCAATATTATTGAGGCACTTCTAGCAGACATAGAAGCTTCAAATTTAAAATACAATTAATGTTTAGTGTATAAATGAACAAAAAATTATAAAACTTTGTAATTTTCGTCCAGTTTTCGAGATACACTTATTGCATACATAACTTTGTAATCCCTTATAAATACATAGGATTACAAAGTTAGAGTTGCAGTTAATCGTCCGTAAAACCGTTTTCGCATTATTGCATTTCTAATCAAGGAACATATCGGTTGGATGGTTTCAAACTCTATTACCGAAATAGAAACATTTTTGTGCTTTATATGTATAAATACAAAGATATATAGGTAGGTACTCTAAAAATTTAATTATACTTACATATTCAGTAATTGTAATTTAGTAATTAAGTCATTTAATTAAGTCCATCCATCTATCCATCAGCCTACGGACGTCCACTGCTGGACATAGGCCTCCCCACGAGAATTATTAAGTAATTTCATAAAATTTCGTAATCCTTTTATTTTGACATAAAACATATTTTCTGTATAGTATGGTATAGAGGATTCGCTAGGTGCAAGAGTGGAACGCTACTACCGCCTTCTGTGAGGCAGTCATCTCACGGAAGGAGGTGGCGGTTCGTGCGTGGGAAAGGTTACAGAAGAAGTATCAACTAGGGCAGCGCAGGCGCGAGTACTTGCACCTGATGCCACCCTAGTCGAGGCCACGGGTGACTAGACTGGGCCATAGTCCGTCAACCGCAAAGAAGCTGACCATGTGCAAGCGAGGATTCAGCCGGCTGCCGGGGTAGGACGGTATTCGAAAGGGTATTCCGACAGGCTAGTCATGAACGACAAGGCACTCGGTACCAGTGGTCGGCCTAATGGCGATGGGGTGGTAATACCATCGGTTATGGGGCCGCGCGCCACCCATGCATCACCCCAGACGGCATGGACTGCGTGTGTGTGCTGACCATAGCCCACCAAAAAAAAGTGGTGCCAGAGTAGATAAACTTTGACATTAGGCATTAACAGAGGCATTCTATTTTGCAATTGATATAATCTATACCAATAAATAAAATTGTAGTGTCTGTTTGTAATGTCAAAATAATAGGCTTTTTTCATGCTCACACGGTTATTTGCACGACACCTATGCCTAAAATAGCAATTAAAAAATTTTGTCTGTCTGTCTGTCTGTTTGTTCCGGGTAATCTTCAAAACGGCTGGACCGATTTCAAAAATTCTATCACCAATGGAAAGCTATAATATCAGGGCGTAAACTAGGCTATATTTTATCCCGGTATTCCCACGGGAACGGTAACTACGCGGGTAAAACGACTATAACCTATAACCGAAGCGAAGCGAGGGCGGGTCCATCTGTAATGGTAGTTTTTCTCAATTCTCGTAGCAATGTCTCAGTTGACTAATAGAATTTTATATTGACTACAGTGACTTCGAGTGCAAATCTATTCCAATTTATTTCCACCTCTAAAAAGTATCAATTGGAGTACTGAACTATAATTTGATGTTATCTATACCAATAAATAAAATTGAAGTGTCTGTTTGTAATGTCAAAATAATAGGCCTTTTTCATGCTCACACGATTATTTGCACTACACATATGCCTAAAAATCACTTTATATTTTTTTGTCTGTCTGTCTGTTTCTTCCGGGTAATCTCAAAACGGCTGGACCGATTTAAAAAATTCTTTCACCAATGAAAAGCTATAATATCAGGGAGTAAACTAGGCAATATTTTATCCCGGTATTCCCACGGGAACGGGAACTACGAGGATAAGGCGACAGAAACCGAAGCGAAGCGAGGGCGGGTTGGTAGTGTACAATAAAAATATAATTTGTAAACACCATCACAGACTATGCGCAACTGGTCATATTTTATTTTTTAATTAGGACTAGCAACCCGCCCTCGCTTCGCTTCGGTTTTAGTCGTTTTATCCGCGTAGTTCCCGTTCCCGTGGGAATACCGGGATAAAATATAGCCTAGTTTACGCTCTGATATTATAGCTTTCCATTGGTGAAAGAAGTTTTGAAATCGGTCCAGCCGTTTTGAAGGTTACCCGGAACAGACAGACATCTGGTACCATTTGGGTCAACGATTACATTCCCTAGGAAGGTTGACGTCAGGCAGGCGGCCGGTCATAAAAGTCATTGCCGAAACTTTTTGCAATATGTCAAAACAGATGACATATTGCGTCGACCCCAAGTAATTGGGATAAGAGCTAGATGATGATGATGACCCGGCACGGACAGACAGACAGACAAAAATTTTTTAATCTGTATTTTAGGCATAGGTGTCATGCAAATAACCGTGTGAGCATGAAAAAAGCCTATTATTTTGACATTACAAACAGACACTCCAATTTTATTTATTGGTATAGATTAATGCCACTGCATATTCCCACTACTGTATCTCCGATTCTCCGGTGGATCAGAATCTACAATGGTCTCTACAGATGACACAAGGTTTCACTCTTAGGCAGTTTTGGGAAATGCAGGTCTTGGAATCACACCACAAATTTAATTATAAAGTTTTATTTATTTAAAAATAGGAAGCAAAATTGTCTAGTCAGCCAAGTAAAGGGCTGTACAGTTCCGTTAAGTGCGAAAACCACAGATACATGATAGCTTAACGAAGCCTATATATGTGAGCCTTAAGTTTAATTGTAATATCATGAAGGCTTTTCCTTAAAAACATTTTGTATTATTTATTTATATTTTTTATTTTTTTTTTGTCGATCAGCTTCTAAACAATAAGTGGCAAACATAGCTCTCCCTACGAAGAAATACAAATACCATAATCGCCATGCTGGGCAAGCTCGTTAGCAGCTACATTTTTTTGCTTGTGAAAATAGGCCTTAATCGCTTTCCTTTCGTCATTTGTGATAAAGAGTGTACTTATAATAATTTCATATCATAATCCAACATCATCAAAATATACTACTTGGGGTAAAAAAATTGATGGAAGATATATTCTTATCGTTTAATCATCCCTTTTATATTTACGCAACCGCACCTCGCTTGTTCTTTCGGGTGACAGCAAAACAGAAATACAGCTCGTAATCTACTGCGTGATCACTTTACGCAGACCAACACCACCGGCGAAATCTTGCCTCCTAGGTTGGCTGCCGCTAGCTAGATTATACTTTTGCGTACCTTTAGAGAACTCTCCACGCTATTTAGTATTACGCACATATATACTAACATATGGTAGAAGTTATTACGGATGGTGTAATATCTTCGGTCCATCAACCCACGGCCTTGGCTAGGGACATCAGCTGTTTGCGCCTTACTGCTCTCGTTTACAACGTCTTCAAGTAATCATTAAAAAGTAACTTTTATATTTTCAACTAGTCACCAAACTGAGAAAATAATAATTATTACTTTCATAGAATCATCACGTTATATCTGAAATAGCTTACTCATATTATATCCAAATTCATTTTCATGTCTCTCCATCCATTGCGCCTGATGCCACCCTAACAGAGGCTGCGGGTGACCGGACCGGGGAGTTTAGTCCTTCACCCGCGGAAAGACTGACCTCGCGACGACGACCGCCGTCCCGGGAAGGGGACGTCGACGGGGGGTACCCCCTCAGGGTTATTCCGTCGGGCCGACCTCTGAAGACAAGGAACTCTGCGCTGGTGGTCAGCCTAACAATGAAGGCGACGTGCTATCAGGTGGGTTATAGGGCTGCGCGCCGCCCCTCTGTCGCCTTGGATGGAACCGGGCGGCGGGAGAGCCGTCATTAACCAACACCAAAAAGAAAGGCTAGCCATGCATCAGTCAGTAGATGTCCACGGTTGGACACATGCCTGTCTAAAAGAATATAACTCAAAATGGTCCTGTGCCACCGGACCGTCTACCGGCCACAAATACAGATGGTCTTGTGCCTGTTATTGAGTATTTACTACTTGGTAAATTCAACAAACATCACACAAAGAAATTCATGATCAAAAGTCACATAAATTTATTGTCTGTGACTAAAGACCTTTGTTATTTAGCTACTAACAAAAACCTTTGTTATTTGCACGAAAACACAGTTATTTCATATTCCCTAAACTTTAGTACTTTGCATAAAAGTTACTGTAATAATTATTATTAAAATATAAATTACTTTATATAGGACCTTATTACTAAAGTATTTTAAACCGCTATATAACGTTACTAGATTGAGAGTAAATGATTCAACTCGGCGCGCTCGTCAGAGAGCACCACGCATTCGGGCAGATATGGGATGCCTGCCATACCCTCCGTCTCCCCGAATGGATTGAGCGGGGTATGACTACAACATAACGTGCCCCCAAAAAAGTCTTTCATATTAATAATTTTCATATCACTTAAAATCGCAGTAGTAGTAAAAAGAGTTTCTTTTTATAAAACGTTTTTTTTTTGTGTATATTGTTATATACGTAAATTGATAAAAATGTTTCCTATTATACATATTTCATAATGTAAGTTACCATACAGCATCTATCTCTCCAAAATAAATGTAAAGCCAGTTTATACAAATTTAGTTAAAAAATAAATGCCACTACGACTGTCGAGACTAAGGAAGGCAAAATTACGTACAAAGGCAACCTGATTAAATATTTAGGTATCTATTTTCACAAAACATGCTAGAATGAAACAAGTGATACAAATTAGGAGCAAATAAATATTAGGTTTAGACTACATTAGATATATTCGTGAGCGCCTAAAAACGTCTGTTAATTCATAAATATATTATTCATAAATCCATCCCTCAACTCGTAGATGTCCACTGTTGGACATAGGCCTCCGTATAAGAATACCACTCGAAATGGTCCTGTTCCACTTGCATTCAATAGTTCCCTGAGACTTTCATGATGCCGTGAGTCCACCCAGTAGAGGGTCGACCAACGTAGCGTCGTCCAATTCGTAGTCGCCTCCCGAAAACCTTTCTTCTACAACGATTATCGATTCGACAAGCGATGTGACTTGTCCATTGCAATTTCAATGTGATCATTCTGCGGGCTATGTCGGTTGCACCCGTTTTTGTGTGAGTTTCCATATTTCGAATTCTATCACTTAGAGAAATATCGAGCATAGCCCTCTCCATAGCGCGTTAAGCTATTTTAGGCCTTTTCATGAGGCCAACATTTAGAGATACACAAATACACACCAAAATTAACTTTGCCGAATATGTTAGTATAATTTCGACCTTGTGAAAACATTTACTTATTTTATTAAATATTTGAGCTTTAAAGGGTGACAGTTTCAAACACGTGGAAACATCACTTTCAAGTTACGTACCGTAAAGTTTGGTTTCGGTGTCCAATTTGCTTTAATTGCGTTAGTAAATGGGAAATTGCTTATATTTATTCAAATGGCTTAGAAAACTGTGTAAATATTATACGTGATTTAAAATAAATTATTAATCAGTGTGTGAACGGAGTAAGAATACAATTCACCAACCCCTCTCTTGCCCATAAGTATCGTAAAAGACAACTAAGGGATATCCCTATATGCATATAATATCTGTGCACGAGAAGAAATACTCAAAACAAAACCCTATACCAAAAAATTTAACCACCGTGGTATAGTAGGTCGATTTCCCTTCTATAGTGGAGGAGGCCTGAGTCCAAAAATAGGACGAGTATGCGCCGAGGTGATGATGATGCTAATTCCTTAGTGATTAGTATAAGATATTTTGTAATGCAGACTCGTCCAACTGGCTGTAGAAGAATGGGATTGTAACCCCCAGGTTCCCCTTCTGACTGGTTTAGTCGTTGTCGAAGCGTAGTTCTTCTTTCAATTCTTCTTTGTAAGTTACGCTTTCATAATCGAGTCTTCTTCGCAATAGAAGGCAAATTACACTTGTGCCTACTGTAAGTGACCTATCCTATTTTTGGGTGGGGTATAATCAGCACACACGCCGCTCGTTCCATTCAGAACAACGAAAGGGCGGTGCATGGCACCATAACCCACCGTATACCTTCACCTTCGCCACTGAGCCAGCCAGGACAGTACAGAGTACAGAGTTCCTAGTCGTCCGTGGCCAGCCCAGCGGGATACCCTTACCATCCAGGACCAGGACGTTGGACGCTCTCGCGCGGTCAGCCTCTCTACGAATGACGGACTATTTCCCAGTCCAATCACCCGCGGCCTAGGCTACTGCAGCAGGTACTCGTACCTATGCCGGCAAAGTCGCCGACGGCAGATCGTGTCGCCGTAGAGGAAATCCTCATGCGCACGTTCTGCCGCCTTCTTCCGTGAGATAACTGCTTCGCAGAAGGCTACGACCATTTTCCAGTTACTGACGCTGTCGAACATCAACAGTGGCAGGTCAGCACCGATCATTACGACGAGTTCACGACGCTGCTGTGCCCATACGGCAAACATCTCGAGCGTGTGCTGCGCCGTGTCCTCGTCGCAATGGCAGTGATGGTGCGAGGCAGTGATCTCGCAGAAGGAGGCCGCGGGTCGCGCGCGCGAGTAGCGCAGCCTGGACGAAGCGATCCGTCGCCGGCGAGTGGGGTGGCGCAGGCACGACTACCAGCGCGTCATGTCGCCCTAGCCGAAGCCGCGGGTGACGTGACTGAGGAATTAGTCCGTCACCCGCCGAGATGCCGACCGCGTGAGGAAAGACCGACGTCCTCCCCGAGGGGGGGATGTCGGTCGATGAGAGGGTACCTCAAATAGGGGGTATTCCGTCGGGCCGACCACTGATGACAAGTAACCCTGCTCCGGTGGTCGGCCCAACGACGTGGGCGACGTTGTGTGTGGGTTGCGGGTATGCGTGCTTACACCCCTCTGTCGCCCCGAACGGAGTGGTGCGAGAAGCGCGCCGACCGCAGTCCACCCCAAAAAGAAAAACCAGACTGCCCAACCGGCATTGTCGTTGCGGCGGGCGTCGTCTCGCTAGGCGGCCTTCTTGCTGACCTAGACTATGTCACTCCTCGTTCGTGTCGCCGACACCTGCCAGTAAAGTTGAGAAGT
Organism: Lymantria dispar; assembly: GCA_032191425.1. Classification (NCBI taxonomy): domain Eukaryota; kingdom Metazoa; phylum Arthropoda; class Insecta; order Lepidoptera; family Erebidae; genus Lymantria; species Lymantria dispar. The sequence goes on from CM063451.1 coordinate 14,698,271, forward strand.
GACTTACCGGTAGGGTATGCGAATGTGCTAGGATCCGACGTGAACCAGGATACAAATACCAACAATTTCTTGTGTCTCTCAAAATATCCGAAAGATCAAGGGTTACGAAGCGTATTGAGCCTCAATTACCCTGCTCTCGCTTAGAACGCCCGGCCTGCTTTGCGTGACAAGAATATAATGTCAACTATTTATTAATGGTAAAGTTATATTGCAAAACATATAAAAATGCAACGTTATTCATGCAATGTCAAATAGAGCAACACGGCACTCTGCCCTCCATTCTCCTGGTGATCAAACATTTTTTACAACTTCTACATGAAAATAAAGAATCCTGAAGGATTTTATTCTTAATACACACCAATGAACATATAATTTTCATAAAATAATTTACGATAGCAAAAAAGAGTTTTCTTTTAAAACAAAAATAAAACTATACGCTCGGAAAGTTTAACTTAATTGAAAAGCTTAAAATAATATTAGGTATTTTCGAAGTGAAATCGCTTTATTCAAGTCGCTCACGGCTTCCTCACTTAATCTGAATAATGTTTGAATTAATTTGGATTCCAGAGAAATTGGCGTTGATACTTATCAGTGTGGAGAAATGTAAACGAAGTAGTTAGTAATGATTTGTTTCTGGAAAATGAAGCTTAGGTAAATAAAGGAACAGAGAGTAGGTATTAACAACAAAATTTTACTTATAATTTGCATTTAAAAACAGATTCCTTGTTATAATAAGACTAACGCTTTTCTATAATATTTACAATCTATCCATGTATCCAATAGTCCATCGACATCCACTGTTGGGCATAGATCTATCCACATAAGAAGGATAATACCATAAATCACCCCACTTAGCAGGCTGTTAAGTTATAGCAGGTGGTATTATGAGTTTTCCTGGAAAGCACTGATCCCGTAGCTAATTATTATGATGACTCTCATAGGAAGGGGTAGATAGATGGTGTATTCTTATCTTCGTCTAAGTTTACATACCTCCCACTGCTAAGTTCAAGCCTTCTCCACATTAGGAGGAAAATAGACCACGGTCGTGAGACGTAATAGGGTTTTATTTCGAGTTGTCCTTCTCTTGCATAGGTATAAACATATCATAACCATTTGTCATCTTTTTTTATATTCTTGGGCAATACTGGCGAATTTTATTTTTGCTCCATCACCCCGAGGAAAAACTATTTTTATCATACAAACTATTTTTAAAAATAAATCAGTAACATAAGTATTTTTTTTAAATACGCCGCATTGAAGTTTTTATTCCCTATAACAATATAAGGAATAAAAACTTCTATCGAGAAACTAATACACATAATGAACGGACACAAATTACACTCATACTTGTGCGGCATAAGGACTTAGTCATTTCAAACAATACAGCTTTACTACCAAAATAAAAAAGATAAAAATATATAAAGGCTATTTATTTTTATGCGTCATAATTATTAAAAGAAGCGTGGTATAAAATTAATACTTTCCTTCATAATATTCATTCATTTCATCTCAGCTTATATACGTATATATATACTACTGGGCTTCAGCTTCCTTCGTTACAAGAAAGGAAATTGACATATTATAACACAGTAATCAAACGGGCTAAACTTTTTTTCGAGTTATCCTTCTCTTGCACAAATCTTGCATATTACATTCCTTAACCGTCTTTTACGACACCCACGACCTGTATTCTTAATTCGTCACCACACAGAATATTTTAAGAAGATACAAAGTAACTTAACATTCTGTACATAATAACTTCTAATGTTAACGCGAATATTGTAAATAAAAATAATAGTTGAAAGATAATTTTATAAATAAAAAAAAAAATAGTAAAACAAAGTACCTTTACCACCACCTTAGCCACCTTTAAAAATAAAAAACTATATTAATTTAGCATTATGTCCCCTGAGTTTTCTTGCCAGATCTTTCTCAGTCTGGCCACGTTCCAATCCGGTGGTATATAGTATATTAGATTTGTTAGGTTAGAAATTAACAAATTGTCATAATAACTACTACAAATTTAATGTTGATTGTTAATTACTAATCATAAATAATATATTTTTTTCATATAGACTCATTTTCTTCTTATACTGACAATAAATTTGTAGCAAAAATGTGGGTCAAAATTTAATAACTAATTTTCTGTAGCGGGTGGATAATTATAAATATCTGTACTAACGATGACTTGTTGGACGTAAGACATCTTAGTCCGCCCGTGACCATGAACGCTGCAAAGTGTTCGAAACATCAGGCAACCATAAATCTAATACAAACGCGATAAAATCCGTAAAGTAATTTTATTTACAATTAACATTCTCTCTTAATAGTAATACACCATTTCAGTAATACAGTATTAACTAATCTACTTCTCCAAACCTTAGTATTAAATAAAAATATGTATTATAGTATCAAGATCACAGACCTTGATGTATGCTATTTATAAATATGTTCTACATGAACCTTTCGGTCTCTACAGGATGCCTCTGTTCCAGATATGTAATGACCTCATCAACTTCTGTGAATGCTAGTATAATTGACTAAACAACCTTTCAACCCAACCACACAAGACGGGATCCATCCAAATTCGACGTCAAATGCCCGAGGGCAGGCCGCCGTACGAATTTCACCGAAGACCTGACTGACATGTGTCATTTTTTTTTCCTTTGTTCATTTTACTGTGTACCTTTTACAATTAGTATTTGAATCACTAATTTCGTTTATAAAATGCTAGAACATTTTGCAATTAATATTCATTTTTAGTTTATTAATTTCAGTTTATTCCCATGTAATGACAGAATAAGAATACAATTCACCACTCCCTATCTTGCCCATGGGTATCATAAAAGACGGCTAAGGGATATAATACACATATAAAATTTATGCAAGAGAAGGAAAACTCGACACAAAACCCTATTGTGAAGGAGATTCGAGCCCAAAAGTGGGACGTATGAACCGAAATTATGAATGAATTTCAGTTTTTGTCGAACACGCTTTTTTTGGACAGCCTATGGTTTGGTCACACCCTACGCGGTTCGTCCGGGGCGTTGGAAGGGACGGCGTGCAACCCCATGACCTGCCGAACACGTACCTCTCTAGCGACACGTAGTCCGGCTACCAGAACGCGATCTTTGTCATCGGTGGATGTTAAACACGCTACTGTTCTTTTTATGTCGCTTAAGTTTGATATTTTGTAATACGTTACCCCTATATGAAATAACATTATTTTTACAGAGGACAATAGACCCTCTCCTGACTATGAACATGGCTTTGAAACATCGGTAAAGTAAAAATTACATAAAAACATCATAAAATTCGTAAAAATTATTTTATTTCATGTACATGTGAAATAAAACTTTACTGTATATATTTTCTTAAACATAAGGAATTGTTACGTTACTTCTGTATCAATTCCTATGACCAGAGTAGTATAATAGTTAATTTACCTCCCAATATGATGAAGACTTGTGTTCAACATATTTGCGGACTAAAGAAAGGAATTGTGTTACTCTTACACAACTTTCTATCGTAAATAAAACTACGGATTTTATCGTGTTTGTATTTGATTTTTGATTGCCCAACGTTTCGAACACTTTGTTTGGCTGTTGAACATAGAAGGATGACAGGCGTTGCCTAGATGGCCGCAGTTTCCCTGTGTCTCAGTGATTCCTCAGCCGATTATGCAGCTCCCATAAGCAAGTAAGCGATACATGTATTCATATCCTATCGCCATATGAAAACTTATGGCAATAGAATATATATTATCACATTTTATAAAGATTATATTGGTTACTAGCAACCCGCTATAAGTATACTAATTGTCGTTAAATATACTAACAATTACTTAGAAGGCTATTTTCCTTTCTAAAAGAACCCTATAAATTTTTGTCCGGCCCGGAACTCTAACTCAAGGCCATATCTTAGGAAGAAAAGCAGCTGGAACCGAAGCAAAGCGCTAGCTAGCTTTTTAAAATAAAAAGTTTAAGTAAATTAATTAGTGGTTTAGACGGTTTTCATCGATTCGTATATCATTATATTAAACTCTCAGACATGGAGGTTTTCTTAAGATGTTTTTACTTCTCTGTTAAAACAACGTTAATTGAATGCGAGAAAGCTGAAAGCTTTACCGCTAATGCAAGATGATCTGATTAATTAATCGTAAGATCTCTCCTTGTTTATGTTGTCTAATGTTAAAGGGTTTATAGTTTTCTTAATTATGCCTTCCTTTTGCATTTTTTATAATAATTATCATGATCTCAACTCATATGCGTCGATAAGGTGGGTAGCGGCCTTGTAAAGGTCCATGAGCGGCAGCAACACTTACCATCAGGTGTACAGTTTGCTCGTTTGCCACTGCTTGCAATAAAAAAAAATATGCATCCCACTACTGGGCTCGAGCCTTTTCGAAAATTTGAAGGAAGACGATCTACCATATCACGTTGGTCAGTCAGATTGGTATAGGGTTTTATTTCATAGATGTCATCTGCATTTCACGTCCCTTAGTTTTCTGTCTTTTACGACACCCACGGTGTAAGGTAAGGTAAGTGGTGAATTGTTTTCTTATTCCGTCGCCACACGGCGAATAATAACAATTTTGCCAAAAAAATTTTTCTTTCCCTCACTCAAATTCTCTTTAATTAAATACATCTATCAACCAGCCTGCCTTCGCCCATTGCTGAAAATATGCCTCAATAGTGTCACAATCGCCATCTTTGACAGACAGGTTCATGATGGCAGTTGTTGTTATTAGTTTCGCTGAAGCTTTGCATCCCATTGTCCCGGGGATATCTCAATTCATTTTTATGACTCCACGGGTAGGTAAACAATCATAACACAATGTATTCTTACTTATCACCACGGGCATTCAACGAAATGAAATGCCCGCCCTTATAGTATGTAATGTTAATATTAAAAAAGAAAATACTTATAAAGCGGTTCGAAGGCAGTTTCGTTAGAAAGCTTAGTCAAAATCTTTGCACGGTATAAAATATATTTGCGAGACAACCAAACTAGTTTGTATAGCTTTGCCAATAAAAATAAATTATATTAAAAGTAAACTGTGCTAATTATGTCCCAAATAACATTAGAAATGCTATAACGTTTATATGTATAATATTTACATGTACGTTTGCTTATTACACTTTTACCTCTAAACTATTAAAGCAATCGTCTTAAAAATTTTCACACGCAATAAAGATAAGAAAAAGTATATGTATAGTATGACTTCATGTAGGAAATATTCTGCTCCCAAGAGATGGAAAATTGATTTATAAAATTTACTTAAACTGAACGAAGCTATGAGCACCTAGCTGTACCTTCTATGCATATGTAAAAATACACTTTTTTATATTTTTTTAACAAATTATGATATTTCTTTCTATGTACATTTGATAAGTACAGCAAAAGAAAACACATTTCAGTATTGGTAAAATGAAAAAGGAAAATAAACTTCGCTTTTTAAGTTTTCTTTTTATACTCACGGTAGAAATTTTCCTGTAAAAGAAAATTTCCCCTTACGCACCTCCTTTTATGCTCGCCAACAAAGCGTTGCCTCGCTTTTTATATATTCCACCTACAAAGAGGGACCGCCGACTGATTCCAATCAAATTAACGATATTTAAATTAAACACGACATTCATATATGGAGAAAGGCAGATAGAATCAAAAACACACAAATAAATAATCCTGCGGTGTACCTTTTGTTACTTTCACAAACCTTGTCCCCTTTTGAGTATTCATAACGAGCTACCGTATGACATTATTTTTTTACAAAAGAATCACTTCAATAAATACGTCATTCAATTTTGGGAAAATAAAAATGAGTCAACGCAGAGAATCAGCGATGTGGAACAAGTGAAATGCTCCAATAATAAAAAAAGGTAAAATGTATCACCTGCCCCGATTTTCAATAACGTTTTGCAGGTAAACGAGATTGTTATTTATATTTATAAAGAGTTATTTCCCATATATATAAAATTCTGTCCAAATAATTCTAATACCGGTCATAATATCATATCTTTGCTATGTAACAAGTCGTTTTTATCTGATATTAGTAGAATCAGAAGTCTAAGACGTTGCCTGGTCAGTCATTAACATTATAATCTTTAATTTATTAAATTATAACTACATTACCACTCTGATTTAAAAAGGAATGTAAAAATATGTTTTTTAGAGTTTGATTAATTCCATCTATCACTTTTCGCAAGTGTGCCACTTAAAACGGTTCTGTACGACTTATATCCAACGTTTCCCTGCGACTTTTAGTATTTCGTCAGTCCCCTTAGTAGCAGTCGTCCTACACAGCGTCGTCCGATTCTTGGTCGCTAATAATTAATTTTCTGTGGGGTACGGAGTAAAAATATAATTCACCACCACCTATCTTGCTCGTGGGATTCGTAACAGACGATTGAGGGATTAAATATGCATATAACATCTATGCAAGAGAAAGATAACTGGAAATAAAACTGTAAATAAAACTACTTTTACGGATTATATCGCGTTTGTATTTTATTAATGATTGCCCGACGTTTCGAACACTTTGCAGCATTCATGGTCACGGGCGGGACTAAGGTGTCTCACGTCCAACAAGTAATCGTTATTACAGACATTTATAATTATCTACCCGATACAGAAAATTAGTTATAAATTTATTAAATTGTGACCCACATTTTAGTACAAATTTATTGCCAGTGTAAGAAGAAAATGATTCTATATGAAAAAATTATATTGTTTATGGTTAGTAATTATTGATTATTAATTATTAAATTTGTAGCAATTATTGTTACAATTTGTTGATTTAAAACTAACAAAACTGATATACTACCATCGAATCGGAACGCGGCCACACTGAGAAAGATCCGGCAATAAAACTCTATAGCAACCCGTCTGACCAGCGTGATATAATAGGTCAATTTTTCTCCAACTATGGAGGTGGCTCGATCCCAACATGTGGGGTGTGTTTTAGCTGAGACGACGAGATGAGTAATTAATTATTATGTTTTAAATTTTTGTATTGATAATGATGATAAGCGTTATGACTATAAGAATAAAATTTACAATATTTTTTTATCTAAAACACTAAAGCCAATATTGATCAAAATTTAAAAGTACATATATAATTATATTTACTAAAAAGTGAATTGTTTATGTTACGCGCCACTAAGAACATTTAGTAAGTTATACGATGCACATTACCGGGCAAGGGGACTAAGTTGGCTAGAGTATTACTTTAATCGGGGAAGGCCTCTGGTTATGGTTAAAGTTTTAAAATGTTGCTGTTGCCGTCGACACAACTTGGGCACTTATTGCGAGCTAACCTGTTATCGCTCTCTTTACAGTTGTGTATTTAGAATACGAATTGTACGTACTTAATTCCAAAATACAATTTCAGTTTCGATTTTATTTAAATAACAATGACAGTTCAGATTCGTAATGAGAATTTGTAGCTGCTGAAAAGATGCATAAGCACTAAAAATCCGATTTGAAAATATTTGTTGCGTTACAGTTAGTGAGAAAGTTATAAGAATTAAAGTTAACCGTAGTAAAATTTCTGCTCTAATAAAGAAATTTTATGAGGATAGTAATATTTTAATTTATTATATAATATAATAATAAGCTAATTGCTTATTCTATTAATATTAATAATAATAAGCTAATTGCTTATTCTATTTCACCCACGTAAAGAGTAATTTGCCCAAAGTTGAAGTAATCTCCGAAGGGGATACACTTCCGAAATAAAAAGTATACTATGTGTAAATTTAAGTAATATTCTATCTACGTGGTAATTTTCATCCAAATCTGTTCAACGGTTTACGCGTAATTGAGTAACAAAAGTCCGAAGATCGTCATAAGCTTTTACATCCTTACTAATATTATAAATGCGAAAGTAAGTTTATTTGTTTGTTATGCTTTCACGCTTAAACCACCGAACCGATAACAAAAATTCTTTCACCAATGGAAAGCTATAATATCAGGGAGTAATTTATTTATTATTTATTATTTCCCTAATATTTTATCCAGGTACTTAATATTATAAATGCGAAAGTAAGTTGCTTTGATTGTTTGTCACGCTTTCACGCTTAAAACACCGAACCGATTTCAAAAATTCTTTCACCAATAGAAAGCTAAAATATTAGGGAGTAGAATAGGCTATATTTTATCCCGGTATTCCTACGGGAATAGGAACTACGCGGCAAAGGCGACTGAAATCGAAGCGAAGCGAGGGCGGTTTGCTGGTATATTATATTATGCAGATTATTTGCTTTATAATATTAAATAAATAATCTAAACCTTAGATAATCACAGAACTCTACATTAATGCAAGATTTAAGTCTAAAGCTGTGTTTATTATAGCCACTTAAGCGAATGGAAGATAACTCTTCGGCGGTATGAAGTAGTTTTAAGCGGCACTTTTCGCACCAATGTTATTTATAATACCACCGAGACTAAATATACACTGTACCGAACTTTTAACACCTTTATATACTTTAAACGTTCTGATCCTATTAAGAAATTAATAGTTCTTCTAGATATAAACATATAATGTATAATAAAATATCTAAATTTCTATTGATAGCTTTGATTGTGATTTAATCCTCAAATGTGGTGTACTTCAACTTATATTTGCAGATATCGTCATCATCTTCTCAGCACACGTAAGTCCCACTGCTGGGTTCGGGCCTACTCCACAATTGAAGAGAAATTGATTTACTATATCGCACTGAACAGACGTGTTGAGATAAGGTTTTATGTCGAGTTTTCCTTCTCTTGGATAGGCATTATTTGCATATCACATTCCTTAGTTGTCTTTTACCATACTCACTGGCGAGAAATAAAGTGGTCAATTGTATTTTTACTCTGTCACCACATAGATCGATCGATTAGCAAACATAAAAATATATAATAGGACTTAAATTTAAACATATAATAATAAATTTTTGTTATTTAAAAATATAACTTCTTAAATGGTAATTGTCAAATTATTTACCCGGCTAACTAAAATTGTCTCACAACACCGCATATGGTGTTATTTCGAGTTTTCTTTTTGCACAGATATTATAAGCATACTTCATCATCATCATCGTCATTTCAGCTCATATACGTCCCACTGTTGGGCTCGAGCCTCCTCCACAATAGGAGGGAAATTGACCTTACTATACCATGCTGGTCAGACAGGTTGGTATGTCTTCCTATCACCATAAACGCTAAAAGGTATTTGTAACATCGGGCAATCAAACATCAAATTTTTATTTGAACTGAAGTTTAAAAAAAAATCTAAAATGTGTATAATTCGCGTAAACATCAGAAGCCATTAGTTAAATAAGAAATTAAGAAATATGCACGACTTACATTAATTAGATACATAGACGTTAATATCTTAAATCTTTACTATGAATCTTTATTCTGAATTCTTATTTAAAGATACTGTAAAGATTAGTTTTGTATCTAATAACCATTTAAATATCACATTGCTAAGCGCATCTTTAGCGAAATTTGGATCCACTTAGATATTTTTAGACTAAAACTTCAGTAATAATCCTAATAATGATTTAAGTAAATAAAATTGGTAAACCTCTCGAGATAAATTGGTAAAATTTTCCATCAAAAGGGTTTTTTTTTGTGTGGGACGTTCAGATTATAATAACTTTAAAATAAGTGATGGAGCATATTGTGCATATTGTGCTTTTCTTATTTTATATTCTTTTTAATGATTTTCTTTTTGTGTTTATTTTGCTATAGTGATGGCAAACCTTAAAAAATCGAATTCTTTATAAATATAACGATCAAGATATTTTTCATTTTTACTTTTATATATATCACAGAAAACACAAAACACAGGTCTACGACCAGTGTGTGTTACCGGTGATGACGTACGACACGGAAACGTTGGCCCTATATGTAAGACTCATAATCACACTCGAGGTTGCTCAGCGTGTCATGGAGCGGGCTTGGGATTCATCTTCGATAAATACGGAAAGCCGCAGATGAACGGGTGTAACCGAAATTGTACGAAAAATTAGCATGCTGAAGTGGCAATCGGCAAGCCACATTACTCGACGAACTGACAACCGCTGGGTAAGAAAGTTTGTCGAGTAGCGACCACGTATCGGACGATGTAGTGTAGGACGCCCGCCCCAATAAGACAGATGACCTGGTAAAAGTTGCTGGACATCGTTGGGTGCAGGCGGCACAGGACTGCACTTTGTAGCGTTGCTATAAAGGAGACCTACGTCCAACAGTGTACGGCGATAGGCTAAAATGATGATGATGGCCTATCAAGGCAACCATTATCAAGATATTAAGACATAAATTTATATAAATCATATACATTTTCTTGCCCTTCACCTTGGTGGCGTAAGCAACAGTAAGCAGAGGCGTAATACACCCACATCACGCCGTATAGTGTGGGCGGGGTCCATGACCGCCCGACTTAGGGCCCTTCTGTGGCGACCACAGAGGGTCATGGCGGTCAGGGCCATCCGCGGATACCGCACGGTGGCGACGGAGGCAGCGTGCCTATTGGCCGGGACTCCGCCGTGGAACCTGGAGGCGGAGATGCTCGCCGGATAATATCGGCGGGTGACGGAGGTGCGAGCGGAGGGCGGTGTGGTCTCGTTAAGGGATCTCACCGCCTGGCGCGTCGACGCCCGCCGAGACGTCATTGCCCGTTGGGCAGTCCGGCTGGAGAGGCCTCGGTTCGGGGTGCGAACCGTGGAGGCCTTCCGGCCGGTGCTGATGCAGTGGTTGGAAAGGCGGCACGGGGTGCTCTCCTTCCGACTGGTGCAGGTTTTGACGGGGCATGGGTGCTTCGCCAAATACCTGCACAAGGTCGTTAGGAGGGAGAGTACACCGTCCTACCACCACTGCGATTGCGACGAGGACACGGCGCGCCATACGCTCGAGACCTGAGGGGCTTGGGCAGTGCAGCGCTGTGAACTCGTCGTAATCATCGGTACGGACCTGACGCTGCCGACTATCGCTAGGGCGATGGTCGACAGCGTCGGGGATTGGGACGCGGTCGCAGCCTTCTGCGAGACAGTGATCTCGGGGAAGGAGGCGGCGGATCGCCTGCGCGAGGAGCGCAGCCTCGATGAGGAGATCCGCCGCCGGCGACTGGGGCGGCGTAGGCGCAACTATCTGCGCCTCATGCCGCCCTAGCCGAGGCCGCGGGTGACGTGACCGGGGATTAGTCCGTCACCCGCCGAGAGGCCGACCGCGTGAGGAAAGACCGACGTCCTCCCCGAGGGGGGGACGTCGGTCGATGGGAGGGTACCCCAATAGGGGCTATTCCGTCGCGCCGACCACTGACGACAAGTTAACGCTGCTCCAGCGGTCGGCCCAACGACGAAGGCGACGTGGTTTTTGGGTGGGTCGCGGGAGTTGCGTGCTTAAGCCCCTCTGTCGCCCCGGACGGAGTGGTGCGGAGGCGCGCCGACCGCGACCCACCCACAAAAAAAAAAAAAATCACGCCGTATAACCTTTTCGTCTCACGTAGGAGGGGCGAAGTATTCTATCATCGCACTAGTGCGGGTCTAAGCTTCTTGCTTGTTAATATATATCTTAGGGCAAAGACTCAAACAGTTCTTGATACTTATGTTAATGGATCAACAAATCAACCAGAAAATTCTGTTCATCAGTCAGTAACATGTATCTATAACTTGTTTGTTATAATATCTGTATATTTTGTTTCTGTATTGCCATATAAAGATCACTCGGAAATATTTGTATAAGTAGGTAACCAAATAAGCTGATAAAACAAACATAATTCTACAGAGATATCGCACAAGATCACGTTAAGTATTTATTTGCTTGTAGCGAGTACGGTATATTATGATAAAAGAGCTTATTCGTTTATTTATCCGTTTACTTATCAACTTTTTACTGGGACAGCTAAAAAAACCGAAGACTTGATAATCAGCTCGAAGATAATAGAGAGGCACAATACAGCAGATTATAGAATTACACATCCTCTCTTCCGACGATGGACAGTTTGGGAGGGATGTAAGCGGATAGGCCGCCAAAAGACCCCATCAACGTCCACTGTTGGACAGGGGCCTCCCCATGAAGGGGGATTATGGAATAATTGTCACGGTCGGCAGACATGGTAGTTGGTGTTATAATAAGTTTCCTAGCAAAAATCTCTTTACGTGCGAGAATTCTTAAAGAAGCATCCGCAGCAAGAGAGACTGACAACACATTCTATTGTTTTCCTATCACTACATGGATTTAAAGGTGATAATGAAGCAATTAAATAAACCGAGATACCGAAAAAATACAATCCGTGCCTTAGAGCTATGTTAATTAGTCGATCCCGACCGTCATATAAGTCTATAACATCATCATTTCAGCTTATCGCTGTCCATTGCTGGACGTAGGCCTCATATTACGCCACAGAGTGCAATCCTGTGCCACCTGCATCCAACGACGCCCTGCAACTTTCACCAGGTCATCAGTCCACCTAATGGGGGGAGGCGTTCTACACTGCGTCGTTCGATACGTAGTAGCCACTCGAGAACCGTTCTTCCCCAGCGGTTGTCGATTCGTCGAGTAATGTGGCCTGCCCATTGCCACTTCAGCGTGATAATTCTTCGTGCTATGTCAGTTACACCCGTTCTTCTACGGATTGCCGTATTTTGGATTCTATCTCGCAGAGAAATTCCGAGCATAGCCCATTCCATAGCACGCTGATGAAAGTCTATAACAATCGATAGAAATTTATTATTTTCACATATACTGACATTTAATCTAATTTCACAATGTCGTTATCATTTTAGATTTCTGAAATTCTGAAGTTCATGATGGTATCATCAATATCTAAACTCAGATACGTTCCAATGCTTGGCAGTAGCCTTCTCCCCAATAAGAGGGAAATTGAACTCGATGGGGTTTTTTTCATTAGTAATCCAGTTTCCTGGCGGTGGTTATTAGCTATGTTTGATTGATGTCTGGCCAGCAGTGCAAGAGTATCAGCTCCAAATTGAGGTGATGGCGTATGATTACTCGATTAAGTGCTTCTCGCGAGCCAGTATAATCGTTAAATGACAATGAATTCATAATTCCTGTCGAAGAGATATAATATTTAATAATTCCTATTTTTCTTTTTATTAGTTTAGTTAATATCGGGCGTATTTAAAAAAATTCAAAAATTATAAATTGTAAACATCTCAGCTCATATGTGTCCCACTGTTGGACTCGATCCTATTCTATTTTAGGAGGGAAATTGACGTACACTACTACGCTGATCGGATGGATCGGTAAAGAATTTTATTTCGTCTTTTCCTTCTTATGTACAGATGTTAAATGCATATTATGGATATAATATACAATCAATCGCCTTTTACGACACCCACGGGTAAGCTATAGGGTGGTAAGCTGCTGAATTGTAGTGCACAAATTTAAAGAAAACCTGACTAAAACCTCTGCTGCGGCTGATACATCCATGGTAATCTAATAATAATACATACATACATACATATATTCACGCCTTTTTTCCATAGGGGTAGGCAGAGACCACTTCCCTCCACTTGCTACGATCTTGACATACTAATTTCGCTTCCTCTACATTCATTAATCTCTTTATGCATAATCTTCGGTTTAGGGTACTTCTAACCTGGCCTTTCTTAAGGACGTCCCCGATTTGATCGTGAAACGTCTGTCTTGGTCTTCCCCTTCCAACACTTCAACTCAGATTCGCCTTATAAATTCTTCATGTTAATCTCCTTTCATTCATTCTCTCTACATGTCCAAACCAACTTAACATACCTTTCTCAATCCTTGTCACTACATCAACATTCATACCACAACGTTCCCTGACTACACTGTTCTTAATTTTGTCACTCAGTTTTACACCAATCATGCTCCTCAGCGCTCTCATTTCCACAGCATTTATTCTACTTTCATGTTTCTTCTGCCATACCCAGCTTTCACTTCCATACGTTAGAGTTGGTACAAGGACTCCCCTATGCACAGCCAGGCGAGCCTTCTTAGAGAGGCTCTGGCTACCCATAAAGGTGTGTAAAGCACCATTCACCATATTGCCCTTACATACTCTTCTTTCAATATCATTTTCACATTTACATAATAATAATGGCTGAAAATACCGACCATTTATGTTATCCAGTAGTGTATTATAAAAATATGTATATCGTAGAGATAGACTGAATATTCACTGTTATATATTTATTCCACTCTGTACTTGATGTGCAAAATAGTTGTCTTAGCAGACGTTTTAAAAAATAAGAAGTGAGAAAACATAGCATACCAACAATACCCACCTTTAGACAAATTTCTTTATGCATTATACCGCTAAGCTGAACCCGTAAAATGCGAAGTTACACAAAAGAGTACCTCTTTAAATATTAAGGCGACTGTTTCCAAGAATATTACAGAAATAAAACAGACAAAACTATTATAGTACTAGATGTAAATTTGTTTTCAACAAGAACTTATTTTTCTTGTACCACATAAACTGTATGTACTTGATAATCAGCTCGAAGATAATAGAGAGGCACAATACAGCAGATTATAGAATTACACATCCTCTCTTCCGACGATGGACAGTTTGGGAGGGATGTAAGCGGATAGGCCGCCAAAAGACCCCATCAACGTCCACTGTTGGACAGGGGCCTCCCCATGAAGGGGGATTATGGAATAATTGTCACGGTCGGCAGACATGGTAGTTGGTGTTATAATAAGTTTCCTAGCAAAAATCTCTTTACGTGCGAGAATTCTTAAAGAAGCATCCGCAGCAAGAGAGACTGACAACACATTCTATTGTTTTCCTATCACTACATGGATTTAAAGGTGATAATGAAGCAATTAAATAAACCGAGATACCGAAAAAATACAATCCGTGCCTTGGAGCTATGTTAATTAGTCGATCCCGACCGTCATATAAGTCTATAACATCATCATTTCAGCTTATCGCCGTCCATTGCTGGACGTAGGCCTCATATTACGCCACAGAGTGCAATTCTGTGCCACCTGCATCCAACGACGCCCTGCAACTTTCACCAGGTCATCAGTCCACCTAATGGGGGAAGGCGTTCTACACTGCGTCGTTCGATACGTAGTAGCCACTCGAGAACCGTTCTTCCCCAGCGGTTGTCGATTCGTCGAGTAATGTGGCCTGCCCATTGCCACTTCAGCGTGATAATTCTTCGTGCTATGTCAGTTACACCCGTTCTTCTACGGATTGCCGTATTTTGGATTCTATCTCGCAGAGAAATTCCGAGCATAGCCCATTCCATAGCACGCTGATGAAAGTCTATAACAATCGATAGAAATTTATTATTTTCACATATACTGACATTTAATCTAATTTCACAATGTCGTTATCATTTTAGATTTCTGAAATTCTGAAGTTCATGATGGTATCATCAATATCTAAACTCAGATACGTTCCAATGCTCGGCAGTAGCCTTCTCCCCAATAAGAGGGAAATTGAACTCGATGGGGTTTTTTTCATTAGTAATCCAGTTTCCTGGCGGTGGTTATTAGCTATGTTTGATTGATGTCTGTCCAGCAGTGCAAGAGTATCAGCTCCAAATTGAGGTGATGGCGTATGATTACTCGATTAAGTGCTTCTCGCGAGCCAGTATAATCGTTAAATGACAATGAATTCATAATTCCTGTCGAAGAGATATAATATTTAATAATTCCTATTTTTCTTTTTATTAGTTTAGTTAATATCGGGCGTATTTAAAAAAATTCAAAAATTATAAATTGTAAATATCTCAGCTCATATGTGTCCCACTGTTGGACTCGATCCTATTCTATTTTAGGAGGGAAATTGACGTACACTACTACGCTGATCGGATGGATCGGTAAAGAATTTTATTTCGTCTTTTCCTTCTTATGTACAGAGGTTAAATGCATATTATGGATATAATATACAATCAATCGCCTTTTACGACACCCACGGGTAAGCTATAGGGTGGTAAGCTGCTGAATTGTAGTGCACAAATTTAAAGAAAACCTGACTAAAACCTCTGCTGCGGCTGATACATCCATGGTAATCTAATAATAATACATACATACATACATATATTCACGCCTTTTTTCCATAGGGGTAGGCAGAGACCACTTCCCTCCACTTGCTACGATCTTGACATACTAATTTCGCTTCCTCTACATTCATTAATCTCTTTATGCATAATCTTCGGTTTAGGGTACTTCTAACCTGGCCTTTCTTAAGGACGTCCCCGATTTGATCGTGAAACGTCCGCCTTGGTCTTCCCCTTCCAACACTTCAACTCAGATTCGCCTTATAAATTCTTCTTGTTAATCTCCTTTCATTCATTCTCTCTACATGTCCAAACCAACTTAACATACCTTTCTCAATCCTTGTCACTACATCAACATTCATACCACAACGTTCCCTGACTACACTGTTCTTAATTTTGTCACTCAGTTTTACACCAATCATGCTCCTCAGCGCTCTCATTTCCACAGCATTTATTCTACTTTCATGTTTCTTCTGCCATACCCAGCTTTCACTTCCATACGTTAGGGTTGGTACAAGGACTCCCCTATGCACAGCCAAGCGAGCCTTCTTAGAGAGGCTCTGGCTACCCATAAAGGTGTGTAAAGCACCATTCACCATATTGCCCTTACATACTCTTCTTTCAATATCATTTTCACATTTACATAATAATAATGGCTGAAAATACCGACCATTTATGTTATCCAGTAGTGTATTATAAAAATATGTATATCGTAGAGATAGACTGAATATTCACTGTTATATATTTATTCCACTCTGTACTTGATGTGCAAAATAGTTGTCTTAGCAGACGTTTTAAAGAATAAGAAGTGAGAAAACATAGCATACCAACAATACCCACCTTTAGACAAATTTCTTTATGCATTATACCGCTACGCTGAACCCGTAAAATGCGAAGTTACACAAAAGAGTACCTCTTTAAATATTAAGGCGACTGTTTCCAAGAATATTACAGAAATAAAACAGACAAAACTATTATAGTACTAGATGTAAATTTGTTTTCAACAAGAACTTATTTTTCTTGTACCACATAAACTGTAATTTATGCATACTATTTAAACCGCAAGACTTTTTTATTTCTTTGCTGAATAAATCCCTAATATATGCAGAAAATCCTTAAATAACAGATATATTAAACAATAATAAATGTAATTACACTATCTACGAATATTCATAGCTGCTTATAATAATTAGTCTATTTGGAAATTATACCATGAAAAGCCTATAAGAGCTGTACGTTTTTATTATAAACGAAAATTTACATAAAACTAAATTCTTGTATTTCGTGATATTCATCTCTTGCTATCTGTGTGGCGACGGAGAAAAACACAATTTACTTCTCCTCTCTTGCCCGTAGATGTCGTTAAAGACTACTAAGGGATTTAATATACATATTGAGGGGGCACGGTAGCTTCACCAAGTACCTGCACAGGGTAATTAGCAGGGAGAGCACACCGTCCTGCCACCACTGTGATTACGATAAGGACACGGCGCAGCGCACGCTGGAGGTGTGTGCCGCGTGGTCAGAGCAGCGCCATGAACTCATCGCAATCATCGGTGCCGACCTGACGCTACCGACCATCACTAGGGAGATGCTCGGCAGCGTCAACTGGGACACGGTCGCTGCCCTCTGTGAAGCCGTCATCTCACGGAAGGAGGCGGCGGATCGTGTGCGAGAGGCACTCCTCTTCGGAGACACATTCCGCCGCCGGCGACTCGGGCGGTGCGTACCTGCGCCTGAAGCTACCCTACCCGAGGCCGCGGGTTACCTGACCGGGGATTTTAGTCCGTCACCCGCGGATAGGCTGACCGCGCGACGGCGCCACCAACGTCCCGGGACAGGGACATTAAAAGGTGAGCGTACCCGAAAGGGTATTCCGTAGGGCCGACCACTGAGGACAAAGAACTCGCACTGGTGGTCAGCCCAATGACGAAGGCGACGTGGGTACAGGTGGGTTATGGGCCCGCGCCCCTCCCTTTCGTCGCCTCGGATGGAATAGACGGCGTGTGCCCTTACCATAACTCATCCATAAAAAAAAAGCCAACCACTCTGACTAGCGTGCATGTCAATATCCGTCCTGTTATAGAGGAGATTCGAACTCAGTACTTGGGCATATTGTGCTGAGATGAGATGACAGAATCCGTGTAACACTAAATTTTGGCGTATGTTTATTGTTTTCTACTTCTGCAACAATAAATATCGACATTTTGTATTTAGTAATCTCTCACTAACGGACATTAACAACTTAAAACACAGACAAATTCCACAATGCATATTTCGTCCCAGTTGTCATTATGATTATGTCGAAGATTATGAGGTGTTTGATTACACTGGTTCAAGTCTATAAATCAAGCAGCAATCAATACAACAATGTCTTTAGTTATTACTATAAGAGAGACTTATAGTAATAACTAAAGACAAATACAAAGAATATGTTTGAGATATATAATTAAACGATACGAATATGTGATTGCTAACGTTCACCATAGTCCATATGGTGAGGGAGTATGAATACAAATCGCAACTCTCTATCTTACCTGTGGATGTCGTAAAATACGACTAAAAGATATAGTACGCATATAAAATCTATGCAAGAGAAGAAAATCTCGAAATAAAACCCTATACCAACCTGTCTGACCAACGTGGTATAGTAAGGTAAATTTCCCTCCTATTTTAGAAGAGGCTCTAGCCCAACAGTAGGCATATATGAGCTGAAATGATGATGATGAATGATAAACGTTCGCGATCGCATGTTTCATTTGCTACCTCTAAATATTCTCAGCAGCATCATGGCATTAAAATCTATGGCGTTTAGATAGCAATCAATTCTCTTTAATTTGAACTAAATTACACGGCGTATTGTATATCTGTTAATTTTCTTTCAGCACCTATGAGCATAGCTATGAGTTTGTTCACAATAGGAAAGCTTGATTTACTACATATATCACGCTTGTAAAATAAATAGCTATAGTGTTTCTTTTCTCATTCTCTTCTTAGTCATCTTTTTCGACATACCCAGGTAAGGTACTGTCATTAGAGAAACTGGGCACGTTACACTAGCAACCCGCTCTCGCTTCGCTTCGGTTTCAGTCGCTTTACCCGCGGCGTAGTGCCCGTTCCTGTAGAAATACCGGGATAAAATATAGCCTATGTTACTCCCTGATATTATAGCTTTCCATTGGTGAAAGAATTTTTGAAATCGGTTCAGTGGTTCAAGCGTGAAAGCGTTACAAACAAACAAACATCCTTACTTTCGCATTTATAATATTAGTATGGATATGAAATCACTTAATGAAAAAAGTTGACCCATTTTTGCATTGATGATAAGTTTGAAGGAACTCTTCTTTTATTAATGTTTTGATAGGTATAAATTATATTCTGTAGCTCCACACTTTTGTATGTGAATTAAAATATTTAATAACATTTTTTGTTATTTTAAAATTAAATACTCAGATTAAAATTTAAGATTTTATTAATATATTTATGTAGTATATGATCTTATTCTGAAATAAAATAACTAATCAAAAAGGAATAAACAATAATAATAGCATATCAAAGAAGGACTTAAGTCTCATAAGGGTCAGTTAAAAAAGTTGCATAAATCCTTCATTTTATAATATTTTTTCAAGGCTTAGGGAATCAAGATTTACCTCAACGTTGATATTAGGAAAAAGACAAAATAAAGTATAAAATAACAACATATTCCAAACCAATGAATATTTTCAATAGTTAACTAGGTGAATACCTATCTACCTTTAAACAATATATTTAAAAAATCTTATATCTTTAAATGAGCAATTCTTGTATATATATATATATATATATTCAGGATCTCGAAAACGGCTCCAACGATTTTGTTGAAACTTGGCATACTATAGGTTTCGGGTCCAAAAAATCGATCGAGGTTTTATTTATAGAAAATGTTATTTTGTCCGTGTTTTTAGCAAAACAAACAATGACATTAAATATTAAAAGAATATGAATTCAAATTTCGTTGTCAACGTCATGAGTTACGATAGCTCAGATGGGAAGTTGACAGGTTCTAATTTTGGTTTTTTTGGCATTCAAACAGCGTCAGTTCGAATCTCGGTGTTATTATTATTCTCTTTTTGTAATTTTTTTATATATTTTTCATTATTTATTTTTTATTAATATATATCTAAATAAATTCGATAAAAAAATTCCGAGCGAAGCTCGGTCAACCAGATATTATATATTAAACTAGCTGACCCAACAAACGTTGTTCTGTTCAAATAAAATTATTTCTCAGCAACGCCACCTACCGGGTCCAATTGTGAATCTAAACCATCCAGCCTGCCGTTTAGGAGGAGTTCAGTGATATACACACGTACACAAGAAATATATATGTATATAAATATGTGTACAACAATCATCCAAATTATGGGTAATACTTAAAATGTAGACCTTCCGTTAATAAGCAAACACTTTGTGTTATCGAGAGGTAAAAAGTAAACAGCTCTAGGGTCGGACCTCGATCCTCCTCCAATTAATTGGTCACATTAGTCATACGACGGGCGGCTGCACACTGACCACCTTATCATAAATGATTTGTGACGCCGTTGAAATATAAATTATTGGCTCATAGTTAAATAAGCACTGTTGGTTACTTGCGTATTTAATACGGATAACTTTTTAAATAAAACTACATTACGGATTTTATCGCGTCTGTATTTGTTTGCCCAAAGTTTCGAACACTTTGCAGCGTTCATGGTCACGGGCGGACTAAGATGTCTTACGGTAAATGTGTAATACTTGTATAAACATCAGAAATCATTACGAATAACTTTCATTTTAATTGTTGTTGTCTTATAGTATCTATCAAGAAAATGTATTTTTTTAATAATAATTTTATTTCTAGGGAAACTCATCATCTCAGCTCTTTACGTTCCGTTGCCAGCTCGAGCCTACTCCATAATAGGAGGGAAATTGATCGTACTATACCATGCATGCAGTAAGAATACAATTCACCACTCCCTATCGTGCCCGTGGATGTCGTACAAGACGACTAAGGGATATAATATACACATAAGATCTGTGCAAGAGAAGGAAAACTCGAAATGAAACCCTATACTAACATGTCTGACCAGCATGGTATAGTAGGTCAAATTCCCTCCCATTGTGGAGGAAGGCCCGAGCCCAACAGTGGGATGTATGTGGGCTGTGATGATGATACCATGCTGGTCAGACAGGTTAGTATAGAGTATTGTTTCGAGCTTACCTTCTATTGCACTTATGTTATATGCCTATAATATTCCTTAGTCCTAAGATAGGGAGTGGTGAATTATATTCTTGTTCCGTCACTACATGGACAACAATCAAGGACAACGATCACTGCTTAATAATTAATTCCTATGCTATAAGGAGTTATATTAATGGCGGCTGTACACACTCGACGAGACACCCCGAGACGACCTGAGAGCGATATGTACATGGTACTCTCTTATTGTCTCGCGCTCTCGTTCTCTACTTGGTTGGTCTCGGTCACCTGTCGGTTTTTTGCGCCCGAGTCAAATGGCCTCGTTAAGTCTCGCTAGGACAATGAAACAGAGCATGTAGAACTCGATCTTTTAGTTGTCCGCTGACAATGTTTATGAGTAGACGATGCATAGCAATCATCCACCATTTTCTTTTTCTCCATGGCTTACGAATTTTCTTTTCATAGTAAATATTTGAATAATTACAATAGCTCACGGCACAAAGACAAATAGCAGCAGGAGTTTCTACGTCCATTGTCTCTGGTATTTATAGTGCAACTAGCATAACGCGTGTGTACAGGGCGTGCTCTCGCCTAGAACCTCTTGGACGAAAATCTCGGTGAGAGACTCTCATCGAGTGTGTACCTCCGCCCTAACACACAATTAACATCTTCAAAACTCACCCCTAACTCTGAATAATTAATTATAGTTGGTACATAGAATTATCCTAATACGTGGATTGAAACCCGTGGCAGAGGAAACCCGCGAGAAGTCACTATTCAGATTTCAGACCAATATGAAATATGTGCCATTGTCAGACCAATACACAATTCATATTATATTTGCAAATTAAATGACTTAATTAATTATTATAGGTATGTATTTTCTCACATAGATAACAATGTATTTAGTTTGTGGAATTCGTTGAAGTTAATATACAGTTGACAATATATTAGTTAATATTTATGTATATATATTTCTTGTGTACGTGTGTATCACTGAACTCCTCCTAAGCGACTGGACTGATATTGACGATTTTTTTTATGTGTTCAAGAGGATTCGAGAATGGTTTAGATTTACAATGGGACCCGGTAGGTGGCGTTATTTTATTTGAACAGAACAACGTCTGTTGGGTTAGCTAGTCTTAAATATATCTTGTGTACGTCTGTATGTCACTGAACTTCTCCTAAACGGCTAAACCGATGTTGATGAAACTTTTTGTGTGCGTTCGAGGGGATTTGACGATGATTTAGATTCACAATTGGACCCGGTGGGTGGCGCTGCTTTTGTTTTATTTGAATAGAACGTCTGTTGCGTCAGCTAGTACATAATAAATTAGAAGATGATTTTAAACTTGAATATGAACCTAAATCGGTTATTCGTGTGGTGACGGAGTAAAAATACAATTCACCGCCCTTTATCTTACCCTACCCGTCTGACTAGCGATATATAGTAGTCCAATTTCTGTCCAATTTAATGTAAACGAACATTTAAATAAATAGTCTTATAGTCCATAAGATATAGCTTGATCTCTGTGACAGATGTCAACGAAACCAACGAAGTAAGTTTGAACGAGCAACATGTTTACAATTTCATTTTGTATCAAATATATTTTCGTTCTTTTCATGCTAGCTTAATTGCAACTGAATTGCAATATATTATAAATATAAAAATATTAATATTCATGTCTAAAATGTACCTCGTAAGTACTGGAATACCCAGTAAACATTTTATACATAAATAACGCTGCCACACGTTATACAAGGTCATACTGGACTGAAAATAAAAAAGAGATGGGACAGTCGATGTAGGTAAATCGATAACCGATCTTTATTAAATTATTCATAAAAGAAATAAACCCAATACAGTACCTATAAACAACGTTCAACATATTTGTTTCACTTAAAACAGACAGTTACATTACAAAATAGATAAATTGAATTAATTAAAAATTAAAAACTACTTTTCGTCTTAGAGTAAATGATATTTTTATTTACGCATTATTGTCAATAAACTAGACATATTTATTTATAAAACAGTCGCAATTGATCGATAGATCTAACGGCTGTTCCTATTTTGCCAAAAAATGATAAATGTTCTAGCAGAAACGCTCCAGTGATGACGATAATAGTGACCTTGACCTTGATTGTACTCCTTTTAAATAATTAAAACAGTCAAGAAACAGTATCTGTTTGAAATAAATTCAAAAAGATTTTCATTGATTGTATTTTAATTAGAATAGAAAATCACAATTATAAAAATAAAGAGATTTATCGATATAAAACTACGGACTTTATCGTAATCGTGACAGCACTAGGGACAACTGTCACAGAGATCATTCTATATTTTATGGACTATAGTTTCGTCGTACACCGCTATTATAGCTAAATAATATACATGATAAATATCAGCACCATCTTCAAAGGTATAAAGAACTATCGCCATTGACGATAGGCCTGTTAAGCACAGAAACAAACATTTGTTTCAGCGTTCAATTATGTATAGAGCTGGCACCAACTAAGTAGTTAAGCTTACATCTCACTAGATGTCAGTATTAGTAACATTTCTGAACAACATTGCCAAGTTTTATACTGATTTTATAGCGCTTGTTATTTTTTTGCTAATTTTAGTGTTAATGCCTGTTTGTAAAATAAATAGGTTAAATTTATAGTTATTAAGACTGCTAATAATAACGTCATCAACCCGTTCTTCGCTCAAAGGTCGTTAGACATAAACAGATCACATCATTTTTAGAGAAATAAAATTAAATTTAAACTAGCAACCCGCCCTCGCTTCGCTTCGGTTATAGTCGTTTTACCCGCGTAGTTCCCGTTCTCGTGGAAACACCGGGATAAAATATAGCCTAGTTTATGCCCTGATATTATAGCTTTCCATTGGTGAAAGAATTTTTGAAATCGGTCCAGCCGTTTTGAAGATTACCTGGAACAAACAGACAGACAGAAAAACAAAATTTTTTTAAATGCTGTTTTACGTATAGGTGTCGTGCAAATAACCGTGTGAGCATGAAAAAAGCCTATTATTTTGACATTACAAACAGACACTCCAATTTTATTTATTGGTATAGATATCCTGATAAAATAATTCCATCACATAGTCAAGCAAGATTATATCCAAGAGCAGGAAGTATGTGTATACAGTTGAAAACAACAAAAAGAGGAGAAACATCTTAAAACTCTATTTGACTTCACCTGCCTATAACACCGAGCTCTTCTTTTCTACCACCGTTGACTTCCTGATAATATAGCGCTTGAACGTCGCCCTCTTGTAATGGGCTTCTTTGCAGGCGGTGAACTAATAACTGCCTTGGCTAAAGATCTACTTAGATTCCTTCATCATCGTCATCAGCGCAGCCCACATACGTCCCACTGTTGGGCTCGGGCCTCCTCCACAATGGGAGGGAATTCGACCTATTATACCATGCTGGTCAGACATGTTGGTTAAGGGTTTCATGTCAAGTTTTCCTTCTCTTGCATAGATGTTGTGTGCATATCCCATAGTCGTCTTTTACGACATCCACGGGCAAGATAGGGAGTGGTGAATTGTATTTTTACTCCGTCGCTACACGGATAGATTCCTTACTCCTCGCTTATTCCTTACTCATCTACTATCACTGTAAGGAATGTCTCCTCTTTTACATACATAGGAAAGCAAATGCACGCACAATCGTGCCCTGTATCACGCAATTATTCCTTGGCTCTATCCGTTATGACCGGAAAAGGGTGAATGTAATATTATATTATACTGGCTGACCCAACAAACGTTGTTCTGTTCAAATAAAATAAAAGAAATTCTCCTTGAAATCGATGGCAGCGACATCCACCGGGTCCAATTGTGAATCTAAACCATTCTCGAATCCCCTTGAACACACACAAAAAATTTCAACAACATGGGTCCTGCTCTTTAGGAGGAGTTTAGTGACATACACACCTATGTACATAAAAAATATATGTATAAAGATATAGAGAAACATCAAAATAAACAAACACAGTCAGAGGTATTATTATTTTTTTTATTTTAATAAAAAAGACCATATTAACATTCGACTAACAAATCTCCATCTCATTTGAACAAATCCAACCTCTCACTTCTAAAATAGACATCACAGTTAAAATATAGACACAAAATATTCATTTTGCCACTAAAATTGTTACTAGTTGTCTATCAAACGCTGTTTAGCTTTATAAATAACAAAATTTATATGAACTCGTAACTAACCGAAGTTACTTTTACAAGAATTGTAGTTTATAATTACCTATCTAAGAACTACTTAAGTTATGCTGTTTACATACAGCCTTTCTTTCATATGTTTTGATTTCTCTACCTAATATTAATACCTAGCCAATTATTAGGTACATATAAAAGGCAAAACTCCTATAATATTATTTTTAAACATCCCATTAATATACTTTTTTGACAATATTCACAAATTTAAACTAAAAATGATATATTGACTATATAGCTAGAGTAATCTAAAGTTGGTTATGTACTTCTAATTCTACTGGTCAAGAAATTATTCAACGTATGTAGAATATTTTAATATTCATATAATTACATATAAAAATTCTCCAAATTTAAGTTACGTTATAATTTTGTTGGCCTTAAGTATCTTATATGATGCGAAATCCCAAAGACAGATTGAATTTGCAATATATTTTGCAGATTACAAGCAATAGTTTAAGATACATTTGCCAAAAATTACACACTTTTTTATTTTGTCTCATTTTTAATTCTATGATGATTTATTATAATGATTAACTATTGCACAAAATGTTTAATATGATAATTTTTTCACGATAAAGCAAGTTACGTAGACCTGACTCCTTGATATACAAATAATAGGCCACACAGAAAATAATGTGAAATAGTTTTTATGTATGTGAGATATATTTTTGTGTATGGCCATTTATAATTTATTTTGAAAATATAATTATTTAGGTACATGTAAAAATAGGTACGTTCCAATTTCAAATTTTCCCTCCATATTATTTTGCGGACTAATTCAAATTACTGTGGTCCATTGAAGAATGGCCGGGATCATTTTCGCGCTATGACTTTTTACGACTCCGGATGAATCGAACGATGAACTTCAAATGGCATTTATGGATGAAGGCTCTTCCAAGGTAATCATATATCGTTGATATAACGGTGCTATATGCGGTTGACTACTTTTGGAGGATGAAAAAAGTGGTCACCCTTTGACGGCTGTTACGGAAGAAAATGTGCTAGCAATAGGCGAGTTACGTATCGAAAGATTCTGCACTTCCTGCAGATTAGATTAGAAAGCATTCACGAGATTCTGCACATGTATTTTCGCGTGAGGAGGATAGTTTCACGATGCGTGCCGCGCAACCTTACTG
Organism: Lymantria dispar; assembly: GCA_032191425.1. Lineage (NCBI taxonomy): Eukaryota > Metazoa > Arthropoda > Insecta > Lepidoptera > Erebidae > Lymantria > Lymantria dispar. The sequence goes on from CM063451.1 coordinate 14,724,869, forward strand.
ATGCTCCAAAAGAAACCCGGTTGGAATGGTGCCGTGATGTGGTAAATAAATTTTAAACAGGCTCGTTTTGGCATATTTATGACATCACTATAAGTTATGAGTCCTACACTTACCAATATGATCCTGGTTTGGGTGTTTCAAAACTAACAACGACTACCAAAATGAATCGATCTAGAAGCGGGGAGAAGATTTTGACAGCGAGCTTATTCAATTTGTCTGGCTACTTGGTAACAATTGCATTACGGAATCAAAGAAACATCAACGCTGAATAGTACTACAAAATGCTTGTCAAAAATTTTGCCTATTGTGAGCAACAATTCACCAAAGTTAGGGCGCCGCGGGTTACTGCTCCACAACGCACCCGTGCATACCGCGCTCAAAACGAGGGACTTCCTGGAGAGCACGCCGGTCAAATTTCTGGGTCATCCACCTTACAGCCCTTAACTAACATCGTGTGAGTTTTTTTATTACCGAAAATAAAAAATAGTACAAAAGGATACAATTTTTGTCGCCGAAAGATGTGCTGTCAGCGTTCGAGCAGGTTATAAACGAGGTGTCTGAAGCAGACTGGAAAAATGTTTAACTGGTTCAAACGCGTAATACTTTTTATAGTGACTGGTAGAGAGTACTTAAATAATATTTAATAAAAAAATACCTATTTAACCATTTTTTATTTTCGCAAAACTTTCTGTTTGTCCCACGTAACTAGCTCTAATTTAGTAAATAAACAAAACAACATTTCCTTTTAAATTAAATAATTACAGTGAAATTGCAGATACAAAAACCAGTATTCTTGCCTTAATTGCATTTTGTTAAATATGACTACATTGTTGTTTGTTATATTTATAAAAATATAAATAAATGTATTGTTTGTTTATTTTTCGACTTGTGTTAAAATGAAAATCTTATTTTAATGTAAGAACTTATAATAATTTACATCTTTGAATATACATTGCGTATCTCTTATTATAGATACGTATTTATCTAAGATATTTGTTAAATATGTAGATAACATTTAATTTATTTTAACTTTAACATTATAACAAAATAAAAATTACAATAAATTATCAAACGATAGCTAAACAACATTTCATAGCGCAAATAAGTATTGAAACATATGTGTACTATCTTATATTAAAGTATATATTTACAGATTAATTCCATAATATATACAAGTATTATATTAGATACATATTTCATTAGTTGAAACCAATAATTGTAACACTTTATATAAATAATGATTTTTATGTCTTTTACGCCCAAAGTCTTCGTTTAAACTTACATGTAACAAAAATGTTAAGTGTATCTATTCCATATTAATTACCTTATTTTAGGCGAATATTTGGTATTATTATGAAATAAATTGAAATTTTGGGCAATATATCCTTCAAATTTATATTTATTACTACGGAATTTTTGATCCATGTAAAGATCAGTAAAAGTAAAAAAGAGTAAATAAATGCAATAAAAGTGACAGATTGACATTCTTTTTTCTTTGAATGTTTTAATTCTGTATATTCACATTTTAATTAAAATGAAGTAACCATATCTTTTTGAGTGAGTACATGAGATCTAAATACCGGCAAAAATTGGTATCATTTTTAAATGCCTAAGATTTAGGATTTAACATGTTAATTTATTTATGAAACTTATTTACCAGCGAAAAATTATTGCCACACGTGGAAATCGAGCCCATACTTATGAACCCATGCAAATAGTTTAATCGCCCTGCTAACTAGATCAGTGCGGGCTACTGTGTGACAACCAATTTCTCACTCGTATTCATCTTTACAAGAAACATACTCCATCTATCAAAAAACGTGTACTCTTTTTTTCTTTATCAATAACTATGTTATTAGCTAAAACATTAAGTATAAAGATGTATTTGATATTAAATAATAATTATTCTGCTCTTGTATTACATAGAAAAATATTTAGTATTACAGAATAATTATAGTATAATTGCTTTGATTATAAAAGTCATAATATTAATGGAATATTTACATTATATGCGTCCCTTTCTGTTTTAATATAATGATTATTACATTTTTACTTTCATAATTTCTATTTAAATCTACACTTTTTACATAATGTTCTCAAAATCTATAAATTTTGAATACATTTTTTTTATTCTATGGGTTCCGAATGAACATCTAACGTCCCTTTTAAATGATTTTTTTTTTTATTTCAATGACCTATTGAGCTAAATCTGAATTGTAATAAGTCAAAATTACGCATTTTATTGCAATAATAAATGTTAAGGAAATATTTTGGGCAAATGAGCTTGTTGAGAATATTAATACTGATAATAATGCAATCATTGAGCAAATCATTGATAGATAAATGTATAAAATATATTGTTACAAAATCTGACTGGCACATCTTTAACATTAGGTACAAATATTATTTTAATGTACATATATATTGTACAGTATATTATTTTCATTTAATTATACGAATTTAATTAAAATTAATAAATGAAATAAAAGTGGTCCATTTTTATTATGTTCAAGATATTTTATTGTAATATCGCATTTTACTTGGGGCATTCTAAAAAAAAGCCGGAATGGCGTGAATTGCATGAGTTTATATGATTCATACATGATTCATCTATGTAACAATTTTACGTATTTGCACATTGATCTGTGTATTAAAACAATAAATTGTATGATTAATAACAATTTAACTCGTTTGCTTTGTACAATAGACAAATATTAATAATACATACACAACACAAATAGTATTTATAAAAAAAAAAAAACTTTCTAGAACTAAACTTGTTGAACTAAGCGTTTTGAAAACTATTAGTTTTATATATAATCGTCATATACGTTATGACGTTACCATGACAAATTCATAATTATTTTCTTGTTTTATTATTTAACTATTAATGCATTATTATTTCTGATTAAATTAAATTATATGTACTTATTTTATGGCGTTTGTATTTGAGTTTTAACTATCCGCTGTTAAGTCACTTTTCAGCTTTCTCGGTCGCGGGAGGACATCAGTGACTAATAGCTCCCTACAAACGTAATAGAATCCGTATAAATAGTTCTATTTTAAATACTTCATATATTTGGATTAGACGCGTTGCCATTGTCGAGGAAATTTCTTTGCAAGGTACATTTTGTACTTAGGTAATTATATATCGATAAGTCTAGTCTATGGGAAACAAATGCGAATTAACAAAGGACTTAACAATACACGCAATTAACATTATCAAATATTAATGCAATTGTGTATCTGTTGTATGATGCTAGCTTTATATGTTAAAGTTATTATATGTATACTATTTAATTTACATTTACCATAAAACTTGTTTAGTGGATATTAAAAGGTCGGGGAAAGTCTTTTTGCCTATAATCTATACAAACTTTTAATAAAATATTATATATAAAATTAATAAAATTTAATTAAACAAGTGACGAAATTAAAGCATGAAAATGAAAAAAAAAAGCCGCCGGAATTAATCAACAGAAAGGTTGTGATCTTTCATCTTGATAATGCTAGACCACACACATCTTTAGTTACTCAGCAAAAATTAAGAAAGTTTGGCCTCCCAGGTGATAATGTATCCGCCATTTAGCCCTGCCCCTGACCCTCAGATTTTCACCTGTTTTGTTTTTATTCAGAATTCTTTAGACAATATCAGGTGAATAACAAGAGAAGACTGCCAAAACTACTTATCGCATTTTTTGGATCAGAAGTTCTAAAATTTCTACATCATTTCACTACCTACAAGATGGCAAACAGTCATCGAATAAAATGGCACAGATATATTGTATTTAAAGTTAAATAAGCTTTCCCCGACCTTGTATTATTTTACATTTGACCAATACCTATAGTGTAGTTACATTCCTATACTCGTTATGAATGGCGATGAAATATAAGCTGTAATAAATTAAAAATACTTGTCGAGTTCAATGAGTTTTCGTATTAAAGGCTGGCTTCGTAAAACTCATAATAATATGATTTTTCATCGAACTTATAGTGGACTAGCAACCCGCCCTCGCTTCGCTTCGGTTTTAGTCGTTATACCCGCGTAGTGCCCGTTCCCGTGGGAATACCGGGATAAAATATAGCCTAGTTTACGCCCTGATATTATATCTTTCCATTGGTGAAAGAATTTTTGAAATCGGTCCAGCCGTTTTGAAGATTATCCCGCACAAACAGACAGACAGACAAAAAATTTTAATCTGTATTTTAGGCATAGGTGTCGTGCAAATAACGTGTGAGCATGAAAGAAGCCTATTATTTTGACATTACAAACAGACACTCCAATTTTATTTATTGGTATAGATAAACTAAAAATTACTTTATCTTTATATGATATTTACAGCTAAAAATTACACCTGGCCTTATAATTTAAATGAACTTTGGTAATACTGAATAAATGTATATAATGTCATGTTAATTTTTTAAGTCTAAGTAAAGTTCGAAAATGTAATCATTTTCAAATAGATACAATTTTCCAATATTCTTTAAAGGCTACACATATAAATGTGAAGCATTTATAAATTAAAATAGGAAAATATATCAAAATATTTAATAAATATTTTCAAGTTTTTTTCAACAAACACAACTGACTGAAGGAACTTTTGTTTTTTTTTTATAGAAATATTATGAAAATGTGTTTGAATACTGTTCATGAACGCATAGCTTAATATTGCACCTAATTATTTATAGAAACATGAGTTTAATTCAAGATGAATTAAGTAATTAATTCAAATGTACTGTAGAAGGTATTGAATAATTAAATATTTTATATTTTAGAACACATTTTTAGAAAAGTTGGGTCCAATATTGTAGATTTTTTATATTTTAAATTTGATTCATTTATGATGAGCAGCCTATGTGTAAAGTTTGAAATGTCATTTTAATTCAGTCTAAACGTATTCATCACACGTCACAATCAGTAATCCAACGGATCAATAACTAATCCCGCGGTATATCAAATTATTATTCACATATCATTAGTTATAAATAACTATAATCAAATATTATTTATGCTGGACAGGCGGATGTAATACGTTTTTTCTCAGCCTCGATGTGCTGGTTCAATTCGTCTGACCACCGATGTGCGGTCCGGTCAATTGTTGAAGGTACAGTTAAGCAGTTCATACCACCGTATTCGCAAGCAATCTGGAAAGAAAATTATGCATAAGTTTTTTATCTTCCAAATGTATGCACGAAGTCATACTATCTATCATAAGTATCATCATCTTAGCTCATATACGTCCTACTACTGGACTCGAGACTCCTCAAGAATAAAAGGAAAATTGACCTTGATACTACGCTGATCAGAAAGATAGGATTTTATTGCGAGTGTTCCTTCCCTTGCATAGATGTTACCTGTATACTGTCTTCTTACTTTTATTTTGTCTGCACACGGCAAGTGTCATCTATTTTATTGCTTACAATCAGACTATTCTTATTTAACAAATTTAATCCTATTAATTTTCTCACAGAAACCTCAATAGCATTCGGCTCACCATTTGAACATAGTAACTCAAATCCAAGAGTCAAAAGCTTATGCTTCGAAAGCAACAAGACTTATATTGTAATAATGTATTTATTACGAAAAGGATTGTTGTTTATATCATTATTATCAACATCACAGTTCGTATATGTCTCACTGTTGAGCTCGAGCCTCCTCCACAATGAGAGGGAAATTGATCCACTACACCCCGCCAGTCAGACATTTTTTTTAATTGGGACTAATCTCACCACATAACTCTACCTTTGTAACTCCTGTAAGCCAGGATCCACAATGGTCTCCGTATAAAATACCGAGGTTTGACCCTTAGGCAATCAAGGGAAACGCTTTTAATTGTCCTGGGACCCCCAACTAATGTAATTGGAAAAGAGAAACAGGAGAAGTTTAAGGAAGCTTAAGGGACCTATATGTGAGCTTTACGATTGGTTGCAATAGTAGATATGGCAAAAACGCCTGAACGCACGGAAAATTTTTCGAGTTGCTACTAGGTCCGTATAGTATACTAAACCAGACGTGATTTATAGACTGTCTAACATATAACAGGTCCAACTCGTTATGCCAGAGAATGCACTCCCAAAGGATGTGGTGAGCCGTTTGTTCTAAATCAGAATTTAAGGTCGAACATTGACAAAATGATAAAATTACTAGTTTAAAATAGAATTCGCTTCTAAAATTCCCATGGTCAGTGAGGAATTGGACATTATGGTCAATTTCCAACCAAGTTTTCTCTAAACGTTTACGAAAAGATGGAAATAATAGATATAGATGACGACCCTTTGCTGATGAATCCCACTTTGCCCGCCTTTCGATCAGTAGCTCATCGTACATAACGAATTATGGCGCAGAGTTTTGTAATTTTATTACGATCGCGCGGTAAAAGAAAATTGTTAATCATGTTTTTCCTAGTGGAATAATACATTGACGCGCTTTTGTATCCACAAGTCGATCGAGAGTACACCTGCAAGTACTGATAAGGCTTCAATGCTAACTGTTCGGTATGCTTTACACAGGAATAGGTCTGACAAGTTGATATATTTAGTGTTTTATTTCGAATTTTATACTCGTTAGACATGTTGATATAGTATTTTATTTCGAGTTTGTCTTCTCTTGCATAGATGTTATATGCATATTATATCCCTTAATCGTCTTTTACGACACTCACGGGTAAGAAAGGGGCAGTGAATTGTAATCTTACTCCGTTATCACACGAAAACTTTTATTTATAATAACAATATTAAGTACTATTGTACTAGATGTTATCATCTATTTCATCCTCAGGCTACATTCTAGTATTTGGCACGAGCATTCTTTTCTGTTCTTTGAGTTCCCATACAAAGTTGCCAATGCTTAACTATTCTCCGTTGATCGGCCAAGGTACGGTTACTAACACAGGCCTATCATCGCCCGCCATATTATATACACTATAATAATTCGCGATCCTCAGCCGATCCTTGACTGATGCTATGACACTTTTTTGGCTGCACATGCGTATTGAAAGTTGAATCAGCTGTTTAGTAATAAGTAGTTATTGAGGAACCAGAAATTATACATGTATTATTTTATAGAATAAGTATATATGCCTAAAAGAACAGATTACGACAAGTATTAATATAACATAAAGTATTAATAAAAATAAAGTTACGATTCTTTTTCCAGAAAATGATGATTTTTATTCAATAAACATTTATTTTCATTAGTATACATTATAGGTAACAATTTACTTTGAGTTCACTAGATGGCGTTGTACAAAATTTTAACACACGCTCACGCACGCACGCACGCACGCACGCGCGCGCGCACCCACACACACACACACAATTATAATAATAATAATACGGGTTGGGGCGTCGGCGCTCACCCACCAGTCCGGGTAAAGTCCCTTTTTTTATGAAAAACTATTTTTACAGTTTTTATCAAGTTTGTATTTGATTTTTGATTTCCAGACGTTTGGAACACTATTAAGTGTTCATGGTTACATCCAACAAGTAATAACGATGACTTACTAAACATAGATTCTTTTTTTTGAAAATTATAAATTTTAAACATAATAAACAATGGTCATAGATAAAAGCAACTCTTTACAAACATTTAAATTTAATTTTAAATAGGTTTCGTTATTAAACATGCTTCGAGAGCTTTTAGTTTGGAATATAATGTATCGTATAACTTATCCATTCAACTAACGGCCGCCGACTATAGATCGCAGTATCATTTTTTTTTCTTTTCACACCCATACTGGCAGTTAGCAGAATGTTAGTTTGAACCCGGTGTTTGTATTATTTTTATTTGATAATTCTGATATAATTTATTGCTCTGTTCTATATAAAAGTTCATAAACAGTTAGATAAATATCTTCAAGCCAAACTTCTTTGTTTGTGCCTCCTACAGGATTGAGAGTTCTAAGCATGTCCCCTACGTCATTACCTAAAGATTTTGCGTTTTCATTTAAAGATTTACTTCTAATAAACAAAAAAGTGTAAATTTTATGTAACTTTACCCGATAGTGATGTAATAGTGCTCTATCGGTGGGAACACCAACGGAAGAGGCACCAGGTGCCAGTTCCCATACAAAATGGTTTCCCAGCTCCACGGCGTCACGTGGTCGTAGAGCATATTTACTTCGGTTCTTAAGCGCGTGAGGTGTCGCCCACCGTCTCGTTTTACGTGCGGTTACTAGAGAAAGTATACCTTCTGGATCATCCTGAAATAAAAATAATAATAATGCAATGTTATCATCATGACCCTGATTATGTGCCAATTACTTAAAATCGACTCCATATGTATCCTATGTAAGTATCCTATTCTTTTATAGTACATAGCAACTCGCCCTCGCTTCGCTTCGATTTGAGTCGCCTTACCCGCGTAGTTCCCGTTCCCGTGGGAAAGTATAACCTATAGTACTCAGGGATAATGTAGCATTCTAATGGTGAAAGAATTATTGAAATCCCTCAAGTAGTTTTTGAGTTTATTCATTACAAACATACACATACACACACACACACACAAATACAAATTTGTCCTCTTTATAATATCAGTGTACATATTGCAAAAGTCTCGGGACCTAATAGTTTTGTGTCCGGTCGCTTGTCTTACGTGAATTCCCTTCGAGAATATAATTTTTAGCCAAACTGTATCAGATTTAATTGATCCGGGTCGATAGAAAACTTTTAGTCATGTTTTACGATACATACGATCAACGTAATATTCGTAGCCGCATAATAATAATAATACACAACCGCAGGGCAGCTTGTGGCGTGCTGAATATGAGCGGCGACACTGCGGTCCTGAGTGCCCCAGAGAGTCGGCCAGGGCCTCGTATCCAGCTCACCTTTACTGGCTGGCTGGAGTGGAAACCGAAGAGTGCCCGCAGGAGTCTCAACTCTGGCTTGCGTTAAACGGCCGGTCAGAGAGGGGTCGCCAGAGCTATATGCTCGGGGGTGGAAATGTCATTTTCAAGGGCATAACTACGGGGAAACCACTGCGGGTCTGTTTATCGGCGACTCGCGATGGTGAAACCGGCGCCGCACCGCTCGACACCTCAACCCACTTGCACCAATGTTGCCCCCCCTGTTGCCCGTATGGCCTGCGTGTCTGTGGTGACCGATTAGGGGGGGCCCATTCAGTAAGTTGGCAAGTCACCGTCTGCCAAAGTTCAAGATGTATAAATGTTATTGAAGGCAGACGACAATTTAAAAATCAATAGTTCAAGTAAAAGAGTCCACTAAACCTCACAACCCCATAATCCAGTTTTAGATGTCACCATTACACAATAGTTTTACACCTACCATTGGCAGTCCACGAGTGTTATGTGCAAACGTGGAGTGTCATCGGTAGACGTCCCATCCCATTTTAACATTAAATTTCTTCAAAGGCCTCTGCGTGTTGGATCCATATCCCCATGTAAGCCTACCACAGGACCGGGCATCTTCCTTTGTAAGATACCCGTGACACTGAGATACATAATAATATATGTTTTGTACCATTTTGATGACACAGTGTTTAGAATATGTGTGAATTGTGTTAGTATTGCAACTTGTCCGTGCGACGATGAAATAAATATACAATGAAACCACACCTTTCTCTACTGTGTGTTTTACCGCGTTTTACTACAAAAGAAAATAAATTCTATGCCAATTCCTTTTACTAGCGTGGTATAGATGCTGCGGTCGTTCGCACTGTGGACATCGACACGTTCCACGTGAAGCGGGTAAAAAAAATGACACATTTTAGATCTTGTTCATATTTGTTATTTTTATTACATATTTTTAATTATTATTTTTATTACAAAATATACATCTTAATATAGGTATATAAATTACATGTCACGTTGCTTATCCGCGATGGACTCCTAAACTAGTTAACCGATTTTAATCAAATTTGCACACCGTGTGCAGTTTGATCCAACTTGAAAGATAGGATAGCTTACATCTTTAATTTATAGTCGCAATATTATTTTATTGCGAATTATTTGTCGATTATTTGACATTCATAATTATCTGTTAACTTCAAAAGATTTTAACAGATGGCGATATCTGTTGACTGGATTGAGTAATTAATTAATAGATGGCGCTGCTATGTCAAACCTACAAACGGGTCATATACGATTTTAACTTGCTTTTTTACATAGATGCTATTTGTAAAAAAATATGACGACCTCCATGACAGATGTTCTCCTATAGTTCCACTTAAATAGTTTAATAAAATGTAATATAACAAAAACATTAGCCACAGCAACGCTTGGCCGAGTCTACTAGTAGTCTATAAATAATTTGTATAAAGTTTTAGAATGGGATTTCCATTCATCTTTCATTTATAAGCACTTTAGTGCGAAGCGCCGCACTATGCGCCTTAATGGCAATACCTTAGGTTGACTTTTATTTTTCCTTCTAGCTGAGGCCGCAGGTGACTAGGTGACTGGACCGAGGAGTTAGTCCGTTACCCGCTGAGAGGCCGACCGCCCGGGGAAAGACCGACGTCCCCCCCCTCTCGGAGAGTCGAATCCTTCCTCGCGCGGGTCGTGGAGAGGTATTCCGTCCACAGGGGTATTCCGTCGGGCCGACCACTGACAAAGTCACTGGTGGTCGGCCCAACGACGAAGGCGACGTGTTACGGGTGGGTTACGGGTATGCATGCTTACGCCGCTCTGTCGCCCCGGGCAAAGCCGGGCGACGGGTGCACCGAACGTAGACCATCCCCCAATAAAAAAAAACGTTGGCCTTTTTTCGAACGACAAAAATAATATAATGTAAAAATAAACTGTTATGAGAGTTAGTCTTATTACAAATATATTATTAATAAATATTCATTCGATACAGAAATGCAATTTAATAATAAAAATAATTTTTAACAAAAAAAAACCGACTTCAAACAAAAAACAATTCTCAAACAAATTAATATGCACTAAAAAGCAAAAAAATAATTCTTGTACAATGTAGTGCCCGTCCAACCTTACAACAACTTGATGAAAAAAAAAATAGAGTACTTAAAAGTCAATCAAATTATTACGACAATATAATGTAGTTACAATTATTGTCATTTTTGGAGTCGGTGTCTATGTCTATGTCGGTATGTTTGTCGGTGTCCTAGTTTTGTTTACTGACACCGACTCCAAAAATAATAATAATTGTAACTACATTATATTGTCGTAATAATTTGATTGACTTTTAAGTACCTACTCTATTTTTTTTTCTTCAAGTTGTTGTAAGGTTGGGCGGGCGCTACATTGTACAAGAATTATTTTTTTGCTTTTTAGTGCATATTAATTTGTTTGGGAATTGTTTTTTGTTTGAAGTCGTTTTTTTTTTTTGTTAAAAATTATTTTAATTGTTTGATTTTTAGTGAATGTGAAGTGCAAATTTTTTTCTACCTATGAGTCAACCTACTAATAATATTGCTGCTCGTTTGAGACAGTGCCGTTCAACATTACGGTAGGTGACTCAAATATCCGGATACCTACTATAAGAGATTCAGCCGAGTGTCGATAATTTGCTCCTAAGAATTGAAGAGTACCGTTACTTTAGCATGGATCCTATAATCAGAACCTAATCTACCCTTGAAGTACATCCTATCCAATAAAAAGAATCATCGAAATCGGTTGGTGTTATATTGAGTTTTCGTCCATGTGTACTATATACTTTATGCAAATTAAAGACTTAAATAGTTTTCTCATGGATACCACGTTCAAAACTGGACTAAATTGAAACGGAACCATACGAAAAGCACCAGCTTTCAAATAAATAAAAAAGAATCATCAAAATCGGTTCACGCAGTCGAAAGATCTGAGGTAACAAACATAAAAAAAAATAATTAAAGTCGAATTTACTTTAAAAAAGAGAAGGTTCTCAACCTTCTCCTTTTTTAAAGTCGGTTAAAAAGAATCATCGGCTTCGGTTGGCGTTGTTATTGAGTTTTCGTCCATTTATCGCGCACATACTTAATGCAAATTAAAGACTTATGTGGTTTTCCCATGGATGCCATTGTCGAAACTGGATGAAATAAATGGGACCACACGGGAAGCACCAGCTTTCAAACAAAAAAAGAATTATCAAAATCGGTTTACCCAATCGAAAGTTCTGAGGTAACAAAATTAAAAAAAAAAAAATAGAAAATACAGACGAATTGAGAACCTCCTCCTTTTTGAAGTCGGTTAAAAAGAAAAACTAACGAATAATTATCGATGCACATATAAATCTCTGCAATTACGATGACTTGTTGGATGTGAGACGCTTACAGAGGTGTAAGTAAAGGTCAAATCGGTATCTTAGGAGACGGAAAGATATTTTCACCTATTTTAATTGCATTATGTAGGTACAACACAAACTTCACATGGCATCTAGATTTCGAAAACACAAACGAACACACGTTTTGAATTAAACAAGTAAATACTTACTTCCCATCTCAAATAGAAGAATGCATTTCTGAAAAGGAACGCTGATGGCGCTTTTGAAGGTGGATCGTAGGATGCTCTAAGTGCTGTCAATAAAGCAGGTAATGTCCTCTCTCGTCGTGGTAGAACAATTTCGTCAACATCAATTACCAGCAGCCATCCGGCACTGGACATTGATCTGTAGAGACAGTCGTTAAACGCTGCAAATTGGCCTTCTGTCCTGCAAAATAAAACATAAGAATTTTCACACGCCATCACAACAACACACAATATGGGCAAGAATTGATTTATAGCCGAGGCCGCGGGTAAGTGACCGGGGATTAGTCCGTCACCCGCCGAGAGGCCGACCGTGTGAGGAAAGTTCCCCTCTCGGGGAGGACGTCAGTCGATGGGAGGGTACCCCACGTAGGGGGTATTCCGTCGGGCCGACCACTGATGACAAGTAACCTCCGTTGGTCGGCCCAACGACGAAGGCGACGTGGTTTTCGGGTGGGTTGCGGGTGTTGCGTGCTTACGCCCCTCTGTGGCCCCGGACGGAGTGGTGCGAGGAGCGCGCCAACCGCAGCCCACCCCAAAAAAAAAAAGGAATTGATTTATCATACGTAAGCCCACGCTTGTCTAGTTGGTAGATCGATTAAAACAAAATTCCAATGGCTGGCACGTGGGACTCACACCCACGTGTGAATCCGACGTGTAACATTAATTTTTCGCTCGTAAACAATTTTTATAAATAACCTAGCCTGTCAATTGTTAAATCTGAATAATTTAAGTAAAAAAATATATTTTGTCATCTTTGTACATTTATCCCAATTTACCACGCAACCACTGCCATATCATTTCTGCAACTCAAACGTAAGTAGGTAGGGTAGATTAGACTAGGTGTCAAAATATTTATATTTACCGAGTCTTCAGTAATGAAATTTGCTTTTCAGTGACGGTTAGCATGTTCAGCTAGATGAATGTTTCACATTCAGAATGTTTCACATTCAGAATGTTTCACATATTAGCAAGATTTTATTTAGAACTATCGGATATGTAGCTTTTTCGAATGTTATTTTATTTTATTAATCATCACACATCATATATGGATCTGTACTTGCCTCTAGCATACGTATTCAGCCACTGGACATTTGTGGTACAGAATTAAGACAAAGGATCCCTTGTTTTCCTATAATAACCGTAAGAACCAGCCAAGGTTATATCCAAGTAATAAAGAAACGTTTTGCTAGCAAACATGTAACACCAACTCCAATCGCAATCTGCCAAACGGTAGCTTACGTTTATGCCATAACAACCCCTCTGAAAAGGCTTATGTCTAACAGTAGATATTAAGATGCTGATGCTTAGATACTTGCAAGTCTTAATTGATAAAACATCATAGATTTTGTAACGTAAATTTGCTTTACAAAAGATTTTGTAAAGCAAATTTTGTAACGGCATTTTATATAAGGGGAAATTAAAAACTGGAAACTGCCAGTAGTATATTTTTCTAGATAAAATCACAGTTACATCACCATTCATCTAAGGTCATATACGAACATTATTTGGCTCGAGTATCTTCCACAATAAAAAAGAAATTGACTTACTATCAGCCATACCATACTGATCAGATGGTTTGATATAGGGTTTTTGGAACGTTCTTTCTCTGACTCAGATGCGATATGTATATTACATTAGTTAAGTTGTCATTTACAATATCCTAGAAGAAAAATTGTGTCAGAATTTTATAATGGGTGAAAAGTTATTTATCAGTATCAGTTAAAAATGTATCATTGCTATTATAACTTCAGCAAAAATTAATTAGTGCAGTCAACAGTAGATGCGATCAAAGTTGCGAATATAGTTAATATTTTAATAAACTAATCATCATCATCATTTCAGCCTATCGCCGTCCACTGCTGGACGTAGGCCTCCCTCATGTTACGCCACAAAGTGCGGTCCTGTGCCGCCTGCATCCAACGACGCCCAGCAACTTTCACCAGGTCGTCGGTCCACCTGGTGGGGGGGCGTCCTACACTGCGTCGCGGGATACGTGGTCGCCACTCGAGAACCTTTCTTCCCCAGCGGTTGTCGGTTCATCGAGCGATGTGGCCTGCCCATTGCCACTTCGGTTTCGGTTCGTATTTCGGTTACACCCGTTCTTCTGCGGATTTCCGTATTTCGGCTTCTATCTTGCAGAGAAATCCCGAGCATAGCCCGTTCCATAGTACGCTGAGGGACTTTAAGCCTTGTTATGAAGCCTATATTTAGGGACCACGTTTCTGTGCCGTAAGTCATCATTGGTAACACACACTGGTCGTAGACCTGCGTTTTCAGACACTGAGGTATGTTGGACGAGAAGATCCTCTTAAGCTTCCCGAACGCTGCCCAACCGAGTTGGATAAACTAATATAATACCTAAAGTAATAGCGTTCGATAATCTTATCATATATTCTACAAATTGACTATTAATTTCGTAACACGATTAAATTGCTATCCATTAAGGGAAATTGGAAATTAAGAGCTTATCTATATATTCTTGGTTATTCGATATAGCAGTCTATAAATAGAACGTCGATTTAAAATTAATTAATTAGGTAAGCCTATGTTGAAAAATATAAAATATATTGCTTGTCATCATCGTTATCATCACAGCCCACATATGGCCCACTATTGGGCTCAGGCCTCTTCCACAATCGGAAGAAATTTGACCTACTGTAGTACCATGCTGTAGTGGTGTACCATGCTGGTCAGACATGTTGGTATAGGGTTTCATTTGGAGTTTTCCTTCTCTTGCACAGATGTTATGTGCATATTATATTCCATAATCGTCTTTTAAAACATCCACGGGCAAGATAGAGAGTGGTGAATTGTATTCTTACTCCGTCACCGTACGGAAAATATTGCTAATATCAGTGAATGAATAAATAAATATATCGTCTTCATTAACTAGTTAATTTTCTTAGCGTTGTCACTAGGATTTATGAATAGGTACCGTGATAGTAATAGCGTCACTATACACGTATGGGTTCGCAGTACCTTCGGATAAACGAAACGATTAGTCTGCCAAATGCATTGCGGCCTACAACGCAATTGTACGCCGAGATAAAACTCAGGGGATATCAAACCGCAAAATCATTCATAATGTTTGTGGGTTGCAAAAAAAATTTACTTGTGTGAGCGTCGTACTGACTGTACGTCGATACTTAAAGTAGGACACAGATTATATAAAGGGGTTCTTAATGCTTTAAACTTACCTTATTTCAACTTTAGATACGATTGGCAATTTCCATGACAGTAGTGTTACAAGTCCCTGCTTACGATAGTGATCCAACAAGCAGGCAACAGGCGCACTCAGCGACTCGTTATACATATAAAAGTGGTTTGCTCCCAGTAGTCTGTTCAACTCGAACCATTCCACTAACCATTCATTACGGGCATATGAATAATGAAATGGTTTTACACATACGTGCAGCTGCTCCTGAAATGGCCCAACAATTTAAAATAAGTTTATTATTATAATGACTTTGAATTTTATAATAACGAAGAATTTCTTATTTTGGTTTACGTTTAGAATATGACAGACTTGAGATTAAGAAAGAAGATAGAGTTTTACCAGAGTTAGAGATAGAGTTTTAGAGTTGCAGATACAGTGAGCGAGGCTATAATGTGAGATATATGAGACACAATTTTCCAAACTTCGAATTGCTGTTATCCAGACGAAAATACCACTAAACATTTGCCCCAGAATCAAATCAGCTACAAATTTAAAAAAAAAAATCTTTCTTCTGGCTGACCGCCAAACGTTAATAATTTTATAAAAATTGTGTGCATTCCCAAACACCTTGCATATTTGAAACCTTTATTTAAATTTAATCAAAGTTTATAAAAAAATATTTTCAGATAGAAATGAACAAAGCGAAAAATACTTTTAAAGATAACTATTATAATAGTCCCAAATTAACAGCATGATTTGAATTTACTACCATTGTTGCAACCTTGAAACAAAAACAATTTGACAGCTCAGAGCTAGGGTTAGTAAAAATCGAGTGATATGCAATAAAACAAGGATTTTTAATTATTAAACAATATTTAAAAAAGGAATTGGCAGCCACAATTTAAAATTATGGTCGAAATAATGGTTTCTCTTCTCATCCAATAAATGGAATATACACTGAGATCTGAAAGAGCAAGTTTACGACCAGTATTACCAGTGATAATTTAAGTCACGCTCTAAATGTAGGCCTCATAACCAAACTCAAAATCATTCAGCGTGTTATGGAGCGGGCTACACTCTCCTCCGAAATAAGGAAATCTGCAGAAGAACGAATAAAACCGATACAGCACGAAGAGTTAGCACGCTGAAGTGGCGATAGGCAGGCCACATTTCTCGAAATTAAAAGTTGTATCAACGAAATTTAGCCACAACTATATAAAGGGCGTATGTGCCAGCAAAACCGTAGAGGGTATTTACCCTAGCACCGCGGGTGACTGGTCGGGGGAATTAATCCGTCACCCGCCGAGAGGCAGACTGCGCGAGGAAAGACCGACGTCCTCCCGAGGGGGGGACATCGGTCGAGGAGAGGGTACTCCTCAGGGAGTATTCCGTCGGGCTGACCACTGACGACAAGTCACCCTGCTCCGGTGGTCAACCCAACGACGAAGGCGACGTGTCCCGGGAGGGTTGTGGGTGTGCGTGCTTACGCCACTCTGTCGCTCCAGACGGAGTGGAGCGAGGAGTGCGCCGACCGTAACCCAACCCCAACCCAAAAAAAAAGTGGATATTTACCCGATGCACTATTTAAAAAATAATTCTATTCTATGTAATTCATGATGAATCATAGAGATTTAAAACTGTAAAAACATTTAATTCGATTTTGCATATTTTTATCAACACTAATCTTTTTCCCTGTGTTTGGTAACACACAGCCACAATTGCGACATAAAGCAAATAAAAGTATCCGAATGCAACTTGATTGGTGAGTGTGAGTTTACTGATTATATCATTGTAGATGCTCGTGACCTCGTGGGGATTTATTTGGGCTGAGGAAGAGGCGCGAAGTCCGATAATTTGAAGATTTACAGAGTTTATATGAATTGACATTGCCCGAAAGGTAAGAAGCAATAATATAATTACTAAAAAAACACTGCCCTACACGAAGTAAGGCATCGAATATTCAAGGAAAATAATAGATAGATATAGCTATTATTATTTCTTAGTTACCTCTATCCCACTTCTAGGCGCCGTATCCAGAACTGTTAGTAAATTCGTAGGCGGTCGATTCGGTGCGCTACTAGATAATACCGATATAGAAGCACCCACTGTCTCTTGGGGCTTAACTCCAGAGTCACGTAACAAACATAGTACGTATGTTGCACTATATTTCAGGTTCCAGTTTTCGCGAATAGCCTGAAAACATGATATAAATTTTATAAATTGTTTGTTATTTATGACTTCTCCGTATGGTAATTGGATTCACAGGAAAGATTCGGTACCAGTAGTTCACCTAAATGGTGAGAGTTGTTCAGTACGGCTAGTTCTAAGGTGGCACGCCGACTTTTCTGCTGCACCAGACGATTTGGGGACCGGGAGTCGGAACATCGCATTGCCCAAAAAAAATAGTATGACGGCCTAAGAATATAATATGGTGGTGGTTGGATAGGTGTTGTATGGTAGCAGCTAGGAATACTACCAACCTTGCATTGCTCATGGGTGTTGTAAAAGACGACTAAAAGCTTTACATCCGGACCCATTGCGTCTGAGGCCGTCTGGTCTACAATTACATCTCTAAGAAGGGTTGTCCGGCAGGCAGGCGGTATCGCCAATAATTTTTCCAATAATTAACTACGTTGAAAGAGAATACGTATTGCGTGAACCCCAAGTAAGTGGATAAGAAAAGGGTGATGATGATAATGATGACAGATATATACTTACAATAGGCTAATTTACAAAGAAATAATAATTTACATTACTCCAAATTTTGCCGAAATACTGACACAAAATTAGATTCACAAGTTCTCATGAACACATAATAAGTACGAACATTGATTGTATGTCGAAATACGTAGACTATATTATTCATATTTATTAACTGTAATCTGATTCAGATCGTGAAATTGTGAGTTTGTTACGAAAAAATCTCTGAATTTATTAACAATAAAATATCTATATTGAAATTTATATCAGGCAATTCAAATGCCTCACATGATTAAGCTATAACGGTTCACAATAAATTGTGCGGTGAGGTATGAGATAGCCTTTACAAATGATGGCAGTGATAAAAAGTCGATTCTGATATCTCCGTGCAAATTTTATATCCTACCAGCTTTGTTGAAATGTCCACACGTGTTACTTTCGAAAGTAAAAGGGAACCCTTTTTATTGGCTGCAAATTTATTCCGATTGTCAAATAACGTAAAGATGAAGCTGGGGGTGTACCCGGATAGAAATTGAGGGGTTTGTGGATAAATGGCTATTGGGAAGATCAAAAGATGTGCTCGTACTTGCGTCGGTCAGCATGAAAAAAATCAAACCTGTCTACATCGACGATTTCGTAAATGAATGTTATGCTATTTATAAAGAAAAATCTTTGCGTCCTTTAGGAAGAACTATGAATTATTGTTGGTTATAGATTTTTATATGAACAATATTTAAAAGCATTCACAATATAGATTTAGTTGTATGGCCGAGCAAATATCTTAACTAAATGTTTTTGTTTTAACATATACCTACTCTTCATTATTGCCAACCAACCAAAAAGTTTTATAATTGACGTAACAATGAATCACCATATTTTATTACTCAAACTGGAAACAAAATCTCAGAGTAGTATTTTATATTAGACTAGCTGCAATTCTGATAATGGGATGTATATAAATTTAAAAGAAAAACACAGTAAAAGAGAAATAAGAAAGAAGAGTACTAATAACAAAATTTTCTGCCAAATGCTTGTAGTCTGTCTAAAAGCGATAAAGAATATAAACTTTTACTAATTTTAAGCCCAACTTTCTAAGGGTATTTGTGTGTGGAGGGTTTTAGTGGTGCCCTTGGTATCACCGAGCTTCAATGCATGCATTCACACTCCCTTCACTTTCTTCGTAGACAGCGACCCTGTAAAGATCCATGAGCGGCAGCAACACTTACCATCAGGTGTAGGTACTGTTTGCTCGTTTGCCACCGTTTGCAATAAAAAAAAATATTAGGCGTAGGTTGTAGTTGTAGTATCTATCCACGATGGTATAAAGTTCTCTATCTACTTTTACTTTACATGAAAATACCATTGTACATTAATTCCACACGTATATATATCGTAATATAGCCGCAGTAGATATCTGTTTATTATTGAGAATAGCAGCCCTGGTTTCTAGGTTCTTTTCTTTTTGTTTTAGCCCACATACATTGACACTTATGCCCTTGAATCTCCTCCCCAATGTGAGGGACATTACTATCTTTTACCTAACAAATTCTCAAGCTGGGAATTTTATTCAATAGATAGAATAAACATTATGAGAATTCTAAGTTATGGGTCAATCCCATTGGCCTGTCTAATAATGCCTTTATCACCACGTTTGCTAAACGGTTTGTGGATCAGAGCAGATATCATGAATTCATGAATCTCAGTAGAGCCCCGCTATGTACTCTGCTAATGTTATTTTAGTCATTTTTGGACGACACGAAAATTCAAAATTTTTCTCATGCAAAAATTTCCTTTAGCCATAAAAGCATACTCTATGTTACTCGTATATTAAAAAAATACCTTGACTCTTGCTTTAAGCGTCAATGTTCTGTTATCTGGCAGCCACATACGACAAATTACAGAATCTGCCCCACGTGTCTTGGTTGCTGCTATTATCCGCACGGCTGCTACCGTGCGACGTTCTACATATGCTGAATAAACATAAAATCTAAACCTGGAAAAGAAAATAAAATAAATGAGTTTATTGTTCAAAAAATGGATGGACTCCGTGAAGCATGGCATGGATAGACAAGGAACGACCATAATGATGGTGTCTGATAGGGTGACATGGAACGAGAAGATATATTGCGTCGATCCGTCGATCTATTAACTGAATACCATGAAGTTTGGCCTATTGGCTATTGACCTATTGCGTAGTATATACTGCGGAAACTCAGTAAACGCACAAAAAACATTTGTTTTACAGAAAAGGTGTCTAGGAATTATTTATAAAATGTATAGTGATGCGTCTCTTAGAACGAAATTTAAGGAGAAAGAGTTTCTTACCCTAACCAGTGTATATATTTTGGAATTGTCTGTGTTTGTAAACAATCACAGGGAACACTTAACGTGTAAAGCCTCACTAAGAAGTAATATACGTAATAGATATAGGTATGACCTGTGGTCACCCAATATGAATAAAGCAATATTCTACAAAAGTCATACGTAACTGCAATTTGCGTATTTAATCATCTTCCAATCCAAATAAAGGCATTAAACGGCATATTATTCAAAAATAAATTAAAGGCTTAGTTGATAAAAAATGTGTTTTATAATATAGATGAATTTTTCTCATTTTAAATAAAACTACTTTACGGATTTTATCGCGCTTGTATTTGATTTTTGATTACCCGACGTTTCGAACACTTTACAGCGTTCATGGTAACGGGTGAACTACGATGTCTCACGTCCAACAAGTCATCATTACTGCAGAAAATTTATAATTATCTACCCGATACAGAAATTAGTTATTAAATATTGACCCACATTTTGATACAAAATTTATTGCCAGTGTAAGAAGAAAAAGATTCTATATGAAAAAATTATATTGTTTATGGTTAGTAATAATTAAACATTAAAATTAATAGTAATTATATTTAAAAACTAACTAATAATCTAGTATACTACCACCGGATCGGAACACGGTCACACTGAGAAAGATCCGGCAAGAAAACTCAGGTGACATGATGCTAAATTAATGTTAATTTTGAAGGCGGCTTACTTTATGTTACTAAAAGGTTTTAATTTATAAAATTATTTTTAGTTATTATCATTGTGGGTCAAATCTATACAATATGAGATCACGGTGTCTTGCAGTCTTGTGGTGGTCTTTTTGGATTTTTAATAATGTTTATAACAGGATCCCAGCTTGATGGTAACACCCAGCCATACTCTCTATTGAAATTTTTGTGTTTTTTAATCTCAATAGCCTCGCGTACCATTCTAGGCAGGCATCGATGTTCTTTTGCGAGGATTTGTGGTTTATCAAACCTGATGTTATGGTGGGCGCGGTCCTGACTATGTTCACAGACTGCAGACCTAGTGTCACGGTGGTGCTTCACATCGGCTATGTGTTCTTTGATCCGAGTTCTTATGGATCTCTTGGTTTGTCCAATGTAAGAGAGACCACAGTCACAGTCAAGTTTATATACTCCTGCATCTTGTAAAGGGATCTGGCACTTGACAGGTGGTAAGAATTGGCTAATCCTCTTCAGTGGCTTAAAATAAGTTTTAATGGAAGAGCGTTTCAGGATGTAGCCAATCTTGTCAGTGACTCCTTTGACATAAGGTAGTATTGCAGGAAGGCGCTCAACTGTGGGTGGTTTCACTCGGTCTCTGCGACGGGGGCGAGAAACTGGCAGCTTGTTTGCACGTAGCACCTGCTTGACATGCTGCAGCTCCCCAGCCAGGTGTTCATCGTCACAGATTCCTCGTGCTCTCTGCAACAAAGATTTACACACGGTAGCTAACTGTAAAGGGGGATGATGAGAATCACCGTTCAAGTGTCTGACATCTGTATGTGTTGCCTTACGATACACACCCTTGAGTCATACAGTGTACTGTGTCGTACTGTGTTCGAAACGTCGGGTAATCAAAAATCAAATACAAGCGCGATAAAATCCGTAAAGTAGTTTTATTTAAAATGTATAATACTCGCGTAAACATCAGATATCATTATGAATTTTCTCATTGCGGATAAATAATTGACATTCTAATCTAGATCGTAATAATTTGTTTCAATCAATTTTAATAAATTAGTGAATATAATAATGTATTTAAAGAATTAATTTATTGTAACGAGTTTGAGAAATACCCTCTAATTATAAATTCCGTGACATTTTATTTTATTGCATGAGACTTTTGACTTGTATAAAACCTTTTTTATTGCACCCCCAATATGGTTATACTTGGAACAGTATTATATATAAATTGTAATAACATCTGCACCAAATGTGACAGTTAAACAATAAATGATTATGATGAAAGTAAACCGTAAAGCTACAATTGAGTTCAGCTTTAGTTTTCCACTAAACATAACATGTTTACTTAAATAATAACTAACATATGTATTATCTACAAATATATTCATTACTTATGTAAGAGCACCACAAAATATTGAATGCAAACCACAAAATCGATTGCAGCTGAAATCAATAAGAGAAATCTATTTTCAGAACTATACATTAAATAGTCAAATGAGGATGATGTCATTCGCTCACTACATTATAAGGATTAACGTAAAATTAAGTTTTAAAATTATTATCTATACCACTCATTACTATGTTGTTTTTTTTTCTATTTATATGCAATACTGCTTGGTTAAAGTCTTAAATGTTAATGTCTTAGTGTTAATTACCATTTTCTGCTAAGAATCTGGAAGTGTATCTAGTCGTGTCAGTAATAAATATATCCACTCTAAGGCGCGATTGAAAGTCACATGCAGAAATATTGGCGTGTTACACTTCTATCCTGTGCACAATTTTAATATGAAAGCGGCAAACTATGACGGAATGTTATTTTACAACAAAACTATCAACAATAAAAATAACAAATGGGTCTAGACACGCTAATGTTTTAAAAACTCTGTTGTGTTTTGCTTAAAGGTATTTTATGTATTAAATACAAATGACAACTATCAAATAATTTCCAATGTAAGACAACATAAATATTAAATGAACATGTAAAAAATAATAATCATCATCATCTCATTCAACATACATCTCACTGTTGGGCTTGAGCTTCCTTCATGAGAGAGAATTTGACCTACTATACCACGTTTTTATTTTTTTTGAGGCTGGGTTGCGGTCGGCGCTCTCCTCGCACCACTCCGTCCGGGGCGATAGAGGGGGCGTAAGTACGCACACCTGCAACCCACCCGAACACCACGTCGCCTTCGTCGTTGGGCCGACCACCGGAGCAGGGTTCCTTGTCATCAGTGGTCGGCCCGACGGAATACCCCCTATTATTTACAATTCCCTGGTTAAGTCACATTTGTTATATTTAATAGAGGTATGGGGCAGTGCAACAAAAACAAAACTAACTGAATTACAAATAATGCAAAACAAAATAGTTAAAACTCTTTTCCAGTACCCGTATTTGACTGCAACAAATAAAATTTACAACGAAACCAAAATAATGACCGTTAGGCAACTCTATATTTATAGCACATGTATTCTAATCAGAAAAATTATTAATAAAAATATTAATATTAGTTTATCATTTACAAAGCACTCACAAATTAGTAAACGCAGTACTCGTCGAGCTAGCCTATTGGTACTACCAAATGTACGAACAAATTATGGAAAAAGAAACATCACGTTTGAAGGGGTACAATTGTACAATAAACTACCTCCATATATAAAAAAATGTTAATTCATTTATGTAATGTGTTCAAATATAAATTATTACATTATACAGGGTGACTGGTAAAAGATTGTACATATTGAAGGAGGCTACTCAGTACTCCATTCTGATACCGAATATATAAAAAGAAATAGTACTTAAATTTTGAACTATTTATCTTATAAAAATATTTAGTCGTGGACACAGATGATAATATACCTACCTATAATAGGTATCTATGTATAGGTTAACGCACTTGTACTAAAAATTTACGTAACAGCGATATTGAACTAGTTATTGGGTGATATGCCGGCAAGGCCGTCTCGGGCCAATGAGACCGCACTCCCCACTTATCCCTCGCGTCATACGCGAATCCTTCAAAAAATTTTAAAATATCAATTAGTTCTCCGCGGACCACGATTGCCTAATCGTACTAGTGTATTTCTAATCCTTACGTAGCTCCGTTCGACACATTGTCTTTTATGCACGTTTATTATTTTTTGATATTGTGTAAATAACAATTTTCGATGTAGTGGTTGATGGCATCTTGTGCTGATAATGCTATAATACTGCAGGCGGTTACTTGACTATGACCCATTTCATATTCTGCGTCACCCTCAAGGACGTGACTGAAACCGCTTTTCCAGTAAGCCTTGAAGGACATATCTTGCAGTACTTCCAAGAGGAACTGCAAGCTAGCACAAGAGAAGCCACTCAAAGTTTTAACGTACATATCTACGTCACAAAACTATTTGGAACATTTCAAAACGTGGCATGAAACATGCATGCCATTTTCAATGTGTCATTTCCAACGTGACTTTAGTGAATGGACTATGTCCCGCGAGTTTTGCCAGTGATTACTGTTTAACGTAAAAGCATCAAGTGAGAGTCAACGTAAATGTGTTATTGTGTTGTCGGTCGTAAGGATCACAAGTATAAAAAGAAAGGTATGTTGTATGTATTATTTTTAAACAGGTGCTCTCGCCACGCTGGACGTCGTACAAACAACCAACATAACATACGGTTGTTTGTAGATTAATGACATTATCCCTATACCTACTTTTAATAATTCTAGCAGTAAAATCAGCATTAAAAAAGAAATTAGGCGAGTGCGTGACCTTGACAAGTGCTAATAAAACTAGTAGCCCTACTCCCGCACGTTCACGCCCGCGCTTTTTTTAATCGTATTTGTAAAAAGTGATAGAATAGTGATATGAATTTTTAATTCATATTCACTAAATCGTTGTGATTTAACAATATTAGTAACTAAAGTTGATCATTTACGTACGCGAAGAGATAAGCAATTATTTTGTTAATTTTGATTGCTGGGATTAGCGTAATTGTAATTTGTAAATAGATTTATTATTTAATCACTGTACATAGGTATGATTCCACTTTTTAAATACGCCAGAAACACCAAGGTGCCTCCTTATTTATACCAACTGCCTCTAATACAATTTAAGTACATTAGAAATTAATAATTTATTTTGAAAAAATTATTTACGAACGTTTCTATCTTCTATCTAATCTAGGTATTTTGCTTGTCCTAAGCCAGGATCAAAGTATGAAGGAAAAGTGACTGATACCTTTATCAATGACTATAATAATTTATAATAATAATTTTAAGACAACACCATGCACTAAGGAAATAATCCTTGTATTGCTGGGAACTTTACAAACAATAATAATTAACGGACACAAATTACATCCAGACTCAGAACAACAAGTTGTGGATCACACAAAGTGTTGTCCCGCGTGGGATTCGAACCCCCGATACCGGCGTTGTAAGTCGCTATCTTAATCACTACGCCATCTGTTCACTAAGCTCGAATACGATCCGATACCTCTAGTCTATAGGGTGACCATATTTTTGGGAGTCTTGCGACACTAATATTGTTGATGTTTACTATGTTGTTAATTAATATTGTCTTCTTTTTACATTTTTATTAGTTACCTGTGACCATTATCTATCGTTTCGTTCAATATGTACAATCGTTTACCAGTCATACTGTATACAAGAAAAATTCCTAATTTGATTAAAACACATCAAATGAATGCTCAAGAAAGCTTTGTAACCTGATTGATTTTACTAGTTATTACTTTTTACAATCATTGTTCTCATGTAAGTGACTTGTGTCTTTTTGAGAATAAATTCTTTAAACCTAAACCTATCTAAATGCATATAACATTTTTATAAGAGAACGTAAACTCGAAATAACAATTTGTACCATACCATACATCTAACCAACGTGATATAATGTTTTAACTGCCCTATTCCTGAAATAATGACAATGATAACCAAATTTTCACTCGATTATTCAAGTAATATTTATTTTTAGAATACATACTTCAAGCTGCATATAAAGGGCATTGTCTTGTCTATAAGTTGTGTCCGCGGACATTTACAACTGTGGCCTGCGAGAATTCACAGACGTTGTATTAAGTGCGTGGCTTATAATTAGTAAAACATAATATTAAATTATGATTATTATTTTAATATTATATTTTATTAATTGTTTTATATTATTGTCACATTTTATTACATATTTTAATTTATTATTTAGCTAAATATTAATGGAAAAAAACTAAATTTAAATTATGATTAATATTTTGATATTATATTTTATTGTTTGTATAATATTTTTTTCTTAGAATATTTATATACATAGTGCCTAGGCGTTATTAATTTTATAATTTTTACTTATAATATCGCATTAGGTTAAATTGCCTGTTAAGCTATGATAATTGATTGTAAATAAATAAATAAAATTTGAATCCTTTTTTTTTGCGAGGGCTACGGTCGGCGCACTCCTCGCTCCGCTTCGTCCGGGGCGACAGAGGGGCGTAAGCACGCACAGCCGTAATCCACCTATATAGCACGTCGCCTTCGTCGTTGGGCCGACCACCGGTGCAGAGTTCCTTGACTTCAGTGGTCGGCCCGACGGAATACCTCGAGGGAGTACCCTCTCCCAAATTTTAATCCCCACTAACATTATAAATGCGAAAGTAAGTTTGTTTGTTTGTTACGTTTTCACGCTTAAGCGTGGTTTAAACCATGAAACCGATTTCAAAAATTCTTTCACCAATGGAAATCTATAATAACAGGGAGTAACATAGGCTATATTTTATGCCGATATCCCCACGGGAACGGGAACTACGCGGGTAAGGCAACTGAAACCGAAGCGAAGCGAGGCCGGCTTGCTAATAAAATATAAATATTACAAAATTTCAATATGATTAGGTACACATCTTGAAACCTTATTTTAACAACCACATTTTAATTTTACGAACTTATCATTTCCGTAATTTCGAAAATTATCTACGTTGTTCGACACAAATCATTCAGCACCTTTTTGCCTTTCTTGAACATTCTATACATAAAGAAATTCTCATCATATAATAATTAGACATTACTAAAATTCAGTCGTATGAACGATTTTGATAAACGAGTTAACAAAATTAATTTCTGAAATATCGCCTAATTCAATCAAATACATATAGATGGGCTTGTCAAGACATATGTACCTATTAGTCGCCTCACCCAAGCAGTATCTAATACTAAATCCATAATACAATAAGTTGAAATAAACTGTCTCCATATTGGTAGTAAATATAACGAGTTTTTCTCTGTCAGAGCAACAAAGCATAAGAACAGAGGAAAAGTAAGAGGTCGTACGGCGGGTTTTGAGGCCAGGTGGTGTCCTGCTATTGCTATGAATAGCCGCACAGGGTGCGGTCACATTATGCAGATTAGTTTCGCCAGTTTTATGTTATATTTTGATGAAAAATGTCCCAAATTCAACAAAAAATTCAACACATAAACTGGTATTTGATATTTAATTTTTATTTACTAAAACATCATGTATATGAGAAATAATTCAAATCCATAAACGTTTTAAAACTAAAATTTAATTACGAAACAATCGCGCTATAAATAGTATAAATAATTAATTCATTCATTTCAGCTCATATGCAACCCACTTTTGGGCTCGAGCCTCCTGTACAATAGGAGGAAAAATGACCTGTTATAACCACATTGGTCAGGCGTGTTGTACAAAGTTTTATTTCGAGTTTTTCTTCCCTTGCATAAATGTTATATGCAATGCATATTTATATACCTTAGTCATTTTTACGCTACCCAAAGGCAAGGGATGGGGTGAATTATATTTTTACTCCGTTACCATACAGAAAGTATAAACTAGACAATATACGACATAGTGATAAATCAAAGCATAGCCCTAGATCATATTGAATTTTAATATATTTTTTAAATGTGAAATAATTGGATTGATGAATTTTTTTAAATTGTAAACGGTGGTAAACGAGCAAACACGTACAAGTACACTTGATGGTAAGTGATACTGCCGCTCATGGACCTTTGCTATCTACCATGAAGAAAGTGAAAGGAGTGTGAATGAGTGCAATGAAGTTCGGTGATACTAAAGTCATCACCAACACCCACCACATGCAAACAGCCTCAGAAAGTTGGGCTTCCGGCTCTCTTACTCACTGAACGAAGTGCAGTAACATATTGCTACTACTCAGACGTCGATTTTCTGTGAGTGTGTGGTACTGCTACTAAAATATAGTGCAAAAAACTATGACTGAACATCATCCCACAAGCGGCACCCAATCACGAAGTTAACAATTAAGCAGCCATCATCTATACTATCCATACTAATATTATAAATGCGAAAGTAAGGATGTTTGTTTGTTTGTTTGTTTGTTTGTTTGTTTGTAACGCTTTCACGCTTAAACCACCGAACCGATTTCAAAAATTCTTTCACCAATGGAAAGCTATAATATCAGGGAGTAACATAGGCTATATTTTATCCCGGTATTCCCGCAGGATCGGTAACTACGCCGCGGGTAAAGCGACTGAAACTGAAGCGAAGCGAGGGCCGGTTGCTAGTAATATTATAAAGAGGAGAGATTTGTTTGTTTGTATTGAATAGGCTCCGAAACTACTGGACTGATTTCAAAAATTATTTCATCAATTGAACGCTATAGTTTCAGGGAGTAACATAGGCTATATTTTATCCCGGTATTCCCACTGGAACGGGAACTACGCGGGTAAAACGACTGAAACCGAAGCGAAGTGAGAGCAGGTTGCTAGTATATTACAATCTAAACAGATATTTATTTAATATTCTGTACCCTAAATTAACAACGATAATTAAATCAAAATACTCATCGACTATACAAAAGTTTAATCGCCTATTCCACTGATTAAATTTAAAAGTAATAAACGTAACCGCAAATTTGAAGTTCTGTATTTATCGTAACTGCCATCTCAGCTTTCATAATAAACAATGTCTATTGAAATGCAAATATTTGATAACCAACCATCCAACTTTACCTTAATGCTAAATTTGTGGCAGCGATATGTCCAATTATTTATTTAATACGCATAGCCGCCATATTTAAATGTCATCGATTTGTCTATTGTTGAGCTAGAAATTAGATTTGTTGCCATTCATATTTTAGACATTTTCTGTATGATAACTAAATTAAAATAAGATAGTATAAGGTAGGGGAGTAAGGCAATGCGATGTGTGTGAAAACAAAAATAAGTGAGCGAAGAAAAGAGTGAGGAAAAAAGGTTTGTACTTGTGAAATTTAAAAAAAACTCTGTGCGAATGGAACTCTCAGCAAACTAGCCCTTGCCTGTTGGTCAAGAACATCGATATTTTTTTTTTGCATATGGTGAATCATACCTCAAAATTTCACTATAGAAAAGTATTGTTATAACTTTTCGTTGCGAAGGATAGATGGTAGTCGCTCGTAGAAGAATTATATTTCACACTGAATTATAAATGCGACTCCAATCCAATTGAAAATAACAAAGACTTAAAGAATGCTAGGTGCAGCTAGAGTGTGGAGACCAACTGTAAATGGACCGGAGACAATCAGGCGCCGCAATGAGAATGCATATATTATATGAAGGTTTTTTTTTAAGTTACAAGATCGGCAGTGTGCCAGACCTTTTTTGTTTTACGTCTTTATCTTTGATACAAGGTCAATGAAATAGGTAATTTAAAAAAAAAACTAAAAACCACGCTTTTGCAAATAACCGAACTACAAAGTGCGATCCAGGAAATAGAGATGGTGACATCTACCGAGTGACGCAAAATCTCAGCAACGGTTGTAAAAAAATCACTAATCTTTTAAGAATAATGAGTCAGTATTCAGTTTCAATTGACGCCGACGCGACGTTTAGAAGAGGACGAAAATCACGTTTAAAGATTTCGTTATACAAAATGTATCAGGTTATGGGGCAACTGTTCGAGTATATTGTAGTTGAACGGACATAGATCGTAATTAGAATGATGAATTACACAAAAAACAATATAACATAAAAGTTATAGTGATTTCAAAAATGTGTGTTAAACAGTCTATGCCTTAAATGTTACGTATTATGTAGGCCTGTATAGACAGGATACATGTAGGCATGTAAAGCTTCGACAGTATGAATAGGTAGGAATTGCGCAAACGCTTTAATGGTAGCGTAGGTAAAAACGCGACTCGGCGAAGGGCATCGGCCGATCAGCTGATTTAAAGCGAAGTTTGTCCGGCTTATGCGAACGTAATCAATGATTTATTCAATTTCTAATGAACATTTAACAAAATATGAATATGTGACAGATTAAGTATCACTGACTATATACATTTCAATCAGATTTATACAAAAAATCGATGACCAAATTTAAAACTTTACATGTATCTAACTCATTAACGAATCGATATTTTTCCTCCAAAGTTTTTTCATGGGTTCCTACCACCATTGCCTAATTCTCATTTGAGTTGCCCCATAACCTGATACACCCCTTATACTAAATTAATATGAAAATGTTGAAAACTCATCTTATATTACACAGATTACAAGACTTCTGATGTGATATGCTGATATCTTAATCACCATCATCATCTCAGCCCATATAGGTACCACTATTGGACTCAAGCCCCCTCCAATATGGTAGGGAAATTGACCTACTATACCACACTGGTCAGACGTGTTGGATTAGGGTTCAGTTTCGAGTTTTATCGTTAGCTGATAATTTATATTTGCCGCCTGTATCTGCATTACAAAACAGCCACTATAGTTTTTGCACTCCTGTCGTAAAGAAATTAAAAATCTCTAATTCGATCCTTGGACTAATCAATATACAAATAATTTGTTACTGCGTCACAGTATTCGTAAATACTTAATAGCCTAATTGTAATTTATTGTTCAATTATCTAGATTTGTTGTCGTTAGACAACTACCAAGGACGAATAGGCCGTTGAAAAATCAGAAAATAGAAGTCAAATTAGTTAATGAACATAGAACTAAAAGTTTGTAAGTAATTAAAAATTAAAAAGGAAATTGTGGTGACGGAGTAAGAATACAATTCACAACTCCCTATCTTGCCCGTGCATGTCGTAAAAGACGACTAAGGAATATAATATGCACAAACTCGTAAGATCTGCGTAAGAAAAGGAAAACTCGAAATGAAACCCTATACCAACATGTCTGACCAGCATGGTATAGTGAGGTTATATTTCCTCCCGTTGTGGAGGAGGAGCCCAACAGGAGCCCAACTAATTCATCATCGTATCCCACATATATCCCAACATATGTTACGATGATGAATTAGTTTCCGTAAATAATGTTTCAAATTAATGCGTTTATTATGCAAAGCTTTAATTGGTTACCTACTGCTAGTTTATATTTCATTTTTCATATGTTTATTAAATGACGAGCAACCCGCCCTCGCTTCGCTTCGGTTTCAGTCGCTTTACCAGCGGGGTAGTACCCGTTCCTGTGGGAATACCGGGATAAAATATAGCCTATGTTACTCCCTGATATTATAGCTTTCTATTGGTGAAAGAATTTTTGAAATCGGTTCGGTGGCTTAAGCGTGAAAGTTACAAACAAACAAACAAACTAACTAACATCCTTACTTTGGCATTTATAATATTAGTATGGATGTACTTTATGTAAAGAGATGTGAAAAAAAGGATATTATAATTAATAGTGCGGCACTTAACTCCTGCCTAATCTCACGGACAATCATTGCTACCAAAGCAGGTACCAAAGCAGACAGCAAGTTTGTCGGGAGTTGTGTGAAAATTCATCACAATGGTAATTTTTTTTTTCAATCCGTCACTACATGCACAAATTATTAAATGCATATCACAAAACTCAGATCCTTTTTTACAGTCTATATTCGGGTCACACGTTTCCCGAATCGTATATTTATAAGACAATTTTATTAGAACCGTAGAATAATTAATACGATAATTAGTATCCCTATATATTGAATAGAACGATTTCATTTTGACAACATAGAATTGATGTACAAGCAAAACTGTATTTATATATAAGAATAAATACAATAACCAGATTTTTTTTAACATATTTATAAATATTTCATCATCATCATCATCTTGCTCTTATCCCAATTACTTGGGGTCGACGCAATATGTCATCTGTTTTGACATATTGCAAAAAGTTTCGGCAATGACTTTTATGACCGGCCGCCTGCCTGACGTCAACCCTCATTGGAAATGTAATCGTTGACCCAAATCGTTGACCAGGTGGAGTTGGTCCGGGTCAATCTAGGGCTCTTAGTCGTCTTTTACGACACCCACGAGCAAAGCAAGGGTTGGTAGTATTCGAAGCCGCTACCACACACAAATATTTATATATATAAATCATCATTATCATCATCATTATCATCATCATCGCAGCCCACATACGTCCCACTGTTGGACTCGGGCCTTCTCCATAATGGGAGGGAATTTGACCTACTATACCATGCTGGTCAGACATGTTGGTATAGGGTTTTGTTTCGAGTCTTCCTTCTCTTGCACAGATGTTATGTGCATATTATATCCCTTATTCGTCTCTTACGACATCCACGAGCAAGATAGGGAGTGGTGAATATTATTCTTACTCAGTCGCCACACAGAAAATATATTATACTAGCTGACCCAACAGACGTTGTTCTGTTCAAACCTAAAAAAGTAGTAAAAAGAATTCTTCTTGAAATCGATCGCAGCGCCACCTATCCGTTCTAATTATTAATGTAAACCATTCGCATGTCTATCGGAATAGCTAAAAAACATCAAAATCGGTCCAGCCGCTTAGAAGGAGTTCATTTACGAACATACGAACAGAAGATTTATACATATAAAAATAGAAAAGTTTATATAATCGTTAAGTTTTCTTAAATTTTCTAATTTTCTTCGCAACTTTCTTAATTCTTTTTCCGTAAAAGTCATTTTCAAAGTATTAGACAACTTAAAAAAAAGATGAACGAAATCGGTTAAGTCGTTCTCAAGTTATGTTATTGTCCTGCCCGAACAGCGCCACCTACCGGGTCTAATTGTGAATCTAAACCATCTTCAAATCCCCTTGAATACAAACAAAAAATTTCGTCAATATCGGTCCAGCCGTTTAGGAGGAGTTCAGTGACATACACACGTACGCTAGAAATTTATATATAAGATAAATATGTTTTCATAATTAACTCTTGTTTTATCACTATCTAACAAAATATACGTATAACTAATTTTAGTCAATTTATTAAAGCAATGTTATATTATCATAAATAACTAAGTATTACAGGAAGCTGAGAGTAGGTATGTTTTATTTGCTTGCTTATATAGACATCCACTCTACCATCAATATCAGGTAATTTCACGAGTAGCGCACATTCAGGACACTCATATCCTGTTCCATTTCTTAACAAAATAAATACTGTTTATATGAGACAATACATTCTAGGAATGGATAAATACATTATTGATATACAGAGAACTCAAAATATTTTTTAATTTGCTTACTTCCAGTTTTAAAAAAGGATTATTATTATTACGACTTTTATGATTAAATAAAATGCCTATACATTTAATATACGACTAATTCTTCGACTTATCCAAACATTTCTTTGAAAAATAAAGGAAAATGCTTGCTTTATAGACAACAAGATTTCCTTTTCTTATTTTAATAATAATTCTTGATTACTTTAATTATGTGCTCCGATTTCAATTTAATATTCTCATAGAGTTTGACTGTTTGCTTATGGCAAAATACCAATGAAGAAATCAGTGTGATATGTATTATAATTCTTTGTAAATAAATTCATCAATATTGACTATAATTAATAGTTTATTGTCCACCTTTATAAAGTATTACAAAATTATGTAATACATTATTGCAGAAAATTTACTAATGTAAGTAGTATTTTCTGCAAGAATGTACAACAAAAATGTAAACTAAATCCCAAATGGCCTTTGTAAAAAGAAATCAATGTATTCTTTTGAATTTTTTAGCATTCACTTTGATGATATTCAATGACATTTTTATGAAAATTCCCTTACGGAAAGGCTAATAAAATAGAATAATTTTATATCATGCCTTCCCTTCGAGCGTCCTTGATTTGTCCGGTCTTATAGCGTCCATAGCGCACTCAGTCCGAATTTTCATAAAATATGAAACTGCTTATGTGATTCTATAGCGTGTCCAATATTTATTCAATACTATCTGAATTCGTCAATTTATTATTATTACTATTTTATTTTAAATTAAGGCACACATACAATTTCCATTGCCAGTCTCAGTGAGCAAGGGGAGCCTTCGATTCAATTTCAGTATATACGCAGCTTACTGCTTTTTCTGTGGTATACAATGGTCTGGACACACCCCACCCAATCTGTTCGAGGCGACGGATGGGTGGCGTGTGGCCCCATAAGCTACCATGTTCACTCGCCATCGCCATTGGGCTAACCACTAGTACCGATTCGTTGACATCCGTAGCCAGCCCGGCGGATAACCCTTTCGAGTACCGTCTCCTTCGACGCTCCGACAGTGTTACGCATCTTACTGTCGGGCTCGAGTCTTCTTGTGTCTCCTCTCTATTTAAAAGTTTTATAAAAATGTCCTCAAATAATTAATAAAATCAAAACCTTAGGTAACACGTTATACCTTCAAATCCTTTGTCATAAACAACTGTAAGAGTGATTGTGGTAGTATTCTTTAATATCCTAACAAATATTTTCATTTAAAAATGGATATTCTTTATACCTATAAAGATACTTTCTTTTCTTTTTTCTTTCTTTTCCTTCATTTTTTTTCTTTTACTCTCTTTTTTTTCTTTTTTTTACTTTCTTTATACCTTTTATAGTCGGATCATAAGTTCCGTCACAACTTGTTAAAATTATGATTTCGAGCAGAAACATTTGATATGATTTAAAAAAAAAGATATTTTTATTCTTGTTGGTGGCAAACAAGCAAACAGCACACCTGATGGCATACCATAGATACCGTAGATGGACGTACTATACTGGTCAGACGTGTTTGGATTCTTTTGCCAGTTTTCCTTTTCTTTGCCAGTTTTCCTTTTTCGCGAAGAAAAGCAATGTATGCTTTTCTTCGCGTATTATTTCACTTAGTCGTCGTTTACGGCACAGGCAAGAAGTGGTGAATTGTATTCTTACTCCGTCATCACATGGAAAAATAATTTAAGTGTAAATAATTATGAAGTAGGAGTTCTATTTATTCATGTTTTTTTTCTTGTTGCTGTTAGTGGCAAACGAGAAACAGCACGCCTAATGGTAAGTGATACTGCCGCCCATAGTTCTTTGCTAGGCGACCGCATATCGTAAAGAAAATGAAGGAAGTGGGAATATGTGCAATGAGTTCGGTGATACTAAAAGCTCACCAAAATCCACTCAAACACCCTCAGAAGGTTGGGCTTTCGGCTCTCTCACTCACCGATATAAGTACAGTAACAAATTTCTTTCTACTCAGATGTTGATTTACTATGAGAGTCTGATACTGCCCTAGACGGACTGGCTCGCGTCTGTAGGCAGACGACTGTCGACAGTATAGTTCTACTACATAAAGCGTTTCAAGCGTTCTAAAAACAAAACTGAAAACTAAACTTGGTTTTTGCATTAAACCAAATAGTTTCGACGCAAAAAGAAGATCGAGTCATGTTTACACGCCAAAACGCAAGCCAAACGAAGATTTTCACACACTTATACATACATATATACATACAATACATATATACATACAATACATATATACATACATAATACATATAGATATACATATATACATACATAGATTCACGCCTCATTCCCATCGGAGTAGGCAGAGACCACTTCCCTCCACTTGCTACGATCTTGACATACCACTTTCGCCTCCTTTTTTTTTTATTGCCAACGGTGGCAAACGAGCAAGCAGCACACCTGACGGTAAGTGAAACTGCTGCACATGGACCTTTGCAATACCAGGGGCACAGCCAGGCCGCTGCCTACCGTGAAGGAAATACTCTTCTTAAACCTCGTTTAAAGAAGGACATGTCATAGCGCTCGGCTTTAGCTTGCACGTACGTGGGAGAAATGATCGCTGGAAACGTACAGTTGAAGACCATAACGTTTCCAGATGAAATGGATGAACCCTGCTACGATGTCGAGTGGTACGTTGGTAGAATGGAGACGGTGGTACCAAGTCAATCAGTTCCTCGGAGCACTCCCCGTGAAAGAGTCGGTAGAGTACACAGAGCGACCCAAAGTCTCTCCGCTGCTCCAGCGACTCCAATCTGTCCGTAAGATTGGGATCCCCGACGATTCGAACAGCCCGTCTTTGCAGGGAGTCAAGTGGGTCTAGCTGATATTTGGGCACACCTGCCCAGAGATATGAGCAGTACTCCACTTGAGGACGAACTTGTGCTTTGTATAGCACAAGACGCTGTCTCGGTGTGAAGTATCGCCTGGCTCTGTTCAGGACGCCCAACTCGAACTGTAAACTTGCTTCACATTAATTAATCTCCTCGTGCATGTTCTTCAGTTTAGGGTACTTTTAACCTGGCCTTTCTTAAGAACGTCCCCAATTTAATCGTAGAACGTCTGCCTTGATCTTCCTCTTCCAACACTTCCGTTCACATTCGCCTTATAAATTCTCCTTGTTCCCTCTACATGACCAAACCAACTTAACATACCTTTTTCAATCCTTCTCACTACTTTCATACACCTAATACATCTACTTTCATATCACAACGTTCCCTAATCACTCTGTTCTTAATTCTATCAATCAATTTCACATCAATCATGCTCCTCAGCGCTCTCATTTCTACAGCATTAATTCTACTTTCGTGCTTCTTCTATTTATTACCCTATCATCATCATCCTGCTCCTGTCCCAATTACTTGGAATCGACGCAATATGTATTTATCTTCCTCCGTACATATTGAAAAGTTATGGCAATAGTTTTATAATTGGCTCCCTACCTCACATCAACCCTCTTTGTGAATGTGATTGTTGACTAGGCACAAGATGAAGTTAGCTCAGGTATATATAGAGCTCATTTTCGTCTTTTACGACACCCATGAGAAATGTAAAGATTGGTAGTATCCGTATCCGCTACCAGCATCAAACGATTTATATATTAAACCATGTAATGAATATTAGTCCATCCATCCAGAAGTAATCCACCACGTACGGTTAGATCACTAGCGTTGATCACGCAGTACCCGTGCAAATACAATGAAATTCTGTCTGAAAACAAAATATATTAACCTTGCAGTTGCAGTTAAATAAAACTACGGCCAAGAGAGTGCTAATTAAAGTATTGGGATGCCAAGCTTATTGTCAAAAAATGTGATATTTATTGATCGTCTGAAGACACTGAACCATGATATTCTCCGGAATTTATTAATTCAGTACCTACGCGGAAAAAATACGTTAAATCCTTATGTCGTTACCATGAACGCTGCAAAGTATTCAAAACGTCGGGCAATCAAAAATCAAATACAAACGCGATAAAATCGGTAAAGTAGTTTTATTTAAAATGTAATACTCGCGTAAACATCAGAAATCATTACGTTAAATCCTTTTTTTCGATAATAAAATTTGTAACATTGAAATAAATTATGACAAGTATATAATCATGTATATATGTGTTTATGTTGCCCACAATTACGAAGAAACGAGCAAGCTTATCCAGAGAATCCAGATTGTACAATCACCCTTCATCAACCTTGGTTTGACTTAGAGTATCATATTCGCCAAACATGTATTTTATTCTATGAAAGACTAGCTCCACAACATTATTTAATCACCCTTATTTTTATTTATATATTTTAAAAAACTTCAAGAATCGTATTTTTTTTTTATAGATAAAGCATTTGTGACAGAACTTACGGCTCTATCTACAACTATATTAATACTAATATATAAAGCGGAAGAGTTTGTTTGTTTGAACACGCTAATCTCATCAACTACTGGTCCGATTTGAAAAAATTTTTCAGTGTTAGATAGCCCATTTACTGTGGTAGGCTATATATATCATCACGCTAAGACCAATAGGTGCGGAGCAACAATGAAAAATATTTCAGAATCAGATTATTTTTCCTTTTGAGCGCTTCCGCTGCGTGCACTACATAAACGGTTAGGTTTCGCAAAAATAATGTGTAACAGGATTGTATTATTTAAAAATATTTTCACCTTTTACGTATACAAAGCCGTGGGTTAAAGTTAGCATTCGCCTAAAGTAACTGTTCCACGCGGACTAAGTCGCGGACATAAGCTAGTTTTTTAATAAAATGTTACTTCATTTATCACTAGGACAGTCATCACTATGACATGAAATTTATTATTTTTATCAACCACTTAGTAATCTAAGGTTTAACAACTAAATTGACATCATATTTACTTTTTACATCCATCAATTTCATCAAAAAGTAAGTTTAGACACTGATTACTATAACATTTTATTATTCCATCCATTCATATATCTATCAGCTTGTCAACATCTACATAATAATTGTACATAATCTGACGCATTGATATTTTTACAACTCCTACGGTAAGGTAAGAGGTTGCTTTTTAATTTATGAAAAAATGGCTAGGTTGCTTAACGACTATATTGTCCAATAATATTGTATTAATATAATATATGTATATTGTATAGTCATGTTATTTGAGACGTAATGGTGCTGTAACAAAATTTTAAAGGATTTCCTCAACGCATTTTTTTTTTATCGCCAACGGTGGCAAACGAACAAGCAGCACACCTGATGGAAAGCGATACTGCCGCATATGGACCTTTGCAATACCAGGAACACAGCCAGGCCGTGGCCTACCGTGAAAAAAATACTCTTACTTTAAACCTCGTTTAACGAAGAACATGTCATAGTGCTCGGGAAACACAGCAGCAGGTAGTTCATTCCAGAGCTACCACGTACGTTTGAGAAATTATCGCTGGAAACGTACAGTTGAAGACCATAACGTGTCTAGGTAAAATGGATGAACCCTGCTACGATGTGGAGTGGTACGTTGGTAGAATGGTGACGGTAGTACCAAGTCAAACAGTTCCTCGGAGCACTCCCCGTGAAAGAGTAGGTAGAGTACACAGCGTCCCGCTATTGGACTTGAGCCTACTGAACTATACTTAAAATATAACTATTGTTTGAGTTTTCTTTCTCCTACAGTAATACTGAGGATCTGACTGTAGCCACTTACTTATATCATTTAGTTATCTTTTACGAGAAAGAAATGACAGATGCATTTTATTTTTATTATGTCACCACACTATTAAATTGATTACTAAAGAAAAAGTAGTTTCAGTTTATAAGCTAATAAACTTTATATCATCATCATCATCCTGCTCTTATCCCAATTACTTGGGGTCGACGGAATATGTCATCTGTTTTGACATATTGCAAAAAGTTTCGGCAATGACTTTTATGATCGGCCGCCTGCCTGACGTCAACGTAATCGTTGACCCAAATAGTACCAGATGGAGTTGGTCCGGGTCAATCTAGGGCTCTTAGTCGTCTTTTACGACACCCACGAGCAAAGCAAGGGTTGGTAGTATTCGAAGCCGCTACCACACAGCACTAAACTAAGCTAATAAACTTTATATAATAGCTTGCAATAAAAAAATGTTGAAATTGAACTGAAAATTATGTGTAAAAGTTTTTGATAGGTGTCACACATCTTCCATAAAGACGATAGACACGAGAGACAAAATGACTACCATACGTCACTCCACACTGGTCCAATCGGTAGGATGATTGATACGGGGTTCCAATAGATGTGGATTCGACTACCGCGTGTTATAGTTGTTTTTCACTGGTAAACAAGTTTTTATGAAAGAAATATCATTTCGCAATGAAGGCAATATAATAATTTGTTACCAATTTTTATTTCATGCGTTCCATACGACTCTTGAATTTGGCTACCAAATGCTAATTTTTAAACTACAAACCTAATGTTACCCACATATTATTTTTAAATATATAACCATCTAACTTCCCTGGATGGCTAAAGTGGTCGAACACGAAGAAAATGAATGTCTGCTCGATCCCACTTATACTCACTTGAGACCACTCGGCTGGGCAAGTTGACTCTTAAGTACTTCAAAGGCTTACTAGCGTCTGTTTGCAAAGCGCTATTTTTAAAACGGTCTCAATTTTACGACGTAAAATTATTTGGATTCGTACTTCGTTATTACTAAACGCAATAAATAATAATATACACTGTACTAAACAAAATCTTTAAATAGCTTCAATATTATAAATTACGGTTTTAAGATGTTTGTTTTTCTCATCAATACTTTACATGGTCCACTCACATGAAAAACTTAAAATTGAATCACAAAATATCTATACCAATAAATAAAATTGGAGTGTTTGTAAGGTCAAAATAATAGGCTTTTTTCATGCTCACACGGTTATTTGCACTATACATATGCCTAAAATACACTTTATAGTTTTTTTATCTGTCTGTTTGTTCCGGATAATCTTCAAAACGGCTGGACAGATTTCAAAAATTCTTTCACCAATGGAAAGCTATAATATCAGAGAGTAAACTAGGCTATATTTCATTCCGGTATTCCCACGGGAATGGGCACTACGCAGGAAAGACTGAAATCGAAGCGAAGCGAGGGCGGGTTGCTAGTATACCTATATAACTAGTGAACACAAAGAACTAATTGTTCATCTTATAATTAAATATTATTTATACTATGACAACTTACATAAATATATACCACAAGAGAGAAAAAGAGAGAGTTGAAGAGAGAGCGTGGTAGGACACACAGAGCACGCAACAGATGCTCAAAAAATATTCTTGCCGTTTTTACTACCCTCCGCTCCTATTGGCTACTATAGCCTTCGTCTATAAAATAATAACATTCAAAGAATTTTTCAATTGCAACCAATTGCTCCTGAGATTAGCGTGATCAACCAAACAAACTCTCCAGCTTTATAATCTATAATATATATAAAAGAAAGTCGTGTTAGTTATTTATAACTCAAGAACGGCTGCTCCGATTTACCTGAAAATTGGCGGGGAGATAGCTTAGAACCAGGAGACGGACATAGGATACTTTTATCCCGTTCTATCGCGTTCCCGTTTCCCGTTCGATAAAATTTCTAAGAAACATAGTACACTCATTTGCAAAAAAAACGGGCACCTAAGCAATGAACCATTTCAAATGTTAATATTTCTTTGTTTGATAATTATAGGTAGTTTTATCCACACAATTTGCTAAATTAATAAGAAAATAATCGTTTTCATCAGTATTTCATAAAATTTAGATACAATTTATGGGAAATAATGCTAAACCTCGCTAGTAGTGTATATTCGCTAGTAGTGCATATGCTCATGAAGTAAAAATAAAAAAGTTTTTTTGTTTGTTTTTCTTTAATAAAGTAAAAGCAGATAAATGTTTAGTATCGAGTGTGACCCCCTCTAGCTAAAATCACAGCTTGAATTCGTCTGGGCATGCTAGCGAGTATATCCCGGATACTTGCTTGCGGAATACGTTCCCACTCCGCAGTAATCACATTCTTCAGCTCTCTGATGGTCTGCGGAGCCGGGTGTACTGATCTCACACGCCGTTTCAGAACGTCCCAGACATGCTCTATGGGATTGAGGTCGGGACTTCGAGCTGGCCAATCCAAACGACGAATGCCGACCTCTTGCACATACGCATTAACATCGCGGGATCGGTGGGCGCGAGCATTGTCGTCCATAAAAATCGAGTCTTCACCTAGAGCGGCCAATGCGGGTTGTGCATGAGAAATTAGAACTTCCGTTATGTATCGATGCCCAGTCAGTGAGCCGTTTTCAATGAAGACTAACTCTGTACGATCCATTGAATTTATTCCTGCCCAAAACATAACAGAGCCCCCACCATAAGGTGTGATTTCTTCGAAACATGCCTCTGCAAAGCGTTCTCCTTGTCTTCTTAGCACTCGCCGACGTCGATCTTCACCGAACAGAGATATCCTGGCTTCATCAGAGAACAAAACCCTATTCCAATCGTCTTGAGTCCATGATTCACAATTTCTAGCGAACCTAAGCCTGTGAACTCTGTGCTCACGGAGTAATTTGGGGCCGCGGGCCGGGCGGTGACTGCGTATATTGGCAGCGAGAAGCCTCCTCCTGACCGTCCATAGACTAATATGCACATTTCTTACTTCTTGGAGGTTGTTCTTAAGATCCACATACGAAGATTTGCGATTTCTCAATGCGCGACTCACAAGAAAACGATCATCCCGTGGTTGGGTACATGGTTTTCTTCCAGAACCAGGCCTTCTCTCGACGGAACCAGTCTCCTGATATCGCTGCCAGGTCCTTTGGGCTGTCGAGCGACTAACATTTAGCCTCCTAGCCACGAAACATTGGCTGCAACCCTCTTCAAGCAGCGCGATAATTTTGGTAGCTTTTACCACTTTATCTACCATTTTTGATACAGCCAAACAGCATTAAATAAAGCTTTGACAGTCAAGGATATGAAATTAATCGATAAAAATTGAATAAAAGTTATGAAAGTCGATGTTAACTTCTGGAACTTCGCGCCAAAAATGTAGGATAAAAAGGAGTTTTCTGTAAAAATGAACATCAAATGAAAAATTGAATTTAGAACGTACTTTTTTAAATACCACAGCATTTTTAAAACCGGCCAGTAACGTGTACAAACGATTGAAACCTTTTTGGTATTGTATCTTTTTAAATATGAATGAAAATCAAAACCGCCCGTTTTTTTTGCAAATGAGTTTATAACAAAAACGCATTTGATATGTAATAACAAAACGCAAATGACAGCTAAACGTAATTTTGTCTATAGTTATGTATTGTTGAAAATTTGATAATTATGATTTTGTCAGATATCAATAATAAGTCATTTGTATTTTCTTGGAATCAACGTTAACAATGCTACGACCAAGACGATCGAATCTTTCCAGACAAAGCTGTAATGGTTCTTCCTTCCTCCGAGACTATATTTTCGGCAATTTAGAAAATATATTTACGAAAAAAATTATGGCGGTATGAAGTTTGCCGGGTCAGCTAGTATTATTATAGATTCAACCGTTATTTAGCCTATCAACGTCCAATGTTGGACACATCCCTCGCCAAGGGTGGATAATACGACAATCGTCCTGCTTGTTAGGCTAATTGGAGATTTATCATCATTATCATCTCAGCCTATACACGTCCTACTGCTGAGATCAAGCCTTCATTAAAATAACCTATAGCTAAATAAGTGAAATAGCGCATACTCTACAGACAGATATGCACGCGAACAGAGCTATCGCGTACCACAGGACAGAGTAGGCTGGTGATTATAGCAGTCTTAATAAGTTGTTAAACGAGGAATAAAAAGATGAAAAATGAATTTTAATGTGGTGATAAATAAAGAATAAAATTTACCACTCCCATAGGTGTCGAAAAGGACGACTAAGAGACATAATATATTGAAATAAAACTATATTTACTGATTTTATCGCGTTTATATTATCATAATTAATATTGGGTAACGTTCATAGATCATTGAGATGCATATAACATCTATGCAAGAGTAATGAACATTATTATTGATACAGTAAAGTAATTTTGTTAATATTATGTACGTCCTCGGCATTTTAGACAACTAGGTACAAAGTAATAATTCCTTTTTTCTGGCAACATTGTGTAAACGTATTTTCTTATACAGATAAATTTAGAGGGCCATGGCGATCAGGGCCATACGCGGATACCGCACGGTGGCGACGGAGGCAGCGTGCCTGTTGGCCGGGACTCCCCCGTGGGACCTCGAGGCGGAAATGCTCGCCGATTTATATCGGCGGGTGTCGGGGGTGGGAGCGGAGGGCGGTGTGGTGTCGTTGAGGGAGCTCACCGCCTGGCGCGTCGACACCCGCCGAGACGTCATTGCCCGTTGGACAGTCCGGCTGGAGAAGCCTCGGTTCGGAGTGCGAATCGTGGACTATCGCCAGGGCGATGGTCAGCAGCGTCAGGAACTGGGACGCAGTCGCAGCCTTCTGTGAGACAGTAGTGTCGCGGAAGGAGGTGGCGGATCGCCTGCGCGAGGAGCGCAACCTCGATGAGGCGATCCACCGCCGGCGACTGGGGCGGCGTAGGCGCGAATACCTGCTCCTCATGCCGCCCTAGCCGAGGCCGCGGGTGACGTGACCAGGGACTAGTCCGTCACCCGCCGAGAAACTGACCGCGTGAGGAAAGACCGACGTCCCCCCTGAGGGGGGGACGTCGGTCGATGGGAGGATACCCCAAATAGGGGGTATTCCGTCGGGCCGACCACTGACGACAAGTCAC
This sequence comes from Lymantria dispar, assembly GCA_032191425.1. Lineage (NCBI taxonomy): Eukaryota > Metazoa > Arthropoda > Insecta > Lepidoptera > Erebidae > Lymantria > Lymantria dispar. The sequence goes on from CM063451.1 coordinate 14,769,428, forward strand.
CCCGCTCCGGTGGTCGGCCCAACGACGAAGGCGACGTGCATCGTGGGTGTGTTGTGGGTGTGCGTGCTTACGCCCCTCTGTCGCCCCGGACGGAGTGGTGCGAGGAACGCGCCGACCGCAACCCACGCCCAAAAATAAAAAAAATACAGATAAATTTATACTAATATTTATATTTATGAAGTAAAACAGTCTGCTTTTATGTTAATGGATCCGTAAACTACTTTTATCTTCCGTATTATTTTCATAAAATATAATACAATATTTTTAACCGACTTCTAAAAGAGGAGGTTCTCAATTGTGATGTTGGTATTTTTTTATGTTTGTTCGCGCTTAACTCCGTCGCTGGCCAACCGATTTGGAATATTATTTTTTGTTGGAAAGGGTATACTTTCCAAATAGTCGCATGAAAATTTTATGGAAATCAGGCAAGCGGTTTTTGAAAATTCAGCAAAAATCTAAAAATTTATCTATTTTGAAATCAGCTTTTTTTGGCAAATAATATTTTCTTATTCTTATAGCTTAAATACTTATATGGTTTTGAACTGCTAACCTCAACTATATTATCATTGATCTCTTTTAATAAATTTTCACCCAAGTCTTTAATATGAGCTGATGTAGCAAATTTTTACGCTATTGATTATTATGTTTATGTTATATTTTCGAAATGCAAACTGCGCAAAATAAAGCAATCAAAACATTATTTGGTTACAATTACCATACTCCTACAATGAAACTATATATCATCATCATCATCTTGCTCTTATCCCAATTACTTGGGGTCGACGCAATATGTCATCTGTTTTGACATATTGCAAAATGTTTCGGCAATGACTTTTATGACCGGCCGCCTGCCTGACGTCAACCCTCCTTGGGAATGTAATCGTTGACCCAAATGGTACCAGATGGAGTTGGTCCGGGTCAATCTAGGGCTCTTAGTCGTCTTTTACGACACCCACGAGCAAAGCAAGGGTTGGTAGTATTCGAAGCCGCTACCACACAGCTAAAACTATATATAAAAAAAAAAAATATATACTTTTAAAAAACATGCATGCTCATAAAAAAAATAACAATTATGCCTATTCATTCATACCGATATAATTTTCACTAAAAAGAATCACAGATATTTTACTAGAAATAATAACAAATTTAACCTTACAACTCCGCGAACGAATTATGGTAAAAGAAATATAATGTTTGGGGAGTGCAGATGTTCAATAAATTACCAAAAGATATTGTAGGAAACTGATACGATTACTACATTTAAAAAGAAATTGAAAAGTTATTTACTATCAAATCAGCTTTGACAACCTTACATTTTACTAACCGCTTACTAATATTGTGCATAATATAAAATCTTATAATGTTTTAGATTGTAGTTGTATAACTATTTAAATGATTAGATGTACAATTAGCTCTTTATGTCGTCCACTTGTTATTTAGATATATGTATGTTGTTGTAATTTAATTTTAAGTTTCTCATGTAAGTGAACCCTGTAAATTCTTATGAGAATAAATATCTTAAATTTCAAATTGATTAGTTGAAGAAAAACATCAAAAAGGTTTAATATTTTAGTAGTAGAGACTCTAAAAAGGCTGAAGAAGACAATATATTTCTAGATACTCATATAACAGAAGAGTTCGTTTACTTTATCAATTTTAGTAATTGGCACTATATCATTTTATACGTGAAGCCTGACAAAACCCTACAAATAGGCCACTTGATCTAATTTTACTCGTACTTTATCGATTGGTATGAAACCTTTTAAATTTGATCATGAAGCCTTATAGTTAGTGGAGTACAATTTTAACTAAAGTGACAAGCTAATCATATTTTTCGTTTTGTGGCCTAGATCTACAAATTCTCGACCGAAATCAGATAACTATGAAAAGAAAAGCGTGTTAATTATTTATTATGGAATATATATACACAAAATACCTTTTAACCTATTTTAAAATGATTAAATCTATAGAACTAGTAACAAGATAAAAATAAGCGGATGGCATAAATCTTAAAAATTACTTTATGATACGCATTTATTAAAACAATGACCCTGATTCTAATCTAACATTAATGAAAATGTTTCTTGTATACATTTTAATATAGAACTGCATTTATATTATAGTAATTATGTTTATTTATTAATTTGCTGGTTGATGAGGGAGTAAACTTTCTGCTGCTGTGTTTTCTGAACGCTATGACTCTGACGTCTGACTCTAAACAAGATTTAAGAAGAGCATTGTCTTCACGATGTGCGGCAACTTAATTGTGCCTCAGGTATTGCAAAATATTATAATATGTAATTATATAAAAATTATATGAGCTGCCGACTCGTTTGCCAGCACCCTTACTAATATTATAAATGTAACTTTGTTTGTTTGTTTGTTTGTTAAGCTTGTTTGTAATGCTTAAAATATCGAACCGATTTCAAAAATTCTTTACCAATGGAAAGCTATAATATCAGGGAATAACATAGGCTATATTTTATCCCGGTATTCCAACGGGAACGGCAACTACGCGGGTAAGGCGACTGAAACCGAAGCGAAGGGAAGGCAGGTTGCTAGTAATCAATAAAAAAAGAAAAACCCTATACCAACCAGTCTGACCAGCGTGGTATAGTATGTTAATTTCTCTTTTAGTGTGGAGGATGTTCCATGTCTTATTAGTAGAACATATATGAGCTGTGAAGATGATGCTAATGGTAGACCAATTGTAACTATACAAGCGCTTCGGAGATAATTTCTGACTTTATATAAAAATGCGCGAATTTAAGTCTCCTGTTGATCAAACTAAAACTCAAGTTGTGACCATAAACTTACTTCATTATTTTACTAATATGCTATAAAGACTATTATAAAATCTATTATAAATATAATAGATTTTATAATAGTCTTTATAGCATATTAGTAGCTATGTTGGACTTATTCCTTCCGAGGAGAAAATAATTCCATTATCGCCTCTCCTTGTAGGCGGGTTGGAGTAGATTACTTTCCCAGGAGAATTATACTACTCAATCTTCTGGAAAGATCCTTCACCCGATTTTTGTTATCCTCACAGGCAAGTATGGCATGGTGAAACATCGTATTCTTAACTAGTCACTACATTTGAAGGCAGTCCATACACTCGGTTCGCTAATTAAAAACATTAATGTATCATATTTTAAAACAAAGTATTAAATCCAACTAAATACAAAATTTCTCGCCCGCTACACAATGTATTCATTTATTATGACAACATATGTGGAATTTGTCTGCCTAGATGGCACATTAATATTAATTGATCCCTTGGTTGCTGGCAACACGGGCGTAATTAGTTCGACCTCGTGTTAATATAAACAATGTATGATGCACATTAATTCTAACCTAGTTTGTTTATTGTAAATAAAACTACTTTTACGGATTATATCGCGTTTGTATTTGATTTATGATTGCCCGACGTTTCGAACACTTTGCAGCATTCATGGTCACGGGCGGACTAAGGTGTCTCACGTCCAACAAGTAATCGTTATTACAGACATTTACAATTATCTACCCGATACAGAAAATAGTTATAAATTTATTAAATTGTTACCCACATTTTAGTACAAATTTATTGCCAGTGTAAGAAGAAAATGAATCTATATGAAAAAATTATATTGTTTATGGTTAGTAATTATTAATTATTAAATTTGTAGTAATTATTATTACAATTTGTTGATTTAAAACTAACAAAACTAATATACTACCACCGGATCGGAACGCGGCCACACTGAGAAAGATCCGGCAAGAAAACTCAGGGGACATGATGCTAAATTAATATTGATTTTTAATTTTAGATGCGGCTTACTAAAAGATTTTTGATTTATAAAATTATCTTTAACTATTATTATTGTGGGTCAAATCTATACAATAAGTGCTCACAGTATCATGCAGTCTTGTGGTGGTCTCTTTGGATTTATTTTTAATTAAGTTTATAACAGTATAACATAACTAATTTGTTTAATGACATTTTAAGACAGTCTCATATAAAAATGACATGAACATCCAAAAACATAAAAAAATATATATTAAAAGCAGAGATTTAGAAGCGACGCCATTACAATTCAGTTTCTTCTGGAAGTTTGATTGTCTATAACTTTATTTTTTTATTTATCTTGGAAAGACATTGAAATTTTTAGTAATTTTATAAATTTATTATTATTAACTTCCTGTGTGTTGAGGGAGTAAGAATAAAATTCAGCACCCCATTTTTGCAGATTTACACATTTACAATTTGCAGATAACATCTGTGTAAGAGAAGGGAATCTCGAAATGAAACCCTGCACCAATCCGTCTGACCGGCGTAGTATAGGTCAATTTATCTCCCATTGTGGTAGAGGCTCAAACCCAGCAGTAGGGCGTAAATGGGCTGTGATGATGATGATGATGATTATTTTAAATAAAACTACTTTACGGATTTTATTGTATTTGTATTTGATTTTTGAGTCATTGGGCAGACTAAAATGTCTCACGTCCAACAAGTCATCGTTATTACAGAAAATTTATAATTATCGACCCGATACCGAAAATTAGTTACTAAATATTGTCCCACATTTTGATACAAATTTATTACCAGTGTAAGAAGAAAATGATTCTATATGAAAAAAATATATTGTTTACGGTTAGTAATTATTTAACATTAAAATTAATAGTAATTATATTTAAAACCCCACAAATCTAATATACTACCACCGGATCGGAACACGGCCACACTGAGAAAGATCCGGCAAGAAAACTCAGGGGATATGATACTAAATTAATATTAATTTTGAAGGTGGCTTATAAAATTATCTTTATCTATTAATATTGTGGGTCAAATATATACAATAAGCGCTCAGGGTGTCATGCAATCTTGTAGTGTCTTTTTGGATTTATTTTTAATTATATTAATAAGAGGATCTCAGCTTGATGGTAACACCCAGCCATCCTCTCTAATAGAGACCCACCCACATGGAGAATATGGCTAGCCATATTCAACAAAGGACTTCGTCAGGCTGATGATTCTGTGAATAGATATTAAGTATTCTGCGAATGAAATGCTCACATTCTATAGGTCAGTTTTGGGCCCATGATATACTAAATAGCATACGTCTCTATGATAATTGCTTAATAAAGAAGGTTTTTTTTAGTGAAATACATTAATAGATCTTCCAAATAAAGTTTCCAAAAAAAATTGTCGAAAATCTTTTAGCCGACCGTTATTGAAATAAAAATAAAGTAATGAAGCAAAGAAAATCTTCTAAGAAAATATTGGTTTTTCAATTACAAAGTTATTCCTCCTTAATCAAAGCACTTTATCAAAATAATTTTAATATCAAATTGTTTTATGAAAAAATCTTAAATGATATGAATAGCCTTTGAATTCTTAGAATTAATAATTAAGCATTTTTGCCTTAAATCTAGATGAAATATTAATTTATTAGCGGCAGTAGTAGTATTAGTGTTAGTAGTAGTTATTTCTACTAGCACATATGTGGTGGGTATGGTCTGAATACATTTTTCCTAACGTCCGGATCGACACAGAAGCACCATGGGGCCCCCTAAACTACCGTCTATACCCTTATCGCCTATTGCAAAGTCCTCTACAACAAATCTTTGATTTCGGTGAGCTGCTAGCGGAAGAACTTTTTATATACCCATCCCTGTTAACGTCTCGGCCACAAAGTATAGGGACATCGCATTTAGGTAATCGGTCTCACTGCGCGAAAAGGAATAATACCCTATTCTGTGACCTCGCAAAAGGCGACATCAAGCACAAATATTCGCCACCACGCTGTCCCACTTGCCTTAAAAGAAGTAGCGTAGGCAGGGAGCACCCACATTATCAACATGGAACTTTCAGTTCCATATGATAAGAGCGAACCGTTTACCAGTGCCAACCGAAAACTCTACATTGTAATTTTTTTCGAAATCCAATAGCATTTTTACACGACTTAGAACTCGAAACCCTCGTGATCATTAGTTGAATGTTTCTACCAATGAACAAACAAAGCAATACATTGAAATGAACTTTGCATTTATTACATTTAATACCTGCATGACCTCGTTCCGTGTAGTCATTAAATAGTAAAAGCAGGGTGACATTTAAGCAGCACATATGTTCTAAGTTATAAATATCTACATTTATTTAATGCAATTTTTAACATGCCTTCATCAGATAATATACGGTCAGTATATATATTACTAAATATGGTATATTCCGTCGTCCTTATTTTAACAAACTGATTTTTATACGTCTCATATTATTTTTATAATTTGTACATGTATATAATGAATGATAATATATAAATTTTGACATTTTTGGATACAAAACTGTAACTAAATTCATCGCCCAAAAAGATGCAAGCATGAATTTAATTATTTAATTCTAACTGTCCTCCGCCCGCTTCGCTGGGCTGAAATTAGTCCTTATGTTTATTCATTAATAAACTATTCTTGAATAAAATAATTTGCCAGTTATTATTTAGTTTAAATGACAATTAGGACAAATAAATAATTTCATTATATAAATAATTTTTGACCGTCCTCGATACACCAAATGTCAAAATGTTAAATAACTATAAGCATAGAATTAAAATGACAATCGAATAGAAAAATTTGGTTACAATAAAAATCTTTATTTCTAAATCAAAAAATAGGTTCCGGATAAGTAATCCCTAAAATAAATAAATTCTTCCTCATCATATTTAGATTTTTTGAAATCTTTATATATCTACTAGCTGACCCGGCGAACTTCGTACCGCCTTTTTTTGAAGTCTGGACGGTCTTGAACGTGACTCCTGGGGTCGCCTCTATCGCGCGGCGTTGAGAAAGCTACGCCCTCCTCCACTCACTGAAATTTTCCAACCCGGCCTCCTCATCAGGGTTGTTAAGGACCTATTTCCACCGCGGAAAACTCCCCCTATCATTGGTTTGCTGGACAGTAGCCGGGAACCGCCCCGCCACGGAGATGGGGCGGCAGTGGCGCGTATACGTATTCAATCTATGACTCTCCGGCCAGACGGTTTACCCTAATGGGTGCTGGCACTGGTCCTTGAGCACTTGGTACCACATCTTACGGGTCTATCCCACCACACATTCCCACCATTGTAACTCCTGTAAGCCAGGATCCACAATGGTCTCCATAAATGACACCGAGGTTTGACCCTCAGGCAGTCCCGGGATATGATTTTAATTGTCTTGGGACCCGCAACAAATTTAATTAGAAAAGATTAAAGAGGAGGAGTTGGAAAGAGAGATTCCAATTCTATTTCATTCAATTCAATTCAATTTCAATTCAATTCATTTCCAATTTCTTACGGCAGACCCGTAAGAAATTTACAACGCTTGAATAGCGTTTGGCCAGTTCCCTGAATGATGGAAGGAGGAGAGGCTGGTGCTCCTGCCAAAAGTGGGACGGTCTCCGGCCTCGGCCACAAACAGGACAATATAATGGAATTATTGATAATCTAACTGAATTGAATTTACGAAAAGTGTTATATTTCCTTAATCCGCAACTTTACGCCATTTGTAGGAGGCTGATAAATCGTCATCATCGTCTCAACCCATACACGTCCCACTGTTAGGCTCGGGCCTCCTCCACTATGGGAGGGAAATCGACCTACTATACCACGCTGGTCTGACGTGTTGGTATAGGGTTTTGTGCTGAGTTTTGTTCCGCTTGCATAGATATTATATTCATATTTTATCCCTTAGTCGTCTTTTACTATACCCACGAGCAAGAGAGAGGGGTGGTGAATTGTATTCTTCCTCCATCACCACACGGATAATACTAAAACAAGGCTGATAAATATTAAAACAAAATAATTACGAAAAAAGACGGTATGAAGTTCGCCGGGTTAGCTAGCTTTAATAAAAAATATCTTTTCTATTAATTTTCTTCTATACAAACCTTGTCCCAACAATAACAAACACAATAAAAAAAGAGTTATCCAATTTGGTGCAGTCGATCGGAAGTTATGCGCGTACATACATTTCGGTGATTTATTTTTATAAATAAAGATTATTCGTCCATTCTGGACAGGCTAAAGCTATTTAATATACTGCCTTTTCTTATCGATTCCAAAACCTTTTTTAATCTAGATCTACATATAATGATGCCAAAAATGCCAAATCGTCGGGACGAACATCAAATGTTTGACAGGTAGGAGGAACGGTTTGTATGGGCAAATAAAATTGTTGTTTTTAGTATTTTACTCGCAATTTTTTCATATTTTCTCGCCGTTTAAACCTTCCCTGGACTTCCACAAATAATTCAAAACCAAAATTAGCCAAATCGGTCCAGCCATCCTCGAGTTTTAGTGAGACTAACGAACAGCACTTCATTTTTATATACATATATAGATTTCTTGTGTACGTGTGTATGTCATTGAACTCCTCCTAAACGGCTGGACCGATGTTGATGATTTTTTTGTATGTGTTCAAGGAGATTCGAGAGTGGTTTAGATTCATAGTTGAACCCGGTATGTGGCACTGCTGTCGATTTCAAGGAGAATTCCTTTATTATTTTTTTAGATTTGAACAGGACAACGTCTGTTGGGTCAGCTAGTAGATATATACAGATTTAAATAGATTTTTTTTTTTTTTTTATGTGTGGGCTATGGTAAGCGCACGCGCGGTCCAGTGCGTCCGGGGCGATGAAAGGACGACGCGCGGGCCCATAACCCACCCGTACCCACGTCACCTCGTTGTTGGGCTGACCACCAGAGCAGATGTGACTTGTCGTCAGTGGTCGGCCCAACGGAATACCCTTTCGGGTAACCTCACGTCTCGACGTCCTGGGACGTTGGTCGCCGTCGCGCGGTCAGCCTCTCTGCGGGTGATGGACAATTAGATTTAAATAGATAGAGATATATTGTAAATAGTTAGTGTGAATATTGTTTACAACTTCTGTTATAGTGTTCACTATTATTTTCCAAAAGAAATTTACAAGGCTGAGTATAACCACGAATGAACGTTACTCGAATATGTAGGTCAAAACATTCACTTTTATATGTACAAAAATAAAATATGTAAATATGTTGTATATATTACAGAACCATATTATCAAAATTCATGTCACCAAACGTGATACAGTAGGATCATCAATTCACCAACAAGAGGATATGCGTTTGCATAATAAAATAACTCGTACGACAGAAAGTTTGTACAGCATCATTATTTCCACGAAAGCGAGACGAGGGTTACGAGTTGGTACCTCGAGTAATTTCTTGACATCGCGCCTAACATAAACGAGGCCGCCTTCATCACGAAGTTTAGTACACGTTCCAGCACTAATTAAATTCCTTTAAACTGTCGAGTGAATCTCTACAATTTAAAACTAGTTGATTAAAAGTTCTTACTAGTAGTGGCGTTAAAATATGTTTTTTTTTTTTTTTTTTTGTGGGTGGGCCGCGGTCGGCTCGCCTCCGCACCACTCCGTCCGGGGCGACAGAGGGGCTTGAGCACGCAACTCCCGCGACCCACCCGAAAACCACGTCGCCTTCGTCGTTGGGCCGACCACTGGAGCAGCGTTAACTTGTCGTCAGTGGTCGGCCCGACGGAATACCCCCTATTGGGGTACCCTCCCATCGACCGACGTCCCCCCCTCGGGGAGGACGTCGGTCTTTCCTCACGCGGTCGGCCTCTCGGCGGGTGACGGACTAATCCCCGGTCACGTCACCCGCGGCCTCGGCTAGGGCGGCATGAGGCGCAGATAGTTGCGCCTGCGCCGCCCCAGTCGCCGGCGGCGGATCTCCTCATCGAGGCTGCGCTCCTCGCGCAGGCGATCCGCCGCCTCCTTCCGCGAGATCACTGTCTCGCAGAAGGCTGCGACCGCGTCCCAATTCCCGACGCTGTCGACCATCGCCCTAGCGATAGCCGGCAGCGTCAGGTCCGTACCGATGATTGCGACGAGTTCACAGCGCTGCACTGCCCAAGCCCCGCAGGCCTCGAGCGTATGGCGCGCCGTGTCCTCGTCGCAATCGCAGTGGTAGCAGGACGGTGTACTCTCCCTCCTAACGACCTTGTGCAGGTATTTGGCGAAGCACCCATGCCCCGTCAAAACCTGCACCAGTCGGAAGGAGAGCACCCCGTGCCGCCTCTCCAACCACTGCATCAGCACCGGCCGGAAGGCCTCCACGGTTCGCACCCCGAACCGAGGCCTCTCCAGCCGGACTGCCCAACGGGCGATGACGTCTCGGCGGGCGTCGACGCGCCAGGCGGTGAGATCCCTTAACGAGACCACACCGCCCTCCGCTCGCACCCCCGTCACCCGCCGATATAGTCCGGCGAGCATCTCCGCCTCCAGGTCCCACGGGGGAGTCCCGGCCAATAGGCACGCTGCCTCCGTCGCCACTGTGCGGTATCCGCGGATGGCCCTGACCGCCATGACCCTCTGTGGTCGCCACAGGAGGGCCCTAAGTCGGGCGGTCAAGGACCCCGCCCACACCGGTGCGCCGTACAGGGCCATCGACCGGATGACCCCCGCGTACAGCCGTCGGCACGCAGCGCTCGGTCCGCCCACGTTCGGCATAAGCCACGATAGGGCGGACGCCGTGCCGACGAGCCGCGGAGCGAGCCTACGGAAATGCTCCCGGAACCACCATCGCCCGTCGAGCACCAGGCCCAAGTACCTCATATGGGCCCGGATGCTGATGTCGACCGAGTGGACGGTGATCGAGACGCCGATGGGAGGGCTCATAGTGCGCCCATGGAACAAGAGGGCCTCCGTCTTGTCCAGGGCGACCCTCAACCCCAGCGCCTCGATCCGTCTGACGACCTCCTCGGTACCCGAGGTCGCCAGGCTTACCGCCTCTTCTAGCGTCCCACCGCGGGCTGTGACGAGCGTGTCGTCGGCGTAACAAATCACGCCCAGCCCGGGCGGGAGGCTCCCCCTCAACGCCCAGTCGTAGCCGATGTTCCACAGGGTGGGTCCGAGGACCGACCCCTGTGGGACACCGCACGTCATGGGCGTCCGCACAACGTCCCCTGCTCGGTCGGTGCAGAGGACGCTGCGCCCCTCCAAATAGTCTGCCACTAGCCGCCTCAGGTAAACTGGCACCCCGTGATACCGGAGCGCCTCCCTGATGCAGCTGAATGGCAGACTATTGAATGCGTTGGCGATGTCTAGGGACACCACCAACAGCACTCCCCCGCCGGTGACGGCCTCAGTCGCCACGGCCCTCAGGCGCAACAGAGCCGCGATCGTCGAACGACCCCTCCTAAATCCAAACTGGGCGTCCGACAGATCGGGCCCCGTGCCGACGAGGTGCCGCTCGATGCGGGCAGCTACCACCCTCTCCAGTAGCTTGCCCGTGTCATCGAGCAGCACGATAGGCCTGTAGGCCGAAGGCGACTCCGGAGACCGTCCCGGCTTCGGCAGGAGCACCAGCCTTCCCTCCTTCCAGCACCCAGGGAACCGTCCGGACGCTAAACACGCGTCGAACAGCTCCCTGAGGCGGGGTCCCAGGTGTTCGAGGACCAGGGCCAGCACGCGGTTAGGAACACCGTCGGGCCCGGGGGCGGTAGACTTTGCGCGCATGCGCGTCACCGCCACCCCCATCTCGGGTTCCGTGATGGGCGGAACACTGTCGTCGTCGGCCTCCCGGTCAGTGTCTGGCGGAGCCATGACCGGGGATGTGTGTTCCGCCCGCCGCGGGAACAGGTCCTCGATGACCCGGGTGAGAAGGCCGGGCTGGAGAGTCTCGGTGAGGGGAGGGCCCCGCGCGCGTAGCCTATTCAGCACCGCGCGATAGGGGCGTCCCCAGGGGTCACGGTCGAGACCGTCCAGCATCTCCTGCCGACTGACGTCCTTGGCGGAGCGGACGGCCAGCCTGAAGGCCGACCGCGCATTGCGGTAGCCCTCGTAAAGCACGGCCTCCCGCTCCGCGTCGCGATGGCGCCGCCGGCTGCGGGTGTAGGCCCTCCGGGCGCGGATACACGCAGCCCGGAGATCCGCCAGCTCCCGGGACCACCAGTGGACACCCCTCCTCGGGGGCAGACGCCGTACCCGGGGCATGGCCGCATCGCAGATCTGCGTCAACGCACTGCGGATGCGGCCAGCCTCAGCGTCCACCCCGTCCGACTGGTGGGCAGAGGACAGCCACGAGTATACGATGGCTGTCTCCGCCAGCTGGTCCCGGTCCAAGCGACCCACAGCCCATCGCGGGAACGCAGGACGCCCATCCGCCCCGTGACCCCTGCTGGGCGTCGGGATTGCAGGGGAGACCTCCATCCGGATATACCGGTGGTCCGACAAGGTCTCCACCTCCTCCACGACGCGCCAGCTCCCCACGCGTGCGGCGACCTCGGGGCTAGCGAACGAAAGGTCGACTATCGACCCGCCCCGTTGCCGCACGCACGTATGCACCGAGCCCCTGTTCAGCAAACAGAGGCCCAGTGCCGCCGCCCACTCCTCGATCGCCCGTCCTCGGTCATCCGTCCTAGGGGACCCCCACGCCACGGACTTGGCGTTAAAGTCCCCCAGGACGAAGACCTGGCGCGATGCCAGTCGCCGTAACGAGGCCTCCATGATGGTGAGGAAGGCCTCGAAATCGGTCACACTCCAGTTAGGGGAGAGATAGACTCCGAAGAGCGTAATCTCCCCCCAGTCCGCCGCGACGTATCCGACGCCCCTGTCCCTAAGGGTCAGAGACGACGAAGGCCACGACGCGGAGGCGACGATTGCCACGGTGCCATCGGCGCTACCCAACCAGTTAATCCGGTCGGGCACCACGTACGGCTCCGCGACTACGGCTACTCCTATCAACCACTCCGCCATGGCTTGCAGGAACACGTCCTGCGCACCGGCGGAGTGGTTGAGATTGGCCTGGAGGAGACGAATGGATACGGGGTCCATTAACGGTCCGTATCCATCGTCACCTCCTCCGCGCTAACGGGCGATCGGGCCGCGCTCGGAGCGGGGGCTGGCCCGGTCGATGGGCCGCCCCGCCCCTTCGGGGCCGATGCCGGGGGTCTGCAGTCCCCAGAGCCCATGCGGTGTTTGGCAGGCCTATTGCCCGCCGCACACGCGGGGCAGTGGGGCACCGCAGAGCACGATGCCGCCTGGTGTCCAGCCTGACCGCAACGGAAACATAGCCCGCTGCAGTCAAAGCAGTTTCTGCATGTCGGTCGGGTATGCCCGACCGCCATGCATTTATAACACCTCGCAGGCCGGGGCTCCAGCACGGTTACCCGCGCCGAACTCCAGCCCACGAGGAGCCTGCCTGAGTCGGCCAATTGCTTGACCGACTCCACTGGGCACTGCACCCAGACAGCACCGACGCCGCCCGGACCAGGGCGGATGGTGCCAATCCGGACGGTGTCCGAGGCACACCCGGTACGCGCCATAATGGCCTCCCGGATGTCCTCCACCGCCACGGAGTCGTCCAGACCCGTGAGGCGCATATCTGCGCACTTGACGGGCCTGGCGATTCGGACTCCATCCTCCGGCCCGAACAGCCCCCTCAGCATCGTGGCCAAACTATCGGCCGTCTTCGCGCCCTCGGCCCCAGGGAACTCGAGTATTCGAGCCCCTGTCCGGGCCTTGCGGGTCCTCGCCTCGACGCCCCCGATGTCGGAGACGTCCAGCTCCCGCCGGGCGCGCCTTAGGACGGCCTCATAGTTTAGGCCCCTCTCAGCCGCCTCAGGCAGTACGGTGATTACCACCGCAGCCGTCTTCGGCGACTTGAGGCCCCTACGCGACCTTTTCCCCTTTCCGCCGGCTCCCGCCTGAGGAGCGGCGGCCACAGCGGCACTCTTGGCCGCCGCTCTCCGCTTTTGGCCGCGTGCCTTCCTGCTACGCTCAGCCACCTGCCAGCCCTGTTCAAGCCTGGCAGCAGCGCTGAGCGCAGCAGGCGCAGCCGCGGGTTCGCCGACCGGCGGTGGCCCGGCCTTGGCGGGAGCCGGCACCTTGCCGGCCTTCTTGGCCCCCTTGGGCCCGGCCGCGGCCGCAGCGTAGCTCACCACGCGGCCACCCTGACAGGGCAGCGGCGTGGGAGCCGACGCTTGCGGCCGCCTCGCCTTGTCCGCGGCGAGCGGCGGCCGGAGGGGCGGCTCAGGCGGGAGCCTGGCCGCTACGGCGGCGATACGCGCATCCATCATCACCCCTACTCGGGCCAGGATGACGCGTACCGCCGACTCCGACACGCCGTGCACCTCGTCGGGCGGCGGCTCCTCCCCCTTCCGAGGTCTCCCGCGGCCACGAGCCGGCGGAGGGACCACGACGAGGGGAGGCAGCGATGAAGCCACGACAGGCGTAGCCGGCGCAGCGGCCGCGACGGGCGCAGCCGGCGCCACGGTCGCGGACGACGGGCCCGCCCTCACTGGCGCAGCCCGTTTCGGCGGCGGGGCCGGCGCCGGCAGCGCAGCCGGCACCAGGCGCTCGAATTGAGACCGCAGGTCAGCCATGTCTTTGGCCAACCCGCGGTTCTCCCTCCGCACCGCCTCCAACTCCGTCTCCAACCTGCGGTTGCGTTCCCGCAAGCCGGAGACCTCCTTGCTGAGGCGGGCGTTCGCAGCCTGGAGGGCCGCCACCTCGCCTTCCCGGCCGGCCGGACCCGGCGTCGCCGGTCTCGCCGCCGCACCACCTCCCCGACCCCCGCGCCCCCGGCGCGCGGTCGCAACTTTGGGGGGAGGCCTGGTAGAATCGCTCCCCTCCGAGTCGGACACAGAGCTGCCACCCTTTTGCAGGGGGCGCTTCCGGTCCCTCGTTGGGGGGGCGGGCCTCCTCCCTCTCCCTCCTAATATCTAGGGCCGCCGTCAGAGCCCTTGCCGCAGGAAGCGGCTTGGGCTCCTCAGGGACCCCCCTATCCTCCCTATCCAACCTATCTGATCCGGACGACCTGCTCTTCCTCATACCGGACCCTTCCTTTCGCCGGCCGATTCTCGGCCCCTCGTCTTCAGACGGTACTGCGGCCTTGCCGCCCTCGTCTGTCGACATCCTCGACGCGGCCGTACCCTGTCGCTCCGACGGCCCCACGGCACTGTCGTCCTCGTCCGTCGACAGGTCGTACGCCACGTCAGTCTCCGACATCGGCCCTGCGGCTTTGCTGCCGCCCTCGCTCTGTGACGGCTCTGCGGTAAATCCGCCCTCGTCACTCGACAGCTCCGTCTGGCTGCCACTCCTCCTCGCCTCCTTAGACGGTCCTGCGACATTGCCGCCCTCGTCCTGGGACACACTCTTGTTGCCGTTCTCCTTCCGCGACGGCCCTGCGGTGCTATCATCATGCGACGGCTCTGCGGCCACTGTGCCGCCCTCGTCGCTGGGAGCGCTGGTCTCGCGGGGTTCCGCGGCCTCCTGCGCCTCCCGTTCCTTCTTGAGCCGGTTCGCGCGCCGTTTGGCACGCTCGCTGGCTGGAGTTATTGGTGGCCTCCTACGCCTTTTTTTTTTGGGAGCCTCATGTATCGCCGGACTCACGGCTGGAGCAGAGATTGCCCCCCACCCATACGATTGGGAGCTGACTGTGCAGGAACTTGGGCGCGACTCCTCGTCGCGCGCAAGCACCGGCACAGCAAGGGATTCCCCGGCCTGGCCGGGACCCTCTGGTGAAGTCTTAACGGTATTGACCTCTGCCATCGTGGTTTGGAAGTTTAAGTCCTCCTTGACTACTACTCTAACGACTGGACGCTTTTTTTTTTCGCGCGCGCTTCTTAACCCACCAGCCATACATCTCCTCGCCGAGTAGCAAAACTTGAGATTGGGGTGATTTTTTATAGGGGTTTTCTTCCCCGCAGTCCGCAGACCCCCGGTCCTGACCCCCCTACTCAGGATTACGGTTTGGGCCTTCCGGGTCTGGCCGCTCGCGAGCGACCGACCCGTCACGCCCCCGGGCCGTGACGCAACCGTCCCTGGCGACGGAGTGCCATGAGACACATCCGCCCCATTGGCCCCGGGCCAAATCCGTCGTGCGCTCTGCCTTCAGAGTCGGCACGCGGAGACCCCCCCTCCCGCCGGAATCTTGGCCGTCCAAATGGACGTTTCCAGGGTGCACCACGTGGAGGTGCCCCGGCCTCGCACCCCAACGTTAAAATATGTTAAGGAATACATATGCGCAAATTATTAACTAAATATTTTAGTATTAGTAACACTTGTCTATTTTGGTAATTTAAAACAATCAATTCGTTTATATTACTGCCTATGTATTTGAGATACATATTATTACATTAGAGGTTAAGTAGCGACCAGCCTCCCTTCGCTTTAGTTTACGCCATTTTGCCTCTGCATTTTAAATCTCTGATAACTTCTCGGTCACCGCCTTTTGCGAAGCAGTTGTCTCGCAGAAGGAGGCGGCGGAGGTCCGCCGAGGGCACATTGCGCGGAACAGATGGCGTCCTAGCCAAAACTAAATACCAAAAGCGTGGGTCGACCACGTAAGGCCGACGCCCGGGGTACACTACCTTGTTATCATGGCGTTGAAGGGGATCGTAGCCGAAAGCGTAATCCGCCAAGTCAGCCACGGGTCTCAAGGAATCGGCACCAGTAGTCGGCCCAATCCCTTTAAAATATGTAGCTTTACAGATCAGTTTTAGTGTATGTAAAAGATACACATGGTTACAGCCGGTTATCCTTAGAAGATAGACATCATCGCAATTTTTTTTTTCATAAATCTGCTCATAAATTAAGGCAATACAACTTAATAATACGATCAAACCGATAAATAAGACTTTAATACCATAAAATCTATCAAAATGTTGTCATGGCTTAGCTATGTGAAATTCACGGTCCTTATTTCCTATCTCTAATATTTATGGCAGTGCTTTGAAATTTGAATAAAATCCTACAAATTCTGAGCCTGAAAGATACACGGAGAAAGCAACTTTACAAATCAAAATGGAATCTATCAAACTGAAATGGTTTTATAGCGCTAAGAGTAAATTGTTACATATAAACTTTAGTACTTGCGCAACCGAGCTTCGCTGGTTTAATTATATTGAGCAATTTACTTTCAAAAAAAGGAATTTTATACAAACAGTGTTTTACGCTAGCTTGATAACATTGTTTTATAGCGCCATCTCGTAGAATTTTTGGGGGCAACCCAATTATTTTATTCTATCGACAACCATTGTTGGGTATCGGCCTACCCAATGGGAGGAAAGTTGACAATTGTTAAGTGATGTGGTATACAATCATTTTATGTTTTAAGAATCCCCAAAAAATGTTACTACCTTAGAATAATAACGTATAGAAGGATAGTGTCGGTACTTCGAACGTTGGAAACATGAATCTAAAAATGCGCGCAGGCGATTACACACGTACACACGCACACCACTATACAAATTATGAAATCAAATTTTGTTTTTATTAACATAAATCGTCGAGATACTTTTAAAAGTAATGTTAAAAACCTTTTTAAGTCTTTCAAATGTGTTGTGTCACCATTTGAATGCACAAAACGTCATAATTACCTATTTATGTTTTAAGAGTTGCGTACGTACGTGCAGTAAAGTGGCCTTGTACACTACGGAACGGTTCCGGCGTAAGCTCCATTAGGCTCCAATTGAAATGCTTCACTGTTTGTGCGCGAACTTACCTTCTATACGTTGTTATTCTAAGGTTACTACCCATTTTTATACTGAACTCTTTTTTTTTAGGGCTATGGTCTGGGCACACCCTGCCCAATCTTTCCGGAGCTACGGATGAGCGTCATGCAACCCCATAACCTACTGTATTCCCTCCCCATCACCATTGGGCCGACCACTGATACCGATTCTTTGACATCCGTGGCCGGCCCGATCTTAGTAATCCTTCAATCGATGTTTACAATCACTATGTAGAAAGTGGGAGTGATGCCTGATTATGACACCGTCATTATACTGGTAATGTATAGATAGATGTAAGATAAGGTACCTCAAACATTTGCGAGAGGGAATTATTATAAAATAATTTTGGATCTACGCTCTATTGGCTAGTATGTTCACCTTATTGCATTAGACCTAATTTTATAAGCCTTTATAAACTTTGCTTAAACTATTTTTTTCCATTTTTGGTACTTAGATGTAAAATCATGTTAACTTCTTTTTTAAAATTTTTTTATAAATAAAAGATTTTTTTTTAAGATATTTCATCTTATTTGTTTCGAGAACTACTTTCTAGCACAGTTTACCCTTTTTTTTGGTAGGCTATGGTCTGGACGCACTCCGCTTGGGGCCCAATTCGCTTGGGGCGACGGATGGTCGGCGTGTGACCCCATAACCTACTGCGTTCCCTCCCCATCGCCATTGGACCAACCACTGGTACCGATTCCTTGACATCTGTGGCCTGGTTACTCTTTCGGGTGTAGTCCCATTCGACGTCCCGGCAACAAGACAGTGTTGCCGGAGTATCGCCCTCACGCTGTCGGCCTTTCTGCGGCTGGTGGACTAATCCCTACAGAGTTGCATGCACAAAAAAATAAGCTTGATCTTGCCAGTTGCTAATCATGAGATAAACGATTAAAAGCATGTGCAGTGATATTCTACTTTTAATAATAAAGTTCTAGAGTAAACATAAGATCTAGAGTAAACATAAGATCTAGAGTAAACACAAAATTGTTTATACAGACAATACAGTAAACTTTTGTATTATACGTTCTAATTTGTTTTATTGTTTTCTAACTTAGGAAACAAATTATAATTGAATTAGTTGCCATAGTTCACTAATGTAAGCAGAAACTATTTACTTAATGCGTTTTTAGTAAATTGTATTATATCGCTTCACATTACTTAAACTGAGCAAATGTTATAAAAGTTTACAATACCTATTTTATTCTTTTAACTTGAAAAATGCAGTACTTGCTAGTAGCAACGACAAATATTACCAAACATTATATTGCTCTTAATGACATCAGAGATGACTAAAAACTTTTTATAGACCTAGGCCAACTCCATTGGATACCGTCTGGTCATCCATTACATTTCTTTTTTTTTTTTTGGGAGGAGGGGAGTTGGCTACGATTAGCGCACCCGCCGCCCGGCACCGTCCGGCGCGACAGAGGGGAGGCGCGTGGCCCCGTAACCCACCCGTGGCACGTCGCTTTCGCCGTTGGGCCGCCACCGGTGCAGACTCGGCCTCTCGGCGGGTGAAGGACTAGATCCCCGGTCCAGTCACCCGCGGCCTCAGCTAGGACGGCATCAGGCGCAGATAATCGCGCCTGCGCCGCCCATCCATTGCATTCCTAAGGAGGGTTAATATCGAGCAGACAGCCGAATATAAAACTATTGTCAATAATGATTTCTGATGTTTACGCGAGTATTACACATTGTAAATAAAACTACTTTATGGATTTTATCGCGTATGTAACGCACGAACAAACGCGAATAAATCCGTTAAGTAGTTTTATTGCCTATAATTTTTTCAATATTTATAATGGAAAATGGGTACCTATATATTGCATATTCGTAATTGGCATGACAGTAGGATGAATATGTTGAACGTGAAAAATGCAGTAACAAATGTAAAACTAATTTGTTATAGAGTATTTGGATATGATACCCAAATTCCAATAACGTACCCCTCTCTTGAAAGGACTGTTACTCTAAAGAGTCTACCTCTAAAGAATGACTTAGTTTGAGCAAGAAATGTACATTAGACACTTTAACTTTTTTTTTTATTGCTAACGGTGGCAAACGAGCAAACAGTACACCTGATGGTAAGTGTTGCTGCCGCTCATGGACCTTTACAAGGCCGCTGCCTACCGCCAAGAAAGTGATGGGAGTGTGAATGCGTGCATTGAGGCTCGGTGATACCAAGGGCACTACCAAAACCCTTCACACGCACACACCACACCTCACAAAGTTGGGCTTCCGGGTCTCTCGCTCACCAAACGAAGCGCAGTAACTAATTGCTACTACTCAGACGTCGATTTTCTGCGAGAGTGTGGTACTACCCCGGACGGACCGGCCCGCGGCTGTAGACAGATAACTGTCGACAGTGTGATCCTACCACTCTTTAAGGTATAATGGTTTATGATGAAATGCATCTATGAGTTTCTTCTTCAATGACATTTATTATTTCAAAGTCAGAAATGTAGAATACGATGATACTCGCATTACATCTTTGTGGTATCATCATTACAGCTTATATACGTCCCAGTATTAGGGCTCAAGCCTCCGCCGTAATGGGAGGGAAATTAACCTATTATACTATACTGGTCAGACGTGTTGGCATTTTTTTTTTTATGTGTAGGCTATGGTAAGCGCACGCGCGGTCCTGTCCATCCGGGGTGATGAAAGGACGGCGCGCGGGCCCATAACCCACCCGTACCCACGTCACCTCGTTGTTTGGCCGACCATTGGAGCAGATGTGACTTGTCATCAGTGGTCGGCCCGACGGAATACCCTTTCGGGTAACCTCTCACCTCTCGACGTACTGGGACGTCGGTCGCCATCACGCGGTCAGCCTCTCTGCGGGTGACGGACAATTCCCCAGTCCGATCACCCGCAGACGTGTTGGCATAGGGTTTCATTTCGAGTTTTTCTTCTCTGGCATAGACGTTATATGCATATTATATCCCTCAATCGTTTTTAACGACACCCACCGGCAAGAAAGGGTGGGTGGTAAATTGTATTCTTACCCTGTCACCAGACGGAGAGCAAGTGGTTTCTTTATGGTAACATGTTACAAATATAATTTACCATCACCCTTTACTTTCCCGTCGCGATCATAAAAAGTAGCTGAAAAGCTCCTAGGAAAATAGACAACACCATGTATTTGGTAAAGTTATAAAGGCACCTACGTTCACCAAACTATCTACTAAACGTGGCGATTATGGCACTATCCCTAAGAGTCTAGTTCTACTAATGGACGTAAATATACTGATAGATGAATGATTGACTTACTTTAAGAATTAAGGTACACTTTATCGAGACTTAAAACAGAAATACCTATTGAAATAATACAATACAAATCATTTATTCAAAATTTAAGTGTTAAATGAACCGGTATTCGAGTCTATTTCATTATGTTAACGATGAGTTCGTGTGAAGTCTTATTTTTTAGTTCATGGTATTATAAGTGAAAATTTATGTAATATACGTGCCCTTATAGCATATTAAATTTCAGCAAATGGCTTGGAGTTCTTTCCGCTAAAAGGAAAATCGTGAGGATGAATACGAACACTATATAATTTTCAACGCTCATTTTTTCATTCCTGTTATGTTTGATGACGTGCAATACTACTTATCATACAAAATTAACAAATCATTGAAATATCAATATAAAATAATACATTTATAAAGAATATTGATTACCCGTATGGTGGCGGAGTAAGAATATAATTCACTGCCACCTACCTTGCGAGGGATATACTAGGCATATAACGTCTAAGCATGAGAAGGAAAACTAAAAAACTGAAACAAACCCGTTTACCAACCCGTATGAAAGGTATAATATAGCAGGTCAATTTCCTACCCATTGTAGAGAAGATTCGAGACCACCTTGGGACGTATATGAGCTGTGATGATTATGATGATTAAATATACTTCTTAAACTGACTGTGACTTTAACCTGGTAGAATAAGTATATCCTAATCTTCTTTTTCTTTTCAGAGCCTGCTCCAGATGAAGGAGTATTAGTCTACTATACGACGCTAATCAAATGAGTTGGCATTAGATTTTATTTCGAGATGATCTTCTCATCAAATATTTTGCATAGATATTGTTACAAAATAATTTGTAAATAGTCCTGTTTGTTGAAGTAGGTTAGGGATTAGGCTATTTATAAAAATACAAATAAGATTTATTCTCTACTAGCAAACTGTCGCTTTCGCCTGCTTAGTATCCGTTCCCGTGCAAATGCGGGGATAAAATCTATGTCATTCGTTGAAAACATAGCTTTCAATAGATAAAATAATTTTTGAAGTTCAGTTATCTATACCAATAAATAAAATTGGAGTGTCTGTTTGTAATGTCAAAATAATAGGCTTTTTTCATGCTCACACGGTTATTTGCACGACACCTATGTCTAAAATAGCAATTAAAAAATTTTTGTCTGTCTGTCTGTCTATTTGTTCCGGGTAATCTTCAAAACGGCTAGACCGATTTCAAAAATTATTTCACCAATGGAAAGCTATAACATCAGGGCGTAAACTAGGCTATATTTTATCCTGGCATTCCCACGGGAACGGGAACTACGCGGGTAAAACGACTATAACCTATAACCGAAGCGAAGCGAGGGCGGGTTGCTAGTTTAGACATATAAGTGTAATAAATAAACAAACTTACTTTCGCATTTAGAATAATAGTTATGATTTAGTTGCTCGTTATTCTTCTTTTGCTAAACGTTTTTTTTGGGTGGCAGGTTACTTTTATCTACCCACTACAGCTTTGTTATATTTATGATTTCTTTTTATCAGCTGACAGTTAATTTTCCCTCTAAATGTGGGCTCAATCTAAAGAATGTACTGAGTAGATACAAATCAAATAATATACACACGTATACGCTAGATATCTCAATGGAGATTCATATATATGAAGAATTCAACAAATTCTGAATATCAAACCATGCTACTATTACGGAATGATACAAGGAAGCAAGATGAAATCCTGCCTTGGTAAGCTTAATTAATACATGCGTGCTCTACGGTTAGCGTGTTCCTGCCAACTATGTTGTAGGTACTATTATCAAATAGTGCTAAAAATACTCAGTGTATGTATATCTGATTGATATATAATAAGATCTATACAAATAAATAAAATGGCACAGTTATTACAGTCAGGTTTTCGTTGTGATATTATAAAGCGGAGTTTTTTTTTTGGGGGGTTAGGCTACGGTCAGCGCATCCACCACCCGGCTCCGTCCAGAGCGACAGAGGGGCGGCGCGTGGCCCCATAATCCACCCTAGCACATCGCCTTCGTCGTTGGGCCGAGCACCGGAGCCGAGTTCCTTGTCTTCAGTGGTCGACCCAACGGAATACCCCGAGGCAGTATTCTCTCTCGACGTCCCTGTCCCGGAATGTCGGTGGCCGTCGCGGGGTCAGACTTTAAGCGGGTGACGGACGGAATCCCCGGTCCCATCACCCGCGGCCTCGACTAGGGTGGCATCAGGCGCAGGTACTCGCACCTGCGCCGCCCGGGTCGCCGGCGGCGGATCGTGTCGTCGTGGAGGCGCCCCTCGCGCACACGATCCGCCGCCTCCTTCCGTGCTTATAAAGCGGTAAGAAAGCTTTCATTTTATTACATTTCAATAGTGGTATTGCTATTACTTGGATCAAACGTTTACTGCTAGTACTAGACCATATTTCTCGGAGCAGTGTCTTACAAATGTGATTTCCCTTACCAAACAATTGTTTTTAAATGAATGTGTGTTTTCCATGTTATGACAGAGTAAGAATACAATTCACCACCTTATCTCCTATCTTGCCTCTGGATGTTGTAAAAGACGACTAAGAGATATAATATAGATCAAACGTCTATGCAAGAAATGAAATCTTATACCAACATGTTTGACCAGCATGGTATAGTAGGTCAATTTACCTCCTATTGTGGAGGACACCCGAGTCCAGTAGCGGGACGTAAATGAGCTGACATGATGTTGATTATGATGATGATTATATGTATAACCTACATAAGTCTTTATTAACATACTAGCAACCCGCCCTCGCTTCGCTTCGGTTATAGTCGTTTTACCCGCGTAGTTCCCGTTCCCGTGGGAATACTGGGATAAAATATAGCCTAGTTTACGCCCTGATATTATAGCTATCCATTGGTGAAAGAATTTTTGAAATCGGTTCAACCGTTTTGAAGATTACCCGGAACCAACAGACAGACAGACAAAAATTTTTTAATCGCTATTTTAGGCATAGGTGTCGTGCAAATAACCGTGTGAGCATGAAAAAAGCCTATTATTTTGACATTACAAACAGACACTCCAATTTTATTTATTGGTATAGGTTCAATACTTGATTTGACTCAGGTGACTTCATTAAAGATCCTTCAGAATACCAGCGCTAGGGTAATCAGGTTGGCCAAGCAACAGTTGAGACGGATACCCTATTTGGTCGGTTAAAAAATAGGTAGTTTAAGCAAAATATGAGACGGCAAATTGAAACAATTTTCTTTCTTCCTTTCAATATAAAATATAATCCTGCTTCAAAGGCAGCCAAGTTATAAACTGACGGAAACACGGGCGCTATAAATTCATTTACTTCCATTTACGGAACTACTAATATAATAGTAAGACCAATATCACTCATACCATTAATTTGTTCAAGTGTCATCCATCAGTGACAATAAAATAAAAATATAAAATAAAATCAATAAATAAAATAAGCGGCAGTGACCAATAAAAGTTATACCGGAGCGGTCGCACAGTTATTTCTCATACCTAGATCATCATATACATGATTCGTATTGGTCATTAATTGTTACGTAAGTAAATATAATATTCATTGAAACGTATCAGCATATATTTCAATTAGTTACGCAAGTGTTATCGGCTATCGAAAGATGGCAATTCCAGAACGTGTACTCTGGCAACATTCGTCACGTTCGAGTGGTTCAGTATTGATACATGTGTATAAATAGTGGACTTATATGCATTGTAATACATACGTCGTTGTTGAACAACGGCAAAGTCAATAGTAGGTATATAATCGAATATTTAAAGTGTACGGAAAGGATTTGCAAAAATTGTCTAGCGAAGTCTACTGCACTCGACTAAAACAATAAGTTCGGCTTTATTAATTAAAAAACCAATGAACATTGACTCATGGCCAGATGTGTTACTTGATCGAAAAATTTAATAATATTGCTTTGGCTGAATCATATATTCATCCTTCCGTGTAGTGACGGAGTAAGAATACAATTCACTGCTCCCTATCCTACCATGAATGTCGTAAAAGACGACTAAGGAATATAATATGCATATAACATCTGTGCAGCTGCATCTGTGCTGTGAAGTCAAACTCGAAATAAAACTCTATAGCAACATGTCTGACCAGCATGGTATAGTAGGTCTACCGCCCTCCTATTGGGGAGGAGGCTCGAGCCCAGTAGTGGGACGTGTATGAGCTAAAACAGCGAAACGAACAACGACATATTCATCTGTCATTAGAAGACATTTCAGTTACAATAATTATTTTGAAAAGTACAAGGTCTTAATTATACCAAAGATCTATAATAGTCTGTCTGCGACACACTTTTTGTACTTCATAAAAGATAATAATCAATATATGATTATGTCGTGATGGCCTAGTTTTTTAATTTATCCTTCCATAAAATAGTTTTAAAGGTGTTAGATATAAACCTCCTTATGAGAAAGATATCTAAAGCCGTCAACCCTTTGCTTGGTGGTTGGATTGGTAATCGTAGTTCGCGTTATGTTTCTCACCAGAGTGTTTGCTACTCATTTTAGTAATGATCTCGTTTTATACAGGGATTTAAGAGGCGGTATATCAACCGTAGCCGCACAGAGATAATAATTCACAATATTCTATAGTAAAGCGTTAAATACCTCGCTTTTTACGAGTGTTTAAAGATTTAGATCGCAGATCTCGTCTTGCCCATTCACGTAGTTTAGGAGCTCGCCAACTACTTAGGGCTGAATACCTCTTTCGCAATCATAAAGATGACTTTTTCTATAAATAATTACTACATCAATAAATATTCGTTTTCATCATAAAATAATACCGAATTACAGAAGAAACAACAAAAACGTGACTGTAATTGCATATGCAGTAAAATGAAACCTTCAGAAAAGTAAATTGTGAGAGAATGGAATTAATATGTAATGAAGTATCATCCTCATCATTTCAGCAATATGTTAGGCTCGAGTCTTCGCCGCGTTGGTCAAACGTGTTGGGTATCAAACGTATAGGGTTGCATTGAAAGCTTTCCTTTTCTTACATAGATGTTATATTTGGACCCTTAGAGGGGGTGGTGAATTACTACTAATTATTATTACTCGTCACCACACGGAATGCAGTATCAAGGGTTTAAATACTCGTTAGACATGTCAATAAGATGACAATAATGTCTTCCACATAGCTGTATACTATATGGTTGCAGCTACGAATATTGCCAAGGCTTACATTGCTCGTAAGTGTTGTAAAAGACGAAGAAAAACTTTACATTGACTTTGAATAACTCGCATTACGCATCTGGTTTACGTCAGGCAGACGACACCTTGCAGTATGGCGGAAGGTGAGTATTTATTGCACCGAATAAATAATTATTTCGAATAGGTAATTGGAGTAAGAGCGACATGATTTTGATAATACAATAAACTAATCTTTAAGATATTTTATTAGAGTTTGGAAATCCTTTTTGGCACGTAACCACAGCGACATAACCGCGACTTGATCTTCTTTTTGCAAAAAAATCCTTTGGTTTAATGCAAGAAAGTCAGTTTGAAAAACTATTAACAATAACTTTTGCAACATGCACGATGGAAGAGGACCACATATTGCGTAGACGCCAAGTAATTGAGATAAAAGCAGGATGATGATAGTATCTCATCGTCATTATCATCACAGTTCGTATACGTCCTACTGTTGAGCTCGAGCCTCCTCCACTGGAAATTGACCTACTACACCAGGCTAAACGTGTTGGTATAGGGTTTTGATTCAAGTTTTCCTTCTCGTGTTATATGCAAATTTAATCCCTTAATCGTGTTTTACAATACCCACGGGCAAGAGGGTGGAGAATTGTATTCTTACTCCGTCACCACACGGAAGTTGATATTGGTGATTAATTGATATTTATGTTTATCTCTTATATTTTTGTTTTATCGTTTCATCGAGTTTTAAATCATAATAGCGCTACAAAATTTATCACTTTAAAAATGTAGATAGTTTTACAGACAAGTCCCAGGGAAGCAGTTTCAATACAAGTTGAGAGCGGCGTTCGATAAGTGTCATCGGAAGAGTTAAGAGCACTTAATGGGTACTCTATTCAACTTTTTATTAATTTCCTTTTTCTACACAGAACAGTATAATACTTCATATTAAAGTATTATTAAATAAAACTTTATTTCACAGGATACCAATAAATATTATTAATCACTATAAATGTTATTACATTGTAGAAATCGAACTTGCGTTTTACTATTCCTTTATTTGATTTTTTTTTTAATAGTGAAATAAAACTCAATTTAATAAAAACTTTTTTGTTCGTGGGTGGCGTAATACACGACTACGGGATTATGATATATATGTATATAACATTTATGCAAGAGAAGGTTAATTAGAAATAAAACCCTGTACCAATCCGTCTGACTCTCGTGGTATAGTCGGTAAATTTTGCCTCCCATGATGAAGAAGGCTCGTGCTTGGCAGTTGAATATATATGAGCTGTAATGATGATGATGATGAATATATAAATAGGCACGGTTACAGTCATAATTAACGCCGCCAAGAAAAAAATATCCTGTACGAAAATGAAAAGATTTTATTCCTCAATCATGGCGTAAATCTTTTGGTAATTTCATTTAATCGTTCTCAGTGGTGATGGATCATCATTCTGTAGGACTACATTCTTCACGCATTTAGGTATCCGTTGATACTGGTAACCGTGGTTGAAACGCCGTCAGACGCCCTTTCCATATCAACTTTTTTTTTTTTTTTTATGTGGGTGTGCTGCGGTCGGCGCGCCTCCGCACCACTCCGTCCGGGGCGACAGAGGGGCTTAGGCACGCAACTCCCGCAACCCACCCGAAAACCACCTCGCCTTCGTCATTGGGCCGACCACCGGAGCAGGTTTACTTGTCGTCAGTGGTCGGCCCGACGGAATACCCCCTACGCGGGGTACCCTCCCATCGACCGTCCCCCCCCCCCCTCGTGGAGGACGTCGGTCTTTCCTCACGCGGTCGGCCTCTCGGCGGGTGACGGACTAATCCCCGGTCACGTCACCCGCGGCCTCGGCTAGGGCGGCATGAGGCGCAGATAGTTGCGCCTACACCGCCCCAGTCGCCGGCAGCGGATCTCCTCATCGAGGCTGCGCTCCACGCGCAGACGATCCGCCGCCTCCTTCTGCGAGATCACTGTCTCGCAGAAGGCTGCGACCGCGTCCCAATTCCCGACGCTGTTGACCATCGCCCATAGCGATGGCCGGCAGCGTCAGGTCGGCACCGATGATTGCGACGAGTTCACGGCGCTGCACTGCCCAAGCCGCGCAGGCCTCGAGCGTGTGGTGCGCCGTGTCCTCGTCGCAATTGCAGTGGTGGCAGGACGGTGTACTCTCCCTCCTTACGACCCTGTGCAGTTATTTGGCGAAGCTCCCATGCCCCGTCAACACCTGCACTAGTCGGAAGGAGAGCACTCCGTGCCGCCTTTCCAACCACTGCATCAGCACCGGCCGGAAGGCCTCCACGGTTCGCACCCCGAACCGAGGCCTCTCCAGCCGGACTGCCCAACGGGCAATGACGTCTCGGCGGGCGTCGACGCGCCAGGCGGTGAGCTCCCTTAACGAGATCTCACCGCCCTCCGCTCGCACCCCCGTCAC
This sequence comes from Lymantria dispar, assembly GCA_032191425.1. Lineage (NCBI taxonomy): Eukaryota > Metazoa > Arthropoda > Insecta > Lepidoptera > Erebidae > Lymantria > Lymantria dispar. The sequence continues at coordinate 14,797,839 of CM063451.1, forward strand.
CCACCGATACAATCCGGCGAGCATCTCCGCCTCCAGGTCCCACGGGGGAGTCCCGGCCAATAGGCACGTTGCCTCCGTCGCCACCGTGCGGTATCCGCGGATGGCCCTGACCGCCATGATCCTCTGTGGTCGCCACAGAAGGGCCCTAAGTCGGACGGTCAAGGACCCCGCCCACACCGGTGCGCCGTACAGGGCCATCGACCGGATGACCCCCGTGTACAGCCGTCGGCACGTAGCGCTCGGTCCGCCCACGTTCGGCATAAGCCACGATAGGGCGGACGCCGCGCCGACGAGCCGTGGAGCGAGCCTGCGGAAATGCTCCCGGAACCACCATTGCCCGTCGAGCACCAGGCCCAAGTACCTCATATGGGCCCGGATGCTGATGTCAACCGAGCGGACGGTGATCGAGACGCCGATGGGAGGGCTCATAAGGCGCCCATGGAACAAGAGGGCCTCCGTCTTGTCCAGGGCGACCCTCACCCCAGCGCCTCGATCCGCCTGACGACCTCTTCGGTGCCATAGGTCACCAGGCTTACCGCCTCTTCTAGCGTCCCACCGCGGGCTGTGTCGGCGTAACAAATCACGCCCAGCCCGGGCGGGAGGCTCCCCCGCAACGCCCAGTCGTAGCCGATGTTCCACAGGGTGGGTCCGAGGACCGACCCCTGTGGGACACCGCACGTCATGGGCGTTTGCACAACGTCCCCTGCTCGGTTGGCACAAAGGACGCTGTGCCCCACCAAATAGTCTGCCACTAGCCGCCTCAGGTAAGCTGGCACTCCGTGATACCGGAGCGCCTCCCTGATGCAGCTGAATGGCAGACTATTGAATGCGTTGGCGATGTCTAGGGACACCGCCAACAGCACTCCCCCATCGGTGACGGCCTCAGTCGCCACGGCCCTCAGGCACAACAGAGCCGCGATCGTCGAACGACCCCTCCTAAACCCAAACTGGGCGTCCGACAGATCGGGCCCCGTGCCGACGAGGTGCCGCTCGATGCGGGCAGCTACCACTCTCCAGTAGCTTGCCCGTGTCATCGAGCAGCACGATAGGCCTGTAGGCCGAAGGCGACCCCGGAGACCGTCCCGGCTTTGGCAGGAGCACCAACCTTCCCTCCTTCCAGCACCCAGGGAACCGTCCGGACGCTAAACACGCGTCGAACAGCTCCCTGAGGCGGGGACCCAGGTGGTCGAGGACCAGGCCCAACACGCGGCTAGGAACACCGTCGGGCCCGGGGGCGGTGGACATTGCGCACATGCGCGCTACCGCCACTCCCATCTCGGGTTCCGTGATGGGCGGAACACTGTCGTCGTCGGCCTCCCGGTCAGTGTCTGGCGGAGCCATGACCGGGGGCATGTGTGCCGCCCGCCGCCGGAACAGGTCCTCGACGACCCGGGTGAGAAGGCTGGGCTGGAGAGTCTCGGTGAGGGGAAGGCCCCGCGCGCGGAGCTTATTCAGCACTGCGCGATAGGGGCGTCCCCAGGGGTCACGGTCGAGACCGTCCAGCATCTCCTGCCGACTGACGTCCTTGGCGGAGCGGATGGCCAGCCTGAAGGCCGACCGCGCATTGCGGTAGCCCTCATACAGCAAGGCCTCCCGCTCCGCGTCGCGTTGGCGCCGCCGGCTGCGGGTGTAGGCCCTCCGGGCGCGAATGCACGCGGCCCGGAGATCCGGCAGCTCCCGGGACCACCAGTGGACCGCCCTCTTCGGGGGCGGACGCCGTACCCGGGGCGTGGCCGCATCGCAGATCTGCGTCAACGCACTGCGGATGCGGCCAGCCTCGGCGTCCACCCCGTCCGACTGGTTGGCAGAGGACAGCCACGAGTAAACGATGGCTGTCTCCGCCAGCTGGTCCCGGTCTAAGCGACCCACAGCCCATCGCGGGAACGCAGGACGTCCATCCACCCCGTGACCCCTGCTGGGCGTCGGGATTGCCGGGGAGACCTCCATCCGGATATACCGGTGGTCCGACAAGGTCTCCACCTCCTCCACGACGCGCCAGCTCCGCACGCGTGCGGCGACCTCGGGGCTAGCGAACGAAAGGTCCACTATCGACCCGCCCCGTTGTCGCACGCACGTATGTACCGAGCCCCTGTTCAGCAAACAGAGGCCCAGTGCCGCCGCCCACTCCTCGATCGCCCGTCCTCGGTCGTTCGTCCGGGGAGACCCCCACGCCACGGACTTGGCGTTGAAGTCCCCCAAAACGAAGACCTGGCGCGATGCCATTCGCCGTAACGAGGCCTCCATGATGGTGAGGGAGGCCTCGAAATCGGTCACACTCCAGTTAGGGGAGAAATAGACTCCGAGGAGCGTAATCTCCCTCCAGTCCGCCGCGACGTATCCGACGCCCCTGTCCCTAAGGGTCAGAGGCGACGAAGGCCACGACGTGTAGGCGACGATTGCCACGGTGCCATCAGTGCTACCCAACCAGTTAGGCCGGTCGGGCACCACGTACGGATCCGCGACTACGGCTACTCCTATCAACCACTCCGCCATGGCTTGCAGGAACACGTCCTGCGCACCGGCGGTGTGGTTGAGGGTGGCCTGGAGGAGACGAATGGATACGGGGTCCATTAACGGTCCGTATCCATCGTCACCTCCTCCGCGCTGACGGGCGATAGGGCCGTGCTCGGAGCGAGGACTGGCCCGGTCGATGGGCCGTCCCGCCCCTTCGGGGCCGATGCCGGGGATCTGCAGTCCCCAGAGCCCATGCGGTGTTTGGCAGGCCTATTGCCTGCTGCACACGCGGGGCAGTGGGGCACCGCAGAGCGCGATGCCGCCTGGTGTCCGGTCTGACCGCAACGGAAACATAGCCCGCTGCAGTCAAAGCAGTTTTTGCATGTCGGTCGGGTATGCCCGACCGCCTTGCATTTGTAACACGTCGCGGGCTGGAGCTCTAGCACGAGTACCCGCGCCGAGCTCCAGCCCACGAGGAGCCTGCCTGAGTCGGCCAATTGCTTGACCGACTCCACCGGACACTGCACCCAGGCAGCACCGACGCCGCCCGGACCAGTGCGGATGGTGCCAATCCGGACGGTGTCCGAGGCACATCCGGTACGCGCCATAATGGCCTCCCGGACGTCCTCCACCGTCACGGAATCGTCCAAGCCCGTCAGGCGCATCTCTGCGCACTTGACAGGCCTGGCGATTCGGACACCATCCTCCGGCCCGAACAGCCCCCTCAACATCGTGGCCAAATTATCGGCCGTATTCGCGCCCTCGGCCCCAGGGAACTCGAGTATTCGAGCCCCTGTCCGGGCCTTGCAGGTCCTCGCCTCGACGCCCCCGATGTCGGAGACGTCGAGCTCCCGCCGGGCGCGTTTTAGGACGGCCTCATAGTTGAGGCCCTTCTCAGCCGCCTCAAGCAGCACGGTGATGACCACCGCGGCCGTCTTCGGCGACTTGAGGCCCCTGCGCGACTTTTTCCCCTTTCTGCCGGCTCCCGCCTGGGGAGCAGCGGCCACGGCGGCACTCTTGGCCGCCGTTCTCCGCTTCTGGCCGCGTGCCTTCCTGCTCCGCTCAGCCACCTGCCAGCCCTGTTCAAGCCTGGCAGCAGCGCTGACCGCAGCAGGAGCGGTCGCGGGTGCGCTGGCCAGCGCCTGCAGTGTAGCTGACAGGGCAGCGGGGTGGGAGCTGACGCTTGCGGCCGCCTCGCCCCGTCCGCGGCGAGCGGCGGTCGGAGGGGTGGCTCAGGCGGGAGCCTGGCGGCAATACGCGCATCCACCATCACCCCTACTCGGGCTAAGATGACGCGCACCGCCGACTCCGACACGCCATGCACCTCGTCGGGCGGCGGCTCCTCCCCCTTCCGCGGTCTCCCGCGGCCATGAGGCGGCGGAGGGACTACGACGAGGGGAGGAAGCGCCGAGGCCGCGACGGGCGCAGCCGGCGCAGCAGCCGCGACGGGCGCAGCCGGCGCCACGGACGTAGACGGCGGGCCCGCCCTCCCCGGCGCAGCCCGTTTCGGTGGCGAGGCCGGCACCGGCGGCGCGGCCGGCGCCAGGCGCGCGAACTGGGCCCGCAGGTCGGCCATCTCCTTGGCCAACCCGCGGTTCTCCCGTCGCACCGCCTCCAACTCCGTCTTCAGCTTGCGGTTGCGTTCCCGCAAGCCGCAGACCTCCTTATTAAGGCGGGCGTTCGCGGCTTGTAGGGCCGCCACCTCGCCACTGTGGCCTGCCAGAACCGGAGTCCCCGGCCTCGCCGATCCACGACCTCTGCGCCCACAGGGCATGGTCGGGACTTTGGGAGGAGGCATGATGGTGCTCCCCTCCGAGTCGGTGTTCGAGCTGCACCCCTTGAGGGGGCGCTTCCGGACGCTCGGGGGGAGGGCCTCCTCCCTCTCCTTCGTACCTACCGTGGTGGCGATGGTCTCCTCCTCGGCAGCCTTCCTCTTCTTCCTACTTGACGACGGCCTACCTACACCCTCAAGTGACGGCCTGCCTATCGTCCCCCTACTCCTACTGGACGGACCTGCGGCGCATCAACCGCCCTCGTCCCTACTCCGGCCGACCTGCGTCCATTCAGCGCCGTCTTCATCGGCGGACGGCTCTGCGGCACTTCCGCGCACGTCCATTAGGACCATCTCTGAGGCCGTGTCCGACTCCAGACCTTCGGATGGCCCTGCGGCATTGCCGCCCTCATCCTGCGACGGCTCTGCGGCAATGCCGCCCTCGTCCTCGGGTCCGCTGCTGCAGTCGACGCTGACGCTTTCGTCTAGCGACAGCTGTGGTCGACCCAGTCTCCACCTCCGATGGCTGGGCAGCAACGCCACCCCCGCTCCGTAACGGCCCTGCAGCAGCAGTGCTGCCACCCTCGTCGCACGTAGCCATACCGGCCGCCTTCTGCTGCTCCCGCCACGCCTTCCACCTTGCGGTCTCGATGCGGGCTCGCGCCTGGGCGGTACGCTTCTGCTTCCTCTTTCCCTTCTTTTTCTTCTCCACCTCTTTCTTCTCCTTCACTTCAACTTCAATCCCCTCCCCCCGGTGAGCCTCCTGATCTTGTGCCGGGCTCTCGGCAGACATAGCAGGTGTTGTCCCCCTCCCATACGACTGGGGACTGACTGTGCTGGTGACTGTGCGCCTCTCGGCGCCCAGCACAGTGAGGGATTCCCCGGCGTGGCCGGGACCCTCTGGCGTAGGTACGTCGTTTTGAAGCTCTGCCATATTTGGATCATTTTTAAGTCTTGCCTTGACTACCACTCTAGCGACTTTTTTTTTCGCGCGCGCTTCTTAACCCACCAGCCATACATCTCCTCGCCGAGTGGCCAAACTTAAGATTTGGGGTAATTTTTTATAGGGGTTTTCTTCCCCGCGGTCCGAAGACCCCCGGTCCTAACCCCCCTACTCAGGATTACGGTTTGGGCCTTCCGGGTCTGGCCGCTCGCGAGCGACCGACCCGTCACGCCGCCGAGCCGTGACGCAACCGTCCCTGGCGACGGAGTGCCATGAGACACATCCGCCCCATTGGCCCCGGGCCAAATCCGCCGTGCGCTCTGCCTTCAGAGTCGGCACGCGGAGATTCCGGCGGGAGGGGGGCCTCCCGCCGAAATCTTGGCCGTCCAAATGGACGTTTCCAGGGTGCACCACGTGGAGGTGCCCCGGCCTCGCACCCCATCCATATCAACTGCTAAGATAACAAAAATAGCGATTGCTATGTTGTGAAGATTATTAACGTTCATATTATAACTAATTCCGTAGGATGAGGTGGATGTTCTAAGTGAATCTACTTTTCTAAATCTTTAGATAATTAATTTTATCATCTTTATCACACCTCATATACTGTTGGGCTCGAGCCTCCTCCACACTGGGAATAAAATTGATCTACTATACCGCGCTGGTCAGATGTGTTGATATAAGGCTTTATTTCCAATTTTCCCTCTATATTATAGATATTACATGTATATTATATCTCGTAGTCGTCTTTTACGGCACCCACGAGCAAGAGAGGAGGTGGTGAATTGTATTCTTACTCCGTCACCACAAGGAGAATTATTATTTTAGTAGAAATTAATTAATTGCATAAAATTAAGTTAGTAGTTAGTATTCAATCAAAGTTTAATTAATTGTGTACTGCTCCATAGAATCTATAAAATTATTTTTTAATGAAACAACGAATAAAGATTGTAACGCGATATTAAGTATTTTGCCGTTTTATATCTCAATTAACTCAAAAAGGCAGTTTTTAGCCAAGAAGCGATATCCTTTTTTGTTAATAGTACTGCCATTATTTTTTATCTAAATACAACTTCAATATAGTCGAAACAATACGTTTTTACTCCAAGTATTTTTCAGAAAACCAAACATTAAAGGCTTTTGTTCTGAACTAGGAGTACATTAAAATAAAAGGAAAGCAGCCCTAAGTACTCGGGCTTTCAATGTTCTGCCAATTTTCCTTTAAGTAATAAAAATCTAAAAAGGTTTTGAAACTCGTAAAGATCACCGTACTACATGACTACTACATACATAGATGAACGAAAAGGTATAAATATCAATAATCGTACGAATTATCTTACAATATAAGGTAAAAGCACCAGTGGTTGACCATGTGCCAGTAGTTGACCATGTATCAGTAGTTGACCACTAACGCACATAAATCTATAAAAAAGAATTTTCAGTGTATTTTAAACTAATTTCACATAAAATAGTCGATGCTGTTATCTAGTCATCGAATCGTGCAAACTACGCATCCTCTAATTTTTTAATATTCCAAATCCACTCCAATTGCTTTTCAAGTGACGCACTCTAAACATCTAAATAACTTTTTCTTAATATTTTTTAAGGTTTGCAAAATTTTAAAGTGAAATATTAATAATTTAATGATTTTGAAGCCATTTACTATCAGTAAATGTTTTTGTTTTTCTTGTTATTTCTTTGGTATTAATTCAAGTAACGTAAATTTTGTTTACAATGTCAATATGGGGTGGTCAACTATTGATTCTCAAGTTGTAGATTTTATTTAATTTTTCTTATTTTATTCCATTATTGTACAAGCAAAACCACTAATTTAATGTCGTTGAATAACTTGCGCTTTACATATATATCATTATCATATATATATATATCACTGCTGGGCTCGAGGCTCCTCCACAATAAAATGGAAATTCACCTACTATAACCATGCTAGTCAGACGGGTTGCGTAGGGTTATATTTCGATTATCTGGTCGGAGTCCCTCACCGTCCAGCACAGAGCCCTTTTGCGACGACCGCAGAGGGCCATGGCGGTGAGGGCCATTAGGGGCTACCGTACTGTGTCCTGGACTGCGGCGACACTGCTGGCAGGTGACCCGCCTTGGCCACTGGTGGTGGAGGCGTTGGCGGAAGTGTACCGGTTCCGCGCCACAGTACGAGCCAACGGGGAGCAAGTGTCCATAAGGGGACTGGGCAGAGCCCAGGAAGTGGCCCGAAGGGAAGTAATCCGGCGGTGGAGAGAAGATCTAGAGTCCCCCGTAACAGGGCGGAGGACGCGCCACATCTCCACCGCTGACTCAGAAGAAGGCACGGCAGCCTTACATTTAGGATGGTGCAGGAGCTTACCGGACATGGTGGCGCGGCAATTGACGATGCGCGCCACACACTGGAAGTATACCCCGCCTGGGGGCCTCAGCGCCACGTCCTGTCAACGGACATGGGAACAACAGACCTCTCGTTGCCGACCATCGTCTCCAAGATGCTCGGCAGCGATAGCTGCTGGTCGTCGATGGCCTCCTTCTGTGAGGCTATCATGACAAGGAAGGAGGCCGCGGAGCGGGCACGCGAGGCGCTTGCGTCCGCTGACTCGCTCCGCCGACGGCGGCCAGGGAGGAGGAGACGCCGTTACGCGCTGCTCCTCCAACCACCCCGATTGATGACAGGACGTGGCCAGACCAAGCGTTGGGGTGTCGGGGATAGAATGTCATCAGACGATCTCTCCGGCATCCCGTAAAAGCGTGGATGGGGCCGCTGTAGTTTTAGTGGGTATTCCAGTCGCTTATGTGGCCGGCGAGTCCCACACACACTCCCCTTGTCTATCACCGGCGGGGGGGATAGTGCGTAAAGGCATTTCCACAGCGTGAAAAAAAAGGGTTTTATTTCGATTTTAATACATCAATTTTTATAATACTATTTAAATAACATGTGTTTTTTATTGAATTAATGTAATTTAAGACACAATACATATGGCAATAGTTTAATATTAAAATACGTTATCTGCGTATTATAATCCCTTGGTCGACTTTTACGACACCCACGGGGAAGAAAGGGGGTGATGAATTTTATTCTTATTGCGTCACCACACGGAAATAATGTGCTTTTAATTCTATAGATAATTGTTACTAAATAATGAAACGTAAACATGAAATTAAATTTAATAAATATTTTTGGTAAAATTATTAATATATTCTCAATGTTTGTGATGTGGCCCCCTTGCACACATGGCACATTGGTTATATTATGATCTCGAAGACCACATAACATGTAAGACTAATTCTTATTTTTTTTATTTGAATCTTTTGCTTTTGATTCCTAAACAAAGTCTCCATCTTTGAGGCAGAAACAAAAACGTAGCATTCTGAAGAAGCAGAAGGCTGCAGAAGGCTGCGACCGCGTCCCAGTTCCCGACGCTGTCGACCATCGCCCTAGCGATGGCCGGCAGCGTCAGGTCGGCACCGATGATTGCGACGAGTTCACGGCGCTGCACTGCCCAAGCCGCGCAGGCCTCGAGCGTGTGGCGCGCCGTGTCCTCGTCGCAATCGCAGTGGTGGCAGGACGGTGTACTCTCCCTCCTTACGACAGGTATAATTTCTGGATGAAAGTGTAATAAAATCATCGTCATCATCTCAGCCTATAAACGTCCTACTGTTGGGCTCTGGCCCCTCCACTATGGGAGGGAAATTGACCTAATATATCATGCTGGTCAGATGTGTTGGTATAAGGTTATGTTTCGAGTTTTCCTTCTGTTGATATTATATGCATATTTTATCACGGCCAGGAGCCACGGGCAAGAGAGAGGGGTAGTGAATTATATTCTTACTCCGTCACCACACGGATAATATAATAATTTGATTAAAATGTTTTATCATGAACAGATTGATACTCTCCTGAGCCTTTATATTTCATATCGTATATAGCCTTCTAAATTATTAATTCAAATTCAAATTCAAATTATTTTATTATGCATAAACCCTGAGAGGGCACTTACATATTGTCAGGTTTACAATTTCCAAAAAAAATATACTACCACCGGATCGGAACGCGACCGCTACTGAGAAGATCCGGCAAGAAACTCAGCGGGCTTGTCATTATTTTTAATTTTTTTTTTTTTTTTTTTCTTCTTACTAGTTATACAATTGTGTACATGTTTTGTAAGAACAAGCTCCAGTGTGATGCCCTTCGAACCGCAAGACACTTAATATAATTTAAACGATTATGGCTGGACCAGATCCCACAAGCGGCACCCGATCACGAGTTAACTACTAGAGCAGCCATCACTCCCCTCAACCACTATGGAGGGAAGGGAGAGACCCGCTCCACGCAGCTACCGCAAGTAGATCCTTATGTGAGCATGACCAACACCACAATATGTTACAAACGCTGAAAATACAAAAATTCGTTAGGCAAAACACGCTACACTTTACAATAAAAGTTAAAAGTACATTTACAAACAGTATATTTAAAATAACAAGGAAATTGCTGAATGAGGAGCTGCTCACAACCAATCTGTATTATCATCTACATAATCCGAGATTTTATAATAAGCTTTTTTACAAAGTCTATTCTTGATGGCTTTTTTAAACTTTTTCATAGGCAGGTCTCGGATATCTTTAGGTAATCTATTGTAAAAGCGTATACATTGCCCCATGAATGATTTGTTAACTTTTTGGAGACGAGTAGTGTGTACAACTAATCTGTCCTTATTACGAGTATTCATTTCATGAATGTCACAATATCTCTTAAAGTTAGCGATATTTTTTTTGACATATAATATATTTTCGTATATATATTGTGATACAGCAGTTAGAATATTTATTTCTTTGAATTTCGCCCGAAGTGAGATTCTTGGGCCTAGATTATAAATTGCACGGACAGCCCTTTTTTGGAGAACAAAGATTCTATTAAAGTCCGCGGAGCATCCCCACAGTAATATACCGTAAGACATAAGACTATGGAAATAAGCGAAATAAACCATTCTAGCTGTTTCAGTATCTGTTAACATTCTTATTTTTTTTACTGCATAAGCCGCTGAGCTAAGCCTACTCGACAACTTTTCAATATGAGGTCCCCACTGAAATTTAGCATCTATGGTGATACCTAAAAAGACTGTTGACTCCACAAGGTCTAGAGCCACACCATTCATTTGGACATTGGTTTCCACTTGCCTCACATTAGGAGTAGTAAATTTGATACATTTAGTTTTTTTCTCATTGAGAACCAAATTATTAGTGTTAAACCAATAAACAACGTTAGACAGTGCATTAAATTTCATTAAATTTCAACAAAACGTTGTTATACCACTGAGCGACTGACCTCTATAAACCACAGAGATAATAATATTATATGATTATATAGGATGTATTTCCGTGTGTAGCACGGAGTAAGAATACAATTCATCACTCCCTATCTGGCCCGTGGGTGTCGTAAAAGATGACTAAAGGATATAATATGTACATAATATCTGTGCAAGAGAAGAAAAGCTCGAACTGAAACCCTATACCAATATGTCTGACCAGCATGGCGTAGTAGGTCAAATTCCCTCCCATTGTAGAGGAGGCTCGAGCCCAATAGTGGGACGTATGTGGGCTACGATGATGATGATTATGATATAGGATGTCAAGATATTGGAAGATTATAACTTTCAATATCGAATGTCATAGATATTCATGACCATCGCGTTAGCCTTAGCGTGCTCTCTAAGGCACAGATTACATACATACGTCTTTCCGATAATAGTTGTGAAACTGTAAATATCTTTGGGGGGACACATATTTTATTTTATTACTTTATTCATAATTAATTTTGTACTATAGGTAAGTCAAAATCACGAGCAAATTTTAATCCAAATAATAGAAAATTATAGTTTAAAAAACTAAAAAACACGCTTACAAGCTGACAGCCCGAATCATAGAAGTTACGAATTTCGCGTATGCGTAATTCGCACACTGGCTCTGTCTCTCTTGCTCTAATGCAAAGAATACTATTAGAAATTTCTAAATCCTGGCGAATCTAATCAGGATCTTCGGCGCCTATTTTGATTGAATTATTGCATGTCATGGGCCTTTGACCAGTGTGCAAAGTTTAAATAAAATCTGTTAATTCAAAATGACGTTCAAAAATTCCGTTACATACATAGATACATACATACATAGTTACATATATACATAGTTACATACATACATAGTTACATATATACATAGTTACATACATACATAGTTACATACAGGTGAAACTAATAAAAGCGTGTTAAAATCTTAGAATAATAACGTATAGAAGGATAGTGTCAGTACTTCGAACTTTAAAAATTTGAATCTAAAAATACTAATGGCGGGCAGACGATTACACACGTACACACGCAAACCACTATACAAATTATGAAATCAAATTTTATTTTTATTAACATAAATCGTCGAAATACTTTTAAAAGTAATGTTAAAAACCTTTTTATGTTTTTCAAATGTGTTGTGGCACCATTTGAATGCACAAGCCGTCATAATTACCTATTTATTTTTTAAGAGTTGCGTACGTTCGTGCAGTGCAATGACTTGTACATTACGGGACTGTTCCGGCGTAGGCTCCATTAGGCTCCAATTGAAATGCCTCACTTTTTGTGGGTGGACTTACCTTCTATATGTTATTATTCTAAGGTTAAAATATACTTTAACGTCTTTTATAGTAGTCACCATGGTTACCATAATATATGGGCGTAGTAAAATGCACACAAAGTTATCGAGTTCGAAACTACAGCGCAGACCTTTGACTCTTCAAAATTATGTGCGCATTAGCTCGTAAATTCTTAAATAGTTACTTTAACCGTAAAGTTTACATAGAAATCAATGATTGTTTTTATCATGATTATCTGAAGTTGCGTCATAGGCATGTTAAGTCGTTGATGTAAAATATATGTCTCTGTATGTCCTCTTCTTCCACACAACCCTATCAAAAGTCATCTCTGTGACCACTCCCTGTCTATCCATGTGGTTCTCCACGCAATCCATCTATCTTTTCTTTCTTTTATCTTCCCTTAACCCTAATGCAAATAAACCTCTCTTAAAAATACTTTATCATGGACATTGAATATACTCAAATATTCTAAAATCAAATTAGTAATTCATTTCTCCTCTCAGAGAAATGCGGACTTCGTATATACTCGGAAGTCGGCAGCAAATCTACTTATAACATATCATTCATTCTGCTAGGCTCGAGCCTCTTCCACAATGGGAGTGACATTGGTCTACTATACCACGCTGGTCAGACGGGTTGGTACAGGGTTTTATTACTACTTTACCTTCTCTTGCATAGATGTATGCGTATTACAATCCCTGAGTCGCCTTTTACGACACCTACGAACAAGAAAGAGGATGATGAATTGTATTCTTACACCGTCACCACAAGAAATTATGACATACCTACTAGCAAGCTAACCTCGCTTCGCTAAAGTTTCAGTCACCTTACCCGCCTAGTTCCCGTTCCCGTGGGAATACCGATATAAAATATAGCCTATGTTACTCCCTGCCGACATTTATGGGCTGAGGTATCACGGGGTGCCCGTGTACCTCAGGCGGCTGGTGGCAGACTACTTGGAGGGGCGCAGCGTCCTCTACGTTGACCGAGTAGGGGACGTTGTGCGAACGCCCATGACGTGCGGTGTCCCACAGGGGTCGGTTCTGGGTCCGACCCTGTGGAACATCGGCTACGACTGGGCGTTGAGAGGAAGCCTCCCACCCGGGCTGGGTGTAATTTGCTACGCCGACGATACACTCGTCACAGCCCGGGGTGGGACGCTAGAGGAGGCGGCACGCCTGGCAACTCTCGGCACCGAGGAGATTGTTAGGCGGATCGAAGCGCTGAGGTTGAGGGTAGCCCTGGAAAAGACGGAGGCCCTTCTGTTCCATGGCCTCCGTACCGCCGGGCCTCCCGCCGGCGCTTCGATCACCGTGAAGTCGGTCACCATCAGCATCCAGGCCCACATGAAGTACTTGGGCCTGGTGCTCGACGGGCATTTTTGGTTCCGGGAGCATCTCCATCGACTTGTTCCCCGGCTTGTCGGCGCGGCGTCCGCCCTTTCGCGGCTGATGCCGAATGTGGGTGGACCCAGTGCTACGTGCCGACAGCTGTACGTGGGGGTGATCCGGTCGATGGCCCTGTACGGCGCACCGGTGTGGGCGGGGTCCCTGACCGTCCGTCTTAGGGCCCTCCTGTGGCGACCACAGAGGGTCATGGCGATCAGGGCCGTACGCGGTTACCGCACGGTGGCGACGGAGGCAGCGTGCCTCCTGGCCGGAACTCCCCCGTGGGACCTGGAGGCGGAGATGCTCGCCGACATTTATCGGCGGGTGTCGGAGAAGCGCGCCCGCGGCGGCATGGTCTCCATCACAGAGATCACCGCCTGGCGGGTCGACGCCCGCCGAGAAGTCATTGCCCGTTGGGCAGTCCGGCTGGAGAGTCCTCGGTATGGTGTTAGGACCGTCGAGGCCCTCCGGCCGGTGCTGATGGAGTGGTTGGAGCGGACGCACGGGGTGCTTTCCTTCCGACTGGTGCAGGTGCTGACGGGGCACGGTTGCTTCGGGAAGTACCTGCACAAGATTGTCAGGAGGGAGAGCACACCGTCCTGCCACCACTGCAGTTGCGACGAGGACACGGCGCAGCACACGCTCGAGGAGTGTGCTGCATGGGAGGAGGATCGCCGTGAACTCGTCGCAATTATCGGTGCCGACCTGGCGCTGCCGACCATCGCCAGGGAGATGCTCGTCAGCGTCAGGAACTGGGACGCGGTCGCCGCCTTCTGTGAGGCCGTTATCTCACGGAAGGAGGCGGCGGATCGTGTGCGAGTAGAGCTTCTATTCGGCGACACGTTCCGCCGCCGGCGACTCGGGCGGCGCAGGCGCGAGTATCTGCGCCTAATGCCGCCCTAGCCGAGGCCGCGGGTGATCGGACCGGGGAATTGTCCATCACCCGCAGAGAGGCTAACCGCGCGACGGCGACCGACGTCCCAGGTCGAGAGGTGAGGTTACCCGAAAGGGTATTCCGTCGGGCCGACCACTGACGACAAGTGACATCTGCTCCGGTGGTCGGCCCAACAACGAGGTGACGTGGGTACGGGTGGGTTATGGGCCCACGCGCCGTCTTTTCATCGCCCCGGATGGACAGGACCGCGCGTGCGCTTACCATAGCCCACCCAAAAAAAAAAAAAAAAAAAAAAAAAAAAAAAAAAAAAAAAAAACTCCCTGATATTATAACTTTAAATCAGTGAAAGAATTTTTGAAGTTTAAGCGTGAAAGCATAACAAAGAAACATACTTACTTCCGCATTTATAATATTAGTAAGGATTAAGAAAACGATCACATATATATTATGATCTCTATATATTATGAACATAAACACGATATCAAAACGTGGAAACAGTCACATAAAGGACAAAAGAAGTAAAATGTCTGATCACAAATGCAAAGCGATCAGGTAAAGGTAAGTATTTCAGTATTCGTAATATATTTAATGTGTCACAACAACCCCTTATGTGTTTAACATTAAAAATATTACGTGACCGAGTTTTGCTTGAGGCTTTTCGTTGGGTTTTTGACGTATTAAGCTTTGTTATTCAATCTTGTACTTGTATGCATTGTGTTTTCATTGTAATGAAAATATTATAAGTTGCTTTCTTTTGAAATAATAACAATAATGTTGGGCTCGAATCTCCTCCACCATTGAATTAACCTACTATACCACGCGAGTCAGACATGTTAGTACAGGGTTTTATTTCGAGTTTTTTTTCTCTAGCATAGATGTCATATGCATATTATATCCCTTAGGCTGGTTCTAGACCACGCTACTCTAGTCACGCTGACCGTTCGCTGACCGTCGGCGCTGATAGCCAAAATGTATGAACGTTTAGGAAGCCTTTTAGAATGAGGCTGGTTTTAGAGTCACGCTGACCGTTCGCTGACCGTCGGCGCTGATAGCCAAAATGTATGAACGTCTACTAAGCGTTTTAGAATAACGCGTAGGTATCAGCGCGTGCGGTGGTCCGCGCTGACAGGTCAGCGGCAGTACGCGTCGCGCATCGGCGCCGCGTAGCTATCGGTGCTGACCGCCGCACACGCGCCTCTGCCTTCAGTGAGCGTTTTCGCGCCTTCTTTTTTTTAGATAATACAAAGCAGCAATAATTAACGCACTTCGCATTTTTGTGCGTCTGTACTAAGCAGTGGTCAGCACGATACTGGAATGTCACGCGCTGAACTTCAACGCTGACAAGCGACGCGCTGAGCTGTCGGCGCCGATAGTCAGCGTGATTTTAAAACCAGCCTTAGTCGTCTTTTACGACACCGACGGGCAAGGAAGGGGGTGGCGAATGGTATTCTCACTCCGTCAATACACGTCCCTCACCAATTTTTATAATACCATTTAAATACCTAATTGTATAAAGATTGTCGGGTTCTATCGGTTAGAAAATTGTTTGTGTTACACGTCGTTTTAGGTAAACATTCTACTTTAGTCTATAATTCTAAATTTTATAACACCAAGCGTAGATGCACGAACATCTGCTGACCGGAAAAACATAAATCTATACTGGCTGAAAGACACTTTCGGATACTTGGAGGTGAAATATATAATAAGATTAATAAAATTTGTGAGATATTCAGCCTAAACATTTACCACTGTAAAAAAACTGTTAGTGAGTGGATTATGACTCTCATCTACGAGGAAACCGAACAGTTCATATAACATATACAATACACACATGCTACTACTGTTTATGTAAGTGATCATGCACGTGCCTGCACACAATTATTATCACTCACATAAACGTATACGTTCTTTCACACCACACACACACAGTCTCACTCACACACACATATACACATACATGGATGCGAGTATGTATGCACTTACACACTATCTTACACATCACATTCAGTTACAAACATAGAACTTGCAACACATGAACACACTATCACATTCACCTACAATATATATTTTATTTTATATTTTTGTGAGAATCTATTTTGGATTTAGAGCTAAATTAAAAGAAAAGCAGTAATATTAACATCAGTAATTAGCATTAGTATGCAGAATTAAATTATGCTGCGTTTTCTATCTTACAATCAGCGTAACTATAGAGAGACCTGGCACCCATAACACAAGTTCAATCTTAGTTTGGGTGTCAGAAATCTAAATATGATGTATAACTTAACGGATAATTAACTTGGTGTTTTAAACATTGTAAATTATTTTTGGAAATAAAGTTATTATTATTACCTAATACCGTGTTTTTATTGAATTAATATATCTGGTTGAGTGTATTTTTGTTGTATTTTTATCGAATTTATTTATATATATATTAATAAAAAATAAAAATTGAATTATGAAAAAATATCAAAAATTACAAAAAGAAAATAATAACACCGAGATTCGATCCCACGCTGTTTGAATGCCAAAACAAAACAAATAACCGGACAACTTCCCAACTGAGCTATCATCACTCACGATGCTCACGAATTGCTCATTTAAAGATATAAGATTTAAGGCACAATACATGTGGCGATAGATTAATAATAAAGATATGTTACCAATTATTGTTTGCTCGCGGTCTTCTTAGTAAGCAGTTAAGAGATGAAGGGAGATAGTATCGTTGCGAAAAAAGGAAACTCCGAAAAAGACCTCCACCAACCCATTTAACCTAAGTGATACGCTCAATTTTCTTCTAATGTGACAAAGTCCATGTGGTCGTCTCGGCATCTCAGCTCAAGCATGTCCCACTACTGCTGCTGTCACAATAGGAGGGAAATTGACCTACAATACCATGCTGGTCATACATGTTGGTATAGGGTTTGATTTCGAGTTTTCCTTCTCTTGCACAGATGCATATTATATCCCTTAGTCGCGTTCTACGACATCCACGGGCAAAATAGAAAGTGGGGAATTGTGTTCTTACTCCGTCACCACAAGTCCATGACGATACATAAAAATAAATTTCATTAAAAATTAAACGTGTCAGGCAATTTATCCAAAATAATTTGCCTAATCCAACCAATTAAAATCTATCTAGTCAAGTTTGACTACAATAAAAACTAAAAATAAAATGTCTCTCGTCTCTGTTCTAAAGCAGGAGATTTGGCACACTGCCAAAACCGTCACATACGAAAGGGGTAAATTTATTCGAGATATTTAAAGCGCTTTACTATATTTTGGCTTCATTTGTTTGATTAATTTTAATTTCGGAAGTACTATGAGGATAATTGTGGGGATGTTTGTGCAAGACAACCATTTTAATAACGTTCAAATTTAAAAAATACGGAGGATGCAGGCAACACGGGACCGCACTTTGTGGTGAAACATGAGGCCTGCATACAGCAGTGGACGGTGATAGGCTGAATGATGGGGATATTATATAAAAAAGTGAGTTATATGCATATACACGTAACATATTAAATAGTAGTTGGTATAAATATTTCTCACTTAATATAGTTGGTTGGAAAACATAGTCAAAGCCTTCATAGTTTGGGAATGACTGACAGTATAATTAGAGATGACTCACTAAGGGCGAGAATAAGAGGGAATCTATTATAGGTCTGTCTGACCTATCTTCTATTTTCATTTTTTTTTTTGTTGTTCTTCCACAGACCTTTGTCCGTGCCTTTCTTATGGTATATTTTATTTCGATTTTATATAATGCCTAATAGGTTTCTTCAAGTGGCATTATTACATATATGATGGTTTATGTAATTTGGTGCGCTTTCTCAGGTGTCCTTGATGATGTGTGACTTCATGTCTTCCGGGGTTTTCTACGCTGTACTAGTAATTGATGTTAATGATGAAAACCCCTATATTGTTGGTCTTGGTCTGTCCTCTTGATTTGTTATTATAATTGTCAGTTTAATGGTGGTTAACTCCATGTTTGCGTTTTCTTGTCATTTACTGAGATGATGATAGTCCGAGCATTTCATTTCATTACCTTTTCGTCTCTTCTATTTTCATTTACCTATGATTATTATCTACAGAAAGAATATAAGTAAGGTACCCTGATCCTAGACGTTAGAACGTGAACGTAAAATAAAAAAGTTCAGCGACATGTTTTCCTTGTAATCGTCTTACTCTCGTTGTGTTTGTTTGATTCTCTTTACATATTTAAATCTCTTTAATATATCTATTTTGGTTTTGGTTGTGACTTTTTATTTCACTCTACAGAGCTCTTTTATAACACTACTCCTGGTTTTACCTATTTGTATGTTTACTAATTTTTTCACTTTTTAATTTAATTTTAATTACTCTGTGATTTGAATACATTTCAGCGTATTTGACGTCCAACATGTCGATGTGTATGTAAACCTCTGTGGTTTGAAATCGTAGGTATAGTATTCATTATTAATTATAGACCTACATTTTCATACAATATTAATAGCCAGCATGAATAGTCCATGATTCTATATGTGACGTACTATTAGTTTGTTATTGTTTATTAACAATTTTTTAATTTTGAAAATCACAAAAAAGTCAAATTTAAACTTAACGTGGCCATTCTGAGAAAGATCCGGTAAGATAAGAAAACTCAGAGTATCACAATGAGTGTAAACTAATTCTTTACTTGACGTATTATTTTTATTTATTTCGTTAAGATTTATTTTCGTACATTGCAACAGATCGCAAACACACACGATTAATGACACGCGTGGCTGATGCAACAATACAAGCAGATTATGAAAATTTATGGCGCCTTTCTGAAGTCTGCGACAGACGCGTGGGACTGTTTTATATTCTACTATAGAATCAGCTGAAAGCGTCAGTCGTAAGCGATTAATCGCGTGCGACTGCGATTAGCTGTGATGCACGGAAATGAACCTTTTCCTATTCTACTGAAAATACAAACAGATATATCAACAATGGTTGCTTTGAAGAATAACACTGGGACTAATTTCTATTATTAGCATGTTATGTTATTACCAAGGAATGATATCGTTAATATAATAATTTTGTAACCTTGAATTTTAATGAAAGACTCTGTGACATATATGTAAGTATGCATATTTACCTATTACATATTTTATACACAATGGTACAGTCTTTGAATACATTGACTTTAAAACAAAAATGCTACCTACAAGTTCTATAGACAACTGAATGTACAATATTTTTTTTCTCTTTTTTTAAAATTGAGATATGTATCCTCTTAGATTATCAGCCCAGCAGTGAAATGTGTATGAGCTGAGACGGCGACAGATGTATATAATGTTTTAAAGATTTTTCTAGATTTTTGAACAGTCTGGTCTAGCCATACCATGGCTACAACGCGTTCAAAACGACGAAAGGGCCCTGAATCTCATAAACTGCCTGTTGACTCCTGTCCACCAATTAAGTGGGCCACTGGGACCAATACTTTGACTTTGGTGGCCCTATAGCATTCTACATTTTCACCTATCCGTCAAAACTCACATTAAAACTTTACAATTTTATTCAATCATTATGCAAACCTTAATTAGAGATAGCGTCATTGGCTTTCGAATACCAAAAACAAAATTCAATTTAGGACTTTAATTTTCAAATTTCTGATACCCATTTTCACTAACGATACGTTAATTTTAAGTAACTGTTAGGCAACATAAATAACAAATAGCATAAATGTTGTCTACTCTATATATTAGCACAAGCATACCCGGAAGACTGGTTTTATCTGATAAAGCTGGGCCATTTTAAATATTATATATTGTAATAATGTTGATTGCACAACAAATCAAATTTGGCGATATACTGATAGCAATGCCACTTATCAGGGCTAACAGTATTTTTAAACTATCCGAAACTCGGAAAGTACAAAGAAAATTTTATTCAAATCCATGCAGGCGTTTCTAATAAATAGACGTACAGAAAAATTATGTATAAAAATTTTGTTGCACATCTGGCATAGTAATTAAGATACCAACCAGATCTGTATTTGATTCCCATACAGGCCAATACTTTGTGAGATCAATAAATTGTTGCTCAGAGCCATGACTTATTCTGTGCCATTAAGTTCATATCCGTGCGGTGACAGAGTAAGAATACATTTCACCACCCTCTATCTTGCATGTGGGTGTCGTAAAAGATGACTAAGGGATACGATACACAAAGGGAAGGAAAATTCGAAATAAGAGCCTATACCAACCCGCCTGACCAGTATGATAGTGAACTTCATATTTGTAAAGTCCCTTGCATTCCTAGAATTATTGCCTCAGTGCAGGTCTTTAAAAAAAATCATCATAATCCTAGCTAATGAGTCGATTATATAGTTTATTTTAATGTGCCCCATGTTAAATTAAGTGATCATTACAAAACGGGGCATTGTCGCAAAGAAAAATCAGCTTGTTTCTAAAAATATAACAGTAATAATTACGAGTATGCAAATATTTCAGTATTACATTTACTTCTATTGTTGGCATATTTTACAAGCGCGCATGTAGTGAGTAGTGAGTTGCTAAGTCTTTGGGTACGCACACTGTGTATCAACCCCTGACGTACCGCAGAACTTTGTTAATTAGTTAATAGCTAAACAAACAAAAGTTTAGCCCCATCTTGTGCCTGATGACACAAATTTTGACATGTGTTTGAATTTATAATCTTGAGGCCTTATTCGCTATAATGATAAATATTTTACACTAACAACTCGTGACGTCAATGTACTCTTAGAATGTAAAAATATTTGTATCGAAATGTCGGCATAATGATCATATAATTCCAAATTGATTCCGTGCAAATATCGTAACATGCTGCATTCTGTATAGCTCTCTCCAAATTAGGTCCAAAATTTTATTTGCCTATTTTGTATTGAACCTAAAGGTAATTAAGTTTAAATGTTATGCATACCCTCTCTTACCCGTGGGTGTCGTAAAAGACGACTAAGAGATATAATATGCAAATAACATCTATGCAAGAGAAGGAGAACTTGACACAAAACCGTATGCCAACACGTCTGACTAGCTCGGTATAGTGGGTCAATTCCCCTTCCATTATGCAGGAGATCCGGGCCCAACAGTGGGACATATATTGGCTGAGATGACGATGATGACGCATACATAATGTTATGTAGCTCACATCTCTGGGCAGGCGCGCTTAAATATCAGCTAAACTCACTTGATTCACTGCCAAGACGTGCTTACCAACGTACCACTCGACACTGTAGCAAGGTTCATCCATTTCACCTAGAAACGTTATGGTCCGCAACTGTACATTTCCAGCGATCATTTCCCACGTACGTGCAAGCTCTGGAATGAACTACCTGCTGCTGTGTTTCATGAGCGCTATGACATGTCCTTCTTTAAACAAAGTTTAAGAAGAGTATTTTCTTCACTGTAGGCATCGGCCTGGCTGTGCCCCTGGTACTGTAAAGGTCCATGTGCGGCAGTATCACTTACTATCAGGTGTGCTGCTTGCTCCTTTGCCACCATTGACAATAGAAAAAAAAATGTAGACAGGCTATCGATCACGAAACTATTTCCCAAACTGCAATATACATATAGTATAGAAAAAAAATACATATAGAGTCGGTCCCAAGTACCTAATAAAGAGTCGGAAATATAATAATAGGAATCGAACCAATAGCACTAATCACTGAAAATAATTACTTAGGCTAACATGCTATATGCCCTATTAATATACATTTGTTATCATAGTGAACTATAGGATAGTCTCCCAGGGGAGTTGCCTCCCTTCACTACTATTTGTCTCAGCGTAATGCAATTTGGAGCTAATCCTTTATGTACGAGGCTCTCACTATCCGTAGAAAGCTTTGTTGAGCTCTTTATCTGTGTACTTGTATAATATATGAGCATTTCGCTGTTTTATATACTAGTAAGTTCTCGGCATTGTTCTTTTTACTTCATTAAAATTTATTTCATTAGAAATTATCGTTATTTTGAAATGCAATCTTTTTAACTATGATCAATAGTGAAGAAATTTTTATGTGGTGACGAAATAAGAATACAATTAATTCCTCCCATGGATGTCGTAAAAGATGACTAAGGGATATATTACGCATATAACATCTATACAAGAGAAGGAAATCTCGAAATAACCCTATACCAACCTGTCTAACCAGCATGGTAAGGTCAATTGGCCTCCCATTGTGGAGGAGGCTCGAGCCCAGCAATGGGACGTATATGGGCCGAGATGAAGTTAATCCAGCTCTGCCTAAGATGGTAAACGATTTTTATTCTATGAATGTTGACCATCACTGTTTTTTAAAGAAGTATAGAGATTGTGACAGCAAAATTAGCTTATACTGGCTATAATCCTCTGCATTCAGATTTATATTGCTGATAAAAACTTAATGCACCCACCAAGTGATATTTACATGGATTCTCTGTGAAATGATACTCGCTGCCATTAAATTAATAATTTATTTTTTGCTCGCTGACACGGCAAACTTCGTACCGTCTCTAAATCTGTGAATGTAGTGTAAAATTATAAGCGAATTGAATTCAGTTTTTTTATTAACGAATACTCCAATCAACCTCATAGATATGAAATTCTGCTAACGAATTACATAAAAAAGTATTTTAAAAATAATGTTGTAATTAATTCTAATGTTTACGCAAGCAATATGTAATCACAATGTAAAACTTCATATAAATAATATATGAAGTGTGTATATACAGTTTACTTTTATGGTCACGACCTCATGGTCGTGATGACGATGTTCGATACGTCGAGCAATCAAAGCTCAAACGCAATAAAATCCGTAAAAATAGTTTTAATGCAATTTAAAATAATTATTTTTTGCAAAAAAAAACCCGCCTTCGATAATGTAGAATATGTAGATAATTTTTTAGATATTTGTTGTTTTTTCAAAAATCTGTTGTCCGATTTCGTAAAATTTTCATCGGACTATTTGGGAAGTATACCCTTTCCAACAAAAAAAGAATCATCAAAATCGGTTCATAAACGACGAAGTTATCCACGAACAAACATAAAAAGTATATATACTGTCGAATTGCGAAATCTCCTTTTTTGAAGTCGGTTAAAAAAAATAACATACGCAAAGTGATTAAACCCGTGATATCTGTGTGGTGACGGAATAAGAATACAATTCAGCACTCCCTTTCTTGCCCGTGGATGTCGTAAAACACGACTAAGGGATACGCATATAACGCCTATGCAAGAGAAGAAAAACTCGAAATAAACCTTATACCAACCTGTCTGACCAGCATGGTATAGTAAGGTCAGTTTCCCTCTTTTTATGGAGGAGGCTCGAGTCCAACAGTGGGACTTATATGACCTGAAATGAAACTGATTTTAATAGGTGAAAAACTGAACATGCTTATAAATCGCGTTGCACAGTTAACTTGATATTATGCAATGAAGCATTATCAAAGCCTGCATACAATACCGTATCCATTTTCTTTTTCTATGTAAACAGTCCATTTGTTTTTGATATATGATCCAAAAAGTTCCACACATAATGTCTATAAACATTCTTTTTTTGTCTATCTGCTAGTTTTTGTAGTTATTACGTTATTCGTTAATAAACCAACAAATCAAAGATCATAAAAATCGACTCAGCTGGTCATAAGTTGTAATAACTTTTATATATCATCATCATCATCGCAGCCCACATCCGTCCCACTGTTGGGCTCGGGCCTCCTCTACAATGTGAGGGATTGACAATTTGATCTACTATACCATGCTGGTCAGACATGTTGGTATAAGGTTTCATTTCGAGTTTTTCTTCTCTTGCATAAATATTATGTGCATATTATTTCCCATAGTCGTCTTTTACGACATCCACAGACAAGATAGGGAGTGGTGAATTGTATTCTTACTCCGTCACCACACGGAAAACTTTAATATATACGTATATAAATTTATTTATTGTTGTATCTGATTGTACTCCACTAGAGTCCTAAAGAAACAGAAGTATTTCACAACTGATTAACGACCATTTTTACTAACCGCTGGGTTTGCGTCTTAGAACCTTGCTAACTTTAATTATTATATGAAAAAGGAGTAAACCATTTATAAACTACGATTCATAACGACGAATATATGCTGTTTGTCCTCATTTGACGATCAATACATATTGTAAATAAAACTACTTTTACGGATTATATCGCGTTTGTATTTGATTTATGATTGCCCGACGTTTCAAACACTTTGCAGCATTCATGGTCACGGGCGGACTAAGGTGTCTCACGTCCAACAAGTAATCGTTATTACAGACATTTTTATTTACAATGTGTAGTGCTCGCGTAAACATCAGATATCATTATGATCAATACATAGATTAGATAAAAGATAACATCTAGCACTAAATTATTGATAATAAATCTTTACTATATTATTAAACATTAGCTTCTTCCCGCCACTTCGTCCGCGTGGAATAGTTACTATGGACTAAAGCTAACTTTAACCTGCGTTTTTGTTTCCGTAGCAGGTGAAAATATTTTTAAATAATACGATTCTGTCACACACGATTATTGCGAAATTTTAACTGTTTATTCACGGCAAAAAAGCCGATTTTGAAACATTCTTCACCGATAATCTGCTCCTATTTCTCTTATATATAGCCTATAATAACCTTGCTCGATAAATGGGCTAAATGGGCTTTTTAAATCAGACCAGTAGTTCCTGAGATTAGTGCGTTCAAACAAACTCTCCAGCTTTATATATTAGTATAGATAAAAGTAAATAACTTAATGAAAGTTAATAACTTAATTATTTCTCGAATGTTTTGTTTTGTAATTATGAAATATCTTCGTAATACTAACTACGTTAAATGTTATTTTGAAGAGCAACTTTCCATCTAACGATGAAAAAATGTACAGAAATATTTTTACTTTTACTTTCTGTGTGGTGACGGAGTAAGAATACAATTCACCACCCACTTTCTTGCCTATGACTGCCGTAAAAGATGATTAAGGGATAATAATACGCATTCAACATCTACATATACAAGAGAAGCAAAACTGCAAATAAAACCCATGTAATCAGCGTGGTATAGTAGGTCAATGCCTTTCCTATTGTGAAGGAGACTCGAGCACAGCAATGGGACGTAAGTGAGCTGTGATGATGATGATTTTAAATTTTATATATAGTTTATATCATCATCATCATTTCAGCCTATAGATATCTCACTGTCGGGCTCAGGTCTTCTCCATAATGGCAGTGGAATTGACCTACTATTCCACGCTGGTCAGACGTGTTGGAATAGGGTTTTGTTTCAAGTTTTCCTTCTCTTGCACCGATGTTATATGCATATTATATCCCTTAGTCGTCTTTTACGACATCCACGAGCAAGATAGGGAGCGATGAATTGTATTCTTACTACGTCACCACACGGACGTTTAGTAGTTTATATACTAAATAATAGTAATATTTAAATGGATGACAAGTACTGTGGTCAAACTCAGATATACGGAAGCAGCTATCTATCCGATATCGCCTTTAAAAAAAATAATACAAAGACAAATCCATAAAACAACAATTAAATTATTATTTATACATATTATGTCTTCAAAAACTCGCATTTACACTACACAAACACGAAACATGAAATTACGATTCCCTGGTGCTCCATTTCTCAGAATCTATGATTACAAAAATAGCGAAATATTGCTATAGAATTTCAGAAAGTTTTTACATAAAAGTAATAACTTTATCATAATATTTTAAACGGTGTCTCTATTTCTTCAACTATTTTCTCTATTTACATTTTACGATCTATTTCTCATCCTAAAATCAAATAGTAACCCTATTGCTAGGCGTGAGTCTCACCCTCAATAAGAGGGATATTAACCATTAGCTATTAATACCGCGCTAATCAGACGGGTTGATATAGGATTTTATTTCGAGTTTTCCTTCTCTTGCATAGACGTAATATTTATATTTCTCGATCATCTTTCGGACATCCATGAGCAAGATAGGGAGTAGTTTACACGGTTATGACGTTTTACCTTAAAATATATAGTTTACAGAATAATATTTAATAGCTTATTGCCTAGTCTTGCTTAAATTATTTGTAAAAATAAATATATATTTACATTATTATGCCTAATTATTATATATTATTATTATACATATGTGTATGTTATATATAAAACACATAAAGTTTCTGTCCATTATATACTTTGGACCCTTCAACCGATGTGCTCCAGCTGGTTTCATTAGAAAGGCAATAATTCAAGTGTAATTTTAAATTACTAATACAATACATTAGGTCGCGGTAGGCTTTTTAACCCCCGACGGAAAAAGCGGTGTTATAAGTTTGACGTCGATGTCTGTCTGTCTCTGTGTGTGTGTCTATCTATGGCATCGTAGGCCTCAAACGGATAGACGGATTCCGATGCGGTTTTATCTATTTGAAAGCCAGTTCTCTAGCGGTGGTTCTTAGCTATGTTTGGGTAAAATCGGTCCAGCATTCTAAGAGTATCAGCTCTTTTCCCAAGTGATGTAATGGCGTATGATTACATTTTTACGGGATTAACGAATACCAGTATACTTAATCGTTGAATGACAATTAATTAATAACTTTGACCTGATGCTACAACGAGAATGGTCTCCAGAGACCCAACTCTTCGAAAACTCACAGCAGCGTACTTTTGAGTTCAACAGATTAGTTTCAATGAGTAGGTACCTTGCAGGTTATGATCTTGCAATACGATCACGTTGACCTGGTACTACAACCGGTGAATGGTCTCCAGAGAGACCAACTCCTCGAAAACTTACAGCAGACCGTATTTGGACTACCTATATTAGTTTTAATAAGTAAATTTCTTTCAGGTTATAATTTTAATGTCGATGTCTGTCACTCTGTATATGTGTGTGTATGTGTCCATAATATGTGGCATCGTAGCCCTGAAACGGATGGACCGATTTTGATATGGTTTTTTTCTTTTGAGCCAGTTTCCTTGTGGTAGTTTTTTGCTATGTTTAATATCAGTGCAACAGTGTATCAACTCTCTTCCAAAGTTATGGCGTGGCGTATGATTATTCGATTAGGTGCTTCACGCGTACCAGTACAGGCGCCAAATGACAATTAATTAATAATTGCTGTTGAAGACAACGTGATACTTTTTTTGTATTTTTTTAGTTTATGTCGGGGGTTATTCAAAATTTTCAATTTTACCTATTATTAGAAGATTTGTTAGCATACAAAATTTTCATAAATCGTTCCAAATTGCACATTCGTTATGTTTAATTGTATAAATAGTGGCAAGTTCAATATAGCTATGCCCATACTGAGTGTCATGGGTTCAAACCCCATGTAGAACAGTTTTTTGTACCATCCTCAAATGATTGTTCTAATTCTGATTGTTAGCTGTCCCCATTATCTGTAGGTTTTTAATATGCCCTTTTTTAGAGAGGGGCCACGGTCGGCGCACTCGCCGCACTACTACGTCCCGGGTGACAGAGGAGCGTAAGGCTGGTTTTAGAGTCACGCTGACCGTTCGTTGACCGTCGGCGCTGATAGCCAAAATGTATGAACGTCTAGGAAGCATTTTAGAATAACGCGTAGGTATCAGCGCGCACGGTGGTCCGCGCTGACAGGTCAGCGGCAGTACGCGTCGCGCGTCAGCGCCGCGTAGCTATCGGTGCTGACCGCAGCACACGCGCCTCTGCCTTCAGGGAGCGTTTTTGCGATAATGGAACGTCATGCGCTGAACTTTAACGCTGACAAGCGACGCGCTGAGCTGTCGGCGCCGACAGTCAGCGTGATTCTAAAACCAGCCTAAGGCTTACGCAACCCACCCGTGACACGTCGCCTTCGTCATTGGGCCGACCACCGGAGCAGGGTGACTTAACGTCAGTGGTCGGCCCGACAGAATACCCCTTGAGGAGTTTTTAATATACCCTAACAACACATGATTTTATATCAAGACTTTTTCACACTTTATTTTTTAAATAACCACTACACTGTCTTCCGTGTGGTGACGGAATAAGAATACAATTCACCACTCCCTATCTCGCCCCTGGATGTCGTAAAAGATGACTGAGGGATATAATATGCATATAACATCTATGCAAGAGAAGTAATAGGCGAAACAAAACCCTATACCAACCTGTCTAACCAGCATGGTATAGTATGATCAATTTCCCTCCTATTGTGGAGGAGACTCGACCTCATCAGTGAGACGTATATGAGCTGTGATGATGATGACGAAATACTACACTGTAGTATTTAAAAAAAAAGTGAAGCCATTGGGCTTGAATATGCTCGACCTTATAAAAGTCGTGAGCACTACAACATATGAATTACTTATTGAAAGTATTCATCATTGATAAGTATCTACTCTTATCAGTGAATAATTCATTCATAAGTAGCATAAAAAACATAGAAATCTAGGTTAGTCATTACAATAAATTATCTAGGGATTTATTTTTACATGTATGAGACATATAAGGGATCGATAGCATCGGCAATAATGGTGTAATTACAGACATTGAACCCTCATTTGTGTAAATGTCAGCCAATATAGCTAATTGAATAATTTAATATAACTTATTGCTTAATATAAAATCCATAAATAGCGTCATCATCATCATCAATCATCATCATCGTCCTGTTCGGACTTGATTTCGACACAATATATATTCTTCTTCCAACATATTGCAAAATTTTGCTCAACGTCGACTATCCTTGGGAATGTAATTTTTAACCAGATTTAGAAAATGGTCAATAATGGTCAATATTCCACTTTACAAGTGTCATGAAGTTATATTTATAAAGTGTAACTATAAAACTTCCGGGTGGTAACGGAGTAAGAATATAATTCACCACTCCCTACCTTGCCCGTGGATGTCGTAAAAGACGACTAAGGGATATTATATGCACATAACATCTGTGCAAGAGAAGCAGAACTGGAAGTGAAGCCCAATACCAACATGTCTGACCAGCATGTATAGTAGGTCAAATTCCCTCCCATTGTGGAAGAGGCCCGAGCCCAACAGTGGGACGTATGTGGGCTGCGATGATGATGATGATGACCTATAAAACTTTTGTTTTCATTATTAACACGCTTTTATTAGTTTCACCTGTATGTATGCTTGCTTGTAATCAAACTCTTTGAGCTTGATTTTCTCCTACTTTGAGCGATTCGATTTTATAAATAAAACTTTGCACACAGACCTGTCAGAGACCGATGACAATGCGATAATCCGCTTTTTTTGGTGTTGACTTTTTGGAGGTGGGTTACGATCGGCGCACTAATTACATTCCGGTGGCTATTCACTAAAAAGTGAAATGTAAATATAGTTTAAAAAAAACTAAAAAACACGCTTTCAACTAAAAAGTGTTAAATAATTTTCAATATAGGCAGAAAATAATAATGAACGAAATATATAATATTAATATTAGTGTGAAAAAAGCGTGGGGTGCTCGATTTACGAAAATGTGGCACAAAGCGCTAGTTGAAAGCGTGTTTTTTAGTTTTTTTAAACTATATTTATTGAACATATATTTTAGAAATTTCTACCTTGCATCTGAGACTTAAGTTTTACTATAGCGGCTGCGAATACTGCCACACTGCTCGTAGGTATCGTAAAGACGACTAAGAGCTCTACATCAACCATGTTTAATTCCATTTGATACCATCTGGTCAATAATTACATTCACAAGAAGTTTGGACATCGGACCCGCAGCCGGTCATAAAACTATGTGCCATATGTGTGTATGGATGCAAATATCGAAACCAAGAACATCGATGTATCGATACATCGATGTTTCAGAACAAACATTGATGTACAAAAAACATCGCCTTAAAAACATCGATGTATCGAAACATCGATGTTTTTTTTAAAGATCTTAAAGTATCAGATACTTTCCTTGCGGGATTGCGATGAGCATTTTTTTAGTTAAATTCTAAGAGTAATAACTTTAAGCATGTTTTTTACATGGAGCACCAACATTTGCGTGATGAGCTTTTTTTAAGTTGTTTAGAAATAGAGTAACTAAATGTCACGCAGGCTCTGCTAAAAGTATCATATATTTTAAATCATGCAGGTAAAACATCGATGTAAAAACAGCGTATAAAATAATATCGATACATCGATGTTTTATAAAAGAGAACATGACAAGTATCAATGTTTTTTTATTGATATATCGATGTTTCAGAAACACCGATATATCAATGTTTTTTATTGATATATCGATGTTTCAGAAACACCGATATATCATTTGCATCCCTATGTGTGTGGACATATTGCTTCGATCCCAAATAATTGGGATAAGAGCAGAAAGATGATGATCTACGATTGAAGTTTGTTTGTCTCTTTGATAACACGGAGCGCAGTTTAATTTGAAATCTAATTTTGATATTATTTTTAATCTAATAGAAGACTTTTTTTAGGATTCCGTACCCAAAGTGTAACATTTTACATTACAACAACTACTAAAAACAAAATAAAATAAATATTTCAAATGCGATTTTTTGCACTTCTTTGCTCGATATCGACAATGGCAACGGCACTTGAAATATTCTCAAAATTCTCACTTGTATTTTTACTTTAATAATAAATAATAAAATTAAAATAAAATAAATATTTATGAGGGGCTTCCATACCAAAAAAAAAACATTTTTGCCTAATTTTATAGATAATGGTGCGAAACCCTTCGTGTGCGACGCCGACTCGCATTGAGCCGGTCTTTTTATTAGTTTGATGATACTAATCATTTATAATGTTTATATCATTTAACATCTTTATTAACTGATATACAAAAAAAAAATATAATTAATAGTTGCTAGAAAAAGCAAGAATTTTATCTCTGAAATTACGCGTCCAGATATTTATTATCAAAACGTGAAATGAGCCTTTAAACAAATCACGACCATTCAAGTATTTTCTCGTACTATCGTTCTACGATTACGCGACTGTATATTTAGCAAGTTTTATCGCTAATCGGCCATTTGTGGATCATTTTACGGTTACAGCTGAACAATATTCTTAATACTTAAACTGTAATTATTTGGTAGATATAATTTACAGTGAGTTATCAAATCGTATATTCTATTGAACTAAAATTTCTTTAGACGCTTGTTGAATGGTAATTCGTAAATATTTTAGACGAAAATAACGTTTTCAAAATGTTCCTTAAAATAATATAAAATTCGTTTACCATAGTGTGTAAATACATCGTATCAATTAGTAGGAGGTTGTGGAGTGATAACTTTTTAAACGTACCTAATTGTGTACGGTTATGATATTTTCCGCGGCGTGGCGGATTTTCCGTTTAGTGACGGAGTAAGAATACAATTCATCACCCCTTTCTTGGCCGTGAGGTATCATAAAAGACCACTAAGGTATTATAATGTGCAGCAAACGTCTATGCAAGAGAAAGAAAACTCGAAATAAAACCCTATACCATACCAACACCAACACGAAGTACTTGGGCCTGGTGCTCGACGGGCATTGGTGGTTCCGGGAGCATTTCCATCGACTTGGTCCCCGACTTGTCGGCGCGGCTGATGCCGATTGTGGGCGGACCCAGCGCTACGTGCCGACGGCTGTACGCGGGGGTGATCCGATCGATGGCCCTGTACGGCGCACCGGTGTGGGCGGGGTCCCTGACCGTCCGTCTGAGGGCCCTCTTCTGGCGGCCACAGAGGGTCATGGCGATCAGAGCTATCCGCGGTTACTGCACGGTAGTGACGGAGGCAGCGCGTGTCATGACCGGAACTCCCCCGTGGGACCTGGAGGCGGAGATGCTCGCTGGAATTTACCGGCTGGTGTCGGGGACACGCGCCCGCGGCGGTATGGTCTCCATCAAAGAGATCGCCACCTGGCGGGTGGACGCCCGCCGAGACGTCATTGTCCGTTGGGCAGTCCGGCTAGAGAGGCCTCGGTACGGTGTCAGGACCGTCGAGGCCTTCCAGCCAGTGCTGATGGAGTGGTTGGAGCGGACGCACGGGGTGCTTTCCTTCCGACTGGTGTAGGTGCTAACGGGGCACGGTTGCTTCGCCAAATACTTGCACAAGATTGTCAGGAGGGAGAGCACACCGTCCTGCCACCACTGCAATTGCGACGAGGACACGGCGCAGCACATGCTCGAGGTGTGTGCTGCGTGGGCGGGGAAGCACCGTGAACTCGTCGCGATTATCGGTGCCGACCTGACGCTGCCGACCATCGCCAGGGAGATGCTCGATAGCGTCAGGAACTGGAACGCGGTCGCCGCCTTCTGTGAGACCGTAATCTCACGGAAGGAGGCGGCGGATCGTGCGCGAGTAGAGCTCCTCTTCGACGACACATTCCGCCGCCGGCGACTCGGGCGCCGCAGGCGCGAGTATCTGCGCCTAATGCCGCCCTAGCCGAGGCCGCGGGTGATCGGACCGGGGAATTTAGTCCGTCACCCGCAGAGAGGCTGACCGCGCGACGGCGACCGACGTCCCAGGACGTCGAGAAGTGAGGGTACCCAAAAGGGTATTCCGTCGGGCCGAACACTGACGATAAGTCACACTGCTCCGGTGGTCGTCCCAACAACGAGGTGACATGGGTACGGGTGGGCTATGGGCGCGCGCGCCGTCCTTTCATCGCCCCGGACGGAATGGACCGCGCTTGGGCATACCATAGCCCACCCATCAAAATAAAAAAATAAAAAATAAAATACCATACCAACACGTCTGACCAACGGGTTTATAGTTTCCCTTCAATCAAGGCGGCTTGAGTCCAGCAATGAGACTTATATGATGAATAATATAATATAATTTTTTTTCATCGTATAACTAATTATTGTACTGTAATATTTGATATATTAACTAACATTTCCATTGATTACAGTAACAACTGTCGGTATAAAAAAATTGCTTTGCTGTTGAATGAACACTATTACAAAAATATATATTTATCGTGACCTTACTTATCCGGGCAAGACGAAGTCCAAATACGATATCAGGCAAAACAATTCTTAGAACTTGATTGCGATGCCACCGCCAGTTCAATTGAAACTATAAAATACCAACACAAACACAAAATTTCATTAAATTCTATTTACTACTCTTAGAAGATTAATGATATGCGTAAGTACACAAGAATATATATAAACAACGGCTGTAATTGAACATAATACAAACTTGTGAAAAGCTTTATTACTACTACTATGTTACCTAATACTAAAAGTCTATCCTTATTTTATTATGTTCTTAAAATTTTGTACATGCCTTTTTATGACTCGAAGGCTTGTTGTACCGTTTGAACAAGTAATTTCTTATAGAAAGGGTGTTCTGCTTAAAATAAATAAATTTAATACAAGTGAAATCGCAAGAGTTATATTTTTTACCACAGATCTACAATACTACGCCTAGGAATGGAATGGGAACCGGATTAATTATTTTCCTGTACAAATTAAAATGTGTGACGTCTGACTGAAGTGCGACGCGTAGCCAGCAATACTAGGAGAATTGTTCATCGGTTATAACCGAGGTGTATGAACCCATTTCATCTCTAGGTCTCTAAATATATCTCCGGTGGTCGGCCCAACAACGAGGTGACGTGGGTACGGGTGGGTTATGGGCCCGCGCGCCGTCCTTTCATCGCCCCGGATGGACTGGACTGCGCGTGCGCTTACCATAGCCCTCCCATAAAAAAAAACGTCTCTAAATATGTACACATTTAAATGTCTAGTACAATTGTTTTTATCGTATCCACATTGCAAAATCTTCCATGTAGTGACGGAGTAAGAATACAATTCACTGGCCCACTCTTGCTCGTAAATATCGTAAAACGACGACTATGGGATATAATGTAACCTTTCATCGGTCGATGGGAGGGTACCGCATTAGATGGTATTCCGTCGGGCCGACCACTGACAACAAGTAACCCTGCTCCGGTGGTCGGTCCAACGACGAAGGCGACGTGGTGTTCGGTTGGGTTGCGGGTATGCGTGCTTACGCCCCTCTGTCGCCCCGGACGGAGTGGTGCGAGGAGTACGTCGACCGCAACCCATCCCCAAAAAAAAGGGATATAATGTGCAAATAACATCTATCCAAGAGACATCTGATCAGCGATGTGTAGTAGGTCAATTGTCCATTCTCCGTGCGGTGACGGAGTAAGAATACAATTCACCACTCCCTATCTTACCTGTGGGTGTCGTAAAAGACGACTAAGGGTTATAATACGCATATAACCCCTATGCAAGAGAAGGAAAACTCGAAATAGAACCCTATACCAA
The DNA here is from genome assembly GCA_032191425.1 of Lymantria dispar. NCBI lineage: Eukaryota > Metazoa > Arthropoda > Insecta > Lepidoptera > Erebidae > Lymantria > Lymantria dispar. The sequence continues at coordinate 14,832,148 of CM063451.1, forward strand.
CCTGTCGGACCAGCATGGTATAGTAAGGTCAATTTCCCTCTGATTGCGGAGGAGGCTCGAGTCCAGCAGCGTCACGTGTATGAGCCGAAATGATTAATGATATAAATAAACTTCTTAATCCGATGTGGAAAGCCCTATTGTAATTTAAGAACTTATCGTGTTAACAATCTGAACATCAGAATAATATAATATTACCGCGAAATACCGCATAATTCCAATTTATATCATTACCATTCCATTATTCACAAACAGATTCCTTAATTCAGTTAAGTAATATGTTTATGTATCAACGAATTCTGATCAAACGAGTCAAGTCACTGAACTTAGAATTAAATGTCTTCATCATATTTAATGGAGTTAGTCCCTTGGGAAAGATATTGGGTTAATTGTACCTTGTGATATGTATGAATAACGTTATTCAAATTTATATAGGTGTAGTAAACCCTTTTTGTGTCGTGACGGAGTAAGAATACAATTCACCCTATCTTATCCATGGGTGTCGTATTGTGAAGGAGGTTCGAGCCCAACAGTGGGAGTGGGCGAATATATCTAATAATATAAAATAGTTATTCATTATCATTTCGACTCAAATACGTCCCACGGCTGGGCTCGAGCCTCCTCCACAATAAGAGGGAAATTGACCTACTATACCACGCTGGTCAGACGTGTTGGTATAGGGTTTTCTTACGAGATTTCCTTCTCTAGCATAGATTTAATATGCATATTATTTCCCTTAGTCGATTTTAACGACAACCACGGGCAAGAAAATGGGTGATGAATTGTATTCTTACTCCATCACCACACGAAAATCTACATATTGCATCGATCCACTAGAAATCATTACGAGAAAGAAAAATTTTGTAACAATTTAGATAATGAGAAATGAATATTTATAGAATCATCTTCATCATCATCACAGCTTGTTTACGTCTAACTGCTGGGCTCGAGCCTCCTCCACAATTCGAGGAAAAGTTGCTAGTTGTCAGAATAAAATAATAAATTATCCGTATGATAATGGAGTAAGAATACAATTCATCAGCCCAATTTCTTGCCTGTGGCTATCGTAAAAGACGACTAAGGGATATCAGAAACAGATAACATCAATGAAAGAGAACGAAAACTCAAAACTCTATACCAAATTGTCTGACCACCTTCGCATAGTAGGTGAATATTTTTTCAATTATGGAAGACACGCGCCCAGTAGTGAAACGTATATGAGTTGAGATGATGATGAATAAAATAAAATATTAATTAAAAAAAAAATAAAAACCAGATTTTATTTAAATGCTCTAAAACGAAGAAAAAGTGCTTGTCGAGACTATTCAAACGAGTCCAAACTCCACAGTCACAAACAAGATAAACTTGTTTAGTTTAGGAGTTCCTATGGCCACCTTCCAACGCCATCATGTGACCAACTTCATGGTACTATGTTATTGCATTGTCACCGAAGTTACGCAAGTAAACCAAATTACAACCTAATCTAACGACAGGAAGTGGTTCTAATTTAACTCGCAAAATTTGTCCCATACTAACAGGGTAAGTTAAATAAAAGCATTTAATAATGACTGACCTGGTGCCAGCAACTGGTTGCCATACAGCATCAAGTGGTGCGTGAGCTGGCGCTGGTGGTTCACCGTTCTCACCACCTCCATTCTCCGTCCGACCCTCCCAACCCTGCAAACAAAGTAAATTTTCATAAAATGTAAATAATTTTAAAAATATTTATAATTTAAATTTTCTTTTCTTCTTTAATATGTTTCAGATATTTTACGGTGTCGATGGTCACAGAAGAAAAAAGGTATTGACATTTTTTTTTTTATAAAGAACACACCCTTCACTTAGGAAATAATACTTATATTGCGGGGGATTCTACAAACATAAAATTAAGGGACACAATTTACATCCATACTCAGAACAACAATAACAGCAATTTGTGGATCGTACAAAGTGTTGTCCAGTGTGGGATTCGAACCAATAACATCAAACAATGTCATCATTTCAATGAAGATTTTTGTCTAGCAATAACTAGCAATTATTACCTACAATATTAAGTAATAATATTTACAGCACATCGTCTTACTCTTATTATAATTACTTGACCATCGATCGATTAGTAGCCATCACTAAGCCAAATTATTACAAAGATGCAAATTATTTGACTACACAGACGGTATAGTGGTTAACATACCGACCTACAGTGCCAGAGTCAGGCGTTCGAATACCATGCAGTATATATTCACATTACATTTTGTGCAATCAACAAATTGTTGTTCTAAGTCTGGGTGTAATTTGTATCCGTTAAATATAATTATATTAAACATATAATATGATGCATTTAAAAAAGTCTGGTTTTTCAATATATAAATAATATAATCTGCCCTCGTGCGGTGCTGGATAAAGTATAATATGTCACCACCTCCTTACTTTTCCACCAGGGGAATCAGGGGAATGGGCATCCACTGTGATGACTTCGCATAAGAATCGTGGCGATTATGACTCCTTGGAAAGACCTCTAAAAGAGGTCGCTGATAATGACAATTATGATGAATGACATTATTGTGAGGCAATAAATAAATTATTATATCCATCCTAACTTTTCCATGGAAGATGTAAAAACTGACTAAGCACTAGGGAAACTCTAAAACTAATTATTATCGTCAACCAACCTGCCAAGCATGCCTATCATATCATTATCTCTATGACACGATAGCCACGCATGATAGATATATGGAGAGGCCTATATTTAACAGTAGCCGTCGATACGCTAATGGTTGGAAGTGTAGAAGTTACTTTATAACTTGCTATCATTTTGTTAATCTATATATTGGTACGTATAGTGTAGGTAATAGTAGTTTATGGAATATTACTAGTCAAATTAATTAATAGCAGGAAAGTTTTGTAGTGGTAGCACCACATTGTTGTTATCTGTCTACAGCCGCGGGTCAGTCCGTCCGGGATAGTACCACAATCTCGCAGAAAATCTACGTCCGAGTAGTAACAATTTGTTTCTGCGCTTCGTTCGGTGAGCGAGAGAGCCGGCAGCCCAACGTTTGTGTTTCGTGGGTTTTAGTATCATCATCAGCCTTTGGTATCATCGAACCTCATTGCACGCATTAACACTCCCTTCACTTTCTTCGCGGTAGACAGCGGCCTAGAAAAAGTCCATAAGCGGCAGCAACACTTAAGATCAGGTGTGATAAAAAACGTGTCTTCGATTAATGTCGTCCCATGTTTACGCGAGTATTACACATTGTAAATAAAATTATATTACGGATTTAATAGCGTTTGTATTTGATTGTTGATTGCCCGTAGTTTCACTGTTTTACAATTCTTGAGACATCTTTATCCGCCCGTGACCATGACCGCTGTAAAGTGCTCTAAACGTCAGGCAATCATAAACAAACGCGATAAATTCCCTAAAATACTTTTATTTATTAATCAATATATCTTTGATTATTTATTATAAACATTAACATATAATGTTTTTGTATACCTAGTCTTGCCATAAATACTGTAATAAAGAGAAAAAAAATCTATTGCAAATAACATTTATTACTTTTACAGTGTGTTAGTTTAATACATAAATATAAAACGATTTAAAATATAAAAATCTGATTCGAAGTGCTCTCCATTGGCTGCAATGCAGTCCTTTAAACGTTGAGGCCAGTTGTCAATAGAAACACGCACTCTTTCCCGAACTCGAAATTTTTCACTACCATTGGATGTATGGATTGTTTTAGAGACTTCAAATTATCATGGCATTTAGTGCAAGCCATTCTCTCTAAAACTGATCATAAATCATAATCCAGCGGATTAAGATCGGGACTAGACGACGGCCAGTCTTCAGCTGTGATGAAGTCCGAAACGTTCGTTTCCAACCAAGACTGCGTAGACTGAGCTTTATGACCCGGCGCCGAGTCTTGCTGGAAGGACCATTCTTGGTTATTGAACATAGTGTTGTTAAGGGACTTCACTACCCTCTCAAGAATTGTATCTTGATACACTTGTGCCGATGTTTTAATACCTTTTTCACAAAAGTATGGCTCAGTCACTCCTTCATAGCTAATACCCCACCAAACCATCACTGAGGTCACTGATATATTCAAAATCTACATCAATCAACACTTTGAAACAATCTTATTTTTCACAACGGGTAGGTACTTCTAGATATAATACGTCGAGTTAAGCCACACTGCCATTATATAAACTTTTAATACTTCAAGCTATGTATAGGAGGCGGCGCAGGCGGGAGTACCTGCGTGCAATGCCGCCCTAGCCGAGGCCGCGGGTGACGTGACCGGGGATTAGTCCGTCACCCGCTGAGAGGCCGACCGTGTGAGGAAAGACCAAAGTCCTCCCCGAGGGGGGGACGTCGGTGAATGGGAGGGTACCCCGGGTAGGGGGTATTCTGTCGGGCCGACCACTGATGACAAGTAACCCTGCTCCAGTGGTCGGCCCAACGACGAAGGCGACGTGGTGTTCGGGTGGGTTGCGGGAGTTGCGTGCTTAAGCCCTTCTGTCGCCCCGGACGGAGTGGTGCAGAGGCGCGCCGACCGCAGCCCACCCCAAAAAAAAAAAACCTATGTATAGGAACCTCGCGAATAATTCATAATATAACATTGTCAACTACGAAGGAACTTCGCCAAACTTTTCAACACATGTCAAACGGGAGTTAGGCAATGGTTGTAGGAACCCATAAAAAAAAATAATAAAAATATCGATTCGTTAATGAATTAGAGACGTGTAAATTTTTCAATTTTGTCATCGCTTTTTTGTGTAAATCTGATCGAAATGTATAAAGTCAATGATACTTAATCTGCAACATATTCGTACTTTGTTAAATGTTCATTAGAAATTGAATAAATCAATATTTACGTTCGCATAAGCAAGACAAACTTCGCTTTAAATCAGCTGACCGTTGACGAGGTGCCTTTGTACCTACGATACTATTGAAGCGTTTATATATACTAGCTGACCCAACAGACGTAGTTCTGTTTAAATAAAATAAAAGAATTCTCCTTGAAATCGACAGCAGCGCCACGTACCGGGTCCAAATTTTTGACATTTTTTTTACATTATTTAATTTTTATTTTTTATTAACATATATCTAAATAAATTCGACAAAAATACAACAAAAATATACCGAGCGAAGCTCGGTCAACCAGATATTGCCTTCATAATACGTAACATTTAACTCTTAGACACACATTTTTGAAATTACTGTAACTCTTATGTTGTATTGTTTTGTATGTAATATACATTCTAATTATGATCTATGACCGTTACACTACAACATACTCGAACAATTGTCGCCATAACTTGATACACCTGTATATTTATCTGCGTTGTAACCGCCTCGAATGCTACCAATCGAACATTGTTCACGGCTATATAGTATTTACCAAGACCTATGCTAGTTGTCTCTAAAATTATATGATAGACGCATATCATCATCGTCATCATCATCTCAGCCCACATATGACCAGCGTGGCATAGTAGGTTAATTTCCCTCCCATTGTGAAGGAGGCTCGAGCTCAACAGTGGGACATATATGAGCCGCGATGAAAAAACTAACATTCTCTTTTCGTACACGTTTGTGTATGAAAATGAAAAATCAATATTAACAGACATGACATGGTCAACAACAACGGCCTAATTAACGAATCGATACTTACAGTCTTCGTGATCATAAAACAAAACAAAATATAAAACATTAAATACTAATAACCGAGCATGCCGATCGTAAACAACGTTAAATACTGTAATTATCACATTTAATATTTATAATAAAACCACAACAAAATCCATTGTCATGCAAATTAATGATGTCGATAAATATTTTATTCATCATTCTATACATCAATGCGAGGACTTTCACTCTTGGATATAGGCCTCCCCACGAGACTGCTACTCAGAACAGTCCTACACCACCTGCATCCAACGGCTCCATGCGAGTTTTAAAATGTCGTCCTATGCTGCGTCGCTGATTCGTAATCGTTACTCTAGAACCTTTCATCTCCAACAGTTGTTGGTTCTATGAACAATATGGCCTCCCCTTACCACTTCAAAGTCCTAATCTTTCGGGCTATGTCGGTTACACCTGTTCTTCTACGGATATCCACAGCCCGGATTTTATTAGGTAGAGAAATACCGAGCATAGCCTTCGCTGTAGCATGCTGAGCGTCTTTCAGCGTTTTTGTAAGATCGACATTTAGAGACAACGTTTCTATTGGTATAGAAACGTTGTCTCTCGACAGATATTTTATACCGACATCCTCCCAGAAGGGAAGACGTCGGTCGATGGGAGGGTACCCTAAATAGGGGGTATTCCGTCGGGCCGACCACTGACGTCAAGTCACCCTGCTCCAGTGGTCGGCCCAACGACGAAGGTGACGTGCATCGCGGTTGGGTTGCGGGAGTGCGTGCTTACGCCTCTCTGTCGCCCCAGATGGAGTGGTGCGAGGAGCGCGACGACCGCAAACCAACTCCAAAAAATATTAGATAATTTATAGTTAATTTAATTCATATCTTACGTAGTTATCTCCTATAGGGTAAACAGAGAACACATACATATTTGCCATATTTTAATCTCACATAATAAAGAACAAGCTAATGCTCAATTTAATTCCAGTCTTGAAGACTGTCTGCTTTACTGAGATGCCAAATTATGATGAAGGAACGAGCGTTGATGAATCTAGTACACCATACATTTAGTACTTTGGGTTAACTAGAGAGCCAATAATTTTTTTACACAATAGTACTTAATATCGTCATCCTGCTTTTCATTTCAAATTTGTCGATGCATAGTTATAGTCCTCTGTCACCACACAGATCGCAGAATTTTTAGCTTTATTTAACAACCAGCCGTCTGTGTGACGTCAACTGACGTCAACCTTCTTTGGGAGGGTAATCATTGACAGACAGCACCAGATATACTTAGCACAAGTTGATATAATGTTCTTAGATATTTTTTACGACATTCCCTAGCAATGTAGTGACTAGTAGTATTCGTTTCGTAGCCGCCATCACACAGCGGTTGTATGTAATATAAACTATCATATAACGTTATCACAATTATAATCATATATTTTTTTTTTTTGTATACTATTGCGCTAATTAATAATTATATTTAATTATTATGGCATAAGGATTCATTAAATATAATAGGGGTTTAAATATGAAATTGCCGTTTTAACGTACTAGCCACTTTGAATTAAAAATAAACCTACTTGGTGTCAGATATCAAATGTAACGAAAACTATAACATTCTAAATTTAAAAAATGTATGACATTTGATCGTTCTACATTCAATTGTTTTTACATTCAACTTTAAAAGTGAGCTCAACATTTGCACCAAATCGGTAAAATTTAAACGTTTCTACATATTTTAACACGTTATGTTCCATTATTATTTAAATTAATAAAAATGGACCCTGAAATTACTACAAATTGACCCTAAAATGTTTGCAAACTGTAAATGGAATAAAGCAATCACATTTGATTGGTTCCATTAAGGAAAATACTTTGGTCAGTTATTAATGTTGACCTTTCTACATGTCTGTTACGTAATAAAGTCCGTTTCTGTTCCAATATCAAATGACAGTATTTGGTGAAAATAATCTGAAACGGTAAACTCACACATGCAACACTGTAAACTGATACATTTTAATTTCTCGCCATCATTTTCTTTTTTAAACTTCTTACATAGAAACTGTTTGACATTTACTTTTTCTTACTGCTTAGCTTTTGTTTAAAAATACACACACTACAGTAAATAAGTAATTCTTTTATCGAATGAAATTTATAAGCATATAATTAACAGTCTAATTAGAAGCCAAGAGCCGGCTCAGAAGATTAACCTCGTCATTTTGTCACACATTCATCACATTTCTCAGCCAAATTGCCATTGTATTTCTGTAATATTAGGAAATAGTACAGAAGTTGCCTTGGGAAACCCGGACAAAGGACCAGAATTTATATATTTTACAAAAGATTATCCAGTATATTTGAATGCATTATATTCAATACTTTGCTGCTTTGACCACAAAGCTAGTATACCAAACAGTGCAATTTTATATAATCTGGAATGCTAGTTTCATCTAGATACGCGGCAGGTAAATGTCAAACAGTTTCTATGTACGAAATTAAAAAAAAAAAACTGATTGGCGAGAAATTAAAATATATGAGTTTACCGTTTTGCATGTGTGAGTTTACCGTTTCAGATTATTTTCACCAAATACTGTCATTTGATATTGGAACAGAAACGGACTTTATTACATAACAGACATGTAGGAAGGTCAACATTAATAACTGACCAAAGTATTTTCCTTAATGGAACCAATCAAACATGATTGCTTTATTCTATCTACAGTCTGCAAACATTTTAGGGTCAATTTGTAGTAATTTCAGGGTACATTTTTGTTAATTTAAATAATAATGGAACATAACGTGTTAAAATATGTAGAAACGTTTAAAAACTGGAATAAATAGGCGAAAATTCGCCAATTTAGAGCATAATACGCTCTTATTGTGGTGGCTCTGGAGAGTTACAACTATTTCTTACAGTAGTCCTGTCCTATTTCAGTCCTACAATGAAATTTCGTATAATGTCGTAACTAAAGTAAGGTTATTTTATTATTACAACTTGTAACTGAATTAAAATCCGTTGCATAGTATTAAAGACTTAAGCATATAAGTGGCGCTGGCGAAATGGTTTTATTCTATGTAAAACAATATATATTAATCATTCTATAGTGATTTTTGTACCCAACTTTCTGAGGGTGTTTGCGTGTGGCGAGTTTTAGTGATGCCTTTAGTACCACCGAACCTCATTGCACGCATTCATACCCCCTTCACTTTTTTCGCGGTAGACAGCGGCCTAGCTGTACCCCTGGTATTGCAAAGGTCCCTGATCGGTAGCAACACTTACCATAAAGTGTACTGTTTGCTTGTCTGCCACCGTTTGCAATAAAAAAATTAAAAATATATAAAAAATACAACTAGCTGACTCAACAGACGTTATTCTGTTCAAATAAGCGCCATCTACCGGGTCCAATTGTGAATTAAAACCATTCTCGAATCTCCTTGAACACACACAAAATATTTCATCAACATCAGTCCAGCCGTTTAGAAGGAGTTCAGTGACATACACACGTACACAAGAAATTTATATATAAAGATATAAAGAAGATGTTAGCAACCCACTCTCCCTTCGGTTTCTATCGCCTTGCCCCCCCATTTTGAATCTCCAATATCATCTAAAATATTACGATACGAAACTGCAGTTTAAGACCACGAGTTCGATACCCGGACCGGGCAAAATTTTAGAGGGATTTCGTGAGAGGAAAAATAGCCTAAGTTACTCTTTATATAGACAAGTAAGTACCTGGCAATAAAATATGGTTAATATCTATAAATAGAAAAATTAAATTGGTTTTAGCCATAGGTATCGTGTAAATAACCGTGTGAGCATGGAAAAACATTTTATTTTGACATTATAAACAGACACTTCAATTTTATTTGTTTGTATAGATGTGTATATTTGTTACGATACGGCAGCTATTATCTTTATTAATTCGATAAGATATATATGTGTATATTATATAATGCACAAATCGTTCTTTGGGCTCGCATAATTTCTATGCTGTAAACTGTAATCAAATCACACATTTGTTGTACAATACGGTAATGCCATTTCATGACCAAATTGAAACGGTAAACTTCCATTAGAATATGACCAACAAAAATATGAAAAACTGGGCTCTTATTCTTTATCAGCAAATATACTGTTAATGAGGCCCAGCGCGACATCTTCTGATTCTTAAAGTTATAGAGCTGTCGTGCCAGGCCATGTTGAGAATTTATTTGGTTATATCAAAGCAGGTTTCTTAACGAATAAGGAGCTGCTCCGGTGTTTGTAATGACCAAACAAACAAATATTTAAGGTGGTTTTATGCCGATATCTGTGCCATAACAATATATAAGAGCGACCTTGTTTCTTCAACGATCATACTCTACAAAATGTGTGCTTCGGGCCAGAGTCATTATTATTCAAATAAATAAAAGAGTATATCGCGTAGACGTTTTAACATGTAGATGCAAATTTAGAAAACATACATAACAAAACACTAATAAATAGATTTGTAGATTGGAGTTCAATAACATTATACACAACTACGAGTTTTATGTAGCGCTGTAATTATTTTAGACTCAAACTAAATTTTCTATTAAAGTCTCGGATTAAAAAATAAATAAAAATACCTTGAACTACTTTACTACATTATACACTTGTTATGGTTAAAACTACGAGTTTTATATAGCGCTGTAATTATTTTGGACTCAAACTAAATTTTCTAATAAAGTCTCGTATTAAAAAAAAATAAAAATACCTTGAACTACTTTATTAGATACTAGAACTTGTTTATTAGATAATGTAATTTAAAAATTAGGTTTCAGACTAATATATACGCTCAAATTTCATCCATTCACGTTTCGGCGTCCATGTTCAAATAGGTCTCCCACAGAGTAGAATAAATATTATAGCCGTCCTTAGCAAGTAGGTTATCGATCGCAGTTGGTATTATCAGCTCCTCAGAAAAGTTCTGCTGTCCATCACTCGGTGATCTCTTACCACCTAGGCTAAAAATAACTATTGAATGATCGCACAAATATTAAGTATGATCAGGTATACCGGCAAAAATTGAGCCTATGTTACTCACAGATAATATAGCTTTCCATGGATTAAAATATTTTTACCCACGTATTTCTCTTTCAGAACGCTATTTAGGTCTACTTGCGCGAAGGGTCTTAGAGACTCAACCGTTAGACGAACCTGTTGCTCATATTTTTGAGAATTAGTCAGTCTTTTAGGCAATGGAAGCGATTGTATAAATCGAACAGAAAGCTCTCGGGCTTCTGGTATTAGACAAGTGTAGGTCGTATTATAGACTTCATCAAGCGACACCATTCAACTTTTGTGCGAAGATTCAATGTGCCTCGTATAATTCAGTAATCAAGTTTTAATACTGTTAATCCGTTTTTGCACCCTTGGTTTTTCTAATCTAATCCATATTGCTCTAAGCAAATTTTCGTATTAAAGTCTTCCATAACTACCGTGAATTGGGTTTTGAACGTGTGGATAGCTATCTCGTACAAGGCTTCCATTACGTTATCGGAGTATGTTGAGGTCTAGAGTAAACCTGTATGTCCTTCAACGAATACTGTTCGGTAATTCTAAGTATAAAATACGTTACCCTTGTCGATATACTGTTGATTCTCTTCACGTTGTCCACGAGAGACTCGTAAACGATAAACTTACACCTTCTTGGGATGGATGATCTCACTCCCGTTAGAAGAGCAGGTTTCCAAACCGTTAATCCCCGTACCCTCTCTTCGTATTTCTGATAGTCCTACAATGCCCTAACGGATTTTGTTCAATTCCTCTTCTATCTCGATGACTATCTCATTGGCGTCAAGTGTCCAAATATTGTGTATTACCAGAGCAAAAGATCAGTTTTCGGAGATTTTCATCATTTCCTACTCTGCCATCACCCACTACCAAAAGCCGGCTATTTTCTTGGGGGAATGGTAATAATCGACAGACTTGATAGTGGATTGAAATGTAACTACTAAAGAGTATTTAAATTTTAACAGTACATTATTTTCAAGTCATCCAATTTGCTTATTACTATTACAAGTAGTATTTTATGAAATCTTACGATAGTCTTTGCGGTTCGAGCAAGAGGTACATAAATGGACGGTCATTGCCTTTGTTGATGGGTTTACGTCGGCAGTATACCGTTAGCCTAAATTTTGCAAATGCATGATGATTTACTTTTTGCAACATAATTATTAAAAAGAATTCTCTATATTTGTATTAAATAAATAAATGGTGTTGGCCTAGGGGAATATCCTAACTAATATTAAGAATGCTAAAGTTAGTTTGTTTGTTCATCATTTACGCTTTCGCGTCTTTAATATAGAATCAATTTAAAAAAAACACCGAAGGTCCTGAAAGTAGACGGCAAGCCAAAATTAAAAGTAAGGCTTCATAAATTATGAAACTAAGAAGCTGTTTAATTTTGATATTCTCGGGCAACGTTCCGGAGTCGTGGACTAGGAATGTAGTGCTGCTGTTTTTCAAGTAGGGCTCTTAAAGAATTACGAACAACGGTTACATTACCATAGGCTACATTCAGACACTACGCCAGATTATAGAGTAGACCGAGGAGTATAATCGACGACTGTATTTAGCGTTTATAAACTATGATAAAGTTTTTAAATCTGTGGAAACTTAGGGAGTATTGTAGTCTCTTCAGCGGTTATAAATCGACTATCGATACATCTAATTACGGAAGTGTTTATACAGAAACGCTCTGGGATAAGAATACGAAACTGATTCATTTGCAGAATGGTGTGAGACGGGGAGTTGTATTTTCTCCGAAACTGTTCGCTACTGTACTGAAAGATGTCTTTGAAAAAGAGCTTGAGTTCTTAGACTGGACTGAACTCGGTATCAACATCAACGACGAATAAATTTTAAATTCAAATCATTTATTACGTATAAACCCCGCGGGGGCACTTACATATTGTACATCATCATCTTTTACATTTTTCTTAAAATTAACTCCTAATTGGAACGCGACCGCTCTGAGAAGATCTGGCAAGAAACTCAGCGGGATTGTCTATTTTTTGTTTATTTTACTTAAATAAAATTAAATCTTACCATATGCTTATTAATAGTTTCAGTGTGATGCCATTCGAAATATTATATAACACAATTCACAAATCACAAATATAATGAGAAGCTTATGGCTGGACCAGATCCCGCAAGCGGCACCCGTTCACGAGTTAACCACTAGAGCAGCCATCACTCCCCTCAACCATACTCATCACTTTGACATCAACATCAACGGCGAATACATTATTTATCTTCGATTTGCTGATGATATTTTAGTCATGGCAAAATCTCTAGAGGATCCTGGCATCATGCTCAATGACTTCGGTAGTGTTTTTCTAGTAGTGGGTTTATGAATGAACAAGATAAAAGTTATACTTAGTGCGCATACCATTCCCATACCGGTCCTAGTTGAGAATGCGATTATCGAAGTTATCGATCATTATGTTTCCCTAGAACAAACGGTCCAGTTAAGTAGATCTAATTTCGAAAAAAGGTCAGTCGATGAATCCAACTTAGCAACGTTGCCAACGTTGGAGAAACTTAGGACAATCTTTTCGTTTAATATTCTACCGTATCTGAAAATAAAGGTTTATAACCAGTGTGTATTACTAACGATAACCAATGCACAGAAACGTGATCTCTAAATGTCGGCCTCATAAAAAGCTAAAAGTCGCTAAGCCTGCTAAGGCTATGTTCGGTATTTCTCTATGTAATAAAATTAAGAATACGAATGTCCATATCCGAAGAACAGATGTAATCGACGTAGCCCAAAGTATTAGTACATTGAAATTGCATTGGACAACGCAACGAAGGGCAACCATGCAGTAGGTGAATTAACGACATTTTAAAAATCACAGGAAAGCGTGGCACAGGACCTCTCTGAATGACATTCTCGCACTTATAGATGAATTAATAGAATTTATTTTTTTAACCATCTTTGGCGAAGCCAAAAAGTCACGGAAACCCTCGGGAAGTTTGTGAACATATTTTTTATCTCGCTCAATTGTTCCTGATATGTCATTAGATATGTAGAAATGCACAAACATCCTGGCATTTAATTTTTCTTCTTCATGTCAGACCATAAACGTCTCATTGATGGACAAAGGCCCCTTCTGATGAGGATAATTAGTCTATTACGCTGGCCAAACGAGTTGACATAAATAAATACATAGATTTAGTTTTTAATCCTGCATCATGCAAGAACACAAGTGTAGGGCTTATTACTGAATACCGGGTACAGCTATCATTTTCCGTGTTTGCTATTGAGACTTTCTTCAAAATAAATTCTTATCAACAACAACTTGCCGAAATCAATATTTAAACCCAAAGTTCCACTATTAGTGACATTTGAAGACTTTGGATAAACAAAATAAACAATAAACAATAATAAACAATAGCGAATATTGATCAAAACGTGATGAGCATTATTTAACACACCAATATTAAAACGCATCAAACTGCCTTTAATCTGTTTTGATTTTAATTAAATTATACTAGCGTAATATATGACAGATTACGTATACTAAACAAGTATACCATTAAGTATATAATTTTGAAAAATATTAGGTCACTGGTGGAAAGACCCAAAAATGCTCCGCTCTATAGGCGGATGGGTATTGGGTATATTGGTATGGACAATAAAATGTTGCAAACGGTGACAAGCAAGCGAGCAGTACATCTGATGATAAGTATTACTGTCGCTCATGGACCTTTACAATACCAAGCGCACAGCTAGGCCGCTGCCTACCGGAGGAGAAAGTGAAGTAAGTGTGAATGCATGTAATGAGTTTCGGTGACACTAAAGGCATCATTAAAACCCACCACACGCAAACACCCTCAGAAAGTTGGACTTCCGACTCTAGCTCACCGAACGAAATGCACTAACAAATTGCTACTATTCAGACGTCGATTTTCTGCGAAAGTGTGATACTACCCCGGACGGACCGGCCGACGGCTGTAGCCAACTGTCAACAGTGTGATCATACCACTATAAAATTGTGGGTGAGTAAAATGTGTATGCTGCAACCCCGCCTTATTATTGTCATAGTAATCCCGTCGGGGAAGCCGGTCAAATCATAGCTTACCAAAACAGGTAACTTAATATAATATGTTTGGTAAGTAACATTAATTTTCGATGGTAGGGTACCCCAAATAGGGAGTATTCTGTCGGGCCGACCACTGACGTCAAGTCACCCTGCTCCGGTGATTGGCCCAACGACGAAGGCGACGTGCATCGTGGGTGGGTTGTGGGTGTGCGTGCTTACGCCCCTCTGTCGCCGCGGACGGAGTGGTGCGAGGAGCGCGCCGACCGTAACCCACCGACAAAAGAAAAGTAATATTAATTCAATATGTCATTTTATTTACCAAATGCTTAATTTACCTCTTCTCCTATTTTTTTTACAATAAGTCGATAAGACATAAAACAGGCGACATATGAACAATATACCACAAACCAAATACAAAGTAAATAACAATGCGCCTGATAAACCATTTCAAGTAGGTATATCTTTATAAGTGAATCATAGAAACAACAGTTCGAATTATATAAAACCCACAAACTGAAATATGTCATCATCATCTCAGCCTATATATATCCCACTGTTGGGCTCACGCCTGCTCCATAATGAGAGGGAGATTGACCTACTATTTCACGCTGGTCAGACGTGTTGGAATAGGGTTTTGTTTCGAGTTTGCCTTCTCTTGCACTGATGTTATATGCTTATTATATCCCTTAGTCATCGTCTTTTACGATTCCGTCGAGCCGACCACTGACGTCAAGTCACCCTGCTCCGGTGATCGGCCCAACAACGAAGACCACGTGTCACGAGTGGGTTACGGGTGTGTGTACTTACGCCCCTCTGTCACCCCAGACGGAGTGGTGCGAGGAGTGTGCCGACCATAACCCACCCCCAAAAAAAAAAGTCGTCCTTTACATCCACGGGTAAGATAATACGTTGGTATAGGTGAGTAGTGAATTGTATTCTTACTCCGTCACCACACGGAACAACTGAAATATCAACTAAAATATAATCATTTTATTATTAATGTGTAGTTTATAATTATTATAAATATTTAAGAGTAATATTTACACATAAACCCGGCTTTTAATAGAATCTCAGATCACTAACTAATATTTATCTAGTCTACACTATCGCTTTAATATGTGATTATTTTAAAGAGGTTATAAATCGAGCAAAAAGATTTGAATTTTCTTTAAGAAACGTTCACGTTTAACGTACCAGGCAAGCAACAGTTCAGAATAACTCATTCCCATTTGCACTTTTTAATATATCAAAACTTTAAAATCGAATTATTACCGCTCCCTTAAAATATGACAAATATATTAAAATATATATATGTAAGGATATATATTTATCTTCAATCTGCAATAATTGTTAAAAATATTGAACATTAATTTCATTGATAATAAATCACAGCTGCACAGTTTTTTTAAATAAATAAATGTAAACCGCTTCATTCTTAATGTTAAACGCAATCCCTTACTGCGTACCGCATTTGTTATTATAGAATCATTTTTATCCAGCAGAATTTCATTAACGCCCTTGCAAGATGTTGCCAAGTCCCCGATGAAAAATAATAGTCGTTTTATCATCCAAAATTTTTTGTATAAAAAATAGATAACAATTTTTCGTTCCCAACATCGTCGAAACAAAGTAACTTTATACTTTTCCCTTAAGTTAAAATCCTTTTTCTTTACTTGAAAGAATAGGGCAGGGCAAAGCTTTGAAAAACAATTCTTGCAACTTTTACATTTTACCTTATTTATGTTTTCTAATAATGAACAATATATTTTATAAAACCAAATAGGTACTAGTAAATTTATACACCCGTGTGGTGACACAATAAGAATACAAATCACCACTCCCTATCTTGCCCGTGGATGTCTTAAAAGACGACTAAGGGATATAATACGCATATAACATCTATGCAAGAGAAGGAAAACTCAAAATAAAACCCTATACTAACCTGTCCGGTGGTCGGCCCCACAACGAGGTGACGTGGGTACGGGTGGGTTATGGGCCCGCGCGCCGTTCTTTCATCGCCCCGGACGGACTGGACCGCGCGTGCGCTTACCAGAGCCGACCCATAAATAAAAAAAAAATACTAACCTGTCTGACCAGCATGGTATAGTAAGGTCAATTTCCCTCTTATTGTAAAGGAGGCTCGAGCCCAACAATGGGACGTATATGAGATGACATCGAAATAAAACCCTGTCTGACCAGCATGGTTTTATTTCGAGTTTTCCTTCTTTTGCACAGATGTTATATGGCTATTATATCCCTTAGTCGTCTTTTACGACATCATCTAGTGTTAAAGAAATCTTTGTATTTTTTATACCTGAATATTGTTATATCTAAAATTTCTTTATAGTTTATTGTTTGCTACTTTTATACCTAATATGAATTTAATGTAATCTACAGCAACTACCTACATATAAACCTACAGGAACACAACCACATCGACACGTAACATAAATACCTGTGCACTTCTTTATGCTCCATAAAACTAGGTCAGTCAACAACATGTCAGTATTTTTTTAGCTTTATTTGATTTCGACTACCTCGTACATGCATTTGCTTAAGCAAACGAGTGTTGATCGTAATATACCAATAGTTGACAGAAGAAAGAATCTAAATAAAACCAAATAGCGATGCGTCTGACCAGCGTGATATTGTAGCTTAATTTCCTTCTCAATAAAGAGGAAACTTACCGCCAAAAGCGGAAGTATATTAGCTAGAAGAAGGTATATTTATTTATAGATATTTTGCTGTAAAGTATTGTTCTGAATACGTAATGACCTAAGATGAAATCTACTATGTGGACCAAAAAAATGTGTCGTTGCTAAATCGGGTTTCAGATTACGCTATAATATAATAGCATATAGTATATAGCTCATAGCACAACAATGTCGCGCACCATACATAAAATGTAGTAGGTACAGTATAAAATATAGTACAGTACAGTGTGAACGTGTCTTAACAATGTATGGTGCGCGATATTGTTGTGCTATGAGCTATATACTATTATATTATAGCGTATTCTGAAACCCGCTTTACACTTTATAAAAAAAAGCTTGAGATCTTTTCCTCAAAAACCTAAAACTATGAGCAAAAATAAATAAAGCGTTTGTAGAAACACGCCTTACATGGATTAAAGATAATAAACTTCCCCATATTAGCATTAACAGTGCAAATTCTTTACTTTTTTATATCCATCTATGGCGAGAATATATATAAATAAGATCTTCTAAATAATAGTAACAAATGAACAAATCGTTTCAAATATTAGCAATGTTAATACAATTTTGCAAAGACCTAATTGATTAATTTACATTGCATTATCATCTCAACTCATCTACGTCCCACTGTTGGGCTCAAACCTCCTGTACATAAAGAAGGAAATTGATCTACTATACCATGCTGGTCAGGTACGTTGGTATCAGTTATTATTTCGAGTTGCCTTCTCTTGCATACATAGATGTTAAATGCGCATTGCATTGACTAAGGGAGTCATCTTTCACGACATCCATTGGCAAGATAGGGGGTGGTGAATTGTACTTTTACTCCATCACCATGCAGAAAGTTTACATCTATTTATTATGAATGACCTAGAGAAATAACATCAAATCCATTACAATAAGTACTGTTACAATAAATATGCCCGAAATACAGTGATTTTTATTAAACTTAAAACTGTTTCTCAATTTAGAAAATATGATATTTTCTAAATTGAGAAACACTTTTAATCTATCTATCTATCTATCATCAGCTATCATCTTTCGAGATTGCACATACGATTAAAATCACTAGCCTCCAAGATATTTTATTGAACAAGCTAACGCGCGTGTTACATCACTCATAAAATTAATGAACGGTGGAACTTCCGACCAACCATCGACTGTGGTAACACGAAAAGTATTTTAGTCACGACTTTCCCCTTTCGTTCTTGGTGATACAGATTAAACGTTTACCTAGTTTATTTATACAGTCCTTATTTAACGCCATGTTAACAGAATACATAACACTTATATTCAGCGAATCAAAAGCGGATAACACAGTTTTACATTTGCGAAAAGTCTTTTCAGAAGATATTCATCATTATCATCATCGTAGCCCACATACGTCCCACTGTTGGGCTCGAGCTTCTTCCACATTGGAAGGGAATTTGATCTATTACACCATGCTGGTCAGACATGTCGGTATAGGGTTTTATTTCGAGCTTTCCTTCTCTTGCACAGATGTTATGTGCATATTTCATCGCCTAGTGATCTTTTACGACATCCATGGACAAGATAGGGAGTGGTGAATTGTATTCTTACTCCGGCACCACACGGTAGTTGAACAAAATCTATATTTATTGGTTTTAGTTGTAAGTTTAGTAGCACTTATGTGGCTGCGATGATAAAGCTAGCGTATCTGTCTTTTGGTCGATCAATCAATTTCATTTCCTCTCTCTCTGTTTTCATAACATCTCTGTTCTCATTACATAGGAGAAAAATAGAATCCAACTTTCTAAATTGATGAGTCTCGAGTTAAATAAGAGATATTTTTGAGGTACAATTTTTGGTAAAACTTATTTTTTAAAGTAAAAACCCTATAGGCCTATCCTATACGCTGTCGTCGTATATCAGTTGACTTCTATACGAAATCGTTATCGATATGTTCACGTGACGTGTTAATGGTAACACTATATTTATATCAAAACCAGATAAATTAACAAAGTTTTTATTTACAAATTTTATTTTAAGATCAAACAATTTTAATATCTATCGTAATCTCATCATCATCATCATCATCTCAGCCAATACACATCCCACTCCTGGGCTCGAGCTTCCTCTACTACGGTATGGAAAATGACCTGCTATATCTCGCTGGTCAGACATGTTGGTATGGGGTTTTGTTTGCTCTTGATATATATATTAACTAGCAACCCGCCCTCGCTTCGCTTCGATTTCAGTCGCCTTATTCGCGTAGTTCCCGTTCCCGTGGGTATATTAGGATTAAATATAACCTATGTTACTCAGGGATACTGTAACATTCTAACATTCTAATGGTGAAAGAATTATCGAAATCTGTCCAGGAGTTTTTGAGTTTATTCGTAAGGAACGTTTCCTCTTTATACTATTAGTGTAGATTACACCCTTAGAGGGTAAAAATTAAAAAATGCTGAAACACGTGTATATTTATTTTTACTAAAGAGTATTCTTGGAGAATTTGAAGAAAATCGATGTAGATTTTTTTTTTCTCCTTATACAAACTTTGTTACTGCAGTTTACCCCCTAGGGGTTGGATTTCAAAAAACCCTTTCTTAGTGGATTCTACGTCACGTAAAGAAACTAATGTCAAAATTTCATGTTTCTGGCTTCAGTAGTTCCGGCTCTGTGATAAGTCAGTAAACTGACATCTTTTTACCTATTTTACACCCTTAGAGGATGAAAATGGACAAACGTTGAAACACGTGTTTATTTATTTTTATTAAAGAGTATTTGTGCTTAATTTGAAGACAGTAGCTAAAGATTTTTTTCTTTACATACAGACTTTAACGTTGCGTTTCACCCCCTTAGGGGTTGGAATTTCTAAAAATCTTTTCCTTAGTGGGTGCCTACGTCACGAAATGAAACTACGGTCAAAATTTCATTTCTCTAGCTTCAGTAGCTTCGGCTCACCTTGTTCCTTTATATGTATATTATTGTTAACGCCCCCACAACACCCCTTGAAGATGGAATTTCGTAAAATCCGTTCTTAGCTGACCTCTACTCGACGAAAGGAATATTTCTGCCAAATTTTAAGTCTGTACGCCTTATGGTTCCAGAGATATGGTGATGAGTCAATATATCACTCGCAAAACCCGCCTCCTATATATATATATATATAAATAATATCTATTTTATATGCATATTATATCCCTTAGTCGTCTTTCACGATACCGACGGGCAAGAGTGGGGGGGTGGTAAATTGTATTCTTACTCCGTCACCATACGGAAAGTATATACAATATATCCATAGTAGTGCAAGTACTTAATACTTCTAATTAAAATACTCGTATTTCAACTTTTCTTCCTCCTGCAGTAAAATTTAATTACATTACATAGTCATCATTTACGAGACGGGACGGCTCTCTGCCCCATTTTATACTCCTTTAGCTATGAACCGCCACCAGACGGAACATTTAAATTTATTTAAATTGAATTTCCAAAATATTGTCACTTAATAAAAAAAAAGATTTAATAAGAACACAAAGCAGTCACGAAGACTACAGACAAAAGGGAAATCTTAAAACTATGAAAAACAGTTGTTATTTTTGGATATTTATAGTAATTGTTTAATTTTGAATTAAAATTTGTATATTAAAACTTTTTATATTTACTCGTATCTAGTTTTGACATCTATCGGCACTTTAAATACGTTAATTTCAGACGATGACATATCATTTGACAAGTCCCTTTCTACTCAGTGAAGCAGTACTTGGACTTTTGACGCGAATGTCAAAATGTCATGTAGCGCTTTTATATTCTTTTCATTATTTTAGTGTTTTAAATTATTATATTCAATAATTTTGCTGATATTTTATGTAATATAATGCAGATAAAATTCTGAAATGTAGTGAAAATGATATAATAGTGAATTACGTGCATTTTGACATTCAGCCCAAATTTCCTGAGACGCATGATTTGTATCAGCACCAAGTCATGCTAACGACTGACTGAAAAACTAAGACTAAAGACGTGAATAATAATTAATATACTCGACACTGGCACCAATAGCTCATATTATTGTAGCTCATTGCCATTAACTAAGAAGAAGAAGAAGCAGTACTTGAAGTGGGGCTGTGCTGAACCCACTTCCAATCCCACTGTATAGTGGATTGTTAGATGAGAAAGAGAAATGAGAAGCCTATACACAAGTATCATTTGACAGCGAAATAAATCCGCACGTGGACCGCCAAGCCACCTATCTTGCTGAATTTATAAATACCGTCAGAGCTCTTCCCCTTAATAAAGCCGTTGTTGAAGACAAAATATAAAATAAAATAATCAAAGAAGCTAGCAAAGCATCGGGCAACTCAGTATTAATAGTTTTTATTTGACGCATAACTGAAAGCATTTTTCCTCGTTTATGGCGTCACGGGTATATTCGTATGATTCCCAAAAGCAGCGATAAGCCACGGGACGACCCTAAGTCATATCGACCAATCATCTTATTGCCATCACTAAGTAAGGTCTTAGAACGTCTTATTCCTCATCGTTTGTTGCCGAATGGACCAACTTTCAATCATAAACAATTCGGCTTCACTCCCGATAAATCAACTGTCGAAGTAACCATTTTGGTAAGAAAAGTTTTTAATACATCACTTTTTAAGTATATGCTAGGAGTTTTCCTAAACATTTCAGGCTTTTTACAACGCCTCGTGGCCAATACTACTTCTTAAGCTAAAATCCCTTGGATGCTTGAGAAATGTCATCAGACGACCTCTCCGGCACCCCTTAAAAGCGCAGAAGGGGCCGCTGTGGTTTTAGTGGGTATTCCGGCCGCGGATGTAGTCGGCGAGTACCACAAGATCCAACCGTCCGTCCGTCATTGGCGAGGGACAGTGCGTAAATGCATTTCCACAGCGTGAACAAAAAAAAAGGCGTTTCTGCCAGGTACATATGTCAAGTATACTACTGCAATCAATTTCAAGACTCACATATAGGCCCCGTCCACACCTCCCGTATCCGTGGTGCAATACTTTTGCGCTTATTGTAACTGTGCATCCCTTTGCTTATTGGCTAACTTGCCAATTTGCTTATTATGTCCCACATTACATAAGAGAGAAGTTGGGTCCTTAGTTCCCAACAAGATGATTACAAGCATTTCCCGGGACTGTCTGAGGATCAAACGTCCATATCATCTAGGGAGACTGTTGAGTATACTGGCATACAAGAGTTATAATGGTAGGAATATTTGATGGCATTAGAAATAGTGATATTGGCATAGCTAAAGATATAGTGTTAGCATTAAAACGTCGCGTAAATTCGTATTTTTCGACATAGTCATGTCGGTGACGACTTATACGAATTTACTCCCTACCCAATCGTCACTACAGAAATTTTCACTTCAAGAAGAAAAAAAAATATGCTATGCTAGCTTTGCAGAACAATCTGTAATAACTTTAGAGCTATTCAATAATTCATAGATATCGAAAGACGTATGTATACCAAAATACTTTACTTGTATCGAAATTCGCAAAGATTCTTTGACTTGTTGTCGAATTATTAGTTGGGGAACAAACTTTAGCATTAGTTGGGGAAAGGCAAGTTCAATATGCGGCAGGTTATGTACTGGCATTGTGATATCTACAAAGCTTTAGTTTCATAAGCTATGTACCACATATTGAGATTATTGTGGTAATTGTAAGATAGATTAAGTATTCTTGGCGTAATCAAGCGAATGATAATCTACACTAATATTATAGAGAGGAACAATTTATATTTATGTGCGTGTGTGTGTATGTTTGTAATGAATAAACTCAAAAACTACAATGCCGGTTTCAAAAATTCTTTCACCATTGAAAAGTTACATTATCTCATAAGTAACATAGGCCTCGGAGTAACATAGGCTATATTTTATTCCGGTATTCCCACAGGAACGGCAACTAAGCGGGTAAAACGACTGTAACCGAAGCGGAGCGAGGGCGGCTTGCTAGTCTATAATATAGATAAAGAAATTACTTAATCGGAGCTATATCTATATAAACACTAGCAGACCCGGCCACGCGTTGCTGTGGCTAATGTTTTTGTTATATTACATTTTATTAAACTACTAGCTGACCCGGCGAACTTCGTAACGCCATAATTTTTTTCGTAAATATATTTTCTAAATTTCCGAAAATATAGTCTCTAATGGAAGAACCATTACAGCTTTGTCGGGAAAGATTCGATAGTTTTGGTCGCGGCATTGTTAATGATGATTCAAAGAGAATACGAATTACTCATTATTGATTTCTTGGGGGGCGCGGCCGGAGCACCTCCTCGTGGTGCTCCCTGGTAACGTCCATTTGGACGTCATGCGTCCATTTAGACGGCCAAGATTCCGGCAGGGGGGGGTCTCCGCGTGCGGCTCTGGTGGCAGAGCGCACGGCGGATCTGACCCGGGGCCAATGGGGCGGATGTGCCTCATGGCACTCCGTCGCCAGGGACGGTTGCGTCACGGCCCGGGGGCGTGACGGGTCGGTCGCTCGCGAGCGGCCAGACCCGGAAGGCCCAAACCGTAATCCTGAGCAGGGGGGTCAGGACCGGGGGTCTTCGGACCGCGGGGAAGAAAACCCCTATAAAAAATTACCCCTAATCCTAAGTTTGGCCACTCGGCGAGGGGATGAATGGTTGGTGGGTTAAAAAGCGCGCGAGCGTCCAGCCGTTAGAGTGGTAGTCAAGGCAAGACTTAAAAACGTCCAACAATATGGCAGAGGTTCCAAACGACGTACCTACTCCAGAGGGTCCCGGCCACGCCGGGGAATCCCTCACTGTGCTGGTTTCTGAGCGCGAGAGGCGCACAGTCACCAGCACAGTCAGTCCCCAGTCGTATGGGAGGGGGACAACACCTGCTATTTCTGCCGAGAGCCCGGCACAAGATCAGGAGGCTCACCGGGGGGAGGGGATTGAAGTGAAGGAGAAGGAAGAGATTGAGAAGAAGAAGAAGGGGAAGAAGAAGAAGCAGAAGCGTACCGCCCAGGCGCGAGCCCGCATCGAGACCGCAAGGTGGAAGGCGTGGCGGGAGCGGCAGAAGGCGGCCGGTATGGCTACGTGCGACGAGGGTGGCAGCACTGCTGCTGCAGGGCCGTCGCGGAGCGGGGGTGGCGTTGCTGCCCAACCATCGGAGGGGGAGACTGAGTCGACCACAGAGCTGTCGCTAGACGAGAGCGTCAGCGTCGACTGCAGCAGCGGACCCGAGGACGAGGGCGGCATTGCCGCAGAGCCGTCGCAGGATGAGGGCGGCAATGCCGCAGGGCCATCCGAAGGTCTGGAGTCGGACACGGCCTCAGAGATGGTCCTAACGGACGTGGGCGGAAGTGCCGCAGAGCCGTCTGCCGATGACGGCGCTGAATGGACGCAGGTCGGCCGGAGTAGGGACGAGGGCGGTGGATGCGCCGCAGGTCCGTCCAGTAGGAGTAGGGGGACGATAGGTAGGCCGTCATTTGAGGGTAGGCCGTCGTCGAGTAGGGAGAAGAGGAAGGCTGCCGAGGAGGAGACCATCGCCACCACGGTAGGTACGAAGGAGAGGGAGGAGGCCCTCCCCCCGAGCGTCCGGAAGCGCCCCCTCAAGGGGTGCAGCTCGAACACCGACTCGGAGGGTGCACCATCATGCCTCCTCCCAAAGTCCCGACCATGCCCCGTGGGCGCAGAGGTCGTGGATCGGCGAGGCCGGGGACACCGGGTCCGGCCGGCCACGGTGGCGACGTGGCGGCCCTCCAGGCCGCGGACGCCCGCCTTAGTAAGGAGGTCTCCGGCTTGCGGGAACGCAACCGCAAGCTGGAGACGGAGCGGAGCTATCGGCGGTGCGACGGGAGAACCGCGGGTTGGCCAAGGAGATGGCCGACCTGCGGGCTCGGTTCGCGCGCCTGTGCCAGCCTCGCCACCGAAACGGGCTGCGCCGGGGAGGGCGGGCCCGTCGTCTGCGCCCGTGGCGCCGGCTGCGCCCGTCGCGGCTGCTAAGCCGGCTGCACCCGTCGCGGCTTCGGCGCTTCCTCCCCTCGTCGTGGTCCCCCTGCCGGCTCGTGGCCGCGGGAGGCCTCGGAGGGGGGAGGAGCCGTCGCCCGACGAGGTGCACGGCGTGTCGGAGTCGGCGGTACGCGTGATCCTAGCCCGAGTAGGGGTGATGGTGGATGCGCGTATCGCCGCCGTAGCGGCCAGGCTCCCGCCTGAGCCGCCCCTCCGACCGCCGCTCGCCGCGGACAAGGCGAGGCGGCCGCAAGCGTCAGCTCCCACCCCGCTGCCCTGTCAGGGTGGCCGCGTGGTGAGCTACGCTGCGGCCGCGGCCGGGCCCAAGGGGGCCAAGAAGGCCGGCAAGGTGCCGGCTCCCGCCAAGGCCGGGCTGCGGCCGGCGCCAGCGGCTGCACCGCAGGCGCCGACCAGCGCACCCGCGACCGCTCCTGCTGCGCTCAGCGCTGCTGCCAGGCTCGAACAGGGCTGGCAGGTGGCTGAGCGGAGCAGGAAGGCACGCGGCCAGAAGCGGAGAGCGGCGGCCAAGAGTGCCGCCGTGGCCACCGCTCCCCAGGCGGGAGCCGGCAGAAAAGGGAAGAAAAGGTCGCGCAGGGGCCTCAAGTCGCCGAAGACGGCCGCGGTGGTCATCACCGTGCTGCCTGAGGCGGCTGAGAGGGGCCTCAACTATGAGGCCGTCCTAAAACGCGCCCGGCGGGAGCTGGACGTCTCCGGTATCGGGGGCGTCGAGGCGAGGACCCGCAAGGCCCGGATAGCTCGAATACTCGAGTTCCCTGGGGCCGAGGGCGCGAAGACGGCCGATAGTTTGGCCACGATGTTGAGGGGGCTGTTCGGGCCGGAGGATGGTGTCCGAGTCGCCAGGCCTATCAAGTGCGCAGAGATGTGCCTGACGGGCTTGGACGATTCCGTGACGGTGGAGGACGTCCGGGAGGCCATTATGGCGCGTACCGGATGTGCCTCGGACACCGTCCGGATTGGCACCATTCGCACTGGTCCGGGCGGCGTCGGTGCTGCCTGGGTGCAGTGTCCGGTGGAGTCGGTCAAGCAATTGGCATTGACTCAGGCAGGCTCCTCGTGGGCTGGAGCTCGGCGCGGGTAACCGTGCTAGAGCCCCGGCCCGCGAGGTGTTACAAATGCATGGCGGTCGGGCATACCCGACCGACATGCAAAAACTGCTTTGACTGCAGCGGGCTATGTTTCCGTTGCGGTCAGACCGGACACCAGGCGGCATCGTGCTCTGCGGTGCCCCACTGCCCCGCGTGTGCGGCAGGCAATAGGCCTGCCAAACACCGCATGGGCTCTGGGGACTGCAGACCCCCGGCATCGGCCCCGAAGGGGCGGGACGGCCCATCGACCGGGCCAGTCCCCGCTCCGAGCGCGGCCCGATCGCCCGTCAGCGCGGAGGAGGTGACGATGGATACGGACCGTTAATGGACCCCGTATCCATTCGTCTCCTCCAGGCCAACCTCAACCACACCGCCGGTGCGCAGGACGTGTTCCTGCAAGCCATGGCGGAGTGGTTGATAGGAGTAGCCGTAGCCGCGGAGCCGTACGTGGTGCCCGACCGGCCTAACTGGTTGGGTAGCACCGATGGCACCGTGGCAATCGTCGCCTCCACGTCGTGGCCTTCGTCGCCTCTGACCCTTAGGGACAGGGGCGTCGGATACGTCGCGGCGGACTGGGGGGAGATTACGCTCCTCGGAGTCTATCTCTCCCCTAACTGGAGTGTGACCGATTTCGAGGCCTCCCTCACCATCATGGAGGCCTCGTTACGGCGAATGGCATCGCGCCAGGTCTTCGTCTTGGGGGACTTCAACGCCAAGTCCGTGGCGTGGGGGTCTCCCCGGACGAACGACCGAGGACGGGCGATCGAGGAGTGGGCGGCGGCACTGGGCCTCTGTTTGCTGAACAGGGGCTCGGTGCATACGTGCGTGCGACAACGGGGCGGGTCGATAGTGGACCTTTCGTTCGCTAGCCCCGAGGTCGCCGCACGCGTGGGGAGCTGGCGCGTCGTGGAGGAGGTGGAGACCTTGTCGGACCACCGGTATATCCGGATGGAGGTCTCCCCGGTAATCCCGACGCCCAGCAGGGGTCACGGGGCGGATGGACGTCCTGCGTTCCCGCGATGGGCTGTGGGTCGCTTAGACCGGGACCAGCTGGCGGAGACAGCCATCGTTTACTCGTGGCTGTCCTCTGCCAACCAGTCGGACGGGGTGGACGCCGAGGCTGGCCGCATCCGCAGTGCGTTGACGCAGATCTGCGATGCGGCCATGCCCCGGGTACGGCGTCCGCCCCCGAGGAGGGCGGTCCACTGGTGGTCCCGGGAGCTGGCGGATCTCCGGGACGCGTGCATTCGCGCCCGGAGGGCCTACACCCGCAGCCGGCGGCGGCAACGCGACGCGGAGCGGGAGGCCTTGCTGTATGAGGGCTACCGCAATGCGCAGTCGGCCTTCAGGCTGGCCGTCCGCTCCGCCAAGGACGTCAGTCGGCAGGAGATGCTGGACGGTCTCGATCGTGACCCCTGGGGACGCCCCTATCGCGCGGTGCTGAATAAGCTCCGCGCGCGGGGCCTTCCCCTCACCGAGACTCTCCAGCCCAGCCTTCTCACCCGGGTTGTCGAGGACCTGTTCCCGCGGCGGGCGGAACACACGTCCCCGGTCATGGCTCCGCCAGACACTGACCGGGAGGCCGACGACGACAGTGTTCCGCCCATCACGGAACCCGAGATGGGAGTGGCGGTGGCGCGCATGTGCGCAAAGTCCACCGCCCCCGGGCCCGACGGTGTTCCAAACCGCGTGTTGGGCCTGGTCCTCGACCACCTGGGTCCCCGCCTCAGGGAGCTGTTCGACGCGTGTTTAGCGTCCGGACGGTTCCCTGGGTGCTGGAAGGAGAGAAGGCTGGTGCTCCTGCCGAAGCCGGGACGGTCTCCGGGGTCGCCTTCGGCCTACAGGCCTATCGTGCTGCTCGATGACACGGGCAAGCTACTGGAGAGGGTGGTAGCTGCCCGCATCGAGCGGCACCTCGTTGGCACGGGGCCCGATCTGTCGGACGCCCAGTTTGGGTTTAGGAGGGGTCGTTCGACGATCGCGGCTCTGTTGCGCCTGAGGGCCGTGGCGACTGAGGCCGTCACCGGGTGCGCCGAGTGCTGTTGGCGGTGTCCCTAGACATCGCCAACGCATTCAATAGTCTGCCATTCAGCTGCATCAGGGAGGCGCTCCGGTATCACGGAGTGCCAGCTTACCTGAGGCGGCTAGTGGCAGACTATTTGGTGGGGCGCAGCGTCCTCTGTACCAACCGAGCAGGGGACGTTGTGCGAACGCCCATGACGTGCGGTGTCCCACAGGGGTCGGTCCTCGGACCCACCCTGTGGAACATCGGCTACGACTGGGCGTTGCGGGGGAGCCTCCCGCCCGGGCTGGGCGTGATTTGTTACGCCGACGACACGCTCGTCACAGCCCGCGGTGGGACGCTAGAAGAGGCGGTAAGCCTGGCGACCTATGGCACCGAAGATGTCGTCAGGCGGATCGAGGCGCTGGGGTTGAGGGTCGCCCTGGACAAGACGGAGGCCCTCTTGTTCCATGGGCGCCTTATGAGCCCTCCCATCGGCGTCTCGATCACCGTTCGATCGGTTGACATCAGCATCCGGGCCCATATGAGGTACTTGGGCCTGGTGCTCGACGGGCAATGGTGGTTCCGGGAGCATTTCCGCAGGCTCGCTCCGCGGCTCGTCGGCGCGGCGTCCGCCCTATCGTGGCTAATGCCGAACGTGGGCGGACCGAGCGCTACGTGCCGACGGCTGTACACGGGGGTCATCCGGTCGATGGCCCTGTACGGCGCACCGGTGTGGGCGGGGTCCTTGACCGTCCGACTTAGGGCCCTTCTGTGGCGACCACAGAGGGTCATGGCGGTCAGGGCCATCCGCGGATACCGCACGGTTGCGACGGAGGCAGCGTGCCTATTGGCCGGGACTCCCCCGTGGGACCTGGAGGCGAAAATGCTCGCCGAGTTGTATCGGCGGGTGTCGGGGGTGCGCGGGGAGGGCGGTGTGATCTCGTTAAGGGATCTCACCGCCTGGCGCGTCGACGCCCGCCGAGACGTCATTGCCCGTTGGGCAGTCCGGCTGGAGAGGCCTCGGTTCGGGGTGCGAACCGTGGAGGCCTTCCGGCCGGTGCTGATGCAGTGGTTGGAAAGGCGGCACGGGGTGCTCTCCTTCCGACTAGTGCAGGTGTTGACGGGGCACGGGAGCTTCGCCAAATACCTGCACAGGGTCGTGAGGAGGGAGAGTACACCGTCCTGCCACCACTGCGATTGCGACGAGGACACGGCGCGCCACACGCTCGAGGCCTGCGCGGCTTGGGCAGTGCAGCGCCGTGAACTCGTCGCAATCATCGGTGCCGACCTGACGCTGCCGGCCATCGCTAGGGCGATGGTCGACAGCGTCAGGAACTGGGACGCGGTCACAGTGCGAGACAGTGATCTCGCAGAAGGAGGCGGCGGATCGTCTGCGCGTGGAGCGCAGCCTCAATGAGGAGATCCGCCGCCGGCGACTGGGGCGGCGCAGGCGCAACTATCTGCGCCTCATGCCGCCCTAGCCGAGGCCGCGGGTGACGTGACCGGGGATTAGTCCGTCACCCGCCGAGAGGCCGACCGCGTGAGGAAAGACCGACGTCCTCCCCGAGGGGGGGACGTCGGTCGATGGGAGGGTACCCCGCGTAGGGGGTATTCCGTCGGGCCGACCACTGACGACAAGTAAACCTGCTCCGGTGGTCGGCCCAATGACGAAGGCGAGGTGGTTTTCGGGTGGGTTGCGGGAGTTGCGTGCTTAAGCCCCTCTGTCGCCCCGGACGGAGTGGTGCGGAGGCGCGACGACCGCGACCCACCCAAAAAAAAAAAAAAAAAAAAAAAAAAAAATTTATTGATTTCTTCATTATTTTTGACAAAATTATAATTATCAAATTTTCAACCATACTTAACTATAGACAAAACTTCGTTAACTGTCATTTGCATTTTGTTATTACATATCAAATGCGTTTTTTTATACTACGTTTCATAGTGACTTGTTATCTGTTTGACATTTTATGTCACGTCACACGGGAACGCTATCGAACGGGATAAAAGAGTTATTGGCACGTTATTGGCGAAATCTTGTAAACACCATTAAAAAAAGAAACAGGATAAAAAGTATCTTATATCCGTCTCCTGGTTCTAAGCTACCTCCTCACCAATTTTCAGGCCAATCGGTACAGTCGTTCTTGAGTTATAAATAGTGTAACTAACACGACTTTCTTTTATATAGATTTAAGTGGAACTGTAGGAGAACATCTGTCATGGAAGCCGTCATATTTTTTTACAAATGGTATCTATGTAAAAAAGCAAGTTAAAATCGTATATGTCACGTTTGTAGTTTTGACATAGCAGCGCCATCTATTAATTAATTACTCAATCCAGTCAACAGATATCGCCATCTGTTAAAATCGTTTGGAGTTAACAGATAATTGTGAATGTCAAATAATAGACAAATAATTAGCAATAAAATAATATTGCGACTATAAATTAAGATATAAGCTATCCTATCTTTCAAGTTGGATCAAACTGCACACGGTGTGGAAATTTGATTAAAATCAGTTAAGTAGTTTAGGAGTCCATCGCGGACAAACAACGTGACACGTAATTTATATATATTAAGATAAGATAAGTACTCTACAGTATAGTATGTAATCATTATCATCACATCAGTCTAGATAAGTCCCATTGATAGATTCAGGCCTTATGAGGCCTGACTTACTATTCTACTCTTTCCATGTGGTGATAGGGTAAGAATGTAATTCACCACCCCTCTCTTACCTGAGTGTCGTAAAAGACGATTAAGGGATATAATATGCAGGTAATAGATATGCAAGAGAAGGATGCCAAACCCTATACCACCACGTTTAATCAGCATGGTATATCATCATCATCATAATTTCAGCCTCCACTGCTGGACGTAGGCCTCCCTCATGTTACGCCACAGAGTGTGGTCCTGTGCCGCCTGTATCCAACGACGCCTAGCAACTTTCCCCAGATCGTCGGTCCACCTAGTTGGGGCAGCGTCCTACCAACATAGCACGAAAGAATTAGCACGCTGAAGTGGCAATGGGCAGCTCACATCGCACGACGAACCGACAACCACTGGAGAAGAAAGGTTCTTGAGTAGCGACCACGTATTGGACGACGCAGTGTAGGACGCATGGTATATATAGAAGACTAGCAACCCGCCCTCGCTTCGCCTCCGTTTCAGTCGCCTTACCTGTATGGTTCCTGTTCCCGTGGGAATACCGGGATAAAATATAGCCAGTGTTACTCTCTGATATTGGTGAAAGAATTTTTGGAATCGGTTCAGTGGTTTAAGTGTGAAAGCGTAACAAACAAAGTTACTTTCGCATTTATAATATTAATAATGATTAATTACCCTCCCACAGAGTAGGGGCTCGAGCCCAAAGCACTTATACTGGGTTGAGATGATAATGATTCCACGGTGGCCAGACGTGTTGGAATAGGGTTTTATATCGAGTTTTCCTTCTCTTGTCTAGTTATATGTCTAACATAATCGTATAATGACACACACTGGTAAGAGAGGTTAATAATAATTATATTTTTACTCCGTAACCACGCGCGTATAGAGTGTAAGAGTGCGGTATTACGTTGACTCTTTAATTATTTGGTTTGGACACAACTCATAATAACTCTGTAATATTGCATTTACTTGAGCGGGCTACGGAGGACAAGAAATTCGGTTCCGCTGGTCGGTCCAACGGAGAGGAGATACAGTGGGTTATGGGGACCGCGCGCCGCCCCTTCGTCACACGGACGGAACTGGACGGCGTATGCACTGACCATAGCCGTCACCAAAAAAATATTGCACTGGCTTAAAATCTTACTATCCTATCCTAATCTTATAATTGTGAATTTCAATTAATTTTTTCGACAACTTCAAGAATCGCATTGCCAACTAGGACCGGTACAGAAATGACATGAGCATTTGACATGACTTTCGTCTTGTCCATGTTCATTCGTAAACCCACTAGTTGGGATACCCTGCTGAGATCATTGAGCATTGTGCCAAGGTCCTCCATGGATTCTGCCATAATGACTATATCGTCCGCAAATCGAAGGTGAGTGATGTATTCGCCGTTAATATTGATGCCGAGTCCAGTCCAGTCTATGAGCTTGAAGACATCTTCCAGTGCAGTGGTGAACAGTTTCGGAGAGATGACATCTCCCTGTCTCACGCCTTTCTGCAACTGGATCGGTTTCGTACTCTTATCCCGGATACGGACTGACATTGTGGCGTTCCTATACAAACACTTCAGCACTTCGATATAGCGATAGTCGATTTGGCACCGCTGAAGGGACTGCAGCACCGCCCAAGTTTCGACTGAATCAAAGGCTTTCTCATAGTCCACAAACGCTAAGCACAGGGGCCGATTATACTCCTCAGTCTTTTGTATAATCTGCCGAAGCGTGAGGATATGGTCTATGGTGCTATAGCCTTTTCGGAAGCCGGCTTGTTCGGGCGGCTGGAAGTCATCGAGCTTGCGCGAGAGTCGATTGGTAATGACCCTCGAGAACAACTTATAAACATGGCTCAGGAGTGAGATGGGTCTGTAGTTCTTTAGAAGAGCTTTGTCACCCTTTTTGAAGAACAGCACCACCACACTCCTGGTCCACGACTCTGAAACGTCGCCCCCGAGGATAACGGAATTAAATAGCTTTTGAAGGACTATTAAGACTGGCTTGCCGCCCGCCTTCAGAAGCTCTGCCGTAATTCCGTCATCTCCCGGTGCCTTACCGTTACGTAGTTGTTTGAGAGCCATTCTGATCTCGTATAAGCTGATGTCCGGGATTTCTTCGGTATAGTGCCAAGTTAGCTTGGATCTGGGATCTTGGACCAAGCCGACCACAGGATTTCGGGATGATTTGTATAACTGTCCATAGAACCTTTCGACCTCTCCTAAGATCTCACTTTGGGATGAAATGACAGTGCCATCGTCGGTCTTCAGCTTAGTCATTTGGCTTTGCCCAATAGACAGATCTTGTGCGAACACTTTTGAGCCACGTTTCCGCTCTATCGCTCCTTTAATACGGAGCGTATTAAATCGGCGAATATCGCGACGCACAGACCTGGAGATCTGCCTATTTAGCTGCCTATGTTTGGACCAATCGGCTAAAGACTGCACCGTCATTTCTTTTCTCCGCCCCATGAGCTCGAGAGTCTGGTTGCGCAGTGTACGGATTGATCTGCAAAACTTAAATCGTAGTCTTCTTTTGTTAACTGCTTCGTATTGTCTTATTTTATTTATTGAAGCGTTTATTATTTTAGCTAAAGGACAATGGGCATTGCGGCCCATGAGCGGCCATCAATGAAACTAGTGTCATTTGAAAGGGGAGATCTTTGACAACAAATATTGTTCAAGGAGTACTATGAAATACCGTTTGGGAAAAAAAATATAGTTAAAATACTATTATTAAAATACTATTTTTTTTTTCATTATTATTTATGTATCCTAATATTCAATACTTTTTCTATTAGAGGTCTAAGAACCTTTGTTAAAATCGGTCTCGCCATGTTTCATGCGTCAACCAATCAGCGACGAGCGCCGCTCGCACTCGGCGACTCGGCGATTACCGTTATGCTCGAGCGCACAGCGCAGTCCATCGTTGACATTTGTTTCGTTGAGTACTGTGCGATTATTATTGTTTGACAATTTCTTTTGACTCTGGCTTGCATATCGGACTTGTTAATATCTATCTTGGTGACTTGTGCTCGTTTTTTTGGACTTTTTTTAAGCAGATTCCTATAACAATGGCAGATAATCGCCAAGTGTGTATTTTATGTAATCGATCCGTGATAAACAGAAGAAGATACGAAATAACCCGTGCTCGGTTTGAAGAACATCCCGCTGTAGGCCAATATATCTTTGAAGCTCTTACCTCTGAACATCAGGTAAGTACATCAAACGAAAGCATTATTTCTTAGTTGTCACGTCAACAATATAGTACTGTTTAACTTGAGGTGGTCACAGTGTTTTAACTCTCGCGCATTGAGATTACATTTCGCTGTAAGTAGTAAGTAAACTGTTACCGACGCGGCGACGTTGTCGTTCCGTTTGATCCACGGGGCGAGAACGGGATAGAAGTATCGGTATTTACGTATGAGTAAGCGAGATAATTAATACTGCTTAGGCAATCGAGTAAAATATTTTTCTTTATATTTCGCTTTGTTTGAACAGCGTTCAATGAAAATAACTAAGCGTTTTAACTAATTGTAATACTCTCATTTTCAGATACAATACAATGGTCAGGAGTACATTTGTCGACCATGCTGGCAACGGGCAGAAAGAGCTGCGCAGCCAAGAGAAGACCGTCCACACGAATGTGTATTACATATTGAAGAATATTCAAGACTCCCTAATACAGCAACGCGTTGTATGTATGAAAACTGCAGACGAACGGATCTCCGAAGGATTCCGGATAACATTAAAGTGACATTCTTGATTCATTTTAATTTTTATATTCCAAATAGTGCAAGAGTTTGCGATCATCATTTGGTATCCAATGATTGGGATCAAATAATTGACAGCCCTAACTTGCTCCACGACTTCAATGCCACACATTTTGTGCATATCATGAGCCTCATGAAAATCGCGGTGCTTCGAGGATCTATACTAGATTTTGATAATATAGATGACATGGACCCAAATGAAGTATACATCCGATTAGGCGTTAGTCGAGACCAATTTATGAATATTTTGGAACAAACTCCTTCATTGTCGAACGTATCAACACGCCCGAAAACATCTTTGGCATGCTACTTAATGAAACTGCGAAGCGGTGAAGCAAATGAAAGGCTGGCGACGCTTTTTAATATGAGCCGTAGAACCCTAGAACGACATTTAACGTTCGCCAGAGACTCTCTTTTACTGGACTTCGTTCCCCGGCATCTTGGTTATGATCATCTCAATAGAATTGATGTAGCTAACCGAAACCTACAAGTTCCAAATGCAATTTTTGGAAATGCAAATGCCTTAAACAGAAAGGCAATTGTGATAGCAGACGCCACTTATATATATATACAAAAGTCCGCAAACTATTTATTCCAAAAGCGATCATATAGTCTACACAAATACACGAATTTGTTGAAACCGTTTTTAATAGTGTGCTGCGATGGCCACATTTTAGATGCCTTTGGGCCATATTCAGCCATAGAATCAGATGCACAAATAATGAAAAATATGATTGACGACGAAGGAAATCCTTTCCATTGGTTTTTTGAACATGGAGATGTGTTCATCTTAGACCGTGGGTTTCGCGACGTAATCGACGACTTACATGCCTATGGTTATGAAGCTCACTTACCGAAAACAAAAAGTCGAGACGAAGATCAATTGACGACAGAACAAGCGAATAAGTCTAGGTTGGTTACTATGTGCCGCTGGGTTGTTGAAGTTATAAATGGTTGGTTCAAACGCGATTTTAAACTATTCCGACAAGACTTTTTCAATCGTGCTTTGCCTCATATGATGACAGATTTTAGAATAGGTGCTGCATTATTGAATGCTTGCAGAGAACCATTGTCAGATAACGTTCACGCTGAAACATTTATAGAAGTTATAAACCAAAGAGTGAACCAACCAAATAACCTAGCAGAGTATGTCCTAGCCAACAACCTTAATCGTAGACGGGCTAGTTTCGATAGCATTACAGGAAACCAACCTAACATAAGTGATTTTCCTTTGCTGACTGAGGACGATTTAACCATTTTTGCACTTGGTACATACCAAGTGAAGCTAGCCCGCAGCTATTATGCGGAGCATGTGCGACAAGGTCTCTATAATATAGAAACGTATAGGGACCCCGATGTTACAGGCCTAGGCAGGTGCGGCATCACAGCAACAAATGTTTGGCTGCTAAGATGTCGAATACAATCTAGACATACTAGGTCAAAAATATATTATTCGTACATTATAGTAGATAGAGAGAAAAGCGGCAGAGAAGCCATAGAAAACTACTATTGCAGTTGTCTAAGCGGTAAGCGCACTCTTGGTTGCTGTGCCCACATTATGTGTGTAGTGTGGTATTTAGGGTGGGCGAGAAACCAAGAGGAAGATATCCGTTTACCAGCTCATTTTTTAAACGATATTATTGTAGACGACAATTGAATCCCATCATTTTCTTTTTTTAAAGGAATACTAGCATTATATACGAGCATTGTATATGTGTCTGTCAATAAATCGATGTATTTAATAACCAATTAACCTTTAGTTTTATTTAATCCATCATTATCTTATACTTAGACATGCATTACGTTTTATCATTTACGTACTTTCGGTTTAATTAATTCGATTTTTTTATATGATCAACGCTTTATAACTTTTTATCTAAACAAGTTGCCGAAATAATTTTTTGCAGTCTTAATATATACATAATTGTCGACTAAAAAATATATAGGACAGATGTGGCCGCCGATGGGACAAGCGCCATACATTTTTGCCCATTGTCCTTTAACTAATAATATTTTCTAACATGTACGCTGAAATGTTATTTTAAATAAAACAATTTTTACGGATTTTATGGTTTTGAGAATTGTATTCTTACTCCGTCACCATAATTCCGTGTGGCTTCCACCCCTTCTGTTGCCCGTGGGTGTCGTAAAAGACGACTAAGGGACTAAATATACATATGATATCTATGTAAGAGCAGGAGAACTCGAAACAAAACCTTATACCATGACGTCTGACCAGCGTGGTAGAGTAAGTCAATTTTCCTCCTATTAAGGAGGTGGCTTAAGCCCAACAGTGGGACGTATATGAGCTGAAATGATGATGATGAAGAATGATGTTATTTGTATTTAATTTCTGATTTCCAGACACTTTTCAGCAGTCACGGGAGGACTCCAAACTACTACTACAATAAACTACAATCATAATAATCTGTACTGTAAGATTTTTTGACCTTGCAGACAAACAGTTTATTTGACGATAATATAAGTTTAATAGCAGTAGCAGAAGATGGCAATACTGTCACTCATCGGCTATAAAAATGTCGGTTGCACAGCCAAAGGACTACTAATTGTATTTATAAAAAAGACATTGATAGCACCGGAGAAACATGACATCAAATAATATTCGTCCATGGGAAATACATATACATCTGTATCCTTTTTCGTTCATATGGAGACATCCTGTGAAGTGATACGTTAATGGAAATGATGATACTAAACAAATACTTATAGCACTCCTTTTAAAAGAGAAAAGAGAACACAGAGAAAAGCGAAGGCCCAAAGATTACCTTATCTGAAGGGCATGGCAGTGCCCCCGTCAAGTCGAGCAAAAACGCAACACTGCCGTAACATACTTTTCTCGAAGCAATTCAGGTCATTTTCGAAGTCCTATAACTTCGTTGTGAATAAGACTAGAAGCCTGAGTTTACCTTTATTTATTTAATTTTTGAACCAATATTTTAAGAGTTATAACGAGTCAAACTTTCGTAATTTTGTTACTCACTGACTGACTGAGCGATCATCAATATTATTGAGGCACTTCTAGCTGACATAGAAGCTTCAAATTTAGAATACAATTAGCGTTAAGAGTATAAATGAAGGAAAATTTATTAAACACTGTAATTTTCTTCCAATTTCCGAGATACACTAACTGCATAAATAATTTTGTAATCCTTACTAATAATAAAAATGGGCGTTCCACAGGGATCCATTCTGGGGCCATTTCTGTTTCTTGTATATATTAATGACCTACCCTACCATATAGGAGACAATCAAAACATTGTGTTGTTCGCAGATGGCACTTCTTTGTTATTTAAAATTAAAAGACAAATGCTCAATTATGACGATGTGAACAATGCACTGTCTAACGTTGTTCATTCAACACTAATAATTTGGTTCTCAATGAGAAGAAAAATAAATGTATCAAATTTACTACTCCCAATGTGAGGCAAGTGGAAACCAATCTCCAAATGAATGGTGTGGCTCTGGACCTTGTGGAATCGACCGTTTTTTTAGGTATCACCATAGATGCTAAACTTCAATGGGGACCTCATATTGAAAAGTTGTCGAGTAGGCTTAGCTCATCGGCTTATGCAGTAAAAAAAATAAGAATGTTATACGATATTGAAACAGCTAGAATGGTTTGTTTCGCTTATTTCCATAGTCTGATGTCTTACGGCATATTACTGTGGGGATGCTCCGCGGACTTGAATAGAATCTTTGTTCTTCAAAAAAGGGCTGTCCGTGCAATTTATAATCTGGGCCCAAGAGTCTCACTTCGAGAGAAATTCAAAGAAATAAATATTCTAACTGTTATATCACAATATATATACGAAAATATATTATATGTCAAAAAAAATATCGCTAACTTCAAAAGATATTGTGACATTCATGAAATGAATACTCGGAATAAGGACAAACTAGTTGTACATACTAATCGTCTCCAAAAAATTAGCAAATCATTCATGGGGCAATGTATACGTTTCTACAATAGATTACCCAAAGATATCCGAGACCTGCCAACAAAAATGTTTAAAAAAGCTATCAAGAATAGACTTTGTAAGAAAGCTTATTATAAAATCTCGGATTATGTAGATGATAATACTGATTGGTTGTGAGCAGCTCCTCATTATGCAATTTCCTTGTTATTTTAAATAAACCCTTTTTTAATAACTCTAATATTGTAAAGCGTAGCGTGTTTTGCCTAACGAAATTTTGCATTTTCGTCGTTTGTAACATATGGTCTTGGTCATGCTCACTGAAGGATCTACTTGCGGTAGCTGCGTGGAGCGGGTCTCTCCCTTCCCTGCATAGTGGTTGAGGGGAGTGATGGCTGCTCTAGTAGTTAACTCGTGATCGGGTGCCGCTTGTGGGATCTGGTCCAGCCATAATCATTTGAATTATATTAAGTATCTTGCAGTTCGAAGGGCATCACACTGAAGCTAGGTCTTACAAAACATGTATACAAATTTATATCTAGTAAGAAGAAAAAAAAAATTAAAATAATAGACAAGCCCGCTGAGTTTCTTGCCGGATCTTCTCAGTAGCGGTCGCGTTCCGATCCGGTGGTAGTTTATTTTTATTGGATAATTTAATTTTATTTTGTAAAATTGACAATATGTAAGTGCCCTCTCGGGGTCTATGCATAATAAATGATTTGAATTTGAATTATAAATGCGAAAGTAAGTTTGTTTGCTTGTTTATTACGCCCTCACGTTTAAATCACTGAACTGATTTCAAAAATTCTTTCACCAATATGGAAAGCTATAATATCAGGGAGTAACATAGGCTATATTTTATCCCAGTATTCCCACGGGAACGGAAACTATGCGGGTAAGGCGGCTGAAACCGAAGCGAAGCGAGGGCGGGTTACTAGTACTATATAAATAAATATTAGGTACACATAACTTAGGTAGGTACACATAATAAACTAGCGTATTGCCGCGGTTTCACCAGTGTTTTTTCCGTTCCCCTAGGTTTACTGGCAAATATCAAAATCGGTCCAGCTGTTTTGAAGTTTACCCAGAACAAACAGTTAGACAAAAACATTTGAACTGGTTTTTAGGCATAGGTATCGTGTAAATAATCGTGTGAGCATGAGAAAAAC
This sequence comes from Lymantria dispar, assembly GCA_032191425.1. Taxonomy (NCBI): domain Eukaryota; kingdom Metazoa; phylum Arthropoda; class Insecta; order Lepidoptera; family Erebidae; genus Lymantria; species Lymantria dispar. Next base: position 14,872,190 of record CM063451.1, read on the forward strand.
CTACTATTTTGACATTACAGACAGACATTTCAATTTTATTTATTTGTATAGATATTGCACATACATCGTATCGTATTGTCAAGATGCAGGTTGTTAAAATTAATATGTACCAACCGGTCTGACCAGCGAGGTAAGTCAATTTCACTCCTATTGTTGAGGAGATTCAAGGCCAGCAGTGGAACATCCATGAGTTCCACGATGAAGGCTATAAGTAAGAAAGAAAGAAAGAAAATAGTTTTATTTTGCAACCTCACATTTTTTCAAGCAATGAATTTTTATATACAAGGTGTTTTTATAGAGGTATAGAACTTTCATCATCATTCATCATTTCAGCCCATACATGTCCCACTGTTGGGCTCGGGGCCTCCTCCGCTATGGCAGGGCAATTGACCTACTGGACTACCACGCTGGTCAGACGTGTTGGTATAGGGTTTTGTTTCGAGTTTTCCTTCTCTTGCATAGATATTATATGCATATTATATCCCTTAGTCGTCTTTTACGACACCCACGGGCAAGAGAGGGTGTGATGAATTGTATTCTTACTCCGTCACCACACGGAAAACTTTAAGTTGCCAAAACTTTTTTAACTGGCGGCCATTTTGTCAGCTGCCAAGTGATTTATGTTTACCTTGGTATGGCATTTCAATATGTTTAGATTGACGCCTGAACAACGCTTCCAAATTGTGCAAATTTATTTTGAAAATCATGGTTCTGTTCAAAATACGTATCGCGCACTACATCCATTTTACGGTCAACATTATCGTCTATCAGAGCAATTAATTCGATTAACTATGGCACGTTTCCGCACCGCGTTTACTCTAAATCATAATCGGCTCCACAAAGACGTCGTACAGTGCGTACAAAAGAAGTCATTGCTGCTGTAGAGCGTAGCTTAGAGGAACACGCTTATCAGTCCATCCGCCATCGTGCACATGAATTGGATTTGTGTCCATCCAAAATACAAAATCTTGAAGAAATATCTTGATTTGCGTGCTTACAAAATCTAACGCGTGCAACAATTGAAGTAACACGATCACCTAGCAAGGCGTAAATTTGGTGAATGGGCCCAAAACAAGATTGCCGTTGATCTCGATTTTCATAAGCGAATTTTGTTTAGCGATTAAGCTCACTTTTGTTTGAATGGATACATCAATAAACAAAACTGCCGTATTTGGAGTGATGATCGTCCAAAAGTGTATATTGTGACACCGTCACATCCAGAAAAATTTACTGTTTGGTGTGCTTTATGGGCTGGGGATCATTAGTCCGTACTTCTTTAAAAATGATGCTGATCAGAACGTTACTGTGAATGGTGACCGCTATAGAGCTATGATTACTGATTTTTTCGTTCATCAATTGAACAGCCGTGATGTGCAGGAGCTGTGGTTTCGACAAGACGGCGCAACATGTCACACAGCTCGTGCCGCAATTGATTTATTGAAGGAAACGTTTGGTAACCGCATAGTTCCACGTTTCGGACCCGTGGTTGGCCTCCAAGATCGTGTGATTTAAGACCGCTAGGCTATTTCCTGTGGGGATACATGAAGTCGCTAGTCTACGCCGATAAGCCTGAAACGATTGAACACTTGGAGGACAACATTCGCTGCATTATTGCCGATATACAGCCACAAATGTTGAAAAAATTTATCAAAGATTGGACCTCCAGGTTAGACTACGTTGGAGCCAGCCGTGGCGGTCATATGCCCGAAGTCGTATTTAAATTATAATGCCAGAAGATTATCTTTAAAATAAAGTAGATTTTATATCAATTTAAAAAATAATCTTTGTTTTATTCCATTTCAAAGTTCAATACCTCTATAAAAAAACATCCTATATAACTGTGCACATGTGTGAAGCCAAAATATGGAATCTGTCTCAGCTATTGCTGAGGCAATATGGTTACCCTAGCGCTGATATTTTGACAGATCCGTGTCAGTAAAGTCACTTATGCCAAATAAAGTGTTAAGTGTTATAGACAAAGGCTTATGTGTAGAAATAGATTATATAATTTTATTAAATATAAGATGTACAACATAAAATATGAATAAATAAAAATAATAAAAATTGTAAAGAATATTAAATCTGTATATTATCTGGATAGATGCTATAACCTTATAGTGCACTTTAGGAGTGAACGTGCAACCCGTTGGTGTTCGAACAGTAGTGTTATTAATTGTTATTTTTTTGTCGGTCAATTATTACAGTAAAACCCGCTTAAGACGATTTCACAGGACACGGCGTCTTAGGCGGGAAAGCGTATTATGCGGGGAAAAAACGTGTCCTTTTCATTTATTACTAGCAACCCGCCCTCGCTTCGCTTCGGTTACAGTCGTCTTACCCGCGTAGTTCCCGTTCCCGTGGGAATACAGGGATGAAATATAGCCTATGTTACTCCCTGATATTATAGCTTTCCATTGGTGAAAGAATTTTCGAAATCGGTTCGGTGGTTTAAACGTGAAAGCGTAACAAACAAACAAACAAACTTACTTTCGCATTTATAATATTAGTAAGGATTAGTAAGGATATCACTTATTTTAGTTTGATTAAAAGATTTTGAGATATTAGCAATTACAAGATTTTCAACGTAATTTAATTTTCGCAGTGCGTCTTTGTTTTGATTCAAATAAGTTACATAGCGTCTTAAATCATTAACTGCTGATAATGCCTGGGCATGTGACAAAATCGGAGTTGACTCATCTTCTTCTTGATCATTATCACTTAGGGTCGCTCGACAGATGCTGGCTGCTGCCGCAAGGGGTAATATGTGTATTTGAGTGGCGCGTGTTGGCGTATTAAACGGGATGACGAATCGTATTAAGCGTTAAGAAATGTATGAAAACATGTCTCAAGTTGCTGGGACTGACGCAAAATGGCGTATTATGCGAGAAAGCGTATTAAACGTGATCGTATTAAACGGGTTCTACTGTATTTGTTTACAATACTTTTGATATATCTTAGTCGTTTTCAAAGTACGTAAAAGCGGTTTAAGATCGTTCCATCAACGAGTTGCAGCGAATCTAAAGCTACCTCGGACCGCAGCTGTCTGGTGTTTAGAATTAACCAGTAAGTATGAAGAGGCCCTCGTACTATACTGATTGTATTCCCTTGACCATGATAGTTTTTCATACAAGTAGGTTTTTTATTTAAGATGAAACCGAATAGTAATGTGGCCAAATGGAGTTGTCTACGTGAAGACACTTAAATGTCTATATAATTGAAAACCAAAAAAATACGATCTATACCAATAAATAAAATTGGAGTGTCTGTTTGTAATGACAAAATAATAGGCTTTTTTCATGCTCACACGGTTATTTGCACGACACCTATGCCTAAAATAGCAATTAAAAAATTTTTGTCTGTCTGTCTGTTTGTTCCGGGTAATCTTCAAAACGGCTGAACCGATTTCAAAAATTCTTTCACCAATGGAAAGCTATAATATCAGGGCGTAAACTAGGCTATATTTTATCCCGGTATTCCCACGGGAACAGGAACTACGCGGGTAAAACGACTATAACCGAAGCGAAGCGAGGGCGGGTTGCTAGTATTAAATAAAATTACAAACTTAAGTTGACAATAAATCATATATTCTATAGACAAGAATTCTATAAGCAAATAAAAGTTTTACATCTATTTCAAGCTTGAGGCACGATAGAAGAGAAACTGACCTAGAAAGAGTTTTTGAAGTGGCAGGACCACACTGTTGACAGCTATCTACAGCCGCCGTCGATCCGCCCGGAATAGTAGCACACTCTCAGAAAATCGACGTCCGAGTAGTAGCAATTTATTACTGCGCTTCGTTCGGTGAGCGAGAGAGCCGGCAGCCCAACTCTCTGAGCGTGTTTGCATGTGGTGGGTTTTAGCTTTACCTTTAGTATTACCAAACCTCATTACATGCATTCACACTCCCTTCACTTTCTTCACGGTAGGCAACGGCATTACAAAGCTCCATGAGTGGCAACAACTTACCATCAGGTATACTGTTTGCTCGTTTACCACCGTTAGCAATAAATAAAATAAAAAAAATAAAGTCACTTTGGTCAGACGGATTGGTAAAGGGTTTCATTTCGATTTTTTCGTCTCTTATACAAATACTAGCAACCCGCCCTCGCTTCGCTTCGGCTTCAGTCGCTTAAACCCGCGTAGTTCCCGTTTCTGTGGGAATACCGGGATAAAATATAGCCTATGTTACTCCCTGATATTATAGCTTTCCATTGGTGAAAAAATTTTTGAAATCGGTTCGGTGGTTTAAGCGTGAAAGCGTTACAAGCAAACAAACAAACATCCTTTCTTTCGCATTTATAATATTAGTATGGATTATATATTACATTCCCAAGGCGGGTTGACGTCAGGCAGGCGGCCGGCCATAAAAGTCATTGCCGAAATTTTTTGCAATATGTCAAAACTAGATGACATATTGCGTCGACCCCAAGTAACTGGGATAAGAGCAAGATGATGATGAGTATGGATTATATGCATATTATATTTCTTAGATGTCTTTTAAAACACCTACTGGCAAGATTAGATTCTTACTCTGCCACCACACAGAGAGAAATTAATAAGAATACAGATATAATTATCCGTGTAGTGAGGGAGTAAGAATACAATACACCACTCCCTATCTTGCCCGTGGATCTCTTTAAAGACTACTAAGGAATATAATATGCATATATCGTCCATGCAAGAGAAGGAAAACTCGAAATAACACCCTATACCAACCAGCCTGACCAGCGTGGTATAGTAGGTCAATATCCTTCCTATTGTGGAGGAGGTTCGAGCCCAACGGTGGGATGCATGCAGGGCTTGGGCCTCCTCCATAATAGGAGGGATATTGACCTACTCTACCACGCTGGTTAGACAAGTTGGTATATGATTTTATTTTGAATTTTCCTTCTCTTGTATATTGTACCCGTTAGTCGTCTTTTACGATATCCAATTCCACAGTCAAGGTTTCATCCATCCGTCCATCAGCCTACAGACGTCCACTGCTGGACATAGGCTCCCCCACGAAAATGCCACTCGGAATGGTCCTGTGCCACTTGCATCCAACGGTCCCCTACGACTTTGAAAATATCATCAGTTTACCTAGTAGGGGGTCGACCTACAGGCAAAGTTAAATTATTCTTACTCCGTCACCACTATACTTTATCTAAAACTAGCAACTCGCCCTCGCTTCGCTTCGGTTTCAGTCGCTTTACCTGCGTAGTTCCCGTTTCCGTGGGAATACCGGGATAAAATATAGCCTATGTTACTCCCTAATATTATAGCTTTCCATTAGTGAAAGAATTTTTGAAATCTGTTCTATGGTTTAAGCGTGAAAGCGTAACAAACAAACAAACTTACTTTCGCATTTCTAATATTAGTAAGAATATCTAGTAATACATATTATAGGTACATGACAAATTTATTTGATTAAAGTAAACAAAATCCTACTTTGTTGGAAATAAATTCTGCCTTAGGAACGGAAACACCTATAAAACAACTGGAAAATTTACGGAAATAGCATATTTGCTTTATATACCAATTTACCTGACATAAACCACATGAAAAGATGGAATTACATCTTCACTGGAAATTTTAGTACCACAAGCCCAGAAAGTAATGAGATTTTTCTATTCCATATTGCATTTCGTTCTTAGGGGGAAAATTGCGTTCGACGAATTCGAGACTGAACTTGGACATTGCCAATTCAATCACAGTCAGGAAATTAACTTAACTTCTTCTATATTTGTAACTTAGGAACAAATCTATGGGGGCAGAAGTTAAAAATACGTAGAATTTGTATTGTATTTTGATTATTGCAGAATTTTTATTATACATACTAGCAACCCGCCCTCGCTTTGATTTCAGTCGTCTTACCCGCGTAGTTCTCGTTCCGGTGGGAATACTGGTGTAAAATATAGCCTATGTTACTCCCTGATGTTATAGCTTTCCATTGCTGAATGAATTTTTGAAATCGATTCGGTGGTGTAAGTGTGAAAGCTTAACAAACAAACTTACTTTCGCATTTATAGTATTAGTAAGGATAAATCGGGACACGATTTAATGTTCCAACGTTTCAGTTATTATGTATTGCAAACTACCCTACTCTGGCATAATTAATAAGACGGTTGGAACGGAGTTCCATGTAAGACAACCAATTTTCGCGCCCAAATGAGATTTTTTTATATAGTAGGCTATTCAATGCTAAATGAATAAAAAGTAATCAATAACTTAATGACAACAACATTGTACTTTATTTCATGGCTGATTTGAAAATTATTTTTGCATTAAATAGCCAATTTATCTGGAAATTTTAAACATAACAAACACTTCAAGATATAATTGGAATACACAAAGTAATAAAGATAATACAGTGATCAGAAATATTAACAAAATGACAAATTATTTTTACAATTTAGTTGTTGCAATGATTCATCTCAGCCCATACAAGTCCCACTGTTGGGCTCGAGCCTCCTCCACTATGGAAAGGAAATTAACCTACCATACCACGCTGGTCAAACGTGTTGGTATAGGGTTTTGTTTCGAGTATTCCTTCTCTTGCATAGATATTATATGCATATTATATCCCTTAATCGTCTTTTACGACACCCACGTCAAGAGAGATGGTGGTGAAGTGTATTCTTACTCCATCGCCACACAGAAAATGCTTATTAAATAATAACAAAAACAGCAAGACAAAAAATAAAAAGTAATCTCAAAAACCAAAGTTTGTCTTATTAATCAACCAAATATAACAATTCAGAAAATTTATAATAATTCGAAATCAGATATTCTCCAGCATCTATGACATATCCAGAGTAATTGGCACGTAGCTAGTCATTAAATTTATGGAAAGATATGTTACTGCCCGAGACATACACAAGTATACGAACCCAATTACGAATGATTTTATGAAACAATAACTATTTCCCAGACGATTTCGCAAACTATTTTGTTTCGAGTTCGCTTGGCAATGATGTTATTAGTAAACCTCTCTCCTATCTACAGCCTCTTCCTATTATTAGGTATAATGGTATGGTTATTGTAGAAGAAATAAAGAAGTTAATAAAGTTTTTAAATCGCTATTGCACACTCTTCTGTTGTACCCTTAGCCCATATTTATGACACCTATGGTTAGTGTTGCCCAAAAAAGTCTTGGTTTTGCGGTCTTGGTCTTGCGAGAAATGCGAGACCGAGACCAAGACCAAGACCGCTTAATTTTTACAAGACCAAGACTAGCCTTGCAAGACTTGAGTAAGACCAAGACTGAGCCTGCAAGAGTCTCGCGTCTTGCATTTAAGTCAAATCACCATTTCAGCTTATATAATCGTACGTCCAACTGTTGAGCTCGTGTGTTCTACATAATAGGAGGGAAATTGACCTACGATACCACGGTGATTGGCCGTGTTGGTACAGGATTTCATGTCAAAATTTCCTTCTCTTGTACCGATGTTATATACCTATATATTATAGCCCTTAGTCGTCTTTTACGACACTTACGGGTAAAATAGGGGGTGATGAAATGTACTCTTACTCTATCACTACACGGCAAGTCAAATCAGTCTTGAGATATCCATCTTTATTGGTCAATCGATTCCCAATGTTTGGTGTTGACTTTTCAGAATTACTCTTTGGAAAAGCTTAAGGACAAAAATACCATAATCGTCATCCTGTTAATTAGTCTTAATAAGTTTCACACGAGAGTGCTCTTACCCATTATATTTATATATCCGTTTATTCATTAGCCCAACGACGTTCACTGTTGGACATAGAAATATGCCTACAATTAATCTACATAAGTAACACCCAGACTCTCAAAAATAATTATTATGCGTAGATCAGTATGCGTACATAAAGATCACAATATAATAATGTGAAAGAGAACTAAAACTACTAGAAATAAAATCCTATATCAACATGTCTGACCAGCGTGGTATAGTGTGTCATCAATTTTCCTCCTACTGAGAGGAAGATTAAGCCCAGCAGTGGCACTTTTATGAACTGAGACGATAACGACGAATATCATACATTTGGTGACCCTCCTCATAGATATATTATTAAAAACTATTACTATCATACCTAAATCGGGAGAAATTGTTTATTTGAACTTATCTCAGAAAATATTCCAAAAGAATGTTATTTTGTCAGATAGTCTGTTTATCAAGAAAAAATTTAGGCTCTAATACGTAACACTGCGACATACATATTAGTAAATTGGTCCGGAGCAGGACACTGCTCTAAAATGTTATCGGATTTAAAACAGCTTTAAAATTTTATCCGATTTGTTAGCCTTTATAGACATATAAAGCCTAACAAATTGGATAAAATTTTAAAGCTGTTAAGCGTTATCCGTAGTAGCTGTTGTTACGCCAACTACCTACTTAGATGACAAAAATTGTGATTAAAGTAGGTATGTTATGGATATTATATATAAATGGTGATATTGTTTTTAATGCCAGGAGCGATATGGTTATTTAAACGAAATAATAGCATTATATGGATAGGTAAGTCAAGCAAGTGAAGCTGTTGGAACAGCTAGTTTTAAATATATCTAGAGGTAGGTAGGTAGAATTATAGGTATAAAAATCGTCATTAACACATTCCTTTTTATAGCGCAACTATTAGGTATGACGGAGTTACGGGTTGAGAGCCCTCAGCGCTCACCCACCAGTCCGGGTAAAGTTGTCACAGACATCTGAGGCTAACAACTAAGTCACACAACAAAAAAAAAACAACAAAAACAAAAAAAAAGGTATGACGGATATTGTTAACTTGAAGGGAAATATAAACACTCCCATTTATTATAAAAAATGTATAAAATGACATAAAATTTATTGTATCGACTGACTCGTGTGGTGACCTCTTAAGAAAACAGGGTCAAAATTCCTTCCTTTGCCATAGGAGTAGTAACGCTGTCTTATGTAACACCAGGGGCATAGGAGAGCAATTTTCCCCAGTGGTAAGGGTTATATTCAATAGTGGACTATAGGCTAGTAGATGGATAGATACGATAGGATGATATTTGATTAATTTAGTTGGAATTTTCCTTGCCATGATAAATGAGTGTTACGTTATTTCAACTGCAAAACTTGCGAGACTTTGCGAGACTCTTGCTGCAATACCAAGACCAAGACGAGACCAGGTGTGATGTTGCAAGACCAAGACTAGTCCAAGTCTCGTCTTGGTCTTGCATTTGGACAACACTACCTATGTTAAAGTAAAAGGTTATGGCGTATTATATTCTTAAACCATCACCACGAATATCCTACTACTTATGAAATAAAACACTATTTACTTGTCACTAAGCGATAATTGCCGCTTATTGCGATTAAATTATTAATTAGGACAATACATTCACCTTAAGTGCTTTTTTAAACCTCGTTTAGGATATATTTATTTTTAAGATATATTTATTTATTAATAAACACTACTTGTCTATAAAACTCCGGCAACGTAATATTACATAATTATATAAAAATTACATAAGCAATAATAAAAGAAAAGAAATATTTTTACTTATACGCTACATTGCAAAACTGAAAAATAAAAGATTAGATTGTTGCACTAGGTTCACACTATCCTCCGTATTAGTTAAAATTGTATTACGGTAGGACAGTATCCTCCAATACAATCACATATATTTTTGTAAAACGTTTAAAGGATAACAGTAAGTTTTCAGAGTTTTCACAGCCTACAAATATACCTACGCCAGCAAGAAAGTAATAATCCTGGGTCAATATTATGCATATACATTATGATTAGATTAGGGAAGTAATATATACGTACTATAGCAATCTATATTATCATAAAACATGGCAATTGTTTCATCCATAGGGAAATGATTGCGAAAAGTTTTATCAACATTTCGCATTCAGCTACTTATCAGCTGCGGGAAAATTATAACTATCGGGTATTTATAACAATATCTGGTTGACCGAGCTTATTACGAGCTCGGTATATTTTTTTATTTGTAAATTGTATTTTTTACGAATATATTTAGATATATTTTGATAAAAAAATTAAAATTATAAAAAAATGAAAAAAATATCAAAAATTAAAAACAGAATAATAACACTGAGACTGTTTGAATGCGACTGGACAACTTTCCAACTGAGCTATTATCACTCTTGACAGCGATGGCTAAATTTACATTCCTATTATAATGACATTTTCACATTTTATTAATTAGCTATAAAACACCGACAACACGACATTTTCTATAAATAAAACTTAGCTAGATCGATTACCTCTAGTATACTAAATTTCATGAAAATCATTGGTGCTGTTTTCGAGATTCTGAAAATATAGTAATATAGAAATTTATATATATAGAAACAGAAATATACAATAATTGCTCACTTAAAGATATAAGATTATACTAATTTTATTTTATAAATGTCAGTTTACAATGGTTTATAGTACAGAAATTATAGTATAATAAAAAATATCCGAGAGGTGGTGAACCTAAGGATCGTGTGTATACCCGCCTAAAGGTCCTACACCCGCGGCCGGCGGCGTCAACGCCACGCTGAACGGGATGACCAGCTGCACGATCGGCTATGACTGACAGGTAGCCTTTTGGACTGGGCATAATTTGCTGTGCCGACGATACACTCGTCACAGCCTGGAGTGGGACGCTAGAGGGCGATACCCGCCAGAATTTCATTGCCAATACAGTGAAAACCCGTTTAAGACGATTTCGCAGGGACCTGACCAAAAACGCGTCTTAGGCAGGAAAGCGTATTATGCGGGAAAGGGAAAAACGTGCCATTATTATTTATTATATTATATTATTATTTTGAATATCTACGTATTGAATTTAACATTTAAAAATTACCTAAATAAAATGTTGTTTATTTTCTTTATTTAATATACTTACTACTAGACACATTTTTAAATAGGTATTAAAAAATAAAATATAGTTAAAAATATTAAAAAATGTTGTTTATTATTATTACGTTACTTAAAGTAATCACTTATTTTAGTTTGACAAAAAGATTTTGAGGCATTAGCAATTACAAGATTTTCAACGTAATTTAATTTTCACAGTGCGTCTTCGCTTTGATTCAAAGAAGTTACATAGCGTCTTAAATCATTAACTGCTGATAATGCCTAGGCGTGTGACAAAATCGGAGTTGACTCATCTTCTTCTTGATCATTATCACTTAGGGTCGCTCGACAGATGCTGGCCGCTGCCGCAAGGGGTAATATGTGTATTTGAGAGGCGCGTGTTGGCGTATTAAACGGGATAAAGATCGTATTAAGCGTTAAGAAATGTATGAAAACATGTCTCAAGTTTCTGGGACTGCCGCAAAATGGCGTATTATGCGGGCAATCGTATTAAACGTGATCGTATTAAATGGGTTCTACTGTAGTTTGTAATAATTTAAAATATGTTTTTCTTTCATGGGTGAAGAAATCGACGTTGTATACATGAAGATATTATAGCAAGATCTAACCATGACTGTGTTCTACAGCAAAAAATCTTTAATTCTGAGTAAAGGCCCCTCTTTCAGTAGAATTATTTTGTTGATTAATTGGTATATTTTTCGTTTTAATTATCAAATCAAATCATTTATTCTGCATAGGCCCCTTGAGGGCACTTACATATTGTCAAATTTATACATCATTTGAATATAATACAATATTTACCACCGGATCGGAACGCGGCCACAAGCTGAAAAGATCCGGCAAGAAACTCAGCGGGACCGGGCTGTCATTTTTTTACCATCTTTTGAATACCATTACGTACACAACATACAGTCTTAGCTCCAGTGTGATGCTCTTCGAGATAGGATATAACATTTTATTTTTATTTAGTTAAATTAAAAAAGGAAAGGAAAACATGTTTGGACCAGATCCCACAAGTAGCACCCGATCAGGATTTAACTACTAGAGCAGCCATCACTCCCCTCAACCACATTGGAGGGGCTACCGCAAGCAGAACCTTGTTCAGTAAGCATGACCAAACCATAAATTGCGAACTATGCTAAAAAGACCAAAACCTAAATTCGTCAGGCAAAACACGCTACGCTGTACAAACCCAAGACTAACAAGAAGATAAAAAAAAACAAAACAGCGAATTCTTACAAGAAACAGGCCATAAAGCTGTGACCATTACAAAAACAAAATTACTGAAAGAGGAGCTGCTCATAACCATCCAGTATTATCCTCTACTTAATCCGAAATTTTATAGTAGTCTTTTTTTCTACAAAGTCTACTCTTGATAGTCTTTTTAAACTTATTCATTGGCATATCTTGGATATCTCTAGATATGTAGTTTATTATAAAATCGTGTACATTGCCCCATGAAACACTTACTCATTCCCTGAAGACGAGTAGTATGGATAACAAGATTATCTTTATTCCTAGTGTTTAAATGATGAATATCACTGTATTTTTCAAATTTATCAATATTTTTTTTCACATATTCGGTTTTCGAATATGAACTGAGACACAACAGTCAGAATGCTTATTTCTCTGAATTTCTCCCGAAGTGAAACTCTTGGGCCAAGATCATAAATAGCGCGGACAGCCAGTTTTTGGAGAAGTACATATATATATTATAATTGTAAAACGTAGTGTGTTTTGGCTAATCTATACCATGCTGATCAAAGAGGTTATTTTTTTAATTTTCCTTCTCTTGCATAGATATTATATGCGTATTATAACCCTTAGACGTATTTTACGACATCCACCGGCAAGATAAGGGATAGTGAATTGTATTCTTATACCGTCACCACACGGATAATGAATTATATTATATTGTAATAGGAGCATCACAATGGAGCTATTATTTAAAATAATTGACAAACCCTTTGAGTTTCTGGCCATATTTTTTCAGTAACAGCCTTGTTCCAATCCGATGGTAGTTTACTGCATTAATTTAAAATAAAATGTTAAAATTGAAAATAGATAATTTTGATTTTAAAATAATAAACGAGATTATCGTATCGTAAGGTATTCGTAACGGTTTAAGTACTCGTTCTGAAAAATTAATAAACTTAAGGTATTTTGCATGTAGTTACCATCATGTGTTAACAGGGTAAGATCACAATCACCTCTTACAACGTACAAGACGATTAAAGGATATGTGCAGATAACATTGATGTAAGAGAAGAAAAATTCGATACAAAACGCTATTCCAACCCATCTGATCAACATGGAATTAGTAGGTCAATTTCCCTCCCATTGTGGAGTAAGTCTGAGTTCAACAGTGGGACTTATATGGTGATAAGATGATTTTTCTATGTAGGACATAGTGGAAATATAATTCGCTATCTCTTACCGCGTGTATCTTCGACAGCTAAAAGCTATAAGCACATTATTCTACGTCAGACATACCGGTTGGTATATTTTATATGAAAGATTCTTTTCCTGAAATAATATTTGATATTTTCCTCCCTTCTATGCAGATGTTTAACGATACCCACGGGAAAGAATGATTTGATAAATTGTTTTCTTACTCCAGCATCAAAAAAAATGTGCTAAAAAACGTAATTTTCCAATTGAAACCATTCTCGACTAACGGAATTTTCCAATGCGACATTTGGGTCTGTTATTCTATTAAACTGTTACAATCAATAAGATTGTTAACAAAAAATAATTTTTGACTGTTTTGTGTTTTTTGAAACAGTTCTATGTTGACCGCTCGTAATTTTCACAAAAATGTATTTCGCTCTTATTTTACAGTAATCTTTTAGAAGCGAATATATTATTGAGTTTTGAAAAGGAGCTTACTTTTGTTTGTTCATAATTATTTGGTTGTTCTTAATGTTTGGTTGACGAAAGTTCCCACCAGAATCGTACTAATAAGCCTCCGCCGTTCGCCCATTTTTTTGTCTCATAGTATTGATCTGATAATGTTGTAAATAATTATAGTTATAATTAGTTTTATTTCTATTATAAACAAACACCAAAAACTAAGTTCAAATAATAGGCGACAACACACAAGAAATTTGTTTTTTTTTTGCCAAAGTATTCAATACTACAACAATTAAGTATGTTATGCTCTTCTGCACTACCAACTAATTCTGTAGGATTTATTATGATCTGCAATTTTTTTTAATTTTTTTAACAAGCATACATACCGACCAAAATTTGCGGATCAACGGATTTCGAGGGATTATTGAAGGAGGATGGAGGCAGGTGACGTGTGGTCCAATAACTGCCGAATTACCTATCACTGTCAATTTTGCAGGCCACCGGTACTGATACCTTGACTTCAGTGGCTGTCTGGGCAGATTACTCTTTTTTATGGGTGCGTTATGGTCAGCAGACTCGCCGTCCATTCCATCTGGAGTGATGTAGGGGCGGCCCCATGACCCACCTTATTCCCTCACCTTCGTCATTAAGCCACCACCGGTACTGAGTTCTTTGTCGTCCGTGACCAGCCCAGAGGACAGGTTACCCTTACAGGTATCAACTCCATGCGCATTTGAACAATTCCAATTCCTAATTGTGTAGCTAAATCTTTTAACTAATGTAACAAAATTTAGCACGATAAAATTCTAAACTTTAATTATAAATTTATATTAATCATTGTTACAGTTATTTTAGCACGTTGATGATATCTGTTTATAAAAAATATGTAAGCAGATAACACCTTTGTGAGAGAAGGAAATCCTAAAATAAAACCCTATAATATATCTATATCAATAAATAAAATTGGAGTGTCTGTTTGTAATGTCAAAACAATAGGCTTTTTTCATGCTCACACGGTTATTTGCACTATACATATGCCTAAAATACACTTTATATTCTTTTTGTCTGTCTGTCTGTTTGTTTCGGGTAATCTTCAAAACGGCTGGACCGATTTCAAAAATTCTTTCACCAATGGAAAGCTACAATATCAGGAAGCAAACTAGGCTATATATTTTATCTCGGTATTCCCACAGGAACAACGGGCATAAGGCGACAGAAACCGAAGCGAAGCAAGGGCGGGTTGCTAGTATATAATATATATATATAATAAGTTCACCCTAACCTGCCTCTAACTAACGTGGTATACTAGGTCAATTTTCCTTTTATTGTGAAGGAGGGTTGAGCCTAATGTGACGTATATGATCTGAGGTGATGATAAAGAGGTAATATTTTGTCTTCGTTGATAGATATCATCATTACAATCATTATTATCATCCTGTTCTTATCCCAATTACTTAAAGAGGACGTAATATGTAGTCCTCTTCCATCGTGCATTTTGCAAAATTTATTAGCAATAGTTTTACGACCAGGACGACGTCAACTCGCCTTGGGAATTTTATTGTTGACCAAACGCCATCAGATAGAGGTGCTTTTTTTATGGTGTGTTGCTGCCACTCATGGACCTTTACAAGGCCGCTGCCTACTGTGAAGAAAGCGAAGGGAGTGTGAATTCGTGCAATGAGGTTCGGTTATACTAAAGGCATCACTAAAACCCACCAGAAAGTTGGGCTTCCGGCTCTCTCGCTCACCGAACGAAGTGCAGTAACAAATTACTACTACTTGGACGTTAATTTTCTACGAGAATGTGGTACTACCCCGGATAGATCAGCCCGCGGCTGTAGACAGTCAATAGTGTGGTTCTACCACTAAAAGAGAAGGAATATCAAAAAATATTTATAAAAGAAAATTCAGTCAACTAAAATATAACATTTTGATATCCAAACATATAATACACTCGTCATCCTAAAATTTTGAATGTATTCATTTGTGTTGTATTGATAAATGCCTTATCAAAGTTTATCAATGCTGCAATAGCTACATATAAAAATAAACATTTGTGTACAAAAAATAAAGTCACAATTATTGAATACGTAGACCTGTTGAGTTGATACATTCATAAAATGGTAAGAACTCTATTCTCTTCATTTTAATACAACAAACAGATGATTTTATTATATTAGTTCATGTCGACGATGATAGCTTAGGAGATCACTTCTCCTACGCTACCATCTATTTCAATTCCCATGTAGGACTCATTGTCGCAAGTATTTTCAAGTTATTCAGAAATAGACACTCCGAGTGCGTATGTAATTTAGGTCAATTAATTTTATCTATTTAAAGAATCATTACTCAATGTGGAGCATTGTGACAAAAAAAATCACAAACTTCCTAAAATAATTGAATATACAAACACAGTCGATGTTGATTTCATGAGATTTCAATCCAAACAATGAACTTATTACTTATTATAATATTGTCGGGATATTTTGAATAATTTAGCTATTTTTGTATGTAAAATTGTGTTCATAGTTTTGTAATTTAAATATTCATGGCATGTTGTATTGATATAAAATAAGATATAACAAAAATAGACGATACCTGCAAATTATCACTATACCGGGACCTCGTTGAACCTGGTGCATTAGGTCTTTCGAGAAGCAGTAATTCAGTGAGAATTATGACACCGAATACAGCAAAGAACATAATAAAGATGAAGAAGCTGATGTTGGCGCGTTCCTTGGCGCGGGCAGAGGCCGCGTGCGCGCGCCACTTCATCGCGCCGGCACTGCACTAGCATGAGCACTCGACGACAGTGGCCGCTAACACGCGCGCCACTCGACTGATTTACTAATTTACCAGGACCGGAACGCCATATCGCCGCGTTACGATATCGTGGGCCGCGTCAAAACACAACACAACGCTTCCCCACACTACCGTAATACGCAATGGTGACAGCCCCCAACTCAACAGAGGGTTGCTAGTTTATCTCTAGCATTCTATACCCTTAACTTAATTTCATCTATAAATTTGAAGCGAATCATATGCGTATTTTATTATTTATTATCAATCGCCTTATCAAAATTGAAGATATACAGACAATTGTGTGAATTGTAGCTATTTCGCAATTTTTAACAGCCCCTTTTTTGTCTCCTCTTCATAGCCAGCCAATACTTAAATTAGAAATGGCTGTCGTATAAAAGCTTTTAGTAATGATTGAATATTGAGCTGTATCGGCATAATATTTTCAACTATAAAGGCATTTTTCGTGATGTATAGCAACCCAATGCCAAATGGTAGGTAAGATTCGCGCATGCGCGCCCCCGCCCTTCGTTCAATGACTTCGCGCTCAATGTAGAGTCTATCCATACAACATGGTTTTTATTAGGCCTATCAGCTGTCGAATGCACCCTTACATCAAATGCTATACGTGAAAGAATTTTCACTATACAAGCACTGAGCAAAGACCACAACAAAGCAATTTTACGCTCTACAGCTTCTGAAAATTGTTTTATACGATGATACAGAAAAATGTCAATTTTGTCCGTATTTATTTTATCCTTGTTCTTATCAATTCTTTGTTCAATTTTTTACATGAAAAACTTATTGTACGTCGAAAAAATATTTTTATATATGATTTATAAATTGAAAATTGATATTGATATAAATAAATTATTTTAAAAAATATTTTAAACTGACAATTATTGTAAATAGAACACAAGTCTAGGTTACCTAAGCGTAGGTATACATAAAACAGTAGAACTGTCAACGAACTATCCTATTTCAATATTACAAACATTTTTTGTGATTCATCATCATTATCATTTCAGCCCATATACGTCCCACTGTTGGGCTCGGGCCTCCTCCATAACGGAAGGGTAATTGACCTACTATACCACGATGGTCAGACGTGTTAGTATAGGGTTTTATTTCGAGTTTTCCTTCTCTCGCATAGATGTTATATGCGTTTTATATCCCTTAGTCGTCTCGTACGATCACCCACGGGTAAGATAGGGGGTGGTGAATTGTATTCTTACTCCGTCACCACACGGATTTTTGTGATTAATCGTTTCCAATTTTCTCTATAAATTTTTATAATACTATATTAAATTATTATTTGTATTCTAAGCATGGTTTTAGCATGTATTATACTTCTTAAATGAAGGATGAATGAGAAAAGATATATAAATATTATTTAATACGTATACATTTTTTTTAACAAACCGCCCTCGCGATTATTACTATGCTACCCTACTGCCGCATAAGTGCTTTATAACTTGTTGTATGCTTGACCCCGTCTTTTAAGTATACAAATAACTGTATCGCACATTCTTGGCCCAAATAATATATAAGAAAAGGGATAAAACAGAGATCCGTCGCTCAGGACGCCCGGCAGATGTTAAACATCGAAATTATTTTGTATAAGTATATATGCATAAAAGAACAGATTACGACATGAACTAATATGGCATATAGTATTAATAAAATATTACGATTTTTTTCCTGATAATTGTGATTTTTTATTCAATAAACATTTATATTCATTAGCATACATACACTATAGGTACGTATTTAGATTAATAATTTATTTTGAGCTCACTAAATGCCGTTGTGCAAAATTCTAAAGCATTATGGCTTCATTACACGAATGTACATATGTATGTGAGCGTGGCGTTAATGCAACGCCAAAGATCAAGTTCACCCTAGCCTATGGATGTTTCACATCAAAAATTAAAATAATGATGGAAAAATAAATAATAATGAGTTAATGATTTATTTATTTATTTATAACTTTTGCAGAAACAAAGATATAAGGCTGTCCTAATACCTTAGGCATGAATACAATTGGCGTCACCCCTTGCTTGCCCGTGCGAGTAGTAAAAATCGGCTAACGGTTCATCAGAGGAGGTCAGCATCTCTCTCATGGTAAATCTCTCTGCGATCCTGCCAAGCGTGGTGACTACGGTATTATTCCCTCACATGACGGAAATATAAGGTAGGCCTACGTCCAGCAGTGGCGATATGCTGAATGATGATGAATGATGTTGAAAAAACTTAACGTTTAAAGAAAAACGCAGTGGATGAACCAGGTGCTTATGGAAGAGAAACGTGGTCTGTAGATATTAGCTTCATAAAGACTTTCAAAATCACTCAGCATGCTATGAAAATACAGCCGTCTCCAGCAAGAAATTTACAAGGTAAAAGCTGGCCTAAAGTCCTATATAAAATGAGTATGTTAGATGTAGCGTAGTAAATTACTATGCTGAAGGAGCAATGGATAGGTCGTATCAGTCGACGATTGAACAACCGTTGGAGACAAAGATTTTTGAATGACGATCTTGTAACAGACGACGCAGTGTATAACAGACCTCCATTAGGTGAACTAGTGATATTGTGAAAGTGGCAGGCTAATAGGCCCGCCGCTAGCTGTTTCAGCGCCCGCGTGCAATATCGATTATGCCGCCCCTTTTTTCGGTAGGCTATGTGTTAGTCTGGGCACATCCCACCCAATCCATCCGGCGTGATGGATGAGCGTCATGCAACTCCATAAACTACCCCCTCCCCGTCGCCAGTGTGCTGACCCCAGTGGTAACGATTCCTTGATATCCGTGGCTGGCTCGGCGAGTACCGTCCCACCTACAGCACTCCTTGGTGCTCCTTGATTGAGACCATGCCGCCTCAGACTTGCGTCCGTCGTCACCATGTGGTATCCGCATATGGCACTGACCACCATGGCTCTCTGTGAATGCCACAGGATAGCCATAAAACAGACGGTCAGGGACCCCACCCACACCAGTGAGCCGTACGGGGCCACTGACAAGAAGACGCCCACGTACAGCAGTCGATACGCAGCGCTGGGTCCGCCCACGTTTGACATGAACTAAGAGAGGGCGGTCGCCGCGCGAAACAGCTGCGGAACAAGTCCGCGGAAACGATCCCGGCACCACCAATGCCG
Organism: Lymantria dispar; assembly: GCA_032191425.1. Taxonomy (NCBI): domain Eukaryota; kingdom Metazoa; phylum Arthropoda; class Insecta; order Lepidoptera; family Erebidae; genus Lymantria; species Lymantria dispar. The sequence goes on from CM063451.1 coordinate 14,891,826, forward strand.
ACGGGCATTCCACGACGGGCAGCACCAGACCCAATTATTATTTTATTATTATTAACCCAATTAATATTATTATTATTATTTCATGTGGGCCCGGATGCTGATGTCGACCGAATTGACAGTGATCAAGGCGCCGATTGGAGGACCCATACGGGGCCCGTGGTACAAGAGGGCCTACGTCTTGTCCAGATCCATCCTCAACTCCAGCGCCTCGATTCGCCTGACAATCTCCTTGGTGCTGAGACTTGCTAGACTTGCCACATCTTCCAGCGTCCCACCCCAGGCTATGACGAGCGTGTCATCGCCGTAACAAATTACGCCCAGCCCGGGTAGGCGACTCCCTCTCTACGTTCAGTCTAGCCGATGTTCCACAGTGTGTGTCCGAGGATCGACCTCCTGTGGGACACCGCACGTTATAGGCGTTCGTATAACTGGCATTCGTATAATGGAGTTGAGGTCTGCTAATAGAAGTATTAGATACAGGGGACAACGAACTGTTCTACGTGGCAATCTCGTAATCAACATGTACAATACTGGATCCCGATTGAGTAGCAGCAGTAACATGTATGTGAGTATTTCAGCTCACATACCTGTCACTGCTGGGTCCGTGCCTCCTGATTAGAAAAGAAATTAATTTGTTACACCACGCTGGTCACCATGTTGATTTATGGTTTTGTTTCGACCTTTCTTTCTCTTGCATAAATGTTATATGCTTATTAGGGTGGTTCATTTCCGCAAAATTTCTTTTTTTTTTCGTTGCTCATGCAAAATATTAATACTACTTGTACTTTGACGACTCCTACTGGTGAACCAGTGCGAGTTACACAAAAAAACACTAAGACTATTTTGAAGAGCGTGAAATTCCCTACAAGTTCCATCAAACCGATTTGCAATATTGTAAAAGCCGGGTAAGCATTAGAAATTTGAAAAAAAAAAGATTTATTTATTTGCATTTTGAATGGTAAAACTTTAAATTTAAATAAAATTAATATTAAGAGCTCAAACTTGGTGAGAATTTTTTTTTCTATATAATATGTAGATTTATATTTTGCATGAGCAACGAAAAAAAAACATGTTTGCGGAAATGAACCACCCTAATGCTTTTATATCCCTTAGTAGTCTTTTACAACACCCACGGGCAAAATGGAGGGAGGAGGGAGGTGAATTGTATTCTTACTCCGTCGCCACACAAAAACTTTAATTTTATATTTTTATAAATTTACTCAAAACTAGCTTCTGCTCGCGACTTCGTCCGCATGGTATATGGTAGATACTTTGGGCTAACCTAACTTTAACCTAAGACTTTGTTTACGTAGGTGAAAATATTTTTTGCGCCTCATGCCGCCCTAGCCGAGGCCGCGGGTGACGTGACCGGGGATTAGTCCGTCACCCGCCGAGAGGCCGACCGCGTGAGGAAAGACCGACGTCCTCCCCGAGGGGGGGACGTCGGTCGATGGGAGGGTACCCCGCGTAGGGGTATTCCGTCGGGCCGACCACTGACGACAAGTAAACCTGCTCCGGTGGTCGGCCCAATGACGAAGGCGAGGTGGTTTTCGGGTGGGTTGCGGGAGTTGCGTGCTTAAGCCCCTCTGTCGCCCCGGACGGAGTGGTGCGGAGGCGCGCCGACCGCGACCCACCCAAAAAAAAAAAAAAAAAAAAAAAAAAAAAAAAAAAAAAAAAAAAGGTGAAAATATTTTTTAATAATACGATTTTGTCACACATGATTTTTGCGAAAATTTAGCCGTTTACGCAGCGGAAGCTCTCAAAAGGAAAAAAGACCTGATTTTGAAACATTATTCATTGGTGCTCCGCTCCTGTTGGTCTTAGCGTGATGATATATAACCTATAGCCTTCCTCGATAAATGGGCTATGTAACACTGAAAGATTTTTTAAATCGGACCAACAGTTCCTGAGATTACCGCGATCAAACAAACTCTTCCGCTTTATATATTAGTATAGAAGTATAGATTAAACTGAAATTAATGTAATTACCTACTGTTTACAAAATCTTAATTTTGTTAATTAACGATTAACGTATTGACGAGTTAATACCCACCTTTGTATCTATACCAATAAATAGAATTGGTGTCTGTAATGTCAAAATAATAGACTTTTTTCATGCTCACACGGTTATTTGCACGACACCTATGCCTAAAATATAGATTAAAAATTTTTGTCTGTCTGTCTGTCTGTCTGTTTGTTCCGGGTAATCTTCAAACCGACGGGACCGATTTAAAAAATTCTTTCACCAATGGAAAGCTATAATATCAGGGCGTAAACTAGGCTACATTTTATCCCGGTATTCCCACGGGAACGGGAACTACGCGGGTAAAACGACTAAAACCGAAGCAAAGTGAGGGCGGGTTGCTAGTATGACATATTATTGAAACTTAATAGTGCCACCAGCGTCAAGGTTGCCCGGCAGAAATCGCATATAGTGATAAGGTCAGCCTTTTATTTATTTTTTTCTTTATTAGCCTTTTTTATTTTGTATTTATTATGTGCTATGTAAAAATATTTAAACGAATTTCTTTATTGTAATTGGTGTACAAATGAAGAAAACTCGTACAACTGTCACTAGATAATTGAGGCGTTGGCTCATTAGCCTCATTATGGGAAGAATGAACAGCTAGGCTAACAGTATGCTCTTGCAAAACTTATAACACCAAATACGAACTCCTAATCAAACCTCATTAATATTTTTAATAGACATAAACGTTTCAACCGAGATGCCAGTTTGAATACTGTTAAGCAAGGTTTTAGTTAAAAAAAAAATGAGTGTGTGTACAAAGTACGCATATCAGAAATGAAACTCCTTCATCCTTCATCCTCTATCCTTTATCTTATTCTCTCGCCGGCTGAATCCCATACATTTACGTTTTTGTGTCTCTATGGACTCGCTTTTTCGTTTCATGGAGTTTGAAATCACAAGGATTCTAAATAAGTTTCACTTCAAAAATATTTTAATGATTTTTGATGTTTACGCGAGTATTAGGTACAGGTTTTAAAATAAAACTTTTTAGGGATTATATCGAACTTGTATTTGATTTCCTAACTTTTCAAACACTTTTCAGCATTCATACTCACGGGAGGACTAAGGCCAACAACAAAGAAGTCAAAATAAAATAATACCCGATAAAATTTATAAAAATAGTATTACTTAAAATTTATTTGAATAGGGAATATGCACGAAACTCCAAAATGAACAAATTATTTTTATTTGTAATCTTTATTGCTTAAAAAACGTACCTATACAAATATTTTTTAATTTTATCATTATTTAAAAATTAAATTTAATTATCAATAAGTGCCTTTTTTGAGATTCGCGCGCAAAATTTCTGAAACGTACCGCATTGGTTGGAGTACTATGATGTCACGTTTTGAACACGTGACACCCGAGTCTTCTAGTTAGGGCTGTCTATATTTAAAAAAAATAGTTTTTCGATATATCGATATTTTTAAATATATCAATATCGGAGTACGATATAACGAAAAAAATATCGATATTTAGATATTTTCCCCATGACCACTCTTTAACTTTGTTCATTCCGGGGTTGTCGTGCTGAGCTTTTTTTTATCAAATTCTAGGAGTAAGTGATAACTGATCATCAGTTTCATGCCAGCGCTTCTACAGTAAATTAAGTTTACGGTGATTTTGTAGAATAAATACTTTACAAGAAAAGATAAAACACCAAATTTATTCAAATAAATATCGACCCTCGATACGTACTTTTTATTATCGTCCAAAAAAAGTTCAGTATTAAGTATCGATATTTTTAAATAATGATATTTATATTTTGACATATCGATATTTTATCAACAGCCCTCCTTGAACCTTGGATAGGAGGAGAACCTTGTGATATCAAGTGGCTGTTTGTATGTTTCTAGTGATTATTTTTAGGGATGTGAAAAATAATCGATTTTTATAAAAATCGATTTTTACAAAACAATAATCGATTAATAATTGATTTTTACAATCGATTATCAAAATAACAAAAGTCGATTATTAATCGATTTTTATTATTCGAAATTCGATCAAAATTCATCATACTATGTTAGAAAATAAAGCTCACATTTCCTAAAAAAAAGTCATCATAATCCTGTTGGGAGAAAAAAATCGATTATTTTAGAATCGATTTTTTTATTAATCGATTATTTTATAATCGATTTTTTTTAATTAATCGATTATTTTGTAATCGATTTTTTAAATTAATCGATTATTTTATCATCAATTTATTTTAATGAACAAAAAATCGATTATTTTAAAATCGATTTTTTTTTAAATTAATCGTTTATTTTACAATCGATTTTTTTAATTAAGCGATTATTTTATAATCGATTTATTTTAAAGAACAAAAAACGATAATTACAAAATCGATTTTTCCCTCCAAGTCACATCCCTAATTATTTTGTATTGTTACCCAGTTATTTCATAATAAGTTATTAGTTTTCTGTGTTCAAGTATTAATCTTGTGAATAAGTCTTATTACAATGACTGAAACCGGTTTCGTCAAAGTATAGTCAGATAATCTTCCTAAAATAGACGTGTATATGATGACAACATTTTGAGTTTTTAGACCACTTAGTTTTCTATTACTATTAATTTTAATTCTATGTAAGCAATATTTTCTACTTCTCATTTCTTTCAACAAGAGAATTTATTTTATAGAGAATTTATTATATATATATTCTATATCTCCACAAACCGCAGATGACCCTGATGACAACATATTTCGCGTCTAATTCAGATTTAATGTCTGTTAAACTCGGAGGAATAAAAGCTGCAAGGTAAATAAGATATAATATATTTAATAATCGTAATAATAATAAAAAAATCGCTATTTTTATCGATATATCGATATTTTTCAGATATAGCGAACCCCGATATTGATGCATTGTAAAATATCGATATGTCGAAAAACGATATTTATAAAAATATCAACAGCCTTAGTTGGCAGCCTAGCTAGCAACTTGTACGAGTGTCGAGTACTCTGACGTCACAGAATACGCGCGCCGAAGTAGTCTCGTTTACATCGCCCATAAATAATGGCGATTTTTAAAAATTTTTTTTAGCGTAATGGTTTATATTTTGGATGTGTTATATTTATTTCTAGTAATGTAATAACTAGTAGAAACGTTTAAAAAAATAAAAAAATATCATGCATATTCCCTATTGCTTCTTTCTTCACAATTTTATGTTTAACTATGTTTTCATGACTTTTTTACTCTTGCGATCAATGTAAACTATATCTAGCTAAATTGACAATTGCTTGTTTAATTGTAGATCGAGTCAATTCTTAAAAAAAAACAATAAGAAAATGTATCTACAATACATGTTAGCCAGCTAAATCATTCAAATATGTAAATTTAAGCATTAATATGCTGTTAATACAGATATTATCTAATGATTTCTGATGTTTACGCGAGTATTACACATTTTAAATAAAACTACTTTACGGATTTCATCGCGTTTGTATTTGATTTTTGATTACCCGATATTTGGATTTTGCATAGAACTTGGCACTCATTTAGATCTCCAGTCTTTTTGCGGCGAAGCCCACAGTCAAGAATAATTTTTGTATTGAACTTGGCTCTCTTTTTTTACATTTATGTTTTTGGTGGGATTAAACCTTTCAATTAGCATTCAAAATGTATCGAATAATATATCATCATCATCACAGCTCATATATGTACGCCCCACTGTGGGGCTCAATAGTTCTCTACAATAGGAGGGAAATTGACCTTACCATGCTGGTCAGAAAGGTTAGTATAGGCAGGCAGGCCCGCCACTTGCTGTATCATCGCCCGCGTGCAGTACCGATTATGGCACCCTTTCTTTTCTTTTGTGTGCGCTATGGTCTGGACTCTGAGCAGCGACGAATGAGCGGCGGCGCGCCGCCCCATAACCCACCGTGTTTATTTCAAATTTATCTCTTCATCGTTATTGGGCCGACCACTGGTACCGATTCCTTGACATCCGTAGCCGGCCCGGCGAGTTACCCTTTTGGGTATCGTCCCCTTCAACGCCGTAGCATCAAAACAGTGTTGCCAGACCGTCACCCTCAGACGGTCCGCCTCCCTGCTGGTGGGTTGTTAAATAATCTTCTTCTGGCTAGACCTTATCCCGTTTATGGGTCGGTCTTCCTTGTCTTTATCTTCCATTTAGCACGATCTTGTGCTTCGTCAGCGTTTAATCTAGAGTCATTCAGGTCTTTTTGGACCGTAGTCTGCTATGTGGCGGGTAGTCTTCCACGCGTACGTTTCGTCGTAGGCAAATCCAGGGCAAGTTTCACCATATGGTCGTCGGAGCGTCTTTTTATGTGGCCATATCATCGCCAACGCTTCTCTTTGATTTTATCCGTTATGGGGGCTACTTTAAAACTTCCTCGTATATACTCATTTGTTGCCCAACATTCCAAACCATACATAATAGTTGCCCTTTAAGACTAAGAGGAATTTTCTATCACACATTACACCTGTAAGCTGTCTCCATTTCATCTATCCTGTTGTTATTTTATGAATAACATCTTTTTCGATTGCCGTCATTGCTAATTATTGATGCAAAGTATTTAAATTGTGTGACCGTTGGCAGAAAGGTATTGCCCAGCGAGATCTTTATATTATCTGGGTTCGTGACGCTATCAAAAATACTCCGTCTTGTTTCGACTGATCCTAAGACCATTTGTCTCTAGTGCCTCCGCCCATTATTTAAAATCCCGCTGAATATCCTCAATGTTCTCCGAGATTAGAGCAACGTCATCTGCATATAGGATAGGTATTCCAAGGCAGTGGTTTTTGGCAGAGTTTCGTTAAGTAGTCCATTGTAGTGTTGATAGTAGCGTACTCAGGATGTACTACCTTAGTGTACTCCTACTTTGATTTCATACCGACTGCCTCGGTCTGCGGGGCTTAGAACTTGTATAGTAATGGCGTTGTATATGTTCTGTATGAGAACTATATAGTATTCTGGTATCAGTTGCTGTCTGAATGCTTCCCAGATTACATCGCGTGGGGCCTGATTGAATGCCTTTTCTATGTCTATAAAAACCATGTCGCTGCTTTGCATGAATAGTGACACAAATAAAAATTACTGACTTCAGAGAAGGGCATTTTAAACTGTTTTTATAAATGTTTTAATGCATATCATAATATTTAAATAATTTATTGAGATTGTGACTACACTGGTTAATGGAAATTATCTCGATTCACGATAAAATTTCAAGGATTTTAGATATTAAGGATTATTTGGCATACAATATTAAATTTTACATAATTTTGAGTTATGTCGATATTCTCGCAAACCAGCGGTGTGTTGGTCTTGTTTGTTTTAGCTTTTTCCAGTAAGATTCGTTTGAAGTGCTATTTTCCGCCACAAATCCGCATTGGTTTGGTGTTAGTGATAATTAATTTGCTTGAGCCTATTATTAAAAATTCGTTCCCAAATTTCAAGTGTATGTGATATTAATGGGGTGTTAAATAATATGTGAAGAAAATTGTACAAGACTTTGTTGTATGAGCTCACATCCGATTCGAAAATGCGCCCTATTCGAAATGGGTAAACAGAACTAAAAAAGTCAATTCACCGCGCATCCTGACTAGAGTAAGGTAAGTAAGTCTGGTGCATATTGATATTGTCGATCATATTGATATTGTCGACTACAATATATCAATATTAAATACGACATTCAATATGACTACAATATTCAATACGGCAGGGAATAATGATCAACTACTACAACTAATGTAAGAAATATAAACATCATAATTTACAAGGCAAGCATTACAAGGATTATTTTCTTAGTGCAGGAATTATTTTATAAAAAAAGTAACAAATTAATTAAATTTATAAGATGAATATTATGTCCATCATCATCATTTTCTCGACTCTAATACATCCCACTACTGGGCTCGAGCCTCTTACAGAATATAAAGGAAATGAATCTATTATAATAATATAATAAATCCATTTCCTTTATAGTCTGTAAACACCACGCTAGTCAGACGGGTTGGTATAGGGTTTTATTTCGAGTTTTCCTTCTTTTGTATAGATTTTGTATTCATATTTTACCCCTTAGTCGTCTTTTACGACACCATACGAGATAGGGAATCGTATTCTTACTCCATCACCATACAGAGAATATTATATTAAATATATACTATTTATTATATTCTGAGTTATAATATAATAAATATTTTATGCACTTCTTGACACTTAGCTATTACGTAAAATATTTAAGGAAAACATCAACGATATTTTTTTAAGAACATCACTACCATATTTTTATCTATCGATATTTTATTAATATTGCTCATTCCTAGCCTAAATAGGGATAGGATTGACTAGCTCAAATGTCACTATTAGTAGAATTGCCAACTTTTTTGACAAAAAAAATTAAATGAACGTGTATACAAAGTACGCATAGCAGAATTGAAACTTCTTTGTCCTTTGTCCCTTTGTTCCTTTGTCCCGTTGTTCCTTTGTCTCTTTGTCCCTTTATCCCTTTATCCCCTTATCCCTTTATCCCTTTATCCCCTTATCCCCTTATCCCCTTATCCCTTTATCCCTTTATCCCTTTATCCCCTTATCCCCTTATCCCCCATCACCTTATCATCTTATCCCTTTATCCCTTTGTCCCTTTATGCCTTTATGTCCGCTTAAACGACATGCTATCCCTACTCCACTGGAGAAAGTACTCTTTATTCGAATCGACCATGGTGTGGACGAGAAAAAGATGGCGCGTAACGAAAAATATGTGACGCGTAACCGAAAAATGTGGCGGTAATTTTTTTTCCAACGCCGATAAAGAAGTTTCACTTCAAAAATGATTTGGATAGGAAAAATGATTTGGATAGGAAAAAAATAAAGTACAGTAGAACCCATTTAATACGATCACGTTTAATACGATTTCTCGCATAATAAGCCCTTTTGCGTCAGTCACAGCAACTTAAGACATGTTTTCATACATTTCTTAACGCTTAATACGATTCGTCATCTCGTTTAATACGCCAACACGTGCCACATAAATACACATATTACCCCTTAAAGCAGCGGCCAGCGACTGACAAAGTGACGACGGTCGAGCGATCCTAAATGATAATGACCAAGAAGAAGATGAGTCAAACTCCGATTTTGTCACACGCCCAGGCATTTTCAGCAGTTAATAATTTAAGACGCTATGTAACTTCTTTGAATCAAAGCGAAGACGCACTGCAAAATTTAAATTACGTTGAAAATCTTATAATTGCTAATGCCTCAAAATCTTTTTGTTAAACTAAAATAAGTGATTACTTTAAGTAACGTAATTATTATTACAAATACACAACATTTTATTTTAGGTAATTTTTAAATGTTAAATTCAATACGTAGGTATTCAAAATAATAATAGAATATAATAAATAATAATGGCACATTTTTCCCTTTCTCGCATAATACGCTTTCCCACCTAAGACGCGTTTTTGGTCGGGTCCCTACGAAATCGGCTTAAACGGGTATTGGAAAAAAAAGTATTTATCGAATTTTATTTTTTTTATTGCCTTAAAAACGTATTTTTGTGGGCTTTTGTCCAATTTACACCACATCTGACATCTAATATTTCGTTCAGTAATTATAAATCGTATCGATCATCAGATTTCGCTTACGTGTACTGTTAAATAGTTAAGTGTCCATAATGAGTGTTTGAGTGCCCATAATGAGTATTTGAGTGCCCATAATGAGTAAGTGAGTGTTACGCATCACAGTAATGGTTGGAAATAAAGTATTTTCACATACGTTATTGGTACACAAACGTATAAAGTATAATTACCAAAAATAAAGTAGGATACTTTAATATAAAGTATGGTTGGCAGCCCTAAGGGACACAATATCGAACAGAAAGTATCGATACTGTACTCATGAGTAGTATCGAAGAAAAGGTATCGTACTCAATAAAGTATTGAACCAAAAGTATCGATACTCCAAAGTATCGAGTACTGAGTACTTTGCCTGGGATCTGTCGTGATGAACTTTTTTTTTTTAGGAAATCGAATTCGCATATTATTACCCGTTATCCCTAAGTTTCTCCGGAGAGAATCTTGATGACCTTTCGTGTCTTATACTATAGGGTTAACTCCCAGTAGTAGTAAGTACTTTTCTCAGCGCAAAATTGTGATCACCTTTTTTTTTTAGGACATCTCAATGATCAGTTCCTTACGTTTGACCTAGATGACATTACCATAAATATAAGCTGTAAGATCAAGTTTCACATGAATACTCACTAACATTTATTTGATACGATACCTGCCAAATAGTACTCATTGAGTAAAAGTATCGAATGCAAAGTATCGAGTACAAAAGTATCGGTATCGAAAGGAAAGTACTCGATACCTAAAAGTATCGATATTTTTTTCGTGCCCCTATAGACAACCCTTTCCCTATTTTTTAAAAGTACTTCTTTTGAATCATCATCATCATCTCAGCCCATATACGTCCCACTTTTGGGCTCGGGCCTCCTCCATAATGGAAGGGTAATTGAGGTCAATTACCCTATAGTAGGTACTATACCACGCTGGTCAGACGTGTTGGTATAGGGTTTTATTTCGAGTTTTCCTTCTCTTGCATAGATGTTATATGCGTTTTATATCCCTTAGTCGTCTCGTATGATCACCCAAGAGTAAGATAGGTGGTGGTGAATTGTATTCTTACTCCGTCACCACACGGACTTCTTTTGAATACCTGATATATATTTGGTTTACCAGGTTCTTTAGAACAACCCCATAGAACTATCCCAAGATTCCGACGAGACCACCGCTGTTCATTTCTCTGGCGCATCACCTGAACCAATTTTTAAGAATCTCACAAGATAAGTATGACTACCTAGTTCCATACCTAATGTAGCTATTATAATACTAAAGTCCAACTCTAGCTCAGTGTTGCCAATTTAGCGACTTTGTCGCTAGAAATGACTACTTTTGTTCAAGTGTTAGCGACAAAAAAAGGTTTGTCGCTAAAAATTGTTTAGCACTTTTTGGTACTTTTTGGAATCCTCGAACTATTTCCTAAAAAAAAAGCTCATCAAAATTTGTCCATAGGATTTTATTTTGTCGTAAATAAGGTTACGCTGTGACCTAACTATAACTTAGTACATCCCGACATCTCCTAAAAAAAAAAGCTCATCAAAATTTGACCGGACAATACCCGACGGGATTTTCTACACATAAAAAATAAGTAACTTGTTTTAGCGACTTTCTAGCGACTTTTGAATTTCAGTCTAGCGACTCGAACTTCTAGGAGTTGGCAACACTGTTCTAGCTTGAAGCCACAAATTATAAAGTAGTACAGATAGGACAGTACGTCACTATAGTAAGTTTGGAATACAATCATCTTTATCCACTTGGCGGCGCTTGTGAGCTTGTTAGTATTACCTAGGTAGCTATATTTATATCTATATTCTTTGTTATCTATATACGTATAGATGACTTGAAATTAAAATGGAGAGATTTTTTATTTGTATCTTTATATATATATTTCCTGTATAAGTTATACGTGATTATGCAAATCAGTAACGAGCAGTAATACTTGTGATTAAAACAAAATGCGCAGGAGTCTTACGAACAAGCAGCCATCTATAAACCATGTAAACGCAATATGCAGTGTTTCCACTTTAAAGATTGCCTTTCCCCACGATTCAATTCAGATTTACCCTTTTTGGGACTTATTCCCCTTCATAAGTTATTCTGCTGTATAGTTGTCACAAGATAAAAAGCTCGTTTTGACAGTTCACGGCCAAAAAGTTTGCTATTTTTTACCCATCGAAATGTTTTGAATGTAATTACATTTTTCATTGACGGGTATCGCCCACTGGATTAAGCGCTGTGGCATAACGATTTTTTCATATTGTCCACAGACTATTAATAAAAAAATAAATCGATCAAGACATTTTTTTTAATGCGGACTCGTACTTGGCCGGTGTTATTAATTTTAATACTAGTATTTAGACTAATTACAGAATTTCACCAGCTATGTAGTGATTTTTATTGAAAATTCGAGACGTCAATATTGACAATATGAAAATGAAATAATATATATACGGGTGACGATACCTCAATTGACAATTTGGGCTCATCATCTTAAGAAAATGATTGACTGAAGATTCACTTTTTCTCAATATTTTGGTAATTGAGTGAATGTTATTGTAATAAAAATATTAAATGATAGAAAAATGACCATTCGTAGCATTGTATCATTTCAAAATACCTACGATATCACAGTTTAAGTAAAATTTTCAAATCAGAACTTTAATCCAATGCACTTTACAATACATATTCAAATCGATTATATACTCATACAAACTTGAATCGATTTATTGTGAGTATCGAGTACCGAGTCGTATGGTTAATCACTAATTACATCGGTAAGTCCAAATGTCAAAACGAGCCTCTTATTTTGTGACAACTATAGTTATTAGCTTTGGCACTAGTGTAATAACTAAAAAAAAACTTCGACTTCCTTCTAATGGTCGGTATACACGACAACAATATATCGCAGTGATTTGACTGCGCAGACAGTTTGCGCATTTAATCGAACGTCCATAAATTGTGTACACGTTTATGATATTTGCGACGATCGTCCATTTGCAGCAGAAATTCAGGCGAGAATCATGTCATCCTTGATGGAAAATGATAAAGTACTGGTGTCGCTCATTTTATGTAAAAAGCAAAGAAAATCACGTATGTGGTGTAGAAATTGGATTCTTATAAGGAAATCGTATGACTTGACGACTGAATGTATCTCTCATGTGAATTTATTGAGAGAGACACACACGTAAAACATACACGCCGAGGCCTCTGGAGGGAGGTATGTAGTATGTGGTGTAGAAATTGGCTTCTTAAAGGGAAGTCGTACTCTCATGTGAATTTATTGAATTTTATTGTTTTTTTTTTATTATAGTTTCCCTATTGGCATTAGAATCAATAGGTTTGTACATATCAATTAGCCTATCGTGGGCAGCATTTTTCTCGTTGCGATTATGATAGTCTTTGCTTTTCTTACTCCAGAAGCAAATTATAACTCTGTATTAACTCTTCCAATAATTTCTGGTTGTTGCTATTATTATTATCATCTTGCTACATGTTGAATTGCATCTACAGCAAGCGTCGTGAACGAACTAAAGGATCACTACGACTTCAATCCACATCCTACGACAAAACTGTGCAAACATGATCGACAACAATTTTTCGAATAGTTTTTGACACTGCTCCGATCGTTTGCACCAACCAGAAAATTTTGAGACGATTTTCGTACATACTATCGATATAACTGCACAAACGGTCTGTGCAGTCAAGTCGCTACGACATATCATTGTCGTGTATACCGACTAGAAATATATATAACTTGCACGTGTCACCACTGTTTTTTTTTTTTATACAGTAAAACGTAGGGGTAAAGCCTAGCCTAGAATTTGCCGCAATACTTTAGCCTAGGCTTTACCCATGATTTACCGCAATTTCCCCTTTTCCTTCCCTCTGGACCTAATTTCCCCTCAAAAGAGGAATTTCCCTTCATTGTGGAAACACTGGCAATATGGCAGCGGCAGACGCTGTCATTCGGTTGTCATTCTATCAATTCGCCAGCGCCCCTAGTGTCATTTTATTATTGTAACCCAAACTTCTAAATTATTAAAAAATGTTCTAGCTGTCAACGCCGTGCTTGAAGCTGTCAACCATTGTCAACTGACAGTACCCAATCTATTTGCAAAATTCTTTAATAATGGGTGGAAAAGAGGATGATAACACTTTTAGAGCGTTCGTAAGTGCGCTTTACAGAACGATAGATGCACCCGTAACATTTTTCCGAGGTAAAATTAACGAAATTTTCATAAGTTTATTTTGTTATGTAAGTACAGGCAAGACATTTGTGATGTTGTGTTTACAGAAAAAATTGTTGAGCCAAACCAGAAGAAGTACCCGTGGTATCACCAGAAGTTTCGCAGAGTTCCTACTATCGACCAGTGTTACGATGGTGATGTTGTATGCGACTTTGAAGCTAATACGCAATTCAAACGCGATAGGTTAGTTTTCAGAAAAATTATTAACAGGAATTCGCAGTATTACATCTTCGTGACCGCGCTTTGGGCACATACGAAGTACTATACAGTCTCATTCTATTTGCATATAGTTCTATTTCTCTATAATTTTTACAGTTGGATGGGACACCATCTGATACGGAGAAAAGTCCTCTGCTAAACAGACTGCCATGGTCAGTCTGTTTCGCCGAATAAAAACGGATCATCTCAACTACTCATGCATGTCCCACTGCAGGGCCTCCTGTAAAGGAGAGAGGGACTGACTGGCTGACTATACCACACTGGTCAGACGTTTTAGGATAGGCTTTTATTTCCTTCTCTTTGCATTTTGTATCCCTTAGTCGACTTTTACAACGCCCACGGGTTAGATAGGGGGTGGTGAATTGTGTACTTACATTCCCTTTTAAGAATATTAGTTTACTATGCTATCCTAGCCAGCGTTAGCAAAGCATTTTTCTGCAGTTTTCTTTAATGATAACACATATAAATTTGTTTCTATTAATTACTTTTTTAACATTTTTTATTGTCACTGCCCAGGGCTGTGGACTCTGATATATTAAATATCCTACGTCAGCGCTTTGAAGATTGTATGGTTTATGAGCGACCTGACCATGAACGGGCATGTGTACCACTTTGGAAAAAATATAAAGAATCTGAAGAGGCTTGGTTTATTAAATGTAAGTAAACCATATCAAAATATTTTTTTTTTTTCATAATTGGATGAGAAATCTTCTAATTTGACAATTTTACTCAAAGAAGAGCTTTGTAATATGTATCTGTAAGATTTTGGTAAGGAATAGAAATAGTACAGCAATAATAATATACTTTCTGTGTGGTGACAGAGTAAGAGTACAATTCACCACTCCCTATCTTGCCTGTGGATGTCATAATAGACAACTAAAATGCAACGAACATCTGTGCAAGAGAAGGAAAACTCGAAATGAAACCCTATACCACCATGTCTGACCAGTATGGTACAGTAGGTCAAATTCCCTCTCATTGTGGAGGAGGCTCGACCCCAACAGTAGGATGTATTTGGGCTGCTATGATGATGAATGATATACACTCTATGTAAAAATATATGGAAACCACAAAAAAAAATTGGTTGTCTGAAAAGTTGGTATAAGAATGATAATTTTACATAATAATGTCATTGTTAAATCAATCTCTCTTTGATTGCCTTTGTATACAAGGATTCTCTTTCGTTTGTTTTCATATACAAGACTAACTTCGAAAGTCTTTCTCTATATACACTTGCAGGACACTGAAAAATAAACTCTAGCAATCTTTCTTAACTTAATTTTTGTTTTATTAACTGACCACCTAATATAAAGACCATGATTGTGACCAATTTTTGTGCATTGAATTTAGATCAGAATCATTAGAATCAATTTTATGTGCAATCGTGTTTTCTTCTCGTGGTATTAACTAGTGTCCTTTTCAGTTGGTACCTCATTAAAACAATCCCAAAAGCTTCAAAATACAAACTTCTCTTCTTCTGCACCAATAAAACCCAAGAAGTTTGATTTAAATCTTTAATGACTCTCCAATCTCAAATATCCAGCTTCAAAATTGGCCAGATATTCGGTATTCAACATTCAGCAAATCATCTATACTTTTCATCTCAAGTATATAACCATTGTTGGACACGTATAAGGCAATAGATAAAATAGAATATCTAGCATTAAATATTGCACATCAATCTTTAGTATCAATTAGTTGGAATGTCTCTGTTGCATACCGGACCAACTCCATCTGGTACCATTTGGGGTCAACGATTACATTCCCAAGGAGGGTTGAGGTCAGGCAGTCGGCCAGTCATAAAAGTCATTGCCGAAACTTTTTGCAATATGTCAAAACAGATGACATATTGCATCGACCCCAAGTAATTGGGATAAGATCAAGATGATGATGATGATGTCTCTGTTGCATACTATTTGTGTAACAGTTTCAGTTGTACATGTGCAACAGACTGTTTTTGCGTCCAGTCAAAAATATGTATAGAGTTGTTGGAACTGCAACAATCTATACAAATAAATGAAATTGAAGTAATGTCAAAATACTGGGTTCTTTTCATGCTCACGCAGTTATTTGCACGACACCTATCCCTAAAATACAGTTAAAACAAATTTGTCGGACTATCCTGTCTGTTTGTTTGAGGTAACCTTCAAAACAGCTGAAACGATTTTGATAATATTTTACTACCAGATAGCTGTCTATATAAGGAGTAACTTAGGCTATATTTTATCCCAGTATTCCCACGGAAATGGAAACTATGCGGGTAAGGCGACTGAAACCAAAGCAAAGCGAGGGCAGGTTGCTAGTTTAGAATAAATGTATGTCAGCATGAATGCTACATGGTGACGTTTACAACTACTAACAACCCTGACCTTGCTTGTGGGTATTGTAAAAGAAACCAGAGCTTTATATCGACCTGAACCAACTTCATCTAATGCCATTTGGTTAAGAATTACGTTCTCTAGGTGGGTTGTCGTCAGTCATATCATCTCAGCTCACATAAGTCCCACTGTTGGGCTCGGACCTCCTCCATAATGGGAAGGAAGTTGACGTACTATACCACATTGGTTAGACGTGTTGCTGTAGAATTTTATATTATACTAGCAACCCGACCTCGCTTCGCTTCGGTTATAGTTTATAGTCGTTTTACCCGCGTAGTTCCCGTTCCCGTGGGAATACCGGGATAAAATATAGCCTAGTTTACGCCCTGATATTATAGCTTTCCATAGGTGAAAGAATTTTTGAAATCGGTCCAGCCGTTTTGAAGATTACCCGGAACAAACAGACAGACAGACAAAAATTTTTTAATTGCTATTTTAGGCATAGGTGTCGTGCAAATAACCGTGTGAGCATGAAAAAAGCCTATTATTTTGACATTACAAACAGACACTCCAATTTTATTTATTGGTATAGATGTCGGGTTTTCCTTCTCTTACATGGATGTTATTTGCGCATCATATCCCTTAATCGGCTTACGACACCCACGCGTAAGAGATGGATTGATTAATGGTACTCTTACTCTGTCACCACATGTCAGTCATATGGCCGGTAATAAAACTATTCCCAAAATGTTGATAGAACATATTATTAAAGGAGTGTGCCTATAGACACCGTGGAATCTAATTGGCTGGTTTCCTGAAACGTATGTACTCAGTTAAACATTCTTAATATCCCCACATAACTCAAAACATAATACATTTAGAAAAAACTCTGATTAATTAGACATTCTTAAGTTTGTCTGATATGCAACGATATTGTTCCAACATGCCTACGACATAGCATTCTTATTAAATTACAATAATAGGTAAAACAAAATAGTTTTAGGCATAACACCTCGGAGCTCGGTGTCGCACCTCACTCGCTCGCGTCCGGCACCCCTTTCTTCTTTTGTGATGCGCTTATGTTTTAATAGGTCAGTTAGCATGCTACCGTACCTACGGTCGATGCAAAAATGATATTTTAAGGAAACGTCCGGGATTGCAAATGAAAAGAATTAATGTTTTTATTTTATTGAATAAATGCTATAGTATAGTTCTATATCATTAACTGAGCATGTAAAAATCGGAAAAACAGGCAATTGGATTCCACGGTGTATAACCGGAATAAGAGCAAGATGATGATGTATTTAAGAATATCATATTTATAGCCAACTAGCAACCTGACCTCGCTTCGCTTCGGTTTCAGTCGCCTTACCCGCGTAGTTCCCGTTTTCTTGGAAATACCGGGATAAAATATAGCCTATATTACTCTCTGGTATTATAGCTTTCCATTGGTGAAAGAATTTTTGAAATCGGTTTGGTGGTTTAAACGTGAAAAACTTACTTTCGCATTTATAATATTAGAAATTTTCTTTTCAGATGGTGATCTTGGCGCTTACGGTGATGCTCGTAAAGCCTACATGAAACAAAAGCACCGCATGCTCTGGGAGAGGCGTCACGGTAGTCTATCTACTTTGACCGGTGCAAAACCGACTGTGGAAGCAAATTAAGCACATCCAGTCTGATTATTCATGTAGATAATTCTCGTTGCAATAAAATAATTATAGTATATTTGTGCATTTCATTATTGTACTGACTTTGCCACAACTTTAGACTAATACAAGAATGGTGGGTTCCTTCATTCAGGTAACTGTTATTGTAGCTGCAGGTGAGCGGACCTGGGATCGTGGAACACTTGTTGCCAGGACGATAAACAAAAGGGTAATCGGTCGGGTCGGCCTCGGATATCAATCAATCGGTAGCAGTGGTCGGCCCAATGACAATGAGGATGGAGGGAGCACAGTGGGTTGTCGGGCCGCACACCCAATCCGTCAGCGTTTTCAAAGTATAGCCTACCCTAAAAATTGTAATCCTAATACAATAGAAACTCGATAATCCGGCCCTCGGTTATACGGATTCGCGATTAACCGCACTACCAACTGCGATCTATATATTGTACCTACAAATCGAATTTATGCAAGCATGAACGTATCTAAAATGGCATGTCTCGCTCGCACCCCGCGGGATATGTATTCTTCTTTTAATAAATGCATAACATTATGTACATACTACCTTGATTGCTGGTCTTGTTATTGATTGAAGTTACAGTAGAAACACGATTAACCGGACTGATTGTTGTCGTTAGGCATTCGGATAATCGAAAAGCCAGGTAATCGAATGTATGTAAAACCTTTGGTTTTGTGTTATGTAGTACACATATTAGGGTGATTTTTTTTTACTTATTTTTATTTTTTCGGTCCCATCGTGAATTCTTGTTGGAAATACCAAATAGCTACGGAAAAAATGTAAAGGACAAACTTGTAGGGAATCCAATTTTCTACAAAGAAGTTCTATGGACCAAATCGCTAAGATCAATATTAAGCCTTGAATTGATTCGAAAAAATAAAAATAAGTAAAAAAAATAATCCTAATACATATACACAAAACCAAAGGTTTTTGAAAAAAGGATGAGAGCTCTACGTACTATGTGTACTGTAGTGTAGGGCTGAAAGATAATATTAGGAATAGTATGATAAGAGAACGCAATGATGTGAAAGAAGTAGTGACAGATCAAAAAAGGTACCTATATTGAGGTGGTGTGAATATATAGAAAGAATGAGGGAAGAGAGGTTGACGAAACTAGTATACAAAGAAAGTATGAATGGGACAGTTACAAGAGGAAGACCACTCCGTACTTTTCTGTATCAAATTCAAGACGTGCTGGTGAAAGGTCATGTTAAGAGTATGTATAACCGTAGAGAATACATGAAGACTTTGATAAGTGTGAGTGAAGCGATGACAGTATACCAGATTCGTGGCTTATGGGAATCCGTAGTTTCTGAATACCACACCAGGAAGCAGGCGTGAGGCTATGTATGTATCTTAGAATAATAACGTATAGAAGGATAGTGTCAATACTTCGGTACTAACTTTCAAAATTTGAATCTAAAATTACTAATGGCGCGCAGACGATTACACACGTACACACGCACACCACTATACAAATTATGAAATCAAATTTTGTTTTTATTAACATAAATCGTCGAATTACCTGTAAAAGTAATGTTAATAATCTTTTTATATTTTTCAAATGTGTTGTGACACCATTTCAAGGCATAAACCGTCATAATTACCTATTTATTTTTTAAGAGTTGCGTACGTTCGTGCAGTACAATGACTTATACATTACGGAACGGTTCCGGTGTAAGTTGCATTAGGCTCCAATTGAAATGCCTCACTTTTTGT
The DNA here is from genome assembly GCA_032191425.1 of Lymantria dispar. Classification (NCBI taxonomy): domain Eukaryota; kingdom Metazoa; phylum Arthropoda; class Insecta; order Lepidoptera; family Erebidae; genus Lymantria; species Lymantria dispar. The sequence goes on from CM063451.1 coordinate 14,911,624, forward strand.
GCGTGAACTTACCTTCTATACGTTATTATTCTAAGGTATGTATGTATGTAATATACTCGGAGGGCACATATTGGTAGTTTTCCAATTACAGAGCATAATGCGACTCAGTGGTGCATAATGCCGAATTATGCTGATGCTTAATTGGAACGTGAATTAGTTTTCAAATGCATCAGCAGAGTGCGGTAAGTTCAGTGTTGGAAAAAAATATTCATAGATTTCATTATCGTAATTATGAAGAAAGAGTGTGTTGTCTTCTTCATCTTGATAAATATGTTCTTTTCCTCGAAAACATTGATGATTGCCTGTTTCATTAAATGATTCGATCAACTCATTACAATGTTTACAAAAATATATTCCTGTAAAATAAATTTGTTTATAGATTCGAATTCTAAAATGAAATTTTATCATAATCACATTTTAAATGTGGCATATAAAAAAAGTCAATGTTTATACCTTCATCCATATTTATATTTATTTTTTAAACACAGTTTGAATTAACTTTGATTATTTAGAAAAAACTGCAACGAAACGAAAACTTTAAAAATTTTTTCAACAATAAATAATATTACTAACGATAATAAATAAATAAAACATTTCGATCAATACCAACTTAAGAAAAAAACACCTGTTAATTTTCGCGCATTACTTTTGAGAGTGCTCGATTGTGCGAAGCGTTGCTGTAGTTGAAACATTCACCGTTAAACATTATGCCGCATAATGCGCTTTGGTGCTGTAATTGGAAAACCACCATTGTACCCGTGACCTGGCGTCATTTCATCCATGAAATCTGTCTTGGGCCTGGGATCTCGCAGTAGCTATCGCTTTTCACTTTTTGGCTGTTCGGCTATTATTTAACCAATATTTGATTTGTATGTACTATACATATGCACAAAACCAAAGGTTTTTCATACATTCGATTATCCGAATGCCTAAAGACAACAATCAGTCCGGTTAATCGTGTTTCTACTGTAACTTCAATCAATACCAAGACCAGTAATCAAACAATTTTAAGTAAAATTTTCTTTAGAGCCAAGGCAAATCATAGTAAACTTTCACTATTTAAGTGAATTGACAACGTGGTTATTTCAATTTAGTGACCTACCGATTCGCACTGACACGGTGGTATTTGTTGTTCTGTTCCGATTTTCTGGTCCGCTTCTAGCGCCCTCGTTTAAGGAGCACCGTCTCTATAATTTCTTTGTATTTTCCAGGGGCAGGATTTAAGTTATCTAATTTTTACAACACCACTTTATATTCGTTGGTTAGGCTTCATTGTCAAAAACTTGTTACTTTTTTGAGTGAATTGCTAAGAAAATAAACACATTTTATTGTTCAAAATATAACATTTATTTTCCGACACATTCATCGTACATGCAAATACTGAAACAACTCTAATTTCAATACATAAAACTATAACAAAAATCACAGAATTACGAAGATGTAGAAAAATAATAAAATAATCGTTTACATCTTTCGAATAATAAACTCCAAATGGGCACTTAACTCTATCTTATTGTTATAAATACATGTTATTGGTCAGAAAATAAAAACAACAGCTTATAAGTACTTAAATGTATCTTCTACAGTCTTAGAAAATTGGTAATTATTTAAAACTCTTAAGTAACTTTTCACTTTTACCGTGGACAAAAGTACTCTAGCCATCTCGAATGTTGGAATATCAAAATAAAAATCTAATCCAGAAATTAATAACTTCACGATAATGAATTGGCGAATACTGATTAAATGCGGACTGGCAGTGAAATAAATATAAATTGCATTGAAAATATACTTTTAACTATGCAAGATCCCGCTTACATATATAGTATTCTAACATAGTTTAACAATTAAATAACTTAGTTCCACGTTTTGAATTACAATTTACATTTCGTTTCTCATAATTTGTACCAATTTTATTTCAATGTGAAACTATGTACATTTATATACATACCTAAATAGATTGCTGTGTGGACTTATGATTAAAAGGGCTCTTAAATACTTCAAAATATTTCCGATTTCACATATTGCGCTTTTACCCGATAATGGCATTTATGGTACGAAAGTATCACAGTGGAAATGCCTTTAGTGTATAACACTAAAATCATTATTATATACACATTTTATTATCATCTCAGTTATTTCTATTAAAATTGATAATACCATTATTATATTCAAATTATATTAACTAAATAAAAATTACTAAACGCTAATAGCGAGATGGCAGTCTATAAAACATATGTCAGCCTTGCCATGCTCTATAAATTTTTGATCTATAATCGATAATAATAATGTTACTAGTTTACAAAATAAAGAAACAATTATCTGAAATATTCGAAGACTAGATTGAATAATTTCCAATTACGAAGGCCGTCGTTTATTTATATTCTGATTTACATACACACAATTTATTTATAATGTATATTCAATAAAAATATAAACATAAATATTTGTAATGTATAAGTATAATGTAATGGAAATTGGGCCATAAGTCTTTCTATGTTGCGTTTGTGGAACTATGAAATTTAATCCTAGAATGAAAATATAAAAATTCGTCATTAAATTATCATCGTACATTAGGCACGAGCTTATTATCAAAGCAATCTCACCTAAACCTACATTCATTCAATATTCGTATAAAACACATTGAACGGTTTTAATTGACAAGTCGTGGTGGCCAGTACGCAATAATGAGATTCAAAAAAAATAACTGGCGCATTTAAGTAACACACATTAATACTTCAGTTACAATATAAATGTTATCTAAAATTACTAAATTCGAATGTGATATTATCTATTAAGGAGAAAAATTTAATTCGTCTGAACAATATAATTAATATACAAGCAAATTACATGCAAATATATTGGAAATATTTAAAAAGATAGAACTCTATTTAAGAATCAACATTTATATGAACATTGTACTTCAGCGATAGCATTCGAGAAATGTTACAAGTGCGCGATTGTTGATAGTTAAAACTTAGAACTATTCTTAACATATTTTGAGCCTCAAATCATTGATATGTATGTACATAGTGCTTCATGTTTCAAGAACAATCGTAGATGGCAGTATCTTTATCTGCTTATAACGTAGGTAGATAAATATACTGAACTTTTACAACTTATAAGTACCTTAAGAGTATTTATTTGAAGCTTGTTTCAGTCCTTCGTTACATGAAGAAATATAAATAAACCTAAGAAAAAATAATACAAAAAAAAATAAAATATGTCAAAATGTATAATAAATTAAAATTGATTAGATTTTAATTAGTTTAGTTAATGGAAAAACTTTGCATAAATTCTAATCAATTTTACGAATAGTTCAACAGGTAACAGATAAAGACTAAAACAATACAACACTAGTTTGTTTAAAAAAAAACAGAGTTAGTCAATTAAAATAAAACATTATAAAGATCCATTATCTAAAAGAATAATAAAGAAATTTTTGGTCAAGATGATTCTTAAGACTTACTTACTGTACATAGTTGGGACACAATAAGTGATCGGCACTTTAAACATTTAGCGAATGCGCAATTATTCATTATCTTAATCTAAATAAAACACATAAAAATATAAACATCTAAAATTATTGTTACAGACATCACAATGTATTGGACACTTACATTAATTCTAGAACAGTTAAAATTCGATGCGACCCTGGGCTCTCACTTGTATATGTGACAGGTCGGCTTCGGAACACGAACATTAATTATAACCTACCTCGTAAAAGGAATGCATCTTTGTACGGCGCGGTGGGATTAGGAACCGTCGAAATGCGCTGCCAAACGTATACGACCTGTACGACAAACAACCATAATTCATCATGATTACTGACGTTTACACGAGTATTACACATTGTAAAAAAATATATTACCCATTATAAGTTCATGAACGCAATCAAAAAAACAAATACAAACGCGATAAAATTCGTTTTAAATAAATTAGTTTTATTTACAACCATAATTCAATTCATTTCTTAGCTTTATAGTTATGCGACTAAATTGTGCAATTTTTTTTATTTATACAAATAAATAAAATTGAAGTCTGTTTGTAATGACAAAATAGTAAGTTTTTTTTCAGGCTCACACGGTTATTTGCGCGATGCCTACGAAAGCAGTTTAAACATTTTTTGTCTATTTGTTCCGGCTAGATTACCACTAGATAGGTGTCTATATAAGGACTTTTTCCCTCTCAGAAAACCACTATAAAATTTTGTTCGCTCCGGAAATCGAACTCGAAGCCTCATGGACTGCAATCAGGTACGGTAATATCTTAGGATATATTGGATATTCAAAATGCGGGTGCAAACCGACTAAAACCGAACGTGCGCCATCGACGATTACACTTGCGATAGTTTAGATAATAATGTATTCATTGGATCGGGTGCATTATACTCTCCCATGGGAGTCATAAGAAGTGACTGGGAGGTTATGGGCAACAGCACTAATCTGGGAAACAGAACTACGATCACCAATCGCTAGGCGATTACGAACCTATGTCCAATAGTGGATTTCGAGGATTGATGGAAGAGAAAAAGAAACTGTATGTAATAATCCTATTTACTAGTTATAACTAGTATATATATATATATATATATATATATATATATATATATATATATATATATATATATATATATATATTAATACGTGACCTATATATCTATATATATATATACGTGAAGCGAAATCTTTGTACCCCTTTTTACGAAAATTACATGGATGGATAAGTATGAAATTTGGCACAGTTGAAGTATATAATGAGGAGAAGTGCATAAAACTGAAATTTCATATAATAATGGATTAGAAATACATTAAATTAATTAAAAAGGCATTACGCACACTACCATGTAATCGCTACACACACACACACACACACGGTTATACACTTTTGTTTACGTTTAAAATCTCTGATCGAACTGAATGTCAAACTATCATTATTATGATGACAATGTCTAATACACATTTGTACTTATTAGTTATTAGTGAAATACGGTGCTGTGTGGTAGCGGCTTCGAATACTACCAACCCTTACTTTGCTCGTAGGTGTCGTAAAAGACGACTAAGAGCCCTAGATTGACCCGGACCAACTCCATCTGGTACCATTTGGATCAAGTGAAATACAGCTTGCACAATAAACACTAATTATACATAAATAAAATTAAAAGAAAATTGTGTAGCAGAAAAACATATTTAAATGAATTATGGCCGAATTTCGACCACTCGGCGAACACTAGTATATATTAATACATGAAGCAAAAATTTTGTACCCCTTTTTACGAAAATGTCGTGGATGGATAAGTATGAAATTTGGCACAGTTGAAGTATATAATGAGGAGAGTGCATAAAACCGAAATTTTATATAATAATAGATTATAAATTCATCAAAAAATGCATTACGCACACTACCATGCAATCGCTACACACACACACACACCAACTTTGTTTACGATTAAATTCGGAACTGAATGTCAAACAATCAATTATGATGACAATGTCCAATAGACATTTGCTCCTATATATTAGTTATTAATGAAATACAGCTTACTCAATATACAATTATACCTACATAAATATAATTAAAAGATAATTGTGTAGCAGAAAAATTTATAAAATCAATTATGGCCGAATTTCGACCACTCGGCGACCACTAGTAAATAGGCTAACTGGTTATAACCAAATAATTTATTTTTGAATATGTCACTAGGCTATAAACCAGGCTAGGCAATAGGAAATAAACCCTTATATCGCGTAGGAGTTTAAAAACATGCTATTGACGGACACTACCCAGACTCGACATAGTGATTTGCGAATCGCAGATGGAATTGGTTTCTCATGGGAATCAAGACACGTAAATGGAAGTTAGCTTAATTAAAGAATAGAATATATTATAAATTCTTCAAATAAGAAATATTCACTTACGTCGATTGTCTTGACTCAGTAAAGCTGTCGGAGCCGGCAAGGCGCTGGCCGGCGGAGAGCACCAGATATTGCTCCTTGGCGATTCAAAAACACGTGAACCCTAGAAGTTATATTATTATCATTGCTTTACCAATAACACTGATTTTCATAGGCCTATTATTAATGTAGATGTCGTGATCGAATCTCCAGTTAAACCTGTATTAATTGAATATTATTTTTTAGTACAATGACTTTAGAAATTTTGAGATTATAGGACTAAAATGTATGATCCAAAATCAAATACAAAGGCGATAAAATTCGTAAAAATAATGTTATTTCAAATTTGTTCCTGCTGTTAAATGTTTTCTTTTTTCATTGCAAAAGATGGTAAACGAGCAAGCAGTACACCTGATGATTAGTGTTGGTGCTGTTCATGGACCTTTGCTAGGCCGCTGCCCACCTTGAAGAGAGTGAAGGGAGCGTGCAATGAGGTTTGGTGAAACTAAAGGCATCACCAAAACCCACCACACGCCAACACCCTTAGAAAGTTGGGCGTCCAACTCTCTCGCACACCAAACGAAGCGCAGTAACAAATTGCTACTACTCAGATGTCAATTTTCTGCGAGAGTGTGGTACTACCCCGGACTGACCGGTCCGCGGCTATAGACAGGCAACTGTCAGCAGTACTGACCTACCACTATTAATTAATAATTGTTTTCCTAGCTCAATAATAAATGTTTGCCTTTGGCTTACCTTCTGTCCGGGTGGGGTATCGTATACAGAGTAATCTTCGTTCGGAGCTCCCGGACCAAGTTCGCGACATCGAGTTACTACCACACCGGGGCATAAAGTCCAGTAGACATTCTCCATCTCAGTGAATATCTCTGAATACTGACGAAGGAAATCGGCTACACTGTCAGTGCCTATAAGAAAAATATTTTTTTTTAATATTTGGTATACAGTTTCTTTTTGAGATCAGAGAATAGAACGAAATCGTAAGGGAAAGTACCCAAACCACGTGACCTTTTTCTTTCAATTTTCAAATACAAATTAATACCCAATTTTTTTTAAGCATAGTATATATGAAGAGCCAAACAGGTCACAAAATAGATTCCCTACCCGCAAATAGCGGCAATAATAACAATAGTTTTCTCAACAAGAGTTTTCAGCAAGAAGGCAGCCAGTCATAAAACTACCATCAATCATCCTATTGGCGTCCACTGTTAGGCTTTTCCAAAGAGAAATAATGCTATAAACGCCACGTTTAGCAAGCGAGTTGACTAACGCAGTTGGTAGTTTTCGAGAAGAGTGCTAATCCCTATACACTTGATTTTCTTCAGCTGCGTTATTACGACACCTATTACGTTTTTCTTGTGATGACGGAGTAAAAATACAATTCACCACCCCCTATCTTACCCGTGAGTGTAGTAAAAGATGACTAAGGAATATATTTTGCATATAACAACTGTGCAAGAGAGGGCAAAATCGAAATAAAACCCTATACCAACCCGCCTGATCAGCATGGTGTAGTAGGTCAATTTCTCTCCCAGTGGAAGAGGCTCGAGCCTATTAATGGGACGTATATGAGCTGGAATGATGATGATGATGATCATAATTAGTGACAAATTTTATGCTTAAACCGTATGCTGTTCCTCCTTAACTTTGAACATTATTGCATTGAGGGACTGCCATCTAATCTCCGCAATCCAAAGGAGATAATAAACCTAGGATTTGTCAAAGACATTCAAATATTTGCAAATTTTTGCACAGTTATAAATCTGTAATAGGTTAATCGTCTTTTTTTCGTGACATTAGGCTAAGAATACAATTAACCACCTTCTATCTAGCCCGTAAGTGTGTCGTAAAAGACTACTACGATAATAAGCATTAAACACCTAAGCACCAAAATTAAGCCCTATATCGCCACAAAAAACTAGCGTGATATAGAAGGTCGATCAATTTCCCACCCCATTGTGAAGCAGGCTCGAGCCCACCAGTGGGACATATGAGCTGAGAATAATGATGCTACTGAAAATAATCAATCGTATTAAATGAAACATACCAGTTTCTCCTCCAGGGAATACAGGCTCATATCTCCTAGCGTACTCAATGAACAAATCATCGGTGGCCATAGGTGTTTTCTCTGATAATATTTGAGCGAGACGCCAAACCGTACGCCAAGTATTGGACAATTGTAGATGAGAATCTTGAACAACGGACACTACTCCTGCTGCGATGATCTTTCGCAAATCTGGTTCTCCGTTTCTTAGACGACGGAAGGCGGCACAAAAGTATTCTGATGTAGAACCTCGCGCTACGCTTCTGTCGGCGCATAACACTGTGCAAGCTGCAAGTAAATCACCCGACCAAGACGGATAAGTTCCAGGGGCCATTACTATGCCATTTTCTATACAACCTCCAGCTGCGTAAATTAAAGCTTCCACTGAATCCACGTCCAACATTGCCGGCTGAAAAAAATATTTATTTATCGTATATAAAAAGATTATGCATAATTTAAGAAATTGCTCTACCAATTGAAAACTATTATGATAAATAAAGTAAATTTATCATTATTATTATTAAATTGAAAACGCAATAACATCATTTTTGTCAACTTAGAATTCGAACACAATCAGAATCCATACACATATGCTATTAGTGTATGGATTCGGTTTAAGCTTGGTTCAAATCAAGTAGAAAAATTATATTTTATTCTACAAATGCCCATGTAAAAAACTTTTAGAAAAAAAATTTCAACTACTCCTTACTTTCACGTGGAGGTCATAAAAAACGACAAGTAACTTAAGCCGTTGTCATTGTAATAGAAAAAAATCTCTAAAAATATACGATGAGTTCTTCTCATCATGCCTTTTTGAGGATAGAAGAAGAAGATAGAAATTATACCAACACTAAAGCAAAATACATACATATATATCATCTTTATATAAATATTTTTTGTATATATGTGTATATCACTGAACTCCTCCTAAAGGGCTGTACAGATGTTGATGTAAATTTTTGTGTGTTTAAGTGGATTCGAGAATGGTTTAGATTAATATTTGGACCCGGTAGGTAGCACTGTGGTCGATTTCAAAGACAATTCCTTTTTTGTACTGTGTATTTGAACTGTACAGCATCTGTTGGGTCAGCTAGTATAATATATACATATCATAAAAAACGACTAAGGGATAAAATACGCATATATCATCTATGCAAGAGAAGAAAACTCGAAATAAAACTCTATACCAACATGCCTGACTAGCGTGGTATATTAGGTCAATTTCCCTCCTATTGTGGAGGAGACTCGAGCCAAACGTTGGCTCGTATATGAACTGTGATGAAAGCAAAATACTCACCATGGGTGGAGCTCCGTAAGTATTAGCGTAGCATGCAGGCAAATCTTGTAGGCGTAGTGGTGTAAGTGCTCTCAAACGTTGCGCTACAACTGCCCTTCCTGCACGAGAGCTAACACGAACACTCCTCTCGCCATTAAGCTCGCCACAAACCGATACTGACTCAGGTATCAGCTCGAACAGCTCCACTAGCTTCACACATCCATAGTGTGCGACCCGTAGCTGTCGTCCGAAATGGGCGTGGTATGCTGGCACGAAGCGTGAGAACTCCATGCGTAGGTTAGGTGTATGACGCAGTAGTTCAATGGCCTGTGAATATGTTACGTTATATCTATACTAATACTATAAAGAGGAAAGATTTGTTTGTTTGTATTGAATAGGCTCCGAAACTACTGGACCGATTTCAAACATTCTTTCACCAATGGAAAGCTATAATAAAAGATATAATATAATAATAAGGGAGTAACATAGGCTATATTTTAACCCGGTATTCTCACAGGAACGGGCATTACGCGGGTAAGACGACTGAAACCGAAGCGAGGGCAGGTTGCTAGTCAATTATAATATTTATTTAACCAATATGTAAAAAAAAACGGTTTCAAATGTAAAAATAATCATTTCCATTTACGCTATCTCCGAAACCACTTAACTGTTTTTATTCGTTCTCCTTGTAGAATAAGATGGATTTTATACAATTGGTCTTCTCGAGAGGTGCTAACCCTCAAAGGAGTAAAAATAGTCAAAGACCTTCATTCAAAGAATGAGAATTCGATCGTCGCAGGGCAAGTACTTAAGAGGTGAAAATATTTTTGATTAAATATCTTACTTAATTCTCCAGCAAGATAAAATATTATTTTCTAATTAATTTTATTACAGTGTCCAACACGAAAGAATTCCAAGATCCGACTTTTCGTATGCTAACGAAGTAAGAATACACTTCACCAACATTTTTCGTAAACGACGACGTAAATGACGACTTGGGGATATAATAAGCAAACAACGTATATGGAAGAGAAGGTAAAACACGAAATAAAACCATATAAAACCCGTTTCATTGGCATGGTGTAGCAGGTAAATTTCCCTCCTATTGTGAAGACTACGCAAACCAGCAGTAACCCGAGATGATGATAATAACGATAATGAAATCGCGCTGCCAGATAGATTGATACAGTACTGTGTTCTGAATTTAGTTTATAATGATTTTTTTTCCAACCTTTCGTTCCGAAAACACGGTAATGGAAAGAAAAAGACGAGCAAAAAATAATTGGTTGACTGCACAGATGACTTAACGTTGTAAATTCTTTACATTCAATGCCCAGGAGAGAGAATTCTTTGTGAGAGCCACAAATGATTATTTCAAGTCTGGATGTAATATGTGTCTGTTCACTATTACACTACACCAGTTGCTCCACACAAGCTGATACGAGTTTATTTTTCCTTACAAGTTGTTTGACTAAACTCTTACAACATATACAAAGGGCTTAATGTATTAAAAATTGACATTTACCTGCATAGCGAACTGCCTAGTTCGGACTTTTTCATCAGGAGTAGGTGTACGTCTTGGTAAAGACACAGTACCATCCAAACCAACAGACACCGCCTGCGATCCCACACATTGCATCAGTTCCGTCATAGTACAAACACCATAGTCAACTGGAGTGAACGGACGGCCGAAGGTGATTTGATATAATTGTGGTATATCATGCAACTGTACCAAGCGTCCCGGTTGAGCTTTCAGTATTTTAACCAGATCCGACGTCCAGCGACGACTTTGAGCGGTAGCTGAGATCGTAATCACTCGGGATGAACCAGAGCCCAGAACCTGGAATTTTTTTATATAAATACAGATACAAAGTAAAATATTCGAAATACTCTTCTTAGCATGGGCTAAGAAGAGTATTTCGAATATTTGTACGATTTTATACGTGTGATATACACGAATTTTATACGTGTGATATACAGGTATCCCAGGTTATGGAACAACTGTTCGAGTATGTTGTAGTTTAACGGTCATGGAGCGTAATTAGAATACTAAATATGTTATTACATAAAAAAACAATAAGACCTAATAATTATAGTGATTCGAAAAATGCGTGTTTAAGAGTCATCATCATCATCTTGCTCTTATCCCAATTACTTGGGGTCGACGCAATATGTTATCTGTTTTGACATATTGCAAAAAGTTTCGGCAATGACTTTTATGACCGGCCGCCTGCCTGACGTCAACCCTCCTTGGGAATGTAATCGTTGACCCAAATGGTACCAGATGGAGTTGGTCCGGGTCAATCTAGGGCTCTTAGTCGTCTTTTACGATACCCACGAGCAAAGCAAGGGTTGGTAGTATTCGAAGCCGCTACCACACAGCACAGCAGTGTCTAAGAGTCTATACCTTAAATACTACAGGTTATGAACAGGATACATGTAGGCGTATAAGTCGCGTCGACGCCAAGTAGCTACGAAATGGCGACGCGTCGCGTTCGACTAACGGTCAACGGCCGATCAGCTGATATTAAGGCGAAGTTTGTCTTGCTTATGCGAACATGATCATTGAATTATTCAATTTCTAATAAGCATTTAACAAAGTACGAATATGTTGTAGATTAAATACTCACTTTGTACATTTCAATCAGAATCATAGGAAAGAGCGATGACAAAATTAAAAACATGTCTCTAATTCATTAACGGATCGAGATCTTACTTAAATTTGTTTTTATGGGTACCATTGCGTAACTTCCATTTGATGAGTTGTTCCATAACTTGAGACAATATGTATAATTGCTTGATAAATTTAAACGTTCATCCACGGATAAGAGTGTCCGTCTGCATAATGCCCATGTTTTAATAGGAGAAACAAACATGCCTTCTCCATAATATCTACTATCAGGTAGGAAACTTTCAAGTTTGGCATATAAGAAGTTACTTACTACAATGGCACTGCTGAGTGCAGCGAGCAAGTCGGGTAGCTTGGTGAAGCCGTAGTCTGCTACACGACATTGACGCCCAAAGTGATGGTGAAAGGCGGGTATAAGCCTGGAAAAATGACCTTATAGTAATTTGGGAAAACCTTTTTTCTTTAAGAGAACATTATGCGCTACGGAATAAATCCTTACGTCGCGGAGGAATTCACAAACAAACTATTCATCACTATCACAGCTCATATACATCCCACTACTGGGCTCAAGCCTCCTCCACATTGGGAGAGACCATGCCGCGCTGGTCAGACGGGTTGGTATAGCGTTTTATTTCGAGGTTTCCTTCTCTTGCATAGTTGTTATATGCACAAGATATCCCTTAGTCGTCGTTTACGACATCCACGAGCAAGAGTGGTGAATTGTATTATTCACAGAATAACAGAATTACAGACTACACTGAATAACAGAACTACACAGAATAACAAACCATTAACGGACACTTATAAGATTCGTCCTCGAAACCATCATTTTTAAGTTGCACAAAGAATTTTCATGCGAAGATATCTAACTCACAATACATTGCATAGGAGGTTGGATATTTAGATCAATGCGCCATATGTATGTGCAATATGGGTCGAGGCATCCAATAATGTGGGCAATGCTTTGTGAAGACTATGAAAGCTTCTGTCTGTTAATGATATGTTTGTAATACATTCCACGCGACTTAAGGATTTATTACTTGCTTCAAATGAAATTCTTTAATATAATATGTCGATATCGTGCTCAAAGATTATATAATCTAATAGGATATAGTACTGTTGCCCTTACTTGCTGAAAGGTATTGAGCACCTCGGTGCTGTGCGTAATAAGTCGATAAGTTCACGCTCAAACAACGCGAGCATTGGTTCAAGAACTGGGGCGGTGCGAGGGCGATCACGCTCACCGCTTGAGCGGGAACTCTCGCCTGCAAAAAAGAATTAACAACTATAAACAAATACAGCTACATACTTCTGTTATATTAAAAAGACTATTAATTGTAAATATATTCAACAAATATACCACCGAAAGATTTCATTACATTTATAGATTATGTACATATTATATAGGTCGAACTATACATGCTTTTTAAACATGAATTAAAATTGAGCATATGCAAAAAACCCAAAAGTAAAAATACAATCTAACGCTTACTATCCATGGCATCTTCCATTTATGTGCAAGCTCTGGAATGAACTATCTGCTGTGGTTTCCCGAGCGCTATGACATGTCCTTCTTTAAACGAGGTTAAAGTAAGAGTATTTTCTTCACGGTAGTCAACAGCCTGGCTGTGCCCCTGGTATTGTAAAGGTCTATCAGGTCTGCTGCTTCCTCGTTTGCCACCATTGGCAATAAAATAAAAAGTCGTAAAACCTGACTACGGGAGCACCATGGGAGTGAGGAGCAGCGCACTCATATGAAAAAAACCACCTGCAATCCACTTGATCACACATAATGAGTGGAACATTGCCTACATGGCCTAAGGCCAACTGTATACACCAAAAAGAAGAATACTATTTATAGTCTCTTCATCATCATCATCGCAACCCACATACGTCCTGTATTGTCCACTGTTGCGCTCGGGCCTCCTCCACAATGGGAGGGAATTTGACCTACTATACCAGAGGTGTCAAAAGCAATTTTGCAGAGGGCCATATATTAAATTTTGAATTCGTAAGCAGCCAGATAGAAAATAAAAAAAAAATATCTGAATTATAACATTTTATTTGTTAAATTATAATATAGTATATAATATACTGTTGTTTGAAATCGAGCGGTCGCAGGCCTTATTGGTACGGCCCGCAGGCCGAACGCGGCCTCGCGTCGTATCTTTGACATGACTGTACTATATTATGCGGATCAGACACGTTGGTATAGCGTTTCATTTCGAGTTTTCCTTCTCTTGTACAGATGTTATATGCATATTATGTTCCGTAGTCGTCTTCTACGACATCCACGGGCAAGATAGGGAGTGGTGAATTGTATTTTCATTCAGTCACCACACGGAAAAGTTTATAGTTTAAAACTTACTATTTATAGTATCGTGCAATATATCGCTTTGTCGCCAGGCAAGATGTCTAGAAGGCGCGTCTCGTACCACCACTCCTTGGACGCTGCGTAGCAACAGCTCCAATGCCACGCCATGTCGCGTGTCACATACTAGCGCATCGAAATGAGCCTCGTAGCACTCTACGAAACTACAACAACAATATACATTATTAATACATATTTATTAAAAAACTAGCAGCGCCTTGCGGTTTTACCGCTTAGTTCCCCTTCCCGTAGGAATATCGGGTTAAATTATAGCCTATGTGTTATTCTGATATATAAGCTATATTATTTTGAAGTTTCATCAAAATCTATTCAGAAGTAATTGCGTGAAAGAGCAACAAACATGCTCACATACATACTCACAAACTTTCGCGTTTATAATGTCAGTAGGATAACATTGAAAATAATACAAACACAAACTAAAATAATTAAAAAAAAATGTATTATGTTCTCTTCAACAGGTATTATCAATTAATTGTCATTTAACGAATCATACTGAACGCGTGAAGCACTTAATCGAGTAAACATACGGCATTACATCATTTTGGGAAAGTGCTGATACTCTTACACTGCTGGATCGATATTAACCAAACATAGGAACTACCGCAAGAAAACGGGCTTTCAAATGAAAAAATCACATCGAAATCGGTCCATCCGTTTGAGAGCTAGGATGCCACAGACAGACGCACACACAGGCAGACTTCGACGTCAGACTTATAACACCCCTCGTTTTGCGTCGGGGATTAAAAATACTAAATTTGCAAGCACAATAAAACTTATTAAAAATTTACCTTAACAATGGCAAGATTCCACCGTGATTTTCCAGCAAAATATGGACATTCTTGGTCAGCACCATGATCTCCATGTAGACTGGCTGCAAGATGCGGCTACCATCCTCCTCTCCCGTACTCATTGATGCGTGAATATGACATTTCCATGGTGCCTCTTCCATTTCAGTATTCAAGACCGGCGTTAAATCAACCAACTGAACCATTCTGCCGAACCCTTCATGTACAATAACGGTATCTTTAAGCTTCGCTATCTCTGATGTAGTAAGGGCACAGCAATGGCGACTCGCATACGCATCTCTTAAACGCAATAGCGGCAACGTGTGATTCTTCTGATCAAGGAGTATAGCCCTAAGTCTTGCTCTGAGTACATCTAGATTTGGTGCAGGGGACGGTTTACCTAAGGATAATTCAAGCCGGCGACCCGTCCACTGATTATCCAATCGACGTTTGTGAATACGTGCAATAGCAAGCCTAGCGTCCCATTCTGAACGGAGCACTATATTCGCCAGAGGCCCTTCAGCTGCCATGTACACGGAGACGCGAACAACTGATACATGCTGACTAAACAACTGCATCAGCATTTCCTGAATATAAAACATCAATGAATAAGTAAAATATTCAAAATTATATACATCACACTAAGGTTTGGTTTTTAAATAATTTAATTAGTACTGTTATAGAAAAGCAAATTAAGTGTCTGCAGCAAATCTTTGTCGTGTGGTGCAGATTAAATATAAACAACATATCACTGCAAGAGAAAAAAAACTTGAAATAAATTACTATACCTATTCATTTGAGCTAAGTCAGACTGTAAAATCTAGGGTATCAACCTAAGCAATCACGTAGAGAAAACCAATGGGGTCCAAAGAAGACAACAGTTTGATTGCTTTAGATTAGTATTCATTCAGATGAATAACGTTTATATGATAAGGCTTAAAATTTTACAACTTTATAAATTTTTTTTAGTTGTTTAAGTATATTTAATAGATTATAAATTATGGAAACTTACGGGATACGAAAACATTGGAACCTTTCAAAAGACCTATGGGCAATTTGTTTTCGTGTCAAGTATCATCATCATCTTGCTCTTATCCCAATTACTTGGGGTCGACGCAATATGTCATCTGTTTTGACATATTGCAAAAAGTTTCGGCAATGACTTTTATGACCGGCCGCCGGCCTGACGTCAACCCTCCTTGGGAATGTAATCGTTGACCCAAATGGTACCAGATGGAGTTGGTCCGGGTCAATCTAGGGCTCTTAGTCGTCTTTTACGACACCCACGAGCAAAGCAAGGGTTGGTAGTATTCGAAGCCGCTACCACACAGCACAAGTGTGTGTCAAGTATAACATTTATAAAAATAATAAACCTTAACACAAACATTAAGCGTTGTAAGATTCATGATTATTGCCGCCAGCTAGAAATGTACCACCGAAGTAATAGTCCAGACTTTTAATCTTAAAATGCATGTGTTGCCTAAATACTATCTGACAATTATATAAATAGTAGAAAATTAGAAGTAAGCAAATAATTCTCGGTGTAGTCACTACACCTTATGGGGTTATGTGACTGCAACAACACCCCCAATTTTACCGGAAGCCATAATACCGGGCTGAGGACAAATAGCAGCAGTTTCGTAGGAAATCAATAATACCAACATTTTATGTGGTCATGGTGTAAGAACACAATTCACCACCCTATTTCTTGATTGTTGGTGTTGTAAATGAGGACTCAGGGATATGAAAGGCAGATAACATCACAAAGAGAAGAAAAACTCCATATAAAACCCTATACGAAGCCATCTGACCATCATGGTATAGTACGTCAATTTACCTACCATTGTGAAAGATCTATCTCAATAGTGGGTCATAGAGATAATAATAAAACCAACTGGAATAACCAGCTCGGAAACCAAACGTGACAATTATAGCATTAGCCCCTTGAGGAAGCCTATATCCAATAATGGACATCGACAAAGGATAGACGGATGATCAAAATCATTTCATTTCACGCGAGTATCGTCAAACATCGTGTTAAAAGAAGATCAATTTAAAGCAAAACCCGAAGGCCAGCTTAATATAGAAAGTCAATTTCCCTTTATAATGTCTATCACCTGATGGTAGCTCATAGCAAAGTGGTACCTGTTAAAGTTGAAAATATAACGTTAACCTTAATAAAATAAACCGTACCTGCAAAACGGTAGGATCGTACGGTGGTAGATTAGTGACTGTCAAATCGGCAATTGTTTCCTCCGACTCACTATGTTCGCTAAAACTGGCTGACGAGTTCCAAGGTGAAACCGCGCGGCTCCCATTCTCTCGCCGACCCTCAGCGCTGTTGCTTGAAGAGCAACCAGAACGATCGAGATTTACCGAACCTGTAGTGAATAAAATAATATCAAACCATAGTGCAATTATCAAGGGTAATTTGATTGAAATGGTGAAACCCATGTCCAATCACCATAAACTACGGACCCAAAAAGGCTAGATCTAGATAGTTTTAGCCAATACTCTATTACGCTATCCCAATGTGGGTAAGTAGACACCAGATGCTGACGAAGAATGCTCTCAGATATTCAAATTGTTCATATGTATGTCAGATATTTCCAAGCCCTACGTGGAGTAATCATTAGCTCATAAATGTCTATTTATAATTAAGCCAGGCGCGTGTCAAACGCTAAATTTCGGTAATTTAAGTTACTGTTTTTTTTGTTTGACTATAGTTGTTAGCCGTAGATGGCTGTGACAACTTCACCCGGACTGTTGGGTAAGCACTAAGGGATCTGAACTCGAAAGCTTACTGAGTCGTGTCAGCGCTTAATATAACTGAAATGGTAGAATATTGAATAGGGCCATTGTTTTATGATAGATGGAGTGTGGAACTTCTCTCATAAAGACGATAATGAGAGTCAAAATTGCCCTATTAAAGGAAGCTGTTTATTACAGTAAGTACAGATATGTGGCTCTACATACCCCTTCCGCAAAAGGTAGATAAAAAAAATAAGTTACATAATAGTGACTAGAAATCACGCGCAAATAGATACGTACCGTTAAATTTGCTATGTACATAACTGTAACCTAGCAACGGTATATTTATACGCTTTCATATAGGTACATACATTCTGAAAGGTGATACACGTGAAGCAATTTAAAACAATTGACACTACATGGAGTGTTTTTGTTCTCCACTCCTAATAATTGGAATTCGCATCGTCTCATTTGCTCGTGTCAAGTTACACAGAGATTTACAGTGCAAGTTTTAAATCGGGAATGTTATGGAACTCCGTAATCGTTAATCAGAACTATCGAATATCCAAAATGAAAATATATCCGAAACAGTAACCGAATCTGTTTATATATCAGTTTCGGATAATTTATGCGAAATATGACGTCACATTATAATATCTGTTTTAAGACAGGCTATGCATGTTTTAGTAAATTCTAGAAAAAAATAAAATTGTTAATTTGTATTTTCCTTGTACAATTCTCTAGAAATTTAATATCCGCAACCGAAAATCGGATAATCTGACATAATTTGTAATACGAACTAATATCCTTGTCCTTATCTAGATATTTAAATACGCAACATCACTGTTTTAAACAGCAATGTTTTAATGAAAATGTTACTTATGATATTTATTCTAGTTTTCCATCATTAAAAAATACAATCCTCAAAATAGCTTATCAAACTTTAATAATAGTAATTGATGCAATGTTAAGAGGTGTGACAGAGTAAGAATACAATTCACCACGCTATTTCTTGCCCGTGGCTGTCGTAAAGGTCTACTGAGGGAAATAAGGCAGACAACATTTATATAAAACCCTGCACCAACTGGTCTGACCAGCCATCCAGGTCAATTGCCCTTCTATTGTGATCACTCAGAGCCCAGCAGTGGAATATACAGTATATGAGCAGAGATGATGATGCTGAAGCAGATTCAGAAATTATATACTAACCGTGTGTGCCCCTTATCTTACGTGGCTTGGGCGCTGGTGGTGGACAAAATTCATGTGGGGGAGGAGTTGGAGCCGGTAACTGTTGCAATGCAAGCGCCCATTCCTTGGCCGCTACAGATTGTGGGGTGACAAATTTGCATGCCTCTTGTGGTGATGAACAGACCTATTTACAAACAAATGATCATATGACGATTTTGGTCGTAGGTATATCATGTGGTCACAATTATAATAATAACTTATTTTCTCATGACAATACATATGACTAAAAATTAAGACACCGATTTGCGTAATTTAGAAAATATTAATTAAAAAAAAAAATTAAAACAAGCTTTAATTTTAATTGCTGTGAAATAAAGAAAATAGCACAAGAGTGCTTGTCAAGACTATACAAACGAGTCCAAATTCGACGGTTTTATCTCGTTTAGTTTAGGAGTTCCTATGGCCACCTGCCGACGCCATCTTGAGACCCTGACTGTCATGTAGCACAAGAGTGCTTGTCAAGACTATTCAAACGAGTCCAAACTTGACGTTTTTATCTTGTTTAGTTTAGGAGTTTAGTATAGCCACCTCCTGATGCCATATTGAGACCAGCTTCATGGTACCATAATATTGTTGTCATCGAAGTTACGTAAGTCAACCAAATTTCAACCTAATCTAACGACAGGAAGTGGTTCTAATTTAACTCGCAAGATTTGTCCCATACTAACAGGGCAAATTAAATAAAAGCTTTTAAACATTACAAAGCATACATATTGTACAAGACTGGTGGTTAAATTTGGAACCTGTATTTCAGGTCACCAGGTCTCCACCCACAAGCTATCCATTTTTTTTAATATTTACCTAATAACAGTACACATCGAACATCCATTTCCGTGTGGTGACGGAGTAAGAATACAATTTACCACTCCCTATTGGAAATTTACCTTATTGTACCATGCTGGTCAAACAGGTTGGTATTTGTTTCGCATTTTCCTTCTCTTGCATCCAAGTTGCTGTATTATGCGTATTATATCCCTTAGTTGTCTTTTACGACACCCACGGGCAAGAGGATTGTGAATTGTACTCTTACTCCGTCACCACTCATTATGAGTCATCACTACGGCAACTAACAAAAAGCTGATGACCATTTCGTTTATCAAATTTCAAACAAATAACCGCGTCATAATCAGCCCATTCGTTTAGGAGCTAAAATGCCGCAGATAGACACATAAACACGACTAACCTTAAAACAACCCTTTTCACACCAGAGGTTGAAAACCCAACAATCACTACAACAACAAGCACTAAAAAATTAATTCTTATATCGCTCGGCACTTTACAAAGTTACAATTAATGCACACAAATTATACCCGGGTTCAGAACATATGCCATAATCTCATCTTAATAATGACATTTTTTTTAATAATATTGATATTTTTTTTAATTCTTTATTACAATGTTAATTTTAGCTATGTTTAGCTTATAGTAAATCAGATTGATGTTATGTTTTATTTTTATTACTAGCAACCCGCCCTCGCTTCGCTTCGGTTTTAGTCGTTTTACCGCGTAGTTCCCGTTCCCGTGGGAATACCGGGATAAAATATAGCCTAGTTAACGCCCTGATATTATTAGCTTTCCATTGGTGAAAGAATTTTTTAAATCGGTCCAGCCGTTTTGAAGATTACCCGGAACAAACAGACAAAAATTTTTAATCTGTATTTTAATTAAGCATAGGTGTCGTGCAAATAACGGTGTGAGCATGAAAAAAGCCCATTATTTTGACATTACAAACAGACACTCCAATTTTATTTATTTTTATTATTATTATAATCATGTGTATTTCGTAATAATTCCTATTTGTCTTATTTAATCTCAACTCTCAACTATTGTAATATTTATATAATTTGTATGCCCTAGTGACAAAGCATAATGTACCAGCTACCATTAAGACCATTTATGTACCTATGTTTAACAAATAAATATTATCCTATTATATTCCAAGAAGATACATTTGTGAATCACACAAAGGAATGTCCCGCGTACGAAGAACGAACAGAAAGTACATGTATGAAGATAAATTTAAAAAAACAAACCTGAGGCGGTGCCATAAATGTGGTTGCAGTTGGATATGATGACGTAGGCGCAGTACTGTATCCCTCATCGCTTGAATATGTCGGTGGAACGCTTGTGCGAGCATAACGAGTGCTAATCTTCTTCCCATAAACATCTTCCCCATCCATACGCATCAGTGCCCTGGGGAAAAAAAAAAATTAAAATCAATTGCTTTATTTACTTTATTAACAGAGCCGATCGATCCCATGGCGAATTGTATATTTGAGTTTATAGATATATCGACAAATTCCTCATTCAATGGTTCAGAATGTCATCATCATCATCACAGTTCATATGCGTCCCACTACTGTGCTTGAGTCTCCGCAACAATAGAATACAAATTGACCGACTATACCGTGCTGATCAGGTTTCATATCTGTATATTATGTACCTTAGTCGCCTTTTACGACACCCACAGAGAAGATGGTGGATTGTATACTTTCTCCATCACTACACGGAGAAGTTAAGAATATAATTTTATAAAATATTCTAGCTGTAATTCGTTAATGCTGATCTCTTACGGCAAATAGCAGCGTGATTATTTATAAGTATACTTTTTTTTTAGGGTTTGCTGCGGTCGGCGCACTCCTCGCACCACTCCGTCCGGGGCGACAGAGGGGCGTAAGCACGCACGACCGGAACTCACCCGAACACCACGTCGCCTTCGTCGTTGGGCCGACCACCGGAGCAGGGTTACTTGACGTCAGTGGTCGGCCCGACGGAGTTTATAAGTATACTAGCTGACTCCCGTACAAATCTAAAAAAATAATAAAAAGGAATTCTCCTTGAAATCGTTCGGAACGCCACCTACCGTACCCTTATATGTTACTTATACCTTAATAATCTAAATCATTCTCGAATCCACCTGAACACAATAAATCCAGCCGTTTAGTTTACTCAAGAAGTCCAGCCGTTTAGAAAGAGTTCAGTCACATACACACGGACAGAAGAATTATATAATAAAGATAAACATAACATATTTAAACCAGGTTATTGTTGATTAAGAGAACATTTCAAAGAAACCCATTCAGTATTTTTACGTGAAATATAAACATACACTTACACAGACAGAGTCAATTTTTTACAAATAATTAGATTTTGCATCGGTCAGGCATCATCAACACACCTGCAACTGCTGACAACACCCTGCACTAAGGAAATAATCCTTGTATTGCGGGGGACTTTACAAACATATAATTAACGGACACAAATTACATCCAGACTCAGAACAACAATTTGTGGATCGCACAAAGTGTTATCCCGCGTGGGATTCGAACCCCTGACACTGGCGCTGTAGGTCTTATCTTAACCACTACGCCATCTGTGCAGTCGATACGACATACGATCACGAAAGAATTATTATTCTTATTCATCTGTACAAATAATTAAAATTGAAGTGTCTGTTTATAATGTCAAAATAGTAGTTTATTTTCATGCTTATAAAATTATTTGCACGACACCTAAGCGTTTCAAGCTTAACATAGGCAAAGAATGTCTGTTTTGTTCTGGGTAATTTCAAAACGGCTGCTAAATACAAACCGATTTTTGACAACCGATTGAAGGAAAACTCGAAATAAAACCCAACAAAAAATCCACACGAGCTTCAACTACCTCTTAAGTCTCGGTGGCATAAACGTGCTACTCCCAGTTCTACATATGCAAACCACCCGCATGTTCAGTAGTAATTCATTCCGTCTATTCACGTTCGAATTAAATTATAATTCAAAACATAATTAATAAACATGTAATATATGTTGCCATTACGACTTTCGTAGTAAGTTTACAAAAATAAACTTCTAGACGTAAAATTGTTTTATGCAATGATAGGAACTTCATTAAGGAAGTATGTGTAATAAAAACGAAAAATAAATTCAAATCAAAACAAAACCCTTAAAACTCGATTTAAATAATAATTAAATCACACAATATAATATTTCAATATTCCTTTTAGTTTTATATAAAATCCTATTCTAACGTCAAATGAATACTACATTTATTACACTAAATGACTAGTGACGTATGTCGAAAACAGCTGATCTTCGAACAGCTGATGAATGCATCTACCCCGCTAAAATTATATATCAATCTAACGGTCATGCATACTACTCTATTTAAACAAAAAATATATTTTAAGCTATATATCTATAAAATAAATTTTTTACATACAAAAATTAACGTAGAACCATTTTTTAAAATAAGTATCCTCTTTGTAGGGATCTTTTTCGACATAGCTCCCTATATATATTTAAAACTATATATGTTTATAAGAACTATACCAGAACTTAAAACGGTTTTAGATAGGAACTGATGCCGAGGTGTAAAAGACATTAAAGAACTTTTATCTAAAATGTAGAATGATTCTTCGTAGTGACGAAAAAGGATAACAATGGGCGTCGTAAAAGACGACTAAGGAATGGAATATAATATAATAGCATATAGCACCTATGTCTACCATAGTACCATTATACCAGTCTATCTAACCAGCGTATTATATGAGGTCAAATTTCGCTCCTATTGTAGAGAAGGCTTAAGTCCAACAGTAGGGCATGTATGACCTAAGATGAGATGGGTAATAGACGTACTAAAATCAACATACACCTGCAGCTACAGCTACAATGCGACGCGCCTACATTTAGCAGAACTTAAGGTAAAATAATTACTAACACAATATAATAATCCACTCTAATCAAAGATTCGCATCAATTGAATAGATCAAAAGGTCAAGGGAAAAAAACAATAATTTAACAAAGACTCTTTGATTGAATAAAAAAAAGTAAAAAACAACATCAAGGATAAATTGCTGTATCATCAACGGTCATCTGACTTCTTAGACTGACTTAAATTTTAATGAAAATTTATTAAACCGGAAAGTCAAAATGGTTTTAAAATCGACGTAATTTTGTATTTGTATTATCTGAATTACATTTTGAGCATATTTTTAGCGAAATATTTAGTTTAAGTTTCCATTAATCAAAGTTTATAAATTAAATCTAATCCAAAAAAACTCTTACCCAGATAATAACATCGTAGTAATAATACTATGTCACCGCGTTTTAATCATTAATCTTAAAGTATTCGTAACTATAATAAAAATGTTTCACTTTATGTATTTATACTTTTATTCTAATATGTAAAAAATACTGCGCTCGGGCTCGTGCCTGCCGATGCAATGAACTATTTCAATTTCAAAGTCAGGGGCCAATTTTCTTAAACTGTACGAGGGTAGAAAAATATAATGTAAGAATGAATGTCAATTAATGTAACCACCAATGTATTGTTCGTATTTCATCATTCCATTATAGTTTTTACTTTTGATAAGTTATAAGTGAAAACTAGCCGAGTGCGAATCGCAATCGCTCATGAAGCGTTTCGTATCATCTTAATGGTTTAAACAATATGCACTAATTATTATTTCATAAAATACTTTTCTGAAAAAAACATTAGTTCCATTCGTTCGAATGGCGAATGTACATTTTGACGTAGGTAATACTCATAAAATCTCGAAATTTCTGTCCTTTCAATTTTTACTAAAATCTAAATGTCTTATGATAAATCTTATGAAAAGAACATCATTTAGATTAATAATGTTAGTGGTAACTGTTTACCCATATGAATAGGTATCTGTATCTATATATAATACATATAGTAGTCTGAAAATCATTCCCTCACTATGTTCCAAACTCCAAATTAAAATAATATCGAATTTTTAAATTAATATTTATCAAAAATACAATAAGTTTACCGGAATCCTTTGAATTTAATAAACGAAGTCGTGGAAACGTTTTCAAATATTAATTTAACATATGTCCCATAAAAATAATCATTCCCTCACACCATGACCGCAAATCAACAAATAAGCATACTTTTAGTAATTTACCAACACTCTTATTGGTTTTTGATAGTTGGTAGAAATTTAAATTGTTCAGAATGGCGAATTTACATTAAACAGTCATTTCCTAACCGTGAAGAAAAAAGAGGAAATTACTATATGTACTCGAATATTAATAAAATTACAAGGTGAAGTATGTTTTAAGGATAGTAAGCCTAACAGAACTTCATGTAACAAAAAGTTATATTGCAAGATTTTTGAGCTTACGATTTATTTCGTCATTACCTCTCCGTAATTCCCTCGCAAGTTGTTTTGATGCTCATTCGATTCGGTCAAACACGTTTATTCTGGAGACTATTAGATTATTCAAATCTAGTGACATGTATAGTACTAATTTAAGACAAAAATAATACAATTTAACTGAAATATTTTTAATAATGTATGTTTACGGAATTTCTAAATATCATGAAATGTATCCATGCATAATATTGCAAAATTTACCCAAATATGTTTCAAATTTTACCAGACTTCTTATAGACTTACCTGGCATTTATAAATTAAGCAACCCTTTTGTTTTTCTTTTTTCGAACTGGTACAATAAAATTACGGATGTTGCGGAGAGGTCAATTCTCATTTCAAAATTATTATACAACTATTTTTTACAGTTATTAACAAAAAAATAATTTTACTACTAACTAATAAAAAAAAATGCATGTAAACGTCACACACGGTTGATGTCAAACTGTTTTGACATTATAACAGACGACGATTAAATTAGAAATAATATTTATTTATTTTAACTTTTTACAAATGATGTATACAGAATTAATATCATGAAGCATTTTCTATCAGTTGTATTAAAATGAAAAAAGACATATTGGAATTTAAATTCTGTTATATTAGAATTAGAGGAAAAATTTTTAAAATAATTAAAAAACATATATTCGTAATGGTACATTGAAACATGCATTACTTTTCAAGTGCACCGGTAGAGTGCACAAGATTGAGTAGGTACTATAAGAAAAAAACATTCATAAACTTAATAACGATTATCTTTAAGTATTTTATTGATTTAGTGGTATTTTCGATTAGATTATTCAAATGAAAATTATTTAGACTTTTAAACATATTTTCGAAAAATAAGAAGTTCATCTACATTTTGATTTATTCTTTAAACTCAATCTAAATTCGGCTCTTAAACTTCTCCAAAATCTACGACGAATATTTTAGAAACTATTTCAACAATAAACCATATTGTTAATAATAGTGTAAACAACTTCCTATCAACCTAAGAAAAAAATAATTCTCATTTTTTCTGCTGCCGAGTTGGTATCACTGCGCGCATCACCTCAAAGCAGTACTATTAAAAATGCTCGATTGTGTGAAGCACTGCTGCAGTTCACCGTTGAGCACTATGCAGTATGGCGATCTGAGATCGATTAATCGAGGAATCAATTTTTCAGGCCAAAAGATCGATTTTATAAATCGATACGAAGCACTGAATCGATTCGGTGAATCGATATTTTTCCCTATAAAATCGTCATTCAATTTTTTTCTACAACAACACTGAGATGATTCTTAAAAAAAAACTCATCACAATCCTGTCAGAAAAAGATCAATAGATCGATTAATCGGAAATCGATCCGGCAGACCTCGATTTTTTTGTGAATCGATTCTTTGGATGACGATTCAATTCAATTCAAGAATCGATCTTTTGCAGGGAGATCGCCCATCCCTAGCATAATGTGCTTTAATGATATAAATGAATAACTACCATTACTACCTGTGTCCTACTTACCAGTAGCCAAGTGCATACTGTCGCGAGACGATCGTGCCATTGATATCATACCAAAACAGGTTGGTTATATTTTATTACTACACAGATGACGGACTGTTTGTCATGAACTTGAACCAAAGAAACAAGGATTTATTATATTAGTCCACGGTGAGGTAAAAAAATATGTTCAGTAATTTCAAGTCATGTTTTATAAAAAAAAAAGCAAATAGATACAATAATTTATGTACGTAATGCCATCGTGTTCGGGTTACAGTAAATTCGAAGTACAATAGCTGTGAGAGGGGGACATAAACAGTTCCGAAATTAATTCGAATGTACGGAACCTTAAAAACGACAAACTAATACAAATAAAGCTAAAAGCTTTATTTGTATTAGTTATATATTATATTTCATTCGCGAAATATATTAATTGTAAATAATACAAATTCAATGATAATTTTACTTTAAACGTGAAAAGCAAAATATACAACTATGACCAAAATAGTTGTAAACTAAATTAAAATTTTGTTATATAAAGACGGATATTTTATACGGGGGAATTAAAAATACAATTTGACACCACTACTTCCTTGCCCATGAATATCATATCAGAGGACTAGCTGTCCATATAAGACGTCTACTGACCCAAATAACACCACCGCACAAAAAGAAAAATAGGTCAATGTTTGAGTATTTTTCAATAACTAAACATAGCATTCAAAACATTATTAATCAGTATTTAAAAGGCCTTTATCATCATTATTTTCAATATATCGCAACATTTGCAACGCATCCAATACACAGATTTATTAACCTAGTAACTTTTTATGTCACTAAATGACGGCATTAGTGCACGAAGTGTTGTCCTCTATAATTTGGTTAAGTTAGGGTATTCTGAGCTCCGGCGGAGTTGTGGTGCATATGAAAACGGTCCCATAACTTCGCCGTAACCGAGGGACAGGAACAGCGTGTGGTTTTTAGCTGGTAGTGGCGCTGACAATAAATCAACGCTGAGCCCGGCATACCCCATCTCTCTAAGATGGGCATGCGTAAAATTGCATTTTCCCACGCAAAAAAAAAGTTATTCTGAGCGATATTGCCAAACATTGAATTTGAAGGCCTTCCAAAGCTAACAAACCTTTGTTAGCAATAATATATATATTATATATATATATATATATATATAAACTCATTTGCAAAAAAAACGGGCGGTTTTGATTTTCATTCATATTTAAAAAGATACAATACCAAAAAGGTTTCAATCGTTTGTACACGTTACTGGCCGGTTTTAAAAATGCTGTGGTATTTAAAAAAGTACGTTCTAAATTCAATTTTTCATTTGATGTTCATTTTTACAGAAAACCCCTTTTTATCCTACATTTTTGGCGCGAAGTTCCAGAAGTTAACATCGACTTTCATAACTTTTATTCAATTTTTATCGATTAATTTCATATCCTTGACTGTCAAAGCTTTATTTAATGCTGTTTGGCTGTATCAAAAATGGTAGATAAAGTGGTAAAAGCTACCAAAATTATCGCGCTGCTTGAAGAGGGTTGCAGCCAATGTTTCGTGGCTAGGAGGCTAAATGTTAGTCGCTCGACAGTCCAAAGGACCTGGCAGCGATATCAGGAGACTGGTTCCGTCGAGAGAAGGCCTGGTTCTGGAAGAAAACCATGTACCCAACCACGGGATGATCGTTTTCTTGTGAGTCGCGCATTGAGAAATCGCAAATCTTCGTATGTGGATCTTAAGAACAACCTCCAAGAAGTAAGAAATGTGCATATTAGTCTATGGACGGTCAGGAGGAGGCTTCTCGCTGCCAATATACGCAGTCACCGCCCGGCCCGCGGCCCCAAATTACTCCGTGAGCACAGAGTTCACAGGCTTAGGTTCGCTAGAAATTGTGAATCATGGACTCAAGACGATTGGAATAGGGTTTTGTTCTCTGATGAAGCCAGGATATCTCTGTTCGGTGAAGATCGACGTCGGCGAGTGCTAAGAAGACAAGGAGAACGCTTTGCAGAGGCATGTTTCGAAGAAATCACACCTTATGGTGGGGGCTCTGTTATGTTTTGGGCAGGAATAAATTCAATGGATCGTACAGAGTTAGTCTTCATTGAAAACGGCTCACTGACTGGGCATCGATACATAACGGAAGTTCTAATTTCTCATGCACAACCCGCATTGGCCGCTCTAGGTGAAGACTCGATTTTTATGGACGACAATGCTCGCGCCCACCGATCCCGCGATGTTAATGCGTATGTGCAAGAGGTCGGCATTCGTCGTTTGGATTGGCCAGCTCGAAGTCCCGACCTCAATCCCATAGAGCATGTCTGGGACGTTCTGAAACGGCGTGTGAGATCAGTACACCCGGCTCCGCAGACCATCAGAGAGCTGAAGAATGTGATTACTGCGGAGTGGGAACGTATTCCGCAAGCAAGTATCCGGGATATACTCGCTAGCATGCCCAGACGAATTCAAGCTGTGATTTTAGCTAGAGGGGGTCACACTCGATACTAAACATTTATCTGCTTTTACTTTATTAAAGAAAAACAAACAAAAAAACTTTTTTATTTTTACTTCATGAGCATATGCACTACTAGCGAATATACACTACTAGCGAGGTTTAGCATTATTTCCCATAAATTGTATCTAAATTTTATAAAATACTGATGAAAACGATTATTTTCTTATTAATTTAGCAATTTGTGTGGATAAAACTACCTATAATTATCAAACAAAGAAATATTAACATTTGAAATGGTTCATTGCTTAGGTGCCCGTTTTTTTTGCAAATGAGTGTATATTATATATATATATATATATATATATATATATATATATATATATATATATATATATATATATATATATAATAAATCTGTAAAAATAGTTTTATATATACCTATATATAAAACTATTTTTACAGATTTTATTGCATTTGAATTTGATTTTTAATTGCCCGACCTTTGAACATTTTACAACGTTCATGGTCAAGGTTTACGAAATTACTAGAAATAGCGACCTAAATCTATCGGGGGTAGAGAAATGAATGCGACAAGCGTAACCCTTGTCACCTGCGATATATAGATGAAAAGAATACAGAGCTATTTAGCGGGTAGATCGTGGTATGATGGGAGGCGGCCATAATCATTTTGTCCACCCCGTGCAGGGTTACATTTGACGGTTTTCCTTTCATGTGAAATAATTTTCAAATTTATAAATAAGTTTGAAGAAAAGTAATTAATTTATCCTTATTATAAAAATATCCATCCAGTGTGGTGACGGAGTAAGAATATCATTCACCACTCCCTATCTTTTGCTCGTGGATGTTATAAAAGACGACTAAGGGATAAATATGCATATAACATCTATGCAAGAGATGGAAATCTTGAAATTAACCCCTCTATCAACCTAGGAAGGTCTATTTCCCTCCTATTGTGGAGGAGCCTCGAGCTCAACAGTGGGACGTAAATGAGCTGAAATGATGATGATGATAAAAATATGCTGACAATCCAAAAATATAAAGGTATTATTAACACTCCGACGATTTCACATGCTGAAATTCGAGCATTAAAACACAATTTTACTGTAGTACTGTAGTGTTGAATTTGTACTAACCTTGATGCATGGTCTACTGTAGAGAATCTCAACACTGCCGTAGGAGCTGTTACTTGTACAACTTTGCCCCCACACTTCTTCGCCAAATGGCGTAGTCTGCCCGAGACCAGCTCAGGTGGTTGATAAATAGGTAAGTTTGTCACTTCTACTTCGTTTGAAACTTCATCTTCTTTGGTTTGTGAATTAGTCTGTATCACGGGAATTTGTTAATTCATTAATTTTTTTTTTTTGTGTTTTAAAAGGCAACACCCTTCACTAAGGAAATAATCCGTGTATTGCAGGGACCTTTGCAAACATATAATTTAACGGGCACAAATTACATCCAGACTCAGAACATGAATTTGTGGATTGCACAATGCGTTGTCCTGGGTGGGATTCGAAACCACGACACTGACACGGTAGGTCGGTATCTTAACCATTACGCCATCTGTGCAGTCCAATACGAATGAAAACATGTATGTGATGTGTACTGGCGACTTCGAATTCTACC
This sequence comes from Lymantria dispar, assembly GCA_032191425.1. Lineage (NCBI taxonomy): Eukaryota > Metazoa > Arthropoda > Insecta > Lepidoptera > Erebidae > Lymantria > Lymantria dispar. The sequence goes on from CM063451.1 coordinate 14,942,427, forward strand.
AACCCTTACATTGCTCATGGATGTCGTACAACCAAGAGTTTTACATCAACCTGGGCTAACTCCATCTAATGACGTCAGACAGTCGGTCATAAAACGATTGCCAAAAACGTTCCCAATATGTACGATGGAAGAGGGATAAGTATTGGTTCGATACCAAGTAATTAGGATAAGAACAGAATGATAATGAATGAAAAACTAATGACCTAATATATTACTATGTAAAAGTCAAGTTTGTAGAGTTGCACGAATTTCTAAAATCAACTTAAAGAGGTAAGTGGACACTGACACATTCATCATCGCAGCCTACATACGTCCCACTGTTGGGCTCGGCAAATTCCCTCCCCCACAATGGGAGGAAATTTGACTTACTATATATCATGCTGGTCAGACATGTTGGTATAAGGTTTCATTTCGAGTAGTTGTAGAAAGTAAGATGAATTGTATTCTTACTCCGTCACCACACGGATAACGGGCACTGACACATTATGGTATTCTTAACAACGTCATCGGGGTCACACACGATACAGTATAATATGGAAATTCACAACCCAATGCACTGAGCATCAAAAATCAGTTTAATATTTTTTAAAGATCTAAATTCTGTCTCTTCCAGATTTTGTGAAGAACGTTTAACCTTCTCGTAACATGCAGGTGCATAAATTTACGTTTTGATACAATGCCAGATGAAAAATAGAATGCATCCCGATTAATCTCAGAATTTTCGAGAAGCTGATATTAATTCAAATGTATTATAATCAACGCAGTCGCCTTACATATTTGTGGTTCTATCTGCGTCATATCATATATTTATTTCAATTTGAATGAATAAAACTACGAATATTAATTCAATTGTTGAGTCGTTGTGTTCAAAGTTTCCTGTTTATAACGAAATTCACAAGCCGTCCTAATGCATTTTAAGGACTAGTGCCTGTCTAATGTATTTTAGCCTGCTCGCAAAAATTGATCCATAGAAAAGACCCCTCTTCTAAGTGAGAGGAGTGGGAGAGATAGCCTTTTGGTTAATTATGTGGATACGACAAACTTAAACAAAACTAAAGAAAACCATAATGTTTTATGGTTTTATTTAGATATAGAGATTTAGATTTAAATATAGAATACTAACACAAATTCATTAAACATACACAAAAATAAGGGTTTTTAACGAATTTAGTCTAAAGGTTTATGAAAATAAGAATCGATTCGCGTATCGACTGTATTACATGAAAATAATTACTACTCTCAAACGTTTAATTATATTTAGTTTTTTTTTTAATCTCACATTTTATATAGGATTCGGTAAGCAAATGTACATCCACATTTCGTCTAGTAAATAATTATTAGTCGCACATACAGAATTTTTTCAAAGAATTTACATGACAAGCCAGTGACATTTTCCAGCAGACCCAGCGTTTGAATACCGGCCACATAATCAACTTTAATGAACTCGAAAGGTAATCACATTATTCAAATTAAAAGTAAAATATTTCAGTATGTTACAATTACATACATGTTAACAATTTATTTGTGCAATTTTAATGATTTATAGCTCGTTCAGACGTACAAAATGACAAAGCGTCAGAGTAAAATGTGAGTATATTAATTGGGAATTTCAAAAAAATCTATTTTAGATTATCAAGCGACATCTATCGGGGAAAAACACGTGGCGGGAAAATTAATACTTTCCAACAAACACATATTTTAATTATTAACTTCGTCATTAAAGCGCCACCTATTTACAGATTAGTATTAAAGAAATAAAATGTGATTTTACTCGCGTGATTTTTACTTATACACATGCATGGCAACATTGTACGTGCAAACTGGGTCATACAATGTTAAAAATGAATAGTTTCATTTATTTACCTTTCTTGGCAAATTAGATGCCAAATCGTCAAAACAATAATGCGACGAGGCACATGCGATTAAAGCTGCTGACGTGTTCTGTTTGTGAACCAATATCACTTCCATGTTCTTTCTAACAACAAACAAAAAAAATATGATAAAATAACAAATTAATATCTTCTTTAGCAAAGCCTCATCCACTTAATCCACTACTTTAGGTCAATCCAATCGAATTGTCCTAAAGTGAGTAAAATCATATACTGACCAATCGGTCAGTATATGATTTTATTGTAAATTTACCGTCTCTCTTTTACTACAGCCACAGGATAAACAGCGGTGATGAATTGTTATTAAATATCTATTAGAAAAATAAACTGGAATGTTTTAAACTACTTCTGGTGGCGAACACTATCAAAGTATTGAAACCGAACATATCATAAATTTATGAAAACAAGTAAAGGCACTCACTCGCCTTTACTTGTTTTCATAAATTTATGATATGTTTGCATAAATTTATGAATACTCATTAGCAATACGTAGATCTGAGGCTTTAAAAAAATAATATGAGCTGCGTATCGGTCCTATGCATGCAACTAAGGAACACACTATAGCTTCCAATATAAAAGAAATAAATAATATTATATTGTATTACCGAGCCGCCGATAACTTCATATTAATAGAGAAGCATTTAAACCTGTAGTTAGGGTTGCCAACCATAGTTTATAATAAAGTATCCTACTTTATTTTTTGTCATTATACTTTATACTTTTGCATACCAATAAGGTATGTGAAAATACTATATTTTTCAACCTTAATTGTGATGTATAAAGCAAAACACTCATTATAGGTACTTAGTTATTTAACGGTACACATAAGTGAAAACGGACGATGGAAACCATTTATAATTACTAAACGAAATATTAGATGTCAGATGTGGTGTGAATCAAACTTTATATGTGCTAAACACAAAAATACGTTTTAATGCAATAAAAACATAATATTTGAAAAATACCTTTCTTTTCTTCATGTGCATTTCTTTTCTGCATGTGCTGTGTGGTAGCGGCTTCGAATACTACCAACCCTTCCTTTGCTCGTGGGTGTCGTAAAAGACGACTAAGAGCCCTAGATTGACCCGGACCAACTCCATCTGGTACCATTTGGGTCAACGATTACATTCCCAAGGAGGGTTGACGTCAGGCAGGCGGCCGGTCATAAAAGTCATTGCCGAAACTTTTTGCAATATGTCAAAACAGATGACATATTGCGTCGACCCCAAGTAATTGGGATAAGAGCAAGATGATGATGTTGATGACCTTTCTTTTCTTTATATATATTTTTTTTTCCTATCCAAATCATTTTGTACCTTTTTTGGCAAAAAAAGTTGGCAACCCTACCTTTAGTATTCTTTTCTTACGCATTAATTCGAAAGAAATTGACACGTAATACTTACTACGTAGTTACGGACATTATACCCGTTTCAAATACTACCGGCCTAATTCGTAAAATTAGAGCGATTACATTCTTAGCGACATGGCTCCCTCTTTTTCTTACAAACCTTCGTAAGTCTCGCGATTTTTTAAATGACATACATACATACATATACCCGCCACGCCTTCTTCCCATAGGGGTAGGCTGAGATCACTTTCTTCCACTTGCTACGATCTTGACATACCACTTTCGCCTCCTCCACATCATCAATCATAATCTCTTCATGCATGTTCTTCGGTTCAGGGTACTTCTAACCTGTTTTTTCTTAAGAACGTCCTCGATTTGTTCGTGGAACATCCGCCTTGGTCTTGCCCTTCCAACACTTCCGTTCACATTCGCCCTAAAAATTCTCCTTGTTAGTCTTCTTTCATTCATTCTATCTACATTGCCGAACCAACATACCTTTCTCAATCTTTGTCTCTATATCTACATTCATACCACAACGTTCCCTAGTCACTCTGTTCTTAATTCTATCACTCAATTTCACACCAATTATGGTCCTCAGCGTTCTCATTTTCACAGCATGTATTCTACTTTCGTGTTACTTCTGCCATATCCAGCTCCACTTCCATTGCTATGATACGAGGGGTGATCCAAAAGTAATGATAATCAATAATAAACACAATGAATAAAATAAAAAAATATATTTATTTCTCAACATAGTCTCCTAGCAAGTCTATACATTTAGTCCATCTCTTTTCTAAACCTAAAATTCCCTTACAAAAAAAATCTTTATCTTGACTCTCAAAAAAGTCCTCAACCGCGGCCATCACGTCGCTATCATCATCAAATTTCTTGCCTCGGAGGTGTTCCTTGAGTCGTGGAAAGAGATAGAAGTCACTGGGGGCTAGATCTGGTGAATAGGGGGGGTGTTCCACCAACTCAAAGCCCGCTTCCTGAATGCCAGCCATGGCAATTGCAGCTTTGTGAACAGGTGCGTTGTCTTGATGGAACAACACTCCAGCCCGCAGTTTGCCTCGCCTTTTCTCCTTAATAGCCTCCCGCAATCTTCTTATTTGTTCTGCATAGTAGGAGCCTGTAATAGTGGCCCCCTTTTCCAAGTAGTCCACCATGATTATTCCTTCAGCGTCCCAAAAAACAGACGCCATAACCTTCCCTGCTGAGCTTGACACTTTGAATTTCTTCGGCGTCGGTTCATCGGATCGTTTCCATGTCATCGATTGTTGTTTTGTTTCAGGATCAAAATGGTGGATCCAGGTCTCGTCCATGGTCACAAAACGTGACAAAAAATTGTCCTTGTCTGCCTGGAACTTTTCGAGATTTGCTCTTGACATGTCGACTCGTTTCTTCTTTTGCTCGTCGTTTAACATTTTCGGTACCCAACGCGCGGAGACCTTTCTCATATGCAATTCGTTCGCAAGGATTCTTTGAATGCTGCCATATGAGATCCCTGTGACCTCAGCTACATGCCTGATAGTCACTCTTCGATCTTCCAATACAACTTCTTCAACTTTTTTCACATTTTCTTCAGTGAGGGACGTCGATGGGCGTCCTTCGCGGTGTTCGTCTTCCGTCGATGTTCTTCCCAGCTTAAACTCCTTAGCCCAGCGTGCAACTGTGGAATATGGAGGAGAAGAGTCCCCTAATGTTTCCACCAAGTCGCTGTGTATGTCTTTGGTAGACATTTTTTTCAAGCAGAGGTATTTAATGACAGCTCTGATTTCGTGTTTTTCCATTTTGATGTTCACTCCTTGACAGTCCGTATTCAAATGAATGTAGCTCCCGGGAATTGTGGCCTATTTATATGATTTTTTTTTCCTGAACTAGTGGGTAACTGAGCAAGTGACTGAAATTTTTTTGTATTTTTGTGTGCACTAGAAATAACTGATTATCATTACTTTTGGATCACCCCTCGTACTTGCATAAAGATGAGAAAAACCCGAAAACGCGTCTAGACATAACGAATGAACGCGAACGAGCGCCATTGAGCACAAGTGCTTCTAGTATTAAACCTGTTAGCTATAGACGCGGCTTGAGTTTACACTTCATATCCTTAATTGCTTTATAGAGATACATACCTATATCGAAAGTCCGACAAATCAGCTGCAAAGTCAATATCTCCTGAGATCAATAAAATAGCGGCGGGTGTTGCATGTAAATCACCAAACCTCCTCATACACTGTCTGAGTTTGTCGTCTGCCGCGTTCTTCTGTGTTCTACACACGTGTATGAGACTCACCTGATAACGAAATGTAATCATGTACTTTCTATAACAAATTTTTAAGACAATTCCTAAAATAGTGTACTCGGGTCTTGAACTATCGATTACTATTTGCATACTAGGAATAGTGATCAATTGTATAAATCCTGGGTTTGGTTTATTTTTCTGCAATTGGACATTCTTGCTCGAAGTTTGGGACAGTGCCAAATATAGGGAAAAGACCCGCCCCTTATTAAATACTAAATAATACATCCTCCCTATGCTTGTGGAGATAAGTTACAAATATAATGTCACCACCATCTCTTACGAGTGTAAGTGTCGTGGTGATCAAAAAATTGTAAAAAAGATCACCAGAAGAATGGGCTCAGCTTTTTCCTGGAAAACTTATAAGACCATAATATGCGATTGCCAATTCACCTACGAATATGTTACTGCATTATTACCTAAAATCTATTTTTTTTTTTTGGGCGGATTATGATCTATACACACGTCGTCCAATCCGTTGAAGTTCGGGAGGACGCCCATCTTATTCCCTCCCCTTCACCATTACCCTATGTTAATTATATAAAATCTAAGTTATCAAATTATATAATTCATAAGCAAAAATTAATTAATTGCTCAGATTATAAAACATTTAATAAATAACGCATCCGAAAAATCACTAGAGAAGCAAAAACTCAAATAAATCGAACACAAAAATGTCATTTATATTGCGTTAGTTAAATCTGGCTTTCTTGCTTCTCATTCACCATCAAACATTCTACTTACCTGAGCATCATTAAGCTCTAATAATCTTTGAGTGGACTCCTTACGAACATCACAAACAACCACAAAATCTGCTTCCCTCCTGCCATCTCTAACGAATTTAGACCGGATAGCTGCAACTACATCTATAGCAGAACAACCGCGCGGTATCTAAAACAAAATAAAACAAGTAAATTCTCTTTTCGATGTGCTAATATAGTAAGATTGTAATGTGTCACGACCCCTTAGTTCCCTGCGGGTGTTGTATGAATACCCCACCCTTCCGTGTGATGATAAAGTAAGAATACAATTCACCACCCCCTATCTTGCCCGTGGGTGTCGAAAAAGACGACTAAGGGATATAATATAGTATAGTGATATAATATAGTGGTTGGAAAGGCGGCACGGGGTGCTCTCCTTCCGACTAGTGCAGGTGTTGACGGGGCACGGGAGCTTCGCCAAATACCTGCACAGGGTCGTAAGGAGGGAGAGTACACCGTCCTGCCACCACTGCGATTGCGACGAGGACACGGCGCGCCACACGCTCGAGGCCTGCGCGGCTTGGGCAGTGCAGCGCCGTGAACTCGTCGCAATCATCGGTGCCGACCTGACGCTGCCCGCTCGCTAGGGCGATGGTCGACAGCGTCGGGAATTGGGACGCGGTCGCAGCCTTCTGCGAGACAGTGATCTCGCAGTAGGAGGCGGCGGATCGTCTGCGCGTGGAGCGCAGCCTCGACTAGGAGATCCGCCGCCGGCGACTGGGGCGGCGCAGGCGCAACTATCTGCGCCTCATGCCGCCCTAGCCGAGGCCGCGGGTGACGTGACCGGGGATTAGTCCGTCACCCGCCGAGAGGCCGACCGCGTGAGGAAAGACCGACGTCCTCCCCGAGGGGGGGGACGTCGATCGATGGGAGGGTACCCCGCGTAGGGGGTATTCCGTCGGGCCGACCACTGACGACAAGTAAACCTGCTCCGGTGGTCGGCCCAATGACGAAGGCGAGGTGGTTTTCGGGTGGGTTGCGGGAGTTGCGTGCTTAAGCCCCTCTGTCGCCCCGGACGGAGTGGTGCGGAGGCGCGCCGACCGCAGCCCACCCACAAAAAAAAAAAAAAGGGATATAATATGCATACAACATCTATACAAGAGGAGGAAAACGCGAGATGAAACCCTATATCAACACGTCTGACCAGCGAGGTCAATTTCCCTCCTAATGTGTAAGAGGCTCGAGCCCGTGGGGCGTACATGAGCTGAAATGATGATGATGTTGTATGAGTCGTCTAAAGAAAGTGATCGTTGCAAAAGAACGAAAACATAAAATAAACGATGATGCCAACTCGTCTGACTAGCACAGAACGTATTTTTGGTAAGCACTGAATTTCAATCTTTGGTAACAATCTCGGCTCGTGAGTGCGTTTAACAAACTGAATGATAAAAATCAGATAAACTTTGCGACTGAAGTAGTTATAATTATTAAACTTCATTCTCATTAAATAATAAATGATTTTCAATGCTTGAACTGCAATTTGCTCACATTAAACCATTATAGTATTGATGATGATGTGAAGTCTGATCAGTTGGCATTTTTGGAGACACCCCGCCTGATGCAAATAGATTGTAGAAGGAAAACATTAGCAAAATCCTAGTTCCTAATATCTTCAAAATAGATAAAACGTTTCTAATAATACAAGGGCAATTCCTTTCCTTTAATATTTGTCATATAGATGTCAGGCTTTGCGTTTAGAAGGCTTGTGTAAGTTAAACAAGCAATGCATATTAACAAAGTACATAGTTACATAATTAATCTGCAAACACAATTGGACATTATTATGCTCCATTACCGTTATAACTATAGGCATAAGTAGCGAATACCATGTGGTAATTCATTAGGATTACTAAAACGATTCTGAACATTCTGTCATTTTGTAGTTCAGTGTAACTACAAAATGACAGAATGTAAGCCATTGATTTGTAATGATCTGAATTTCTTATCGGCCATAACATGGGTAATTTGTTAGCATGCCGATAACGATTTATTGCCATTTTTATTGCCTCTATAGATATTTTTGGCCCGTTCCTTTACATGGCAATGTTATGAATACAGTATACTCCAAAATAAAGGTGGGAGGCATTTTTATCACTGTATAATCGAGTAAAGAAAACTGTACAGTGGTGAATTGAGCACGGTAAAAACGTAAACTAGGATTTTACTGAAGGCAGCGTGTTCCCACGTTCTTATCATATAAAGATTTTTTTTTTGGGCCGACCACTGATGTCAAGTAACCCTGCTCCGGTGGTCGGCCCAACGACGAAGGCGACGTGGTTTTCGGGTGTTGCATGCTTTCGCCCCTCTGTCGCCCCGGACGGAGTGGTGAGAGGAGCGCGAAAAAAATATATAAGTATATATAAGGATTTTTACGTGACATAGTTTCTGGCTGCGACACCGAGGTCGGTATCGTCGGTATTTCTTGTGTTAACCTCGCGAGTCATGCGTACTATTCTAAGCAGTAGTTGTTACGTTAGGCTTGTCGAAAAGACTGCTCATGCGTAGGTATTATACAGTGTGACTGGTAAAAGATTGTACATATTGAAGGAAACGATAGATAATGGTCACAGGTAACCAATAAAAATGTAAAAAGAAAACAATATTAATTAACAACATAGTAAACATCAACAATATTAGTGTCGCAAGACTCCCAAAAATATGCTCACCTATAGACTAGAGGTATCGGATCGTATTCGAGCTTAGTGTACAGATGGCGTATTGGTTAACATAGCGACTTGCAACGCCGGTATCGGCGGTTCGAATCTCCCACGCGGGACAACACTTTGTGTGATCCACAACTTGTTGTTCTGAGTCTGGATGTAATTTGTGTCCGTTAATTATTATTGTTTGTAAAGTTCCCAGCAATACAAGGATTATTTCCTTAGTGCATGGTGTTGTCTTAAAATTATTATTATAAATTATTATAGTCATTGATAAAGGTATCAGTCACTTTTCCTTCATACTTTAATCCTGGCTTAGGACAGGCAAAAATACCTAGATAATAAACGCAATAATAAACGTTCGTAACTGAATTTTTCAAAATAAATTCTTAATTTCTAATGTACTTAGATTAGAGGCAGTTGGTATAAATTAGGAGGCACCTTGGTGTTTCTGGCGTATTTAAAAAGTGGAATCATACCTATGTACAGAGATTAAATAATAAATCTATTTACAAATTACAATTACGCTAATCCCAGCAATCAAAATTAACAAAATAATTGCTTACCTGTTCGCGTACGTAAATGATCAACTTTAGTTACTAATATTGTTAATTCACAACGATTTAGTGAATATGAAATTAAAAATTCATATCACTTTTTACAAATACGGTTAAAAAAGCGCGGGCAATCAAATGACTCGTAACTGTAAGTTAATAAATACGGAAATGCAAAATGGCCAAATCGGCGCGCGCGCTTTGACTGAGTACAAACGAACTGTCACCGCGAGGGGGACACGTGCGGGAGTAGGGGTACTAGTTTTATTAGCACTTGTGAAGGTCACGCACTCGCCTAATTTCTTTTTTAATGCCGATTTTACTGCTAGAATTATTAAAAGTAGGTTTTTTTTTTTTTTTTTTTTTTTTTTTTTTTTGGGTGGGTCGCGGTCGGCGCGCCTCCGCACCACTCCGTCCGGGGCGACAGAGGGGCTTAAGCACGCAACTCCCGCAACCCACCCGAAAACCACCTCGCCTTCGTCATTGGGCCGACCACCGGAGCAGGTTTACTTGTCGTCAGTGGTCGGCCCGACGGAATACCCCCTACGCGGGGTACCCTCCCATCGACCGACGTCCCCCCCTCGGGGAGGACGTCGGTCTTTCCTCACGCGGTCGGCCTCTCGGCGGGTGACGGACTAATCCCCGGTCACGTCACCCGCGGCCTCGGCTAGGGCGGCATGAGGCGCAGATAGTTGCGCCTGCGCCGCCCCAGTCGCCGGCGGCGGATCTCCTCATCGAGGCTGCGCTCCACGCGCAGACGATCCGCCGCCTCCTTCTGCGAGATCACTGTCTCGCAGAAGGCTGCGACCGCGTCCCAGTTCCTGACGCTGTCGACCATAGCCCTAGCGATGGCCGGCAGCGTCAGGTCGGCACCGATGATTGCGACGAGTTCACGGCGCTGCACTGCCCAAGCCGCGCAGGCCTCGAGCGTGTGGCGCGCCGTGTCCTCGTCACAATCGCAGTGGTGGCAGGACGGTGTACTCTCCCTCCTTACGACCCTGTGCAGGTATTTGGCGAAGCTCCCGTGCCCCGTCAACACCTGCACTAGTCGGAAGGAGAGCACCCCGTGCCGCCTTTCCAACCACTGCATCAGCACCGGCCGGAAGGCCTCCACGGTTCGCACCCCGAACCGAGGCCTCTCCAGCCGGACTGCCCAACGGGCAATGACGTCTCGGCGGGCGTCGACGCGCCAGGCGGTGAGATCCCTTAACGAGATCACACCGCCCTCCCCGCGCACCCCCGACACCCGCCGATACAACTCGGCGAGCATTTCCGCCTCCAGGTCCCACGGGGGAGTATTAAAAGTAGGTATAGGGATAATGTTATTAATCTACAAACAACCGTATGTTATGTTGGTTGTTTGTACGACATTCAGCGTGGCGAGAGCGCCTGTCTAAAACAATACCTACAACATACCTTTCTTTTTATACTTGGGATCCTTACGACCGACAACGCAATAACACATTTACGTTGACTCTCACTTGATGCTTTTACGTTAAACAGTAATCACTGGCAAAACTCGCGGGACATAGTCCATTCACTAAAGTCTAGAACACGTTGAAATTGACATGCATGTTTCATACCACGTTTTGAAATGTTCCAAATAGTTTTATGACGTAGATATGTACGTTAAAACTTTGAGTGGCTTCTCTTGTGCTAGCTTGCAGTTCCTCTTGGAAGTACTGCAAGATATGTCCTTCAAGGCTTACTGGAAAAGCGGTTTCAGCCACGTCCTTGAGGGTGACGCAGAATATGAAATGGGCCATAGTTAAGCAACCGCCTGCAGTATTATAGCATTATCAGCACAAGATGCCATCAACCACTACATCGAAAATTGTTATTTACATAATATCAAAAAATAATAAACGTGCATAAAAGACAATCCGACGAACGGAGCTACGTAAGGATTAGAAACGCACTAGTACGATTAGGCCATCGCGGTCCGCGGACAACTAAATGTAATTTTAGAATTAAGGATTCGCGTATGACTCGAGGGATAAGTAGGGATAGCCGCCCTGCGGTCTCATTGGCCCGAGACGGCCTTGTCGGCATATCACCCAATAACTAGTTCAAAGTCGTTACGTAAATTTTTAGTACATGTGCGTTAACCTATACATAGATAGATATACCTATAGGCAGGTATATTATCATCTGTATCTAGGACTAAATATTTTTATAAGATAAATAGTTCAAAATTTAAGTACTATATTTTTTTTTATATATTCGGTATCAGAATCGAGTACTGAGTAGCCTCCTTCAATATGTACAATCTTTTACCAGTCACCCTGTATAAAGGCAATGTTATATTTTTGATGTGAAACGTATTCACTGCTGCCTTTATGTTTATTAAATATTAACAAAGTGCCGCGGTTTTACTAGAACAGTGTTCCCGTGTGAATATCGGGATAAAATATAACTTATAATATCATGTATTTTTAAAATCGGTTTAGTGGTTTAGGCATGAATGCGAAACAAATAAACTTACTTCCGCATTTATAATGTTGTTTAGGATTTCTCAATGGCGACAAAGGAGACTATCTGACAAAAACAACTTATCAAATGTGCATAGGTGGGCACAGTTAATCCAAAAATTAACTTCGTTAATCGTTAATTAAAATGTTATCTTCGATAATCGTTAGTGTTAAATTTGCTAAATTTTAACGCAAGTTAAAGATAACCGTTAGAAGTTAACCATTTAAAACTTATATTGCTTTCGCGCCCGTGTGGTGACGGAGAAGTAAGAATACAATTCGCCACTCCCATAGATGTCATAAAAGACGACTAAAGGATATATTATATAATATGCATATCACATCTGTTCAAGAGAAGGAAAACTTGAAACAAAGCCCTATACCAACATATCTGACCAGCATGGTATAGTAGGTCAATTTCCCTCCTATTGGGGAGGAGTCTCCAGCTCAGCTCTGGGACATTAGGGACATGTACCAGCTGAGATGACGACGACGACTGCTTTTAGGCTGAGAGAAATAGATAACTTCTACAGCATGTAGTGGAATTATGTTGGCATGCATCTGTTCAAACTAGTTTGGGATACGCCACTGCCGGTAGCCGCAATACCAAAAGATTCACCAATACTTTACGACGCTTTTTAACGTAATAACCAGGTGGAGGTGAGAACATATTACTTCTGCTACTATCATAATCTACAATAGAAGAACACACAGTTCCTTTCAGTTCAGAACAGTTTCCTTTTTCGCCGGGCGCGGCGGAGAGCGGCTTAATCTCATTTAGCTAGATGTTCGTCTCGCAGGACGACGCTCGTCGTGACCTCATTGTCCGTTGGGCAGTCCGGTTGGAGAGGTCTCGGTACTGTGTTCGGACCATTCGGACCACGGTCATGAAGATGGAGTGCACATCGTCCTGCCACCATTACGATTGCGACGACAGAGCACGTCACGTGGACAGAGCAGCGCCTTGAACTCGTTGCAAGAACTGGTATGCGGTTGCCGCCTACCGTTAGCAGTTATGTCACGGAAAGAGAGGGCGGATCGTGTGCAGGAGGAACTCCTCTACGACACGACCCGCCGCCGGCGATTTGGGCGGTGCAGATGTCATGAAAATTACGAACATGGCATCGCGCGTAAAATTACAGCATGTCAACAAAGGAAAATGTAACGGACTAAAGTTAACGGAAGTTCAATTTAACGGAAGTTAACAAGAGCGTTAACAGTTTTTGAAGTTCACTTAAAAGTTAATCCGTTAATCAAAATGTTAACTTCGTTAATTAATGATTAACGAATTAACGAGTTAATACCCACCTCTGCAAATATGAATGGTAATTCCGGAGATTAGTGCGTAATAAAATGTTTTGTACCTTTATAGATATGTTACATTTAAAATTTACAATAACGACTGTCGCCTCCTCAATAATTATATGATTTTTTAAGGAAATTAAATGCTATTACGACCGTGGTGTAGCTTTAATTGCCTATATTACAAAATTGTCTAATAGGATCTGATATAAAACCTTTATATAGAAACTATCTAATATCTTATGTGTTCTCCGATAAACTCAACCTCAAATCAATCACAAATTTGTAGATAGACGAGAGACAAAAATCGTATTATATAATTGAAACACAGATTCATATCCATTAACGTTAGCGTATCTATAAGACCCAGTGCTTTTCCTAATGCCTTCAACCTGCATATCATTGGAAAGACTTTGACATCCACTCAGCGAGTCTAGTTTCTGCCTTACTGTAGGAATGTTCCTGCACTATGGGAATATTTTCTGTTGTAAACATTTGCCGAAATAAAAAGAACGGAGTATGTATGATGTTGTTTTCAGTGTGGTGACGAAGAATACAATTCACCCCCACCCCCCTCTCTTACGCGTGGGTGTCGTAAAAGACGACTAAGGAATTAATATTCAGATAACATTTATGCAAGAGAAGGAAAACTCGAGAGGAAGCCCTGTGGCAACACGTCTGACCAGTGTGGTATAGTAGGTACAATTCCCTCCTACAATGGAGGAGGCCCGAGCCTACCAGTGGGACGTATATGTGCTGAGATGATGATGATGATGAGGTATGATGTACTGGTAATATTGAAGGAGTTTTTAAAATGTGATCTATAAATCCATAAATTACCCCATACAATCTAACTTGACAGCACAAACTACATAGCGGTCTAATTATTGGCCTACTCCATCCAAGTGCCAAAGGTTATGCCATGGGCCATACAAGGCCTTATTGTTTAGGAGATGCTTACGAAATGTTGTCTTATAAAAAAACTTTCAAACTATCTTTACATTAGTATATGGTCATCATTATCATGCCCTCCTCCCGATTACTTGGAGCGACAAAATATGTAGTCTTCTTCCATAAACATAATTGTTGACCAAACAACAGATGAAGTATGCCTAGGTCTTTGTTAAGCTTTTAGTCGACACTCACGAGTATTATAAGGGTAATTAATATGTAGTATTCCATTTTTTTTTTATTATAAACACTCTTATATAAGACTTAGAGGATGGTATGTGGGGATGCATCTAGCACTAATAAAGTCCAATTGAATAAGTACCCCTCGTGTTTATTATTATTGGCACAATTAATATAAAATATAGGTATATCTTCATATATAAATTTCTTGTGTAAGTGTGTATGTCACTGAACTCCGCCTAAACGGCTGGACCGATGTTGATGAAATTTTTTGTGTGTGTTCAAGGGGATTCGAGAATGGTGAATATGCATGATATTTTTTTTATTTTTTAAACGTTTCTACTAGTTATTATATTACTAGAAATAAATATAACACATCCAAAATATAAACCATTACGCTAAAAAATTTTTAAATAATCGCCATTATTTATGGGCGATGTAAACGCGACTACTTCGGTGCGCGTATTCTGTGACGTCAGAGTACTCGACACTCATACAAGTTGCTAGGGCTGCCAACTAGGGCTGTTGATATTTTTATAAATATCGTTTTTCGACATATCGATATTTTACAATGTATCAATATCGGGGTTCGCATTATCGGAAAAATATCGATATATCGATAAAAATATCGATTTTTTTATTATTATTACGATTATTAAATAAATTATATCTTATTTACCTTGCAGCTTTTATTCCTCCGAGTTTAACAGACATTAAATCTGAATTAAACGCATAATATGTTGTCATCATATACAAGTCTATTTTAGGAAGATTATCTGACTATACTTTGACGAAATCGGTTTCAGTCATTGTAATAAGACTTATTCACAAGATTAATACTTGAACACAGAAAACTAATAACTTATTATGAAATAACTGGGTAACAATACAAAATAATTAGGGATGTGACTTGGAGGGAAAAAATCGATTTTGTAATTATCGATTTTTTGTTCTTTAAAATAAATCGATTATAAAATAATCGATTAATTAAAAAAAAACGATTGTAAAATAATCGATTAATAAAAAAAAATCGATTATAAAATAATCGATTATAAAATAACCGATTAATTAAAAAAAATCGATTCTAAAATAATCGATTTTTTCTCCCAACAGGATTATGATGACTTTTTTTTAGGAAATGTGAGCTTTATTTTCTAACATAGTATGATGAATTTTGATCGAATTTCGAATAATAAAAAAAATCGATTAATAATAGACTTTTATTATTTTGATAATTGATTGTAAAAATCAATTATTAATCGATATTTTTTGTAAAAATCGATTTTTATAAAAATCAATTATTTTTCACATCCCTAAAAATAATCACTAGAAACATACAAACAGCAACTTGATATCACAAGGTTCTCCTCCTATCCAAGGTTCAAGGAGGGCTGTTCATAAAATATCGATATGTCAAAATATAGATATTATTATTTAAAAATATCGATACTTAATACTGAACTTTTTTTGGACGATAATAAAAAGTACGTATCGAGGGTCGATATTTATTTGAATAAATTTGGTGTTCTATCTTTTTTTCTAAAGATTTATTCTACAAAATCACCGTAAACTTAATCTATTGTAGAAGCGCTGGCGTGCAACTGATGATCAGTTATCACTTACTCCTAGACTTTGATAAAAAAAAGCTTGGCACGGTAACCCCGCAATGAACGAAATTAAAGAGTGGTCATGGGGAAAATATCGAAATATCAATATTTATTTCGTTATATCGAACTCCGATATTGATATATTTAAAAATATCGATATATCAAAAAACTATTTTTTTTTTAATATAGACAGCCCTAACTAGAAGACTCGGGTGTCACGTGTTCAAAGCATGACATCATAGTACTCCAACCAATACGGTGCGTTTCAGAAATTTTGCGCGCGAATCTCAAAAAAGGCACTTTTTGATAATTAAATTTAATTATTAAATAATGATGAAATTAAAAAATAATTGTATAGGTACGTTTTTTAAGCAATAAAGATTACAAATAAAAATAATTTGTTCATTTTGGAGTTTCGTGCATATTCCCTATTGGACCCGGTAGGTGTTTTTTACTATGTGTATTTAGCTGTTGGTCGTAGATGACCTTGACAGCTTAACGCGGGCAATGGGCGAGCGGAAGGCTCTCAACCCGGTAAGTAAGTTAAGCGAACATCGCCCGAGGGCTCGATGTGTTGCTGTGTTATAAGAACAGAACAACGTCTGTTGGGTCATCTAGTCTTTATATATGTATACATTTCAGGTGTACATGTGTGTGTGTCACTGAACTCCGTCTAAACGGCTGGACCAATGTTGATGAAATTTTTGTGTGTGTTCAAGGGGATTCGAGAATGGTTTAGATTCACAATTGACGCCGGTAGATGGCGCTTTATTTGAACAGAACAACATCTGTTGGTCATCTAATCTTTATATATAAATTTCTTGTGTACGTGTGTATGTCACTGAACTCCTCCTAAACGGCTGGACCGATGTTGATGAAATTTTTTGTGTGTGTTCAAGGGGATTCGAGAATGGTTTAGATTCAAAATTGGACCCAGTAGGTGTCGCTGCTGTCGATTTGAAAAAGAATTCTTATTTTATTTGAACAGAACAACGTCTGTTGGGTCAGCTAGTATATAAATATAAAGACAATAACAGTATAACATGATATAGTATAATTTTCTTAGGAGTCAGAAAACACACTAAGGTGAAATAGGAAGTAAGTATTACCTGACAATTTTCAATATCCCAAAATATTCCTATAGGGACATGAGTTTGTCTTTGCTTGTGGTGACGATACCTTGATCTCATTTTAGTTCTTTCAACGGGTATTATTCCATCTTCTCTTACTGAACCATCTATGTCATCTGATGAGTCATCTTCTGCATCTGTTACAAGATTTTAAGAATACATCATTTAAGTCCAATGTTTCAATTATAAATAGAGTTATTTAGTGTCTAAAGACCTTAAAGTTTCAGTTTAACAGAAAGTAAGCATGCTTATTGCAAGAAAGCTTATTGAGAAATATACTGTCAATTATAATAGAATAATATGGCCATAATACAAAAAATTCTGTAAAGGTACATTTTGGGGACGTCGAGAGGCGAGGGTATTCTGCCCTCAGGATATTCCGTAGGATTGACCACTGAAGACAAGAAACTCAGCTCCGGTGGTCGATCCAACGACGTAAGCGACGTACTATGGGTGAGTTACAGGGCCGTGCCTCCCCTGTCACCCCGGACGGGGCAGCCCAACCCCAAAAAAAGGGTGCATTTTATTTATTGATTGAGTGTTATTAGTAGTTGTGATAGGATAAACACCAATAAACTAAATTCTATTATTATAATATCTAAAACTATTAAATTAATTATATTTAATTAATTAAATTCTATTAATAAGCCGGTATTCTCATGTAAACACATAAATCCTCTTTTTAGAGATTTTTTTTTCATAATACAATAAAATTCAATCATTTTAATTTTTTCTAGGTTATTATATGTATTTTAACGTGTATAAAAATTTTTTTTCTTATTTAACATTTATTATATATATTTTTTTTTAATTAAATTAGACACCAAAAAAAAGCAGGTCACTGGTCATGGTAATAGAGGCTATTCATATTGCCTGAAATAAAAAAATCGAATGGATCATTGTTCAATAGATCTGTCGCTATCGGCCCTACCAGAATTAATCAATTTCATTAAAAAAAATGGCGGACTGTAGAAAAAAAATTTGTTTTTTTTTGTAATTTTTTTTGTTAAAAATCGTTTTAAAAAAATAAGAAAATATTTTCGAATATAAACAATTTTAATACGGCCGATAACCATTAATAAGTAGAAGAATATGTATAAATTTCAAAGCAATCGGTTGAATACTTTTTTTTTAGGACCACGACAGTTTTAGAAAATGATGTTTCCAGAAAAATGCGTTTAAAGTTTCAAGAGCAGAATTTTTGTGGAAAATTTATACTTACACTAATCTGCTATGTCTGGACCATACAATAACCCTTAGGTTTTACTAATGAAATATGAAAAAAAATCGATTTTTCAAAGTGGGTACATGAGAATACCTCCTTAATATCACTTATCTAATGAGTAAATAAACAATAATCAGTTAATGTCTTTAATCTTCTAGAGTAATTAATAAAATTTTACCACATATATATACACAGAGCTGTAAAGAATAGTTATTCGAGCGGAGGACAGTAAGATTTTTGAAGGAGACCAATTTAAATTATGTTAATTTACTAAAAACTTTAAAATTATATAGCCAAATGTACTTGGCTTAATACACGTAGTAGTACAGTGAAACCATTGAATGAGACATCATTTGTTGAGGATTGAAATTAAGTCCTGCTATAGCATCATCGAACTATCTCTGTTAATCCAACTTTTAAAACCTGGTTAAATGAGATTTGCTAGGATTTTATAAATTTACCTCAATTATCGGGATTTTATAGCTCAATTTCCTGTATAAGTGAGACAATTTATCAGGTTGGGGCGTGTTACAACATGTTTGATAACAAACATTCAAGCTCTAAGCTGGGGCCTTCGTAAATGAGACAACTATAATTTGACACCCATCTAATTGACAAACCGGATAAATGAAAGCCTTTTTATATGCTACAAAATACTCGGTCCCTTGAGTTCCCAATGAACCAGGTTTCACTGTATATATAATTTAGAATTATTTATTATTATTTAATTTAGAATTAAGAAGTAAGTCCCCTGTTTTAGGGGTCTATATATACTGAATTTTCAGACATGAATACGCCCAGTTTAAAGAACTATTGTGTACACTTAGCACTGAATGTCATACCCAGACTATTATAGCACCTCTGTAGACATTATATCCATCATAGTTCATATGCATACCACTATTGTGTTTACACCCTCCTAAATAGGAGGGTAATTAACCTACTATACCGCATAAGCCAGCAAGTTAATATATGGATTCATTTCAAGTTTTCTTTCTCTTGCATAATGTTATCTACATATCATATTCCTTTATCATCTTTTACAACACCCATGGGCAGGAATGAAGGTGGTGTACATATTTTAAATCCATCACCACATGAAAAATTAAAATGTATTGTTTGATTTCAAAAGTTATTTTAATAAGATAGTTAAAAGGATAGATAGACTTAAGATTAAATATGATGTGTTAAAATATTATTTGTCAGTGTGTGTGTGTCACAGGCAGGAGAAGGGGTGGTGAATTGAATGAAAATTCAATTCACCACCCCTTCTCCTGCCCGTGAATTGCAATTGAATGAAAATTCAATTCACCACCCCTTCTCCTGCCCGTGGGTGTCATAAAAGACTAAGGAACATAATATGCATATAACATCTATGCAAGAGAAGGAAAACATGAAATAAAACCCTATGCTAATACGTCAAACCAGTGTGGTATTTTTTTTTTATTGCCGACGGTGGCAAACGAGCAAGCAGCACACCTGATGGTAAGTGAAACTGCTGCACATGGACCTTTGCAATACCAGGGGCAATATATATATACCAATAACAGGGCAATCTCCCTTTTCATGGTAAGGGAGGCCCAAGCTCAATAGTACAACGCATATATAACTGTAGGTATGATTTTCCTCCAACAAATTTAGAACCTCTTGTATTAGGTTTACATTGAATCTAGACTTAATAACCTCACACGTTTTCTGTGTAGTGACACAAGTAAGAATGCAGTTCATCAACCACTATTTAGTCTGTGAATATTGTAAAAGACGATTACGAGATATAATATGTATATATCATCTGTGCAAGAGAAGAAATTGAAAAAAAGCCTTATACCTGTCTGACCAGCATAGTATAGTAGGTCAATTTCCCTTCTATTGTGGTAGAGGCTCCAGCCCTGCAGTGGAACTATCATGAGATAATGAAGATCAAATGTTTACAAAATGAAAATACCACAATAAATGACAATGTGTAAAATTATACCACTCTGTCCAGTCATCATTACAACTATATATCTAATATCAATTTCATAACATAATTAAAAATTAACACATGTGGTAGCACAATGAATTTATAATTTTTAAAAGAATACAATGTAGTGAAAAACCTATTTTATTCAAATTTATTGGTTAGCCTGAAAAGATAATAGGCTTAGAATGAATACGTCAACTTTCACGTAGAAATTTGAGAAACTTGTTTTGATACACCAATCATAAACACGATCTAACTATTCGCTTTTATTTCTCTATTTAAATTGATAACAATAGCTAGAGTTTTAAAATTGGTATAATCGATAAAACGGGATTATATTATGATAATATTTTTTACCTGTGATCCATGGTCGGGGCGGTAACGGTATCTTCATCGCAGAGCTAGACACGGAACTCACTAAACCTTGAGCCGAATGACTTCGAGTTCCCTTGCTATAATTGTTTATAATATTGTCACTGTTCGCATTTAAAATCATTGTGCGTATAAACAAGGGTTCGTTCCGCTCAATTTGCGAAGTACAAAAGTAGTTCAACATATGTTAGTCAGATAAAAACAAAGAAGTATTGTTTATCACCGAGTGATCACGTCAATCATTACACTAACAATAAAGTTAACTTTTTAAAATAATACTTAAATCTCGGGTGAGATAAGCGTCATAGAATAATATTCATATTATAACATATATTTTACAAAAATAAATTGTAGGACTCCTGCTACGCCATAAGTGCACAGACAATCTTTTTTTTTTTAATTTTCCTATCTTGTGACCTAGGGTCTTAACGTGTATAATATGAGTGCATACCCATACCGTTGTATTACAAAAATATAAATACAACTTTAACAATAAATACACACAAATTATCATGATTTATTTTCACAGAATTAATTATTTTCGTAGGTCATTTTAGAGCTGGTATTAAAGTTATCTATATAAATTATGTTATGTATACAAATGACAAAGTGTATCTATACAGAGGGGTAAAATAAGGAGGCAAAAGCAAATAAGGTTGGAATGTCTCATACCTCATTGCGCAGATAGAACTCAAAATTCTTTGTCAGAGGACCCTCCAGGTAAATGAAAGAGACAAAAGGAAATCAAAGTCCAGTCTACCGCTCAGCTAAAAACGAAACGTTACAGTATGTTTTTTAAAGTTATATCTCTTGTGGTATAGATAAGGATGAATCGATACTATAATGAGTATCCATATGGTATCGATACTTTCCATTCGATACTGAGTAGTAGTATCGAATGAAAACCATGGTATCGGTATCGAATAAAAAGAATAGTAGTAGTTGGCAGGTACTGTGTTACTTAAACTCTGTCAGAGATAGATTACTTAAAAAAGGGTCAACACTATGCGATACCAGGGAAAGTATCGATACTTTTGAAGATAGGTATCGAATGGTAGGGTTCCGATATCCTAAAAAAAAGCTAATCACAATTTTTGTCAGAAGGAAAGTACATACTATAAAAACGATTCGATACCAGAGTAAGTATCGATACTTCTGAATCTAGTATCGAAGTGGTAGGGTTCCGATTTCTTAAAAAAAAGGTCATCACAATTTTTGTCCGGAGAAAATTACTTACTAATACGTGCTGCATCGATAGGAAAATGTATTGACTCACCCCTATATTATAAGATATGGGACAGATTCCCTCAAAAAAAAAGCTCATCACAAACAGTCCCCTTGGCAACTTATCTCGTATTCGAGATGTCAATTAGTTTCGTTATAATAATACTTTCAGTTTCTACAAACGTTAGATAATGCGAAGGATGAAATTTTTAGAAATACCAATTTTTTTTGTTACGCAAATAAAGTATAACTTCTTAGGTGCCTACATAAGTACATACACACTTTTCTTTACTTTAGGCCGTTAGCATGTGGTAATTGCTACGCATACTGTCAATACTTACAATGTTCATGAAAATCGGCAAAAATACTATGAGCGTTAATTGTTATAACGTTTTATTGTTAGCCCAGATTGATATCTGTGCTAATAATACAGTCAGGCTAGCAGTACATTAGAGGTTTCACTCGGAATGAGATATGATAAGCTATAAACTCGTATACACCTTTGTTGTGTATCCTAAAAGTTGTTCCAAAAGTCTCATAAAATCTCGTTTCTACACCGTAAGTTCTTCAAGATTAACCCTTAAAGTTGCAAAATTTTTTTCAAAATAAAATTAAGTAAGGTATGATTTAATAGTTTATTAAGCATATAAAACAACTAAGGAAAATATAAAAAAAAATGTGGTTGTAGTATTTTTTGGAAAATTGTATGTATAGTATACTATACATTGCGCCACTTGCCGAAAATAATAAGACATTAGTAATGTATAGTATATACTATACATTGCGCCATATACCTAAATCGTGTGGTACAACATAAATCAGTTCCTACCCTTAACATAACATAAATGCAGACTGTATTTAGTGCAAATTGTACTCCTTGATCTTCTCTACAGATCTACACCTCTAGTACCCGGTTAACTAAGGCCAGTGATCGTATTTATCGAACCGCACATCATCATGAGGCCTCGTAGTCATCCCATTCTTATTCTTTTCCTTTTCAGGGAAACAATCCATATCTTTCACAGACACAATGCCGTCACGTTACAGAACTCCAACATCGACTTTGCAGTGAAAGCCTTCAGCAATCTTGCTTACTCTCGATATTTATTTGTTTGTCAAGTCTATGACGTAACAGCCAAACATTATTTACACAAATGTCAAAAACTCCGTCTGGTCCTTTTTTTCAATTTATTATAAAATAAAACAAATGGAACATGCAGCCCAAGCTTCACTCAAATAGAAGCCAAATGAAATATCAAACAAAATCTGTTAATTCCTCGTAGCAGCATTAGTGGCAATGTATAGTATACTATACAGATAAAGGTGGTAGCGTTTGTAGCAATGTTATACTATACATGGGTGCGTGAGTAAATATATACCAGATATGATAATTTACTAATCATTTATACAATAAAATGGTTATAATAATTATTTCTCTTTACGATTTATGCATTACATACGAATAATAAGTAATAAAATCGCGAAAATAAAATAAAATTTACCTCAATTATAACTACTAGCCACGGGTTGTTCGTTATTTTCCATCACTGACATAAATTCACCTCAGAATATCTAGGATTAGTAATTTTTACTTAAAACTAAAGGTTCCGAAATGAGATTCGTAACGAAATAATGCAAATAAAATCAGTAGATATTTCATAATATTTTTTTTAAGTTGATGTATATTATACTATACAAAATAACTTTAAGGATTAAAAAAACAGTTTTTCACGATAGTCTCAGTTTCTATTGCTGCAATTATGTTTACGTTTATTACTAAAGTTGTAGAGCATACATTTTGCGACAAATTGTGATTTCAAAAATGAAATAGAAGGCATTAAGCTCACAACGCTCAGCTATAACCACTGTATCAAGGTTAACTGTGAATCTCAGTTAGTAATATCTTGTATTGTATAAAGTACATAGGTATCTTGTATAAACATATATAATAATTGGATTATCAGTTTAATTTATTTAGAGTAGATTTGACGAGAAAAAGGAATTGAATGTCTGTAAAGTTGGTTTATGGACGAGAATTTTACGTGATAAGAAAACATTGATGAAAAATTTCATATTTTTATAAATTGAATTATTTTTACTGAATTATCATTATTATGTACAATACAAAGAAGGAGTTAATTGAAAGTTACAGTTTTTTCGTCAAATTAACATTTATTTGCACTCGGTAATTCAAATATTTTTAACTTAAAATTAAATTATACAGATTAATTAGAGGTAACAACATCACAAGCCAAACGCTTATAGTAGTTAGGGCAATCGTGCCTCTTTATCGTTTGTTCTGCGCTCTCGCTTGCACGCTCAGATTAGGCGGGGCTTACGCCCTTCTTTTAACATAATTAGGGCTATAGAAACCGAGATAATCATGAAAACTGATATTATGACCTTAAACTAACCGCGCAATCACGAAACTTTATAAGATAAGTGTTAGAACATTGCAATTAAGAAATGAGTTTACAGCTTATTATCTTTTACTCCGATGTTGAACCCTTTTTTTTTTATTAAGTGACTAATAAACTTATATAGATGTCTGATAAACTAGACAAAAGAAAAAGACTTTTTTTCAATGGCAAACTACCAGTAACAGATAATAACAGATTTGACATTCTGGTTGTCAATGTCAATCTGTGTGTCATGAGTTTGCAATACGTGCTTACTGTGCATTTTAAAAACTCATATACAGCTACATTTGCCTTGTTTTAAATCATATTACCTTATTAATCAAGAAGTAATTAAAATATTTCAAACATTCACAAGGTTAATCGATTGTGTTTATTTATTCAATAAATAATTTACTGTGTTTCAGTCTAAAATGTCTACGAACGGCGATATCGGCAGTCTTGATGCCAGCGGCAAGATAATAAAAATGGAAGTAAGTAAACATAATATCATTACTGTATTTATAGATTGTAGTTGTATTATTATTATATTCTTTTATACTCATGTTCATGTTATCAGCTGGAAGCTGTAGGTATTATGACGACCTAAGTTTTGTTAAATGAGCTCATAGAATAATAGTATATGCATTACTTACTTGTATTTTACAGGTAGATTATAGTGCTACATGTGATGAAAAGATCCCATTATGGAAATCTTGGGCGTCAAAAGGAAGAGTACAAGATGCTATTGACCAGTTGTTGGCCTTAGAAAAGCAAACAAGAACTGTAAGTTTAAAGATATAAAATTGCCACGAATTCTAGTTTATTAATTCATCTCAATGGGAGGGGAATTGACCTGCTATTTCATGTTAGTGAGACAAGTTACAACAGGGTCTTCCCTATTCAAAGTCTTGTGTTCAAGGTGCTAAAGTGTTAGAAGTAGATAGAAAAAGGGTTATCGTGATCACATTGCCTGACTGCTCTTATTCTAATTTATCTGGAGGTCGAGACATAGTTGTTTTACTCTTACATAGTTGGATAATAAGCAAAACATGTGCATCTGTTGTTACTTAGCCTTTATTATTTTTAACTGACTTCAAAAACAGGAGGAGGTTCTCAATTTGTCTGTATTTTTTGTGTTTTATATCAGATTTGGTGAAGAGAGTTTGATGATTCACCTTTTAATTTGAAAGGTGGTGCTTCCGATGTGGTCCTATTTACACTTCATCAAGATTTGGCTAATAGTTTTGGAGTCATTATCAAATTGCATCTTTGGTTTACTGGGTTGAGAGCCCTCAGCTGTCACCCATAGTCTGGAAAGAGCTGTGAAACTCATTTGTGGCTAACAGCTATACACACACAAAAAAGAAATACAGCTCTGGTTGACTACTTTGTATTGTATTCGGTTATTTTTTGTTAAAATTATTATTTGTTTAACTTTGAGTTTTTACCTGCATAACTTAACTTTAAAACCCTTCTTATTGTGGATGTACACAGTTATTGATCATATGATACAGATCAGGGTAGTTTGCGCTTAGTTCACATTTGACCACCTAAGTAATGTTAATAGAATTTGTGGTTGTTACTCAGCATTTAAAAATTACCAGGGATTTAATGGAGTTCCATAACTGTAACCAACCATCGTATATCTGAAAAGAAAATATATCTGGTACCATAATCAAATTAAATAAATCATTTATTTCTGATAATGGTGGAGTCTGAAAGAGTCACATTGCATTGAAGTATGTACAAAATGTAGGCCTAGAAATAACATCAATTTGTTACTGTGTATTTTCCATCATGTGTATTTTCCGTATGGTGAAGGAGTAAGAATACAATTCACCACTCCCTATCTTGCCTGTGGATGTAGTAAAAGACGACTAAGGGATATAATATGCATATAACATCTATGCAATAGAAGGAAAACTGGAAAAATATACTATACCAACCTGTCTGACTAGCATGGTATAGTAAGGTCAATTACCCTCCTATTGTGGAGGAGGCTCGAGTCCAACAGTGGGATGGATGTCTACAAGCTGAAATGATGATGATGAACCAAAACTATTGGCAACTATCATATAATCAGATATCTGATCTGATATAGATAGTTTGATATCAGTAACCATACCTGAAACTGGTATAGTGTTATTCTAATATCTAATCCATATCCAAAAACTTTATATTTGAAATTTTGTTAATAGCTCAACAATATTGTATTGTAATTTGGAGCAAAATATTTCATATCTTTAATGAGATCAGACAATAACCTATGTGATAATTGATTGAATTAGGCGATACATAGCGGAAATCCATTTTTATTTTAATTTTAAAATGGAATCCTTCCTTCCGTTTTAAAATTAAAATAACCTATGTTTTAATACAAAGTTACTGAGGAAGATGGACCTATTTTTAGGGTGCTGATATGGCTTCAACTGCAAGGATATTGGTGGCAATTGTCCAAATTTGTTTTGAGGCTAAAAATTGGTCTGCACTCAATGACCAAATCATTCTCCTCTCTAAAAGAAGGTATTTATGTATTTCATTATCTAAATGAATTTGTTTGTTAAATATCTATTAATTTAACAGACTTTTAATTCTATGATTTGATTAGAGAAATGTTGAGAAGTTTTTCAACCAATAATATGGGTAGGATTGTAAATTAATTTTAAAGATATATTTGATTTCTATAGCTATCTTCTAAATATATATTCTATAACTATATGTAATTAAGTATATAATATTCAGTATATTTTTATGTTCTATATTTGTAGATCACAGCTGAAACAAGCTGTTGTAAAGATGGTTCAAGAATGTTGTACTTATGTCGATCAAACACCTGACAAGGAGACAAAAATAAAACTGATTGAAACTCTTAGATCAATTACTGAAGGTAAAATTTATGTTGAAGTAGAAAGAGCTCGATTAACACATATTTTAGCTAAAATAAGGGAGGAAGAGGGCAATCCTGCAGAAGCTGCAAAAATAATTCAGGAGTTGCAAGTAGAAACATACGGTTCAATGGATAAACGAGAGAAAGTAGAACTTATTCTTGAGCAAATGAGGCTGTGCCTTGCCATCAAAGACTACATTCGCACACAAATTATATCCAAGAAGATCAATACTAAGTTCTTTGAAGAAGATAATACTCAGGTAACAGAATTGATTTAGTGTGATTAATTTCAAATATTCTTAATGGAATATTGTAAATTTTTTTTCATCAATTTGCAATTATGCTATTCTGTTAGTTCATATGCTGCTATTTTTATGACGATATTAGTTTTTTCTTTTGGGAAAGGCTATGGTATTTTTGCACTCAGTCCTACCCATCCAGGGACGGAGAGTACGTCGCGCGATTCCAAAACCTGCCCTATACAGTACCTTTCTTCGTCATGTGTGTAGGCAATTTATATCCATCCCTGTCACAAGTGCTCCATTCGGCAGAAGAAATTAAGTCTGCTGGGTGTGATTTGAGTCCAGTAATTGTATGTTTGTAACTGTCGCCTGCAATACAAGGATTTATATCTTAATGCGGTTTAATTATAAAATAAGCATACCTTTCTCTACATAAAAATGTTGTTTTTCTATAAATCTATTAGTTTCTCAATGCATTTACTATACAAAGATATAAAATTTGACCATTTATTTTCACATAAAATATCATCCCTTTTAAATTATATTATATTAAACCTTAAATATGTCTAAAAGAAAGGTTCTCGAGTGGCGACGACGCAGTGTAGGCCCCCCCCTCCCCATCAGGTGGACCGACGACCTGGTGAAAGTTGCTGGACATCGCTGGATGCAGGCAGCACAGGACTGCACTTTGTGGCGTAACATGAGGGAGGCCTACGTCCAGCAGTGGACGGCGATAGGCTGAAATGATGATGTCTAAAATAACCACAGTAGGATATATAACAAAATATTTTGTTTAAATTGTCAATGTTGGGTTTATATGAAGCCCAGACACGATTACAGAGTGATTAATAAAAATTTAACTTATAGGAGTTAAAGGACAAATTCTACCACTTAATGATAGCTGTAGACCAGCATAATGGATCATATTTGTCAGTTTGCCGACACTTCCGTGCTCTAGGACAGTCAGCTGGCACTGATGCATTGATGGGTAGTGTGGTGTTTCTAATATTAGCACCTTATGACAATGAACAGGCAGATCTGACGCATAGGCTTAATGAAGACAAGGAGTTGGATAAACTACCTGAATACAAGTAAGAATATTTGAATTTTTCAAGGTCTTATAGGTATATAAACAATAAATGATAATTTTGCAAGCAGTATTCTAACAAATATTGTAAACTAGCTTCTGCTCGTGACTTCGTTCGCGTCGTATAGATACTTTGGGCTAACGCTAACTTTAACCTAAGACTTTGTTTATGTAGAAGGTGAAAATATTTTTCAATAATACGATTCCGTCACACATGATTTTTTACGAAAATTCTGTCATTTACGCAGCGGAAGCTCTAAAAAGAAAAAAATAAACGATTTTGGAACATTCTTCATTTGTGCTCTACTCCTGTTGGTCTTAGCGTGATGATACAAGTCTATAGCCTTTCTCGATGAACCGGCTATCTAACACTGAAAGAATTTTTCAAATCGGTCCAGTAGTTCCTGAGATTAGCGCGTTCAAACAAACTCTTCAGTTATATATATTAGTATAGATGGTTTGTATTAAAGTTTGAAATATTAACGCCGTTTCGAAAGTTTGTATACCATAAAATTCATTGTACCTACATATTACTAACTATACCATAAAATCCGTGCCCAGTAATAGTTTTATTTGCTGAAGAAAACAAAATTTGAATTTTAAATTTGAATCCAAAGTACGCCCCTTTTCAATATCATGGCCTTATTTATAAACAAGTAAATGAACGCGTAACTATATCATACTTTCGAAATAACTTTAACATATTATTGTTTATCTCGCTTTGTGATTCGAAACGATCTTTTATGAGATCACTCTAATTATACTGGATACTTACTAGACTCTCATAGTCTAGTAAGTCTCTCTATGAGGGAATAGATATTGGACCTGTTGATGTCATGTGTGTAATAATATATTGTGGCTGAAA
Source organism: Lymantria dispar (assembly GCA_032191425.1). Lineage (NCBI taxonomy): Eukaryota > Metazoa > Arthropoda > Insecta > Lepidoptera > Erebidae > Lymantria > Lymantria dispar. Next base: position 14,971,843 of record CM063451.1, read on the forward strand.
TGCCCTCAGTATGACACTTTTTGGTTGTTGAAAATATCTATACTAAGCTAGAATACAATATCAAATAAATTGGAATATCAATATTCGGTAGATCCAATTTCGAAAAAGAGGTAAGCCAATGAATCCAACTGGTTTGGGCAGCGTTCGGGAAACTTAAGAGGACCTTCTCGTCAAATATGTCGCAGTGTCTGAAAACAAAGGTTTATAACCAGTGTGTTTTACCAGCGATGACTTACGGCACTTAAACGTGGTCTCTAAATGTCGGCCTCACAAAAAAGCTCGAAGTCGCTCAACGTACTATGGAGAGGTCTAGGTATTTTCTACGTGATAAATTCCGGAACACGGAAATACGTAGAAGAACGGGGGGTAACCGACATAGCCCGCAGAATTAGCACGTTGAAATGGCAATGGGCAGGCCACATCGCTCGTCGAACCGACAATCGTTAGGGAGGAAAGTTTCTTGAGTTGCGACTACGAATCTGACGACGCAGCGTAGGACGATCCCCCACTAGGTGGACTGACGACATTTTCAAAGTCGCAGGGAACCGTTGGATGCAAGTGGCGCAGAACCAATATTAATTTAGAATATGGCATCTGTGCACTTTATCAATAAAGCAAGTGTAATCGTTTACCTGTCCCTATTCCAACTAGAGCAGTAACAAATATGTTCTATCCCTTTGGATGTAGCTTAAATAGTAGCAAAATATACTCGGACGGTTTTCATAAATATTTATTGGATGAACTGATTGATATAACGACGATGCTTTTTTGAAAAAAAAAAATGGGGTCCCTGTGCTTTAATGACATCCCCAGCTAACAATTTCAATTGATGATCTATCAGCTTAATGATGTCCAATGTTGAATATGGCCTCTTCAGGATGGTTGATGCTGATCGCCCTGCTGAGCAGGGCTAGCGCTCCCCGTTAAAAGTTTCTCAGGAGAGTGCTGGTGCTCATTCTCTTAGTGATATTCTAACAGTTTTATGACATTCACGGCAAAGTAATGGGCCATTGGATTTTTTACGGAGTAAAAATCTTTACATACACATTACAGGCGTAAAATGAGAGCTATCTATAATTCAAGATATTTTTTCTTATTCCACAGACAGTTGCTAGGGTTGTTCATCAATCCAGAGATCATCAGATGGAACACACTTTGTTCTACGTACGAGAAGATGCTTCGAGCTACACCATACTTCAATCCGAGTGATGAAAAGGGTCAGGAGCGTTGGAACGATCTCAAGAACAGAGTTGTTGAACATGTAAGTAATCTATACAAATAAATAAAATTGAAATGTCTGTTTGCAATGATAAAATAATGGGCTTTTTTCATGCTCACACGTTTATTTGCACGACAAATATGCCTAAAATACAGAACATTTTTTTCTGTCTGTTTTGGGTGATCTGGAAAAACGGCTGGACCGAGTTTGACAATATTTTACATACCTGCATGAAAAAAATCTCATATTTTGACGTTACAAACAGACTTCAATTTTATTTATTTATATAGATTCGGGTAAACATCACACTGTATACGTAATATTAATAACATTTTTGACTTTCTTAGCTATCTAAAAAAATAAAGCGCAGAAGTGTCGCAACTCGCAAACATTCATTGCAAGGTAGTGCCGGATTATCGATAGTTGCACTATCGATAGTTTACCTTGAAAATCAGGATATCGATGGTCTCGATACTATCCAGTATCTATAGTAAAAAACAGTTTTACTACAGTAAAACTACTACAGTAAAACACAGTAATACTATTGCTGATTTGCAATAGTATTGATAGTCCTATTGATATTATCACTATTGTCCCAGTATTGATAGACAATCGATAGCAAGGAGATTCGAATTCAGTCTGTTAATTGAAACTAACAGATCTCTCTTCGTATTTTTTGTATCTATTTCTTCAAGTGTCCCGTTCTAAAACAAAATATAATAGTCACGTTGTGGAAGCGTCCCGATGGTTTAAAAATAAAGTTGCCTTACCCATAACTCACTGTACAACCGTTTCCTTCTTTTCTGTGGACCATTGACTAGACATGTTCAAATCATGTCCTGGAGCAGATTGAACACAGGACGATGAACTTTCCTATCGGCATTATATCCGGGCAACACGCTTACTGGAACTATATCCGGAAACATGTTTGCCGGAACTATATCCTATTTTGGTTTAGTCGAAATACATAGCCGAGTAGGCAATTTATTCATTCTTAAAAGTAAAATCTTTGATTGATCTGCCTTCATATTTAGCAAACATTTGTTATTGAATTAAAATTAAAGTATCTAGTTCATTATAATATTAATAATTCAGTTGTCGTCTTTAATGCAAAGTGCAATAATACAGTTGTGTTGTATATTATAATTGCACAGCTAACAAAATGCTATATATATTCGTACTGGTTCGGTTCATGAAAAAATCGGTCGTTATCGGTCGCCTCTGCGGTCGGCTCGTAACTTGTTCGAAAATTCGTTTTCATACCACATGACAGTTGCCAGAACATGTAGAACTATTTCATTCCACATTTTGGATTGGACTGACATCGTTCCAACGGTGAATATAGTCCCTGGAACTATTACAATCCGGCACTACACACCTCTATCATTGACGCCATGTTTATGTTTATGGTTGATGGGTTAGCTTATAGTATCACGTGATATGTTGTATTAAATAATTTATTTATTTCAGAATATACGTATAATGTCGATGTATTATACTCGCATTACACTGAAGCGAATGAGTGAGCTGCTTGGATTGAGTGAGAATGAAACTGAAGAAGCCCTCAGTCAATTGGTTGTCAGCAGTGTTGTGCGCGCTAAAATTGATCGGCCTGCTGGAGTTGTACATTTCAGGTAAATAAACCTTTTTGCGTTAATATATTATGTTATTTATATTAATTATTATTATAAAGTATCAATTCTTATTATCCGTGTGGTTATAGAGTAAGAAACGAGAACCACCCCCCTCTTACCCATGGGTATCGTAAAATTCGACTAAGTTTAATATTACGTTATATTAGCTGATCTAACAGACGTTGTTCTGTTCAAATAAAATAACGCCACCTACCGGGTCCAATTGTAAATCTAAACCATTCTCGAATCCCCTTGAACACACTCAAAAATGTCATCAACATCGGTCCAGCCGTTTAGGAGGAGTTCAGTGACATATACACGTACACAAGAAATATATATACAGGGTGTCCCTAAATAAAGTCATCTACCAGCCACTTTCCGTTGGACGTTTAATTTAGGGACAACCTGTATATATATAAAGATAGATAACGTCTATGAAAGAGAAGGCTCGATATAAAACCCTATTCTAACACGTCTTACCAGCAGGAATCAGTAGGTCAATTACCTTCCTATTGTGGAGGAGGCCTGAGCCCAACAAAAGGACTTATATAGGCTGAGATCAGATATCAATTTGAATTTGAATGGGTAAATATACAGTAAAATCTATAACAACTTACGTTTGAATTTATTGGCTACTTACGAGTAGCAAAGCGCCCTCGCTTCGGTTCGGTTTCAGTCACCATACCCGTGTAGTTCCCAATCCCGTGGGAATACCAGGTTAAAATATAGCCTATGTTACTCCCTGATATTATAGCTTTCCATTGGTGAATGAATATTTGAAATCGGTCAAATAGTTTCGGAGCTTATTCAAAACAAACAAGGCTGCGAAAACAACCACCTCTTGTATTGTTCATGTTTGTCGTAAAAACACGATTAAGAGCTTAACCTCGAACTAGGCTAACTACAGCTGATGTCGTCTAGTCAACAATTACATTCCCAAAGTGGATTGACGTTAGGCAGGCAGTTAGTCATCTTCCCGCCGCGCTGGCCACTGACGTCCAGGATTATGTACCGGTAGTCGGTCCAACGGCGAGGGGGTGGGAATACCGTGGGTTTGGCTGCGCGCCGCCTTTCCTCACTCCAGGCGGACTGGACGACGTGTTTGCTGACCATTAACCCCCCAAAAAAGAATGCGGTTGGTTATAACTATAGCAAAAAATGTCGCAATATGCAATCTGGAAGAATAGTACTTACATATTGCGTCAACCCCAAGTAATTGCGATAAGAGGAGGCTCGATCCTGGATAAGAGTGAAATTGACCTACTATATCACGCTGGTCAGACGGGTTGACTTTTAATTCGAGTATCTTTCTCTTGCATAGACATTACATGCGTGTCATATCCTTTTGTCGGCTTTTACGACACCCACGGGGAAGATTGGTGGTGCATAGAATTCTTATTCCATCACCACACAAAATAGTAAATTTTATTATAATAAAATTAATTTATGAACTATTTGCAGCTTGAACATGGATGCTTCAGATCGTCTGAATGAATGGTCAAACAACTTAAATACCTTGATGCAGCTCGTGAACAAGACGACTCATTTGATCAACAAAGAGGAATGTGTGCACAAACATCTTTTGGCGACCGCAGAATAAAAAAGAACTTTGTTCCAATAAAAAAACCCTCATAAATTAATTCTATCTAATAACTGTAACTAATTAATTAAAATTAAATATTTCTTGAAAGTAATTTCTTGTATTTTGGTTAGAGTATTACAGGAGTATCGTGCATTTTATGTAAAAGTTGTTTTGTATGATGGAAATAAAATATTAATATACAATAGTTTTATATTATTTAGTGAAGTTTCCCTATGGTGACGGAATAAGAATGTATGTAGAAGAGAATACAAGAAAAAAGAACCTTAAAAATAATAAAAGAGAGTGTTCTTAAAAGTAAAAGACGGTTAGGGGATTGTACACAAACTAGCTGACGTTGTTCTGTTCAAATCTAATAAAATAGTAAAAGGAATTCTCCTTGAAATCGATCGCAACGCCACCTACCGGGTTCAATTGTAAATCTAAGCCATTCTCGGATCCCTTTCAACACACAAAAACTTTCATCAACATCGGTCCAGCCGTTTATGAGGAGTTCAGTGACATACACAAGAAATTTATATATAAGGATATGCAGGTAACGCATTTGCAGAAAACGCATAAGAAGGAAAATTCGTAATAAAACTATACCAATCCATTTGACTAGCATGGTATGATAGTCAATTGTCTTACCATTTTCTTTTTTGGGGGTGGGTTGCGGTTGGCGCACTCCTCGCACCACTCCGTCCGGGGCGACAGAGGGGCGTAAGCACGCACACCCGCAACTTATCATGGAGGAGGCCCTAGTAGGACGTATAAGAGCTGTGATGATGATTTTGTAATAAAATAGATTTTGTAAATCAAACCATCTGAGATAAGCATTATCTACTCTGAACTTGTAAGCTTCTTTAATAAAAAAAAGTAATGAATCCTTAAGGAAATAAAGTTTACAAACAAACAAATAACACCCCCAATCAAAGCAATCATAGATCATCCAAAAATTTGCTACTAAACTGCGATGCCATTTGTGAAGTCAGCTCGGTGTAAGGGAACCGGTACCTTATTTTCATGTTGCCATTTATGCGTGGCTTTATACAGTTACTAACAGCGCCTTGCGGTTTTACCTGCATATTTCCCTTTTCTGTGGGAATATGGAGATAAATTATAGCCTATGTGTTATTCTGATATGTAAGCTATATTATTGTGAAGTTTCATCAAAATCTATTCAGTAGTTTTTGTGTGAAAGAGCAACAAACATCTTCACATACTCGCATACTCACAAACTTTCGCGTTTATAATAATTATTAGTAGGATAATAACTTTTTTGTTTAACGTGGTAAATGTAAAAGGATGGATGCATAAATTGTATGCATCCATCCTTCAGCTTGTGAACGTCCGCCGTCATATTATACATGGGCTTCTTCACAATAACGCCGCGCCGCTCAGAACGATCCTATGTCACTTGCATCCAACGGATCACTGCGAATTTTACTATGTTGATACATCTAATTCGTGGTTGCCACTCGAGACCTTATTCCCCTAACAGTTGTTATTTCGACGAGCGATGTGGCTTATACATTGCCACTGTAACGAACTAATTATTCCGGCTATGCCGGTTATAACTAGCGATGAAACGAATAGACGCTTCGCCGGACACCGGAAACAGAATTTTCGGCCATCCTTGAAACCGGAGAGCTGGATATCCAGTCGAATATAGCCGATTAGCAATTTTAAAATAAATATTTACGAACAAAATTAAAACAAACTTCTTGGGTCTTATTGAAGTGGAGAGAGCTCGCAAGAAGTCTATCGGATTTTATGAAAATATCTGATATTGTGTTTTTTATCCTTTGACCACCTTTCCCTTACATCATCGGTCCATCTCTATTATAGCATATTGTCTTCTAAGGCGTAAAGCTGTACCCAATTTCAATTCACTTTAACGCCGAGAAGTCTGTCGAACGAGGCTTGTAAGAGTCTATCCGAACATTCATATAGAGCAAGTAAAAGCTTTTAGTTTAGTATCGAGAGTGAAAGAGTAGAAATTATTCTCCAGGATGCCGGTTGTCAATAAAAACCATCTTGTGTGTGGTCTGAGGCAGCAGAATGCGGGTACCGACTTAACGAACGGCCTTAACACGAACGGACTTAACACGCCGTCCTTTCGTTGCCCGTCCGACGAAAGAAGGGCGCGCGGGCCCATAACCCACCCGTACCCACGTCGCCTTCGTTGTTGGGCCGATCACCGGACCAGGGTGACTTGTCATCAGTGGTCGGCCCGACGGAATACCATTTCGGGTACCCTCACCTCTCGACGACCCTGTCCCGGGACGTCGGTCGCCGTCGCGCGGTCAGCCTCTCTGCGGGTGACGGACTAAAATCCCCGGTCTGGTCACTCGCGACCTCAGCTAGGGTGGCATCAAGCGCAGGTACTCGCGCCTGCGCCGCTCGAGTCGCCGGCGGCGGAACGTATCACCGAAGAGGAGCTCCTCTCGCGCACGATCCGCCGTCTCCTTCCGTGAGATGACGGCCTCACAGAAAGCGGCGACCGCGTCCCAGTTCCTGACGCTGTCGAGCATCTCCCTGGCGATGGTCGGCAGCATTAGGTCGGCACCGATGATTGCGACAAGTTCACGGCGTTCCCCCGCCCACGCGGCACACACCTCGAGCGTGTGCTATGCCGTGTCCTCGTCGCAATTGCAGTGGTGGTACTTGGCGAAGCAACCATGCCCCGTCAGCACCTGCACCAGTCGGAAAGAAAGCACCCCGTGCGTCCACTCCAACCACTTCATCAGCACCGGCCGGAAGGCCTCGACGGTCCTGACACCGTACCGAGGCCTCTCCAGCCGGATTGCCCAACGGGCAATGACGTCTCGGTGGGCGTCGACCCGCCAATCGGCAATCTCTTTGATGGAGACTATGTCGCACGCGCGGCTCGCGTCTCCGACACCCGCCGGTAAAGCTCAGCGAGCATCTTCGCCTCCAGATCCCATTGGGGGAGTGCCGGCCAAGAGGCACGCTGCCTCCGTTGCCACCGTGCGGTAACCGCGTATGGCCCTGATCGCCATGACCCCCTGTGGTCGCCACAAGAGGGCTCTCAGACGGACATCGAGCAACCCCTGAATAAAAATTTCGAGCGTGCGTCCTGAGGCTTAAATAACTATAAGCTAAGCTTTTAAAAAGCTATAAAATACTCTAAATATATATTACCCCTGAATGCTTTTTAAAATTATTTATTGAATAAATAAAAAACAGCGTTGTTTATCGCCAGAATTATAACTAGGGCGCTTGCCAATACCTAACCCAGTAGTAATTACCACAAACGGATCTATATTTAGATTACACATTCACAAATATGATAATACTTACAATGATAAGAAGGTATCACCATAAAAGTTAGAAGGATTTAGTTACCTAATTATCTATTAGACGAAATTAATTTCAATCTAAAACTATCAAAATTAATTATGATTAGATAAAGAATATGATATAATTACGTTAGCGCCAGAAATTTTACAATATCCGTATAATTCAGACGTAGTCAATTAGTGTTATTTTTAAATATGATCAACTTTATTATTCCTTTGTTAATACCAATAGGTCTAGTTTTAATTTTTAGGATGATTAACAAACAAAATAAACCAGCAATATTTGGAATTTATCAACAGAAAAATAAATTTTATTATTTTAAATTTATTTTTATGTATACCCTATTGAGGTTCAGGCAGGTATGTAAGGTTCATATATTTTAATAAATCGTAAAAGTGGTGGTTACTTATGGTGAATTACCAAAAGAAAGTTTAGTGTAGCGTTTTATTGTTTGCCAACAATATTTCCCTCGATACTGTGTAACAATGTGGCTTCATTTGGGTAAGCCTATTGGTATCTTGAGGGTTTTTTTTCTTTGACTGACCTGATCATATCTACGCCTCACTAAACCGAGTCTGGGTCGATGGATAGTTAGCGAAGGTTTCTATAACCTGGCGCATTACCTACTTCTTTTAGCCACCAAAAGAGTGGGTAAGAGGAACCGATTCCTTCACTTCGTGGGCCTACCCGATGTACAATGCATCTGGTGACCACCCATAACTATGGAATCCACCCCGGTTTATTTTATTAGTCTTTATCTATTCGTGGACTGCGTGTATTAGTTGTCTACCACATCTGGGTACGGGTTAAAAATATGTGACTACCCCTTACCTACTTTTCCGATAGGAGTTATTAAAATCGGCTAAGGTATCGCCAGGAGAAAAGGCTTCTTTTGGTAAACTTATAACAATACCGACTGGGATCGACAGCCTATTTTTTAAGCGTGGCGCTTATAACATTATCCAAGTAGGCAGCCCCATATTCAACAGTGGACTTCGATAAGCAGAATAATGATGTTATATTAATTAAATTAGATTCGTTGCTGTGCACATAAACGAAGTTTTCTAAAAACAATTCCATTGCTGCCTTAATTTAGGTGCTATATACTTATTCAAGTTTTAATTTTATAGATCAAATTATAATACATTTCAAGTCATTTTTTTTAAATTTCGTATATGTGAGCCCCGTGCAGGTAAATTCTATTGTTTCATAAACGGTTCTTCCGAGTCTAGTTGTAAATCCGTCTGTTTTCTAATCGAATGTTTGTAGTTGCCTGCAAAATAAGGATGTATTTCTTAATGTATCCTAATGAATAAAAACAAATACTTGTACATATAAGTATAATATATATTTTAATAAGAAATGTACATAATGTAATAAAGAAACTTGTTTTTTTTAATATGTTTATCCTTATAACTTTAATTTTCACCCAATTTTCTTATCTTTTTAGTTATTTAACCATTTAAAACGGTTGTACTTTGTGGAAACAGGCAAAAGTCATGATGGCACGGTACACATTCATGCACTTGATGACAAGTTGGAAAATAAATATTACCTCGGCGATCATCCACAAGTGAGTAGAAGAATATTTAATCTTTTGTTTAGTTATAAACTAGAATCGGTTGACTAAATTTTTTTACAGTATGTCATTTTTCCTATGTTCTAATACGTACCTATCTGTAATCAAGATAAGGCCAAGGCCTTTTAATGACTGTGTCGTAGTCTTTGATGTCATCGTCAATATATAACTGTCTATAGTGTGCCTACTTGTGTACTAACCACGTTTGCCTTCTTAGAACGAAAGAATTAAACTATTTTGGTGTGGTCGAGTCAGGAATATTGCCAATACAAATAGACACCTACTGACCATGTTTGTGGTACAAGTTGACCTGGGCTAATTTCATCTGGTGCCTTCTCGTTTGACCCATGATCTAAGAAGGATTAACTATCGGCTGAGAATATAAAACTTGCAGTAGTTGTACAAAAAGTCTATCCTTATTTAGAAATATACACCCAAAGAAGGCATTAGGTTTAAAGGGTAGTTATAGGGGATAGATGAAATTATACCGATATTTTGAATAATAAAGTTAATTGCAGTTAATTACGTAACAATGCTAACAGGTTTTTTAATCCACTGCACAGTATAGTGAATTTATTTTGCACCCGACGTAATACTTCATGCGATTTACAAATGGTGGTACACTAAGGCTGTTAAACTGGCAAGCAATTGTTTAAAAACATGATCTCACCTTTTAATATTTTACGAGCAATTTGCTTAGCAAGAAAGAAAAATAAATTTATTCGGCCGAGGGATCAGTAGCAAACTAATAATAAAAATGTGCATGTCTTGCCGAAAGGGTCACCATCTCAGCATTTAGGTTGGGTTTCACCCAACACATCTTCCGCTGGCAACCCAGTTGGTAACTCACGAATATCAGTTAATAATTAATATAAAATTACTTACCAGATTACTCGTCCGTTCGTGTAATCAAATCAAATCAAATCATTTATTCTGTATAGGCCCCTTAAGGGCACTTACATATTGTCAAATTACAGTTTTGAATACAATACAATAATCTACCACCGGATCGGAACGCGGCTACAAACTGAGAAGATCCGGCAAGAAACTCAGCGGGCAGTCATTTTTTTTCTTAATCTTCTAAATATGTATACATAATATTATGCTTAAGTACAACATATATGGTATTAGCTCCAGTGTGATGCCCTTCGAAATTAAATATATGTATAAATTTTCAAGATTTAATACAAGACAAAAAAAAAATTAAAACATAAAGAAAGGAAGAAAATATGGCTGGACCAGATCCCACAAGCAGCACCCGATCACGAGTTAACTACTAGAGCAGCCATCACTCTCCTCAACCAAATTAGAGGGAAGGGAGCGACCCGCCCCACATAGCTACCGCAAGCAGAACCTTATTCAGTGAGCATGACCAAACCATAAATAAAAAACAAAACGAACTACAACTACTACTATACCTACTTTAAAAAAAAAAAAAACCACTAAGTACTATAAAATAAACTATGAACTATAGCAGGTATGCAAAAGGAGATCAAAACCAAAATTCGACAGGCAAAACACGTAATATATTGTGAATCACTGTGTATACTCGTTTGAAAATCAACTTTTTGAACTATTGCATCCTAGTAACATGTACTAGGTGACTAGACCTTATATCAACGTGCCTTTTTCTATGTATGGTATAGATACATTTAATTAATATTTAATTTTTTATACCCAGTAATTAGAGTATCAGGAGTCGTTTACATAGAGTAACAGTGTCTATGTTTTCAGGCTATTGATGCGGTTTATTTCAATGGCATATCAAAAGAAGGTGAAGCATTTATTTGTGGACTTGCAAGGAGGCCTAGGCATATTGTGGATTCTTTCGTGTATTTGAAGGTTTGTATAACTAAAATATCCCTAAATGTGGGCCTCATAACTATGCTAAAATTCGCTTAGCGTGCTATGGAGCGGGCTATGCTCGGGATTTCTCTGCGATATAGAATCCGGCATACGGGCAACCGTAGAAGAACAGGTGTAGTTGACATCGCACGAAGAATTAGCACGCTGAAGTGGCAATGGGCAGTGCATATCGCTCGACGAACCAACAGTCGCTGGGAAAGAAAGATTCTAGAGTGACGACCATGTATCATACGACGCAGTGTAGGACGCCCTCTACTAGATAAACCGACGACCTAGTGAAAGTTGTGGGGCGTTGTTCGATGCAGGCGCCACAGGACCGTACTTTGTGGCGAAATATGAGGGAGGTTTACGTCCAGCAGCAGACTGCGATAGGCTGAATGATGATGATAACTAAAATATAGACGTGTGTGTGAATTAGGACTTAATCTTCCTGTACTCCTAAAGTAATCGTTAAACATCACACGCGTAGTAACGCATTAAAATTACATTCTTTATTATTTTTCATATTCAGATTGTATGCACAGATTAGTTAGGCACATCTAAAGACTAGCTATATCATAATATCCAATTTGTACTATTGCCTTTGCGTGCAAACGGACATGTAGCACACTTGATCATGAATTGTAGCAGCTAATCATGAATTTGCGTAATGTCAGCAAGACAGCAAAATTGCTACCTACTGTAAGTGCAGAGGGAATAGAAGACAGGAAGGTAGGAAGATGGCTTTTGGGGCTTCTGAGATCGGTAGTCTGCTCTGCCCAAATTCGTTGGCATTTATACTTGGCAACTCTTTGCACCGAACTCTACAGCTTTACGTCCCTATGTCCTTTGATTGCGCTGACCATCCAACCACCACTAGCAACATCAGTTTTTAAGAGAACTATGTGAGTTATATCGGTGATTCTAGTTCTCAACGGCCTGTATTCCAATAAAGAAATTAAAAACCGTTAACGTTGCTTGATTAGTGCTGAATAAAATCGTGGACCCTGCTACTGTTTTCAGAATGTTGGAGTACTAGTTTTTATTACATGTAGTCTAGTAAATATATGTTTAACGTTTTCAGTGTGGTAAGAATTTAATGTATCATCTCTTCCCGTAGGTGTCGTAAAAGACGACTAAGAAATATAAGTAGATATCATCAGATATATTACATTTAAAATACTTGTGCTTTCCAAACATAGGAATAATGCACACACTACAGTAAAATCCGTGGTAGAAAAGTAGCCACGTCATCAGTAAGAAACGATAATCACTTATTTTGGTTTGATAAAAATATTTTGTTGCATTTACAATTACATAGGTATAAGATTTTCAACATATTTTAACTTTTGCATACATACATACATACATACAACATATTTTATCTTTGTTTTGACTCAAATATACAGCGTCTCTATAAGTCCGTGTGGTGACGGAGTAAGAATACAATTCACCACCCCCTATCTTACCCGTGGGTGATCGTACGAGACGACTAAGGGATATAAAACGCATATAACATCTATGCGAGAGAAGGAAAACTCGAAATAAAACCCTATACCAACACGTCTGACCAGCGTGGTATAGTAGGTCAATTACCCTTCCATTGTGGAGGAGGCCTGAGCCCGACGGTGGGACGTATATGGGCTGAGATGATGATGGATACAGCGTCTTAAATCGTTAACTATTGATAATGCCTGGGTATTTGACAAAGGCAGAGTCTATGCATCTTGGTCTTCATTATTATCAATTACGACTTCCTTTTGTGTGTTATTCACATTTTCATTAAAATCTTCAATTTATTGAATTTTATTAGATTTCTCTTCAAGTTATAATGCCTTTCGGTTAATTGTAATAATTTTGTAAAGAACAAATGATTGATAATGTAAATCGCTTTGATTATATATATAATCAAAGGTAAATCGAGCCTGTGACAGAACAGATAAATTAACAAATGACTAACGATGGACTTGCTAGATTGACTATGGCGACTGGTGAGGGCGAACATCTGACTTATTAAATGGTATGACAAATCGTATTAAGCGTTAAAAAATGTACAAAATCATGTCTCAAGTTGCAGGGACTGACGTAAAATATTAGTTTTGCTAATCTATAATATCGATTCTTTTCCATAAAATTGTTGTTATGCCCTGCCCACACAGGTGTTTTATAAAAAGTTATCATATGCGATAACGCATTGTGTTCATGATATCGCGACGTTTTATCAATCCTATAAATCAAAAGTCTAGGAATCGGATTATATGCAACATAAAAAGCTTGTTATATGCATGCAAATATGCATGACAAATGTTTGAAATATGCACGAAAATTGATTATGAAGAATATGCAAAATTAAATGATAAATTTTAAGATTCCCAAAAAAGAAAACGAGTAAATCTTCATTTTTTTATTTCAAAATCAGCATACATTTAGTAAATAATCCTTTGATAGGCGATAATAGATACTATAACATTATAAGACATTAAAATCATGCCGCTCTTCTGTCTCTTTAATTTCACAATCGTAACAGCCAAAACAAAAGATGCGCGCAGCTATCTAACCTGCGTTCCGAAATACGATATAGGTAAGCGATAATATCGCAAATCCGACCAGTCACAATTATTACTCAATTATATTTTGTGACTATTAAATAAAAAAAGTAACGTTAGTAGTGCACTTGCAAAAATATTGTAAGCGTACCGATAATATGCACCATAAGCTAGATGTTAGCTAAAATATGCTATTATCGCTGAAGATCGTTTAAACATGTAAATGCATATGCCAATGCATATAATCCGATCCCTAATCATCTCACTTCTATTGCCATTGTTCGTATAACCTAACCTAAATATTAAGTGACCGTATGGTGACGGAGTAAGAATACAATTCACTTTCTTGCCGGTGGGTGTCGTAAAAGATGATTAAGGGATATAATACGCATATAACCCTTGTAGGTAATGTCTGTAATGCAAGAACTATGATGGTTTTCATAAATGACACCGAAGTTTGAACTTCAGAATGTCCCGGGCAGTTTTCAATTATCTTGGGAACCGGAACAAATTTAATTAAAAAAGATAAACTGTTAATGAGTTATAACTTTTTGTGTGACGATGAAGTGCGTATACAATTCACCATTCCCTCCCATAACTGTCCTCCTTTAAACGAGGTTTAAGAAGAGTATTTTCTTCACGGTACGCAACGGCCTGGCTATGCCCCTGGTATTGCAAAGGTCCATGTGCGGCAGTGTCACTTACCATCAGGTGTGCTGCTTGCTCGTTTGCCACCATAGGCAATAAAAAAAAATCCTATACCAAAACGTTTGACCATCGTGGTATAGTAGGACAATTTCCCCCCTCATTGTTGGAGGAGGCTATATCCCTTAGTCATTTAAGGGATAAATAGGGGGCGGTAAATTCTATTCTTACTCCTTCACCACACGGCAAGTTCGTAGTGGAGAAATAATATTGTTAAAGAACTTAAATTTATATAAGAATAAGGGAGCCTTCAAATTTGCCGCAAATTGCCGCGCGGTGGCAGCGCGTCTGCAGCGCTGCGGCCACGCTACTTTGTAAATCTATATAAATAAACAACACGCGGTTGCAGCGCTACACCCGCGCTGCAACCGCGCACCAATTCATCGATAGACTAGTGATGCGCGCACGTATCTTTTGGTACAAGTAGAGCAGAAGTTCTTTGTCAGAGTCCATCGTGAAACTATGTACAACACTACGATTCTCAAACCTAGCGACAGCAGCGCGGCTGCAGCGCTGCAAACGCACTTTGCGGCAAATTTAAAGGCGCCCTAAGATACGCGTAAGAACCGGGAATTTAATATCTACTTACGTTAAAAAATTTTAGTGAAAGACCATACGGATATACATATAACCATATTTTTTTCGGGGTGGGTTATGGTCAACGCACTCGCCGCTTGGCTCCGTCCGAGGCGACAGAGTGGCGGCGCGCGGCCCCGTAACCCACCGCAGCATGTCGCCTTCGTCGTTGGGCCGACCACCGGTACCGAGTTTCTTGTCCTCCGTGGTCGGCCCGACGGAATACTCTAAGGGGTACCCTCTCTTCTCGACGTCCCTTTCCCAGGACGTCGGTCGCCGTCGCGTGGTCAGTCTCTCTGCGCGTGACGGACTAATCCGCGGTCCGGTCATCCGTGGCTTCGACTAAGGTGGCATCAGGCGCAATGTCGCCTCGGCGGGCGACGATTTGCCAGGCGGCAATCTCCTTAAGCGAGACCATGCCGCCTACCGTTCACGTCTCCGATACCCGCCGTTATAACCCGGCGAGCTTTTCCGCCTCCAGGTCCCACGGGGGAATCCTGGCTAACAGATACACTGCCTCTGTCACCACCGTGCCGTACCCGCGTATGGCTATGACCGCCATGGCTCTCTGCGGACGCCACAGAATAGCCCTAACACGGACGGTTAGGGACTCCGCCCACACCGGTGCCGCACAGGGCCATCGACCGGATGACCGCGCGTACAGCCGTCGACACGCAGCGCTGGGTTCGCTTACGTTAGGCATGAGCCAAGAGAGGACAAGTCGGAAATGCTCCCGGAACCACCAATGCCCGCTGAACACCAGGCCTAAGTATTTAATGTGAGCCCGGATGCTGATGTTAACACGGATATGTAACTCTAAAACGTAATGTACAAACATTCATTGCTGTAAAACATTTGGTTGATAAAATCTTTATATGCTCTATTAAAATAATTTTGATAACAAACTGTAAATAATTACATAATACAATCACATAAGTCCAATTGTTGAGCTCGGGTTTCGTCCTAAAAAGGAGGAAAGTTAACCTACTATACTGCTCTGGTCAGTCGTGTTTGTATAAGGTTTTATATTGCGTTTGCCTTCTCCTGAATAGTTATTATATGCATACCGTATCCCTTAGTCGTCTTTTACTACACCCATGGGTAAGATAGGGGTTTGTGAATTGTGTACTTACTCCGACATCACAGGGAAAATATTAATTACATTTAATATCTTTATATTATTCTACAGTTAAAAAATGAAGGATTACTTCTCTCTCCTGTTTTGCCGGACACATACCAACAACAAAATGTTAATGAAGAAGGCAAATACAAAATAAACGGCCTGGAAATAATCAACTTCATACCGATGAGAACCTGGAAAATAAATTATAAAGGCGAGATGAGGTAAGTACCTGCAAAATTAAGCATTAATTATTGCATTATACTTCTTTACAGATACTTACGTTCCATTGATACGAGTCTATTCAATAGTGATAGAGCAAATGGCATATTCACGCGATCCAAACTGGCTGGTGGTTTTGTTTCGAGTTTCTTTATCTTGCAAAGATGTTATTTGCGTCTGTTATACACATAGCAAGAACTACTACGGTATCTTAGAATAATAATATTATCAATAGAAAGTAACTCCGTGCACAAAAATTGAAACATTTAAATTGGAGCCTACTGTGGAACGTTCCGTAGCGTACAAGGTCACGGCGTACGCAAGGCAACTCTATTGTATAGTGGTGTGCGTGTGTAGGTACGTGTGTAATCGCTTGCACGCATATAGTATTTTTGGCTTCATGTTTTTGATCGCTTAAATACCGACACTAACCTTCTATTATTCTAAGTACGGCATATGGTATCTTTTTCTTGACTACGGAATACTTGAAGCTTTTGGCACTATATTTTAATAGTCTCAAAGATTTTAATAACGGGGTACCTAGTAGGTATTGCAGATTTCAACTAAGTTAATGTTTAATTAATTGTCCCAAGTTTACATAAACAATCTATAGATATATTTTGTGTTATAAAAATTAAACGACATATGTTTACAGATCCAGAGACAATCCTGACAAAATAATGAAAGTAGAAATGGATTTAACATGGAGTGCTACCTATTCATCGTTTAATTACGACACGCAAATGCATCCAGGCAGCTTGGCTAGAGATATGGCAAGAGAAAAATGGTCAAAAGGATATTTCAAATTATTAAAAAAGTAAGTATTGTTAAAATTATTTATTTATTATTTCAATTGCGCAAGTAGCAAAATGGTCTTCGTACCGGGTGTTATGGGTTCGCTTTCTACACAGGATAATTATTTGTTAGACACAATTATTGTTCAATGTCCGGGTTATTTGTGTCCGTTAGTTTGATGTTTGTAAAGTCCTCCACGATGAGAATATTTATCCCTTAGTGCGAGGAAATTAAAAAGCAATAGAAAAGTAAAAAAATATTTATATTGATATAATTATTTATACTAGTGGTCGGCGTGTGGTCGAAATTCGGCCATAATTCATTTTAATTAATTTTTCTGCTACACAATTTTCTTTAATTTTATTTATGTATAATTGTAAATTGAGCAAGCTGTATTTCACTAATAACTAATGTATAAGCACAAATCATTAGTAGACATTGTCATCATAATTATGATTGTTTGACATTCAGTTCGACCAGAGATTTTAATCGTACACAAAAGTCTATAAGCGTTGCTACGCAACACACTCACACAGACGTGTGTGTGCGTAGCGATTGAAGACCAGTTAAAAAGTTTAAAAAAGCAATCAAGAGTAGATTTTGTAGAAAAGGTTATTATAAAATCTCGGATTATCTTGATGATAATACAGACTGGTTATGAGCAGCTCCTCATTCAGGCATTTTCTCATTATTTCAAAAGGTGTTACATACATGTTTATTCTGTTGCTGTTAATATAATTGTAAAGCGTAGCGTGTTTTGCCAAACGAATTTGTTGTTTAATCTGTGTTTTATGTTTGTGGCCCATGGTATTGGTCATGCTCACTGAAGGGTCTGCTTGCGGTAGCTACGAGGAGCGGGTCACTCCCTTCCCTCCATTGTGGTTGAGGGGAGTGATGGCTGCTCTAGTGGTTAACTCGTGATCGGGTGCCGCTTGCGGGATCTGGTCCAGCCATGGTACTTTTTCGTTATATTTAATAACTGTATTGTATGATGATTCGAAAGGCATCACACTGGAGCTATTAATAGACATGTTGTTGTATATTATCTTATTAAAAAAAAAAATAGTAAATGAATAAAAAAGAAGACAAGCCCACTGAGTTTCTTGCCGGATCTTCTCAGTGCGGTCGCGTTCCGATCCGGTAGTAGTGTAAGGTAAAAATGTAAAAAAGTGACCATATGTAAGTGCCCCCGCGGGGTTTATGCATAATAAAGTATTTGAATTTGAATTTGAATTTGAATTGCGTTGTAGTGTGCGTAATGCCTTTTTTAATGAATTTAATGCATTTCTAGTCCATTATTATATAAAATTTCAGTTTTATGCACTTCTCCTCATTATATACTTCAACTGTGCCAAATTTCATACCCACTTGTCACGTAATTTTCGTAAAAAGGGTTACAAAGTTTTTGCTTCACGTATTTATTTATAGATAAGCTCAAAAAAAACCAAGTCCATAAATTTCTCAAAAGCAGATATTTAAGATCTATTTTGGTTAACAAATATGTGTCTATACATATTGTGGCCATATCTGGGCATAGATCTTCTCGTCCTAGGTAATAAAATCTTATTATTGCTATTTGTATGTTACCATCATCTCAGGTTCTATACGTCTCAATGACTTGCCCTATTATATCAACCTAGTCAGTCGGATTGGTATAGGGTTTTATTTTGGATTTTCCTTCTTTTCAATAGCTGTATATCCCTGAGCTGTCTTATACGATAATGATTTCTGATGTTTATGCGAGCATTACACATTGTAAACTATACCAATAAATAAAATTGGAGTGTCTGTTTGTAATGTCAAAATAATAGGCTTTTTTCATGCTCACATGGTTATTTGCACGACACCTATGCCTAAAATAGCAATTAAAAAATTTTTGTCTGTCTGTCTGTCTGTTTGTTCCGGGTAATCTTCAAAACGGCTGGACCGATTTCAAAAATTCTTTCACCAATAGAAAGCTATAATATCAGGGCGTAAACTAGGCTATATTTTATCCCGGTATTCCCACGGGAACGGGAACTACGCGGGTAAAACGACTATAACCTATAATCTATAACCGAAGCGAAGCGAGGGCGGATTGCTAGTTGTAAATAAAACTACGGATTTTATCGCATTTGTATTTGATTTTTGATTACCCGACGTTTCGAATACTTTGCAGCGTTTATGGTCCACCTGTGTTAGGATGTCTTATATGATATCCACGGGTAAGAATAAAAAAAAGAGGTCATTGTATTCTTATTGTCACTACGCGGAACGAATAGATGTTCTTATGGATTAATCCTTGAAGGCTACTCTATCCCAATGTTTACACATCATATGTGCACGTTAATAGTAGCTATTCTCAAGACGACTTGATATCACCATCAACTGACACTAGATTGAAGAGTACGAAGATATTTTTTTAAGAGATTAGGCGAACGATCTCGCTCCTCGACTATAGGTTATGAAGGAAACATGATATTATTAATATTAAAGCAACGTTGCGAAGAATGCCCCGTGGATCTCGGCAAAGGTAATCTAGAACACAGGGGACATTTAGTTCCTACAGTTGTTGAATGGTAATAATTTCAGAAGTCGCATACTATGACTGAGAATTTCCTGATGCAACAACTCATAATATTTGAAGCGACCAGGGCAGCGAAGCCTATAGCTTAGAAATGATTTTATGCGCTAATTAGGATACCATATAATATATATTATATGTTTCAGATTGCATCAAACACATTACGAACAAATGGGTACCATGGAAGGCACAGTTAAAGTCGACGACAAAGAGATAATTTTAAATATGCCTTGCGTCAGGGATCACAGTTTCGGTAATTATTTCTTTTTTTTTTGACAGGCTATGGTCTGAACAAACACCGTTAACTAACTAACGCGGCGGGGTAACGAAAGGGCGGTGTACGGTTCCATAATCTACCACGTACCTTCTTCATCACCTTTGAGCAGACTACTAGTACCGACTAGTCATGGCCAACCCTGCAGGTTACTCTTTCGGCTACCACCTCCAGATTGTCTATACTTTCTAGATATTTCAAAGTACATGATGGTACTAGTTTGCATAATGAAATGTATTCCAAACTATTCCCGAGGATTATGAAATGTCTTTCATTAAACAAGGTTTAAGAAGAGCTCTTTTGTCAAGAATAAGAATACTAGAATACTAGGGGCATAGCCAAGTAGTTGGCTATGCCCCTAGTATTCTTGAGGTCTATGAGCGGCAATTGCCACTTGCCATTGAGTAAGATCCTACGAAGTTCTTGTTAGTTACTCGATTTAGGCTTTATTGGTTTCATATTTGAACATATGAAAGGTGATGGTGGCAAACCTGTGCCCTCCACCAGCTGCAGTTCCAGAGTGTGTGTTGTAAATTTCTGGGCCAAAAAGGTTATTTGGCAATTTATGATTGCTTGACGTTAACCTTTCTTGGGAATTTCGTCTTTTCGATAAGGATTGACAGTATTCGTAGCTTGTACCTTCTACACGATGAGAAGGAAATTGACTTACTACACCACGCCGGTCAGACCGGTTGGTAAAGGCTATTATTACAAGTGTTTCTTCTTTTGGATAGATATTATTTGCATATTATACCCCTTAGTCATCTTTAATGACACTTACGGGCAAGAGAGGGGGGAAGGGGGAGGTAACTGTATTCTTACTGCGTTACCTCGTGGAAAAATATGTCACTATAAATAATTATATTTCTATGGTTTACAGGCCCGTTCCGAGATTGGACTACTTTCCACCGCTACGTTTATCATTTTATATTTCTTGAGAATGGGGACAGTATAGCTATCGGCACTGTATGCCAACCATCTATTTTGTCACAGTGAGTACTTATGGGCTCATAGCCATTTTTTATAAATTCATCTTCAATTTTCGCAGCTTGTCGACATAATATAAATAGAAGATCATGTCATATACGTAACGCTCGGCAGGTGGGCTGGCGATCGCAGTAGGTGTTATTAATTTCTCGGGATAATTCCGCAACTCTTAGTCAATTTTTTTCTTATTTTAAGACAATCACTTGAAAGGAAAGTATGGGGCGATTTTATTTTTAGTTCGTCACCACACGGCAACGATTACGATATGATTCCGTTATCTAAGATAATATAGTGATTATTTAACAGGTGTTTTTACCAGGTGTGTTTACATTTATTTAGTCATGTCTACAGGAATATTAAATTATATTATCAATCAGGGTTCGTATCCTCTAAGGCCAAACAAATAAGTACATATATAGCGGGTTCATTACGATATCTCTTTTTTATTTCATAATCCTTGTGTTGCGGGGGACTTTACAAACATAAAATTACGGACACAAGTGATTGGAATCATATGTAATAGGATTTGTCGTAAACATGTTTTTATAGATTTCAGTGACAGAGGAGTGAACAATATACCTGATGGTAAGTGATCCTGCCTGCCCTGAACCTTTGCCAGTTGCTGCCTACCGTGAAGAAAGTGGAAGGAGTGTAAATATGGTTCGGTGATACCTACTAAAGGCATCACCAGAACCCACCACACCCAAACACTCTCAGAAAGTTGGGCCGCCGGCTCTTTCGCTCATCGAAAGAAGTGCAGTAACAAATTGCTACTATTCAGACGTCGATTTTCTGCGAGAGTGTGGTACTACCCGAGACGAACGAGTCCACGCGACGGTTGTAGATAGAACATCATCGACAGTGTGGTTCTACCACATTAAGAATACATTTTGATACGACGCCCGTTATTGGGGTATATGTGAGCCCTTGATTAGAGCCAGGGACAATAATATTCTGTTTCTCCTACTCGTGTCTTGGTATGTAATAATTTAGATTTACAACTCGAAAATTATATATTTTTCAGTCTCCTTATTGGATATCTGTGCCGAAAATCCGATCAACGCGTTTACCCAATAGAAAGTAGTGATTTCAAATTGTATCACCATGGAGAAAATCAGATGTTACCGAAAGATTATGGATTCATGTTTACAGCTGGTAAGAAATAGTTGATTAATCTCATGCTAAGCTTTCCAAACGTCTTACTTTCACAAAACTCTGTATCGGTTTTAATAAAATTTTGTAAACGTATCTATTCCATTTAACTTAAGATAGATGTTCAAGAATTACGAAAAGAAATATTGTTAAGAAAACGTTATTTCCCCTTTTAAAACCTAGAATATCTGAAACCTGTTCGGCTGGTTAGTTTTGCTATATCTAGGTATTAGCAAAGGTCCAGGAGATGTTTAGTCTTAAAGTTAATATTTCAATGTTTCGGGGATCATTTTGTAAAAACAGAAATGCTCTTCTGAAATCTCAAAATAATGGAATACAAAATTGATTAGATTTTATTAAATTTAATCAACTTTGCGTTCCATTCTGTATAAAAATCAATTCATAATCCATAAAGCTGTTTAGGAAAATAATTAATAAGTGCAAACATACTTTATTATTTTCTTCATTTCGTTTACGTGTCCCTAATATGCACACGCAGCACACGTCGTTTAAAGCGGACACCATTGTTTGCTTCAACACACTGCTATAAGTAGCAAGTAAGCCAAAAGGCAGTATTTCGATTTTTACTTCCTTTATCGTGATTTTATCTGCTTTCTTCGTTTAAGGATATTTTACGACGTAATCTTAATAAAAATGATATTGTATTTTTAGTTTTTATCGTTGTATGGACAAAATTGTTCTTTGTATTCTTAGTTTCTATTACTGTATGGACAGAATTATCGTTATATATTATTTCAATCTCTGTGGCCTACCCTCTGTAGGGTACCGATAATCATCAACATCATAATCACAGCTCAAGTAGATCCCAATACTGGGCTCAAGCATCTCCAGAATCAGATGCAAATTGACGAACTAAATCACGCTCGTCAAGCAAGGTTTTATTACAAGTTTTCCTTCTCTTGCATAGGTTTTATCTGCATACTTATTATTATTAAAAAAGAGTGGTGAACTGTGTTCTTACTCTATCACCATATTGAGAAAACAGATTCTCCGTAATGTTTATCTTACAGTTGACTGTAGTCCAGTGTAAGATATTTTATTATCTTCACTTTGTTTGAGATGCTAAAGTCTCCGTTTCAATATGATAGAATACTACGTTCATACAATAAACTATTTTTTTTGTTTGCAATATTTAGTTCAGGTACATATATATTAAGATTTCCTCTACAATTTCAGGCAATGAAACGTATATAGTTCGGCTTCAAGTCGATGATGAGGACTCCTTCTACATAGGCAAGGCGAGAGAAGCAAAGTTTTATGAACGATGGAGTACAGTCGAAATCAATGGTGTTAAAGGACGCGCCTGCGTTGAGTGGCACTATAATAATGTTAACAAAAGATAATAATTAAAATATTCTTGTTGTAGAATGCTCAATTTTTTTTTATAGAACATGTTATTCCATATATGTGTTTATTACTTGTATTATACTTTATTCCGTTGACGACCAGCTTTGATTAGGTAGGTACAATTTATATTAACTGTGGTGGTACGGGCACCCGGCCCATACAGAGTATTCAAGCCCAATAATCGATAATTCTTTGAGCGGTTTAATAACAATTCTTCTGAGTCTGGGTGTTATTTGTAACATACCTACTCACGTTAATTGTATATTTGTAAATACCACCACGACAAAACTTATACCATATCGAGGGTTGTTTCGTAAAAAGAAATAAGGTGTGCTGTAATCATCATCTTAGTTCATATATGTCCCATTACTAGGCTCGAGCGTCCTACATAATAGGAGGGAAACCTGATCTACTATACCACGTTCGTAAAACGGGTTGGTATAGGGTTTTATTTCGAGCGTTCCTTCTCTTGCGTAGATGTTATATGCATATTAATTATTATATCATTTAGTCGTCTTTTACGGTGAATTGTATTCTTACTCCATCACCACACGGAAAATACACTCGCGTGCAAGTAAATCGACTCAAGCGTCAAGTGCGCATAAAAAGTGATTTATCTTAACAATGACTCATTTTACCTCTTTATAATGTTTTACATATTTAAAGCCTAGGAATTGGGCTTTAAAATGATGTAAGTTGCATGAAAATCGATTCAGTAGTTTAGTAAAAAAGGTGTATGTCAATGAAATATCATTGACATACAATAGTAAAAAATATTGAAAATTCATACAATTTCACAGTATGAGGTTATTGTGTATAAATGAAACAAAATGTGTGTAAGAAAAAGAATTTATTCATGTCAATACTTGGTATTCCCTCCTCTAGCCCTGATCACTGCCCTCATGCGATTCTTCATAGACCTAATCAACTTTTTTATGATGATTGTGGTATTCGACACCACTCTTCTACCAACGCAGCCTTGAGCTCATTTATGTTTGTAGGAGCTGGATTCCTCGCTCTAACTGTCCTTTTGAGCTCGTCCCATATGTGCTCAATGGGATTCAAATCGGGGCTGAGCGCTGGCCAATCCATAGTGTCAATTCCAACTTCGTTCAGGAACTCACGTGTCGCCCGAGCAGTGTGACATCGGGCATTGTCATGCATCAAGATGAAATTATCTCCAATAACGCCTTGATAAGGGACAACATGATCCCGTAGAACCTCTTCAATGTAACGATCACTGGTCAGACCTCCTCCCCGGCCTCCCCCAGGAACGAAAACAAGATCCGTTTTTCCTTCTAAGGAAATTCCAGCCCACATCATGCAAGAACCGCCACCATATGCCACGGTTTCAACAAAGCAGCACTGTGAAAACCGTTCACCGGGACGCCGGTACACCCGGCCTCTTCTATCGCTGCCATGGAGACACATCCTCGTCTCATCAGTGAACAGGATTGACTGCCATTACTCTATACTCCAATCCAAGTGTTCTCGAGCAAAGTGAAGGCGTGCTTGACGGTGAGCTGTGGTCAACTTCGGGCCTGTAGCGGGTCGTTTGGGAGTAAGGTTGGCTTCCTTTAACCTTCTTCTAACTGTCCATTGACTGACAATCACTCCGCGAACTTGACGTAGCTCCTGCTGCACATCTACACCGGTAAGGTGTCGATTTCGGAGAGAGGTCGAGACCAAAAACCGGTCGTCGCGCTCCGAGGTGCACCGGCGTCGGCTGGTATTAGGCCTCCGAGTGAAGGCACCAGTCTCTTGAAACCTTCTGTACACTCTCGGGACACCAGACTGACTCATATTCAACCGACGAGCGACTTCTCGCTGGTTCAACCCTTCTTGCAACAGGGCAACAGCTTGAGCGGCTTCTTCAGGTGTAGTGTCCATAATTTTCTTCAAACAACGGCTTCAATTTAGAGAGATGTGTTCAAGTCAACGTCTGATGAGCGACTGATAAGAAAAATATTTTTTTTTTTGTGTGACTTAGTTGTTAGCCTCAGATGGCTGTGACAACTTTACCCGGACTGGTGGGTGAGCGCTGAGGGCTCTCAACCCGTGATAAGAAAAAACGATTACAGGGGTTTTTATAGGGGGTTGAGTCGCGCAAGATGTGTATAGAGCGCAGAGCATTTTTCGAGGGTTGCGTTCAGTTGCATTCTAAAGACAAGTGTTTATTTAAATTACTGAAATAATGCTACCATTTTAAAGCCCAATTCCTAGACTTTAAATATGTAAAACATTATAAAGAGGTAAGATGAGTCATTGTTAAGATAAATCACTTTTTATGCGCACTTGACGCTTGAGTCGATTTACTTGCACGCGAGTGTATATATATGTATACTAGCAATCCGCCCTCGCTTCGCTTCGGTTATAGGTTATAGCCGTTTTACCCGCGTAGTTCCCGTTCCCGTGGGAATACCGGGATAAAATATAGCCTAGTTTACGCCCTGATATTATAGCTTTCCATTGGTGAAAGAATTTTTGAAATCGGTCCAGCCGTTTTGAAGATTACCCGGAACAAACAGACAGACAGACAGACAAAAATTTTTTAATTGCTATTTTAGGCATAGGTGTCGTGCAAATAACCGTGTGAGCATGAAAAAAGCCTATTATTTTGACATTACAAACAGACACTCCAATTTTATTTATTGGTATAGATTAGCTAACCCAACAGACGTTGTTCTTTTCAAATAAAATAAAAGGAATTCTCCTTGAAATCGATAGCAGCGCCATCTGCCGGATCCAATTATAAATCTAAACCATTCTCGAATCCCCTTGAATATACCCAAAAAACGTCATAAACATCGGTCCAGCCGTTTAGGAGGAGTTCAGTGACATACACACGTACACAAGAAATATACATATATGTAAAGATTGTAATCATAGCGCCTTTTTTGAACTTTGACAGCTTTTGTGCTCTTTAAGGAAGGATATTTCATAGTGTGATTACCATAACAACTACTCCAGAGCTTATAAGTGGAACAAAAGAGAACATTGAAAAGCAGGCATAGACGATATTGTTTACGATAGAAATAGTCGTAGAAGTCTCTACATTTAATTTGCCCTTAAATAATAATAAGGCTTGTTGGCTACAAACTTCCTTCATAATTAGCTTATTATCACTTTGGCCCAACGGTTTGGCACAGGGATTTACTTCTCTTGCAGTGATGTTTTGCTTATATGTCCTTTAAGCGTCAACTACAACGCTCGCGGGCAAATAATACTTTATTTTAGAATAGAATGTATCACTTTAGGTACTTCTATAGTGATGCAATTCTACTACGCGTTCACTTCAAGATTGCCGTTACCTCCCGTCCCACATCGCTACCTCGTGTCGCAAACTTCGCCCGCTAAGTAGCGATAGCAACGCTAATGTGTGTATTCGTTTGCTTCTATGTAGGTACTTACGGTTTTTGTGTTTTCGTGCTCCCATGCTTTTTAATATATTGTATTGCTTGTTATTAAAATTAGTAAGAGAGAACGGTTTTGCATAGGCGAACGTAATTTTTTATCTATACTAATAAATAAAATTGGAGTGTCTGTTTGTAATGTCAAAATAATAAGCTTTTTTCATGCTCACACGGTTATTTGCACTATACACATGCTTAAAAATCATTTTATATTTTTTTGACTGTCTGTCTGTCTGTTTGTTTCGGATAATCTTCAAAACGGCTGGACCGATTTCAAAAATTCTTTCACCAATGGAAAGCTATAATATCAGCGTGTAAACTAGGCTATATTTAATCCTGGTATTCCCACGAGAACGGGAACTACGCGGGTAAAACGACTAAAACCGAAGCGAAGCGAGGGCGGGTTGCTAGTGTAAAATAATTACATTCTTGGAACAAGAAAAAAATGAAAAGCAATTGATAACTGATTATAATGTAACTGCCTATAATGTTCAAGATATTGTTGCAATGAAAAGTATTGGCAGAGAGAGTCCTTTTCTGTACCCCCGAAAACTTCTAATAAATCGTGCAATAATGGGTAGTACTTAAGTCGTTAATTATAAAACAAACAAACTCACATTTGCATTAATAATATTAATAAGAATAAGCATAGTATTTTATTTTATCAACTTGTCCAGTTTTCTGTGTAAGAAAATTAATCAACAATAATTTCATTGTTATGGCAACGGTATTGATAGCTGTGACGTCGTAACAGTCGACGACGGCAATCTCGAAGTGAACGCGTAGTATAATACTACCATGTGGAGGAGGACTAAGAATACTACTAGTATTCTTAATCCTCCTCCACATGGATTACAACACGCGTAATAGTTTCCACATGTTATCATCTGCTTAATTTTGAAACACAATTATCATCATCATCTCAGCCTATATATGTCCCACTGTTGGGCTCAGGCCTCCTCCATAATGGGAGGGGAATTGATCTACTATTTCACGCTGGTCACGTGTTGGAATAGCGTTTTGTTTCGAGCTTTCCTTCTCTTGCACAGATGTTACATGCTTATTATATTGTCAATGTTCGACCTCAAACTCCGATTTTGAACAAACAGCTCATCACATCCTTTGGGAGTGCATTCTCTGGCGCAACGAGCGGGACCTCATGTTAGATAATATGCATGTCACGTCTGGGGTAATATACTATTCGGATCTTGTAGCAACTCGAGAAAATTTCCGTGCGTTTAGGCGCTTTTGCCATACCTATTACTGTAACCAAACTTAAGCTCACAAATAGGTCCATTAAGCTTTGTCCAATCCGTGGTGCTGTACCGCTGCGTTTCACGTAGTTGTACAAATCCTTATTTACTGGCTTATTAGCCAACTTTGCTTCATGTCTGCGCTTTGCATAGCAGGGAAGTGGAATCTTTCCAACTCCTCCTGTTTTTCTTTTCTAATTAAATTTGTTGCAGGTCCCAAGACAATTAAAAGCGATTCCCCGGGACTTCCTGAGGGTCAAACCTCAGTGTCTTATACGGAGACCATTGTGGATCCTGGCTTACAGGAGCTACAGTGGTGGGAATGTGTGGTGGGACTGGTCCCATTTAAAAAAAATGCTTATTATATACCTTAGTCGTCTTTTATGACATCCACGGGCAAAATAGTGAGTGGTGAACTGTATTTTTACTCCGTCACCACACGGAAAATACATAATTATAGAGTACACAAAAAGCTAATTGATATCTGTGGTTTAAAATAAAACAAAAATGGCAAGGAAAGACAATATATTTAGCATAACATTTCTTGACTTACACAAGTTACAACTTAATTTATAAAAAATGGACTAGCAGTGTTATTCACATAATGATAATAAAAAACTGAATTGAAATTGAAACGATTATTTTCAAATTACGGGCGCTTTAGGTAAATAGTATTTTGTTGCGTTTAATTATTATATATAATTACACCTTAAAGTTACGGTGGTCCATTTATAATTATAAAAAAAAAATCCGTTTAAACCATGTTTAAGGATTTAGCAAACAAGTCGTTTAATACTTCTGAATTTGCACGTGTAAAGGAAAAAAATAGTGCTGTGCGTTATAAAAAATATGATCTTCCGCGCCGTTTTCATTTGACAATGGAAACTGTGTGGAATGATTTGACAATGACATCGACCCTGCAGTGCCCCGTAATTCAAACTGACAGCAGTGCGTTAATTAGGCACGTAGGTATTTCTTCTCTATTTTTAAGAAATCTCATGGTATTAATTCTTATGTAAACTTATAAATCAATCAGCGAAGTTACCATCGCTATAAAAACTGACAACGAAGATACGATTCAACTACTGCTCAAGTATTTTTTCATGTCTAACGGTTTACGGGTGCGCGATAAAGTCGAGTTATGTCAAGTTAGTGGCCCGTTAATTTGAATTGCGCTTTAGGCTAAGAACTCACGGAACGATTATGTACCGTGCCCGCTGCGGTAGTGGAATAGCTGTTTTATTTCTAAACTCACGAACGAGACTGGTTATTTGCGCGGTTACGCAGCCGTCGCGGTTTAGATTATCGCCCGCATACATAGCATGGTGGGCGAGGATCGCAACGCGGGCGGTTGCAAGACGAACAGTTAACAATCAGTTGAAGTCCATATCGCCATGGATATACACCAGAAAGGAGCTGTTGCGTTATACTTACTTCACAGAAGAATTAAAAAAAGAAAGCCCAAAAGGTTCTGGGGGCATCCACTTATTCAGGATAGAGATCGTTTTGGATTATTTGTTACTCTTATTAGCGAATTAAAGAAGGATGAAAATAAATTCTTTAATTATTTTCGAATGTCCGTATCTAGTTATTTAGAACATCTAAGAAAAATCGAATCTGCTCTTCAAAAACAACATACCGCCAGCCGATCGCAGAGCGCGCGGGCGCAACTCGCCGAGGCTGCGGATGACCGTGGCCCGCGCGATTCTACTAGTTGCCCGCCGGTGCGGCGGGAGCCGCAAACAACCGTAAACACCGCGGGCGTAAAACGCGCCGTGAGATTTGCTTTTATTTTTTATATAAATATCAGCATTCTACAGAAGCTGCGGGCCCGCAACCGCGTTGGACGCGGGTGAAAATCGCTCCGTGAGTTATTATATATATACTCCGTCTGTTATAATAATGAAAAAGTAGCTACAAACTATTTCTCCATGTTTCTGTTATAATTTATGTCGTGATTTAAAAACAAAACATAACAAAGATATTTTTTTGGCTAGAATTCTGTGGTATGTTCTGTATAAGAAATTGGCATTCAAATAAAAACGATCATTTTATTATAAATATTCGGCAAGATATTCTATTTATGTGAAATTAATACCCTAAAAGTGGAAATGAAGAGGAAGTTTTTTTGTTGCATCGCTTTACTCCTAATGCATACAAGCTACAAGTAAATATAAACATTTCGTGCTAAAAGCATATAATTACAATAATATAAATAAACAATATGTACTATATCATACAAAAGATAAGGTTATGCAATAGTCAAATCCAATTTTAATATCGTTAATAATTTAGGATTTCAAATTATAATAGTCACTAGTATTCACCAAATTTTATACATTTTTTATTACGAGTTGCCAATACTTCGGCACTCTTAACTTTATTGGGTTTAGAGCCCTAAACACTCACTCAACAGTACGGGTAAAGTTGTCATAGGGGCACTGAGCAAATTATTACAACTAATATGTAAATTCCGTGTTGAAATATCGTCTGGCTACAAAGGGACACGAGAAAATGATAGCAATCTGTTGTTATATTATTTTTTAATCAAAAAATTATACTAATATTGGCTTAAATAATATTATAAAATATTACTTAAATGTACAATAAACCTAATGTAAAATTTTGTGCTAGTTTCAAATAGAATTAATTGTTTAAAAAAGGTAATGTTTTAGAGGGACAGGGTTGAAAACGCCCTTGTACATTTTTATGAAAATGCCCATAGTCGTCTGCGGGTAATAAATAGTCAAACAAAAAAATTGTTCGACATTGGCAAGCGCCATGATCACGGCAGATCATGTTCACGTTCTTACGTATTCATGGCAACGACCGTTAATGATAATTTGCAGATTAATAATTCCTTCATAATGTGTGTGAAATAAAGTATGTACTTATAAACTCTATGGAGGTAGCTACTAGAACATAAATACACATATAATTATGGTTTTCATATGATCCAAATACATGAAGTGAACAGTAAATAGCGTTCAAATGTCGTGCAAAATGTTATGTAATATGCCTAAGGCATTAAGTCCACCTTGTACTTTTTTGCGTGTGCATAAGTTTAAATAAATAAAATCGCTATTCTATTGCTTAATAGTGCAGTAATAACTATCCCTAATGTAAATTTCTTACACCAAACGGTGTTGAAACGTATTTCTTAAGCGGAAAATTTAAATATGTTGCATTCGATTAGAAACCGTCTCGTTTAAACATATAGCTAATTGTATTTCAATGTTATAAAGAAATAATGAGATTTTTATTCTTAAGCGTCAAGATCCTGGTTTTAAAACATACAAGAATCGAAACAAATTATGAATGGTACAAACAATTATCTTGTGCGAGAATCGAATCGTGTCACAATACAATATGAGTTATATGATTCATGTCATATCATGTCATGTCATATCAGTTATATGATTTTAAATACATATAATCTTTTATCTTATTATAAAATATGTTCTACTGTTTACTAAGAGTCGAAAATACATTTATTACTGTTACTGTTAACTTTAAAAAAAGTGAACTCCATAACAGTTACGACAGATAAAACTTTTTGAAATAATCTTATAATTGATTTTACGAATGGGTATATCTTCAACAGTTAAATGATTACACCGAAAACTAATTTAATAGGAAATATAAAATTCAGGACCATTAAGACCGCACAATCTATTGTCCAACTGTAGAGTAGGGCTGTTGATATTTTTTTAAAATATCGTTTTTTCGTTATATCAATATTTTTAAATATATCAATATCGGAGTTCGATATATCGAAAAAAAAAGCCGATATTTTTGAGCATGACCACTTTTTAGCTTCGTTCTTTGCAGGGTTGCCGTGATGAGCTTTTTTTAGCTAAATTTTAGGCGTAAGTGGTAACTTATCATCAATTTCATGCCGGAATTTTTACAGTAGATTAACTTTACTGTGTTTTGTAGAATTAATAATAAAACAACAAATTTATTCAAATAAATATCGACCCTCAAGTCTTATTTTTTAGTATCGAACTATCGATATATCGTCCAAAAAAATATCGGTTTATCGATATTTTAAAATAATAATATTGATATTTTTATATATCGATATTTTATCAACAGCCCTACTGTAGAGAACGTGCCTTATGATTACTAAATTACCTAAATAGGGGCATTTTACCCAAATTAGTAGAATTTATAATCTATTCAGAAAATTTTACATGTAAGTCGATGATTTTCTTTGCTGATAATTTATTATTAAATGATTTAATTACATATGTATTATGTATATTTCGAAGAATCTAGGCTTCGATTTGGTAATATGTTTGAGAAATAAACTCGTTACATCAATATTGGCATACATTCCTTTTATCACTAAACGTTATGTTAATATTTAATGCATTCTAGCGACTATTATAAGTGGCTAATTAGGCCACTATAATACACTAATAAAGTATTCTGTTGGTCAATTCTTGGTTGGCTTTACTAGTTTTGGTAGAATTATGTGGGTAAATCGATTGTATTAGATAGCATGCTAGGAGGATACCAATATTGTTTTTACTTAGTCAAATATTACTACGATTGTAATAGATTCAATTAAATTTTAACTGGTTTTCTCTAGAGAGTTGATGAAACAATATAGTTGTAATATAAATTGTAACTACAACGAAATTTAGACGCGGTAATATTATGTCAAATTTATTTAATTATTATTACATTACATACAAGATATGGAAGACAGAATGACTTACTTTAATTGAAAATACTAATTTTGACTGTTATAATGATAGTAAATAATTGATTTTGTACACTAAATTGAAAAGTAGAATACTTTTCAATTATGTAAATGGCGATTTGTGCTTTCAAATATGGCCAGTTAGTGTCAATTTCAACTGAGTAAAACCGTACAGTTGCTTGCAATGGACAACGTATTTCATTTCCATTGTACTGTAACATTAATTTAAGCGGGAATCAACTGCAAATCACTAATTATACACCTCTGTTCACGATATTTGTGTGTTAAATGAGAAGGTTAATCAGTTAATATTGATAATAGGAATTAATTTTATCCCAAATGTAAAGATACGATCAAGTCTGGAGGTGGTTTTTACCTAATATCAAAATCTGATGTCTGTAATCTTTTGTGTGACCTAAAATATATCCAAATGATGAGCACTCTCATTTTTAGGATTTCTTACTCAAAACAAAAACGCGACCCTATTACTAAGACTTTGCTGTCTGTCACCAGGTTGTATCTCAAGAACTGCGATAGCTAGACAGTTGAAATTTTCACAAATTATATATTTCTGTTGCCGCCATAACAACAAATACTAAAATCAAAATAAAAATTTAAGGGGGGCTCCCATACAACAAACGCGATTTTTATAGATAGTAGTACGGAACCCTTCGTGCGCGACTCCGACTCGCACTTATTCTAGTAGGTACACGACTAGCGAGTTTCATAGGTTGCAACTTCGTGGTGCTTTTTATGACCCTTTTTTACGATATTCGAAGACAGTATTAAATAATTTTTATTCATTGCTGCCGCTTGGGCAATTGACAGTACAAATCCTAACACTAGGCCAACTACATTCACATACAATCTTCATCTATAAGACAAATTGTCGAAAAGTTATGAAAATATTTGTAAACACACAACGATTTACTATCTCACATATAACATCGAATCAGCTACAAAATTCTAACCTCTGCTGATGATCTAAGATCTTAACAATTATTATTCTAGCGTCGTTTTTAAATTATTTGAAAAATACGTTTCTTAATATTGGTCAGTGATGTTTTCATTCGAAATATCTGATAATTGGCTTGGCAATATCTTATACTTAATACATTATTTTCTGTCAATAAATAGAACATCCAAATTAATCATATGATTATTAAAAATGTATTTATAATCATTACAACCATAACTTAGACATATCTTACTTTGTAAAAGATGTTGATTTAATTATTTACATTATTATCGGTCTATATATGGTATAACAATCTCTGTAAATTAATTTTGTTGGCTCATGGACGTGAGAAGTCATTAAAAGGACAAATGAGACGGTTATTTCAATGCCTAAATATGAATATATATTTCCATAATAGCACTTTTGTAAATATTTAAAAACATAATGTATGATTAAGTGATTTATTTCACAAGGAATCAAATACTTATTGTATTTGGTAATATCACTATACGACCTTTCTGCTTACATTCGAAATACGACTAGGGTTCAAGATACCTTAGTTTACTTTCGACAATCCTCGATCAACGATTCAATAGATACACGATCTTCATTTGTAAATTGTTGGCAACT
The DNA here is from genome assembly GCA_032191425.1 of Lymantria dispar. Classification (NCBI taxonomy): domain Eukaryota; kingdom Metazoa; phylum Arthropoda; class Insecta; order Lepidoptera; family Erebidae; genus Lymantria; species Lymantria dispar. Next base: position 15,006,299 of record CM063451.1, read on the forward strand.
AATTGGACCTAAATCAAGTAGTAAAAACAAATTTCGCTCCCAATTACTTCACCGTACTACATGTTGTAATTCTAAAACGTATAAAAACTAGTTTACAGGTGAAAAATTACTGACACACGCGGGGCCCACCAAGGAACCAACCAACACCTATCGGAATACTGTTCCAATCATCCAACCTTTGAAGCAGTGTGGATTGAGAACTAACCTGATTTAATTTGTCATTAGCATTTTTCTTTATAGGAAACGTGCGTCATCTGTCAAAAAAGGTTTACACATATTGTTCAGATTTAATACTCTAACTTTTTAGTTAGATTTGTATTAAAGGTTAACACTACCCTATCATCTAAACTGCTAAGATTGAAGAATGATTATTTAACATGCTAAAAACTTGTGTATGTATTGTAAATGTATTTTAAAATTCATTCATCAAGATAGCAAAAACAGTAAGGAGTTTCGTGGTACTTTAGTTATTACCCAACTACAGAAAAAGAGATATTTGTGATAGTCTATGTATGTGTGTGAATTCTCATCTGTTCCCTTATAACTTCTAAACAACTTATCATCATTTGAAGCGTCTTAATTATCCACTGGTTATGTATGAGATCTTCTTCTTCTTATTTAATGGCAATGAGCTACAATAATATGAGCTATTGGTGCCAGTGTCGAGTATATTGATTATTATTCACGTCTTTAGTCTTAGTCTTTCAGTCAGTCGTTAGCATGACTTGGTGCTGATATCCAATTCATGCGTCTCTGGAAATTTGGGCAGAATGTCAAAATGCACGCAATTCACTATTATATCATTTTCACTACATTTCAGAATTTTATCTGCATTATATTCCATAAAATATCAGCAAAATTATTCAATATAACACTTTAAAACACTAAAAATAATGAAAAAAATATAAAAGCGCTACATGACAATTTGACATTCGCGTCAAAAGTCCGTATGAGATCTTATCCAAGATGGCGGCTGTCAACGTCAAAATATAGCCTGTATGTAGGAACATATCCTAGGAACGCTGACAAAATTATAAGGGCTTGACCACTATGGTTTTCTTGACTTTTTCTAAATTTTAATATCAGTCTAAGATATTCTCGTTTCAATAATTTTTAATAAAGATTTTGCGTGGTTGGGTTTTAGTTTTTCAATTTTATTTTATTTTCAACTGTATAGTAGTCGTATTTTCCCTTTGACTTGCATTGCTCATAAGGAAGTATTGTTCTACTATTCGCTCGCACCAACACCTGTATACTTGTGTTCAAATTAGTGACAATATTCAAAGAGTTTGACTTAGTAAGTATACATGTAAGTACAATGAGATATTGGAATTGTAATGAATCGTGTATCTCCAGGATATTTGATCGAGTATAACAGTACCTTATGTACTTACTTAAACATAAAAAGTTTTATCTTCGCTTTTTGCTTCTTAGTTCAACAATTTATATTTCGTTTCATTCGATAAAATGATGTACAAACTGTTGTACAACATCCCGCTTGTCTGTCTGCACATTCATTATGATAATTGGAAATTCATCTAAAAATTTTGCTCTCCATTGAATAATATAAACACGGTCAAAATGTTTTAAATAATAACCTTAACAAAGTCAACTGTTTGACTTATTAAAATAATGAGTAAAATAAATGAGATTAAAAAATAATAGGTGTAATTTGAATTGACGACGGTAGAAAGTGCTCATAAAGATCAAATTCTACCTCATATTCACCTGTAGCGACTCTTATGACCTTTCATATGATGATATGACTCATTTCATAACAAAGAGATTTCAGGTTTGCTAATGTAAGTTTAATAACTTTCAAGTGTACGTAGAAAGTACAGAGTATTCAAATTTCAGAGCAAAAATTAGATAAATCCCATTGGAGTTTTTAAATTTCAAAATACTAGATTATGATAACAGAAATTTCATACTGATATAAAATGTAATTGGAATGAATCTGAGACTAGACTAATCACAGCACCTAATTAATATAGATTTATTTTTTATCTGTTGAAATGTTAAACATTTCATAAGACGGTTATAACACAGCGATATAAGGCAGGAAATATTTTAATTAAGTACTGTTTTAGAATTCCACGTTACATTAATATAATGATCACACATCCAATAATTATTATAATGCTTTAATAATTACAATGTTATAATAAAAGCTCATTTATCTAAATAGGATTTAGAAGTAATATATAACAATTGTATTGCAAATAGTGAAAGAATGATAATCTTTATCCGACCTCAAATTGGCATGATAAACATTGCCAGCTAATTGAACGGGTCATTTTAAATACCTCATACGCCATATACATTTTGACTGGAAAAATGGCGTATTGGTTAAGGTACCGATTTACCGTGTCAGTGTTGTGGATTTGAATCGAAAAACCATACTTTGTGATAGTAAATATGTGATTTCTACCCAGAATATGCATCTAGCTTTATACAAACGTTTACAGCAAAAAAAGCATATTGAGAGAAACAATATAACTCAGTATTTGAAATGACCGATTCAATTATATCACATACAAATTAATTTTTATTTAAAGTCTAATTTATTAAAAACGAAAATTATGGTATATTTTAAATTATATCCATAATAATAAATTATTCCATATGGCTTTACATGTAAAAGCGATATATTTGTTAGCGACAAAGCTTCTTCCTCGCTATTTAGTTTCTTGATCTTGGCATATAACTAATCCGCGAAATTTAATTCCACATGACAAGTTATATGGTACCTGAAGCGACTTTAATACTGATTATCTCTCACTCATGTATTTAACATGTCGCGCGTCATTTCTAAAAATCTAGCATGTAATCCAATATGATTACGTTTTAAGATTACGATTTTTTGAAAGAGCTGGAAATATATAATAGTCGATATTTAATAGTTCAACGGTCGGACAGGTCCTTCTATTATATTATTTCTACTAAACTACTATTTTTTTAAGCATGACAACACATATACGAGCTAATAAATGGAGCTAATATTAAACTCATCTTATACATATATAATACTTCAAAGTATATTAAATTAATAATACCTAAATACTTGGAATACTGATGGAATTTTAATGTACTGACTAGATTTGTCTTTTATGTTACAAAATGAACATCGAATAAAAACATTTTAAATATTTTTTTTAAACATAAACAAATAATTTTATGATATTGCACACGAAACCTTTCAATGATAAAAATATATTAAAAATAAAACATTTTGAAATACATGCAAAATAATAAGTACATACAACAAAAATATATAATAAATCTCTTTGGCAAACTTAATACTTTTTAATATACTGACTTAAAAGCCACTTAGTCACAGTAATAATAATTATAAAGTAAAAAAATACTCGATTATTATTTAAATTGTTGTTAAGAAAATGTTATCATAACCACTTCACAATTATTTGCACATTAGGTGACACTTATCTAAGACTTTAGGTATAAAAAATATTCTATAGCAATATAAACAATTTAGATTTACGATATAATAATTATACGTTAAAAAGAGATGCAAATCGACAGATAAATTTAATCTACGATTGACAAGTCCCAAAATGTGCAAAATTAAAATGGGGTCTAATTGAATATTTTCTTAAATACACTGTTTCTTATATATTTTAGTTTCAAACATGACAAATGGGATACGAGAATAAATATTATTTCGAGAACTTTCGAGTTCGTGTATTAATTAATGTTATTTATTGAACATTACATACTGCGGATGTGCCCGGTGCGTGGTCGAGTAACGCTCTCCTCCTTTTGATGCCTTCAACATAAACTTCCCGATTAAACAGACCCGCTGCTAGTGGAACTCTGTATAAATAATAATTACAGCTTAGAATATTATAACACATTTAAAGATAGTAGTGACTCGATTATGAGAACTTCAATCATCGGATCATTTAATAAAATCTATACCAATAAATAAAATTGGCGTGTCTGTTTGTAATGTCAAAATAATAGGCTTTTTTCATGCTCACACGGTTATTTGCACGACACCCATGCCTAAAATAGCGATTAAAAAATTTTTGTCTGTCTGTCTGTTTGTTCCGGCTAATCTTCAAAACGGCTGAACCGATTTCAAAAATTCTTTCACCAATGGAAAGCTATAATATCAGGGCGTAAACTAGGCTATATTATATCCCGGTATTCCCACAGGAACTACACGGGTAAAACGACTATAACCGAAGCGAAGCGAGGGCGGGTTGCTAGTATGTATATAATTACAATATCGCTAAAATCATCACACATTATCAAAAACCTCTTTACGTGTGCGTAACGTGAGTTATATTTTTGATTCTAAATATTTATATAAAAACTAGCAACCCGCCCTCGCTTCGCTTCGGTTATAGGTTATAGTCGTTTTACCCGCGTAGTTCCCGTTCCCGTGGGAATACCGGGATAAAATATAGCCTAGTTTACGCCCTGATATTATAGCTTTCCATTGGTGAAAGAATTTTTGAAATAGGTCCAGCCGTTTTGAAGATTACCCGGAACAAACAGACAGACAAAAATTGTTTAATTGCTATTTTAGGCATAGGTGTCGTACAAATAATTGTGTGAGCATGAAAAAAACCTATTATTTTGACATTACAAACAGACACTCCAATTTTATTTATTGGTATAGATATAGATAACCCGTGTGGCGACGGGCTGAGAATACATATGTCGCCACCCCTTACTTGCCCGTGGGAGTCGTAAGAATCGGCTGAGGGTTCACCAGGAGAGCAGGGCAGCAGCTCTCTCCTGGGAAACGCAAAACACCTATACTGCGATCGCCAACCCGCCTGCCAAGCGTGGCGATTACGGCAATATCCCCTTTTTTAGAAATGGCGTACAATAAAAAAATGGCCCCCAGTCACGGCGGCTCCGGTACTCTACGGCCTCATTTTGGTGGCGGGCCCAGTAGTGGTGGAGCGGGGGGTGCGAGGAATCTCCGGCAACGATCCGGCTACCAACAAAAACGACCCTTGGCCCTGGTAACACACAACATTCGGACACTCAGGACTGACGAGAGCGTCATCGAGCTGGAAGAGGAATTGAGCAAAATCCGCTGGGACATTGTAGGATTATCAGAAGTGCGAAGAGAGGGCGAGGGCACGATAATCCTCCAGTCTGGAAACTTGCTCTTCTACCGGGAGGGCGATCACCCGTCCCAAGTTGGTATAGGGTTTATCGTTCGTAGGTCTCTCGTAGACAACGTGGAGAGGATCGAGAGTGTGTCGACAAGGGTAGCGTACCTTATACTCAGAATTACCAAGAGGTATTCGCTGAAAGTTATACAGGTATACGCACCGACCTCGACATACTCCGACGACGAGGTGGAGGCATTTTACGAGGACATCTCGAAAGCCATACACACGTCCAAAACCCACTTCACGGTAGTCATGGGAGACTTTAACGCGAAAATAGGCAAAGGGAGTGATGATGAGTTGAGAGTGGGGAAACATGGATATGGACAGAGAAACCAGAGGGGCCAGAAACTGGCTGATTTTCTGGAGAAGGAAAGCTTCTTTATGATGAATTCCTTCTTCAGGAAGCAGCCACAAAGGAAATGGACCTGGATTAGCTCCGATGGTTCAACAAAAAACGAGATAGACTTCATCTTGTCAGACAAACAACAGATATTCAATGATGTCTCAGTGATCAGCAGGATTAAAACTGGGAGCGATCACCGGATGGTACGAGCCACATTGAATATCCACACAAAAGTCGAGCGGTCACGCTTGATGAAGTCTACACTCCGACCTACATCTGTCCAATACCTCGAAGGCTTTCAACTCGAATTACACAATCGCTTCCAATGTCTGGACGAATGCGAATCTCCGAACGATATGAACAACAGGTTCGTGGAAACTGTCCACGCGGTTGGGTCGAAATTTTTCAAAGCGCACCGCGTTAATAGACCTAAAAAACTTTCTGACCAGACTCTCGAGCTCATGGGGCGGAGAAAAGAAATGACGGTGCAGTCTTCAGCCGATTGGTCCAAACATAGGCAGCTAAATAGGCAGATCTCCAGGTCTGTGCGTCGCGATATTCGCCGATTTAATACGCTCCGTATTAAAGAAGCGATAGAGCGGAATCGTGGCTCAAAAGTGTTCGCACAAGATCTGTCTATTGGGCAAAGCCAAATGACTAAGCTGAAGACCGACGATGGCACTGTCATTTCATCCCAAAGTGAGATCTTGGGAGAGGTCGAAAGGTTCTATGGACAGTTATACAAATCATCCCGAAATCCTGTTGTCGGCTTGGTCCAAGATCCCAGATCCAAGCTAACTCGGCACTATACCGAAGAAATCCCGGACATCAGCTTGTACGAGATCAGAATGGCTCTCAAACAACTACGTAACGGTAAGGCACCGGGAGATGACGGAATTACGGCAGAGCTTCTGAAGGCGGGCGGCAAGCCAGTCTTAATAGCCCTTCAAAAGCTATTTAATTCCGTTATCCTCGGGGGCGACGTTCCAGAGTCGTGGACCAGGAGTGTGGTGGTGCTGTTCTTCAAGAAGGGTGACAAAGCTCTTCTAAAGAACTACAGACCCATCTCACTCCTGAGCCATGTTTATAAGTTGTTCTCGAGGGTCATTACCAATCGACTCTCGCGCAAGCTCGATGACTTCCAGCCGCCCGAATAAGCCGGCTTCCGAAAAGGCTATAGCACCATAGACCATATCCTCACGCTTCGGCAGATTATACAAAAGACCGAGGAGTATAATCGGCCCCTGTGCTTAGCGATTGTGGACTATGAGAAAGCCTTTGATTCAGTCGAAACTTGGGCGCTGCTGCAGTCCCTTCAGCGGTGCCAAATCGACTATCGCTATATCGAAGTGCTGAAGTGTTTGTATAGGAACGCCACAATGTCAGTCCGTATCCGGGATAAGAGTACGAAACCGATCCAGTTGCAGAAAGGCGTGAGACAGGGAGATGTTATCTCTCCGAAACTGTTCACCACTGCACTGGAAGATGTCTTCAAGCTCTTAGACTGGACTGGACTCGGCATCAACATTAACGGCGAATACATCACTCACCTTCGATTTGCGGACGATATAGTCGTTATGGCAGAATCCATGGAGGACCTTGGCACAATGCTCAATGATCTCAGCAGGGTATCCCAACTAGTGGGTTTATGAATGAACATGGACAAGACGAAAGTCATGTCAAATGCCCATGTCATTCCTGTACCGGTCCTAGTTGGCAATGCGATTCTTGAAGTTGTCGATCACTATGTTTACCTAGGACAAACAGTCCAGTTAGGTAGATCCAATTGCGAGAAAGAGATCAGCCGACGAATCCAACTCGGTTGGGCAGCGTTCGGGAAACTTAAGAGGATCTTCTCGTCCAACATACCTCAGTGTCTGAAAACACAGGTCTTTGACCAGTGTGTGTTACCAGTGATGACTTACGGCACGGAAACGTGGTCCCTAAATATAGGCCTCATATCAAGGCTCAAAGTCGCTCAGCGTGCTATGGAGCGGGCTATGCTCGGGATTTCTCTGCGAAATAGAATCCGGAATACGGAAATCCGCAGAAGAACGGGTGTAACCGACATAGCACGAAGAATCAGCGCGCTGAAGTGGCAATGGGCAGGCCACATCGCTCGAAGAACCGACAACCGCTGGGGAAGAAAGGTTCTCGAGTGGCGACCACGTATCGGACGACGCAGTGTAGGACGCCCCCCCACTAGGTGGACCGATGACCTAGTGAAAATAGCTGGGCGTCGTTGGATGCAGGCAGCACGTGTTGTTGAGGCTAAAGTATAAGTTAAATTTATTTTAAAACTGTCATGGAGGTCGTCATATTTTTTTACAAATGGCATCTATGTAAAAAAGCACGATGGTCCCCGTGACTGATGTTCTCCTACAGTTCCACTTAAATAATTTAATAAAATGTAATATAACAAAAACATTAGCCACAGCAACGCGCGGCCGGGTCTGTTAATATATATATATATATATATATAGATATCGGCGGTTATTCAAAATTTTCAATTTCACTTATAGTAGGTACCAAATACACAGTAAAAGATATTACTTACACGTCGGTACCAGGTCTCAACATTGCAGTAAACAGTGCCCACACCGGTTTGTGATCGCTTGTACACACTGACTGTACCGAGTTATACGCTAAACACTTCATACCTGCAGTCACCGGCACTGAACTTATTCGTCGGAGCCCTGAAAATTATTTTTTTTTTTATTGTTATAATACACCCTGCACTAAGTAAATAATCCTTGTATTGCGGGAGATTTTACAAAAATATAACTAACGGATACAAATTACAGTCAGACTCAGAATAGTAATTTGTGAATCGCAAAAAGTGTTGTCCTGCGTGGGATTTGAATCCACGACAGTGACTGGCACTGTAGGTCAGTATCGTATGTATAAATTTCTGATCAGACACATAAACACGCACGCACGCACGCAAACATGCATGAACACACGCGTCGGCCGACGCAGTCACACGTTCACGAATATCTTTTTTTTTGTGTGTTAACTATAGCTGTTAGCCTCAGATGGCTTTGACAGCTTAACCGGACTATGGGTGAGCGCTGAGAGCTCTCAACTCGGTGGTCACAAATATCGATTAACCTACTAAATTATACTGACGTTTCAAATACTTTCCAGCGTCAAGTTGCCCTACCACGTGAAGGTAATGCCCTGTCTCGTCGTCGGTGAGGGAGGGTACCCGAAAGGGTATCCCGCCGGGTTAGCCATGGACGTCAAAGATTCGATACCAGTGGTCACCCCAATACCGAAGAAGAGAGAATACGACGGATTATGGGATCGCGCGCCACTCTATCGTCACGACGAACAGCACCATATCAAGCGTCAAATGGTCCTGAGAAAGTTAATTTTGATTTAGGGTTTATTTCAGCTGCTCCGGTGGTTGGCCCAACGACGAAGGCAACGTGTCACGGCCCGGTTGCGGGTGTGCGTGCTTACGCCCCTCTGTCGCCCCGGACGGAATGGAGCGAGGAGTGCGCCGACCCAAAAAAAAGGGTATGTTTTATAGGGTTTTAGTTCGTGTTTTCCATCTCTTGCATAGACGTTACATGCCTACTACATCTCTTAATGATCTTTTACGACACCCACGGACAAAATAGGGAGTGGGAAAAATGTATTACGTCACCACACGAAATGAAATCGACAACTATACCATAATTATCATGATCGGCGTCCCAGTAGCGGACATTGAAGGGAGAGGGTACTTCCTCGGGTTATTCCGTCGGGCCGACCACTGACGTCAAGTCACCCTGCTCCGGTGGTCGGTCCAAGGATGAAGGCGACGTGTCGCGGGTGGGTTAAGGGTGTGCGTGCTTACGCCCCTCTGTCGCCCCAGACGGAGTGGTGCGAGGAGTGCGCCGACCGTAACAACCAAAAAAAAACACCATAATCATATACATCATAATATTGAATTTGGCTTCCATTTTAACATTTACGTTTTTCTTGGGATTGCACTTACCAGAGAAAGCAGATGTAGCCGTTCCAGTCATAGATCGCGCTTTGTATAATATTCTATCGGTATAGGCTGGAGCTCGTTGTTTACTGGATGTGTCGAATTGTTGACTACCTGGGTCATACTGCAACGACAATATTTTTATAGATACTTAACCATCATAGCTTTGTATTAACTCAATCAGTCTCTAGTGAACAATAAAACTCCTATTTACCCAGGGTTTATTCTTAAAAACTATAGAAATATTTCTTTAGTATTTAGACACCTCCGCAAATAAAAGCGTGGACCTATAATCCTTTTACTCTTAGTGCATGAACCTTAATTTTCGGTGCGAAATATGGGTGACTTACACTTTGTGAAAAACGCATGATACTTTTGTAAATAGATACAAATATGAATCGTATCATAGATTTCTGCTATTGCAGAATACTGTCTACCATAGTTTTCGTAAATGACAGAAGTTTGTCAGGCAGTTCCGAGAAATGTTATTAATTGTATTAAGCCCCTTAGCAATTCTGATCAAATAACCAGTAAGATAAAGCGAAGAATTGATAGGATTCATCTTGTGATATGGAAGACGATTGATCAGCCAGTAAATACGACGATGTAAGCTTATGATACACGTAAGTATAACGCCACGTATACGACCGATCTTATCGATGCCTACCATCAGAGTGCATCAAATTGGGAGGAAAATTGACCAACTATACCACGCCGGTCAGACGGGTTGCTATAGGGTTTTATTTCGAGTTTTCCTTCCCTTGCATAGTTGTTATATGCTCAAGATATCCCTTAGTCGCCTTTTACGACACCCACAGGCAAGAGAGAGGGTGGTGAATTGTATTCTTACTCCGTCAACACACGGAAAGCCCGATGCCTGTACCTGATCCTAAATATTCATATCAGGAGTATGTACAGCAGAAACGTCTAATCGTTCATACCCTTTTTAGATTTGCTACAAAGCATTTGCTACGTTGTCACCCAGACTTATAATGCACATAAAAAGAGGCCACACTCTTTACGCTAAAGAGTGTACTGCATAAAGCGTGCAAGTCCAACAGAACACATAAGACTACAATTATTTTTTCGTACTAACCTTGTAAGTTGGCGGAAATGTAATCGGTGCCTCCCTAAAGTCTCTGAAGGCAGCGCCATCTTCTAAAACGGTTGTTAGTTGGTCGGCATGAAGGAGTCCGTGCGGCAAATGGTGAGGCAACGGAAACTGCAAGTGAAAATATCAGCATCTTTAGATAGTACAAAACAACGTCGCCGTCTGTACGCTTAGATCTTTTAAAGTATGTAAGGATTTTAATGCGGTATTCGACAATAAATTGAGTGATTCATGAGGAAGCTCTTTATGTACAATACATGCGTATTTGGTCGTATTTGGTCATGCTCACTGAATAAGGTTCTGCTTGCAGTAGCTATGTGGGGCGGGTCACTCCCTTCCCTCCAATGTGGTTGAGGGGAGTGATGGCTGCTCTAGTAGTTAACTCGTGATCGGGTGCTGTTTGTGGGATCTGGTCCAACCATGTTTTCCGTTCCTTTTTTATTTGAACTAAATTTAAAAAAAAAAATGTTATATCTCGAAGGGCATCACACTGGAGCTAAGACTATATGTTGTATACGTAATTGTATTTAAAAGATGATAAAAAAAATGACAGCCCACTGAGTTTCTTGCCGGATCTTCTCAGCTTGTGGCCGCGTGCCGATCCGGTGGTAGATATTGTATTATATTCAAACGATGTATAAATTTGACAATATGTAAGTGCCCTCAAGGGGCCTATGCAGAATAAATGGTTTGATTTGATTTGTATTATAGTAAAGCTGAGAACTTAAATATTGGTTCTGTGATGTCATAAAAATATACTTTGTGTACTTTCATTGCAAACGCTAGCTTAATCTTAGGAGATAGATCAAAATAATGTACATACTACATAATTATATGTATATCTTAAAAAGATTTACAAAAATCTGCAGAGGTACTAGATTAGGTTGGGTAATAGGTATATCCTCCTTAGTCGTCGTCAAGACATCCACGGTCAAAGAAGCGGGTGGTAAATTGTATTCTTACTCCGTCACCACATAAGTATATTAGAGACATAGGGAGGCACAGTTAATCCAAAAGTTAACTTCGTCAATCGTTAATTAAAATTTTAACTTCGATAATCGTTAAAGCGATACAAAAATTTAACGAAAGTTAAAGTTAACCATTTAAAACTTGTACTGCTTTTAGGCTGCGAGAAATAGATAAATCCTACAGTATATAGTGGAATTATGTCAATATGCATTTTGCCCCACTAGCTTGGGATACGCTACTGCCCTTAGCTGCGATACCTAAAGATTCAACAATACGACGCTTTTTGACGTAATAACCAGGTGGAGGGCGGGGGCGGGGGTAGCGGCTTAGTCTTGTTTAAGGAAATGACCGCCTGGCGGGACGATCCCCGCGTGACGTCATTGTCCGTTGGGCAGTCCGGTTGGAAAGGCCTCGGTATGGAGTTCTCACCATCAGGGCTTTCCGGCCGCTGCTGATGGAGTGATTAGATCGACGGCCCGGAATGCTTTCCTTCCGACTAGTGCAGGTATTGACGGGGCATGGTAGCTTCGCCAAGTACCTGCCCACGGTCGTAAAGACGGAGAGCACATCGTCCAGCCACCTACGACGAGGACACGCCACAGTACACGCTCGAGCTGTGTGCTGCGTGGATAGAGTAGCGTCGTGAGCTCGTCACAATCTTTGGTGCCGACATGAAGCTGCCGACTATCACTAGAGCGATGCTCAACGGCGGAACTGGGATGCGGATACGGTCTGATGCGCGGAGGAACTCTAACGCAGTCGTCGCCTTCCGTGTGGCAGTTATATCACGGAAAGAGAGAGCGGATCGTGCGCGGGAGAAACTCCTCTGCGATGCGAGCCGCCGCCGGTGACTTGGGCGGCGTAGGCGTTGTGGAAATTTCGAGTGCGGCGTGGCGTTCAAACAAACAAAATGACAGCATCAAACGACTAACGTAATGGACTGAAGTTAACGGAAGTTCAATTTAACGGCAGTTAACAAGAGCGTTAACATTTTTTGAAATTAACTTAAAAGTTAATCCGTTAAGCAAAATATTAACTTCGTTAATTAACGATTAACGGATTAACGATTTAATGCCCACCGTTGATTAGAGATCAATAAGTATATTTCTGCTCCAATATTATTTATATTAACCTGTGTTTGTTCGATCCATCGCAAGACGGCAGCTCTTGGTTCACCCAGTCTGAAGTTTAGGTCACCGCACCAGAAAACGTAGTCAAAATTGTTTGTAACATCTAAATGAAAAAAAACGTCATCATTGTATTATCACAAAAGTAATCGTAGGTATATTTCAAATTGTCTAAACTACACATTATTCGCGGGTGTCTCAAAGCCCTGATTGGAAATACAGGCTATTTCGCCTGACATTGTCATTGGCAGGATAGTAGGGCCATGCCTCCTAGATCAAGAAATCGCTACCAGAGGCCAGTCCAATAACGATGGGGGAAATACGGTGCGTTATGAGACCGCACGTCACCCTTTAGTCGCCCCGGACGCGGAGTCCAGAACATGGCTGCCAAAAAAAAAGAGTACCTAGCCATTTTTCTTCTACATATGGACTGAAAAATATAAGAAAGAAAAGAAGATACGGAGGAAAAAAAACTACCAACCTTTGTTTTTATGCCTGCATGGCAAATTCTTTGGCAGATCTATAGATCGTATTATTCTTTTAATATCAGAGACTCTCTCTTTTACTTTTTCTTGATGTGCAGTTAAATGTGCCGTTACAAATAAAAATGTGGAGCCAAATAAAGCAAAAGATATGGCCACGGCTCCTTTAGTACGAAATGCTGTACCCGGTCTAACAGATAAACTAGCATCTTCAGGAAGAGAGCAGTACCAAATGAGGTCTCTTCTAACGAATATCATTAGATGAATAGTACCTGCAAAAATATATACTCTTTTTATAATTTGATTGACTGCATAGATGGCGTAATGGTAAAGACAGTGACCTACTATGGCAAGTATCGCAAGTTTGAATCCTACACAAGACAATATTTTGTGTGATCCGGCACTTGTTATTTTGAGGCTGGGTGTAATTTATATTCATTATAGGCCGGGATCCACCGTACATTTTTATATTTGATTACTAACAAGCTAATTTTTGGTGAGTAGCTTTATCTTGATGAGACGCCCAACAATATCTGTAGGAAAACTCTCAATTGTGGTAGATTACGGAAGTAGGAGGGATAGAGTATGTCCATTTGGTGGTCCTAAAAAATTTATTACTAACGGGGTAATTTTTTGGATATCTCAAGATAATTATCTAAATTATCTAAAAAAATATTTGTCCTACTATACCATGCTGGTCAGACATGTTGGTATAGGGTTTCATTTCCAGTCTTTCTTCTCTTGCAATTTCCAGTCTTTCTTCTCTTGCACAGATGTTGTGTGCATATTATATCCCATAGTCATCTTTTACGACATCCACGGGTAAGATTAGGAGTGGTGAATTGTATTCTTACTCCGTCACCACACGGAAAAATAATCCAGACATTAGTCTACCACAAAAAGGGTAATTTCATTATATAAAAAAAACATAATATAGTGACACATAATTTTTAATTGAATGTAAAATAGATGGCTTTATAAATCCTCTTATAGAGACAGCCGCCTATGAGCGAAAACAATAGAAATAAAATAACAAGGGTTGCTAATTTGTTTACTAACTTTGTACTGAAGCTATAAATTTTAATGACAGCTGTTTTCAAAATATAGCTTAATACTTACCTAAATAATATGAATGTAATAACAAGTGAGATGGTCCCAAGACTTCTTGAATTGTTATCTCCCATTCTGTTCGTTCAGAATATGATTCTTGAGTTCCTATAGCAAATATATCTGGCACATGCTTCACTTGGTTTGGAAATATGAAATCTGCAAGCTCTCTGTTGTAAAGATATAAATTTTGTCAATTGTAAATATACAAATTATTTGCTAAGTTTCGACATAACAAACTATTTGTGAACCTTGTTAAAATATATAACTATTTAAAGTAAAATGTTATTATTATTGTAATGTTATGGATATAAAGTTTCAGATCTAGATACGGATTTTAGGATAACATTATATTTGTTTTGGTTACTGTTACGGATATGAAATTATTTCAGATCATTCAACAGTTTAAGATAGCTTCAAATATTTTTAGGGAATTTATAAAGAGAAGTACTAATTGTGGTCATTATGATATTATTTCCCTTTGGAAAGCCTTATGTTTAGTCAGTCAGTTTGATAAAAACCCCCTATGCTGGTTGATAAAAACCCCCTTGTAACATGTCTCATACAGACATGATCTCCAGAATTTTTATATTGGTTTGATATGTCATGTATTTTCAATCTGAATATCCATTTGTTTTGATTATAGTTAGCTCCATAACATCCCTAATTATTATTAAAAATCTGTGTAGCAATAGAGTAAGAATACAATTCTTTAATTTATCATCAATTATTTTATTATATGTATAATTACCATACAAATTTGTATTTGTGTTTCAAAAGTAACAGAAAAGGATCTTGATAACCACAAAACTTAATAAAAATACTATTTTCAAGGGATAATTATATTTAAGCGGTCTTTGGCCAAAAGAAGCTAACAAGATCACAGTTTGAATTTAAAATCTCTCTATTACACTGATCAATAGTTTAGCATCATTGCGGTATTTACTCCTCTTCCATCATAGATATTGCAAGTTTTATTGATATTAGGTTAAAAATTATTTAAAAAGAAATCCAAAATATATATGTGCCTGTTTATGAATAAGACTCTCTATAAGGAACAGCAGTTAGGGCATTTGCTCCATGGTGTGTTTAGTATAAACTAGTGGTCGCCGTGTGGTCGATATTCGGCCATAATAGATTTTTATGCTACACAATTTTCTTTTAATTTTATTTATGTAAAATTGTAAATTGAGCAAGCTGTATTTCACTAATAACTAATATATAAAGCACTAAAGATTAATATAATAATATAAAGCACTTAGATATTGTCATAATTATGATTATTTGACATTCGGTTAGACCAGAGATTTTAACCGTAAACAAAAGTGTATAGGTGCGCGCATGTGTGCGTATGTGTATAGCAATTGTATAGTGTTGTAGTGTGCGTAATACCTTTTTTAATGAATTTAATGTATTTCTAATCCATTATTATATGAAATTTCAGTTTTATGCACTTCCCCTCATAATCAAGTATATAACTTCAACTGTGCCAAATTGCATTTTTGTTCATCCACGTAATTTTCATAAAAAGGGGTACAAAGTTTTTGCTTCACATATTAATATATAGATACTGATTAACTTGGTGAATATTATATAGCACTTGTTGTAGATTTTGTTTGGTTTTAGGACTCTCAACCCAAACTAATATAGATTTAAATAAAGTAGCACCTAAATCTCTACCTCAAAGTAGCAACTAATAACCTACATGTAAATTTAAGAAGGCTTTTCCTACATGTAAATTTAGGAAAATTTTACTTATTTTTACAATAAATAGTTGATAAGTTTCAAAGATAAATTCGAAAGATAAGATTATTTTAAATGAGGGTTTTACAAATAGTTATATTTAAATATAACACTCACTTTGGTGGACCCTGTCCATTCATATTCCAAGTGCCTACAAAAATCTTCACCTCCCTGTCTGGGAATACATGCTCAAGCTCAGCCGCTCCAAGAAGAGAATGTGAAGCTAGACGCCCATAAAGATAATTTCTGAAATAAAGACATTGAATAATTTCTATTTTTATTTGGTTACAAATCAATGCTTAGTACCTGTATAAGCCAGTTAATTTTTGCTTTTAAAACAATTACATTAGTAATGGACAAGGACACAAATGCTAGAAAATTAATCCCTTCTCTTACCTATTAATATTAAAGATGATAAAATGAAATATTTGGTTCAGACATTTATATAAAACTATAGTCAATTTAATAGGCACAGAATATACTTCTTAAATAAATATTGCAATAATGCTTAACCTTTCTCTGGCCTCTTGTGTAGGTATGAGACGGAGAACTTGTGCAGCTAGTAGCGAGTTACGAGCCAAGCTATCAGTGCTGCCAGCACGTGACCGGGTAATAGTTGACTTGGTCCTGGTGCATACAATGACGAGACAAATTACACAACAAAATTAACAAATACAATAGCATTAATAATACAGAGAAAACAGTTAAATTTACCTTCTTTTTCGGTCTAAAGAGCTACTTCTATCACTCTCAGGAGATGACGCTCTATACAAAGGCTTGATTTCATTAGATATTAGATGATCTGCTGATAATCTCTTAACAAATAACTTACTTTTTGGCTTTATGCCTTCAAAGGACCCTGAATGTTCGAAGCACTTTTTAACATCGTCGTTTTTGGGAAATTTAACAGTAGCTTTCGGTATTTCTTCGGATTTCGTTTGAGAACAAATAGTTTGATCACTAATACTGTTGGAATGGTTTACAGGACTTACAGGCCCTGATTGTGTTTCATCTTTCGAAGGACGATTATCTACTAAACTCTTGGGGCGAGACCTTCTGAAAAAGGTTCTACAACATCTCTGATTACTGTCATCATCGTTGTGTACATAATCTGCATTATGAGTCACATTATTGTACAATGGTTCTGCAGATAAGTTGTGCTGGTTAGAGCCTTCTATACTCGTGTCACCACTGTGAGCACTATGAGCAAGAAAAGGGTCGGCAGGTGAGATGGGTCGGGATGTAGACTGAGCGAATTCATCGTTAGAATCTGGATTGACGAGGCAACCAACTTTTGGCGATTTTTTGACAAATAAACGTTTACGCAATGATAGTTTCTGTTTTGTTTTTGTAGGTGAAGTGGTCATATTTGGTTTTAAACCAACAAAAACATTAATTTATGTTACTAATTACATTTTTACTAAATATAGACAACATAACCTAATCCGTACGTCTCTGAATAATGACATTTTGGACCAGTGTCAAAACTTATAGAGCTCGTTCAGAAAATTAAACTCATACTGAATACCTTCAATACAGATAGTATTTTGTTTAACTATTTATTGTTACAATACGTTGACACACTAACGTTTATCAAATACATTATTGGTATTTATCTAGTGCTACCTACAACTATTGTTCACGCTTCATTGAAGTTGCCATGGCAACATTTTTAGCATTTTAACAAAACAAATTCACGTTTTGAAATCGTCATGCAAGTTTCTACGCTACTTCAAATTGCAACGTACCTATATGTACAATTACTCAGTGCTTAATAACTGTTACATAATATAATCTTATAATCCTGGATATAATACAGTCAGTCGGTCATAAGATTATACCTATATTTCTTAAATTAGACGGTCTTTACCATATTTAGAAATAGAGGTATGCGAGTATGCGAATGGCAATAGCAGTTTTAGATCCAAATTCTAGGGCATGTACCCAAGTGCCCAAATGGTTTTCCTGAGGAAATTATCAATGGTAGTACCTACCTAATAGATAAATATATGCTTGATCAACTCGTAGTTCCGCGTAATAAAGACAAGCATGTCCTATTACTTGTGTTTTAGTCGAGAATATCGACAAACACTTTACATAAGACTTTACTCTTTCATGTAAATCTATGTTGTCACTTGTCGATTAATATATACAATAGGTCGTCAGTGGTGTGCAAACCCTAAAGTATAATTATTATATCTTACCTAGTATAACATATATCGTAGTGGAAACACAAGTACAAAACATTTGTTAAAAGTAGTTGTAAATAATTAATTTATTTATATATTATAAATAATGGAAGAAATACAGCAGTAAAAACCACGGTTTTGTTTAGTAAAATGTTTATTTGTAGATATTATAGACAACTTAAGATAACTACCGCCAAAAATCATTGGTTATGAATAGTAATGTGTTTAATTTATTCATATGTATATTATAGATAACGCAAGAAAAATATATTTAAGACCAGTATCATTGTGCTTAATTGTAGATTTGCAGCACTTCCTGTTCCCGGAACAAGGAGGTTTTGTCCCGAATATTGCGCTGACGGTGATAAGTTCCCTCCAACAACTGATTCTGTGCCATCCCCTGTGAAAGCGTTTCAAGTAATTATGACAGGCATTTACATTATTTTCAATTAATTGAAGATGTATTGTAAACCTTGGATAAAATAGTGGACATCAGCTCAATGAAATCTCCAGTGAAGTTATTAAAGCCTAACAACTGTATATCTTGTTGTAGTTAGGGAGTGATGAGATCAAATATAGGTAATGCCGAAATACTGTGATGGGTACTGTGATTGTTTGTTGTTAAAATAATTATTCCTAGTCGTATAGCCACACCGTTGACAGTTATCTGCTTGTAGTCATGATTCGGCTCGTACGAATTAATACCATACACGGTAGCAATTTGCTATTGTGGTTCGATTGGTGGACAAGAGTGCCAGAGGTCCAAAGCCTACTTTACGGTAAGCAGCGAGTTGACTGTGTCTCTGATATTGCAGAGATTCCTGAACGGCAGATTGCACGTACCAACAGGTGGGCTGTTTAATCTTCTGCCATTAAAGTTAATAAAAACATCAATTTAATCAAAATGTAACAGTTTAGTCAAAAGTGTCCGTCCGATCACTCCACCATAGGTATCTATATATGTATGTACAGTAGAACCCGTTTAATACGATAACGTTTAATACGATTTCCCGCATAATACGCCATTTTGCATCAGTCCCAGCAACTGGAGACATGTTTTCATGCATTTCTTAACGCAATACGATCGTCAACCCGTTTAATACGCCAACACGTGCCACTCAAATACACATATTACCCCTTGTGGCAGCGGCCAGCGACTGACGAAGTGACGACTGTCGAGCGACCCTAAGTGATAATGACCAAGAAGAAGCTGAGTCAACTCCGATTTGTCACACGCCCAGGCATTATCAGCAGTTAATGATTTAAGACGTTATGTAACTTCTTTGATCAAAGCGAAGACGCACTGCGAAAATTAAATTACGTTGAAAATCTTGTAATTGCTAATGCCTCAAAATCTTTTTGTCAAACTAAAATAAGTGATTACTTTAAGTAACGTTATAATAATAAACATTTTTTTTTAATATTTTTAAATATTTTGAATTTTTTAATATTTAAAAATGTGTCTAGTAGTAAGTATATTAAATATAGAAAGTAAACAACATTTTATTTAGGTAAATTTAAATGTTAAATTCAATACGTAGGTATTCAAAATAATAATAGAATATAATAAATAATAATGGCACGTTTTTCCCTTTTCCGCATAATACGCTTTCCCGCCTAAGACGCGTTTTTGGTCGGGTCCCTGCGAAATCGTCTTAAACGGGTTTTACTGTATATTATTTAATTTGGTAATAGTCTCACCTATGTTGCATAAATCACTAGTACATGCCCTGTAGAAAGTTCTGAAGTTGAAGTCCGTCACTTCGTGGTTAAGATAATCTGGTTCATCATCACAACCACGAGTAAAACTAGCCACTACTCCCGCTGGATCCTAAAATTATATCAATATTAAATTATTTCAATTATTAAAATGAGCATTTTTTTCCTGTTTCTATTTTCAATCATGATCTCAGCCCATACACGTACCACTGTTGGGCTCAGGCCTTCTTCACTATGGGAGGGAAATTGACTCAATACATCACGCTGTTCAGACGTGTTGGTACAGGGTTTTGTTTTGAGTTTTCCTTCTCTTGCATATTACTATATATTATACGGCGCACGGGCACGAGAAGGGGTGGAGAATGGTAAAACCGTGTGGTGACGGAGTAAGAATACATTCTTATTCCCAGGGCCGGATTAACCCTATTAGGATGCCTAGGCAATGGAGTTCTCGGGTCCATGATCCAAGGTCCATAACAGCAATAAAAATGAATATTTTTAAGTTAGTACACAAACTGTCAAAAAAAATCATTCGATGTAAAGTTTTTTTTCTTGGTGCATGCTCGGAGCCCCTAGTCGGGGCAGGGCTCCTAGACAGTTGCCTAGTCTGCCTTATGGATAATTTGGCCCTGCTTACTTCGTCACCACACGGTGCTCAATATTCTATTCTAATTTCAATACTCTGTTTTAAAATAGGCACCTATACAGTATCATCATTTTCATCATTTCAGCCTATCGTCGTCCACTGCTGGACGTAGGTCTCCCTCATGTTACACCACAAAGTGCGGTCCTGTGCCGCCTGCATCCAACGAGGCCCAGCAACTTTCACCAGGTCGTCGGTCCACCTAGTTGGGCGTCCTACACTGCGTCGTCTGATACGTGGTCGTCACTCGAGAACCTCGGCAGTTTCGTTCGTCGAGTGATGTGGCCTGCCCATTGCCACTTCAGCGTGGTAATTCTTCGTGCTATGTCCGTTCCATAGCACGCTGAGCGACTTTGAGCCTTGTTATGAGGCCTATATTTAGGGGCCACATTTCTGTACCGTAAGTCATCACTGGTAACGCACACTGGTCGTAGACCTGTGTTTTCAGACACTAAGGTATGTTGGACGAGAAGATCCTCTTAAGTTTCCCGAACGCTGCCCAACCGAGTTGGATTCGTCGGCTGATCTCTTTCTCGAAATTGGATCTACTTAACTGGACTGTTTGTCCTAGGTAAACATAATGATCGACAACTTCAAGAATCGCATTGCCAACTAGAACCGGTACAGGTATGACATGGGCATTTGACATGACTTTCGTCTTGTCCATGTTCATTCGTAAACCCACTAGTTGGGATACCCTGCTGAGATCTTTGAGCGTGGTGCCAAGGTCCTCCATGGATTCTGCCATAACGACGATATCGTCTGCAAATCGAAGGCGAGTGATGTATTCGCCGTTAATATTGATGCCGAGTCCAGTCCAGTCTAAGAGCTTGAAGACATCTTCCAGTGCAGTGGTGAACAGTTTCGGAGAGATGACATCTCTCCGAACTATGGCTTCGATCTATCAGATCTATGGTGGTTTCAGCTAGGGCATATTTTTCCATCTTGAAGAAAGGTACTTATGCTCCGCCGATACTAGGTATGTTTATTATTTAGATTGAAATAATACCAGAATTCTAATGTGTGAATAATGCACTTGAACTTATTGTTTGCAATATATCTGTAACATTTTTACTTACAATGAATTCCTGTCTTAATATGGTGCAATATTGAAAACTGCAATCCACGGAGCGAGTGTCATTTGTAATTGTCAAACATGACTGATCCGTATCGACTGATGAGAAACTGCAAGTATAGCATCGTAGCTGACCTGAAAATGTTATAAGAGGGTAAAAACTAAATACACCGTAACGATTGTCCAATATTGCTGTCATACTTATTTGAAACATTATCAAAGCATTAATTTTATCATCACCTCGGCTCATATACATCCCACTGTAGGGATTAAGCCACCTCCACAATACGAGCAAATTGACCTTACCATACCATGCTGGTCAGACAGGTTATTATAGGATTTTATTTAGAGTTTTCCTTCTCTTGCATAGATGTGAAATGCGTATTATATCCCTTAGTCGCCTTATACGACATCCCAGGACAAGATAGGAAATGGTAAATTGTATTCTTACTCCGTCACCACACGGATAATATTATATTATTATGTTACAATATACGTTTCATTGCATTTGTTTTATTTTATACTATCTAACCCAACGGACGTTGTACTATTCAAATAAAATAAAAGGAACTCTCAGCAGCACCACCTACCGGGTCTAATTGTGGATCTAAACCATTATTGAATCCCTTCAAAGACACACAAAAACTTTCATCAACATCGGTCCAGCTGTTTAGGAGGAGCTCAGTGACATACACACGTAAACAAGAAATTTATATATAAAGAGTATACATTCCGTGCTATGTGGGGGCGACTACAAATAGGTACTACCGACCCTTAATCGGTCGTGGGTGTTGTAAAAGACGACTAAGAGCATATCGACCTGGGCTAACCATCCATGATGCCATCTGGTCTACAATTATATTCCTAATGAGAGATGAAGTCAGGCAGGCGGCCGATTACAAAATAATTGCCAATAACTTTTATAATGTGTACAATGGAAGAGGAGTACATGTTGTGTTGGCCTTAAATAATTGGGATAAGAGCAGAATGAAGATGATTATATTATATATTCCGAAGCTCTTTAACATTATTTACTACACCTACACTATTCGGCATGAATTAAGCATTATATTTATGTGCTGTGTGGTAGCGGCTTCGAATACTACCAACCCTTGCTTTGCTCGTGGGTGTCTTTAAAGACGACTAAGAGCCCTAGATTGACCCGGACCAACTCCATCTGGTACCATTTGGGTCAACGATTACATTCCCAAGGAGGATTGACGTCAGGCAGGCGGCCGGTCATAAAAGTCATTGCCGAAACTTTTTGCAATATGTCAAAACAGATGACATTTTGCGTCGACCCCAAGTAATTGGGATAAGAGCAAGATGATGATGATGATGATTTATTTATATAAGCCATCGGAAGTAGAGAGTAGAATATACTGGTAGGACCACACTGTTGACAGTTGCCTGTCTACAGCCGTGGACCGGTCCGTCTGGGGTAGTACGATAGTCGCAGAAAATCGACGTCCAAGTACATAGTAGCAATTTATTACTGCACTTCGTTCACTGAGCTAGAGAGCCGGAAGTCCAATTTTCTGTGGCTGTTTGCGCTCACCAAACCTCATTTCACGCATTTACACTCCTTTCACTTTCTTCGCGGTAGGCAGCGGCCCAGCTGTGCCCCTGGCATTGCAAAGGTCCATGAGCGGTAGCAACACTTACCATCAGGTGTCATGTTCGTTTGTCACTGTTGGCAATAAAAGAAAAGAAGATTCCAGATTTTTGATTAGTCTTGGTTGGTCGAAGGATGTGTGCCCCATTACCACTTCAGTATACAATACTTAGAGCTATGTCACTCGCTAATGATTCAGCGGATGCCTTTGTTCGATATTTTATTACGAAGAGTAAGGATTCAATGAAATCTCAAGTTAGAAATACAATATCTTTATAAGTTTTATAGAAAAATAATACGTACCAACGGTTAATCCTACACAGGAAAGCACCATCAAAATTATTTTGAAAATCATTTTTAAAAGGAAGCAATGCAAATACGTCAACGAACTACACTCATATTTTTATATGTGTTTTTGTTACAATCATATATCACAAACATTACTAATGAACGTTTAACAGGTATATATCTTATCATTTTGTTAATGATACGAATTAAATCAATGATCATTATCTAGGTTATTTCCTGGCAAAGGCGCTGAAAGATTAATTGTTTTAATGTATTGTAAATAAAAATGTTAACTACAATTCAATTAAATTTGCCATTTTAAGTGTTTAAACACTGAAGGCGTCGATGACTATGGATGTTGTGATGAAGACGTCCATTTATTTATATTTTTGTTGATTGATGTTTGGACTATCAATGTTATATACATTAGAATAATAACGTATAAAAAGTAAGTTCGCACACAAAAAGTGAAGCATTTCAATTGGAGCCTAACGGAGCTTACGCCGGAATCGTTGCGTAATGTACAAGATCACTATATTGCACGTACGTACGCAACTCTAAAAATAAATAGGTAATTATGACGATTTGTGCATTCAAATGGTGTCACAACACATTTGAAAATCATAAAAAGGTTTTTAACATTACATTTAAAAGTATTTCCACGAATTATGTTTATAAAACTAAAATTTGATTTCATAATTTGTATAGTGGTGTGCTTGTGTACGTGTGTAATCGTCGGCGCGCATGTAGTATTTTTAGATTCATGTTTCGATCGTTCGAAGTACCGACACTATACTTCTATATGTTATTATTCTAAGGTATATACTTATATTTGATCCAAAGACTCCAATTTTTTTATTAATTGTCTAAAGATTTAAAAAACACGCAGGTCGAATTAGTCAACAAAAAACATAATGCCAAAATCTGGATAGGTATTTGCAACGATATTAAAGAATGCGCCACGTACACCGTGTCGCGACCGGAGAATGCCCCGCCCAGGACACGGTCAAACATTATGGTATACTTTTTGTATGAAGTGATTCATGCCTGACCGTGGCTCGGTCGTGCCCCAGCCATGCACCGCCGGGACTCGGCCGGGGCACGGCGTTAAAATATCGGTGGGTATTGTTTCCCGGCGCCGGCATGGGCCGGCTGGCCGGCTCTGACACATTCTAACATGAACATATGCGCCCGGGCGCCCGCAGAGCAGTCAACGTCTAATCTTAGTGAGGTGAGCAGCTCAACAGCAAAATGAACGATGAGAAATTACTAGAATGTGTGCGCAAGTACCCTGTGATTTACGACATGAGCCATCCTAAGTATTTAGATAACAAATACAAACATTTAATTAAAATTTAATTTATTAATTCTTTGTAAAGTAAAGCAAATTCTCAGTCTTTTTTTTTTTGTGGGTGGGTCGCGGTCGGCGCGCCTCCGCACCACTCCGTCCGGGGCGACAGAGGGGCTTAAGCACGCAACTCCCGCGACCCACCCAAAAACCACGTCGCCTTCGTCGTTGGGCCGACCACTGGAGCAGCGTTAACTTGTCGTCAGTCGTCGGCCCGACGGAATACCCCTAATTGGGGTACCCTCCCATCGACCGACGTCCCCCCCCTCGGGGAGGACGTCAGTCTTTCCTCACGCGGTCGGCCTCTCAGCGGGTGACGGACTAATCCCCGGTCACGTCACCCGCGGCCTCGGCTAGGGCGGCATGAGGCGCAGATGGTTGCGCCTGCGCCGCCCCAGTCGCCGGCGGCGGATCTCCTCATCGAGGCTGCGCTCCTCGCGCAGGCGATCCGCCGCCTCCTTCCGCGAGATCACTGTCTCGCAGAAGGCTGCGACCGCGTCCCAATTCCCGACGCTGTCGACCATCGCCCTAGCGATAGCCGATGATTGCGACGAGTTCACAGCGCTGCACTGCCCAAGCCCCGCAGGCCTCGAGCGTATGGCACGCCGTGTCCTCGTCGCAATCGCAGTGGTGGCAGGACGGTGTACTCTCCCTCCTAACGACCTTGTGCAGGTATTTGGCGAAGCACCCATGCCCCGTCAAAACCTGCACCAGTCGGAAGGAGAGCACCCCGTGCCGCCTTTCCAACCACTGCATCAGCACCGGCCGGAAAGCCCTGATGGTGAGAACTCCATACCGAGGCCTTTCCAACCTCCACGGTTCGCACCCCGAACCGAGGCCTCTCCAGCCGGACTGCCCAACGGGCGATGACGTCTCGGCGGGCGTCGACGCGCCAGGCGGTGAGATCCTTAACGAGACCACACCGCCCTCCGCTCGCACCCCCGTCACCCGCCGATATAGTCCGGCGAGCATCTCCGCCTCCAAATTCTCCGTCTGCTTCTCGCTTTCTCCAGGTTGTATGTACATCTCATCTTCTTTTAGTAGTTTCGCTTCGTTTTTCCAATACTTCATCATCAATGGCAATTGCAATACATGCCAATTCAAATTGTGAAAATTGCAATATTTACTTAACCATCAAGTCTATCGACAGATGAAATCAATAGTTGACAATAACTACATAATACAGACACGGCCGTGCAAAGAATACACCCAAACAGCACGGTATAACATGAATGACCGGCCCGGTCGGCGTATGGTGGACGTGCCCCGGCCGAGGCCCGGCCCGGTCGCGACACGGTGTAGCGTGAATCATCCGTAATTGTAATTGTAATATTGCTGTTTTTACTTTTTCCTTAAATATTCTATGGTAATTATGAAAATTGCCAGCTCTATTAGCACAAATTATTTCGTGTATTAGGATAAATTACCAACAACACTATTAAAGAATACAATAGTATAATACTTTTTTACTGAAGGGAATTTGGAAATTGCCTCCTCAATGTCAAAGCGAAACTATTCGTTACTTTATATGTATGAATATACAAATTGAATTCCTTGATGATGGGCGTTATAAAGAGCTAGGGAGAAAAAAATCTAGAAGGAACTAGAATACGTAGTATAACGTAAGCAATGTATTTAATCAACGCTATCTTAACGTCACTACATCAATGGCGATAGATGTCAAAAACGGATAAATAAAAAGTTACGAATTACAAATTTTAATTTAAGCTCAAACAATTAATTTAAACATCAAAAAATAACGGTTTGTTTATACTTTTAAGTGCTCACTTCTGTCGATAGTCCACATGACTGCTTTGTATTCTTTTCATATTACTTAGTATATATATCTTATATCGTTAAACGAGCAATTCTTGTATATATATTTATATATTATATACTAGCAACCCGCCTTCGCTTCGCTTCGGTTATAGTCGTTTTACCCGCGTAGTTCCCGTTCCCGTGGGAATACCGGGATAAAATATAGCCTAGTTTACGCCCTGATATTATAGCTTTCCATTGGTGAAAGAATTTTGAAATCGGTCCTGCCGTTTTGAAGATTACCCGGCACAAACAGATAGACAGACAGACAAAATTTTTTTAATCTGTATTTTAGATGACATTAGAACAGAACTCCAATCTTATATCTTTAAACGAGCAATTCTTGCATATATATATATATATATATATATATATATATTCAAATTTTGTTGTCAATGTCATGAGTTACGATAGCTCAGTGGCGAAGTAGTCAGGTTTCATTTTATTTTTGACATCGGCGACAAACGGCGTCGGATCGAATCTCGGTATTATAGTAATTCTCTTTTTGTAATTTTTTATATAATTTTCATTAATTATTTTTTTATTTTTTATTAATATATATCTGAATAAATGCTACAAAAATACTCTGAGCGAAGCTCGGTCAACCTGATATTTTTATTTATTGGTATAGATATATTTTCAGGATCTCGCAAACGGCTCCAACGATTTTGATGAAATTTGGCATATTAGAGGTTTTGGGGCCAAAAAATCGATCTAGCTATGTTTTATTTATAGAAAATGTTGTTTTGTCGATGTTTTTAGCTAATCAATACAATGACATAAAATGTCTATAGAATATGGATTCAAATTTCGCCATCAACGTCACGAGTGGGCGGTAGCTCAGTTGGGCAGTTGTCCAGTTTTTTTTGTTTTGTTTTGGCATTCAAACAGCGTGGGATCGAATCTCGGTGTTATTATAATTCTCTTTTTGTAATTTTTGATATTTTTTTCATTATTTAATTTTTATTTTTTATTTATATTAATATATATCTAAATAAAGTCAACAAAAATATACCGAGCGAAGCTCGGTCAACCAGATATTGTTTTTATTATACAAAACAAGCATTGAAGATACTTACATATACTTACAGTCCATATCTACACTTTAAAAGTTCTTACGTTTCATATGTCTTATTTTGTTTTCCTCGTCTATTGCGATGTCTTCATTTCGACGTGGTCCTATTATTTCGAATTACTAACACGGACATTGCTCTTGCTTTTTTACACTTTTCTTTATTATCTATGTATTTTAATTACTACTATTCATCTTTGTTATAAGTTTTTTAATTTTAGTGCCAAGAAATCACTAATAAATTAGTTAAAAAATGCATAAGTGCTTTAAGTTAGTGCTTGAAAATTCTTCTGGTAGTTTTATTTAATTTGATTTTGATGACGGTGAAATAATATTTCAATAACTAATAACACGAAAGCAATAATCATTCCATATAAAAGTAACAGTAATACTGGGTAGAAATCCATTAAATTCACTGATCCGAAATTTCTCCGATCCGATACACTGCACAGTGGCTTTTTGGCGAAGAACTTACGAATATTTCTATCAGGAAAACCGTGTTCGTCAAATCGATTAAATCTGAAACATGTAAAAGTAATATCTATTTACAAGCATCGACTTTTGATATTCGCTTATGGAATTAACAATGGTTCTATTAAATGTACTCGTAAATAAAACTATTATTACGGATTTTATTGCGTTTGTATTTGGTTAAGGTCTTTGCCCGCTCGCAATGTAAAGTTTTGAAAACGTCGGTCAATCAAAAATCAAATGCAAACGTGATAAAATCCTTAAAAAAATTGTATTATTTACAATATAATACTCGCGTAAGATCAGAAATCATTATGATTCTATTAAATGTTTCGTTTTGTTTGTTTGATGCGAAACATCTGACTCTTCTCGTGATGAGGAACGTAAAATAGTATTCGAAACGTCAAGCAACGACAAATACAAATGCTATAAAATTCTAGTAGTTGGTATATAAATAGTTTTATTTCACATGTGTAATATTTACATAAACACCGTAAACAGACTATGGTCTGCCCACACCAAAAAAAGCTTAATGACCTACTCATAATTTTTATTCACTCATTCATTTCAGCTCAAATAAATCCGACTATTGGGCTCGAGCCTCCTCCCAAATAGGAGAGAAATTGACCTTACTATACCATGCTGGTCAGATAGGTTGGTATAGGGTTTTATTTCGAGTATTCCTTCTCTTGCATAGATGTTATATGCGTATTATATCCCTTAGTGGTCCCTTACGACATCCACGGGCCAGATAGGGAGTGGTGATTTGTATTCTTATTCCGTCACCTAACGGAACTCATAATAAAAAAGCTTAATTATGACATAGATGGATATTCATACCCAACTCTGTACATTTCACTGAACGCGGAATGTTTTTTACTTGTAAACCACGCTTTTTTTACACGCATGTAATCAATCTCTTGCAGGCCACACTTCTCATGTTCTTGGAATATTTGAGAGACAACTCTATAACCAGTAGCTATATTCATGTTGAAAGCGAAAGGCTCCTGAAAAGAAATTCAAGTGATTTTTTTGTCTACTATTTTTAAAGGTAGGTAAAAAGTACTTTAAAAATATGTACACTTTTAACAAGTTTAATAGAGCTTCCGGTTCTGTGGCTCACTGATCGAAATGCAGTAACAAATGCGCAAGTGTAGTACTATTCCTGCTGTAGATAGAAGACTGACGATAGGATAGTCTTAACACTTTTTACTTTTTTTTTTAAGACTCTCTCTCTCCACACGTGCCACATGTGACACACTCACCACTCGTGCGTGACTTCATACACCTCTCACATTTGGTCCCAAGCCCTCTGTTAGTTGGTTGGATTTGGGAGGACGTTTTAGCATAAAGTTTTCGTCTGTATTTTCTTGCTTTTATCATGCAATAATATAAATGCGATAAATTATATCATAAGGAGAAGATAAGAAAGGTGAATATTTATTATAAGTATACAAAAAATAAATGGTCTTCCCACTATATCGTTTCATATGATGACCGCGCCAAGAACGTATTAAACAAAAAATGTTTTAATAAGTATGAAACTAGGCTCACTGGATTATTTCGTTAACAACCAACACCATCGTGTGCCATGCATGAATGCTCCATTCCAATGGAGAGAGCTAGTTCATGTCGGTTTTTTTTTCCGTTACGTACTGAAGGCGATTCTAGTATAAAATAAGCAGGCACCCTTCCGTGTGGTAACGGAGAAAGAATACAATTTATCACTTCTTACGCCTTGTCGTAAAAGGCCACTAAGGGATTAAATATACATATAGCATCTATGCATGAGAAGGAATACTCCTACTTTATCAATGTCGCCCAACATGCAACGGCACGGTAGGCAACAGCCTGGCTGTGCCCCTGGTATTGCAAAGGTCCATGTGCGACAGTATCACTTACCATCAAGTGTGCTCCTTGCTCGTTTGCCACCGTTGGCAATAAAAAAAAAAACATGCGTCCCCCATGACGTTCAAAGTGTTAAACATAACAATGCTACTAATACTAGGTGCTATAGATAATTTGCAAATTATTATATAAGTAAAAAGTAACCACAGTACTCTTTGCATCCTCCGTACTCCTTCCTCAATTTTCATGAAGTTTTGTTTATTTGCCACTTTGCTATAATAAAATGCCTTTCGTACAGGATCATTGGCGTAAGCTAACTGAAAAACCAAAAGCATATATTTGTGCACAAATATCTTTTGTTACGATATTTTTTCACGGTAATACCCAAACTATTCAATGGATATTCATTAAATTTTGCAAATGTTTTACTTGGTTCAACTTAAGCTCACATCTTAAGCTTAATGCTCGATATTTCTCTATGTGATAAAATTAGGAATTTTTTTTTTTTTTTTTTTTGGGTGGGTCGCGGTCGGCGCGCCTCCGCACCACTCCGTCCGGGGCGACAGAGGGGCTTAAGCACGCAACTCCCGCAACCCACCTGAAAACCACCTCGCCTTCGTCATTGGGCCGACCACCGGAGCAGGTTTATTTGTCGTCAGTGGTCGGCCCGACGGAATACCCCCTACGCGGGGTACCCTCCCATCGACCGACGTCCCCCCCCTCGAGGAGGACGTCGGTCTTTCCTCACGCGGTCGGCCTCTCGGCGGGTGACGGACTAATCCTCGGTCACGTCACCCGCGGCCTCGGCTAGGGCGGCATGAGGCGCAGATAGTTGCGCCTGCGCCGCCCCAGTCGCCGGCGGCGGATCTCCTCATCGAGGCTGCGCTCCACGCGCAGACGATCCGCCGCCTCCTTCTGCGAGATCACTGTAAATAGGTTTTGTCTTAAAAAATATTACAGTTAGCTGCTGAGTCTAGACAAAGGTGACCTGCCTTCTGTAGTTACTCTAGACATAATATAAAGTCAAAAATTATCTTTTTGCCTCTATTAATTCTTTTACTTACAGTGCTAATAGATTTTGTAAAGTTCTAACCATAATTTGGGTAGCTTTTATTTGCATGATTTTATTAGTAACCTAACTGTTAGCCAGCAGTCCTTCTCCATTGACAGTCACATAGGGCAGTAAGAGTTTCCTATTGACTTTCTAAGTCGTCTACATCGGACGGCTTGCTGCGAGTTTGATTAAGTTTGATCACTAATTAATATAGTTATAGCAGGCTGGCCTGAAAGTGCGCCATCATATACATATCGCCGTATAAGTCGCAGCTCGATAACATATTTGACCCAACCATAGTCCCTTCGTCAAGCAGTGTAGCCTATCCAATGTCATTTCAACATGCTCTGATTTAGGACTATGTCAATTATTATGAAAAATATAACTAAGATGAGCAACATATTTTAAAAAGCATACCGAAAAATATTGTCTATTATACGGTACATCTTCTATTCCGATCTCAAGCTTCGAGTTTGTTAGATCAGACAATGTTCGTATTTCGTCCGAAGTAGACTGTAGCAGTACAACAATACATGCCGAATAGGATGTATAAAGAAATACGAATGATAGAAATACTATAAACATTGCCAATCGTCCTGGGTTACCTGAAATCGTAAAAAAAATTAATTCTAAATATGTAATGATAACCCCATTGTAAGATAAGGCAATCCAAAAAAGAATACTACCTCAACTTGTCTAGATAATATATTGCTATTATTGAAAAAAAAAAAAAACAGTAAAATAAGGTCCTATGAAATTAGAAATATGGAGTAATTAACTAATGGTGTGAATAATGATTTCTGATGTTTACACGAGTATTATACATTTTAAATAAAACTACTTTACGGATTTTATCGCGTTTGTATTTGATTTTTGATTACCCGACGTTTCGAACACTTTACAGCGTTCATGGTCACGGGTGGACAGTCCACCCGTGACCATGAACGCTTTATTGATAAGGGTGTGAATGTCAAATGGTTTTGGTATAGATTAAGTATTCAGTACGTATATGTAGATATGTATGGATGGGTTGAATCTAAAGTTATATAGAGTATTGAAATTTGCATCTACTATCTACACAAGGATTATTCTAGAGTAAGTATTTTTTTTAAATAATGAACGTACCCTTATATTCATTTGTGCTACCTTGCTGAGATACAGCGCTAAGAAGGAATATTATTATGTCACTCCAAGTTGCCCTCAAACAAGTTTGATCTCCAACTTTCTGAGGAAGAATTAAAAATGAAGTTCAATTAATATTTATGACAAATGAAATAAAAAGGTAGAAATTTTAAAGTCTCCTATTGAAGTCTGCATGTACCTCGAACCCAATCTGTAAAATTACTGCTAATAGCTATTGTAATTATCTCAAGAAAATATCTTAATACCAAGACAATTGGTATCTATATCTTTTCCCATGTCATTATGGTATGTATTTTACCGTAGTCTTATACTGTGTAATTACCATGGGAAAGTCCTCTTTTGCCCATGGGTTACCATAAAAGACGAAGGAATATGATATAAAGATAGCGTTCTTTCAGGAGCCTAATAAAAGTTTATACCAACCCTTCTCATCGGCGTAGTATAATAGGTCAATTACTGTCCAATTTGGGGGCGCACAAGCCCAGCAATGTTGTATGCATATTATAATCCTTTAGTCGTCTTTTACTATAACCACGGGGAAGAAAGGGGATGGTGCATTGTATTCTTACTCCGTCACCACATGGAATCAGCAGTTTCAGCAGTTAACAATAAGTTAATAAATTATTTATTTATTTAATTGTCTGCCAAAGTTCAACACGTATAAAGGCATTGAAGGCAGACGACAGTTTAAAAATCAATAGGTCTATTAAAATAGTCTACTAAACCTCACAACCCCATAACCAGGTTTTAGATATCATCATTACACAATAGTTTTACACCTACCGTTGGCAGTCCATGAGTGTTATGTGCAAACGTGGAGAGTCATCGGTAGATGTCCCATCCCATTTTAACATTAAATTTCTCCAAAGGCCTCTGCGTGTTGGATTCGTATGCAAGCCATTCAAAGGACCGGGTATCCTCCCTAGGAAGATCCCGTGAAAAAGGAGAGACAAGTTAATAATAAAATTTATTGATGTTCTTACCTGCTGCTCTCTTTCGTGTTTTGCTATGTCCCATTT
Organism: Lymantria dispar; assembly: GCA_032191425.1. NCBI lineage: Eukaryota > Metazoa > Arthropoda > Insecta > Lepidoptera > Erebidae > Lymantria > Lymantria dispar. Next base: position 15,039,618 of record CM063451.1, read on the forward strand.
TGCACTCACATAAAGTATAATTATTAATATAACGATGAACCCACCAAGGCTGTACCATACATCTTTAGCAAAGGGCAGTATAAACAAATTATGTTTAAAAGACAGAGGCGGCTGACGAAACACAATTTTGGGTGTAGGCACCAAAGACTCTCTTAAATATTCTAGTAGGTCGAGTCGTTCTTCAGTCATAAACGCAATGGTGCCTGAATAATGAACACAGAATGTATAATTATTATACTTTTATAAAGAAATTTATTTACTGTTTTGGTAATTGCAATTGTTATAAAGTTTAGGAGGAAAATTTACTTACTTTTACTTTTTTGGCATATGATTTAATGTCGAGTTTGTCTTTTCTTGCATAGATGTTATTTGCATATCCTATTTATTAGGCGCCTTTTACGACACCCAGAGGCAAGAGAGGGGGTGGTGAATTGTATTCTTACGTTGCCACCTCACGACCATAGACGCTGATCAAGTACTTTCTATTATAGAGATGTTATCAAGTCGATTTTAATTCCGTTTTAGATGACCTTTAAACATCAATATTGCATGGTGAATATTACATAACATCAATGAATTGTTCATGTTATGTAACATAACTTTTCATGTAGTGACGGAGCAAGAATATAATTCACCATCCTCTTGCCTGTATATTTAGTAAAAGACGACTATAGGATTATAATATACAGTGATCATCAATGAATCAATGAAACATCTAAGAAAGAGAACTCGACATAAAACCCTATACCTTTACATCTTTTCAGCATGTTATAGTAGGTCAATTCCCTTCCCTCCCTGTGGAGGAGGCTCGAGTTCAAGTGAGCTTTACACATGTATATGGCCTGAAATGTTATGATGATGTAAGATGTAGCTTACTTTAACTTATACCTATAATGTTGTATAATTCACTAGCTGAATCGCATATACAATATGGCCTTAGCAGCTATGGTCGTACATATAAATCATATCTACAAGATATCTATAAACTACAGTTCAAAATTCTTAAGAACATAGTCCCTTATAAAATAAAAAGTATGTATCATGATAACGAAATGGCTCTCTTCAAATACTGCAGCGTCTTGCCTATTTTTTTACAAGTTAAGTACGTACTACTCAAAGACCATTTTTTTAATACAAATATACAAGACAAAATTGAACATTCTATATATACACGAGCTGTCGCTAATAGCAGACTGTGTGTGAGACGCGCACACAATGTTTACGGTGAACGCACGGCTACCTACATGGTCCCGAGAATTATAAACGAATTACTACCCGAAGTTAGAAATATTATTACAACTTCAAACATCAAACATAAATTGAAATCGTATTTCATATCTACGTTATAAACCGCTACTGTCAATGGCATTAATTTTAACAAACCCAAGTGGTTTTAAATGTCATAACTTGTATAAAATTGTAACTTTTTTTTGTTCTGATAAATAAATAATAAAAAAAAAAAAAAAATAATGTATGTGTCAAACAGTCATTAGAAAGTCATCGGTCTTGTCTTACCACAATATTAAAAAACTAATCAAGATTGTTTAATAAAATGAACAGATAGAGAAATAATGTGACGGGTGACGTGACCGGGGATTAGTCCGTCACCCGCCGAGAGGCCGACCGCGTGAGGAAAGACCAACGGCCCCCCCGAGGGGGCGTCGATCGATGGGAGGGTACCCCAAATAGGGGGTATTCCGTCGGGCCGACCACTGATGACAAGTAACTCTGCTCCGGTGGTCGGCCCAATGACGAAGGCGACGTGCGCGTGGGTGGGTTGTGGGTGTGCGTGCTTACGCCTCTCTGTCGCCCCGGACGGAGTGGTGCGAGGAGAGCGCCGACCGCAACCCACCCCCCCCAAAAAAAAGACAGAAATAATATCTCTTCTTTCAGCCCACATATGTCCCATCGTTGGACCCGGGCCTACTCTATAACGGAAGGAAACTTCATCTACTATATCACGCTGATCAGGCGCGTTGGTATAGGATTTTATTTCGACATTTCCTTCTCTAGCATCGATTTTGTATATATATTCCGTAGTCCTCTTTTACTACACCAATGGGAAAGAGGGGTAGTGAATTGTATTCTTACTTCTTCACCACACGAAAATAATATCTATACTAATATTATAAAGAGGAAAGGTTTGTATGTATGTTTGTAACGAATTGGCTCCGAAACTACTGGACCGATTTAAAAAATTCTTTTATCAATGGAAAGCTATAATATCAGGCAGTAACATAGGCTATATTTTATCCTGGTATTCCCACGGGAACGGGCACTACGCGGGTAGGGCGACTGAAACTGAAGCGAAGCGAGGGCGAGTTGCCAGTTTCTAATAAAACGGTAATGTAAGTAAAGACCTATAAGTTAAGCCAGGGTTCCACCTGAAAATAAGTAGTCATTAATGCTCATGAATAAAAAACTTAGATTGCAGGCAGAATGTTACCCACCTAAAGGATTTTCTACTACACTTAAAAACATGTCGAATAGGCGTACTTTATTTACGTCTCTATCATCTACCCAAATAAACACTTACTTAAGTCTGTCATAGTAGTTAATTATGAATAGTTACCGGATAATTCTGCTTCCCCTTTTTGTATATGAGCGATCATACCACTCCAAGTCCCGTTCACTGGATATCCCCATGTGTCACTAAATAAAACTGCTTCGGTTGCATTCAAAAAATAATATATGTTCTTGACTGCGCTAAAAGTGTTTTTCGTAATCGAATCTATGATGATATTGCTGAAAAACAACCATATGAAGAAAGCAATGTAATTATATCATTATTTTTTTGGTCCTATATCCCTGAAGGCTTCAATATAATATGATTTCAGCTCTTCTATTTTTGCCAGCGTAATAAGGTATGATTATTTTATTAGTAGTAGAACCGCAGTGTTGACATTTGTCTGTCTACAGCCGCGGGCCAGTAAGTCCGGGGTAGTACCATATTCTCGCAGAAAATCGACGTCTGAGTAATAGCAATTCGTTATTGTGCTTCATTCGGTGAGCGAGAAAGCCGGCAGCTCAGCTTTCTGAGGGTGTTACGTGTGGGTTTTGGTGATGTCTTTAGTTTCCACACTCCCTTCACTTTCTTCACGGTACAGCGGCTTAGCAAAGGTCCCTGAGTAGCAGCAACATTTACCATTAGGTGTACTGTTTGCTCTTTTGCCACCGTTTGCTATAAAAAATAAATAAAAAGACATCGTAGGTATAACATCAACGATGGGGAGCCCCGGGCAGATTGAGTGGGGTGTACCTAGACCATAGCCTGCCAAAAAAAAAAGCGAAAAAAAGCAGATAACATCACTGTATGACTAATACTCAAAAGAGAAATCTATATCTATCTATACTAATAAATGGAGAGCCAATTTTGTTGTTCGGTTATACTCCGAATACTACCAAACCGATCGGAATAATCCGTCTCATCGGCGTAGTATAATAGGTCAATTACTGTCCAATTTGGGGGCGCTCGAGCCCAGCAGTGTTGTATGCATATTATAATCCCTTAGTCGTCTTTTACTACACCCACGGGGAAGAAAGGGGATGGTGCATTGTATTCTTACTCCCTCACCACCAGGAATCAGCAGTTTCAGCAGTTAATAATAAGTTAATAAATTATTTATTTATTTATTTAATTGTCTGCCAAAGTTCAACACGTATAAAGGCATTGAAGGCAGACGACAGTTTAAAAATCAATAGTTCTAAAAAAATTGTCTACTAAATCTCACAACCCCATAACCAGGTTTTAGATATCATCATTACACAATATTTTTACACGTACCGTTGGCAGTCCACGAGTGTTATGTGCAAACGTGGAGTGTTGTCGGTAGATGTCCCATCCCATTTTAACATTAAATTTCTCCAATACTTATACTATAATAAGTATGCAGTATATTTCGGAGAAGGTTTTAGTATAGGTACGATATGGTGGTGATTACTTATACGAAATCTATATTTATTTTCAAATTAGATTACATTTGTGATTAAATTTATTCTATTCAGTTGCAGTTCGTTTATTTATTTGATACTAGCAACCCGCCCTCGCTTCGCTTCGGTTTCAGTCGCTTTACCCGCGGCGTAGTTCCCGTTCCTGTGGGAATACCGGGATAAAATATAGTCTATGTTACTCCCTGATATTATAGCTTTCCATTGGTGAAAGAATTTTTGAAATCGGTTCTGTGGTTTAAGCGTGAAAGCGTTACAAACAAACAAACAAACAAACAAACATCCTTACTTTCGCATTTATAATATTAGTATGGATTTAGTGATTCAAAGACTGTCAAGAATTATTTTATAATAGTAAAATTATTTACTCTAACTATAAAATTTAATAAATTTTCAAGAACCCATTACCCATCTGGTAAAGAAAATTGTTAATCATTATACCAAATGAATTTTTGTCAACTTTGCAAATATCGTTGTATTTTGGCTACTTCAGTAAATAACTTTACATATTGTAGCGTATGCACTAAAATTTGTTTAGTGATATTACCATGAAAGTAGAATAAGCGTTCATCCTTACAACTATCGTATTTTATTTATGCTATTGGTAGAATATAACAAAGGACATTCGAAGTCCTGGTCGAGCAATTTATTACTGTACTTCGTTTGTAAGCCCCCCCCCCCTTTACCGGGTTGAGAGCCTTCCGCTCGCCCATTGCCCGCGTTAAGCTGTCAAGGTCATCTGCGACCAACAGCTAAATACACACAAAAAAAAAAGAAAAAATTGTAAGCCCAAATTTCTGAGGTTTTTCATTTTGGTGGGTTTTGGTAATGTCTTTAGTATCACCGAACTTCATTTCACGCATTCATACTACTTTTAGTTTCTTCATGATAGGCAGCGGCCTAGCTAAAGGTCCGTGGTCGGCAGTATCACTAACCATCAGGTGTGCTGTTTGTTCGTTTTCCACTAACAGATTGATCGTTTATATCTTATTATATATTTATTTTATTTATTTATTTATTTTTTTATTTTATTTATTTATTTTATATATTATTCGTTTTCCACTAACGGCAATACTTAATCTTTTATATCTTCGCTTTTGTTTTTTTTAAATATGTCTTTTAGTACAATTATCTTAAGTATAAGTTTTTCTTTTTAAGTTATATGTTAGTATAGTTTTAAGAAATTTCTGTAGATTTTGTACCGTTTTTTATTAGTATGAGATCGAAATAAATAAGTTTTCTTTCTTTCTTTCTTCTTTCAATAAAAAAAAACAATAGTTTTAATACATAATAAGAAACCTTACTTTACTCCATTATAATCTGTTATAGTTCCGTTATCTGTAATAACAAGAGATGTTGTTATTGTGATTTTTTCTAAATTTCGTCGTCGCATAGCATTGGAAATCATGCGATCTTGTGATTTATTTAGACCCAGGTCAGCTGTCCAAATACCATAGTTTTCCATAATCCATTCGCTATTAGTTTTTATTTTATACACTGAAAAATGTCATGAATAAACTTAAAGTATTACACAATCATCTAATCGTTTACAATAACCGATGTATCGTTAAAGAAACTTTACTCTTATATGAGTTACTTATAGTATCTATAAATTGTTGGACTTTATAAGTATACAAATATTTAAACAATGTTTTAACACAAACAAAACAATGTGTTAACAAAAACGATGTGTAATAAACCAAATTAATAAAGATTTCTGATGTTTACGCGAGCACTACACATTTTTGACTGCCCAAACTCAAATATAAACGCGATAAAATCCGTAAATTAGTTTTATTTACAAAATTAATAAAGTAAAAACGCATTTATAAAATCCAATTAGAACCATTTTCGACCTAAAACGCCACATCCTAAACTGCTGTTTACAGAGACCTGACACTCGGAAGGTGCATCGTTTGTACAACATAGGCATCCGATAAGAAAGGATTTGCCAAAGGAAGTAAAAAGTTTGTATGGGACAATGTGATTCCTTGGTCCAATCTACTTTAAATTTTGCATGAATATTCTTTAACAGAATTGGTGAAAGACGTATTCCGTATTTTATTAAAATTGAGTTTAGCAGACGTGATCCGTATTTTATTAAAATTTAGTTCATAAATTATAAGAAAATTTACTTCATTTTCATGATTATTTAATCTTTTAATCCCTATCATCATCATCTTGGCTCATACACTGCTAGGCTCGAGCCTCCTCCACAATAGGATATAAATTGATCTTATTATACGATACTGGTCAGACAGTTTGCTACAGGGTTTTGTATCGAGTTTTCTTTCTCTTGCATATTACATGCTTACTATATCCTTTAGTCGTCTTTTACGACATCCACGTAAGATAGAGAGTATTGAATTGTATTCTTATTCCGTCTCCGCACGGACAGTCCCTATAAGTAGGTATATATGAGTAGGTGAAAGACGTTGACTAAGTAATGTTGCTACATCGATTGTCACTGATGGACATAAGACAAATGAGAATAATACTGTAACCGCTAGTGTTGCCCAAAAAAGTCTTGGTCTTGCGGTCCTGGTCTTGGTCTTGCGAGAAATGCGAGACCGAGACCAAGACCAAGACCGCTTAATTTTTGCAAGACTAAGACCAAGACTGGCCCTGCAAGACTTGAGCAAGACCAAGACTGGGCCTGCAAGAGTCTCGCGGTCTTGCATTTAATTCAAATCACCATTTCAGCTTATATACGGTTGAGCTCGTGTCTTCTACATAACAGGAGGAGAATCGGCCGTGGCCGGAGGGGAATCGCCACGGTGATCGGCCGTGTTGTTACAGGTCATACATGTCAAGTTTTCCTTCTCTTGCACCGATGTTATATATTATAGCCCTTAGTCATGGGTTCGCAGTCACGGGTAAAATAGGGGGGATGAATTATATTCTTACTCCGTCACTACACGGCAAGTCAAATCAGTCTTGAGATATCCATCTATTGGCCAATCGATTCCCAATGTTGGTGTTGGCTTTTCAGAATTACTCTTCGGAAAGGCTTAAGGACAAAAATACCGTAATCACGAGAGTGCTCTTGCCCATTATACATATTTATATATCCGTTTATTCATTAGCCCAACGACGTTCACTGTTGGACATAGAAATATGCCTACAATTAATCTATATAAATGTCCATGTAGGGACAGAGTACGATCACCATCAGGCAGCGTTGATCGTTTTCATCATGAAGCGTTGCCCCCAGCGCTATTTTGCCTCTGCCACGACTCACCCCAATCCACTAGTGGTTGGGGCAGTAAACTACGTCCCCTCAAAAATATCCGCGGTCCGACGTCCTCGTCATCTTCTTGAAGAAGAAGATGACGCTATTATGATCGCCCAAGAAAGGACCTACACAGCTCGCGCAGCGATAACAGATAAAACTCCACGGTATCGGCCTCGCCGTCGAGGTCGAAAACCGCGCCGCGTAAAAGTCATTAACCTAAACTTGGCTACGCCCACTTTGCTCTCAGCGACGCCCCGAGCCGAGGTCCGTTCCCCACAGGGGGGAGCCCTCGGGCGATGTTCGCTTAACTTACTTACCGGGTTGAGAGCCATCAGCGCTCACCCATTGACCGCGTTAAGCTGTCAAGGTCATCTGCGACCAACAGCTACACACACAAAAAAAAAGAAAAAAAAGACAGAGTACGAATATAATTCACCACTCTCTTACCCGTGGATGTCGTATCAAATCGCATCGGGCAATGGTGTTATGAACCCATGAAAAAAAATTGAAATAAAAATATCGATTCGTTAATGAATTGAGACATGTAAGTTCTTAATTTTGTCATCGTTTTTTCGTGTAAATTGATTAAAATGTATAACTTAATATACAACATATTCGTATTTTGTTAAATGTTCATTAGAATTTGAATAAATCAATGATTACGTTTGCATAATCAAGACAAACTTCGCTTTAACATAAATCAGCTGATCGGCCGATGACCGTTGATGAGTCGCCTTTGTACCTACGTGACCATTGAAAGGTTCGCGCAAATCTAATACCTATTTATACTGTCGAAATTTTACATGCTTACATATATCCTGTCTGTACATACCTACATAATGCATAAAATTTAAGGCATAAACTCTTAGACACACATTTTTGTAATCACTATAACTTTTACGTTATATTGTTTTTGTGTAATATGCATTCTAATTATGATCTATGACTGTTGAACTACAACATACATGAACAGTTGTCCCATAACCTGATACACCCTGTGTATATAACATATGTGCAAGAGAAGTGAAACTAAAAAGAAAACCCTGTACCAACATGTCTGACCAGCGTGGTATAGTAGATCAATTTTCCTCTTACTGGAAGGAAGCTTAAGCCCAGCAGTGGCACTTTTATGAGCTGTGACGATGACGACGAATATCATACATTTTACAAGTATTAAAACCATAAAATTTTAAATCAGTTTTATATGTTCTTGAATAAATAGTATATTAAGAGCTACATGGTTCCAGCGGCCAAAGTATTTATATAGGCAATAGAGCAACAGGTTTTTTCAAGTATCCAGAGTATCAGTAACTAAACTGGAAATACAATAGATACATACCACTTAACTTGAAGGGGAATATAAACAATCGCATTAATTGTAAAATATCGCATTGATTATAAAATGACATAAAATTTATTGTATCAACTGCCTCGTGTAAAATAGGGTCGAAAGTCCTGTCATAAGAGTAGTAACGCTGTCTAATGGAACACCAGGGGAATAGAAGAGTAATTTTCTCCAGTGGTATTGTATTCAATAGTGAACTATAGGCTAGCAGATGGATAGATAGGATAGGATATTTGATTAATTTAGTTGGATTTTTCATTGCCATGATAAATTACTGTTACGTTATTCTAACTGCAAAACTTTGCAAGACTCTTGCTGCAATACCAAGACTCGGGTGCGCAAGACCAAGACCAAGACCAAAACTCGGTGCGCAAGACCAAGACCAAGACGAGACCAGGTGTGATGTTGCAAGACCAAGACCAAGACCGGTCCAAGTCTCGTCTTGGTCTTGCATTTGGGCAACACTAGTAACCGCCATTCTAGGTAGGCCTTGGTAATAGCAGTTGGTGTTATAAATTTCCAATAACAATGCTGCTACTCATCCTAATAGTGATACCTTAGTTAGATTTTAGTATTTCCACGGCAAAGCAGCTAATAGGGGATATGCTAAATTTATCACTACAAGATTAAAAGAACCCCAGACCTATGTCGCCTTCGTCTTTGGGCCGACCACCGGTGCAGGGTAACTTGTCTTCAGTAGTCGGTCCGATGGAATACCCCGGTCGCGGGGTACCCTCTCTTCTCGACGTTCCCCCCTCTGGGACGTCGGTCGCCGTCGCGCGGTCAGCCTCTCTGCGGGTGACAGACTAAATCCCCGGTCCAGTCACCCGCGGCCCCGGCTAGGGCGACATTAGGCACAGATACTCGCGCCTACGCCGCTATACTCTAACACCTATGAGTACCTCATTGTTACTTTAAAAATCGAGATTATTTTATTGCAAGAAGATAATAAATATAAATAAACATCCATGTATTTCATAATACCAAAGGATTTACATGTGTAAAGTATACAGAATATTGTCCAAATTCAACATTTAATACTGTTATCGGTCGTTCAAACACATTTCTTTTTACTTGGTGGGCCAAAAACCTTTTTTGTTTGTTTTAGCATGGATTTACGGACATTTTACGGACGGATTGGAGTCGCTGGAGCGGCGGAGAGACTTTGGGTCACTCTGTGTACGCTACCGACTCTTTTACGGGGAGTGCTCCGAGGAATTGTTTGACTTGGTACCTCCGTCACCATTCTACCAACGTACCACTCGACACCGTAGCAGAGTTCATCCATTTCACCTGGAAACGTTATGGTCTTCAATTGTACGTTTCCAGCGATCGTTTCTCCCACGTACGTGCAAGCTCTGGAATGAACTACCTGCTGCTGTGTTTCCCGAGCGCTATGACATGTCCTTCTTCAATCGAGGTTTAAAAAGAGTATTTTCTTCACGGTAGGCAGCGGCCCGGCTGTGCCCCTGGTATTGCAGGGGTCCATGTGCGGCAGTATCACTTACCATCAGGTGTTCTGCCTGCTCGTTTGCCACCGTTGGCAATAAAAAAAAAATTACGATAAAATTAAGTTTTATAAAGTTAGTCATTTTATCATCATTTTAGCCTATATATATTTCACTGTTGGGTCCTCTCCACTGTGTGACTTTCTGTAGCACGCTGATCTGAGTCAGACCAGACCGTCAGATCAGACCGTCTGACGAGATAGCATAGGATTTTGTTTCTAGTTTCCCTGCTCTTGCAAAGATGTGATATGCAAATTATATCCCTTTGTTTCCTTTTATGACACACACAGACAAGAGAGAAGGTGGTGAAATGCATTCTTATCGCCATACAGATCGTTAGTCATTTACATGATTTTTATTCAATTGATGACTATTTTACGTGTGGTGACGTAGTAAGATTGTTAGTATTCCTTTTTTCCCATGGGTGTCGGTAAAGATGGCTCAGTTATTTGAGTGGATAACATCACTTTAAATAAGAAGACATAATTCGAATATTTAGCTATATCAACTTATGGTAGGTACAGTATTAGTTAAAAGTTTAAAAGTACTAAATCCGCTTTAACTACTAAAATCAGTTATTAAACTTGATTCAAATCAGACTTACGATTTTTCGTTTCAAAAATGAGTTCAATATTATAATTATTTGAAAATCACTATAAAGAAATTATATTCGTTTTAAAATGTTTGTTACACGCGATAAACTCACCTGCTTGAAGCAAAAAACCTTTATCATTTAGCTCTTCAGCGATAACAAATTCAGAATCCACTAAAATATTCACATCGGTCAATTCTGCCACTAAAGTGTTAATGCTGCCAATAACCAGCCACCTATATAATTTACTATACATCTTTAGTGTACTAGCCTTGAAGATTAAATATAGGCATATAAAAATTAAGGACAATAAAGAAGTATAGAAATATATTGATTAATGTATTAAGAATGATGAGTGTACCTGACGAAGAAAATTTTTGGAGTCTTCACAATTAGTATCTACTAAATACAGCTGATTAACGTTCTTTGATATTGCCGTGTCAATTGTTTCATTTTGAAGTAAAAATCGAATGCTCGTTGGTCTTTCCTTTGTCATTAACATTTTTGTAAAGGAAAGTACATGTACTGCAAAAATGTTAGTAATAGAATTTATATGATTGAATTAGGCGATACATGGCGGAAAATCCATTACTATTTTACCATGGTTAATCAATATACCGTGCACCACAATGGAATGGAAGGAATACGGGATGGAATCAAGGTGGAATAGGATCTCGGGACGGTTCGATTCGCATTTAAAATGCATATTTGAAGCCGAACCATCCTGAGGATGCCTCGTGTAGAGGCGAAACATGTGTCGAATAAATATTCGCAAGTGGGCAAGTGGTGGGTCTCCCTTCCTTCCATTTTTAAAACCATTTAATTACAAATTTATTTACAAAAAAGAATTTTTTAATTTTTTTAAGCTACTGTTATTTTGTGTATCATAAAAGTTCTTCCAGTGTACATTTTACATGGATTAAAAACGGAACACGTAAACAGTATAGTGTTTAACAGTTTGACAGCAGGCTCAAGGCGCGTTATAAGGCCTCATCTGCATCTGCTCATCCTCATCTGCTATCACCATAGACAGCATGCCGATTGCAATTTCTCTTTCCTTACTTTCTTATTTCAGCTTTTTCTGAATTTCTACAATACTACAGCGAAAGCCACAATTTCTTTGCCCTGCTGACTATGACAGAGAAAATAACCTTCTACCTAAACCAAGAAGGTCAGACGGTTGTATGTGCTTTGGATTTTCTTCAGAATTTGCCGTTACTTGCAGTAGTTTTGTATATAAAATATGTTTTCGAGTGGATAATGACGTAAACCCATACTTTTTTTGTTTATTTTTTAATTTAAAACAACACCATGCACTAAGGAAATAATCCTTGTATTGCTGGGAACTTTACAAACATATAATTAACGGACACAAATTACATCCAGACTCAGAACAACAAGTTGTGGATCACACAAAGTGTTGTCCCGCGTGGGCTTCGAACCCCCGACACTGGCGTTGTAAGTCGCTATCTTAACCACTACGCCATCTGTGCAGTCGCAATATCATTCTACTATATATCATTATACTTATCGCAATATCATTCCAATCATCCTTACTACTTTTGGATCAGCGTGGACATTGACGTGTATGACATTTAATTTGTCACTCGCACATGTCGTCTTTATGGAAAACATTAAAACTTATCATGTTAAATTCTGAGTAATTTAGTTTTGTCTACTTATAGGTACATATTGTCTTTTACAATATCCAAAGGTGATTTTTTTACAAATTTTTGGTAAATTGCATTTTACTCCGTCATCAAACGGAGCACCAAGCTGTTAGACTATCTGCCGAAATTGAGTAAGGGCCTCCTTAAAAGAGGAAAGTTCGTGTAGTACACCAGATCATTAGACGAGTTGGCGCACGATTTTATTTCGAGTTTTTGTTCTTATATTTCGACTAGCAACCCGCCCTCGCTTCGCTTCGGTTATAGGTTATAGGTTATAGGTTATAGTCGTTTTACCCGCGTAGTTCCAGTTCCCGTGGGAATACCGGGATAAAATATAGCCTAGTTTACGTCCTAATATTATAGCTTTCCATTGGTGAAAGAATTTTTGAAATTGGTCCAGCCGTTTGAAGATCCGGAACAAACAGACAGACAAAAATTTTTTAATTGCTATTTTAGGCATAGGTGTCGTGCAAATAACCGTGTGAGCATGAAAAAATGCCTATTATTTTGACATTACAAACAGACACTCCAATTTTATTTATTGGTATAGATAACTTATATATTTGCTTATATTTATTTATCAGTTTAACACGAATGAGAAATGAAAGGGGTGACCTTTGTATAGTTAATACCTTACCACACGCATATCCAATTATATAATGTTAAATTTACTTACAGGGCTTCCAACATATCCTTGCAATTACCAATGTAGGCTGTTCATAAGCGGTAATGACATCACTTATCATTTGCAGATGATTTGGATAGGACAAGGAAAAACAAAATTTGAAACATACTATATTAAAAAGCAATGCTACAATCCTCATTTTGCATAGATCAACTAAAGCGTCGTACGTCGTAAGAGTGCTATGAAAGTAGTAAACTAAATATCTATGACGCTAATGCTAAGAGACCTCAGTGTACCTTGTTTATGCAAATAACTACAATTTTCTTGCAATAATCGCTGGTAGTTTTCTCTAATTGATAGTTGATGTACATAGTTAAGTAGGTACTTAGTTACAGGGGCAGTGTGTGTAATTATACAAACTATTATTCTTGCTATTATAACTATTGTATTATTTAATAATTCTCAAAGATAGAAAGATATTTCTGCAGATATGAAGAAGCCTTTCTTCTTGGAGTCTATTGCTATTAAAAATGTTTTTATTTAAAAACTCGTCTCGTTGGCTACATATTTATTCGTTTTTTTTTTCGGAAATTCTCTTCACTAAGCTGGAAATTTGGAACTAGGGTCTATTATCGGCAATAAGTAAGACTCTTAATGGCGTCGGACTAAAGAATATGCAAAACTTGATAGTCTTGCACCTCTCCTTAACTCTTCGGTGTTAAAGTGATGGTTGTTTATATTTTATGTTAAACAACTCAAACCGTGTATAATCAATTGCCTCTTATAAAATAATATTTCAAAACCGAGCAAGAGTAAAGCTAACATTCCTCCATACATTAGTATGAGCAAAGCTGGGTAACAGTCCACCATACTGACAGATACGAAATTCGAACCTCCACCAGTACATTTTGGGCGTTTCTCATAAAACAGACGATTTGCCCTATTTTGTAAACCATGCTCCTGGATTCGTTTGGACCTAAAAATAAAAAAAAAACAACTAAATATGAGCAAACTGTAATAGCTTGTAAATAAAAAGTACAAAAATAGATCCATGCTTGCTCTTCAAAGGTGTGTGTAAAACACATCATGTAAATATATCGAGGCAACATAAATCAGATTTAAAAATATCGATGTCATATTTTGGCCTTAAAATGTATTAAGGTGAAAGACTAACAGAAATAATAACAAATCCTTTTTTTTTTGTTCCATGGTCAGCTCGCTCGTCGCTGGGCTCCGTCCGGAGCGACACAGGGGCACCGCGCGGCCCCAGACGCACCCGTGGCGTGTCGCCTTCGTTGTTGGGCCGACTACCGGTGCAGAGTTCTTTGTCTTCAGTAGTCGGCCCGACAGAATAACAGATCCTTTATGGATAACAACTATTCTAAGATTATATGATTGTGTGATTGTATTTTAACCACTGTTATAAGATTGAGAAGTAATATTCGAAATAAAATCCTGTAGGTACCAACACCTTTGACGAGCGGTACAGTAGGTCAATATTCTTTCCATTGTGGAGAAGAGTTAAGTCCAACAGTGGGACGTATAGGAGCTGTGATGAAGATGATGATGATTCTAAGACTACGACAGCGTATTAAATATATTTCGTGTCCGTAAGTGTAATTAGGTAGGTAAGAATACAATGAGCAATTAGGTCATAGATTCCCGTAGGAGTCGTTAAAACTGACTAAGGTAGCAACAATTGAGTGGAAAGGAGTGCTCTGATATTAAAATAATATCCCCTAGGTAAACAAATATGAACGAATTTTTGATCCTCCTTTTTTTTCACAGTCGGCTATAAGTGTCCATAAATTACCAATGTTCATGATAGCAGGTTTAGTTCGATCACAGCTGTCTGTTTTTACAAGGAAAGGAAAATAATTACCCGATTTTGAACATTTCACGATAAGGGGATGCTTTTTTAATAGCTAGCCATGGATCAATCACTTGCAAGTATTGTATTTCACGAAGACCACATTTTTGACCTTCGTTAAAATATTTGCCAACAAATTTGTATCCGACTCCAGTTTCCATATGAAATGCAAATAGACCCTGGAATGGAAAAATAAGCGTTTACATGGTTTGATTAGTGACCTTTAGTGATCTTTCGTACATATCTGATGTCGTCTAGTCAACAATACATTCCCAAGTAGGGTGGACGTCTGGCAGGCGGCCGATCATAAAACTATTGCCAGTAACTTTTGCAATATGTACAATTGAGGACGCAATATGTACTCTACATCTTAATATATATAAATTACGTGTCACGTTGTTTGTCCGCGATGGACTCCTAAACTACTTAACAGATTTTAATCAAATTTGCACACCGTGTGCAGTTTGATCCAACTTGAAAGATAGGATAGCTTACATCTTAATTTATAGTTGCAATATTATTTTATTGCAAATTATTTGTCTATTATTTGACATTCACAATTATCTGTTAAACCGTGTGCAGTTTGATCCAACTTGAAAGATAGGATAGCTTACATCTTAATTTATAGTTGCAATATTATTTTATTGCAAATTATTTGTCTATTATTTGACATTCACAATTATCTGTTAACTCCAAACGATTTTAACAGATGGCGATATCTGTTGACTGGATTGAGTAAGTAATTAATAGATGGCGCTGCTATGTCAAACCTACAAACGTTCATATAAGCTACAATTCAATAGCATAAATAGTTTACTAAAATGTAATATAACAAAAACCTTAGTCACGGCAACGCGTGGCCGGGTCTGCTAATATTAATATATATTAATGAATAATATGTACATTAAATAAAGTTCTCTGCAACCCAAAACTGGTGATGAACAGCAAGGCGATGTCTTTAGAAACCAAATCGAATACTAATGTATTACAATTGACAAGGATATGTTGCATCAAAGGGGGTGAATATTCGAAATCTATTACCGTTATAGAAGCATCATCCCATCATCATCTCAACATAAACGTCCCACTGTTGGGCCTCCTTCACAGTGGGAGGGAAATTGACCTACTATACCGCGCTGTTTGCATAGGGTTTGTTCGAGTTTTCCTTCTCTCTCATTATGAGCATAATGTATCCCTTAGTCGTCTTTTAGGACACCCACAGACAAGAGAAGGGTTGGTAAATTGTGCTATATCAAAATTAGCCTTCATATGTATATTACAGTACTTAAATTTACCAATATACAAAAGATAATAAAACTAATATAATCTTTTAGTAATTCACCTTTTGCATTTTAAGAACGCCTTCATCCATGCTCATGAAATTAGGAGTACTGCCGGGTGGAGCAATTTTCTTCTCATAAATAGATTTGCGAACGGGTTCAGTAGCAGTCTATAAATTCGAAATCAAATTATAATATAGACACTAACAGTATATTTATATATTTGGTAAAGTCTTCTGATATATTTTAAATACAGAAATACACATGTATATTACACAAAATATGTTTCTATGTTGGTTATAAACTTTGAAACTATCCAACTGATGTGCCGTAAACTGGTTTCATTAGAAAGGAAATAATGCGAAATGGTTTCGGACCACTAAAACAATATATTAGAAGCCGACAGGTGGCGCTGCGATCGATTTAAAATAATTCTACTTCAATTTTTTTAATGGATTACAAAAATTTGTCTTTACGGTTAGCTAACAATTATTTATTTGAAATTATCTCTTATTTTATACGCAACTCTTTTTTTTGAATCGGGTATAGTCTGGAGCGATGGCAGAGAGGCGTATGACCCTATATTACCTCCTAATCGGCATTACATTACATCCTTGACATTTCTGGCTCGTCCCGTGTGTTCCTACTAACATTTAGGAGTGGTAGGACCACACTGTCGACAGTTATCTGTCTACAGCCGCGGGCCGGTCCGTCCGGGGCAGTACCATGCTCTCGTAGAAAATCGACGTCTGAGTAGTAGCAATTTGTTACTGCGCTTCGTTCGGTGAGCGAGAGAGCCGGAAGCCCAACTTTCTGAGGGTGATTGCGTGTGGAGGGTTTTGGTGGTGCCCTTGGTATTACCGAGCCTCAATGCACGCATTCACACTCCCTTCGCTTTCTTCGCGGTAGGCAACGGCCTTGTAAAGGTCCATGAGCGGCAGCAACACTTACCATCAGGTGTACTGTTTGCTTGTTTGCCACCGTTTGCAATAAAAAAAAATCCTCTGTCGATGACCCATCACTACATATTTTAATAATCAAGCAATATTAGCAAAGCATGAATCTAGAAACCTACCGAGAAATAGTATCTATTAAAAACTGTATCATGAACTCCAAATTTAAGTCTGGAATTGAGTAAATCATCTAAGGTTTTGATATGCGATGAACTGGATTGTAAAAGTGCGACGATATTAGCTGAATAGGATGTATATAGGAACATTAGTGCTAAAAATAACACTAACATTACGATGCGACCCAAAGATCCTGAAATGACAAAATAATATAAAAATGTTATAACGCTTTCTGATATTTACACGAGTATTACACATAACAAATAATTGTTTGTGATTGAGTTTTGATTGCCCGTCGTTTCGAACACTAAATTTGTATTAAAATGTGGTTCAAAATTTTTAATAATCAATTCTGTAGCGGGTAGTTATAAATCTCTGTAATAACAATGACTTGTTGGCTGTGAGACATCTTAGTCCGCCTGTGACTATGAACGCTGTAAAGTGTTCAAAATGTTGGGCAATCAAAAATCAAATACAAACGCGATAAAAGCGACAAAATAGTTTTATTTATAATATTATTATATTTTAAATAAGCATAGTTCCTAACATTTATAGCTAAACGGTTTTATTTTATGGAGATTACCTTTGAGCTCGCAAGGACTTCCTTGTTGGCAAGCAGCTCCAAACATAAGTACAATGACATCTATGACGTTGGCTCTTAGAATACCAGCATCGTTTTCGCTCTAAAAAAATAACATAGAATATTATGAAATATTATATTGTATTAGTTACTTCCGTTATGTACGTTTATTCGTCCTTCTACATGCCAAAGGTATATTTTCCTGATATGAAAGGTAGCTTGGAGAACTTAGGTACGCTTACTATTAGTGGAGAAACAATTTTTATCATTAGATAAGTAACTACTTATCCCATCAAAAACATAAATGTAAAATGAGAGCCAAGTTCAATATTATGATATAGGTAGGTCTTGCTTGTTGATTTCAACGACAAAAGAAGTGAAATCTAAATAGGTGCCAAGTTCAATGGTCAGTCTTGAAATTTATTTAGAATAACATAACATATTTTATAACAGCTTAAAATAATATTTCTTCTTATAACTTAGGATAATATATTGCCTAAGGTATGCCTTAGCTAGTTTGAATATACGAGTCTCCGCAAGTTTTAAAGCTGTAAGTTTTTATTTCATTCGTTCGAAAAATTTTCCTGCTGATAGAAACTAGCCAACGAATATAGGGCTTTTGCGTGGCTATTTTTAGTAGTTACTTAATAATAATTTGTATATCCGCCCGCCGTTTCGACATCGGAAGTTCTCAAAAGGAAAAGGAAACGATTTTGAAACATTCTTCATTGGTGCTCAGCTCCTGTTGGTTTTAGCGTGATGATATACAGCCTTTCTCGATAAATGGGCTATCTAACACTGAAAGACTTTTTCAAAGTAGTAGTAAGTCAGTAATTCCTGAGATTAGCGCGTCCAAACAAACATACTCTTCAGCTCTATATATTAGTATACTCGTAGAGTATAGATTAAATTTGTTGTAATTATTATGACAATTTGTTAATTTAAACCTAAAAAATCTGTACAGTACTCTTTTTATCTTTTCAGCTCATATACGTTCCCACTGCTGGGCTCGAGCCTCCTCCTAGGAGTGAAATTTGACAATATTAGGTCAAACAAACCACGCTGGTCAGACGGGTTGGTACAGAGTTTCATTTCGAGTTTTCTTTCTCTTGCATAGATTTTATATATGCTGTGTTACTAGCTGACCCGGCGAACTCCGTACCGCCATAATTTTTTTCGTAAATATATTTTCTAAATTTTCGAAAATATAGTATCTAATAGAAGAACCATTACGGCTTTGTCGCGAAAGATTCGATGGTCTTAGTCGCGGCATTGTTAATAACCATTCAAAGAGAATACAAATTACTGATTATTGATTTCTGACAAAATTATAATTATTAAATTTTCAACCATACTTAATCATAAACGAAATTACGTTTAGCTGTCATTTGCGTTTTGTTATTAGCTACATATCAAATGCGTTGTTCTTATACCACGTTTCATAGTGGCTTGTATTCCCTTTGACGTTATACATCACGTCACACGGGAACGCGATCGAACGGTATGAAAAGTATCCTATGTCCGTCTCCTGGCTCTAAGCTACCTTCTCACCAATTTTCAGCTAAATCAGTACCGCCGTTCTTGAGTTATAAATAGTGTAACTAACACGACTTTCTTTTATATACATAGATATCTCTTAGTCGCCTTCGACGACACCCACGGGTAAGATAGAGGGTGGTGAATTGTATTATTACTCCGTCACCACACGGACAATATATAATTTTTAATATAACTATAATGCCACAATTTGTTGTTACGAATCTGTTATGCATTATTTCTATACTCACAGTATTAAAATTCTCATGCGTTTTCTTCCATTCCCATTTCGCAACCAATAATAATACTAAATAAATTAAAATCACCAAGAGCAAAGTGCTATACCAAACTGTTGTGTTAAAAGGTAGTAAAAATAAATTGTTTTCATATGATAACTTTGGTTGTTGGAATACGAATTTCGAGCGGGTCGGTGTTGGGCTAGATATGTAGTCCACGAACGATATGCGTTCAAACGTAAAGAACATCGGTGATCCTGTAAAATTCAATAGTATCATTATACATATAAATTTTGAACTAGTATTTTATAACTAACAGTGAATTTCAAATAATTACGAACTAATTTCGAACTAATTTAGAATTTTTCAACTTCATCTCATCTATACCAATAAATAAAATTGGAGTGGAGTGTCTGTTTGTCATTACAAACAGACACTCCAATTTTACATTTCAAAATAATAGGCTTTTTTCATGCTAACACAGTTATTTGCACGACACCTATGCCTAAAATACAGATTAAAAAAATTTTGTCTGTCTGTCTGTTTGTTCCGGGTAATTTTCAAAACGGCTAGACCGATTTCAAAAATTCTTTCACCAATGGAAAGCTATAATATCAGCGCGTAAACTAGGCTATATTTCATCCCGGTATTGCCACGGGAACGGGCACTACGCGGGTAAAACGACTAAAACCGAAGCGAAGCGAGGGCGGGTTGCTAGTCTTATATATAAACTAGCAACCCTCCCTCTTTCTTTCTTTCTAACGTACGTGTGTATGTGACTGAACTCCTCCTAAACCGCTAGACCGATGTTGACGAAATTTTTTGTGTGTGTTCAAGGAGATTCGAGGATGGTTTAGATTCACAATTGGGCCCGGTAGGTGGCGCTGTTCTGGCAGGACAATAACATATCTTGAGAACGACTTCCCCGATTTCGTCCATCTTTCTTTTTAATTTTTCTAATAGTTTGAAAAAGGCTTTTACGGAAAAAAATTAAGAAAATGTTGCGCAGAAATTCAGAGAATTTAAGAAAACTTAACGACTAGGTATCTAGGTTATTTATCCATACTGCAACGAAACGGATGGATCGATTTAAGTGATTTTTTCTGAATGTATTCCAGTGGGGGTTTGGATGATTTAGATTCGCAAATCAGCCCGGCAGATGACCCTGCAGTCGGTATCTGGGTTATTTATCTATACTGCAACTAAACGGCTGGATGCATTTGAATGAATTTTTGTGAATGCGAATTTTTGTAAACTTTCTATCATTTACTTAAGATTTATCTATACTAAATTCCATGGAAAATTTCATGAACTACTTATTTGATGGTTAGTATATTAATACAGATTGATCCACCAGCTGCCACCAACATTCACTGTCTGAAATTTATGTTTGTGATTTGGGAATCTAACACTAATCTTCTTTATCTACACCAATAAATAAAATTGGAGTGTCTGTTTGTAATGTCAAAATAATAGGCTTTTTTCATGCTCACACGGTTATTTGTACGACACCTATGCCTAAAATAACGATTAAAAAATTTTTGTCTGTCTGTCTGTTTGTGCCGGGTAGTCTTATATATAAACTAGCGACCCACCCTCGCTTCGCTTCGGTTATAGTCGTTTTACCCGCGTAGTTCCCGTTCCCGTGGGAATACCGGGATAAAATATAGCCTAGTTTACGCCCTGATATTATAGCTTTCCATTGGTGTAAGAATTTTTGAATTCGGTCCAGCCGTTTTGAAGATTATCCGGAATAAACAAACAGACAGACAGACAAAAATTTTTTAATCGCTAAAAAGGCATAGGTGTTTTATGCTTAAAAAGGCATAGGTGTCGTGCAAATAGCCGTGTGAGCATGAAAAAAGCCTATTATTTTGACATTACAAACAGACACTCCAATTTTATTTATTGGTATAGATTTCTAGCGTACGTGTGTATGTCACTGAACTCCTCCTAAACGGCTGGACCGATGTTGACACAATTTTTTGTGTGCGTTCAAGGGAATTCAAGGATGGTTTAGATTCATAACTGGACCCGGTAGGTGGCGCTGTTCGGGCAGGACAATAATATAACTTGAGAATGACTTTACCGATTCCGTCCATCTTTCTTTTTAATTTTTCTACTACTTTGAGAAAGGTTTTTACGGAAAAAAATTAGATAGTTGCGCAGGAAATCAGAAAATTTAAGAAAACTTAACGACTAGGTATCTAGGTTATTTATTTATACTGCAACTAAACGGCTGGATGGATTTGTACGGATTTTTGTGAATGCATTCAAGTGGGGGCCTGGATGATTTAAATTCACAAATCAGCCTGGCAGATAGCGCTGCAGTTAGTCAATCCCTGTTACTGTTGTCGATTTCAAGGAGATTTCCTTTTATTTTATTTGAACAGAACAACGTCTGTTAGGTCAGCTAGTTCCTTATAAGTTTCACTGTTGGGCTCGGGCCTCATCCACAATGGAAGGGCAATTGACCTACAATACTGCGTTGGACCGAGGTGTTAACATAAGGTTTTATGTCGAGTTTTCCTTCTCTTACATAGATACTATTCGCAAAGTATAACCTTTAGTCACCTTTTACGACACAACGGTAACAGAGAGGGTGGTGAACTGCACTTTTACATCGTCACCATACGGAAAACTATTACTAAAGAAATTTATTACTCGTGTGATGATAAAATGACAATGCCACATTTATCTTCTACTAGCAACCCGCCCTCGCTTCGCTTCGGTTTCGGTCGCCTTATCCCCGTAGTTCCCGTTCCCGTGGGAATACCGGGATAAAATATAGCCTAGTTTACTCCCTGATATTATAGCTTTCTATTGGTGATAGAATTTTTTAAATCGGTCCCACCGTTTTCAAGATTACCCGGAACAAACAGACAGACAGACAAAAAAAATATAACGTGATTTTTAGGCATATGTATAGTGCAAATAACCGTGTGAGCATGAAAAAGGCCTATTATTTTGACATTACAAACAGACACTCCAATTTTATTTATTGGTATATACTTACTTATAATACGTAACTTATTTATAATACGTAAAAAATGTTTCTATTTCAGTTACAGACCTTGAAACTAACCGATACGACCTAAACCGGTTTCATTGGAAAGGCAATAATGCGAAGGTAAATAGATCACTAAAACAATGCATTAGGACCCGTTAGGTAGTGAAGAAAAAAATCCATTTTCAACTTTTTTTATATACAAAATTGTATTGTAGGTTTAGAAAATCAAACTGCGCAAAATTACTACTTGTAGTAAATATTCTTTCCCGCATAGGACTAAGAATATAACTCATCACTCGTTTCCTATCACGGGCGTAAGAGACTGCTGATATGAGCAGATAATTACTAAAAACCTATGTCAGCCGAAATAATGGGTCACTTGTCGTCCCATTGTTGAGGAGGTTCGTAGCCATTAGTAGTAGTGGATATGGATTGAAAGGGAGTGAATACAGAGATTACACTTTATAGGTTTGTCTGGAAATGAGGGCATATTGCTTCGAGCCAGTCTAGTATCCAGTAATAAAGATATGAGTAATGACGATGGTAGGTCATGGGTGCATACACCAGCGTTTTCTGTTAGCAAATTTTTTAGGAAAAGCTATTCTATCAAAACACACTATGATCTTTGTAATGTGGAACTATAAGTAATGATTACAGAGGGATAACTATATCAAAAAGAAATAGTTTATTGCATAGATTAATGAAACTTACCTCCAATTTCAGCTTCTCCCCGAACTAAGTAGCCCGTCATTCCATTCCAAGTGCCATTGATACGATAACCCCAAGTGTTAGTAAATATAAATCTTCTTTTAGCGTTAAGAAAGTCAAGCAAGTGATTAGTCGTTGGGTAATTCACTTTTGTAATGGTATCAATATGATCATCTCTAAAAAAATGGATTCGATTTAAGATTTTTTTATTAACTTGGTGTGTGTGTAACGGAATATTTGAACGCAATTTTCACCCCTTGCCGAACTTCGGATGAATTGGAAACTATTCACACTCATGAAGGACCGATGATAATATAATAATACAGAATTAGCGAATTGTTTATATCCGTGATTGAGAGTTTGGCGTAACTCGATAGATGTCACCATCAGTGGCGTAACTATAGGCTGGCAGGGCTGCCAAAATACTACGGGCCCCCGACCCGAGAGGGCCCCGGTCCCAAAACGCCTAGGGTCTCAATCAGTATCGATTGAAAAGTATCGATACTCACTGTTATTGGTATCGAATCGATTGTGAATAGAGGCTATCTAATACGAGGTAAGTTTTTGCGGGATTGTTATTAATGAGCTTTTTTTTTTAGGGAATCCGACTACCGGACTTATATAAAATTTGTGATGATTCCTACTGATAGGGCCTCATCAAAAGAATTTGCCCCGGGCCCCAGATGGTATAGTTACGCCCCTGGTCACCATAACTATTTTCTGCATCGCACTTTTATTCGGTACTCTATGGAATATATTTTTTTGCTTTTTAATCATTTTAATATAAAGTCAACATCATGCACTTAAAACAAAAATAAGTGTTGACGCAAATATCGAGGACATAGCTGAAATTGCTATCTATCCATCAGCGTACCAATTTTAGATATAGGCCTCGCCATATCCTACCTCTAACAAAATACTTTACGAGAAGGTACCCGAAAGGAAAACCAGTGGATACCTTTCGGGTATACAGTGGATACCTGAAAGGTATCCACTGGATTTTGAAGTCTTTTTGGCTTACACTACTATCATTTTGACTAACAATGTGACATATGCTCATAACCAATTCGCATGCTAATTCTTTAGCTGTTCGCCTATGAATTTCATATGGGTATTATAGAACAAAGCAAAGGCTAGGATAACCTTTAAATTATTAAGTTATGAAACTGATTTTTAGCACCATCTTTGTCTGGATCAACCATTTCGATGTTTGATGCCCAAGCTGTGATAATATTTGCTGAGTGCTTGTCTGATACCCACCAAACGTGTCCCATTTTTTTTTTTTTTTTTTTATGGGTGGGCTATGGTAAGCGCACGCGCGGTCCAGTCCGTCCGGGGCGATGAAAGGACGGCGCGCGGGCCCATAACCCACGTCACCTAGTTGTTGGGCCGACCACCGGAGCAGATGTGACTTGTCGTCAGTGGTCGGCCTGACGGAGTACCCTTTCGGGTAACCTCACCTCTCGACGTCCTGGGACGTCGGTCACCGTCGCGCGGTCAGCCTCTCCGCGGGTGACGGACAATTCCCCGGTCCGATCACCCGCGGCCTCGGCTAGGGCGGCATTAGGCGCAGATATTCGCGCCTGCGCCACCCGAGTCGCCGGCGGCGGAACGTGTCACCGAATAGGAGCTCTACTCGCACACGATCCGCCGCCTCCTTCCGTGAGATTACGACCTCACAGAAGGCGGCGACCGCGTCTCAGTTCCTGACGCTGTCGAGCATCTCCCTGGCGATGGTCGGCAGCGCCAGGTCGGCACCGATAATTGCGACGAGTTCACGGCGATCCCCCTCCCATGCAGCACACTCCTCGTGCGTGTGCTGCGCCGTGTCCTCGTCGCAACTGCAGTGGTGGAAGGACGGTGTGCTCTCCCTCCTGACAATCTTGTGCAGGTACTTTCCGAAGCAACCGTGCCCCGTTAGCACCTGCACCAGTCGGAAGGAAAGCACCCCGTGCGTCCGCTCCAACCACTCCATCAGCACCAGCCGGAGGGCCTCGACGGTCCTGACACCGTACCGAGGACTCTCCAGCCGGACTGCCCAACGGGCAGACCCCTCCACCAGCCCATGGTCCCTCCAGCCATCCTGGCTATATGGACCGAATCACGGGAGATGCACGCCTTACTTGCGTGTGCTCTTTCGGGCGTGCACTTTCTTGACTCCCTACAAATTGTCTGCCCGAGCCCTCTCCCCTTTCTGGGGCGGCTTGTTCCGCGTGGGTGTCGCTATTGCGACGGACGACACGACGATGGCGACTGCGTCATGGACCCTGTCCTTTCTCCGCCAGCTCGAGCCCGCTCCTGATGTTATGCCAGTGGTGCGAAAAGTCTCTCAACCGTCGAAAGTTGGCCTCGGAGTTAACAAGATCGCAATAGTGTATCGGTCCAGGATTGACCCGTTGAATCCCGTCCAACATCTTCATGCGGATTTCATCGTACAGTGGGCATCGCCATAGCACATGATCCAGACATTCATCCTCCTCTCCGCAGTAACACAGGCTGTTCTGACATAGCTTCATCTCATAAAGTCTCCTTCTAAAACAGCCATGACCTGTCAAAATTTGAGAGCACTGGTAGTCGGGCTCAACCCAGGGGGATCTGAGTCGAACACGAACATCGGGGAAGAACCGATGGAGCTCCCTACCCTTCTCCTCACCGTCCCATCTTCGCTGCCACTCAGCAACGAGCTCCTCCGAAATTTGGCTTCTCTCCGTCCTAGGGCAGTCCCGGCCAGAAAACCTTACATCGTCTATCCTACCAGCACGGATTACCTCTAAGTCCGCAGGAAAAACCCCTGCCAAAACTGGCAATGCTGCCGAACTAACTGAGCGGTAAGCCTTTGTGATGCCCAACGGGCAATGACTTCTCGGCGGGCGTCGACCCGCCAGGCGGTGATCTCTTTGATGGAGACCATGCCGCCGCGGGCGCGCGTTTCCGACACCCGCCGATAAATGTCGGCGAGCATCTCCGCCTCCAGGTTTTTTTTTTATTGCAAACGGTGGCAAACGAGCAAACAGTACACCTGGTGGTAAGTGTTGCTGCCGCTCATGGACCTTTACAAGGCCGTTGCCTACCGCGAAGAAAGCGAAGGGAGTGTGAATGCGTGCATTGAGACTCGGTGATACCAAGGGCACCACCAAAACCCTCAACACGCAATCACCCTAAGAAAGTTGGGCTTCCGGCTCTCTCGCTCACCGAACGAAGCGCAGTAACAAATTGCTACTACTCAGACGTCGATTTTCTGCGAGAGCATGGTACTGCCCCGGACGGACCGGCCCGCGGCTGTAGACAGATAACTGTCGACAGTGTAGTCCTACCACTCCTAAATTGTCAGGTCCCACGGGGGAGTTCCGGCCAGGAGGCACGCTGCCTCCGTCGCCACCGTGCGGTAACCCCGAATGGCCCTGACCGCCATGACCCTCTGTGGTCGCCACAGGAGGGCCCTAAGACGGACGGTCAGGGACCCCGCCCACACCGGTGCGCCATACAGGGCCATCGACCGGATCACCCCCACGTACAGCTGTCGGCACGTAGCACTGGGTCCGCCCACATTCGGCATTAGCCGCGAAAGGGCGGACGCCGCAGACCGGGGAACAAGTCGATGGAGATGCTCCTGGAACCAGAAATGCCCGTCGAGCACCAGGCCCAAGTACTTCATGTGGGCCTGGATGCTGATGGCGATCGACTTCACGGTGATCGAAGCGCCGGCGGGAGGCCCGGCGGTACGGAGGCCATGGAACAAAAGGGCCTCCGTCTTTTCCAGGGCTACCCTCAACCCCAGCGCTTCGATCCACCTGACAATCTCCTCGGCGCCGAGAGTTGCCAGGCGTGCCGCCTCCTCTAGCGTCCCACCCCGGGCTGTGACGAGTGTATCGTCGGCGTAGCAAATTACGCCCAGCCCGGGTGGGAGGCTTCCTCTCAACGCCCAGTCGTAGCTGATGTTCCACAGGGTCGGACCCAAAACCGACCCCTGTGGGACACCGCACGTCATGGGCGTTCGCACAACGTCCCCTACTCGGTCAACGGAGAGGACGTTGCGCCCCTCCAAGTAGTCTGCCACCAACCACCTGAGGTACACGGGCACCCCGTGGTACCTTAGCCCATCCCTGATGCAGCTGAATGGCAGACTGTTGAAGACGTTGGCGATGTTCAGGGACACCGCCAACAGGACTCCTCCACCGGTGACGGCCTTCGCTACCACGGCCTTCAGGCGCAGCAGGGCCGCGATCGTCGAACGCTCCCTCCGAAAACCAAACTAGACGTCGGACAGATCGGGCCCAACACCGACGAGGTGCCGCTCGATGCGGGCAGCCAACACCCTCTCCAGCAGCTTGCCCGCATCATCGAGCAGCACGATGGGCCTGTAGGCCGAGGCCGACTCGGGAGACTGTCCCGGCTTCGGCAGGAGAACCAGCCTCCCCTCTTTCCAGCACCCAGGGAACTGCCCGGACGTCAAACAGGCGTCGAACAGTCCCCTGAGGCGTGGTCCCAGGTGCTCGAGGACCAGGGCCAGCACACGGTTCGGAATACCGTCGGGCCCGGGGGCGGTGGATTTGACTCGCATGCGTGCCACCGCCGCCCCCATCTCCGGCTCCGTGATGGGCGGAGCACTTTCATCGTCGGCCTCCCGGTCGCTGTCCGGCAAAGCCATGACCGGGGGCGTGTGCTCCACCCGCCGTGGAAAGAGGTCCTCGACAACTCTGGTGAGGAGGCTGGACTGGAGAGTCTCGGTGAGGGGGGGGCCCCGCCCGCGGAGCTTGTTCAGCGCCGCGAGGTAGGGGCGACCCCAGGGGTCATGCTCGAGACTGTCCAGCATCTCCCGCCGACTAACGTCCTTGGCGGTACGGACGGCCAGCCTGAAGGCAGACCGCGCACTGCGGTAAGCCTCGTACAGCTGGCCCTCCCGCTCAGTGTCGCGGTGACGCGCTCGGCTGCGGGTGAAGGCCCTCCGGGCACGTATGCACGCGGCCCGAAGGTCCGCCAATTCTCGGGACCACCAGGGGACCGCATTCTTCGGGGGCGGACGCCGCACACGGGGCATGGCCGCATCGCAGATCTGCGTTAACGCACAGCGGATGCGGCCAGCCTCGGCATCCACCCCGTCCGCCTGGGGCGGTGAGGACAGCCACAACTGAACGATGGCTGCCTCCGCCAACAGGTCCCGAAATCCCATCAACCCACAGTCCACCGCGGAAACGCAGGAGCTCCGTCCGCCGTGTGACCCCTGCTGGGCTGCAGGAGGGTCCGGGAGACCTCTATCCGGATGTATCGGTGGTCGGATAGGGTCTCAACCTCCTCCTGGACGCACCAGCTCCTCACACGTGCTGCGACATTAGGGCCAGCGAACGACAAGTCCACTATCGACCCGCCCTGCTGCCGCACGCACGTTTGCACCGAGCCCCTGTTGAGCAAACAGAGGCCCAGTGCCGCCGCCCACTCTTCGACCGCCCACGGTCATTCGTCCTGGGGGACCCCCACGCCGTGAACTTGGCGTTGTAGTCCCCAAAACGAAGACTTGGCGTGGTGCCAGTCGCCGCATCGAGACCCCCAGGATGGTGAGGAAGGCCCCGAAATCCGTCGGCGTCACGCTCCTGTTAGGGGAGAAGTAAACACCAAATAGCGTAACCTCTCCCCATTCCGCTGCGACATACCCATCGCCCCTGTATGCCACGACGTGGAGGCGACGATTGCCACAGAGCCGTCACTGCTGCCCAGCCAATTGGGCCGGTCAGGCACCACGTACGGCTCCGCGGCTACGACTGCACCGATCAACCACTCCGCCATGGCTTGCAGGAAAACGTCCTGTGCCTCGGCGGCGTGGTTGAGGTTGGCCTGCAGGAGGTGGTAGGATTCGGTCGCCATTAGTGGGCCGTATCCATCACCTCCTCCACGCTGGCGGGCGATCGGGTCGCGCTAGGGGCGAGAGCGGCCAGGGTCGTCGGGCCGCTCCGGCCCTTTGGAGTCGAAGCCGGCGTCTGCAATCCTTGCCCCCCCATGCGGTGTGTGGCCTATTGCCCGCCGCACATGCGGGGCAGTAGGGGGTGGCGGCGCAGGATGCCGCCTTATGCCCGGGTTGACCACAGCGGAAACAAAGGTCGCTGCAGTCAAAGCAGTTAGTGCATGTCGGCCGAGTGTGTCCGACCGCCATGCACTTGTAGCACCTCGCAGGCCGGGACTCCAGCACGGTCACCCGCGCCGAGCTCCAGCCCACGAGGAGCCTGCCTGAGCCGGCCAATTGCTTGGCCGACTCCACCGGGCACTGCACCCAGGCAGCACCGACGCCGCCCGGACCAGGGCGGATGGCGCCAATTCGGACGGTGTCCACGGGACACCCGGTTTTCGAGACGATGACCTCCCGGATGTCATCCACCGTCACGGAGTCGTCCAGACCCGCGACGCGTAGTTCTGCGCACTTTACGGGTCTGGCGATTTTGACGCCACCCTCCTCTGCGAACAGACCCCTCAACTTGGCTACCATGCTATCGGCCGTCTTGGCGCCCTCGGCCCCAGGGAACTCTAGAATCCGAGCCCCTGTCCGGGCCTAGCGGGTCCTGGCTTCGACGCCTCCTAAATCGGAGACGTCAAGCTCCCGCCGGGCGCGACGTAAGACGGCCTCATAGCTGAGGCAGCACGGTGATCACCACCGCGGCTGACTTCGGCGGCCGGAGCCTCCTGCGCGACCTCTTGCTTTCGGCTCCTGCCTTGGGAGCGGAGGCATTGGCGGCGCTTTTGGCCTCCGCTCTCCTCTTCTGGCCGCGACTTTTTCGGCTGCACTCAGCCGTCTGCCAACCCTCTTCGGGGGCAACGGGATCGCTAGGCGCAGCAGTCACGGTCGCGGCCGCGGTGGCCGCCACCGACGGTGCAGTTGCCGGCGGCGGCTTAGGTCCGGCCTTGGAAAGAGCCAGTGCCACCTTCTTCTTCGCGGCGGGTCTTTTGGTTTTCGGCCCAGCAACGGCCGCAGCGTAGCTTCCCACGCGCCCGCCCTGGCAGGGTAGCGCGGTAGGACCTGACGCCGCAGCCTTCGGCCTGTCCGCAGCAAGCGGCGGCCGGAGACGGGGCTCCGGAGGCAGGGACAGTCTCTGTTCCAGAGCCGCCATGCGCGCGTCGAGCATTTTGCCAACAACCTCCACTACGGCGCGCATGGTCTGGTCCGGCACGCCGTCCACTGCGGGCAGCGGGACCATTTCGGCCGGCTGGGCCCTCTGGCGACTCGCCGCAGCGCGAGTTGGCGCAGCGGGGACGGCGGGGGCGGCGGCAGGGCCGGCACTTGTCGGCGGCGCGGTCCTCGCCAGCTGCGTGACCTGGCGCCGCAAGTCGGCCATTTATTTGGCCAACTCGCGGTTCGCCTTCTGCACCGCCGACAGCTCCTTTTGTAGGGCCTTTTTCTTCTCCTGCAGGCCCAAAACCTCGCCACTAAGGCGGGTATTTTCGGCCTGGAGGGTTGCCACGTCAGTTGGTGGGGTGTCGATACCTACAGCGGGCTCAGTAGCTGCCGCGCCGGTGAGAGGGATGTCCGCTAACACCCTCATCATTCTTGCGGCAGCCGCCTCATTCGCCCGCTTTTGGGCATCAGTCCCCCACGTATGGCTGATCGACACCGGAGCCGCTGACCTCGCCGCCACCACTGCAGCCCCTCGCCCCCTACGAGAGGCTGGAACCTTGGGAGGAGGCATGATAGCGCCACTCCCCTCGGAGGCGGATCCTGAAGTGCTACCCATATTCAGGGGGCGCTTCCGCACCATCGAGGGGAGGGCCTCCTCCCCAACCTCTAGGGCTGCCGTGAGGGCCAATGCCGGAGACCGGGATGACCCACCGACAGTCTCAGCAGCCGACATGTCGGTGTCTGACGGCTCTGCGGCAGTACTGCTGCCCTCGTCAGCACTCGGAGCGGCTACAGCGGCCTCCCTAGCCAGCCGCTCCTGCCTGGCCAACTCACGTCTCTTTACGCTCGTAGCCTTTCCTGTCCCCATGTTCTTCCTCTTCTTTTTCTTTTTAGGGGCCTCGAGTGTCGCCGGCCCCTTGCCTGATCTTGTGGCCTCAAGTGTCGAACTAGCAGCCGAGCTGCAGTCGGACGAGGCATCCCTCTCCTCTGGGCTAGTTTTGCCGTAGCTTGGCCGGGCTATAACGTGGGAACTAATAGGTTCGTGTCCAACACCCTCTACAATTAGAGGGCATGGAGCGAATTTGGGGCATCCCACAAACTGGCCCCCCCCCCCCCCTCGGGCCAGATATTTGCCACGAGCGACAATTCCAGAGAGCAGTCCAAGAAATTGTCGCTCGTGCCCAGGGTACACCACGCGGAGGTTTCTGGCGTAGTACCCCCCAAACGTGCCCCATACAATTTCATTTCAACTCTTAAAATCTATCTATATATATAAAAATGAATTGCTGTTCGTTAGTCTCGCTAAAAATCACGGACGGCTGGACCCATTTGGCTAATTTTAGTCTTGAATTATTTGTGGAAGTCCAGGGAAGGTTTATACGGTGAGAAATAATGGAAAAATTGCGAGTAAAATACTAAAAACAACAATTTTATTTTCCCAAACAAATTGTTCTTACCTGTCAAACATTTGATGTTCGTCCCGTCGGTTCGACATTTGTGGCATAACTACATATAGATCTAGATTAACCCCTCGCGCGCTTTTGGGACACCGTTTGACCCAAAAAAAATACTTTTCAATTAGCAATTACGTTTAGTACATTTATTTAAATCAACCAATCAAAAGCTATTAATATATATTTTATTTCATATTTTCTTGTCATATAACAACAATAATAGTTTACGTAAAATCATAAAATTCACAGAACTTTTTTCAATATACCCAAGCACGCGGGGCACTCGAGAGCGCCGCGATGTTTGGCGCGTGAGGGGTTAAAAAGGTATTAGAATCAATAAAAAAGACGGTATATTAAATAGCTGGAATACAATTCAACAAACGGAGGTGTCGTAAAAGACGACTAAGGGATATAATATGCATATAATATCTATACAAGATAAAAAAAAACTCTGAAAAACCCTATATTAACACGTCTGACCAGCGTAGTATAGTAGGTCGATTTCCCTCCCATAGTGTAGGAGGTGCGCGCCCAACAGTTGGATGTGCATGGGCTGAAATGATGATGATGATGATTTATCAGCCTCCCACAGATAGTGTAAAGTTGCGGACTAAGGAAATATGACACTCCGTAAATTCAATTCAGTTGGATTATCAATAATTCCATTATATTGATACGTTTGAGGCCGAGTCCCGAGACCGCTCCAGCTGCGGCAACTTTACGCCATTTGTAGGCGGCTGATAAATCATCTTCATCGTCTCAACACATACATGTCCCACTTTGGGGCTCGGGCCTCTTTCCCTATGGGAGGGAAATCGATCTACTATACCACGCTGGTGAGACGTGTTGGTATAGAGTTTTGTTCCGAGTTTTCCTTATCTTGCATAGATATTATATGCATATTATCCCTTAGTCGTCATTAACGACACACACGGCTGGTGAATTGTATTCTTACTCCGTCACCGCACGGATAATACTAAAACCAAACTGTTAAATACTAAAATAAAATAATTAGGAAAAAAGGCGGTACGAAGTTCGCCGGGTCAGCTAGTTATATAATAAATATATCTCGTAACGGAGTGCCAAGTGTACCTATATATATATATATATTAGAAGAGATGACTAACTTACACGCCATCAATTAAGTGGTTAATGCTGTCGTTACTTGTAAGCACATAACAAATGCTAATTTCATGTCTACCCAAATTAAGACGTCTTAAAGATTCTAATTCTAAAAATGATTTTGACTTTTTAAATCTATTTCTTTCATCCCAAGAAGCGTAATATTCTGTTTTCCAATCACTGTTCGGACTGATTTTATATACTGTAACAAAAACATTGGATGTATTGTGGAGTTACTTTCTCTACTAATTACTTATTAAACCAAAATTTCCTTTACTTATGAAGATAAATACTAAATACAATCACAAACAAATACATGCATTATTATATCAATTGTAAGTTTAACTTATACTTGATTAATAATTACAGATATGTTGTAATATTTTATGATTTAGGTGTACTAGTTGCCAGACTTGCATAGACTCTTTGTTTTCATGTTCGAGTTAACATGTTTGCGCATACTTAAAATCAAAACCGTACTAAACCTTACAAAGCAAGTAAATATTTAATATTCTAAATAAATCAATGACAATTTTATCCGAATTTCTTATCTCAGTAGTTAACATAACACGATACAATAATAACATAAAACAATTGTTAAGCAGAGTATTTGAAGTAATATCTCATTGCTAATAAATTGTGTCTGATTTACTAACATTATGGTTAGTTTTCCTCTCTTTTTGTTGTAGCGTTATAGGTTATACTTTGTTCATAATAATCAATTTAACAAAACATGGGTTTTGTCAGTTAGGCTCAACCCTTGTTTTTTCTTATTAGTGCCCTTGTTATTAGCGTATTGAGCGAATAAATCAATCATGCAAACAAAGTTTTCAGTTTTACAACAGTCATATAGATTTTTTTTCTAACCAATATCTGTATAATAACTTCACTTACTAAAGTACAGATCATCTGTATTATTCTTATGTATTACGACAAGAACTTTAGAATCTGGTAGCATATCAAAATTGGTCGCAACATCAGGAACTATATTTTCATCATTACCGGCAACAAGAATCCAATTAAATGGTGCTTGAAAAAGACCTTCTGTAGCTTTCTAAAAATGTTGTTTAATTATATCCATAACAATAAAGAAAATAAGAATTAAAATGGAAATAAGGTATCAAAATAATACAAACATTAAATGAATAATGAAGTTTATAATTAATGTGAATATTAAATCAAAGCAAGCAATTGAAGTAAGTTGCTATTCATAATTTTCTTTAGTCTTGTCATACGGTAGGCGACGATTTGGTAGGGCCGTCGGGGGGTATGCCGCTGGGCTAGTCACGGACGTCAAGGATTCGGTACCAGTGAGCGGTCTAACGGCTAAGGGGAGAGAACACGGCAGGTTATGGGGCCGCACGCCACCCTTTCATCACCATCGACGAAATGGATGGTATACGCAAAGACCACAGCCCGATAAAAGAAAAAGTCTTTTGAGACCGTTCCTTACAAGGAGCCATCTTGTAAGGAGGTCGAGATTACAGCACTTAAAATGGGAGGTCGATATTTCATAATTTCAGCTTATAAGCGTCCCACTATTGGGTTCGAGCCTCCTCTAAATTAGGGGGAAAATGACGTACTATACAGATTGGTTTATCTCGAGCCTTCTTTTCCTAACACAAATGTGTATAACATTTATGCATGTAGCATATTATATTCCTTAGTCGGCTTTCACGATACCCACAGACACTACTACTAGTGGTAGGACCACACTGTCGACAGTTATCTGTCTACAGCCGCGGGCCGGTCCGTCCGGTGTAGTACCACGCTCTCGCAGAAAATCGACGTCCGAGTAGTAGCAATTTGTTATTGCGCTTCGTTCGGTGAGCGAGAGAGCCGGAAGCCCAACTTTCTGAGGGTGTTTGCGTGTGGAGGGCGTTGTTGGTGGTGCCTTTGGTATCACCAAGCCTCAATGCACGCATTCATACTCCCTTTACTCCTTTCGCGGTAGGCAGCGGCCTTGTAAAGGTCCATGAGCGGCAGCAACACTTACCATCAGGTGTACTGTATGCTCGTTTGCCACTGTTTGCAATAAAAAAAAAAAGGTGGTGAATTATATTCTCACACCACACGGAATTTAAAATTGATATATAAATACCTTCATCAAATATTGTAAAATATCAGGGCATCTAATATCAACCAAAAATATCAATTGTTGTTCTATGCCAAATGTTTGCTTATCGCTTCCATTTTTAACATCTGCAGCACTCATTTGAATATCTACCTGATTTAGTATTTTGTATAACTCAATTATTTTAACTGCAATATAAAAGATTTCTGATTCTTATTACGCGAGTATTATACATTATAAATAAAACTATTGTTATGGGATTTATCGCGTTTGTATTTGACTTTTGATTTTCCGACGTTTTCAACACTTTTCAGCGTTCATGGTCACTGGAGGACTAAGAAGTCTCACGTCCATTTGCAATAACGTCGACTTGTTGGACGTGAGACGTAGAACTCTTTGTAAAAATAGTTTTATTTACAATATAAAAGATAAGATTACATTTTTATTATATACCTATTGATAGTATGATATAGTATTAGGTTGTTTTGAAAGACACCTATTTAGATGGTTATAGCTATTTATTATAATTTTTATTATTAGTTTCATGTGACTGGTGAATTCGGCTAAGATATCAAGAGGAAGACGGACGGGAGGAGCGCTCTTGGAAAAATTATAACACAAATTGTGGTCATTAATTTGCTTGCCAAAACAATGAGATTACCTCTCATTATATTTTAAACCCGCTACAACACGGCACTATTTATTCATGAATTAATTATACAGGATGGAAGGGAACCGCTCCCGAAAACAAAGACAGGTGATAGTACTAGTCTTACTCGTGATGATAGGCTAGAAAAAAAATCGATTTGGACCATGGAAGGCCATGTAACTCTGTTATTAATGAATAATACTACTACGACTCACACTACACCTATAGGTACAGTGTCACAAAGTCGCGGGTGTTAGGTGCCTATTCAGTGACGTAGGCCGCACAGTGACTGACCTCTAGACCATATGATATTAAGTTTTGTATAGATTGCGTTTTTCTCATCTGAGTAGAGTGACGTACTTTTTATAAAATTATCGTTACATGGGAGTGTCCTAATACGATGGAATGTGAAAAAAACTAAAAAACCTTTGTGACAGAAACATTTTTTTTTTCGTCTCATATCCATTTTTTTCTAGCCTGTCATCACAAGTAGGACTAGTACTATCACCTGTCTTTGTTTTCGGGAGTGGTCCCCTTACACTCTGTATAGTGTACGAGACTTACGAGTACGAGAATTTTTCATCTTGTAATGGATTAAAAATACAATTTACCATCCTCTTTCTTGCCGGTGCGTATCGTAAAAAACTAGGGTCTTATAATATGCAGATATATGTAAGAGAAGGCCAACTGTTAATAAAACCATTTACCAATATGTTTGATTATACGTGGTATAGTGGGTTAAATTCTCTCTCATTGTGGAGGAGGTTCGTGGCCAGCAGTGGGGCGTATTTGAGCTATAATAATGATGGTGATGTAAACGATGACGAGACTTACGAGGATGCCAACAAAGTTTGGCTATCACAGTTGGATGTGACTTATATCCTTGAATAATGTCAGCGATCATATTTATCTGCATTGCATAGCCATAGTCAAAGGTAGAAAATAGTAGACTCCAATATACTATTGCAAGTTTCATGTTCCAGATTTTATTGCATAGTGCTAAAATAGGAATCCGTCCACTTTCGATTTTATAAGAAAAATTATAGTCCACTATAGACTGCAATTTTCTTTAAATCATGTTTGCGATATATTATAAATTCAAAACTTGCATATGTATTGATTTAATCCAATTTTTGAAATACGTATTTGCTTAAGTAATTGTATCATGTGACTTATGTAGATATGACGTTTATATAGGTTTATGTTATTTTATAAATATTCCTTTCTGAGATTTTTTTTTCTCGCAACGGCATTGGCAGAGCGGATCAAGAAGAATAGCTACGTGATTACATGCATCAATTTCTACCTTATGTCTAATTTAAGCGATTAGACTGGGAATCAATCCGCTACTTGCAACAAGGCCAACAGCGTGGGTGCAATTTTCGAGCATTCGGTGAGGATTATTTCTTAAGTCTTATGTTTATATGCCCATGCCATGCCCTATTGCTAAGACTTCACTGTCTGTCCGTCCGTCTGTCTGTCACCAGGCTGTATCTCAAGAACCGCGATAGCTAGACAGTTGAACTTTTTACAAATTATGTATTTCGGTTGCCGCTATAATAACAAATACTAAAACCAAATAAAATTAATATTTAGGAGGGGAACTCATAGAGCAAACGGGATTTTTATAGGTAATGGTACGAAACCCTACGTGCGTGACTCCGACTCGCATTATTCCGTTTTTTTTTGATATGAAACATCTATAGGCGAGGGTGATCCCGATTGTCGCGTGGCGTTAACGCCACGCTTCGGGACACCATTTTAATTAACTACAATTTTTTTTTTTTTGTGTGACTTAATTGTTAGCCTCAGATGGCTGTGACAACTTTACCCGGACTGGTGGGTGAGCGCTGAGGGCTCTCAACCCGCTTACTACAAATAAAAATCCGGATACATATGTATACATTTTTGTAACGAAACCATAGTGCGATTTAAAATTTGTACAACGCCATCTAGTGCGCTTAAAGTAAATTGTTACCTATAATGAAAATAAATGTTTATTGAATAAAAATCATCATTTTCTTGGAAAAAAAATTGTAATATTATTTTTATTAATGTGCTATTTTAGTTCCTGTCGTAATCTGTTCTTTTATGCATATATACTTCTATAAAATAATGTATGTTCTATAAAATAATGCATAATTCTCTAACTTTCCAACATAAGTATACCATACCTACTTACAGTACTTTCACGTACGAAAACTGGACAATCGCTTTTTATAGGTGTTTTATTAGTTTCAGATGTATATTTGTTTGTTTGTGTTACAGACTCCTAGGAATTGGATCTTAACCCACTTTCAACAGTCAGATTTCATTTAAAATTTGTTATTTTAACAAGGACCAATGACGATAAAATAATTTAAATAGCTTGTCTCATTATCGTCATTACAGGATTAGAGATTTCTTTATAAAATATATTTTGTAGCTGAGATTTAGTCTTAGCTCGATAGATGTCGTTATTTCTGTTTGCTAGATCATACTTTCTTAACCGATCCTTTTGATTTGAACTACGTAGAAGTGTGTGAGGGAGACGTAGCGCCGCTATGTTAGGTCGTAAGCGACTGAGCGGTGAACTAATATCATTTCTTTGTAATATTTTTTATATCAGTCTTTCACACTATAAAATCACGCTGTTGGACGCAAGACTATTTCGTAAGCAGAAGGATATTGGAATTAACTTGTATAGTAGCAGTAGCCGTTAAACTGACGAATCAGCAGTCTCGACTGGTAGAACACTTCAAATATGGGGCTCCTTAAATAATATACCAGAACACGACTTATGATTTTACAACTTATTGTACCTAACAACTTATTAGGTACAAGTTATTAGGCTATAGTGGAATCTTTCTGAGGAAATATATAAGAAGTCTTCATTCCTTTCCCCATGGCTTAATCTCCATGTGTTCTAAGAGAGAGAGCACCAATGAAAGAGGATAGATGATCTCATATTGTTTTACACCAATCCTTATTTCATAGAACATTATCTCTAAATGTACGACCCACTGCTTAGCTCGAACCTCTTTCACAATTGGAATTAACCTACTACATACCAAACCACTGAGACGGGTTTGTATCTATAGGATCTTATTTCGTGTTTCTCTTGCATAAATGTTATCGACGTGCTGTATCCCTTAGTTGTCTTTTACGACACCCGCGGATAAGAGAGGGGGTGAATTGTATTCTTACTCTGCCACCGCACGATAAGATTTATTGAATACTAGCATTCCGCCCTCGCTTCGCTTCGGTTATAGGTTATAGTCGTTTTACCCGCGTAGTTCCCGTTCCCGTGGGAATACCGGGATAAAATATAGCCTAGTTTACGCCCTGATATTATAGCTTTCCATTGGTGATAGAATTTTTGAAATCGGTTCAGCCGTTTTGAAGATTACCCGGAACAAACAGACAGACAGATAGACAGACAGACAGATAGACAGACAGACAGATAGACAGACAGACAGATAGACAGACAGATAGACAGACAGACAGACAAAAATTTTTTAATTGCTATTTTAGGCATAGGTGTCGTGCAAATAACCGTGTGAGCATGAAAAAAGCCTATTATTTTGACATTACAAACAGACACTCCAATTTTATTTATTGGTATAGATTTCTTAGAATATGTTAATGATGTCATTATACCTACTGCATATGCGATAGTAATAAACTTTTGTCCTCCAACTATTATAATCACAGTTTATTGCACTATGCAGTGTATGAAAAAAAATTGATCTGGTAAATACAATACTAGTATTATCCTATATTTATTATTGATAAGAAGTGATATATGTGATTAACATATCGCATTATTTAATCAGTGTCATTTTGAACCTCATTGTTTGTTTATTAGCGATACAGGATACGTATTTTTCCGTAACATCTATTGTAAACAATAATGGCAATATGTATTTGGGTGATTCTCATTATTGTAGAGACTTTTACGGATCTAACCTAAAAATAAATTAATACGGATATAACTATAAATAAATAAACCAGAAATACAACAATGCTCTCCAAGGTTTTTTATGTCGCTTCATTTTAACAATGAGAATGAAAGCCTTCCTAAAAGAATAGCGCCATAATTGCCACGCTTGGCAGACGAATTTTTGATCGCGGTGAGGTATATACATTACACATTTTTACAGAACATACACAACATTTTCCAAGAGAGAGAGAGCCCCTGCCTATTCTCCTGGCAGAACTCTTAGTCAGTCAAGTAGAAGTAAACTCATTTGCAAAAAAAACGGGCGGTTTTGATTTTCATTCATATTTAAAAAGATACAATACCAAAAAGGTTTCAATCGTTTGTACACGTTACCGGCCGGTTTTAAAAATGCTGTGGTATTTAAAAAAGTACGTTCTAAATTCAATTTTTCATTTGATGTTCATTTTTACAGAAAACCCCTTTTTATCCTACATTTTTGGCGCGAAGTTCCAGAAGTTAACATCGACTTTCATAACTTTTATTCAATTTTTATCGATTAATTTCATATCCTTGACTGTCAAAGCTTTATTTAATGCTGTTTGGCTGTATCAAAAATGGTAGATAAAGTGGTAAAAGCTACCAAAATTATCGCGCTGCTTGAAGAGGGTTGCAGCCAATGTTTCGTGGCTAGGAGGCTAAATGTTAGTCGCTCGACAGTCCAAAGGACCTGGCAGCGATATCAGGAGACTGGTTCCGTCGAGAGAAGGCCTGATTCTGGAAGAAAACCATGTACCCAACCACGGGATGATCGTTTTCTTGTGAGTCGCGCATTGAGAAATCGCAAATCTTCGTATGTGGATCTTAAGAACAACCTCCAAGAAGTAAGAAATGTGCATATTAGTCTATGGACGGTCAGGAGGAGGCTTCTCGCTGCCAATATACGCAGTCACCGCCCGGCCCGCGGCCCCAAATTACTCCGTGAGCACAGAGTTCACAGGCTTAGGTTCGCTAGAAATTGTGAATCATGGACTCAAGACGATTGGAATAGGGTTTTGTTCTCTGATGAAGCCAGGATATCTCTGTTCGGTGAAGATCGACGTCGGCGAGTGCTAAGAAGACAAGGAGAACGCTTTGCAGAGGCATGTTTCGAAGAAATCACACCTTATGGTGGGGGCTCTGTTATGTTTTGGGCAGGAATAAATTCAATGGATCGTACAGAGTTAGTCTTCATTGAAAACGGCTCACTGACTGGGCATCGATACATAACGGAAGTTCTAATTTCTCATGCACAACCCGCATTGGCCGCTCTAGGTGAAGACTCGATTTTTATGGACGACAATGCTCGCGCCCACCGATCCCGCGATGTTAATGCGTATGTGCAAGAGGTCGGCATTCGTCGTTTGGATTGGCCAGCTCGAAGTCCCGACCTCAATTCCATAGAGCATGTCTGGGACGTTCTGAAACGGCGTGTGAGATCAGTACACTCGGCTCCGCAGACCATCAGAGAGCTGAAGAATGTGATTACTGCGGAGTGGGAACGTATTCCGCAAGCAAGTATCCGGGATATACTCGCTAGCATGCCCAGACGAATTCAAGCTGTGATTTTAGCTAGAGGGGGTCACACTCGATACTAAACATTTATCTGCTTTTACTTTATTAAAGAAAAACAAACAAAAAAACTTTTTTATTTTTACTTCATGAGCATATGCACTACTAGCGAATATACACTACTAGCGAGGTTTAGCATTATTTCCCATAAATTGTATCTAAATTTTATGAAATACTGATGAAAACGATTATTTTCTTATTTATTTAGCAAATTGTGTGGATAAAACTACCTATAATTATCAAACAAAGAAATATTAACATTTGAAATGGTTCATTGCTTAGGTGCCCGTTTTTTTTGCAAATGAGTGTATAATAATTTTATTATTCCGTTGCCACGCGGAAGCATACTCAAGCCTGATGATTGAATATGAGTTTACAAATTACACCATACTTTCATCTATCGGCCTGTAGACGTTCAGTATAAAATATAAGCTTACTTAAAACGAGTTATTAGATAAAATATGGTGAAGCCCTTGATAATAATGAATAAAAAAAATGTCAAATACGAATCTAATCTTGCAACATAATGTTATACAGGAAATGTCGGATTTAGGAAGTAGGAAAATTGTTAGAACAGGATAATATTTTTATTCAAAGTTCTATGTTAACATCCTCATTAACGATGTTAAAGACTAACAGGTATTTTAAACCTAACATTTTCCATGTATTTGTCTTGTTATTGTAAATTCTTTGTTTCCTTATTTTCTAATTTATAGTTTATATATAATACATTAACTATAATTATGGTTATTGTTTGATCATCATTATCATCAACAGAGCTTATATACAACCCACTGTTGGGCTCGAGCCTCCGCCTTAATGGGAGGAAAATTGAGCTACAATGTTGGTCAGATCGGTTAGTAGAGGCTTTTATTTTGATTTTTTTTATCATCAAGAGACCCAGTAGTTCATTTGCTATCAGAGATAATAATAAGCAGCCGTAGAGAAACGAACACGCCTTATTTATATTACTATTAAGAATTAATCTCACTATTAAGAAACTCTCATTCTAGTAATATTAAATTCTAGCAGATTAATTAAAGTTAGCCGCATATCACCATTAGGTGCTTGAAAAATCAATCCTTTAAACAAAGCCAGTTAATTACTAGTTGTGGCTGACCCTACATAGGGTTGATAAGATTCGTTGTCAACTTAATAGCAATTTGTGGAACTTTTATTCTGATGTTTTTTTTAGTATTTGACATACATGATCTAGTTTCTAACACATATACCTACACTTGCTCGATTATGTATGATATTTAAGACATTTTCAAATATTATATTACGCGTATATTTTTGCACTATACTTTAATCTTATTGCTATTTTGTTCAGAATAAGATGGAAGGTTTCCGTGTGGTGACGGAGTGAGAATACAATTTACTACCCTTCTCTTGCCTGTAGGTGTTGTAAAAGATGACTAAGGGATTAAATATCGGGTCGACCACTGAAGTCAAGGCACCCTGCACCGGTGGTCGAACTAACGACGAAGGCGACGTGCTATACGGGTGGCCCTCTGTCGCCCCGGATGGAATGGAGCGAGGAGTGCGCCGACCGTGGCCCACCCCTCAAAAAGAGGGATTAAATATGCAAATAACATTTATGCAAGAGAAGTAAAATTCAAAATGAAACCGAATATCAACATTTCTAATCGACTAGATATATGTAGTAGGTAAATTTCTCTCCTATTGTGGAGGAAGCTCGAGCCCAACAGTGAGATGTATATGAGATGAAATGATCATGAAGATAAAGAAAACATAAAGATATATCATTTCACGGATAGGAAATAAAAAAATGAGTAGAAAATCTATACCAATAAATAAAATTGGAGTGTCTGTTTGTAATGTCAAAATAATAGGCTTTTTTCATGCTCATACGGTTATTTGCACGACACCTATGCCTAAAATACAGATTAAAAAATTTTTGTCTGTCTGTCTGTTTGTTCCGGGTAATCTTCAAAACGGCTGGACCGATTTCAAAAATTCTTTCACCAATGGCAAGCTATAATATCAGGGAGTAAACTAGGCTATATTTTATCCCGGTATTCCCACGGGAACGGGAACTACGCGGGTAAAACCACTAAAACCGAAGCAAAGCGAGGGCGGGTTGCTAGTATTTTATAAAGGTCATGAGAATGACCCTTATCGATCATTACGTACTCCTGTTATCAAAAAATATACATAAATTTTAATTATTCAATTGCATAATATCACTGGAAATATACAGTATTCCATGCGAGTTCGTCAATTGTGTATTATTCATTGAAATTAGCAAATTTTATATTATTTAATTTAAGCATTATTTAATAGATAACATTATCAGTGTATTGAAGGACTAAAGAGAATTTTTAAGTGATAATTTAGAATGCTAAACAAAATTTTGTTTGCTAAAATAATATGAGATGTTCATTAGATTCAGTGTCATTGGGTAAGCAGGGCGTATCTGCATCCGAATGGACACCTTTGTTGAGAAAATCTTCGAATGTGCCGCTTTCTACGTTAGGTACGTACTTGGCTTTGTTTTATTTATTTAAAAACATTCCTACAATTTTGTGTGACCATCGTAACGGACCTTGCATTCACTTATGCATTTGTGGTTTTCCTAAATTGATTTGTGAAACTAAAACTTTCCAGCATATCAATTTAAATATTAGTATAATACACATTAGATTAGTAATAGAATAGAAAATATTTACTGCTGCCCATGGCATAGTGGTAAAGATATCGACTTACCGTGTAAGTGACGCGGGTTCGAATACCACGCAGGACAACACTTTGTGCGATTTACAATGCAATTTGTATTCGTCAATTATATGTTTGTAAATTTCCATGCAATACAAGAATTGTTTCCTTAGTGAAGGGTATT
Organism: Lymantria dispar; assembly: GCA_032191425.1. Taxonomy (NCBI): domain Eukaryota; kingdom Metazoa; phylum Arthropoda; class Insecta; order Lepidoptera; family Erebidae; genus Lymantria; species Lymantria dispar. The sequence goes on from CM063451.1 coordinate 15,083,622, forward strand.
TAAAAAAAATTAAAAATGAAAATTATAGAGCTTGTAGAAGATAGTTCTTTTAAATACTCTAAATTCTTTTTTCCGTGTGGTTATACAGTAAGAACGCAATTCACTTGTCTGTGGGAATCATAGAAGACGATTAAGGGATATAATACGCATCCAACATCTTCGCAAGAGAAGGAAAATTCCACAGTAAAATTCTTTACAAACACGTCTGGTCAGTATAGGTAAATTTCTCTACATTGTGGATGTAGCTTGATAGCCCAGTCGGGTTAGACTTTAACGTGAAATTAATTATAGTCAGAATTTTTTTGCGCCAATGTTTAAGGAGGGTCATATATAGCTTATTTTTTTTTTTTTTTTTTGGTAATGGTCCACAGACTTATTGTCATAAATAGCTTAAAACCAAAAACTCTACCAAATCCGACCGGTGCGTTAGCCGCCATATTGGTTTGAAGGTCAAACCTTTTTTAGCTATATCTCCTTTATTTTTATTTATTTATAGTAATATTAGTAGTATGTGCCATATAACTTCAATGGTAAGGGAAACTTAAAACAAGTTTGATCAAAAACCAATGGTTATTATTTGTGTTTATTTATTTTAGGATCACCCAAGAAATATACACACAAAATTTAATAAAGAAACATACGGCTGGTCCGTATCTAGTCATTCTAAAAAAATTAAATATAATAAGTGCTATAATAAAAAAAATCGTTTAGTCAATGAAATTTTATACATATTTTTATAGTTTAATAAAAATAAAAAACAAGTTGGATACCTTCAACCAAAAACAATTTTACATATCACAAATTTAATTATAAAATTTATTACATTTTAATAAAATAATATTTTCCATTTAAAAACCACATTTAATGATATCAGTTTTATGATTTGCATAATTATCAAATATTCCTTTAAAATGTTTCAGAGATGAGATTGAAAAGAAAAACATATAATAAAATTAAAATAACTAGTAATCTTTGTGTGGAATGAAATAAGAATACTATGGTCACAAACCTATAGATTCCGTTAAGGTTTGTAAGGATATAAACATCATTACAAAATAAAGAAAGTTCAGAAAGTTCAAACATTAACACTTTTAGTCAACACTTTTAGTCAATGTGACACCTAATTATTTTAGATTAGCCTAATTTCTCTCATCTCAAAGAAGCTCGCGCACAAGAGTGGGCCGAGGTAAAAAGAACGAGAAGAATCAATAAATAAAAAAAATATCGAACTATATGTAATTAAAAAATAAATGCATTTATTTATAAAAAGAACTATTAAATTAAAATATTTTTTTTTATCGATCAATATGTAAATCAACAAACTTTGTATTACTTATGTAATGTCATTTATGCCTTTAGGGACGATACCTAAAGCATAGTTCATACTAAAACTAATGATATTTTGAAATTAATATTAAATTTAAATACAGTAATACCCCGTTTTACGCTAATTCAAAGATACGCTGATCTCTCTTTAAGCGCTCAGGGCTTGGGTTTGCTTTTTTTATACATAAAATTTCAAAGATTTTTTTATCTAACATTTTAACCGTATTCTTTAAAATTGTTGTCTTCTTTGAACTTGTTACAAATTATTTCCAAATTATTAGCTACAATTAAATCCCGACTCGCGAATTCGACTTACGCGATTATCGCTTGGTCACACCCATATGCTCCGTGGTCCCACCTATCGCTTATGCGAGGGGTATTACTGTACTTCAATTCAATTTCTTAAAATAAATATGTAGGTATTAACGACTATAATATTTACGGTGCTTTAAGTTTCATATTCACCCTTATAATATCCTTGATCCACATTGATATCGAGTCAGAATAATTCGGGAGACTATTGAAGTTACGGAATATTCCAATTTCAACGTGGAAGATGATTATTAACGCTATTTGAGACGACAAAGGGTATTTACCCTTGATTTTATGCGGCGTCCGCCCTATCGTGGCTTAAGCCGAACGTGGGCGGACCGAGCGCTACGTGCCGACGGCTGTACGCGGGGGTAATCCGGTCGATGGCCCTGTACGGCGCACCGATGTGGGCGGGGTCCTTGACCGTCCGACTTAGGGCCCTTCTGTGGCGACCACAGAGGGTGATGGCGGTCAGGGCCATCCGCGGATACCGCACGGTGGCGACGGAGGCAGCGTGCCTATTGGCCGGGACTCCCCTGTGGGACCTGGAGGTGGAAATGCTCGCCGAGTTGTATCGGCGGGTGTCGGGGGTGCGCGGGCAGGGCGGTGTTGTTTCCTTGAGGGAGCTCACCGCCTGGCGCGTCGACGCCCGCCGAGATGTCATTGCCCGTTGGGCAGTCCGGCTGGAGAGGCCTCGGTTCGGGGTGCGAATCGTGGAGGCCTTCCGGCCGGTGCTGATGCAGTGGTTGGAAAGACGGCACAGGGTGCTCTCCTTCCGACTAGTGCAGGTGTTGACGGGACATGGGAGCTTCGCCAAATACCTGCACAAGGTCATAAGGAGGGAGAGTACACCGTCCTGCCACCACTGCGATTGTGACGAGGACACGGCGCAGCATACGCTCGAAGCCTGCGCCGCTTGGGCCACGCAGCGGCGTGAACTCGTCGCAATTATCGGTGCCGACCTGACGCTGCCGGCCATCGCTAGGGCGATGGTCGACAACGTCGGGAATTGGGACGCAGTCGCAACCTTCTGCGAGACAGTGATCTCGCAGAAGGAGGCGGCGGATCGCCTGCGCGAGGAGCGCAGCCTCGGTGAGGAGATCCGCGGCCGGCGAATGGGGCGGCGCAGACGCAACTACCTGCGCCTCATGCCGCCATAGCCGAGGCCGCGGGTGACGTGACCGGGGATTAGTCCGTCACCCGCCGAGAGGCCGACCGCGTGAGGAAAGACCGACGTCCTCCCCGAGGTGGGGACGTCGTTCGATGGGAGGGTACCCCAATTAGGGCGTATTCCGTCGGGCCGACCACTGACGACAAGTTAACTCTGCTCCGGTGGTCGGCCCAACGACGAAGGCGACGTGGTTTTCGGGTGGGTTGCGGGAGTTGCGTGCTTAAGCCCCTCTGTCGCCCCGGACGGAATAGTGCGGAGACGCGCCGACCGCAGCCCACCCACAAAAAAAACCCTTGATTTTATGGTATTTCAGTAAGTGGTACAGCAGTTTAACCTTTTATGTGTTCATGTGATAAGGAACGTCCTAGCATACTGCAGGACACCTAGCTGATATGACAGTTATTTGAATGAGTAACTGGCTTCTCCGTGGCATATTCAGCGATGGCCTCGGCTAGGCCATCATTAGATACGGGTCGGTTGGGTCGTTCCTGCCCCATCCTACGCGCTACCCGCGGTTCAGGTCAACAAGAAAACTTTCCAGAACTGTTCCGCACGTCTCTACAGAACTTTACAATCTAGGAAATGGTGGTGACTAATTAATATAATATAATAATGTCCTAAGTCTCTCTCTGCCTACTATCACCAATGATTGCGAATTAATTTTAACTAGTGGTCGGCGTGTGGTCGAAATTCGGCCATAATTTATTTTAATTAATTTTTCTGCTACACAATTTTCTTTAATTTTATGTATGTATAAATGTAAATTGAGCAAGCTGTATTTCACTAATAACTAATATATAAGCACAAATCTTCTTCTTCTTCTTATTTAATGGCAATGAGCTACAATTATATGAGCTATTGGTGCCAATGTCGAGTTATTATATTTATTATATATTCACGTCTTTAGTCCTAGTCTTTCAGTCAGTCGTTAGCATGACTTGGTGCTGATATTAAAGTCATGCCTTCTCTGGGAATTTTGGCAAAATGACAAAATGCACGCAATTCACTGTTATATCATATTCACTACATTTCAGAATTTTATCTGGTTTATATTACATAAAATATCAGCAAAATTATTCAATATAACACTTCAAAACACTAAAATAATGAAAAAAATATAAAAGCGCTACGTGACATTTTGACATCGTCAAAAACATTTTCATCATAATTATGATTGTTTGGGACTTTTGACGCGAATGTCAAAATGTCATGTAGCGCTTTTATATTCTTTTCATTATTTTAGTGTTTTAAAGTGTTATATTCAATAATTTTGCTGATATTTTATGTAATATAATGCAGATAAAATTTTAAAATGTAGTGAAGATGATATAATAGTGAATTACGTGCATTTTGACATTCTGCCCAAATTTCCTGAGACGCATGACTTGGATATCAGCACCAAGTCATGCTAACGACTGACTGAAAGGCTAAGACTGAAGACGTGAATAATAATCAATATACTCGACACTGGCACCAATAGCTCATATTATTGTAGCTCATTGCCATTAACTAAGAAGAAGAAGATGATTGTTTGACATTCAGTTCATCCAGAGATTTTAACCGTAAACAAAAGTGTATAAGCGTTGCTACGCAACACACACAAACGTGTGTGTGTGTGTGTGCAGCGATTGCGTTGTAGTGTGCGTAATGCCTTTTTAATGAATTTAATGTATTTCTAATCCATTATTATATTAAATTTCAGTTTTATGCACTTCTCCTCATTATATACTTCAACTGTGCCAAATTTCATACTTGTCCATTCACGTAATTTTCGTAAAAAGAGGTACAAAGATTTTGCTTCCCGTATTTATATATAGATAAGTAAAGATCTAACAATAAGAGTTAGTTAAAAAAACTCAGTAACAACGATCATCTCAATAATCTCTCCCAGACTGCAAATGCTGCAGATTATTCGGAAAGCCGCGGTAACCAAAACAAAACTGGGTAAAGATCGTAAAACAATTTTATTTCATATTCATCAGTATAGTAGTTTTGGAAATATCTTGATAACATGTAACTGTGTCAATTATATACCCTTAACTTTTAAATTTTATATTACAGTTATTCGATTTTGCAATAGAATGCGAAGACAAAATTGCAGTGTATATCGTTGACAGTTCGTGGGCGCATCTTTTTTTTTTGTGTGTGACTTAGTTGTTAGCCTCAGATGGCTGTGACAACTTTACCCGGACTGGTGGGTGAGCGCTGAGGGCTCTCAACCCGTTTAAAGTTAAGCGACCGATCCCGAGGGCACCCCCTGTGGGGTACGGACCTCGGCTCGAGGGTCGCTGGCAAAGTGGGCACTCCCACGTTTATGATTTGAACGCGACACGCCTTCCGTCCCCGGCGGCGGGGGCGGAAACGTGGATATTTATTTGTCAAGGCCTCGCGGGCTGTGTATGCCTCAGTCTGGGCGAGAATTATAATATCGTCGGGTTCGTCGAGTATTAGTCGCGGTTGTTTAATCGCAGACATTTTAGAGGGGATGTAAGAAGCCGCCCTTATCACTAATGGGTTCGGGTGTGTCACGGCAGAGTTGAAGTAGCGGCGGGAGCACTGTTTCATGTATTGCCTGATGGTCGGAAAGCCGAGATCTATGTGAAGATCCACATTGCGCATGAACCACGGTGCTCCCGTCGCTCGGTGCATGAACCTATTCTGTAATGCCTGTAGCCGATGTAGCCTGCGTGGCTTCGCTTGTGTGAACACTACACTAGCATACGTCATGATAGGACGTATACAAGCGGTGTATAATCGAACTTTATTACGGAGAGATAGCTTAGACTTGGCGTGTACTAAGCTGTGTAACCATCCTAGCACTAGGGCTGCGCGTGCGCGGACTCGCCCTATGTGAGGACCGAAGGTCAGTCGTCTGTCCAAGGTCACACCCAGATATTTGACCTCCCTTGTCCAGGGGAATGGGTTGGTCGAACATCTTTATCTGTGGGTATTGAGCCATTGGGTGGCGGCGATCTTTCCCCTTATGGAATATGATCGCCTGGCTCTATGAGCGCATCGATTAACTTACATACATATATGGATGTACAAGTAATGCGGTGTCTGATAAGTTGCCTACGCCAAAAGCACTAATGACTTAAAGGTTTCATATAATTAAGGATTATAGAAAAAAATAATATCACCAACAACTTTTACCAAAAAATAATTAAATATTGCTAGCATATCTGTTGGATTTTGAAAGCAAGTCATATCTGGAGCACTATATATTTCCTATTTGATTTTGATAAGTGCTCCAATATATGTATATTCGAAGTTCAAAGTCCTTGGTCACTCTAATGAAAATGGGACTTCCTTTAAGATATTTCTTTCTAAGAAATAGAAGGGTCTAAATTTATTATTAATGTGTGGCCCAACCTTCATAAAAAATAAGTAAATGGATACGAAATGAAAATCATAAAATAATATAGCCAATTAAGAATCTTCTCTTTTTCTGAAACTCTTCTCTTTTCATTGCGGTTGATTGCAATTGTGGCGAGTGTTAATGCATGCGGTGATACTAAAGGCATCGGTGATACTAAAGACATCACCAAAACCCACCACACCCAAACACCCTCAAAAAATTAAGCTGCTGGCTGTTTCACTCAACGAACGAAGTGTGGTATCAAATTGCTACTACTCATACGTGGATTTTATGCGAGAGTGGTACTACCGCGAACGCAGCGGCCCGCGGCGGTAGATAGACGACTGCTGCTGTCAGAAGTGGTCCTACCACATAATAACCACCTCTTTCCTTGAATTTGTATTTGTTTGAGACTGCTACTTTTCGAAGTAGCATTTTTTAAAATTAACTCCCCTTTCTTTTAATGCGGTGTTTTTGTAACTGCTACTTACTTGAAATTGCGTGTTTCTCCTTCTTGTTCGAATAGGCAATTTTTATTGCCCCATATTTTAGATTGCCCGTTAGTTTTTATACCCTCGAGAACCTGCTGAAAACTGTGAATTAAGCTAGAATGCTTGTATATCTAATGGACATTATACGTGTATATATTATCTTTTTCAATTGAATTTGAGACAGCCTTTAAGTAGACTTTGTAATATTTTCCAGTAAAATGTTGTCATTTATTTTTTTGGGGTGGGCTACGGTCACCGCACGCGCCGCCGTATCTATCCGGGGCGGCAAAGGGGCGTCGCGCGGCCCCGTAACCCACCCATAAAGAATGTCGCCTTCGTCTTTAGGCCGACCACCAGTGCAGAGATCCTTGACTTCAGGCGCAGGTACTCGAGACTGCGCCGCCCCAGTCGCCGCCGGCAAGGGCCGTGTCCGCGTGGAGTCGTTCCTCCCGCACACGGTCCGCCACCTTATAATAGATAGCTGCCAGGGCATCTTCCTAGTAAACCACCCCTATATTAGTTAATTTCAATATCTTGATAATATACTTACAATTTTATTGCTTGTATAGATCATTCCTAAATATTCTGAAGTGACATCATAACATGCGTCCGTTAACGTGACCGAGGCTTAAATTTAAAAGTACAAATATAACTTTTAGTAGATTAAATTTGTTTTACGACAATATATCTAATGTTAATGTCCTGGGTCACGTGTTCTTAACAGATGCTATGCGATTAAAGGAATGCCGTTTTTATTCATGAGATTTTGTCTTTTATTATTTTTTTAATTTTGTTAGGGTTCCATAGTAGGAATTTGGCGGCCACCTTAAAACGTTATGTGGTGGTCTGTGTTATATTCAATATATGTGTTTAAATGTTTAATGTATTAGGTATATATAGGTAGTATAAGTAAGGTATATATATATATATATATATATATATATATATATATAACTTAGGTATATTTAAATAAGTTACAATGTATCGATAAAGACGCACTATTTTGTATTTTGTTAGTCACTGAGTGACTGAACCCCTTTTCAATAATAAAGATTAAAAAAAAAATGTTTAATGTAGGTGAAATTAAATAATTTTGATAGTGTTTCATGTAATACGATGTCGAGGAACTGCTGGGTTATAGTGAATTTGATACAAAAGTGCTTTAAAAATCTTTTCTTTTACCACTTAAATTACCCGAAGATACCATTAACAATGTGGCCATAGCCTAACTTTAGATATAGGCCATAGAATAAACTAAAAATGTGAAAATACGGATAATTTGTGAAGAAAATTGTAACTTTACATTGACAATATTAGACCTGTGTAATAGATGATTGCTAATATAAAAAGAAGAGGACCAAGCGTTCCATACTCAGACTAACAACGGAAACCTATTAATATGCCGCCGTTTTCCTTTCGTCCATTTCGTTTGCGTATCATATCTTCTGAACCATAATAAATAGGAAGTATTTATTTTACAATATTAATATTTTGAAAATAAAGGCGTTTACTGATCAAGTTTCGTAAAAATATATATACAGTATGACTGGTAAAAGATTGTACATATTAAAAAAAACGATAGATAATGGTCATATGCAACCAATAAAAATGTAAAAAGAAGACAATATTAATTAACTACATAGTAAACATTAACAATATTAGTATTGCAAGAATCCTAAAAATATTATCACCCTTTTTTTTTGGGGTGGGTTGCGGTCAGCGCGCTCCTCGCACCACTCCGTCCGGGGCGACAGAGGGGCGTTTAGCACGCAACACCCACAACCCACCCGAACACCACGTCGCCTTCGTCGTTGGGCCGACCACCGGAGCAGGGATACGTGTCATCAGTGGTCAGTCCGACGGAATACGTGGGGTACCCTCCCATTGACCGACGTCCCCCTCCCTCGGGGAGGACGTCGGACTTTCCTCACGCGGAAATATTAGCACCCTACTGGCGGAACGCCGCTACCGATAGCGCTATCGAGTTACAGATTTGTTAGCTCTGTTGTCAAGATTTGGCTATTTATTACTAGAATTACTAAAACTAGGTGTAGGAATAATGTCATAAAAAACATTAAAGTTAGTTGCAGACTCATAGCTTTTACCAATCCCGAGATAAAGTGATTTGTTTCTTATCAAAACAATAGGTTTGCCAGCGTACGTTGACCTCTGTCTACATCCCGCGACGAAAACAATACCTACTGGGTCGAGTCGCATAGGTAGAATATTTACCTATACTCGTTCCAACCATTTATTTTACTTTTGGCAGGTCGAATTCTGATCAATTAGTGTTGTACCAATGTATTACGGATACTATGTTTTGTAATAATCGATTTTAGTCAGGAAGAACTTTTAATCGATTTAACACGGATATTTTATTTTTGCTTAAATACATATTTCATATTATTTAAAAACTTCACTTCTGTAAATATATTTGTTATTTCGGCACATTAATTTTTGCATACCCACTAATTCAGTCCTCCCAAAATATTTTACTTTGTACTTTGCAAAATAAAAAATAACTACTTTATGAAGCATTTTTCCATTAAGCGGGGTCCGCTGCTCCAAACTTTACTTAGAGACAATGGCGCCCTCGTCTGCGGTAGTAAATCACTAATTTTCTCATCCAGCCTACCCCTTTTTTTAAGCCGAATTGGCAACACTGAACGGCGCGCCGGCGACGCCATTTTGTTGTGTTGTCTGTCACTCGCAACAAGACTCCCGTGCTAGTCACATTTCTGTTCGCTGAGTGCTCTTTCATATTTTTCATACGCTGTGTTGAGTATTTATATTCCACCGTATTGATTTCATTGTTCTTACTTTGATTGAGTTGAGCGTATCGTTCCTCCCAGTAAGATTTTACTTGCAAAATGCCGAAAGGTATGGTGCTTAAAGGACAATACAGAGAGTTAGTGCTGCGGCTTCGTGAATTTTTTGAAAAGGAAAGCCGCAATGGCGGATTCCTTATACCAGTAACCCAAGTTAGAGACCGTGTTGCAGCAGCATTAGGTATTAGTGCTCCAACGGTGGCGAAAATCACTAAAGAAGCCTATGGTAGTAGTGGTATTGAACAGAACAAGCTATCTACGCCTAAGAAAAACGTCAGCCCCGTAAAGTGACAGCAATTGACAGTTTTGATACTGATGCTATTCGTCGTCATATATACAATTATTACACAAGCAAAGAGATTCCTACTTTGAAAAAATTAGTAGCGTCTCTACGAAATTGTGGCTTGTTTCGTGGTCAAAAATCTTCTTTGTCAAAGGTGCTGCACCAAATCGGGTTCTTGTATAAGAAATCCGACAAAAGAAAAATTTTAATGGAACGTCGTGATATAGCCTTGTCTCGCTGTGAATTTTTAAGACAAGCGAAGAAAATAGAAGACTGGTCGAATGTCGTTTTCACAGATGAAACTTGGCTCAATGCCAATCATTCCATACCAAAAGGTTGGACTGACGATACTGCTGCTTCTACTTCTGCAGTGTCAATGGGGAAAGGTGAACGCCTCATCATTTGCCATGCGGGAACTACAAAGGGATTTGTACCAGACGCTCTGTTAGCGTTCAAATAAAAAAAAAACAGGAGACTATCATGAGGAGATGAATGCGGACGTGTATGAAAAGTGGTTCAGAGAAATGCTTACATCACTTGAAGAGCCATCAACAATATTTATTGATAATGCACCCTATCACTCTCGCCAAATTAATAAAATGCCAACACAGGCCAACAAAAAACACGAGATTATAAACTGGCTTCGTGATAATGGGGAAGATGTGGACGAATCCCTACTAAAAGTAGAATTACTTAAAATATTAAAAAGTAAATAGCAGCCAACACGATATGTCATCGACGAAATGGCAGCAGAATATGGGCATGTTGTAATCAGAATTCCTCCGTACCACTGTCAATATAATCCAATTGAAATGATCTGGGCACAAGTCAAAGGACACGCCGCAAGAAACAATACAACTCCTCCTTTCACAGCAAATAAATTGCTTGAACTTTTAAAAAACGCATGTGCTAGTGTGACGCCTGAAAACTGGGCGAGTGTCGTCAACAAGACAAAAAAATATAATATTCTCTGATTGGGATCGGGAAATTGAATTTGACAACATACCTACACAAGAGTTAATAATAAACACTGCAGATGATTCAAGCGACGATTCGAGTTCGTATGAAGAATCCGACGATTCGTTATAATAAAATAATATTAAAATATTTTGGTTGTTTTATTTCATGTTATAGGTATGATGGGAAGATTTTTATATCTCCCTGATACAATTTTAACGTGTTGTCTATTACAACAATTCAAAACTCAGTTGTCAGCTGACTTAACTGCAAATAAGTGTAATCGATTATTTGCGATTCATTAGTTTGCACCGAATACTTTTGATCCTGTCACTAGATGCGATAGAACGTAACTTTTTTTATAACGGAAATGAATTATCACTTAAATTTTATGAATAGAGCTATTTACGACATATTAATGTATTTAGTGGGTAATAATTAAGATATATAAATATTATTGGGCAGTTTATATATTTCTCTGTTCACTCGTTTCAAAGTTAATAATTGCGTATAATGAAACAGTTACGTCCTAAAGTATGTGTCAAAAGTAAAATAAATGGTTGGAACGAGTATAATAACTTAATGTCACGCGAACTTTTTAGTACCCACAAGTGCGTTGACCTATCCCATGTGACTAAGTATTTTTATAAGATAATTAGTTCAAAATTTAAGTATAATTTTTTTTATATATTCGGTATCGCAATCGAGTATTGAATAGCCTCCTTCAATATGTAGAATCTTTTACCAGTCACCTGTATAGAAGAAGATAAAAAAAAATGTATTAAAATATAATAGCTAACTTATCCAAATCAGACATCGAATTTGGCCTTTGTGTTTACGCAGCAGCAAATTTGAAGAAAATTGAAATGAAGCATTCATTTTATTTAGATCTGCTGACGGGCTTTTCTACTACATATGCTACAAGTTGAATTTTAACAAATGTGAAATTATTCTGTTCATACTAGTCCAACTATTGCAAGCATTAATTTGCAAGGCGTCATACTGAATTTATTATAAGGTGACAAAACAAATAATCGGCGAACGATCAAACATTTCTAACGTAATGTTTTGGCCGCTGATGACAAGAACGTGTGTCGGTGGTCCGCCCACATGACGAATGAGAGTACAGCAGGTTATAGTGTCAGGACACGGTGTCGCGCGCCGTCCTTTCTGTCGACCGGAACAGATGCAACGGGGTGTGATAATACCATAGCCCTTTAAGAAAAGGTTAATTTTGAAATTATAACAGTACAGGTGAGCAAACTATGGGTATCATCATCATCATCATCATCATCTCAGCCCATATACGTCCCACTGTTGGGCTAGGGCCTCCTCCATAATGGGAGGGAATTTGACCTACTATACCATGCTGGTCAGACATGTTGGTATAGGGTTTCATTTCGAGTTTTCCTTCTCTTGCACAGATGTTATGTGCCTATTATATCCCATAGTCGTCTTGTACGACATCCACGGGTAAGATAGGGAGTGGTGAATTGTATTCTTACTCCGTCACCACACGGAACTATGAGTATACTTTTAACTATTTATCTATGTAATTAGGACTAAAATTTATTTTTTTAAAGACAACCTTTTGAGTTTAGGTGCAGCAGTAATAATGGATACGATATTTAGGTTTTCTACAGAATAATGTCACAGCTACGGACATCTCTTTCTAGTTACTTTTGTGTTGCATTGGACATTTAAAGAGTATAAGAATTATTTTTCTGTGACAGTTTGTGAATTTGACATTGATCTCCCTATCAGTAGAGGGAATACTTATTCACAGCAATAGAATATACAGGAGTCATAAAAGTAAGGTAAAACACAGTCAGTATTTTTCATATGGTGACCGGGTATTTTTTTTTATCCCCTCTATATATTATCCCCTCTCTTGTCGGTGACGTATAAGACGACCAAGGAATTAAATATGCAAATATGTGGTTGAGGGGAGTGATGGCTGCTCTAGTGGTTAACGCGTGATCGGGTGCCGCTTGCGGGATCTGGTCCAGTCATGGTACTTGTTCGTTATATTTAATAACTGTATTGTATGATGGTTCGAAAGGTATCACACTAGAGCTATTAATAGACCTGTTATTGTATATTATTTTATTTAAATAAAAATAGTAAATGAATAAAAAAGAAGACAATCCCACTGAGTCTCTTGCCGGATCTTCTCAGTGCGGTCGCGTGCCGATCCAGTAGTAATTTAAGGTAAAATGTAAAAAAATAACAATATGTAAGTGCCCCCGGCGGGGTTTATACATAATAATGGATTTGAATTTGAAATAACATTATGCAGGAGAAAAAAAACTCAAAATCAAACGTCATATTAACCCGTCTTATCAGCGTGGTAGGTCAACTTCCCTCCTATTTTGGAAGAGGCTTGAGACAGTGCAACGTTTATAAGCTAAAATGGTGATGATGATGACAATTAATGTTAAATAATTAATTCAAAATTGATTTATTGTAGAACAAATGACATATTGTGGAAATACCAAATAAAGACTATTCAACAACAACTGCTTCATTGAGAATATTAAATCCGGATACTGCTAAAGATGTTATATAATTTTATAACAATAAAAATCTGGTCCAGAAATGGTGCAATTTGATGCAACTTAAGATGTGCGTTGTGTGAAATTACACACAACATTAAAAATACCTACCAATACAAATTACGTTCGTTCTTGCAATCACGTTAATATTTCTCAACCTTTTTTAGAAATTATTAATGTGATTGTAAGATTATCTATTTATGTGCAATTGCAAAGTAATACATGTTATATCTTTTTCCTGTTCTTTTAATCTATATAGACGTGTATAGACATGTACGAACATATATATCATGTTAGAAATTTTAATATGCTTTTAAGGAAATTTATTTATTTCTTGTGGTGACGGAATAAGAATACAATTCATCACACCCTGGCCACCAGACCATTAGTCGTCTTTTACGACACCCACGGGCAAGAGAAGGGGTGGTGAATTGTATTCTTACTCCGTCACCACACGGGGTTATATATATGAGATTGAAATTATCTATAGCTATACAAAATATATAAAGTATGTACAAAAAATAATTGGTTATCAATATTACCGCTATTTAATGTTTTTCTCAATTTCTAAGTGCTAAATGGCATATATTAGTCGGAAATTCGCCGTGTGCTTAATGTGTTTGGTAGAAATAGTCGTGAGTTACAATTTATCATTGCGATTACGAATAATCTCATGAATACTGAATAGTTATTGACCTTGTTTGGGCATATGATGGTTCGGGATGTTGATCGTATATATCAACTTAAGGAGAGTTACGTGATAAGTGTCAACGACAACTACAAGATAATTATCAATAGGGGAAGATGGTTGGTTACAATTCAAAATTTTCCGTTGTTGCGAGTCCATTTTGTGATATTTGATCTAAAAAAGAAAATAAGACATTAAAACAAAGAAGTGCTTAGTGGCTTAAGAATAGGAAATCATTATCGTCTCAGCCCATATAAGTCGCACTTGGGCTCGGGTCTCCACCATATACTGTCTGTATGCTATCTATACTGCGTTGGACAGATGTGTCGATAAAGGGTTTCATGTCGAGATTTCCTTTTCTTGCTTCTCTTAACATCTACATATCATACCGCTGTCGTCTTTTACAAGACCCACGGGTAAAAGAGGGACGGTGAACTGTATTCTTACTTCGTCAACACATAAAATATAAAAAACAGGCTAAGTGCGAGTCGGAGTCGCGCACGAAGAGTTCCGTACCATACGTATAGATTATCTATAAAAAATAGGCAAAAATAGCGTTTGTTGTATGGGAGTTGAATATTTATTTTATTTTGTTGAATATTTATTTTATTTTGTTTTTAGTATTTGTTGTTATAGTGGCAACAGAAATACATAATTTGTAAAAATTTCAACTGTCTAGCTATCTCGGTTCTTGAGATATAATAGCCTGATGACAGGCAGACGGACGGACAGACAGCGAAGTCTTAGTAATAGGGTCCCGTTTTTACTTTTTGGGTACAGTATCCTAAAAATTATGTGTGTATTTACGTACCCACGTAAGAACTTATACTTCTTTGGCGTAACAAGATAAAAATCTTTCTAAAAATTTTATCTTTCGTGCGTTACCCCACGCTTGTAAAAAAAATGACACTAGTAATAGAAAAAAGGTATTTAATACATGGAAAGTTTTATTATAACGCATTATCTAGTTAAAATTTGTGACTGTATTCGCGCATTGTAAAAAATGTTGACTACCTAGCTTCAAGGTGTCGGTTTTTCATGTCGGTGCGCGCGCGTGGATGGTAGCAAGTTACTCCCATTATTTTTTTCCTAACGTGCCAAAAAAAATTAATTCAAAACCAGGAATCGAAATTTAAATATGCATAATTTAACAGTCAGCTTTATATGATCATCAAAATTCATTCGGATAGGAATCGGCAAAGATATTTACACCGGAACCAACATTACGGTTTTTTGCCCAAAAATATGCACATCTGAGGACTTAACAAAATAGATTTGGATAACCAATGCACGTATAAATAATTGAAGTACCTATAAAACGCTACAAAATTGTAGAAAACCTTCGTTCCATAATAAAATTGGTGCAAGACTTGAATATTTGAAGAGGTTAAGCAAATGGTCGCCTCCATGCTAAATCGATTTGATATGGATTGCGAATTCACTGTGCAATTTTTTATTTTTGTTTTACTTTTGAAATATATGAATACTTGTATATTCTTGTATTGCCTTTACTACCCTTTCCATTTCTATGCAATCGTGGGGAGCCGCCCTGGGCTCTAATATTATTTTATATATACTATATGTATGTGAAATAATTCAATGAGTACATTATAATCTATATTCAAATTAATCATTAAAACAACATTTGAAGTCTTCGTTTCGATATAAGATAAATTATTAAGGTATTAAAAAAAAACTATATCCTGCACGTATCCAACCACGTATCTGGCAACACAGTGTAGGACCGTGGGGGTCCTACACTGCGTCGCCTAAGTGGGCCGACAACCTAGTGAAAGTAGTTGGCGGTCATGTGATGCAGACGGCACAGGCCCGTGCTCTGTAGAGTAACATGAGGGAGGCCTCCGTGCAGCAGTGGACGGCGATGGGCTGAAATAATGGTGATGATAAGTATCCCGTATGTATAAGCAAATATATCGCTGAGGACTTTACAACAATACAATTAACGGACAGAAATAACACCGAGACTTGGAATAATCATTTGGGGCGTTTCAGCATAATCATCTTGACAATACTCAGTATGGAAGGTCGTTACTTAGAGTAGGTACTATACATTCAAATTGCATACACGTGGTATCACAAATTATTATACGTACGTAATTTTGATTTTTAAAAGCAAATTGATACAGTAGGTAGTCTTATGATCGATTTTGCAAATTATTAGTTAATAAACCGAGTTTAGCGCGATTTTTTTAACAAATTGTTTTTATTTTAAAATATTTTTCGATATTAAAATGTAATTGATGAAATAATAAAAAAAATTTAAAAAGGGAAAACCAAGGATAAAACCGGTACTATCTGGATCAGATTGTTCGATTTTCCAATTGAGTATTTCAATTCTTGATAATAGTAGTCAAATTTACCTACCTTTATATTCTAACTAGCAACCCGCCCCCGCTTCGCTGCGGTTTCAGTTGCCTTACCCGTGTAGTGTCCGTTCCCGTGGAAATACCGGGATAAAATATAGCATATGTTACTCCCTGATATTATAGCTTTCCATTGGTGAAAGGATTTTTGAAATCGGTCCGGTGGTTTAAGCGTGAAAGCGTAAAAAACAAACAAACTTACTAATAAATACTAAATTTATAATATTAGCTGCTGAAAACACTGACAAAACTATATTTTCTATAAACGAAACCTATTTAAATCGATTTATCGCCACTAAAACCTCTAGTGCCGTGCCCGACATTCGGAATATAAAGAAATATACAAAAAATTAAATTAAATTGATTAGATTTAAAGTTCTTACATTGTTATATTTTATATGGCACAAAAAAGAAAAATTATCTTTATGTTATGGAACACTTTATTAAATCGCTCGTTTGGCTATAATTTATATGATTTTGTTTTTAACTTAAGCCATTTAGTTTTTAATACACAATAATCTTTACGATAATAATTTAAATTAGATAGTATGTATAGATAAAGGGCTATATATGGATAAAGGGTAAAAATATTCCAAATAAGATATTTTTAATAAAAAAATATTTAGATTGGCTTACTTTACTTGAAGACATATTTGTCTTCATTGATTAATACGTCTTTAAAAATAAGCACAATTTTTATCTAAATTTTAAAGATATAATGGTTGCTGTGAATTATCCTTAAGAGAGAGATTGTCCTGGCCTTTTTTAATAGAATTTAATAAGAGGACCAATTTGGTATTAAATTATTTTTACGTAGGTATATGTTACTATTCATGCTGCATATATTTCGAAAGTTGTCAAGACGCACGAGTTTTGCTGGTTTAGTTGGTTAAATATCTGGTTGACCGAGCTTCGCTCGGAATATTTTCATCGAATTTATTTAGATATATATTAATAAAAAATAAAAATCTATAATGAAAATATATAAAAAAATTACAAAAAGAGAATAATAATAACACCGAGATTCGAACCGACGCTGTTTGAATGTCAACAAAATCAAAATTAGAACCAGTCAACTTCCCATCTGAGCTATTGTAACTCATGACGTTGACAACGAAATTTGAATTCATATTCTTTTAAAATTTAATGTCATTGTTTGTTTTGCTAAAAACACGGACAAAACAACATTTTCTATAAATAAAACCTAGCTAGATCGATTTTTTGGACCCGAAACCTCTAGTATGCCAAGTTTCAACAAAATCGTTGGAGCCGTTTCCGAGATCCTGAATATATATATATATATATATATATATATATATATATATATATATATATATATATATATATACATGCTATAAAGTTATAACTTTGGATAATTAGCGTAATTTACATATAGTATTTAGCTTATGTCCATCGCAGATAACATACATTTCAAATGATGAAATAAATTTTCCAATAAGTGCAGTGGTTTCGAAGATTATTTCAGACTTATAAACAAACTCACAAGATTCAGCTCCTGTCTTTCTAATATTAGGAAATATCTTTGAACATCTAATAGTCTTATGTTACGTGACATCGAAACCACACGATATAAGATACATAGACCACTATCTTAGAATAATAACGTATAGAAGGATAGTGTCAGTACTTCCAACTTTAAAAATTTGAATCTAAAAATACTAATGGCGGACAGACGATTACACACGTACACACGGAAACCACTATACAAATTATGAAATCAAATTTTGTTTTTATTAACATAAATCGTCAAAATACTTTTAAAAGTAATGTTAAAAACCTTTTTATGTTTTTCAAATGTGTTGTGGCACCATTTGAATGCACGAGCCGTCATAATTGCCTATTTCTTTTTTAAGAGTTGCGTACGTTCGTGCACTGCAATGACTTGTACATTACGGGACTGTTCCGGCGTAGGCTCCATTAGGCTCCAATTGAAATGCCTCACTTTTTGTGCGTGGACTTACCTTCTATATGTTATTATTCTAAGACCACTATGTTATTTGTACATGTATTAAAATGCTTGTAGTAATTATAATTACTTTGACTACAGGGATGGCGTACTAACGATCTATCGGGCCTATGAAGTGGGTTCGATTCCCACGTAGGTTAATAATTTGTTCTTTTTTTTAAGGGGTGTGTCATGGTCTGCGCACCCACCGCCCGGCTCCGTCCGGGGTGACAGAGAGGCGGCGCGCGGCCCCATGACCCAGCCGTGACACATCGCCTTCGTTGTTAGGCCGACCACCGGTGCAAAATAAAAATAAAAGGATAATAATTTGTTCGATCCATAAATTGTTATTCTGAGTTTGGGTGTAATTTGTCTCTTTTAAATATCATCATGGCGATCTTGCTATTATCTCAATTATTTGGAGTCAATTCAATATAACTCTTCTTCTATCTGTACCAATAAATAAAATTGGAGTGTCTGTTTGTAATGTCAAAATAATAGGCTTTTTTCATGCTCACACGGTTATTTGCACTATACATATGCCTAAAAATCACTTTAAATTTTTTTGTCTGTCTGTCTGTTTGTTCCGGGTAATCTTCAAAACGGCTGGACCGATTTCAAAAATTCTTTCACCAATGGAAAGCCGTAATATCAGGGCGTAAACTAGGCTATATTTTATCCCGGTATTCCCACGGGAACGGGAACTGAACGTGTCATGTTTAGTAGTTTAAGCTGCGTTATTAGTTTCTTATTTTAATACTATGTTTTCAAATAGACACTATAAGGAGTAAAGAGAAAGACCTGCTTGTTTAAACTTATAAAAATGAATAATTACTAATACTAATGTAATTTTTCCGTCCATAAGTAAAAGTAATTAATTATGTATTAAGTGTGATATTGAGACTTGAGTGAGACTGATTATTGTGATAACTGTTCATAAGCCAGTTTGAAATAATATTAATCTTGAATCATTGTCTTTTTCCATTCATATATAGAAAATTTTCATAAAATTCTTTAAAGCTTTCATCGCTATTACAACCCGGCGGTCCCGGCCGGGTTGAGAAAGATACCGGGTTGCAATCTCTAGGAAGCGCAACGAGGGCGGTTCGCTAGTTATTATTAAATCTCTCATATAACAATTCCATGTTCTATAAAAACTCATATAGTTATTTTATTTTTTATTTCAAATGTTGACAAACGGGCAAACAGTACACCTGATGGTAAGTGCTGCTGCCGCTCATGGACCTTCACTAGGCCGCTGCCTACTGCTAAGAAAGTGAAGGGAGTGTGAATGAGTGCAAAAGCCATCGATGAAACTAAAGGCATCAACAAAACACACCACACGCAAACACCCTCAGAAAATTGGGCCTCCCGCTTTCTCGCTCACCGAACGAAACGCAGTAACAAATTGCTATTACTCAGACGTCGATTTTCTACGAGAGTGTGGTACTACCCCGGACGGACCGGCTCGCGGCTGTAGACAGACAAATGTCAACATTGTGGTCTTACCACTAAAAAGCACAGTACAAGCACCCCAGTCTAATTGTAATACATACAGTTTTAGTATTTATTCATTTATTTATTGAATTCAAGTTCACTTATTGAAATTCTATTTTAATCAAGGTTAAAAACCAATGACGTTTAGCGTCACGGATCAGCCCATAAATGAGCGCCTTTAGAAGTTTAATTCAATAGTTTGAATGTCTAAAAATATAAATAAATAATTTATTTTTAAATCTCTACTACAGCGTGGCGAGGGCCGATGTTAAGAATAAGGAAATATATTTTTTTTAGATAAAGGGTTTTTCAACAAGAACTTTGTTTTCTAAAACAAAATAAAACAAGAAATTTAGATGAAGATGATTCAAATTTTGATTGTATTATGAAGAGAAAAGTTCGGCAATTATGAATGAAAAATGATATCTGGCAAATGTTCACCACGACCACGCTGACAGATGTCGATTCTTTCATCAAAGTTTTTAATCACTTTTTGGCAAAAATTTCGTTAATCACATCACGGATTTTGCGTTTTAAGGCTGCAATGGATTCGATTCGCTCCGTATAGACTCTCCTTAACATAGCCCCACAAAAAATAAACCAGTGGTGTTAAATCACACGATCCTGCTGGCCACATAACAGCTGATTTTCGTGAAATTATGCGATCGGGCAATTTGGTTTGCAATAAATTGATCGTTTCATTGGATGTGTGACATGTGGCACCGTCCTGTTGAAACCACATATCAGTGATATCCACGTCATCAATGATAGGCCAAAATTGAGTAGTTAACATCTCGCGATAGCGTGATCCATTGACCGCTACCGCATTTCTAGCCTCATCTTCGAAAAAAAACGGTCCAATCACGCCTCCAGACCACATAGCGCACCATACAGTGACACATTGAGCATGCAAAGGCTTCTCAATAATCGCTCTAGGCTTTTCAGAAGCCCAAAGGTGGCAATTTTGCTTGTTGACGTACCCTGACAAGTGAAAATGGACGTCGTCTGAAAAAATGATTTTTTCAGAAAAACCAGCGGGTTGTTCCTGAATGAATTGAGCGAATCTACGGCGATGTGAATGGTCGGTCGGCTTCAATTCCTGCACCAGTTGAACCTTGTAAGGCTTCAAAGCCAAATCCTTATGCAAAATTCGCCATGCGGTGGTTTTTGATAACCCCAATTGTTGAGAACGTCGAGGAATTGACAAATTTGGATCTTCTTCAACACTGTGGCTCACGGCTGCGATGTTTTCAGTTGAACGACCCGGTCGAATACGCGTTGGTGTTGGGCACATTTTGTATCGAGCCTGTCGACTCAAATTTAACGACCAAATTGTTAATAGTGGTCTCAGAAGCACGATTATGTTGTCCAAAAATATCACGAATTTTACGAAATGTAACTTTACCAGAACCACCATTTTCATAGTGGTTTTTAATTATTTTGATGCGATTTTCGATCGAAATTGAATTTATTGTAACAATTGCCAATGCATCTACTACGAATACGTCAAAAAACTAAATGCCAAAACTATCATGTGGTTGGTGTTGCCACAATTGAAAAACAAAGTTCTTGTTGAAAAACCCTTTATTATTGTATCTCACAATTTAAATATCTTATTTTAATATCTTCTTCTTTTTTAGATTAGGATGAAGAATTAGCCTTCTATAGACAGGGTGGTAGGGGATTTTAATTGAGGCGGCGGACCGTGTGCGTGAGGAACGCCTCCACGCGGACACCGTCCTCCACCTCCTGCGCTTGAGGCCGCCCTAGCAGGGACTGCGTGTGACCGGACCGGGGATTTAGTCCGGCACCCGCGGAGAGACTAGCCTCGTGACGTCGATCGGTGTCCTGGGAAGGGGAAGTCGATGGGAGAGAGTACTCCCTCGAGGTATTCCATCGGGCCGACCACTGAAGTCGAGGAACTCTGTACCGGTGCTCCGCTCAACAACGAAGGCGACGTGCTATTAGGTGGGTTACGGGACCACGCGCCGCCGCTCTGTCGCCTCGGATGGAGCCGGGCGGCGGGTGCGCTGACCGTAGCCCACCCAAAAAAAAAAGAAAAGGGGATTTTATTTCGAATTTTCTTTGTCTTGCAATAATTTTGTCTGCGTTCTTCCTTAGATTCTTACGATATTCATTTCATGAGGGACGATGACGTTTGTCTGTTTGCTGCTGTCTGTCTGTCTGTCTGCTGTGTGGTAGCGGCTTCGAATACTACCAACCCTTGCTTTGCTCGTGGGTGTTGTAGAAGACGACTAAGAGTCCTAGATTGACCCGGACCAACTCCATCTGGTACCATTTGGGTCAACGATTACATTCCCAAGGAGGGTTGACGTCAGGCAGGCGGCCGGTCATAAAAGTCATTGCCGAAACTTTTTGCAATATGTCAAAACAGATGACATATTGCGTCGACCCCAAGTAATTGGGATAAGAGCAAGATGATGATGACGTTTGTCTGTTTCTTTAAAGATAACTCCTGCATTTAGGGGTATTCCTTAATCCATTGTCTTTTTTTGTATTGTGGGGGACTTTACAAGCATATAATTAAAATACACGAATTCCATCTAGATACTGGCCTGCCAGATTAGTAACATAACCACTACGCTATTTGTGCAGTCCATTTGTATTATATGTAGTCACTTGTCACCACACGAATTAAAGTATATCTAATAATGTCCCTTGTGGTGACGAGAAAAGAATACAACGCAGCACATTTATTTACTTTCCCGTGAAGGTTATAAAAATTGGCTCATGAAGTAGGTTTTTTTTTTATTGCCAACTGTGGCAAACGAGCAAGCAACACACCTGATGGTAAGTGATGCTGCCGCACATGGACCTTTGCAATACCAGGGGCACAGCCAGGCCGTTGTCTACCGTGAAGGAAATACTCTTCTTAAACCTCGTTTAAAGGACATGTCATAGCGCTTGGGAAACACAGCAGCAGGTAGTTCATTCCAGTGCTTGCACGTACGTGGGAGAAATGATCACTGGAAACGTACTGTTGAAGACTATAACGTTTCCAGGTGAAATGGATGAACCCTGCTACGATGTCGAGTGGTACGTTGGTAGAATGGTGACGGTGGTACCAAGTCAAACAGTTCCTCGAAGCACTTCCCGTGAAAGAGTCGGTAGAGTACACAGAGTGACCCAAAGTCTCTCCGCTGCTCCAGCGACTCCAATCTGTCCGTAAGATTGGGATCCCCGACGATTCGAACGGCCCGTCTTTGCAGGGAGTCAAGTGGGTCTAGCTGATATTTGGGCGCTGATATTGGTACCTGGTAAATCAGCAGAAGTAAACTGGGCAAATCATAACACTAACTGCAATTACGGTATAATCCCCATGAGGAGGCCTATATCCGCCACTGAACTTCATTAAGCTGGTGAATGGATGAAAAGGATAATCTATATATACAAAACACCATCATTGTTTCTACCTACGTCCGTTATAGACTTTGAAACCATCCAATCGATCCAAACCAATTTTATTAGAAAGGAAAAGATGATTTATTATATACACTAAAACAGACCAACAAACCTAAAAATGAACTAAAATAGTTAATTCGGTCCATTCTTCGTTCTTTTTTCAACTTTTTCAGTGTTAACTGCATCTTGAAAATCTCATTGAAGCGAAGCGGTCGCTAGTTTTCATTCTTGATTCTACTAATATTATGAATGTAATGTTTGAATATTACTCAATCACGCGGAAACCATTGAATAGATTTAGATGTAAATTAGTATCTAAATAGATATCTGAGTTAATACATAGGATATTTTTTATCCCGGTAATATGTTCCTTGGGATAATAGTTCATGGGAAAGTTAGTCTTACGCGAGCTAGAATAATTGTATTTTCAGTGGCCTGTTACTTCGCATGACAATATTTTTTTTACATGGTAGTTTTAGTAAGCGGGTATAGCGTAGACTATTATTAACGCAAAATAGAAAATATTTTATTAATACACACAAAATAATATTTTTTTCATTTACATATATAGTTCTTTTGTACCATTACAAAAGAACGACCTAAATGAAAAAGAAAACTAAATACAAAAATAGATACTACTTTTAAATAGGAAAAAAACAACGAATAAACGAGAAGATTAATTAATGAAATTAAATTAACTAATAGGTACATAAGGTAATATAGAATACGTGTGCCCCGCAACTGATCTAAAATCTCTCGGATCTCGCTGAACATTTGCCAGTTTGTTGGCGCTGCTTTTCAGCGTGATCCTGTTAACCATGGATGTAAAACTAATCATTTGTATTAATTTTAAATTTTACAGTCTTTAACAAGACCAGAAAGAATATAAGCGAAATATATCTCCTTTTTTTGTGGTAGGCTATGATTTGGAAACACACCGCCCAATCGGTCGGGGATGACGGATGAGATGTTTGGGCCCCATAACCTACATCATCGCCATTGGACCGACCTCTGGTACCGATTCCTTCATATCCATGGCCGGTCCGGTGGGTTATCCTTTCGGATACCGTCCGCTTCGATTTCCCGCCCACAAGGCAGTATTTCCGGAGTGTCGCCCTCACGCGGTCTGCCTCTTTGAGTGTGGAGGAATAATCTCTGGTCTATATTACACAATCTATATTACTCTTACATTGAAGCTTACGTGCCTACATACAATGTATACAAATATGTGGTGTGGTAACAGTCACGATAAAAATCGTGACCATTGCCGCGAATTTATTTATTATGTAATAACATAATAAATAAATTTAGTATTGCTCATATCGATCTGGGCTTATTTCAGATAGTGTTATTTGGTCGCATGTATCATGCAGGCGGTCAAGCAGTTAGTCATTACTTTTATCTGTAGTAATTCCACCATAAAGCCCCTCTTGTAACTCTTAAGATAGTATACACAATGGTTTCATAGTAAAAATCGACGATTATCTCTAAGACAGTCTCCCAAACTTCATTAGAAAAGATAACTAGAAGTTGAAGTTGCTATTACCGAAGACGTAGCAAAATTAACTGGTCAGCCAATAAGAAAATCTACACATTATGACACACAAAATTCAACGAGACCTATATGCGTTGATTCCAAAAGTAGGTGGGTACGCAAGAAATGCCTGAACGCACGAGAATTTTTCACGGATTTGTCTCGATTTCGTTACCACTCAATTAGTAAAACATCCGCAATAACTTATAAGTCGTGTTCTGGTGAGATACTTACCAACCATATACATGTATAAAGTCATGTCTTATAGAATCTCATACTTTAAGAATGGGCAATTTTACAAATGTTAGATGCTACACTGAGCGTTAATTTAAATTTCTTTATAATCTTTCGTTCATATTTGCTTATCACAACGGTGTACTAATATTCAAATAAAATATAATTAAAACGTGGTGTAAAATCGAAACAAAACCTAGCCATCCGAGCCCAAATGTTCTTCTGCTTTTTCTGCCTATATATTTCCCGTTGTTGGATTAGCCTGCTCCAAAATACCTGCAGATGAGGAAGGTTTGGCGATATATATTCTTACTTTGTCAACACAGAAAAAGGAATAAAATCAGTAAAATAAAATGTTCTGTCACAATGTTCATCATCATTATTATTGTTTCAGCTCATATACGTCCCACTGCTAGGCTCTAGCCTCCTCCATAATAGAGACAAAATTGACCAACTATACCACGGTGGTCAGACAAGTTGAAATAGGATTTTTTTGCAGTTTCCCTTCTCTTGCACAGGTGTTATTCCGCACATAACATTCCATTTTTTTTTTGGGTTGGGTTACGGTCAGTGCACCCGCCGCCCGGCTCCGTCCGGGGCCACAGAGGGGTGGAGCGCGGACCAGTAACCCACCCATATAACGCGGCACCCTCGTCGTTGGGCCGACCACCGATGCAGATTTCCTTGACTGCAATGGTCAACCCGACGGCATACCCCGAGGGAGTAACCTCTCCCTTCGACGTCCCCTCGGGACGACGATCGCCATCGGGAGGCCAACCTCTCTGCGGGTACATAATATCCCTTAGTCATCTTTTACAATACGCACGGTCAAGATAAGGGGTGGTGAACTGTACTTATTCTTACTCCGTCACCGCAGGGATCATATCTGTTCATATCTGTATTTAATACATTCGCCTAAATGAAATGCAATGCATATAGGGTTTTATATTAAGCAGGCTTTACACTTATAACGTTAGTCGGTCAGTGCTAGCGAATGCTTATAATTTATTGCGATCCATTTACCTACATGTAACTTCTAACACCTTACCTATATGGAGAAACTAGACAAGATTGCAATGTAAATTTCCTGTCTAAGTGCCACAGAAATGTTTTCGTTCAACGGAGCAATCTCGTTTACTGTCGTTACATATACGTACATATAATGTATAGGTATATTACAGTAGCCAGACGGTCTACCGCACCCATCGTAATTATTGGTCGATGGTTGTTACTAGCTTGTGGCGATACCTTCAATTACTAGTCTGTAACATCAATTACGCGAACATTGTACCTACTGCAGTCACTGTCTCCGATTATCCACTGAATTATTGTTTTAATACCTTTCTCTCTTTTATCGAGGTATAAATGCTTAGCCTCATTACGACAGAAGAGCAATATTAAAGGCGTAGCAAAACTTTCTATACGTGAATTATATAAAATAATTATGTTCAGAGAATCCTCGAAAAGGAAAGATAATGTTTTTTATGTAAAAAGTTTCAATACATCTCTCTTTTATTCGTAGTATGACGGTTATAAAAGCGCACTTTAAGCAAATTAAAGTTAATTAATTTTCTTGTGTAATTACGGATTAATTAATTAAGAATACAATTCACCACCTTTCTTACCCGTGAGTGTCGTAAAAGACGACTAAGTGATATAAATGCACATTGCATATAATAAGAGAAGAGAGGAAGTGCAGGGAATCTTAAAATAACACGCTATACCAACCCCGCTGACCAGTGTGGTATAGTAGGTTAATTTTCCCTCCTATTAAGGAGAAGGTTTAAGCCCTACAGTGGGGTGTATATACACCCCAGACCAGAGATGATAAATATTAATTAATTATGTAAAAGGCTGAATAATTAATTACGCTTGTTATTATTTGCTATATGTTTTAATCGTATGATGCTGGATATTGATTTGCTCTTTAAAGTTTATGTTAGGTTAGTATGATATTCGGACTTGGAAGTAGCTTGCCAACCGCATGAGGGCGACGCCCCAGCGTCAGTGTTTTTGTTCCCTGGGAGTCAAAGGAGACGTTACCCAAAGGGTAGTAAAGGGTTGGCCACGGATGCCAAGGAATCGATACCTGTGGTCGGCCCAATGGTCATGGGGAGGGAATACGGTAGCTTATGGGGCCCCATACCATCCTGCCGATTGAGCAGGGTATGACCAGATCATAGCCTAGTCGAAATAGAAGTTTAGCATGATAGTCCAGGTCAATTTTAAGGTCTTAATTGTCTTATGAAATAGTATTCATGGCCAAAAATATGTCGCACAAACGAAGTAATTATTATAATTTATACCTTTTAATATATTCTTAAAACGTCAATTAGATTATTATATTGACAAACGTGTTTACCACCTCATTTAATAGTATTTACTAACTCAAAATTTTCCGACGTCAATACCACGAAATGTGAGCAGGTTACGATTCCATGAAAAATTTTATATACATGTGTTCTATTTGCGCAATTTATGCAAATTACGCACCTCGTATTATTTATTTAAATCATGATGGTTATGAATAGTATTTAAATTTATATATTAAGGCTGTCGTTAACCAATCATTCTGTATTAAGAGGTAGCTCTTGAAGATTTTTGGATATTAATTTTTAGCAATATATTTTCATACCTTTTTTTGGGTAAACAAAAATGTAATAAATTCGTATTTCGAAATGCAATATCTCCTGTATCAGTAGTATAATTTTCAGGCTTTATGCTGCTTTTAAAAATTTATTTCTCCAAGAAAACTGACATATTGTTCGATTTCCACACACAGAACAATTTATAGGGGAAGTAAATAAATATATAGTAAAGTTATATTAATTCCGTCGTCATCGCCAAACGTTATCTCTAAATGTCGGCCAATTGAGAATCTTGTCCATTTTTTGAAGTCGGTTAAAAACGTTCCAAGACTCTCAACGTGCTATAGATAACGCTATGCTTAGTATCTCTTTACATGATAAAAGCTGTAATGGTTTATATCTTATGACAAAGATTTATCTTTATATATAAACTAGCTTTTGCCCGCGACTTTGTCCGCGTAGACTACAGAATAAATCACCTTATGCACCATATCTTCTGTTTTTTTAACGAAATTAAATGATACGTGGCTTAGATTTTAAGATGGACCCCCAAACTACCAAAATTGTGAAAATTGTATCGAAATCCATTCAGTGGTTTTTGTGTTATGCCATAACATACAGATTGAAAGACACCAAAATTCTAAAACCATTGTAAAGGGGTAAGGCTATTTTTTGAGCTTATACCAAACTTATAATACCTCTTTATAAACTACATTAGCGGTTCTACCCTCAGGTGCTAAGATGACCAGACTGCTAGGAGAGCTCACTCTCGAGCAAGCCACGTAAAACTGACCGTGCGAGAAGCAGTCTACCCTAAGATCAATTCCTGCTGTTTTTAGTGACTGACCCTGAGACTTATTAATCGTCATTGCGAAACAGACCTTAAGAGGGAACTGCAGCCTTTTAAACTCGAATGGGTACTCCGATGGTATAAGTGGTATCCGTGGTATATACACCGATTCACCTCGAGCACAGCCAGTAATTACAATGGCCTCTACTAAGTTTTTATGTAAGGCTTTCACACGCAACCTGGTCCCATTGCACAACTTAGGCGGATTGAGGTTTCGGAATAGCATTACTGGAGCACCCACTTTCAGGATAAGTGTGTGAACCGGTAGACCAGGTGGGTTGAGTGCATTTAAGAACTCCACAGGATAGTGTATAGCATCATCCGTATGCACTACAGTGTCCACAGACTTGTACTTGTATTCTACACCTTCGAATGACTTTAACAAAGTGTCATTAATAACTGAAGCCTGATCGTTCTTAGGTGTCAAAATCGCACGTTCACACAGCCACTCCATGGATTTGTTGTGTAGGTTGTGAACATCTGGATATATTCGGGCTATTAGGTCATCAACGGTCGGTACAAGTGAGGCAAGATCTGATGGAATTGTAATCTTGCCATCAGTTTCTGGATATTCTCCATTTCCTATTTTAAGAAGAAGATCGGAGAATTGTCCAGCGCAAACATCACTCTTCAGGTGCACCCGCATATTTTTTTTAAGGTGAAGCTTTTTGATTAGGGGCCAAAGACTTGATGCCTTAATGCAAGCCTTAACTTCGTCAGCTCGAGTTCCCCTCGACACTACCGGCAGAGTCTGACGGAAGTCTCCAGCTAACAACACGGTGACTCCACCCATCATGTCATCGTTCCCTCTAATATCTTTTAGTGTTTGTTTAGCGCTTCAAAACCCCCCTTATGCGCCATTGTGCTCTCGTCCCAAACTATGAGTTTACAATCACGCAGCACTTGGGCCGCATTACTCTGTTTTGAGATATTGCACAGTGGAGTTTCCACATGGATAAGGTTTAGTGGCAGCTTGAAAGCAGCGTGAGCTGTCTTGCCTCCCTCCAACAGTGTTGCTGCGATTTCTGACGATGCGACAGCTAAGGCAATGCTACGATTACTCCTAACTTTTGCCAATAGCAAATTGATAAGGAATGTTTTACCAGTGCCACCAGGAGCATCCAGGAAAAAAATTTGCCCTATTCCTTTTTCAATATTGCCAAGGATCTTCTGGTAAACGTAAAGCTGTTCATCCGTCAGTAACTCCTCATTGCATGACACCACCTCTCCTAGGGCGCATAGATCATAATTGGTCTCCCTCAGATATTCTCTATTGTCCAAAGTTGCTGCAGATCTTTTTGGCTGAGGTAATCCGTACTGTGCCAAGTTTTGTCCTGCTTGAGCTAATACTGCATCCTCAATCAAAATCAAACATCTGTTGTACACCTCGTCAGTGAGGTGTACAACAGATACACAATCTTGCAACTCTCTTTCCAGTTGCCGTTTAATGTCTTCTGAGAGACTCTCTTTGTATTTCTCCCAAAGGCTTAAAGGATCAGAGAGTTGACAGAAAACTAACATTATTGTAAATAGCTCTCGCAATTTGAGAGGAGAATCGCATAATGCAGCTTCCTCTAAAGTGGTGTCCCAATGCTTGTTGTCTTCCAGCAGACCAAGTGCCTTACACGCAGATTGAAATGTTGGATGGAGGATACCATTCACAGTCTTTAAGTCCTCAAAGGATGTCGGTCCTCTAACCTCATGGAGCAAAAGGCGTACGTGGTAGCACTCGGTGTTGTTTGGATGAATCGTATAGACCGTGCCCAGAGCGTGCACTTTTTTCACTCCGGGCCAGCCCTCAACATCTTTCCCTTTTTTCCTCCTTGAAAATTTTTTGCTGTTCCAGACATAGTAAGAAGGGACTTCGGAGTACTGCAGAGTTTTAGCGAAATTGTCTGTTTTGCAGATTTCAAAAAAGCCTAGGAGCGTTGTCTGTGGTGGATTATTTATCTTTTCTGACAAATTATTTGAGGTGAAGTATATTCGCTGACCGTTTTCAAGATGAACAGCGAGGTGTACGACAGGGGGGAACCTTTCATGAATGGGGAAGCTTAAGATCCTCCAAACTGTTTCGGAACTGCTTATGTACCGGCCGCTTTCGTAGATTTTTACCTCATCTTTCTCATTCTCTAGAGTAAAGGCCGCTTGATCACTGCCCTTGTTCACGTACTTACAAATATATTTGATAGATTTAACAGAATTGCAGTACTCCACATTAATATGAGCATTGAAAGTACGTGACAGGACAGGATTGTAAGGGACCACCCAGCGGTTGTCCAACTCTATTTCATTAATTTTTATTGTGTTACCACCGTCAGCTGGAGACCTCCTCCTATATTGCGGATATCCATTGTCTCCTGTCTGGGTGTCCTTGAGAAACGGTCGAGGGTACCTCTTACTGCAACTGCCATCTTTCATGCAGGGCGAGTTGTAATTTAAACTTCCGCAAGGACCATGTATCATACTGGCCTTCACAATATCGTAGAGGAGAGGGTTTTGCTCAGGGTCAGGTATTTCTGCACTAATAACATTGTCGATCTTATCTGGGGTGATACGCTGCTCTAGCCATAGCAAGATGTGAATGTGAGGAAGAGCCCGTTTTTGCCATTCTACCGAGTATATAAAGCAACGCATCCCCCCAAGTAGATTGCCCTTGGTAAGAAGAGCCATCATCTTTTTCACCTTTAGGTGGAATACCCTAGCTATAATATCGTGGCGATCGTGTGACTTTTGGGCAGGTAAAAGTATATCTGTGATGTCTTTCCATCGGGGGTTACATACACGTAAATGTGATAAAAAGATCAGGACGACCGTACTGACGCACGTATGTCATAGCGTCTTGTGTACGCTCGTGCATATAGCGTGGTTCCCCGGTAAAAGATGACGGGAGCACCACCTTCTGACCTAGCTGCTGAACATCAACATCCTGCCTTCCTATGGCATCCCGCAAGTGTATATAACTGTCAGCCCTCAGCTGCGCCTGGTTGTTCCTGATATAGGTCAACCTTTCCGTCTCTATTTTGGCGTACATGTCCACTAAAAACTGACTAAAAAGGGAACGGAAATACACCAAGTGATTATCTTCTCCTTGTCTAATCATTATACGAAAAGAATAGAACCTTGCAGCTGAAATTGTATTTTTAAGTATTAATTTGGTCTCAGGATCACGCTGAGGTAAAGAAATGGAGTACCCATCCTCGCCACGACAAAACAAAAGCGGATACTGCAGGCGTCATACGAACGGTGAATCTCGCTAATGCGCTGCAATGAATTATCGTGGCTCTCAAGGATAATGTCTCGTTTCTCAAATTGCTGACCAACTATTATTAATGCCACCTCATTTGACGTAGGAGCATTAAAACGACCCCTGTGACTCTCCGGCGGTTTCTTCTCAGCATTAATGACTACTTTAAATGGTTTAGACGTTTCAGGCACCTTGTCCAGGGCGATCTTCAAGTCTCTTACATAAGTATTAAACGTATGTAGCATTCTCTGCAGTTGCTTGACTAAGCCGGGTTTTACTTCGGGAAAGATACTGCACCTCAATTGTACTTCCCTGTCATCTTCGCCAACAAAATATATTTGTAAAAATTGTGGTTCCTTTTGAGGAGCTGGCAGCAAGCTTCCCACCAAATGGTATACCTGGCCCTGAACTTTAAAAGTTGGCATAAAACCGTCTTTTATAATCTGTTTCGCTCCGAAAGAAGTCATTTGAAAACAACTATTATATTTACGAATACGGTTCATGAAATGGTCGTGTTCTGGATGTATATCCATTATCAAACTGTAGAGAGGCTCAGGTAGCTGTTCATAAGGCGGGAGCTGCACCTTACCAGCACTGCAGCACATGCCGGGTGGCTCCTCCTTCCACTTGAGAGCATTACACCAATGGCACTTGTTGTTCATGTCACCCAAGGATACAGTACTGTCCGTCTCATACTCTATATCAAGATCATAGGCCATGCCGGAGTGAGCCTTGGTTTTCCAGGAGCGTCCTTTCCTTTGTACTCGTCTTCCAGGATTATTTTGCTCATAAAGAGACTGTGCCGCCCTGTGTACCTCAGGGTGAGTTTTCTGGTATCTGGCCACGGCAGCACGGTGAACTGCTGGGTTTGTTTGCGCATATTTTTTTGAAGCGTTTTGAATTTGTTTTTTCCGAGTAGCGTCGGTGCATCTGGCACGACGTTTCTTGGAGCATTTAGTAGGAAAGATAAGAGATTGATACTGAGATACGTCATGATCTGGTTCTAATATGGGCGGTGAATTAGTAGGCACTTCATTTCTTCTCGTAGTAATCTTCTTTGCAACGACGGGGAGAAGTGAAGAAGGGGAGGCGGTCTCGGCCATTATCGCAGTCACTTCACTACGGACGTAAACATCGAAATGGCCACGTGATAGATCATGTGTAAAGCGTAGTCGTCCCACAGGGTTACCTGTAGTACCAAAACTCATATACAGTTCACCGTTTCGGTAAACTTCAAAGACCCATGGAAAGAGTTGCCCTGCCGCTTCCAGCTCACATAAACTACCATAAGTAAAATGGCGTGACATGTCAATGCGGTATTCAGCGGCACTGAAGTAATTGTCCCCGTTACTGTCATGTGACATAATGGCAAACGATTCCCAGTTGTCCATCACATAGTCTACGATTTGCTCGCGCACCTCCCTGGCCATCACCTGTGTATCATACAATATATAGGAGATGGCCCGAAACAGACAGGCTCCGTCTCCAATTATAGGAACTACGGTGTGAGGGATCATAGCCCCATCAATTTGCAATGTTTCAACAGTCATTGTGATAGATAATAAACAAAATCTACTCAAATAACGAAAAAAAACTATGTACTTAAGTTATGCACTTACAAATTTAAGCTAATTAAATAGTATTATAAACAAAATGAAAGTAAAAAAAAATCAAAAAATATATTGTAAAATGATTAGAAAAGAAAAGCAATTGGAAAATATTTTTTTTAAAGATTAACAAAGAACTTTGTGAAAAATAAGAATACTTTGAAAATTAATTTGAAAAAAAAAATTAAATATATAGTATTATAAAGTTAATGAAAGAAAAAAAAAAATAGAAAAATATTCGAAAATGATTAAGAAAAAACAATTTGAAAAGAATAGTTTTTTTTTAAATATTAGCAAAACAATTTGCAAAAGATAAGAATATTTTGAAAAGCAAAGTTATGCACTAAGGAATCAAGGCAATTAAAATAGTAGTATCATAAACTTAATAAAAGTAAAAAAAAAATGGGAAACAATATTTGGAAATGATTAGAAAAGCAATTTGGAAAAGAATAGATTTTTTTGGAAAAGATTAGCAAAACAATTTTTAAAAGATAAGAAAGAATATTTTGAAAAGCAAAGAATTGTGCTGAAAAGCACAGTTTTTAAAAGATAGTGTTGCACTGAAAAGTACAGTTTACTTGTATGGTATAATCTATCGCAGCGTTTGCGCTGGACGTGTTATTAAGACCAAGGTTGCAATTATAATGTGTGGGGCCGTGTTTTTTTTTTTGTGTGTGTACAGCTGTTGGCCGCAGATGGCCTCGACAGCTTGACGCGGACTATGGGTGAGCGCTGAGGGCTCTCAACTCGGAGAAAAGTATGCTAAGCGACATCGCCCAAGGGCTCCCCCTGTGGGGATCGGACCTCGGCTTGGGGCGTCGCTGGAAGCAAAGTGGGCGTGCCCACGTTTTTAGTAGTGACTTTAGCGCGGCGCGGTTTCGCACCTCGACGGCGAGGGCGGAACCGCGGATATTTATTTGTTAAGGCCTCGCGGGCCGTGTAGGCTCTTTGTTGAGCGAGTGTGATATTGTCGTCCTCTTCGTCGAGGACGTGACGAGGACGTCGGATGGAGGAGATTTTGGAGGGTCTATAGGAAGCCGCCCCAACCACTAGTTGGTTGGGGTGTGTCATGGCAGAGTCAAAGTAGCTCTGAGAGCACCGTTTCATAAACTGCTTGATGTTCGGCAGTTCGAGGTCGATGTGGAGATCGACGTTTCGTATGAACCACGGTGCTCCCGTAGCTCGGCGCATGAAACGATTTTGTAGTGTCTGTAGCCTGTGGATCCTGTGTGGCATGTGTGGGGCCGTGCTTTTTTTTTTTTTTTTTTTTGTGTGACTTAGTTGTTAGCCTCAGATGGCTGTGACAACTTTACCCGGACTGGTGGGTGAGCGCTGAGGGCTCTCAACCCGCTTAAAGTTAAGCGACCCATCCCGAGGGCACCCCCTGTGGGGTACGGACCTCGGCTCGGGCGGTCGCTGGCAAAGTGGGCACTCCCACGTTTATGATTTTAAAGCGACACGTTTTCCTTCCCCGTCGGCGGGGGCGGTAACGTGGATATTTACTACTATTTGTCAAGGCCGCGCGGGCTGTGTATGCCTCAGTCTGGGCGAGAGTAATAGTGTCGTCGGGTTCGTCGAGTATTAGTCGCGGTTGTTTAATCGCGGACATTTTAGAGGGGATGTAAGAAGCCGCCCTTACCACTAATGGGTTCGGGTGTGTCGCGGCAGAGTCGAAGTAGCGGCGGGAGCACTGTTTCATGAATTGCCTGATGGTCGGCAAGCCAAGATCTATGTGAAGATCCACATTGCGCATGTACCACGGTGCTCCCGTCGCTCGGCGCATGAACCTATTCTGTAATGCCTGTAGCCGATGTAGCCTGCGTGGCTTCGCTTGTGTAAACACTACACTTGCATACGTCATGATAGGACGTATACAAGCGGTGTATAATCTAACTTTATTACGGAGAGATAGCTTAGACTTTGCGTGTACTAAGCTGTGTAACCATCCTAGCACTAGGGCTGCGCGCGTGCGGACTCGCCCTATGTGAGAACCGAAGGTCAGTCGTCTGTCCAAGGTCACATCCAGATATTTGACCTCCCTTGTCCAGGGGATGGGTTGGTCGAACATCTTTATCTGTGGATATTCAGCCATTGGGTAGCGGCGATCTATCCCCTTATGAAATATGATCGCCTGGCTTTTGGTGGGGTTTATACCGATTCTCCATTTCCTAGTCCATTTGGCTAGGGCGGTAACTGCAGTTTGGAGAACAGTTGTCACTGTTGAGGGAGATTGACCTGCATAGAAGATGGCAGTGTCGTCAGCGAATAATGCTGTTTGTATTCTACTATGTTGGGGTATGTCGCTGGTGAACAGCGAGAAGAGAATTGGAGAGAGCACCGATCGCTGGGGGACGCCGGCTTCTAGTTTGTGCGGTGCTGATAAAGTACCTTCCACTCTGTAGCGAAAGCTACGCTCGAGTAGGAAGTCCTTAACTATCATAACTAAATAGTGGGGGATTTTGAGCTTTATTAACTTGAAAATAAGGCCGTTATGCCAGACTTTGTCAAACGCTTTTTCTACATCAAATAGAAGCATACCCGTATATAAACCGCGTTGCAGTTTATAACTTGTATACTCGACTATTCGATGTACTTGCTGAACGCAAGAGTGTTGCATGCGAAAGCCGAACTGAATCGGCGGGATGAGGTTGTTTTCCTCAGCGTACTTTCTTAGCCTACTAAGTAGTACGCGCTCATATATTTTACCTAAACTGTTAAGTAAACTAATCGGGCGAGTGGGGCCGTGCCGCCTCGCGCTGCTTATATACCCTCCGAACTCCGGGGAGATTGTCGTGCGCGACTTTTTCATTATTGCTGAAGCTACTTAAGGAAACCACGAAAAAATAATAAATATCCAAATATTAGTTTTAATATATGGTGAAAAAACTTGTTCAAATACGAATAAAATGCAAAATTGTGTTTTTCGCATATATAATTATTATTATAGTCAAACATTTCGTTGAAGTCAAACACTTTCATCGACTAATACGATAATTTTGTTTAACAATAGCATCAACCTTGTGTGATAGATACGTATTCAATCAAGTTTTTTTTTAGTGTAGGCACCTGCCAAAAGTAACGAAAGCAAAACTTAGTTTTATGACTTAAAAGCAACGATTTTCCTCCTATTTCGAGGTGATTTCGAAAAATCAAAAAAAAAATCGAAAAAAAAAAAAAAAAAACTGAAGCCTGATCAAAATTACCTACTTACATGTCAAGTATTTAATAATTAAAGTAACGGTGATAGGCAACTTCAAAGCGAAAATATAAATCCATTTTATTACCGTTCCCTTGGGAATTTCGAAAAATCCCGTCTTATTCCTTGCCTACTTCATAATGGGGAAATAATTTTATACACTTATTATACTTAACAATAGCTACGAAAGAAAAAACAAACAATATAACTTTTAAGCAAGGATTTTCATCATATTCCGAGGGATTTTCAAAAAACCCTAAAAATGGTTTTTAGTTATCGTAATAACCTACTTTTAAGCTGAATTTCAAGTCTCTAATAAATAAAGTTACGGAAATAGGGCAACTTTAAAGCGAAAATATAAGTAAATCTTTTTTTATTCCCGTTCCTGTGGGAATTTCGAAATATCCTGAAAATTGTTTTTTGTTTTCATAATCACCTACTTATATGCCAAATTTTAAGTTTCTAATACATATGGTTACGGAGATAGGGTAAATTTAAAGCGACAAAATATAAATAAATCCTTTTTATTCCTGTTCCCGAGGGAATTTCGAAAAATCCTAAAAACGGTTTTTAGTGATTGCAATCACATAATTATATGCCAAATTTCAAGTCTCTAATAAATATAATAACGGAGATAGGGCAACTTTTATAGCGAAAATATAAATCCTTATTATTCCCGTTCCCGTGGGAATTTCGAAAAATCCCGTCTTATTCCTTGCCTACGTCATAAAGACAATATCTGTGCAAAATTTCAGCTTCCTAGGTCCAAGGGTTTGGGCTGGGCGTTGATGAGTCAGTCAGGACTTTGAATTTTATATATTAAGATTTCTTGTGTACGTGTGTGTCACTGAACTCCTCCTAAACGCCTCGACCGATGTTGATGACTTTTTTGTGTGTGTTAAAGGGGATTTGAGAATAGTTGAGATTCATAATTGGACACGGTAGGTGGCGCTGTGATCGATTTCAATAAGAATTTCATTTATTATTTTTTTAGATTTCAAGAGAACAATGTCCGTTGGCTCAGCTAGTATTTATTCATATATAAATCTCTGTAATAACAATAACTTGTTGGACGTGAGACATCATAGTCAAGTGTTCAAAACATCGGGCCATTAATAATCAAATACAAATGCGATAAAATCCGTATAAATAGTTTTATTTATAATGTTTAGTACTTGTAAAAATCAGAACAGCTGTAGCTGATATAGCCCGAAAAATTAGAATATTGAAATGGCAATGTGTAGGTCATATCAATCGTTTTTGTGCAGAGGGAGAAACAGTGGACGTCCACTGGCTGATGGATGGATCGAACTCCTACATCAAGAGGAGGTGAATAATGGCACCTATATATATTGAGAAAAAGAAGCAACTTATATTTTGTAAATAAAACTACTTTTACGGATTTTATCGCTTTTGTATTTAATTTATGATTACCCGACGTTTCGAACACTTTACGGCATTCATGGTTAAGGAGACTAAGATGACTAAGATGTCTGACGTCCAAACAAGTCTCTAATAACGTTGACTTGTTTGAACGTCAGACATCTTAGTCCAACAATTTGTAGTGCTAGCGTAAACATAAGAAATCATTAAGAAACTCATTTTCTTTTTGATTTTGTAGGAACTGACAATAATTATAAGTAAAATTACACAGCTAATAGGAGAGATATCATATAATTGTGATATGATAATTTACATAATTATCGTTACAAAGTCGTACTATTTTTCATAAAAAGATGTCTGGCTGCAATAGAAATATTAAGTACTTTTACTACTTAGTCGAGAAAAGCCATGTTAGATAAACATAACTAATCAAATGTTATTTATTCAATATCGAAGCGTGATATATTTCTTGCAGATTTAATTAACTATAAGATAAGGTAATAAAATTAACAGAACGAATTATATATGCATATAATTTATCGACAGTAAAAAACACTAAGATCGTAGACAATATGCAGTACTTCTGAAAGAGGAATGAAAAAAAATAATGAAATTACAAATTCTGCCGTGTTCATCATCATCATCATCATCGCAGCCCACATACGTCCCACTGTTGGGCTCGGGCCTCCTCCACAATGGGAGGGAATTTGATCTACTATACCATGCTGGTCAGACATGTTGTTATAGGGTTTCATTTCGAGTTTTTCTTCTCTTGCACAGATGTTATGTGCACATTATATCCCATAGTCGTCTTATACGACATCCACGGGCAAGATAGGGAGTGGTGAATTGTATTCTTACTCCGTCACCACACGGACTGCCGTGTTATTAAAATTAAATTAATCAAATTAAAATCAAAATGTAAGCGAGTCAGTTTAAATAGTCTGATATGTAAGCAGTGACGTTTCACGTGATATTATAAATGTTTATTGTCACAGCATTGTCACAGTGACATTTGTTCAACGTCAGCCTGCGTCAGCAACATATCGCACTACGAGCTAGACATTAGAAGCGATACAAAACAGCGACCAATACCCGTGAAAGTGACAGAAACTTGCTAGTGAATGAACATATTCTCAGTAATTGCTTAGCTAACAGTGATACTGACTCGTACAATACTAAGTAAATAAAACAATGAACGAAAAATATTACTATTATTGTGAAAAAATCGTGGGTGTTCTTATAAATCAGTTCTCGAAAATATTCGATCGGTACGATTAGTCCAAAAAAAGCAGTTTTCAACAATAAATAAATTATAACGTATATTCAGGTCCCTAGTACTACTTGACAAAAACACAACTGTCTCATTTTATCAGCTGACCTTGGCAATAAAGACAATTTTAATAACATAATATAAACAAACACTATTCTCGCAGTATGAAAATCTGAACTCATGTGCGAAAGCGAAAGTGTAAATTATAGAACTGCATACGAATAATAATAAAATATTTGTACGGTTGATATTATTAACTAACGTCAAATTCAAACACGTTTGGTATTTAATGAACTCAATTTTGACATGTCCTTACATTATAAGGATGTAAAGCTAGATATATTGATTACACAGAATAAAAATCACCTTATTACATGGATAAAATAATTATTTATAATATAAACTTTACGAAATATGTATAGGCTTTGGTACACGGGCATAACTATCGATCAAATGACGCCATATAAGACTATCATCGTTATATTCTAATACTAGCAACCCGCCCTCGCTTTGTTTCGATTTCAGTCGCCTTACCCGCGTAGTTGCCATTCCCGTGGGAATACTGGGATAAAATATAGCCTAAGTTATAGCCTGATATAGTTATAGCTTTCCATTGGTGAAAGAATTTTTGAAATCGGTCCAGCCGATTTGAAGATTGAGCCCAAAGCAAACTTGCGGATCTAGATGCAACACGTCATAACACAAACACACTGATACAAGTCAACTAGAATGACTTTTGTTTAATTGCATCATCCTTACTACATTTAGTGTATTACTATATAAGTACACATGAAACTCGGGCATGACTAGCGTATTCAGAGTTTAATTTTCAAATAATTTTCTTAACATGAGCCGGGAAGTGATCCTAAAGAAGAATTAACCCATGAATTTGGTATTAATATTTCGGAATTGTGAAACGCTAAAAGTCGCTCAGTGTGTTATGGAGCTGCTTATGCTCGGGATTTCTCTACGAGATAGAATCCGAAATATGGCAATATGGAAGAACGGGTGTAACCGACATAGCACAAAGAATTAGCTCACTGAAGTGGCAATAGGCAAACCATATAGCCCGACGAACCGACAATCGCTGGGGAAGAAGTTCTCGAGTGGCGACCATGTATCGGATAACGCAGTGTAGAACGGTCCCCCACTAGGTGGACTAACGACCTGGTGAAGGTTGCTAGGCGTCGTTGGATGCAGGTAGCACGGAACCCCACTTTGTGGGGAAACATGAGGGAGACCTACGCCTAGAAAAGGACGGCAATAGGCTGAATAATGATAATGATGATGAACCACTTCAAAAGAAATATCGACAACGATCCTTTAAAAACATTTTTTTAAAAGCAAACCATGATTTTGACGGGTGACGGACTAATTCCCCGGTCACGTCACCCGCGGCCTCGGCTAGGGCGGCTAGGTGGCGGAAGCAAACCATGATACCACTTCATCACGTCCGTCTCCCGAATTGGACTTTTTAAAAGTTTTTATTTAACTTGCCCTGTTAGTATAGGAAAAATTTTGCGAGTAAAATTAGAACCTCTTCCTGTCGTTAGATTAGGTTCAAATTTGGTTTACTAATGTAACTTCGGTGACAATGCAATAATATGGTACCATGAAGCTGGTCTCAAAATGGCGTCGGAAGGAAGTCTTAAACTAAACAAGATAAAACTGTCGAGTTTGAAGTCTTGACAAGCACCTTTTCTTCGTTTTAGAGCATTTAAATAAAAGCATTAAAATGGCTTATTTTTAATTTTTTTCAAATTAATATTTTATTTAATTCTCGTTGAAATTGTCCGATAAGAGATTTGACATTCCTCTCTACATATTCACTTTTACATCGAAGGCTTCTGTTATTTCAAACCAAACGTCAAGTTTTTTATTGCGATCCTTGTAGTCTTCTTATGTGATATTTCGTAGTAATTCTCTCTCTTTGAACATTTCTAATAGTTTAAAAATTCATTCGCCGATCCATTTTATTGCCATTACATTAACTCGCTGAATTTGAGAGTGATGACGAACTTGTATTCGCTGCAGCGCTCCATGAATTCCACCTCTCAGTACAAATTAATTGATCCAACTTAGCTCCGTTCTCTGTGCTCACAGTTCTTACCCACAACCGATGTTATTATAGGTTCCTAAATAGTTACTCCATTGAGCACAATTCTTTACAATTCAAGGATAGTGAAAGTTACTACACATTATTTATATTGACTATTTGGAATGCCTAGCTTTTATGTGGTAGGACCATATTGTCGACAGTTGTAGACTGGTCCGTTCGAGGTAGTGCCATATTCTCGCAGAAAATCGGCGTCTGACTAGTAGCAATTTGATACTGCAGTTCGTTCTGTGAGCGAGATTGTCGGAAGCTTAACTTTCCGAGGGTGTTTTCGTGTAGTGTTTTTTTTTTTGTGATACCTTTAGTATTACCGAAACTCATTCACGCTCCCTTCACTTTCTTCGTAGTAGGCAGCAGACTAGCAAAGGTTCATGAGGGGCAGTATCGCTTATCATTAGGTGCGCTATATGCTTGTTTGTCACCTACAGCAATAAAAAAATATTCATTAACACTGTAACATTAAATATGGTTTTGTAATCCATAGCTCACTAAAGCCAATGGGGCGTAGAGATAAAAATGTAATTATCACCCTTTACTTGCTCTTGGAAATTGTAAAAATCAGTTAATGGTTGCTCAGGAGAGTGGACAGCAGCTCTCTTCTGGGAAACGTATAAAATTGCACTGCATTAACCAACCTGCCCAGCAAACATTGTAAACACGGCACTATCTTCTCGTGAATATCGAAGATCTACCTCCAGCAGTGTATGGTGCCTTAGCTGGCAACGGACGTCAAAGATTCAAGGAAGCTCACAAGGTCAAGGACACAAGGACGTTGTACCAGTCGTCAGCCCAATGGCGAAGAGGAGGGAATACGGTGTACTTTTGTCACCACGAACGAAACGGATGACGCGTGTACTAACCCTAGACCGCCTAATAAAAAGAAATCAAACAACGAAAATACATAGTATCCATATGACGTAGCAGGTAGCGCAGTGTTGTTTTTAAAAGCAATGACGTCAGCATGGCTAACGTCATCTACCTCACTACAATGTTGATAGTGTTGATGGTGTTCCATGATAAACGTAATTGAAACAATAAAGTTGAAATAGTACTCGTGTTGTTGAATTCTAGTTTAAAACTAAGTGGAGTCTAGAGCTCCGCACTGTTCGGCTGCTAGCGATCGAATGAATGTCGTACCAGCAAATGGTCGTAGCTTAGTAAGGCCGAGAGCGGGGAACTCCCGATGACAATCTATAAAAACTGTTTTATGATAGCATGTGTTGTACTATCTATCTTAAGTATGGGAACTAATTATTTTGAACTAAACCTAATTGTTTTAACTGTAATTATAATTCAAGTTTGGCGGTGCGCGCTCTGCACCAGCCGTGTTGTAGACATTTCTGCAATGAGCTTGCCCAGTTTTGCTACCTGTAATCAAAGAGGCAATTTCTTTTGAGAATGGTATCTGTGTACCTTTCTTCTACATTTATGACTCGTAGAGATTTGATGTAGTTTATATTGGCGTACTCTGTGGTACTTGTGTTGGGCGTATACTGTGCCACGGAGTTGAGTGTTTTTTTTTTTTTTTTTATTCTTATTTAATTTGGGGACTTTTATTAAAGAATATGCCAGTCCCATCGTATTATACAAGAGTAGAGTTAAAAAAAATTACAAACAGCTTAAAACTAGTATAAAAAAGGAAAAGAAGGAATTTGTCATCTCAGTTGGCTTATGGCCTTAAATAGTTGTTTAGCAGCGTCAGACGTAGGCTCAGCCAATATATCATTATGCCACCCGACGTTCAACCGATTTAAATCATACATCAGCTCGAGCGCTAACCTCTCTTGCTGAAAGCGGACACATTCCACAAAGGAGTTGAGTGTTCTGTGATGTATTTAGTATTTACTAAAATAAATACAACCTTGATTTTTAATCCTCTGGTTCTTGCGTCTGTTGTTCGGCTACGCTGGCTTATGAGGTCGACGATATGGGCTCAATGCCCAATTCTGGAGAGTTGTATTCCGCCGATACGGTTATCTGTTCTCCATAAAACCGAGGCT
Organism: Lymantria dispar; assembly: GCA_032191425.1. Lineage (NCBI taxonomy): Eukaryota > Metazoa > Arthropoda > Insecta > Lepidoptera > Erebidae > Lymantria > Lymantria dispar. The sequence goes on from CM063451.1 coordinate 15,126,886, forward strand.
CGACATTCGTTGAGTCTGTATGTTTCGACGGCTTTGTCGGTGTGTTGACACCATTCACGTATTCCTCCGGAATCGTTGCTCGAAAGTGTTCGGACAGGATCTGTCAGTTGGCCAAAGCCAAATGACTAAGCTGAAGACCGATGACGGCACTGTCAGTTCATCCCAATGTGATATCTTGGGAGAGGTCGAAAGTTTCTATAAATTATCCCGAAATCCTGTTGTCGGCTTAGTCCAAGAGCCTAGATCCAAGCTAACGCGGCACTATACCGAAAAAACTCGGCACCAGGAGATGACGGAACCACGGCAGAGCCTCTAAAGGCAGGCGACAAGCCGGTCTTAAAAGCTCTTCAAAAGCTATTCAGCTCGGTCATCTCTGAGAGAGACGTTCCAGAGTCGTGGACCAGAAGCGCGGTGGTGCTGCAGTCCCTTCAGCGGTGCCAAATCGACCATCGCTATGTCGAAGTGCTGAAGTGTTTGTATAGAAACGCCACAATGTCAGTCCGTTTCCGGGATAAGAGTACGAAACCGTTCCAGTTGTTCTGCAACTGGCGTGAGACAGTGAGAATTCATCTCTCCGACGATGATCACCACTGCACTTCGATTTGCAGACGATATTGTCGTTATGGCAGAATCCATGGAGTACCTTGGAACCATGCTCAATGATCTCAGCAGGGTATACCATACCAACTAGTATGGTTTACGAATGAACATGGACAAGACGACAGTCATGTCAAATGCCCATGTCATTCCTGTACCAGTCCTAGTTGGCAAATCTCGAAATCGTCGATCATTATGTTTACCTGCATCTGCATAATGAATAGTGGTGGTATATTGTTCATTGGTCCGTTGAACCAGTTTGATTGTAGCTACTTCTGTTGCAACGAAGTGCTATCATTGCCTTAGTAAATACCATAGTGTTTACTTCATGGTTCAGTTCCATTGCAGCGTCAGGTTCTTGAGCGGAAGTGGTACGCGATCCCACTTCTGATGACGTAGCAGGGGTAGCGCCGTGTTGTTTTTAAAAGCAATTACGTGAGCATGGCTAACGTCATCTACCTCACTACAATGTTGATAGTGTTGATGGTGTTCCATGATAAACGTACGTTCCATGATAACGTTTAAAACTAAGTGGAGTCTAGCGCCGCACTGTTCGGCTGCTAGCGATCGAATGAATGTCGTACCTTCTTTTTACGCGGGCAATGGGCGAGCGGAAGGCTCTCAACCCGGGGAATGTCGTACCAGCAAATGGTCGTATTTATAGTAAGGCCGAGAGCGGGGAACTCCCGATGACAATCTATAAAAACTGTTTTATGATAGCATGTGTTGTACTATCTATCTTAAGTATGGGAACTAATTATTTTGAACTAAACCTAATTGTTTTAACTGTAATTATAATTCAAGTTTATAAAATAATCAATCGTGCGCCGATACATATTATTTAAGGTACTTACAATACTGCCATTTGGATAAAACAATTCAAGGAGTAAGCAATATAATGATTTCTGATTCGCCTTCAAAATTAATATTAATTTAGCATCATCTCACCTGAGTTTTCTTGCCGGATCTTTCTCAGCGTGGCGGTGTTCCGATCAGGTGGTAGTATACTAGATTGTTAGTTTTTTTTTTAATATAATTACTATTAATTTTAATGTTAAATAATTACTAAGCATAAACAATTAAATTTTTTCATATAGAATCATTTTCTTCTTACACTGGCAATACATTTGTATCAAAAATGTGGGTCAATATTTAATAATTAATTTCTGTATTGGGTAGATAATTATAAAGTTCCTGCAATAACGATGACTTGTAGGACGTGAGACATCTTAGTCCGCCCGTGACCATGAACGCTGCAAAGAGTTCGAAACGTCGGACAATCAAAAATCAAATACAAACGCGATAAAATCGGTAAAGTAGTTTTATTTAGAAAGCAATATACTTATAATGATTTGTATAAATATGTATATTTCTATAAATTTAATTTAAGTAATAAAGGCAAATTGTACTAAAGTTGACTAAAAATATGCCGTATGCAAACAATTGCTAGAGTTCTTCTCTTGTCGCAGTTATTCATTTGATTCTAATTTTGAGTAATTATTGTATCTAGTTCTAACAAAATTATTTTTTCGCGTATAAATGGAATATTCTTTATGGCTATAATATCATTAATCTACATTTTGTTGAAGTCCATGTTGAATACTCCGCTATTATAAGTGACCGCAAGTCTTACATTAGCTCGTTTTATCTGATAAAATAATTGAAGCGTCCGTTTTTTTTTTCTTAATGTATTTGCCTAATTATGCGTGTGATGACGGAGTAAGAATACAATTCATTAAATCTACACCACTCTACCCCCTTCTTGCCTGCGGATGTCATAAAAATGATTAGGGGATTAAATATGTATTTTACATCTATGCAAGATAAAGTAAATTTTGAAACAAAATCCTACGCCAACACATCTAAGGGAATTTGACCTACTATATCCGAGTGGCCCGAGCCCGAAAGTGTTACATATACCGTATGTGGACTGTGATGAAAAGGTGAACATCGAAATGGCTGGATGAAATTCGGATTCATCATCATCTCAGCCCATATACGTCCCACTGTTGGACTCGGGCCTCCCCCATAATGGAAGGATAATTGACCTACTATACCACGCTGGTCAGACGTGTTGATATAGGGTTTTATTTCAAGTTTTCCTTCTCTCGCATAGATGTTATATGTGTTTTATATCCCTTAGTCGTCTCGTACGATCACCCACGGGTAAGATAGGGGGTGGTGAATTGTATTCTTACTCCGTCACCACACGGAATTCGGATTAAAGAGGATAAAATACGTGATTGATCTATAGGAGCAATTTGGTATTCACGTTATAATTTATACATCAGGCCTCTTAATTATAATATCCTTCTTTTTTATTATTTTTGATTTACCTACGGTAGCGTAGTTACACCGTTAACATTGCTAAGGCCATGATCGAGTGCCATGAACAGTTAAACCGCTAAGTACCTCATTTGCCACCGTTAGCAATAAAAACAAGCATATTTAAAAAATGCGTGCGCTTTAAATTGCGTAGACTTTTTTTAAAAAGCAAGCATATCTTTTGTATACCATTTTTAACGGACTTCTAAAAAAGGAGGAGGTTCTCGATTCGCATGTTTATATTTTTTATTGTCTTTATTTACATACTACCTACTACCTTACATACTACCTTGCTGTGTGGTAGCGGCTTCAAATACTACCAACCCTTGCTTTGCTCGTGGGTGTCGTAAAAGACGACTAAGAGCCCTAGATTGACCCGGACCAACTCCATCTGGTACCATTTGGATCAACGATTACATTCCCAAGGAGGGTTGACGTCAGGCAGGCGGCCGGTCATAAAAGTCATTGGCGAAACTTTTTGCAATATGTCAAAACAGATGACATATTGCGTCGACCCCAAGTAATTGGGATAAGAGCAAGATGATGATGATGATTTACATACTACCTACGTAATAATTATAACTTATTCCAAATGTCTTATAAGTCATCTACGACGAAAGGTTCTCGCTCTTATTAATAGTATCTGGTGCTTGGCGCTTACCATGTATTTATTGCAATATAAAATTAATTATTTTTTGCAAAAAAAAACCCGACTTCAATAATGTAGACAATGCAAATAAATTTTTAGATTTTTGTTGATTTTCAAAAACCGCTTGTCAGATTTCGATAAAATTTTCATGGGACCATTTGGAAAGTATACCCTTTCAAAAAAGAATCTCTCAAATCGGTTGACAAGCGACGAAGTTATGCGCTTAATATAAAAAAGAAAAAATTAAGCTGCTTGTTTAATTTTTCTTATATCAAACTTTGTCGCATCTGATGATGGATTAGGGATACAATATAGCAACACCCTTTTTGTTCATTGGGAATGCGATCGAAATATCTCCTACCAAATCTATGGAATGGAGAACTCTTAGCGTGACCGCCCATATATCCTCAATGAATGGCGTGTCGTGGGTGTCGTAAAAGATAAATAAGAGATATACTATGTAAATTACATTTGTGCAAGAAAAATTCAACTCGAAGTCAAAATCTTATATCAACACGTCTGACCAACATGATACAATAGTTTAACTTTCCTCCCATTATTGAATAGGAGTTCAACAGTAGGACGCATATAAGCGGAGATAAAGCTGATGATTACATATAGAACATTATGAATATACGTAGGTACATCCTTACCAATATTATAAATGCGAAAGTAAGTTTGTTTATTTGTTACGCTTTCACGCTTAAACCACTAAACCGATTTTAAAAATTCTTTCACCAATGGAAAGCTATAATATCAGGGAGTAACATAGGCTATATTGTATTCCGGTAATCCCACGGGAACGGGAACTACGCGGGTAAGGAAACTGAAACCGAAGCGAAGCGAGGGCGGGTTGCTAGTAGAGTAATATAATAGAAATTATAATACAAACGCCCATGACGTCCTACCTCGATTACTCGAATAACGTATAAGTAGGAATTTTTTTATCCCGGTAACGTTTTCTTTTGGGATATTTCACCTTTTTTTTTTGGGACGTAAGCTACGTTCGGCGCACTTCTCGCACGACTCCGTCCGGGGCGACAGAGGGGCGTAAGCACGCACTCCCGTAACCCACCCGTATAGCACGTCGCTTTCGTCGTTGGATCGACCATCGGTGCAGAGTTCCTTGACTTCAGTGGTCAATATTTTACCTTCGCGAACGATATTCTGTTTTTGGCAGAAGAATAATATAATAAAAAAAAAATTGCATGTTTTCTTTTTTTTTTTCTTTAAATAAGACAACACCCGGCACAATGGAAATAATCCTTGTATTACGAAGGACTTGACAAACATATAATTAACGGAGACAAACTCCAATCAGACTCAGAATGAGACTGAGATATGTTTTAAAAGAACATTTCTTATCGACCTTATAGTGGGGAAGATACTTGATGTGTATTGCTTAGTTTTTAATTATGACTTTCTTTTTCTTCCCCAAATACTCATGGTTGTATAATGTAGAAGAATATGTGGCATGTATGCGTGTGTATACATCTATGTGTATATAGGTGTGTATGCGTGTGCATATATGTATTATATGTAATATCTATCATGTTTGTTACCGGGAATGGATTGTAAAGTGTCACATACAAATCCGAGAGGTTTAAGTGACACTATATTCAAATTCTTTTATGTGTTTTGTTTGGTAATTAAATAAAAAAAAAACAGCAATTTGTGGATCACACAAAGTGTTGTCCTGCATGGTGTTCGAACCCCTGACACTGGCAATGTAGGTCGATATCTTAATCACTATGCCATTTGCGCAGTCAGTTTTACTAACATAGGTATACCTATGTGATGCGAGACCACTACTTGCAACGAGTGTTGTAAGAGACTATTATAAATATACGTAGGTACTATCACACCAAAGAAGGAAAATTAACAATAAAACGAAAAAAAAATAAGTCGTAAATTTCCACTATCGAATCTATAAAAACTTCAATTGGGTTTAACAGTTCGATTTTATTCTCCTCTATAACAAGTACGTAGTCTAAAATTACTAACAGTAGCGAAAAACAGATTTAAATCTAAGCTTGTTCTCTTGTACGCCCATGTATATACGTCCCACTGTTGGGCATGATATTGTCTTTAGGCTTCGTCATCTATAAACAGTCAGTCATATATTGAAAGATTCAAATTAAAAATAATAATAATAACTACACAGTACTGCTACTATTACCAACCTTTATATTGCTCTTGGGTGTTGTAAAAGACGACTAAGAGCAGACTCCATCCGAGTTGACGTCAAGCACTCCATCCGTCATAAAACTATTGTCAAAACGTTTTCAATAAGTGCTATGAAAGAAAAGCACATATTGAGTAGACCACAATTTATTAGGATAAGAACAGGATGGTGATGACGATTATTGAAAGTTCTTATTTCTATTACACGTTAATATTGACGCGAGAGATTTCATACATAGCGTAATAATCTTTACAACCTTTGTCAGGTTGGATTGCTGAACTTTTCTTTACGAGATCTAAAAATCAATGTTCTAATTCTGAGTGTATTTTATTTGCATTATTTTAAATTTGTCTTAGTCAGAGAAGGATCTTATAATTTAGTGCGCGATATTGGCCTAAAAAATCTCCTATTAAGATCGATGATGATTAAATGAAAACTGAATAGAATACGTATAAATAACATTTCAGATAATTGTTTACTGACCTTAAATATTATATCCAAGTTACGTAAAACTATATCAAAGACTGTAAGCTAAAACAACACATATCTGCACGATATTTGCGAACTACTCGAGTAAAAAGAGGTTATACCACTTGACATAGATTGAATAACTTTTCAATTATTGTAATTTGTGATAAACCGTCGCTGTGAAAAAAAAATTGGTTATTTTTTGTTCTAAACAATATTGCGATTGAGTTTGTAACGATTATATGGATTTTGCAATGGTAGTGTCACAACTATAGTTACTCGATTGATTGTCTGTCGATTTCCTTTCAGTAGGAAGGTCATTCATTGACCCTGTATTATCTCGTACCTGATGTTTTGCTAAATAGGGAAAATTAGTGCTAAGTGGTTTGAAACAAAGAAACTCAATTGGTTCTGCTCTTTGTCGAATACTCTAGTTCCGGATACGTGGAATTTTTATTTTACAATGTTATCGGAATGCCTAATATAAAACATATATCTTGTTAAGCATCAGAATAATATTGGTTTAATAGTGTGATTAATTTGCATATAACGACGTCAACAATTTATGGTTGACAGATTCATACGTGAATCAGACAAATCTGTTTACATTCACTTCACGGCTTGTTAACTTTTCCTGTACTGCAAATCTAAGGTAAGCAATGTCTACCGCTTAAAATAACTGTAAGTAATATAATTTTAAACTTATTCAATTTATGCATATTGTTCCTTTCTTTGTGATTTGGTTCGCGTGGTGGCACGAGGCTTTTCACTCGGGGCAGAAAAACCCAAAATCCATCTCACTGGTACAGTTCTGGTGAAGGCAAGGTTAATTCGGCAAATACCTACCAGGTTACGTGGTGGGAACCGCCACCCTCTTTATATATATGATTGCAACGAAGACGAAGCGCTACATATACCCGAAGTTTATACGTCCTGGGGCAGATCAGCCCCGAGAACTCACTGTAAATCACAGAATTGATCTATTGCTGCCCGTTGTAGAAAAAGAAAATCGTCAGCGCCAAACACTGTGACTCGGTCACCGGATATGAGTTAGTGAGTTAGTGATCTTACAGAAAGAGACAACTGGGCGTGCCAGGGAAGACAAGCAATACACTAACTCCCCTAATACGCTAATAACATGCCGGCGCACGTATGAGTACATAATAACAGTTGCTGCCTTAGACGATGCAACAAGTAATTAAACCAAGGTCCCTCTCTGCTGTCAAATGAAACGCATCAGTGTGTCAGAACGTACCACAGAGAGTACGTAATATAAAAAATGATTCGCCATGAGGTCCACTGAAGTGAAGGCAGCAGTTTCGTTGGCTCGCAAAAAAATGAGGGAGAGAATTTCTCTAGCCTTATATAGAGGTCGTAGCCAGAACATACTTGGACAGATATTACTACATATTTTAATCAAGTTAAAATCAATAAAATGAAAAAGAAATCTGACATGCTGTTGCGTGTCTATATTATAATTTATATTATAAATTTTTTTATGATATAAGAACAATAGTAACCAATTCAATATCTTGACGTTGATTGTGGTTATCCTTCTTCTAATGTATACTGAACATTATATGATATTGCTTTAAACTTTATTACATATAGGATGTTCATTTTGCGGTTAGACTTAAATACATACAAATATCAAATATTTGTACAGTACCACTGTGGTTACGGTGTTATTTACTTTGGAAGTATACTTTCTTAGAATTGAAGACAAAAAAATATCTCAACCGTTTTGAATATTTAGTTTATCTCATCATAAAATACATATTCTAGTGGAGCCTACCTACATTAGCAAGCTTGGCGTAGAAAACTTCCTCTTTTTTATTTTAGGATTTCGTACCCAAAGGGTAAAAACGGGACCCTATTACTAAGACTTTGCTGTCTGTCCGTCCGTCTGCCTGTCACCAGGCTGTACCTCAAGAACCGCGATAGCTAGACAGTAGAAATTTTTACAAATTATGTATTTCTGTTGCCGCTATAACAACAAATACTAAAAACAAAATAAAATAAATATTTAAGGAGGGCTTCCATAGAACAAACGTGATTTTTATGCCCTTTTTAACACGCTTTTATTAGTTTCACCTGTATTTATGCTTATAATCAAACTCTTTTAGCTCGATTTTCTCCCACTTTGAGCGATTCGATTTTATTTAAACTTTGTACACCTGTCAGAGACCGATGACAATGCAATAATCCGCTTATTCTTTTTTTGGGGTTTGGTTTTTTGAAGGTGGGTTACTGTCGTAAGCGCGCACGCCCGTAACCCACCCGCAGGTGACTTGACTTCATGCAATAATCCGCTTAAAAAATCGATTGTCCTAATTAGATTCGCCAGGATTCATCAACTTCTTTCCGCATCCTTTGCATGAGGCTAAGAGAGATAGAGCTAGTCGGCACTCGGCATAACACAAACGCGTAGGTATGGTAATAATTGCGTCTTGAGCCGTATATATTCATCGATGAACCGACATATCTAATATGCATACTAATTACACTCCGGTGACTATTCACTAAAAAGTGAAAAATAAATATAGTTTAAAAAAACTAAAAAACACTCTTTCAAAAGCGTGGGGTGCTCGATTAACGAAAATGTGGCACAAAGCGCCCCACGCTTATTTCACAATAATATTAATATATTTCGTTCATTATTATTTTCTGCCTATATTGAAAATTATTTTACACTTTTTAGTTCAAAGCGTGTTTTTTAGGTTTTTTTAAACTATATTTATTTAGGTATAGATGATGGTACGAAACCCTTCGTGCGCGACTTCAGGTCATTTGTGTTCCACCACTTGGCTTGAGTCTCCTCAATAGAAATGAAATTGGTTAGACGAATTGATATCCCTAGCCGAGGCCGCGGGTGACGTGACCGGGGATTAGTCCGTCACCCGCCGAGAGGCCGACCGCGTGAGGAAAGACCGACGTCCTCCCCGAGGGGGGGACTTCGGTCGATGGGAGGGTACCCTGGGTATTCCGTCGGGCCGACCACTGATGACAAGTAACCCTGCTCCAGTGGTCGGCCCAACGACGAAGGCGACGTGGTGTTCGGGTGGGTTGCGGTAGTTGCGTGCTTAAGCCCCTCTGTCGCCCCGGACGGAGTGGTGCGGAGGTGCGCCGACCGCAGCCCACCCCACAAAAAAAAAAGACGAATTGATATAGGATTTTAATTCGAGTATTATTTCACTTACATTAATATTATTATCATCATTTCAGCCCACATAAGTCCCACTGTTAGGCTCTGGCCTACTCCACAATGGAAGGGAATTAACGTCTGAACAGTACTACCATACCGTGCTGTTCAGACGTGTTGGCAGAGTGTTATGTTGAGTTTTCCTTCTTTTGCATAGACATTATCTGCGTCTATCTGCGTATCATATCCCATAGTTGTCTGTTACGACACCCACGAGTAATAAAGGGATAAAGATAACCTTACCTTAATAACCTTACCTTTTTTTTTGGCTGGTTTATGGTCAGCGCACCCGCCGCCCGGCTCCATCCGGGGCGACAGAGGGGAGGCGTACGGCCCCGTGGCCCACCTGTGCAATCAACCTGCCCGTGGCACGTCGCCTTCGTCGTTGGGCCGACCACCGACGCAGGGTCACTTGTCGTCAGTGGTCGGCCCGACGGAATACCCAGGGTACCCTCCCATCGACCGAAGTCCCCCCCTCGGGGAGGACGTCGGTCTTTCGTTAGTTAGTTAGTTAATTAATACACTTTTAGGATACCCATGACAAAGGAATAGTGACGTCCATTCCACTACTACACCATTATTACACGGATGTTTACTTAAGGGTCGCTTAATGGCCAACAAAAAATTCTACTTGTACATGGTACGATGGTGCGACAAAGACATTTTATTTACCCACTTATACAAACCTGTCACACTTCACTATGTTGTACTACGTGCTAATCCGGGTATAATTGTTAGCTCATGTCTTTAAATATTATTGTTAATGTGAGTTTTATTTTTATAAAAGATGTATTTATCGCTAAAATATAACCGGATGTAAACAAAATACTTTAAGTATTGTCCGATAGTGAATTATTGGTGCATAACAGTAATTTAATTTTAGACTCCACGTCTCAACAATGCTGTCATGTTTTCAGCATCTATTGTGGTCAGATAAAACGTGATTAATGTATAAATTAAAGTTGATTCCAAGAAAATTTCGCACGTATGAAAAAAAGGCTGCCAACAGAAGTAAACACTTGAAACTATGAACAGTTGTTATTTTTGGATGTTGAAATTATTAATCTTAAATTAGAATTTGTAAATAAAAACTTTTTACATTTATCTGGTTTTAACATATAGATGTCAAAACTAGATATAGTAATATCAATATGGTGTTAAAAAAAGCGTTAACATTTCAAGTGAAGTCGATGACGACTTATATAAATTTACTCCCCATTGAAACCGCCCTATAGAAGTTTTCACTTCAATAATAAGAAATTTCTCCGTGTGGTGACGGAATAAGATTACAATTCACCATTTCCTAGCTTACCCTTAGATGTCGTAAAAGACAACTAAGGGATATAATACGCATATAGCATCTATGTAAGAGAAGGAAAACACGAAACACAACCCTACACCAACCGGTTTGACCAGCATAATAAAGTAAGGTCAATTTCCCTCCTATTACGAAGGAGGCTCGAGCCTAGCAGTGGAATGTATATATATGAGCCGAGATGATGATGATGAATAAGAAATTTAACGATTCTGGTCGTATTAGTGGCTTAAGAGCTATTTTTAAAGCTACTATAATATGTATAGGGTCGGGTATGTTTTTCAAAGTGAACATTAGGGGGGTACTAACAGGCTGTACTAGCAGTCAATGTTAAGGACATTCGAGTATAATAGTGTGATAATAATTATTTATGTTATCCGTATGGTGGCATAATAGGAATATACTATGACATCACCGCTTCCTTACCCGTGGGTGATCGTAAAAAGTTATGCCAACCGGTAGGACCACCGTGGTATAGTAAATCAATTTTCCTATCAATATGAAGGCGGCTTGAGGCCAGCAGTAAGACATACATGAGCTGATGATGATGATGATACATATCTTGTAAATTTAATCATCATTCAACTTTCGCCGTCCGCTGCTAAAGGTAGGCCTCCCTCATATTTCGTCACAAAATGCGGTCATATGCTGCGTACATCCAACGACGCCACCTGTTTGGTCCACATGGACCGTCCTACACTACGTCGACCAATACGTGGTCGCCGTTCGAGAATATTTCTTCCCCAGCGGTAGTCGGTCGTCGAGCGATGGCCTCCCAATTTCTCTTCAGCGTGCTAATTCTTCGTGTTATGTCGGTTACACTAGTTCATCTTTAGATTGCCGTACTTCAGATTCTATCTCGCAGAGAAAATCCGAGCATAGCGCGCTCCATAGGCTCCATAGCATGATGAGCGATTTTGAGCTTTAGGTTATGAGGCCTACATTTAGTGACTAAGTTTCCGTGCCGTAAGTCATCACTGGTAACACATGTAAATTTTATATTAATTCAATATAAAATTTGAGTTATTCACAGTTTCTACCTAGTGTTAAATGTTAAAATATTATTAGGCATAAAAGATTTTATAAGTCTATCAGTTCATCAGCCTCCTTTTTCGGACAGAAGCTTTCTCCGGCGAATGCTACGTAGAGAGATTTTGCAATGCCATATTGCCTGGAGCTTTTATGACATCGGCAATCTCTCTGGTTGGCATCATACGCTGAATTATCCTATTCATGATTTCTATTCAGCAACCCTATTTGACTAGCAGTTCTGCAATTGAAGTTCATCGAGAGAAGTGGCTTGCGAATTGTCACATATAAGTAAATTTGATATTTCCAAATTTTTTTTATTGCAAACGGTGGCAAACGAGCAAATAGTACACCTGATGGTAAGTGTTGCTGCCGCTCATAGACCTTACAGGGTCGCTGCCTACCGCGAAGAAAGTGAAGGGAGTGTTAATGCGTGCATTGAGGCTCGGTGATACCAAGGGCACCACCAAAACCCTCCACATACAAACACCCTCAGAAAATTGGGCTTCCGGCTCTCTCACTCACCGAACGAAGCGCAGTAACAAATTGCTACTACTCAGACGTCGATTTTCTGCGAGTGTGGTACTACAGCGGACGGACCGGCCCGCGGCTGTAGACAGATAACTGTCGACAGTGTGGTCCTACCACTCTTATTTACTAAATATTTTATTTAATTATTTCTATATCTAGAAATTTGTGAAAATTGGTAAAAAGAGCATTAATTATCTTTCCGTGTGAAGACTTATGTTCAGCAGTAGTCTTAGGTGGGTTGAAGGATGGCATCCATTGGCTACCATGGCTCCATCCCATAGTCTTGAGCGATAGCAGGGTTGAAGTGCGAGTCCTAACCCAACATTGCTAGCTTTTTATAAAGATTAGTAGCAAACTATTAAAATCTTACTAGCTAGCGAGCTAATCAGCTCAAACCAGTATCTTTAATGCGCAGGTAAATCTAGAATTGCATCATTAAGCCAATGGATTTGCCGATTACAGCGGAAGTAACTATTAAGCAACAAATGTGGTTATCATAATGTTGTCACAACTGTAAAACAAGTTTTATTTCAAACATTTAGTCACAGTTATTTTATGCAATAGGACATTAGTGAAAGACACGTAACATGTGCGTCTCTGATTGTAATGTAGATCGTTGAATACGGCGCAACTATCGCATGAGTGAACTACTTTATACCTAATATTCACTATTCAGCATGTACAAAGATTGGTTTCCCGTGTGGTGACGGAGTAAGAATACATTATTACTATATTATAATTATAACTCAACAATAATAGTACTTCCACCTGATGTGCCTATTATAGACTTGTGATGAGACAAGATGACAGTAATATGAACATTTTTAAGTATAAATGTCGGTGGCTTCAGGGGCAAGGGAAGGCTAAAGAAAAGGTGTATGGATTGCATGGATTTTTTAATAGTTTTCCGTGTAGTGACGGAGTAAGAATACAATTCACCATCTTGCCTGTGAATATCACAATACATCTATTATATATATTTATATATAGCTATATTTTATCTCGATATACCCACAGGTACGGGAACTACGCGGGTAAGGCAACTGTAACCGTAGCAAAGCGAGGGCGGGTTGCTGGTATTAAATAATTTTGATGTCAATTTATGTAAAGTAATGCGCGGCAAGTGCTGAGATGTAATGCATGTGGTATAAAAGCGCTTTACATATGTTTTCATTTCTACTGAAACAGTATGACCATAACATTGTTAAAGGCGGCCAGTTGACGTACAGACGGACAATGATTAATATGCAGAAACTGATAATTTGGGAAGGAAATTATAGGTTGACACTGGCAATAATGCCTCGTATTAGAAACTGATTGTCATGACAAAAAAAAGAAGAGGAAAGTCTATTTTTTATTTGATACTAACAAATGGCCGCGGATGAAACGGTGTAGTCCATGTTCTTATGGGAATATCGGGATTATTTATGGTCTAAGTTATTTTGTTATATAGACAACTATCTGGTAATAAAATAATATTAATATCGATCTAACCGTTTCCAAAATTACCTGCAACAAACAAACAGATAGACAAAAACTGTTTTTAAATATAGTTATCATGCAAATAACCATGTGGGCACGAAAAACTATTTTTACATTACAACCAGATACTTCACTACCCAGTCAAGTGGCTCTAGCTGATATTTGTGGGTGCCTGTCCTGAGATGTGAGCAGTACTCTACATGAGGATGAGCTTGTGCTTTGGCTAACAAAAGAGGTGGTATCGGTGGGAAGTTCCGCCTGGGTCCGTTCAGAACGCCTATTAGGCCCTATATATAACTTAGATTTTACTAGGAACGGCGTGCTCTTTGGATCAGTATCTCCAGATTACAATCATATCATAAACATCCTGATCTTATCACAAATACTTGGGGTCGATTTAATATGTACTTCTCTCCCATTGGACGTATTGCAAAAGTTATTGGCAATAGTTTTATGACCAGCCGTTTTAAATAAAACTACTTTATGGATTATATCGCGTTTGTATTTGATTTTTGATTGCCCGACGTTTCGAACACTTTGCAGCGTTCACCTCCAACAAGTCATCGTTATTGCAGAAAATTTATAATTATCTACCCGATACAGAAATTAGTTATTAAATATTGACCCACATTTTGATACAAATTTATTCATCATCATCATTTCAGCCTATCGCCGTCCACTGCTGGACGTAGGCCTCCCTCATGTTGCGCCACAATGAGCGGTCTTGTGCCGCCTGCATCCAACGACGCCCAGCTACTTTCACTAGGTTATCGGTCCACCTAATGGGGTGGCGTCCTACACTGCGTCGTCCGATACGTGGTCGCCACTCGAGAACCTTTCTTCCCCAGCGGTTGTCGGTTCGTCGAGCGATGTGGCCTGCCCATTGCCACTTCAGCGTGCTAATTCTTCGTGCTATGTCGGTTACACCCGTTCTTCTGCGGATTTCCGTATTCCGGATTCTATCTCGCAGAGAAATCCCGAGCATAGCCCGCTCCATAGCACGCTGAGCGACTTTGAGCCTTGATATGAGGCCTACATTTAGGGACCACGTTTCCGTGCTGTAAGTCATCACTGGTAACACACACTGGTCAAAGACCTGTGTTTTCAGACACTGAGGTATGTTGGACGAGAAGATCCTCTTAAGTTTCCCGAACGCTGCCCAACCTAGTTGGATTCGTCGGCTGATCTCTTTCTCGAAATTGGATCTACCTAACTGGACTGTTTGTCCTAGGTAAACATACATAGTGATCGACAACTTCAAGAATCGCATTGCCAACTAGGACCGGTACAGGAATGACATGGGCATTTGACATGACTTTCGTCTTGTCCATGTTCATTCGTAAACCCACTATTTGGGATACCCTGCTGAGATCATTGAGCATTGTGCCAAGGGCCTCCATGGATTCTGTCATAACGACTATATCGTCCGCAAATCGAAGGTGAGTGATGTATTCGCCGTTAATGTTGATGCCGAGTCCAGTCCAGTCTAAGAGCTTGAAGACATATTCCAGTGCAGTGGTGAACAGTTTCGGAGAGATAACATCTCCCTGTCTCACGCCTTTCTGCAACTGGATCGGTTTCGTACTCTTATCCCGGATACGGACTGACATTGTGGCGTTACTATACAAACACTTCAGCACTTCGATATAGCGATAGTCGATTTGGCACCGCTGAAGGGACTGCAGCACCGCCCAAGATTCGACTGAATCAAAGGCTTTCTCATAGTCCACAAACGCTAAGCACAGGGGCCGATTATACTCCTCGGTCTTTTGTATAATCTGCCGAAGCGCGAGGATATGGTCTATGGTGCTATAGCCTTTTCGGAAGCCGGCTTGTTCGGGCGGCTGGAAGTCGTCGAGCTTGCGCCAAATTACACAAATTTATTGCCAGTGTAAAAAGAAAATGATTCTATATGAAAAAAATTAAATTGTTTATGGTACGTAATTATTTAACATTAAAATTATTAGTAATTATATTTAAAAACCTAACAATCTAGTATACTACCACCGGATCAGAACACGGCCACACTGAGAAAGATCCGGCAAGAAAACTCAGGTGACCTGATGCTAAATTAATATTAATTTTGAAGGCGGCTTACTTTATGTTACTAAGAGGTTTTAATTTATAAAATTATCTTTAGCTATTATTATTGTGGGTCAAATCTATACAATAAGTGCTCAGTGTCTTGCAGTCTTGTGGTGGTCTTTTGGATTTATTTTTAATAATGTTAATAACAGGAACCCAGCCATTCTCTCTATTAAAGTTTTTATGTTTTTTTAATCTCAATAGCCTCGCGTACCATTCTAGGCAGGTATCGGTGTTCCTTTGCAAGTATTTGTGGTTTATCAAACCTGATGTTATGGCGGGCGCGTTCCTGACTATGTTCACAGATTGCAGATTAGTGTGACGGCGGTGCTTCACATCGGCTATGTGTTCTTTGATCCAAGTTCTTATGGATCTCTTTGTTTGCCCAATATAAGAGAGACCACAGTCACATTCAAGTTTATATACTCGTGCATCTTGTAGAGGGATCTGGCACTTGACAGGTGGTAAGAATTGACTAATCCTCTTGAGTGGCTTAAAATAAGTTTTTATGGAAGATCGTTTCAGGATGTAGCCAATCTTGTCAGTGACTCCTTTAATATAAGGTAGTACAACAGGGAGGCTCTCAACTGTGGGTGGTTTTACTCGGTCTCTGCGACGGGGCCAAGGAACTTGCAGCTTGTTTGCACGTAGAGCCTGCTTGACATGCTGCAGCTGCCCAGCCAGGTGTTCATCGTCACAGATTCCTCGTACTCTCTGCAACCCTGGTCCAGCGTTGTATTATAGGTGAATTGCCCTTCCATTGAGAATGGGGCTCGAGTCCAGCAGTGGGACATGTTGAATTGAGATGAAGATGATGAATAAGGATTTTAATTTTAGTACTGAAATTGTCGTAAGATATGTGTCATATTAAAATATCTAAATCGGCAATTCACTCAAGTGCTGAGATAACCTTGATTACTTTGACCCGGGTTGCCGAGGCACAGCACCAGTGCACGCCGAGCCTCGTGGATGCGGCTGCGCACTCGCTCTAATGATGAGCATCGGATATGCTCAAAACACGGGTCGATGTAATCCATCTCAGCAGGTGAATGTTTTGTCTTTATAGATATACTAAAGCACTAATATTTTCATCGACTTATTTTATTGTAAAATATTAGATTGTGATTCTTTTGTCCGTATCTATGTGTTTGCCTATGCGTTTTTCGTATTTATGTGATTAGATATCGTTTTCTTATAGCGGATCTCAATTTAAATAATGTCTATTCAATTGCGTATATCAGCCAAATTGGTTTGATTGAGAGGACACACCCCCTGATAATATATATTTTTTTTTCGCGAATGACGTAAGGAACTGATAAATTTATTGAGTTAATGAGGTTGTTTGCTTGTCTATCAATTGAAATGCGACTTATTGATAGAATTATACTACGTTCTTCGTACGTCAGTTCCTTCTACGCATTACAAATGTTTATATTGTACTTCAAAATGATATAACAAAATCACTTAATAATGTCACGCACAATAACCTTTTGCTAACGAAGATTACACAACAATGTCATCATCATCGTCTCGGCTTCTCTACGTCTGCTAATGGGCTCAAGCTTCCTCCACAATGAGAGTGAAATGGACCTACTATACCACGCTGGTCAGACGGTTTAGTACAGGGTTTTATTTCAAGTTTTCTTTTTCATGTTTATATAAACAGCATACTCTAATCCCTTTGTAATCTTTTACGACACCCACGGGTGTACATATACATCACTTTAAGAAAATGTAAATTCGAAATAACTCTATACCAATACCTCTAACCAGTCTGGTATCATCGATACAACTCGGATACGTTCCACTATTGCGCTCGAGCCTCTACCACAATGGGAGGTAAATTGACCTAGTATACCACGCTGGTAAGACGGATTGGTACAGGATTTCATTTCGAGTTTTCATCCTCTTGCATAGATGTTACATGCATATTACAATCCCTTAGTAGTTTTACAATACCCATGGCCAAGAAAGGGATGGTGAACTCTGTTCTTACCCCATCAACACACTGGTATAGTAGGTAAATTTCTATCCCATTATGGAATAGGCTCCATAACTCACCGTAATCCCTCCCCTTCGCCATTGGGCTGAACACTGGTACCGAGTTCCTTGTCGTCCGTGGGACTATAAAAACTCTGGGAAAATTATAAAAAGTAAGTAAATGATATAAAACAAAAAGCCCAAAGTTGCTCAAAGTTGCTCAACGTACTATGGAGAGGGTTATGCTCGGTATTCCTCTACTTGATAAAATCCGGAATTTCTTTTTTTTTTTGTGGGTGAGTCGCGGTCGGCGCTCCTCCGCACCACTCCGTCCGGGGCGACAGAGGGGCTTAAGCACGCAACTCCCGCGACCCACCCAAAAACCACGTCGCCTTCGTTGTTGGGCCGACCACTGGAGCAGCGTTAACTTGTCGTCAGTGGTCGGCCCGACGGAATATCCCCCATTGGGGTACCCTCCCATCGACCGACGACCCCCCCTCCGGGAGGGAGTCGGTCTTTCCTCACGCGGTCGGCCTCTCAGCGGGTGACGGACTAATCCCCGGTCACGTCACCCGCGGCCTCGGCTAGATAAAATCCGGAATACGGAAATCTGTAGAAGAACGGGTGTAACCGATGTAGCCCGCAGAATTAGCATGTTGAAATGGCAATGCGCAGGTCACATCGCTCGTCGAACCGACAACCATTGTGGAAGAAAGTTTCTCGAGTGGCGACCACGAATTGGACGACGTAGCGTAGGACGACTACTAGATGGAGTGACGTCTTAAAAGTCGCAGGTAAGCGTTGGATGCAAGTGGCACAGGACAATTCCGAGTGGCATTCTCGTGGAGAGGCCTATGTCCAGCAGTGCACGTCTATTGGCTGATGGATGAAGCAAATGATATTACTGTAAGAGAAGAACATCTAAAAGCAAGGTTATATCAACTGAACAATCGGCAACAGCGCTCTCCTAAACACATCACAGCTCATATACGTTCCACCACCAACAGGAGTAAAATTGACCCACACTGGTCAGCCGTGTTGGTTTAGAGTTTCAATTCGAGTTTTCCATCTCTGGTATAGATGTTGTATACATATTATATCCCTCAGTCGTATTTTACCACATCCATGGTCGAGACAGGGGGTGGCGAATTGTTCCTTACTCCGTCACTACACGATTTATTCTATTAATTTAAAACATCAACTGAGTTGCTGAACCCGCCAGCCAAGCCTGAAGATTATGGCATTGTTACTCATTAGGGAGGTCCATGTCTAACCAGCCCATTAATTAATTGTGCCAGAATGGGATGTTTAAAAATAAGTGCTTGTAATCATCATTATCATCTCCATTTCAGCTCATATATATCCCACTGCTGGGCTCAAGCTTTCTCCATAATAGAAAGGGTTACTATGTGAAAGGTTTACTATACCATGCTGGTCAGACAAGTTGGGACTTAGCCATATGCCTCACGTCAAATTTGCTTGGGAATGTAACTGTTAATCATACAGGTGAAATTTTCATAAGTTCGCGAAGACATCTTATTCGTTTTTTTACATTCAAGAACAATGCTCATGATCACAGCTCATTATGTGTCGCACTGTTGGGCTCGAGCATATAATACAATGCATTTTTAGGAATTTATGTGAACATAGTTATTTCCAGAAATTGAGTAAGTTATGAGTTACTTTATTTCAAAAATGTAACAATGTATAGATTTTGGTACCCATGACTGTATCTATTTAATTTTTTTTAGCTTTTAGTACATTTATCTGCAAAATTACCATGACTGTTTACAATAAAATCGTATAACTAAAAAATCTTTTTTACCTTTTTTTATTTTCAAGTTTTCGTTTTTATTTCTCATTCTATTTAATAATAATAAGACGCGATGGTGAAACCGGCGCCGCACCGCTCGACACCCCAAGCCACTTGCACCAATGTTGCCTCCCTGTTGCTCGTATGGCCTGCGTGTGTGTGGCGACCGTTTGGGGGGGCCCATTCAGTGAGTTGGCGAGTCACCGTCTGCCATAGTTCAAGACGATAAAGGTATTGAAGGCAGACGACAGTTTTTCAATCAATAGTTGACCTTCCTCAAATAGTTTCGCGCCTAAGTATACGACTGCGTGATCCACAGTGCTGCCCTGCATTTTATGCACCATGGAAGCCCATGACAATATTAAGGGCAACATTCGTCTTTCAGTCGTGTACCGCTAACGACGTATCAATTTAGCCACCCTAACGCCACATAGTCCTCGACACGATACGAAATCTTGACTTAGGTGAAAGTTTCAGATATTGATTTTGTATAGAGCACTGTACCTATTCTACTTGTCAAGTCCTTTTATTTAATATATGGGTATATTAATGGGATTGAAAAAAAATTGATTATCCGCCAATTTGTAGCGGCAGCCATCTTGAATTTACAAAAATTCAGATCAATCGGTTGACAGGAAGAAGGTGAACTTTCAATTACTAAATTTGACCCAAGAAAAACGAAACAAACGGAGTAAGCTAAATAAATCCGTTTAATAAAAGGGCAAAAAATGTTTTGCCTTTGAACAACGCGAGCGACCAGAATATTCCGTCTAAAGGACACGTATTTTTTTTTTTAATAATAAATAATGATATAGTTTTTTTTTTTGTGGGTGGGTCGCGGTCGGCGCGCCTCCGCACCACTCCGTCCGGGGCGACAGAGGGGCTTAAGCGCGCAACTTCCGCGACCCACCCGAAAACCACGTCGCCTTCGTCGTTGGGCCGACCACTGGAGCAGCGTTAACTTGTCGTCAGTGGTCGGCCCGACGGAATACCCCCTATTGGGGTGCCCTCCCATTGACTGACGTCCCCCCCTCGGGGAGGACGTCGGTCGATGGGAGATGGGAAGAGATGGGAGATGGGATGGGAAATCCCCGGTCACGTCACCCGCGGCCTCGGCTAGGGCGGCATGAGGCGCAGATAGTTGCGCCTACGCCGCCACAGTCGCCGGCGGCGGATCTCCTCATCGAGGCTGTGCTCCTCGCGCAGGCGATCCGCCGCCTTCTTCCGCGAGATCACTGTCTCGCAGAAGGTTGCGACCGCGTCCCAATTCCCGATGCTGTCGACCATCGCCCTAGCGATAGCCGGCAGCGTCAGGTCCGTACCGATGATTGCGACAAGTTCACAACGCTGCACTGCCCAAGCCCCGCAGGCCTCGAGAGTATGGCAAGCCGTGTCCTCGTCGCAATCGCAGTGGTGGCAGGACGGTGTACTCTCCCTCCTAACGACCTTGTGCAGGTATTTGGCGAAGCACCCATGCCCCGTCAAAACCTGTACCAGTCGGAAGGAGAGCACCCCGTGCCGCCTTTCCAACCACTGCATCAGCACCAGCCGGAAGGCCTCCACGGTTCGCACCCCGAACCGAGGCCTCTCCAGCCGGACTGCCCAACGGGCAATGACGTTTCGGCGGGCGTCGACGCGCCAGGCGGTGAGATCCCTTAACGAGACCACACCGCCCTCCGCTCGCACCCCCGTCACCCGCCCATATAGTCCGGCGAGCATCTCCGCCTCCAGGTCCCACGGGGGAGTCCTGGCCAATAGGCTCGCTGCCTCCGTCGCCACCGTGCGGTATCCACGGATGGCCCTGACCGCCATGACCCTCTGTGGTCGCCAAAGAAGGGCCCTAAGTCGGATGGTCATGGACCCCGCCCACACCGGTGCGCCGTACAGGGCCATCGACCGGATGACCCCCGCGTTCAGCCGTCGGCACGCAGCGCTCGGTCCGCCCACGTTCGGCATAAGCCACGATAGGGCGGACGCCGCGCCGACGAGCCGTGGAGCGAGCCTGCGGAAATGCTCCCGGTACCACCATCGCCCGTCGAGCACCAGGCCCAAGTACCTCATATGGGCCCGGATGCTGATGTCGACCGAGTGGACGGTGATCGAGACGCCGATGGGAGGGCTCATATGGCGCCCATGGAACAAGAGGGTCTCTGTCTCCGTCTTGTCCAGGGCGACCCTCAACCCCAGCGCCTCGATCCGCCTGATGACCTCCTCGGTACCAGAGGTCGCCAGGCTTACCGCCTCTTCTAGCGTCCCACCGCAGGCTGTGACGAGCGTGTCGTCGGTGTAACAAATTACGCCCAGCCCGGGCGGGAGGCTCCCCCTCAACGCCCAGTCGTAGCCGATGTTCCACAGGGTGGGTCCGAGGACCGACCCCTGTGGGACACCGCACGAATAATTATATGCTGAACATATAATACATAGTTTTAGAAAAGAATTATAGTAAGCGAATCGCTATTTTCTACTTATTGGGCACACAAATAATAAATTTTACAATTTATTTTTAATCGTTATATTTATCTAGTTTGTAAGATTCTTGAACCTTTTAAAATTATTGGATTATCGAATTATCTTCATCTAGTATGTCGAACCTTGTTAAATTTTTTTTGTAAAATTGTTTTAGTGATTAACTTTTAGGTTCTTTATTTTACTTAATTGTTTTAACGGGAATTAAATGTCTTTTACCATCTTTATTTTCCGGTTATGGGCGTAAGCAACTACATATAAGAAATACAACGCTAATTTAATGCGAGATCTCACAATACTCAGGTATATATGTATTTGCGAGGAATCAGTGTAGGGTATAACATTCACGGAGGCAACATAGATTAATCACTTGACATTATTAATCTAATGATTAATCTGCATCAAATCGTAACTTAGATTTATAACTGTAAAGTTTCGAGTAACGTAATCAGACCAAAATAAATTAAGTCGGAAACTATTATTTAGTTTAGCAAGACAGTTATTTATATCGAAGATTTAATTGAAAATGCTGAAGGACTTTTCGGAATTGCTGCACAATTAGCTGTCAAAATTGACAACAGCTTTCAAAATTCTTTTAGTTTGTCTTTTTTTACTGTGTGGTGCCTGAGTAAGAATATAATGTATCACCAAATCCTTGTTTTCTTGCAGGTGGTCATAAAAGACGACTGATGGACAAGTGAAGGGAACTAGCGTAATCGATCAATTTTACTTTCACAGTAGAGTGTACCTCAAGCCTACTACTTATTAGAAGCATGTGTTCTTTCATTTATTTTTGAATATTTAGTAAAGGAAAATCTAAAAACATCTTTTGACTGATTCCGGCACTTACATTCTTTATTAGTAGAAGAGCCACGGGACAAAAAAATAATTACTTTAACGTAAATATATTTTTTTCGGTGTGGTGACGGATATTCTTACTGAATACAATTTACCACTCCCGTTCTTGCCCGTGGGTGTCGTAAAAGAAGCCTCAGAGATTATAATATGCAGAAAACATCTATGCATTAGTAGTAAAACTAAAGATAAAACCCTATACCAACCCGTTTGATTAGAGTAATATAGCACGTCAATTTCCATCCCATTGTGGAAGACCGACGTCCCACCAACAGCGCTCCCCCGCCGGTGATGGGATCAGTCGCCACGGCCCTCAGGCGCAACAGAGCCGTGATCGTCGAAGGACCCCTCCTAAACCCAAACTGGGCGTCTGACAGATCGGGCCTCATATTATATCCCTTAATCGTCTTATACGATATCAACGAGTAAGCAAAGGAGTGACTAATTGTATTCTTACCCTGTTACCACACAGAAAATATGCATATAAAATCTATTCAAGAGAAGGAAGACTTGAAATAAAGCAATATACTAAACCGACTAATTAGCGTGGTATAATGGGTCGGCAATATTCTACTTGCAATACAGATTAATATACAAATAGGAATAAAAAGTATGGCGATCAGCTATAATTACTGAATTCCTATGCAGACTGGCAGGAATTGCAGGCTTAATGTTATATGATCATTAATTCCTATATTGTGCAATTAAAATATGTTGAGAGAATGTAAGATCACGTACATTATACCAATGATCGATGCGTAATAATGACTTAGGACATAGGCATTACAAAATGCAGTTAACATGTTTTATTCATTCGTTACATAGATAACGAGATACTGACATACTAAGATAGTAGCATATTAATTAAGAAAGCATAATTAATTGGAGCAATTTTATGGTTAAATATGTCTCTGCTTGGGCTGACCACTGAGGACAAACAACTCGGCACTGGTGGTCGGCCTAACGACGAAGGCGACGTGGATACGAGTGGGTTATGGGCCCGCGCGTCGTCCTTTCGTCGCCCTGGACGGAATGAACGGTGTGTGCGCTTACCATAGCCCACCCATAAAAAAAAGAAAAAAAAATTCTTTGTTGTGATTAAAATTCAGTCATCTGATCATCTCATAATTTTAGCCCATCAGCCTCCTTCCTACACTGGGAGGGAAATTGACTTTTTTTTTCACACACTCCGCTCAAACTGTCCGGGGCGACAGATGAGCGGCGCGCGGCCTTATAAAGTTATAACCCACTGTATTCGCCCCCCGTAACCATTGGACCGACCATCGGTACCGATTCCTTGACATCCGTGGTCGGTCCGGCAAGTTACCCTTTCGGGTACCGTCCCCTTTGACGCCCGGCAACACTACAATGTTGCCGGCCAGGGCGTCACTCTCACATAGTCAGCCTCCCTGCGCGTGGCGGACCAATCCACGGCCAATCCACCCGCTCCTACTATATCACGCTGGTCAGACGTGGTGGAACAGAGTTTTGTATCGAGTTTTCCTTCACTTCAATAAGAATGCTTAAATATACTAACTTTATAATAGTTTCAATTTCGTTTTGGAGTATGGAGACATATGTACATATGTATCATCAATCATCAAATAGAATAAAATAGCATTTATTGTCACATAACAACAATTATATAATTATTTTACAGTATGTTTTATAATTAAAGTTGACAACAGGGGAATGCTCAGCGAGTCAGCGTTATGTTGTATAGAAACTATGCAGGACTGGTTTTCAGAAAACCTCTTTCGTTCTAAATATAATAGAAAAAAAAATTGAAAAGAGAAAGAAAAGAAATAAAATAAATAACAATAATGAATGAATGCATTATAACTGATATGCTTTTATTTATGTGTGTGAGTTGGGTTTGTAGCTACGCATGCGTCGATTGATGAATTCGTATTTTATAGGTTTATAGCTTATTTCATAGGGTTATTCATTAGTTCATCCCATTCTATTTCTTTTTTAAATTTAAAAATCGTCCGTTCTAAGGTCGTTTGTTTAATCAAACTTTATCTACAGCTTTATAGCAATATTTTCAAAACTTAAAGCTTATTATTATGTATTGTCTGAGAAAATGGATAAAATTTGAAGAACCATCAACGCGAACCCTGGACCAAGAACTCCGTCCCGCAACTTATAAAAATGGAATGTGTAAATTAAAGTGACGGTCGCAATACTAAACGAATAAAATTATCGATAAAAGAAGTTTTAAGCTTCGTCCATATTAAATATATTATTTGCTCTTATACCAATTACTTAGGGTCAACGCAATATATAGTCTGCTATCGAACATATTACAAAAAAAGGTAGCCGTCGCTCAGGACGCCTTTTTTTTTTTTTGGAACTAATATGGCACAAAGTATTAATAAAATATTACGATTTTTTTTCCAGCAAATTATGATTTTTATTCAATAAACATTTATTTTCATTAGTATATACTATAGGTATGTGTTTAGGTTAATAATTTATTTTCAGCTCACTAGATATTGTTGTACAAAATTCTAAAACAGGTTATGGTTTCGTTACACAAATGTACATATCAAAGCATGGCGTTAACGCCACGCCAACGATTAGATTCACCCTCGCCTATAGATGTTACAGATCAAAAGTTTTGGCAATAGTTTTATGACCGATTGCCGATCTGATGTCAATCCCCTCTTAGGAATGTATATTGTTGACCAGCCGGCATCAGATAGAGTTGGCCCAGATCGATGTAAAGTTCTTAGTCGTCTTATACAACAACTACGGTTAATAGTATCAACTATGGCTTGATATTATCCTTAGCCGTTACCAAACCGCACATAAAACGCAATATTTTAAATACTATTTCTGCGGTTTCACCCGCGTATTTCCTGTTCCCGTAGGAATAACGAGTTCAGATATAGCCAAAGTAATGCTTTATATAGACTACTGTCTATTGTTTAAAGTAAAATAATAGAAAAATAGTATTACTAATATTACAACCATTTTGAAGATTACCCGGCACAAACAGACAGACAGAATTTTTTTTTGACTGTTTATTAGGCATAGGTATCGTGCAAGTAACCGCGTTCGGAATATTTTGAAATTACAAACAGTTTAATATTATTTATTTGCATAGTTTTAACACATATACACATTTCAGAGTTGTAATATAAAGCTGTAATTGTTGCCATATATTTGTCATCGATTGTATATTTGTTTCGAGAGTTCATGATATAATCAATTAATTTAACCTGTAGCTCCAAAAACGTCAATCGAAGCGATGAAGTTTCCTTATTGGATACTTGATTTTGCTTGTAATCAGTTGAATAAAAACTGCGGCTGCTAAAATTCGTAAGTGTCAATCGTCCAATCTAGCCATTGCTGCAGTAGATAGTAATCTATTTACATACCTTTATCCTCATCCCTTTCTATATCAACGCTGCCCTTTATGAAGCAGCTAGGTGTTTTTGTTTTATAAACATATACTAATTCTTTCATCGTCATCATTTCAGCTCATATACATTCCACTGTTAGGCTCCAGCCTTCTTCGCAATAGGAGGGAAATGAGACTAATTTCCAGCAGTGGACGTCTACAGGCCGATGGTTGTGGGATAGTTTCAGCATATCTTTTTTCTTTAGTGAGCAACTTAAATAAAAATAAGATCCATAATGTTTGGAAATGCTACCTGTCTATTTCATATGTCAATCCTTAAAAATAACAATGTAGAACAAAGATAGTTATAACTATTTTGTCCTTAATCTGTCGCTATGCAGATAGAATATTAAGTAAATGTTAAAACTAAGTGTATATAGGACTTTAACAATGAAAATACTTGGTTGTTAGTATAGAAAAATTTGGTAAATATTTCTATCTCCAGGTGTACAATATGGATGAAGAATGTTTGCTAAAACACCTATTATTATATGAAAGGGTATGGTGTACCTACAACGTGCTAGCTTAATGCAAATTGATAAATTTCATATGATACACGCCGAGAAAATGTACCAAGTATGCAGGTTTCTGCACGATGTTTTCCTTGACCGTTTTATCAAGCAATATTTAAGCGTCCAAATCAATGCGATATTCTTATATTTTGCATACTTATGGTTTTTGCTTACATCATTCATGTTACTAGTACGTTATGTGTAAATAGCACGACTCGAGTGAAAGGATATAATGCTATGTAGACAGGATTTTTTATTTAGTCAGTAACGTTGTTAATTTTTAATAGCATGGGACTTTATAAATTTACCATTGGCGGGTTCAAATTACATCTAACATCTAAGCTAACGTTTATAAATTACATATGTTTTTATGTGATTAGATCACACTGTTGTCAGTCTATCTACAGACGCGGGCTGGTCCATCTGGGTTAGTACCACACTCTCGCAGAACTCGACGTCTGAGTAGTAACAATTTGTTACTGCACTTCGTTCAGTCAGGGACAGAGCCGGAAGCCCAACTTTGTGATATTGCATATTTCTATACATATGGTAATATTTGCATGTGGTGGGTTTTGGTGATATCTTAAATATGATATTTACTGTTTATAAATCGAACCTACAACACTCGGTATACCCCAACGCTATGACGAAGCGGTATTTTGGAGTACCACTAAATCCACCTACGCCAGTGTTAGACAATATTTAAACTGACTATAAACAGCAATGTGATCCTGGATAGTAAAACACACTAGCTTTGAGTTTTAAGTTACAATTTGTTTACTATGAAATATGACATACACCATTTAACGAATTGCCATGTGGATGGTTAAAAATTTGCAACCAAAACTCTGTATTAGGTTAGGTATTGTGCAGATTAGAATGGTGTACAAGGTCAAGAAGGCATTCCATTTACCGACTTGTATCATTTCTAAGCAATGGATTTTATTCATTAAGATTAATGTATCAACATTAGTCTTAAACATTCATCACTTTTCTGTGTAATGACGGATTAAGAATACTATTCACGCCCTATATTATGCCCGTGGGTTTCGTAAAAGATGACTAAGGAATGTAACACGCATATAATGTCCGTGCAAGAGATGGCAAATTTGAAATAAAATCCTAAAACAAGGCGTTTGACCAGCGTGGTATAGTGGGTAAATTTTCACTAGTAATAAAGAAGAGGCTCGAGCCTCGCAGTGGGACCTATATGAGCTGAAAGGGGAAAAATAAAAATGGAATGGAATCACCACGTCAGAGAAATATTAATTTATTCATACAGTTTTGATAATGAACGAGTTAGTTGCTCTCAAAACGGCAAGGGTTTAAATATACGGGTATAAATAAGAGATATTAAGAAGTAATAAACTACTATTTTAATCGATTTTGATATTTCTAAACCCAGGAAATTTCATATTACCATTGATAAAAAAAATACGTTTATTAAAATGAATACTTGATTAAAACAAAGCATCAATTCTGAAGTAAAATAGACGTAGAGTTCGGATCAGAGTAAAAAAAATAATTTAGAATTTATGCACATTTCACTCGATTATCGATATTATGACTACGGTTATTACGGTTAACGACTGTGAATTGGCCTCTTTTTGTCAGAATATAGTCTGACTACATCACGCTTAAATCATTCTGGGCGACGGAAGGTCAGCTTATTGCCTCATAACTTTTCATGTCAGTCCACAGCACACACCCCTGTTAGGTGGCTCACCGAGTTACCCTTTCAGCTACCTTCCCTCACAGTGCAGTGGCAATGAATTGACTTCTATATAAAAAAACTGTGACGAAATGTGTGTATTACAACTCTGCCTATAACTTTAAGAATAAAAGTGTGAGAATACCAAAATACAACAACGCAACACATATTTATAGATAAAAAAATCGAATGTACAGACTAACCTACTTTCAAATTCGTTCAATAAGCTATTAAGTTTTATGGTAATAATTTTGTACACGACAGACTATATTATTTCTGTATTCACATATGTAAATACAGAACCGTGTTACTGAACTTGACCGCGTCTGTTACATAATATGAACTGGTTTATTAATACACGCATGTATTAAAAATATTATAATTTTTAACATAAAATCATATAAATTCAATATCTTCGTATCTGACTAAGTGTAAGGCCTTCGATTCTGTGAGTTTAGAACAACTGCAGGATTTCTTGCTACCCATAGTGAGTTATGACAAAATTATAACATAATTATAACATATGTTTTTTGTTATAGTCGCGTGACTACATAAAAAGCAGTTTGAATGGTATTTAAGAGAATGCTAAGCCCGGTATGATTAATCATGTAAGATAGGGCTACCACTTATTTTCTTTTTCTTTTTTTTAGAAAGACAACACTGAGATGAAATAAAACTTACCACAACATAATTTTTTTTAACAGACACAAATTACATCCAGACAATTTGTGGATCGCACAAAGTTTGTCCTGCATCGAATTCGAACCTCGACACTAGCATTGTAGGTCGTTAACCACTACGCCATCTGTGCTGTTATTTGAGTATTATCAAGTGATTTTCAAGAGATTTCTCTTGAAAGTAACCTAAAAACGTATGATGTGTTTGTTTTTCACGAAAAGATTACAGAACACATATGCTTGATACGAAATTCCAAGTTTATTTATAATTTGTCATCGACTATTGGTTGCTAAAGTTATGGAGTATACGCATTTCAACATTTAATTTAACGAACAAGATTGAATTTGAAATTGATTTTATTGACTGAGCATTTTATTTTCTGCAATTGTAAAAGTTTTCAAAAACTGTGTTGGTTTCATTAAAATTGTGAAAATGTCTGTAAGTTTTATCAAGTACGTGAATATGTTATCCATCAATCTTTCAATGTCCACTGCTGCACATAGGCCTGGACATAGGACTCTCCATAAGGGAGGTTAATGAGATAATGGCCACGATTGGCAGACGGATTGGCGTTCGCAGTCATTGTTATATATTACCCAGAATAGCACTGTTGCCTACTTCCCTATTGTCTTAGCCGAGGCTACATTAAGAAGTTTGAGTTAATCGACAAGACTGAAATAAAAAGTTTACGGTGATTTATTTTTAATTAGTAGATTCATTAAATGAACAAATTACTGATTTTTTTATCTCTTGAATTATCTCAATTTAAATCTTTAGAATTAACTGTGAAATTGACAGGACTAAAATAGGATTAAACTATAACTTTATTCAAACGAAGATCAGCATAAATTGTAACCGATCAAGACGGATCGATCTGTCGACAAATAAAACAGATCGATCTATCGACTAATCAATAAACAATATACGAGTCGTATAAAACCAAAGGCGGCAAAGTAGGATGATAGTTGAAATTGAATTATTTATATGAGAATACAAAAAAAAATTCAATCATGTCATGATTTTTAAGGCTTTTGAGGCCGCTTTGGTTATTAGAAACTATGGACTATGGAAGTAGGTCTGAATTTAATTTTTTTTGTATTCTCATATAAATAATTCAATTTCGACTATCATCCTACTTTGCCGCCTTTGGTTTTATACGACTCATATGCAACAAATAAACAATTAAAATACTTTCTATTTTGGGAATAAATAAACCATCATTATCATTTTCCGTGTGGTAACGGAATATTTTTTTTCTTTTTAAGTTTTTTTTCAAATATATTAATTTAATCTGTTTTGGCAGCTAGAAAAAAGGAGACTTTTTAGAAATGTATAAATTCTGAGGACATTATAAAAATATAATAAATCAATAAATTATCACTGACTAAATTTTAAATAATTATATAAAAAATCGAATCATCTCGAAAAACAAGATCGCATAGGTACAACAAAAAATATTTATATGGCGGCCGTCGTTAATTGTCATCTTCATATTAACAGCTATGAATACCATTTATAAAGTTAATCATGTTTACAATTAATAAAATATTAATTGTTATCGCTATTAAATCAATCTTTCAAATATATGTTACATGTGATTTAACCAATTAAGTCTCAATTAAGTCAAATAATGATTCAAAAGATTTGAGTGACATTTGGCATAAAGATGTATTATGTTTTCAATTTGATTTAAAGAATGTTAATTTAATTTTATACAGAGTGTTTATCGATACAAACAAAGCTGCCTGCAAAATTAGCTAACAATATGCTGCAAACGCTATCAGATGTAAACGTATTAGATGTCGAAAGCTACGCCAATTTTATAATTAAAATTTAAATCAATTTTTTAGGATTCCTCGTGACGATGATCATAATTCATCTCATATAGGACTCACTGTTGGGGTCGTACCTCCTCCGCAAAAGGAGTGAAATTGACCTACTGCGCGAATTGACGTCAGATGGATTGGTATAGAGTTTTATTTTGCGCCTAATGCCGCCCTAGCCGAGGCGGCGGGTGACTGGATCGGGGATTTAGTCCGTCACCCGCCGAGAGGCCAACCGCGCGACAGCGACCCACGCTACGTCCCCGAAGGGAGCACGTCGAGAGGAGAGGGTACTCCGCAGGGGTATTCCGTTGGGCCGACCACTGACGATAAGTCATTCTGCACCGGTCGTTGGCCCAACGTCGAAAGCGACGTGCCACGGGTGGGTCGCGCGCCGCTCCTTTGTCGCCCTGGACGGAGCCGGGCGGCGGGTGAGCTGATCATAGCTCACCAAAAAAAAAAAACAATTTGAGTTTTATTTTGAATTTTCGTTCTCTTGCATAGATGTTATAGTATATCTTTTAGTCGTCATTTACGACACCCATGGACCAGGATAGGGAGCTACGAATTGTATTCATACTCCGTCACCGCACGGTTTTCTAAGGTTATTTACTCGTAAAAATTTGTTTTCTCAAAAATTCCCCGCGTGTTTAACGTCCCTGTGAGAATCATCATCGTAATCATCATCATTCAGCCTATCGCGGTCCACTGCTGGATGCAGGGCTCCTTCATGCTTCACCACAAAGTGCGGTCCTGTGCCGCCTGCATCCAACGACGCCTAGCAACTTCCACTGTGTCGTCGGTCCACCTAGTGGGTTAAAATATAACCTATGATACTAGCGGCTATTACTTTCCAATGGTAAAGGAATTTTGTAATCGGTTTAGTGGCTTATGCGTGAAAGCGTAACAAACAAATTTACTTTTCCATTTATAATATTAATTAGGATTTATTACAGGATTTATATCTTAACCTATAAAAATGCTAACAAAGTTGAAATCTTGAACAGATGTTTAAGATGCTCTAAATTTCTCGTATTTTAAATAAGGAACTCTTGTGCCGTGCATCATGAGTCCAAGTCCTACACAGGATAATTTTTTATGCTATCCATAAATTACTGTCCATGTTTCTATTAATCTATTAATTGTTAAAATCTATTAATTGTATGTTAAAAAGCCCCCAGAATATAAGAATTTATTCTTTAGTAGAAGTCGTTTATATTAAAAACAAATACTACACTTTATCACAACAAACACAGTATATATGACCTTGACTTTTTAGGGATGTAAAGTTATCATATATCGCTCTATTAACCACGAACATAAGGATAACGTTTAAGATTACTACGTTACTAAAGACCTTTGCTGATTTGTAATAATGACACAAACTTCTGGCATAATGACGGTTTATGGAGTAAAATCATTAAGGCTCTCGGTGATAAACCTATGCTCCACGTAGATATCGTTTTTCGTAACTCTCTAGTAGCAGAGTGGAAAAACCCCGTAAATCCTCCCGATCCCAAAGCGGCTAAGAAAATAATTAATAACGAAGAATATTGGGGCCTCGAGTGAAATAGTGAAGGTCAAACGCCTGTGAGAGAGAAAAGTGCTTATATCTCTTTGGAAAGGTCAAGTAGCTACTGGAGGGAAAAAGGCAGATGCGTGATACTGTTACTACTTGCCGCCATTTCTAAAATGGTTCTGTAGCTTTTTCTCTATTTAAAAAAAAATAAAAGTATTTGTACAAAAAAAAATAACAGTTTTCGATCGATCTTTGAAGTAGTTGTATATTTATTAGCGTATTTCAAAACTGTTTTGCCAGTTTATAATAAGTACTTTCCCCGAAAAATAAAATTTTACAAGAACATACCCTGGATGATGCGTTTGATCAGCGTCTTTATTCTTTCTTTTTTCCATAATGTTAATGATAATAAAAAAAAGATTTAAGGTTATTAAGAGGAAAATTGAATGCAATTTAATATTTATAGATCGGTGCATATTGTATCTGCAAACATAATTAGAATATGCACCAATTGTTTTAACTTAAACATTGTCTTAGCGACTTGTTTAATAGTTAAAAATAGGAAATCATTAAATTTTGTGTCAATCAAAAGGTTTCCTCAACATTATTCCTGCATAAAAAATAAATTAGATTTTATACTAACAGGATAATTGAGACAATCAGTTGTAAAGTTATGCACGTTTTGGTAGTGATCGGCGGGCAGTATATAGAGTGATGGCAATTGCGCGGGTGCGTATTTGAAGGCGGTATTGCGCACGGAACAGTTGAGTGTAGCCTGCGCGACTCTTGCGCATTGGATAAATCGCGCTCTTGCTATTGTAATAATACTTTTTCTTTATTTGTGATATTATAGTTCCTGTGGACAATATTTAATTGCCAGTGATTTTTTTAAGTGGTTTATTGTGTTGATCTATAGAAATGTTAACCGGCTGGCAGCTCATATTATCTAAACGTAAGTATAAAAACTTTCCGATGTTCACGCAACTTAATTATGAAACTGAACAACTAATTTCACGCATTTTATGGAATTTCAATTTGTTTTTATTGACTTGAATTTTTTTCATTAAAATGCAAGTTTTTAATTTATAATAGAAATGTCAAATACGATATGAATATTTGAATCTATTGACGTTAATCTATTAAAATAAGGTAAAGGTACTTTTACGATATTACAATTGCCGTTGGTTCAATGACTCGTTTTGAATACTGACTAAGGTCCTAGGCTCAAATTCTGGGATTTGCCGATAACAAATTCTAAGTACATTGTGGGTATGAAGTCTGAGATATTCTGGTAGTCGCCTATTCTTCTCTTCTGTTACTAGGAAATAAAACTGATATAGCAAAACGTGATTCGACTAATCATTGCGGGGATAAGAGTGTGAGCTTTATATAATATTATTTTTTAGGTTTGAAATTTCATTTATTGTAAAGCTAATTTTTTTTTAGATTCAATTGCATTCATGTAATAAATAGTTAAATACGGTCTTTGAATCGTAAAAATATTGCAACGTATCCTTTTAAATTAAAGTAAAATTTTTAATCTGTATTTATTAGTTAATCTATAAATAATAAAAGAGATTACAAAAAAAATTTACTGTATTTTACGATTATAATAATAACTCATCATCATCTTGCTCTTATCCCAATTACTTGGGGTCGACGCAATATGTCATCTGTTTTGACATATTGCAAAAAGTTTCGGCAATGACTTTTATGACCGGCCGCCTGCCTGACGTCAACCCTCCTTGGGAATGTAATCGTTGACCCAAATGGTACCAGATGGAGTTGGTCCGGGTCAATCTATAGCTCTTAGTCGTCTTTTACGACACCCACGAGCAAAGCAAGGGCTGGTAGTATTCGAAGCCGCTACCACACAGCACAATTATAATTATATTTATTTATTTATTATAATAATAACTAAATTAAATTATAAATATGCTTCTCTAATTTATTAAGTTAGTAGTTTCTTCCGAAATATTCGGCCTTTAAATTGAAATTTTGTGTATTTTGTAATACTAGTGCTCTTCTATTGTAATTATCAGAAAGCATATTATTTTGTTAAGAATGAATATCTTTCATTATTTACTACAGAAAATACATTGTTAAAAATTTGACAATCTAAATATACTTATATTTTATTATTTATTTATTTATAAAAACAATAATAAAATATATATCTAGGCTGTGTGGTGACGGAGTAAAAATACAATTCACCACCCGTGGGTGTCGTAAAGGACGACTAAGGCATATAATAACTTATATGCATAAGTAATATCTATGTAAGAAAAGGAAAATATTGAAACCAAACCCTATAGCCTATACCAACACGCCCAAACAGCGTGTTATAGTAGTTAAATTTCCCTCCCATAGTGGAGGAGGCCCGCGCCCAACAGTGGGCTGAGATGATGATGATAATGATATCTAGGCCATTGTAAACTTTTTACATGTAAGGATGCTTATTCCAATTTCACATTCATCAAGGACAATGAATAAAAGTTATTGAAAAGTTTTTAACCAACTAGTAACTTCTATAATTTGAAGCTTATCTTTAATAATCAATACAATGACATAAAATGTCATTAGAATAGAAATGTAAATTTAGCCGTCGCCGTCAAGAGTGACAATAGCTCAGTTGGGAAGTTGTCCTGTCGCATTCAAACAGCGTGAGGTCGAATCTCGTTGTTATTGTCTGTTTTTTAATTTTTGATATTTTTCATTATTTCATTATTTTTAGTTTTTTATTAATATATATGTCCTAAATATGTTCGTTAATTTACTAAATTTACTAAAAAAATATTATACCGAGCAAAGCTCGGTCAACCAGATATTGTTTTTATAATGTGTGAATTACTGTAAAATTTTATGAAGTACTGTTTAATAGTATTTACGTAACACTATATCAAACCGGCACTTATCGTATCTCTTAGAATATATCGCGTTTATAATATTAGTAGAACTGTAAGCTATATATATAAATTGTGAAACTTTAATTTATAATACACTAGCAACCTGCCCTCGCTTCGCTTCGGTTTATCCGCGCAGTTCCCGTCCCCGTGGAAATATCGGGATAAAATATACCCTATGTTACAGTCTGATATTATAGCTTTCCATTGGTGAAAGAATATTTGAAATTGGTTGGGTGGTTTAAGCGTGAAAGCATGACGACAAACAAGCAAACAAACAAACTTACTTTCACATTTATAATATTAGTAAGGATATATGGTGAGATACAAGACAGAAGAATAACTATCTCGAAAAGAGGAGATGGAGGATAGCGAGAGATCAAAGATAGAGAACTCTAGTTTTCCTACTAACATTATTAAGCGTGTTATTAAGCAATCATAGATCGTCAATTTTCATCATATCGGTGAACCCACACTACGCCTGCGTCTTTGCTGGAGCCTTGATACCTTTCTTACTTTGCAAAAATCCTATATATCAGCATGAGTTAATATGTTGCTCATTAGCGGACTCGAAAGATCTACTAATATGCGATTATATGCTTCTATATACAAGCAATCGAATAAAACTATTTGAAAAAGTGTTGGAGGGTACAGAAAAATCTGTTCTTGTTGACAACAAGAATATCTCTATTCATAGCCATCTAACTGTAGTCATTTATGGGTTAGAAAATGTACCTGAAAGGTGCCAAGTGGCCGCTTCATAAGAGGGCAGAAAATAAAATATGCTGCTTGGATTTTTGGATAAGTTTTAGGATTTAGCCACATGTTTCACGGCAAATTTGCTTGGAAATGTAACTGTTAATCATACAGGTGGAATTGTTAGAAGTCCGCGAAGAGATCCTAATCGTTTTTTATGCCACTCAAGAGCAATGCTCATCATCGTCATCACAGCTCATATACGTCCCACTCTTGGCTCACTGATGGCCTTTTCTTTTTTGAGGGTGGGCTGCGGTCGGCGCACTCCTCGCACCACTCCGTCCGGGGCGACAGAGGGGCGTAAGCACGCACACTCGCAACCCACCCGAACACCACGTCGCCTTCGACGTTGGGCCGACCACCGGAGGAGGGTTACTTATCATCAGTGGTCGGCTCACTGTTGGGCTCGGGGCTCCTCCACGATGGGAGGGCAATTGACCCACTATACCTACTACGCTAGTTAGACGTGTTGGTGGTGGTGGACGTGGTGGATAGGATTTTACTTCGAGTTTTCCTTCTCTTGCATAGATGTTATATTCATATCCATTAGCAGTCTTTTACGACACCCACGGGCAAGAAAGGGGGTGGTGATTTGTATTGTTACTCCGTCACCACGTGGGGAAGAGATAGAGTATTACTACCACATGGCATTTATAAATTAAATGTAGTTAAATTAATCCGTTTCATCAGCATAATAAGGCATACCAATTTATTTTTCAAGAGATATAGAGAGATAGAGAGGCTTGTATGCCAACATAGGCCGTATATGGGACGTAAAAATAAATGCTGTTTTGAGCATTTCCTGACGGAATTCCCAATAATGGTGTTTCAATATATCAATGAGTTACTTATCTTTATTTATAAATTTTTGTGTATGTGTGTATATCACTGAACTCTTCCTAAACGGCTGGGCCGATGTTGTCGAATTTTTTGTGTATGTTCAAGGGGATTCGAGAATGGTTTAAATTCACAATTGGAACCGGTAGGTGGCGTGATTTCATTTGATCGGAACAACGTCTGTTGGGTCTGGTAGTTAATCTATAAATTTAATGATATATGTATAAATTTAATGATTTATTTATTTAATGACTATTGTTATTGATTTGTATCTCTGCCACACAAAAAAATCTGAATTAAAAATATTTTTAATGAAATTTGGCGTACATCCTGCTGATTCTGGATGATTTTATTCCTCACGATTACAATCGGAGCATCAATATTAAACTTATCATTAAATAAACTTGCATAGAAAAAATACAAATTAATTTGAACATTGGTAGATGATAATGTATAAGCTACTTTTTATTTAGAAGAAAGACCAAATCTTTATAAGACATTTATAATATACAATTCTAACATTGGTATGTTGTCGTGAGCAGTAACTATTATTTAGTTGTAACCAACACTCCGATTGCTTCGAATGTATAATTGTTGTTTTATTCCCTGTATAAAATTGCCGTCATGTCTAGTGACAGAGTAAGAATACAATGTCCACAACCGCTTCCTTCCCTGTGGGTATGCAAGAGAAGAAAATCTCAAAACAAAGCTCTGGGCCAACTTTTCTAGCCAATACGATATATTACACTCATTTCTCTCAGGTAGAAGAAGCCCATGTCGACACTGGAAGACAAACGGGCTCGACAAAGAAAAAGAAGAAGAATATACATTACGCTCTGTGTCCTTCTTAAGAATTAAGGGATTTAAAATGCATATAACATCTATGTAAGAGAAGGAAGACTCGAATTACAACCATGTACCAACTCGCCTGACCAATTTCTTTCTACGGAGGAGGCTAGGACCCAACAGTGAGACGTATTTATACAAATAAAAAATCTATACAAATAAATAAAATTGAAGTGTCTGTTTGTAATATCAAAATACTGGGCTTTTTTATCATCTGAGATTTTTATCATCTTTTATTTTGATTCTTTTCTTCTGAGATCATGGTAACTATAAAATATTCGAGACGTCTGGTATTTTAAATTAAAATCCTTATCGAGTTTATTATCAAATTAAAAATCTATTCGATAAAAATAATTTTATTTCAGTTTTTTATATCCACACTACAGTATTGTAAAT
Organism: Lymantria dispar; assembly: GCA_032191425.1. Taxonomy (NCBI): domain Eukaryota; kingdom Metazoa; phylum Arthropoda; class Insecta; order Lepidoptera; family Erebidae; genus Lymantria; species Lymantria dispar. Next base: position 15,165,258 of record CM063451.1, read on the forward strand.
AGATTTGCTCATATATATGCGTTTCTATTAAATGATATCATTAATCTATGTATCCATCCAGCACAGGAAGAGATCTAGATTAAAAGGAAGGCCGAGTTATGAAATTTGTTTAATAGCATATTTTAATTCTTCAGTTTGCCAACGATGAGCGCAGATAACATAATTACGTTTATATACTAAGAATATGTAGTAAATTATTATATTAAGTTCTGATCCAAGTTAAGTTTCCCAAGTTCCCTAACCCAAGCTAAGTTCAACTTACCTTACCTCTTTTAGTTGTCTCTTATAACACCGCTAAAACATAAATGGCGATTGTTACCACTTTGGACTCTTATTTAATTATCATACAGAATGCCCTGTTTTGATTATAAAAGCTTTCACATATAAATTAAATATAGATTTCATCTATTTTTCTTTAGAATTATGTAAAAGATCCCGTCATAAATTATCTTTGCTTATGTCAAGTGGTTTGTGCAGAGCATGCCAATATAGCCTTCGAAGAGCAGAACCGCTGCATTATCAATTGAGTTATTTCATTCGTGAAGTGAAAAGCATACCACGTCCAGGAGTTGATCTCACTTCTATAATAAATCCAATCTAATTTCATTTATCAATTCAATTATGGTATTTACTATTGTATTTAATTTACCATTCACTCTCGCGTCTTTATAAGAAACATTTAACCACACTATTTATCAAATACACATTACGCCCATTAAGTGTTTCTACGTTTTCGGCTAAAATTATACTAAATAATGACACGATCCATTCTAAATGACTATAAAATGATGTCAAATACAAAATCAATAAAAAATATTTAGAACTTACTTATCATTATAGTATTTACTAAATAATTTACTCAATATATTAGCATCTATTATTTATATGATAACAGATTTGTGTAACGGTTTTACACACATAGAACGGGCTCTTCTTTTACGTGGAAAGTAATAATCATCACGCTATTCTAACTTAATGAACTATTATCATCTCAGCCTGCAGAAGTCCCACTATTGGGCTCAGACCTCCTCCGCAATTAGAACGAAATTGAACTACTATAGTTGCTCAAATGTGTTGGTATAAGGTCGAATCGAAGCGTCGAATTTTCCGTCTCTTGCTTAATTATTATGTCCATAGTCCTTTAGTATGTATCCTTTAGTAGGTATGAGAGGGGGCGGTGAATTGTATTCTTACTCCGTCTCCACACGGATTCTTTATCATAACTTTTAAATATTGCACCTAAAACCATTCATTGTCAAAGACTGCGTCGGTGTTCTTTAGAATAAACTCAACAGTAAGTAATTAATAGGGGTATGGCCGAGCTACCTACTACTACTAGTGCAAAGTGTCCTCAACCCATTCTTGCCCTCGAATTCCCTAATAGGACATCCCAATAATAAAGTGTAAAGGACGTCGCCAATAGTCTTTTTGCAGTTGAAGATCTAGATCAAGCACCCTTGGTTACGGTAGCATGAGGCGTTGATATTTACATTTACACTGCCATACCCGCTGGTGGCTGTTCAAGTCAGTATGGACTCCTTATCGACTTGCTCCACCGCTTCTTTTAGCTAGACAACTATCTAGTAGAATTCGACGACCGCGTCTAACTCCGCATATCATCATTTAAAGACAGATAAGGACAGATCAGTACTGGTGAATGCATCGAGTTTACGGGGTAATGCCACGCAAAACTCGAGCGTATGCTACGCTGTGTCCTCGCTGTATGTGTTTAGTGATCATAACATGACTTTGTCTCCTTCCTCGCGACAGTGTAAGGTACTTATCGAAGCATTTGGAACGTCACAAAACCTGCATCAGTCGGAAGGAAAAGATTCTATTATCAACATGTATATACATATGTCCCACTTTGGGGCTCGAGCCTCCTCTCTAATAGAATGGATATTAACCTACTATACCAAACTGGTCAGATGTATTGGTATAGAGTTGTATTTCGAGTTTTCTTTCTCTTGCATAGATGTTACATCTATGTACCTTAGCCATCTTTTACGAGACCCACGGGCAAGATTGGGATGAATTGTATTTTTGCTCCGTCACCGCCAAGGACTCTATGCTGTCGCTTTATAGACTTTATTACAGAGCCAACAGCTTTCTCACTCTAAAAGCCCGAAATTTCCCCAGCTGCGCTATCCAACAGGCGATAACTTCCAAATGCCCTTACCTTCTTTATAAGTGAGTATAGCTTAGCACATTAACATTTCTTTGTCGTCTTTTACAAATTTACAGGAAAGAAAAGCTTGTCCTATGATTTTCATCATCTCAACCGGTACAGTTCCCACTGTTGGGCTCGGGCCTCCTTCATCGTGGGAAGGAACTGACCCACTACACCACACTGGTCGGACTGTTTTTTTTTCTTTTTTTTTTTTGCTATAGATATTACATGCATCCCTTAGTCGTCTTTCATAACACCAACGGGCAAGAGGGTGGTGAATTGTATTCTTACTCCGTCACCACACGGAACATTTGATCTTAATTCATCATAACAAAATTTAATTCGTTTTATATATAAAATTTCATATAAACTTTTATTTATAAATCTAATATCCAGTAACACCAACCACGACATAAATATACAAAATATAATTAAATTAACTTCAATAAATTTATTATAGAAAGTCGATCTTTGTTGCCAGTACAAACAAAGTTACCGCAGATTGACCTTCGCAAATGGCAAAAAAAAATAATAATATGCAACACTTTATTTATTTATAATGTCAAATTCAATTTGTTACAAGTGATAATAGATTTTTCTTTTTTTCGTAAACGTGTTAAATGTGTGTTGTTTCCTTTTTTGAGTTACATAGATAATAAAATGATTAACATGGTGTGTTTACTTGAAGAATGTTAAACGCTTATATTAATCATCAACATTCCCATCAACTAAGCTCATATACATCCCACAGCTGGGCTCTGCCTCCAAAATAGAAGGGAAGTTGAACTATTCTACTACACTGGTCGGCACCCACCTGGTATTTTTTTTTGGGTAGGCTATGGTCAGAGCACCCATTGTACGGCTCCGTCCGAGGCGACAGACGGGCGGCGCGCACCCCGTAACCCACTCGTGGCACGTCGCCTACGGCGTTGGGCTGACCACCGGTGTAAAGTAACTTGTCTTCAGTGGTCGGCCTGAGGGAATACCCCTTGCAGAGTACTCTCTCCTCTCGACATCCCCTCGTCGACGTCGGTCGCCGTCGCGCGGTACCTGGTTGTTATAGGGTATTATTTCGATGTTTCCTTCTCTTGTATAGATGTTATATGCAGATTATATCTATATTTACACTATACCACACTGGTCAGACGTGTTGGTATAGGGTTTTGCTTCGAGTTTTCCTTCTCTTGCATAGATATATATGCATATTATATCCCTTACGCGTCTTTTACGACACCCAGGGGAAAAACGTGGTGTCTTGTATTTTACTTCGTTACCACGCTGTAATAATAGTAGAAGTGAGTAAAATTGAATAACCAACTAAGTTATCAACATTATTTCAGTAAATTTTTCACGCGAGCGATTTTGCGACCATATAATTAGTTAATAATAAGTTTTTAAATAATTTTAAAGCATATAGCCTTGTAAAGTGATTACAGGCAGCAAGCAGACAGTCACTATGATGGCTAATGATAAAATATTCAAGTTACTAATATAACAAAATGATTACAAGAAACATATTGCGGAATGATTTACAACCTTGTCTGTGCATTAGTAATTATAAATTATTACACAAGAAGTTAACACCCCATTTCATATTTACATATTTAATTAAGATGAAGAAAGTATTAATTTTGTAACTAATAATCAATTCTGAAGTTGGTCACAAACATCTAGATAAATGTTTGTGTATATTTTAGATAATAAAGATTCTCATATTATCATAAAAAAATCAAGTGCCAATTTTAGTACATCCTTACTAATATTATAAATGCGAAAGTAAATTTGTTTGTTTGTTACGCTTCCACGCTTAAACAAGGACACCGATTTTAAAAATTCTTTCACTAATGGATAGCTGTAATATCAGGGAGTAACATAGGCTATATTTTAGCCTGGTATTCCCACGGGAAAGGGAACTGCGCGGGTAAGGCAACTGAAACTGAAGCGAAGCGAGGGCGGGTTGCTAATATATTATAAGCGTAACTACATATTTATCATCGCCCTGCTCTTATTCTAATTACTTGGTGTCGACACAGGAATGGTTTTGGCAATAGTTTTATGACCGGTCGCTTGCCTGACGGCAACCCTCTTTAGGAACTTATAATGTGTAAATATATAATTGAATTATGTTAAAGTTTTCTAAGCATTAGAGAGCACTTGTCGGGTCAATCACTGAAGATAAGGAACTCGGCACCGGTGGTCAGCCCAACGACGAAGGCGACGTGCTACGGGTGGGTTATGGAGCCCCGCGCCGCCTCTCTGTCATGCCAGACGGAGCAGGGCGGCGCGCGCTGACCATAGCCTACCCCAAAAAAAGCATTAGAGAGCACTTCCTAAGTAGCAAATTAGTTGAAAGCTAATTATTGCGATATTTATGATATTTTTATTTATAATTTATGAAGACGATTTTACCGCATAAGCGCACGCGTATGCATTTTACATTTATCATATGTAAACTTTTAAGTCTTACGTGATTCAATATAATAGATCTGACCGGGCCTAAATAAACTGGTCTATTGTTCAAGTGGCAAGATTAGGAATGTCAACTTCGTAAAAGAAGTGATATAGATGAACTAAGGGCGTGAGAATCTTGAATCACCTATCCAAAGTCTCTGCAAAATAGCATATGCTCCGAGATAAAACTAACAAGAAGACAGATATCGTAGATTGGGATCACAGGTATAGCTATAGGTACTTACAATGTAAGCTAGATAACTTAAAATAAAAAAGGGAAAAATTAATTTTTAAGGTTTTATTGTATACAAACAGTAAAAATAAAATCGTGGGACACTACAAAACGAACATTTTAATCGACGATTGTAGATATCTGACGTACCCCACGATTTTTTTTTTTACTATTTGTTTACAATAAAACCCTTTAACTTAAAAAAATAGGTCTTCCTTTTTTATTTTCTAGTCTTTAGTTTTTATATTGATTCTGTATAGAGCATTGTATTCTACTTGTCAAACCCTTTCATTTAATATCCATATTAATGGGATTAAAAAACAAATAGGTTATTCGCCATTTTGAAGCGTTGGCTGTCTTAGATTTTGAATTTGTATAGTACACTGTATTCTACTTGTCAAGCCCTTTCATTTGATACCTTTATTGATAGGATTGAAAAAAAAAATAGGTTATCCACCATTTTGTAGCGGCGGCCATCTTGAATTTAGAATAAATTTTAGTATACATAATTGTCACCAGAACCTAAGGCGTATACCAAATTTCAGATCAATCGGTTGTCAGGAAGAGAGTGAAATTTCAATTACTAAATTTGACTCAAAAAAGAAAAAACAAACTTAGTAAGCTACATAAAACCTTTTAATAAAATTATCATAGATCGACGTCTATACTAAAAAGAAAACTAATATGCTAGGTCTTTATTAGAGCAATGGAAGTTAAAACAACAACTTTTTGCACTATTAGATTTTATGTTTATTATGATATATTTAAATTTTTCATCATCGGAGTCGTAAAAATTAGCTGAGGGATCACCAGGAGCATGGGCAGCGCAATTAATTATTTAATTATCCCTTAGGTAATTTTATCTGGGGGCACGTCCGCGTCAGCGCCCCCGCCAAGTCGATCAGAAACGCAGCACTGGGGTAACATACTTTTCTCGAAGCAATTCAGGCCATTTAAATTTTTCAATTTCCAATTCATCCCTCAGGTAAATTTATAATATTAACTGCGATCACCAATCTGTCTACCAAACATGGTGATTATACCTTTATCTCCCTATGTACAATAGTGGAAGTCGATAGGACCGTGGATGGAAATGTGAAACTGTGAATAACATAATTAAAAGTATGGAAAAAAGATTTATTTATAGCCTCGAGCTTGGTATTTGGAACAAGAACGAGTGAAACAAAAATATTAACAGTACCATAGATTAATATATATCAACAGACTATCATCATTACAATCATCACAGCTCATTTGCATCCCACTACTGGGATTTGATGAATTGATCTACTACATTTGTTAGACTGCTTGTTGACTGCCAAAAAAGGAAGCCGTCGCTCAAGACGCCTGGCAGAAGTTAAACATTAAAATTATTTTGTACAAGCAAAAATATGCATAAAACAACATATTACGACAGGACTAATACGGCATAAATTATTAATAAAATATTACGACTATTTTTCCAAAGATGATTTTTATTCAATAAACATTTTCATTAGTTAACACTATAGGTATGTGTTTAGTTAATAATTTATTTTGAGCTCACTAGATGGCGTTGTATAAAATTCTAAACAGGTTATGGTTTCGTTACACAAATGTACATATCCAAGCGTGGCGTTAACGCCAGGCCAACGGGTTGAGAGCCCTCAGCGCTCACCCACCAGTCCGGGTAAAGTTGTCACAGCCATTTGAGGCTAACAACTAAGTCACACACAAAAAAAAAACAAAAAAAAAAAACGCCGGGCCAACGTTTGGATTCACCCTCGCCTATAGATGCTTCATATAAAAAAAAAACTTGAAATAAATAATTCCTCAACAGTGATGTTACCTGCTTGTGTCTCTTAGTCGTTTTTTAAGATAACCGCAGGAAAGAAAGATGCGATGACATAATATATTCTTACTCCGTCATCACAAGACATGGATAACGCCTATTCCTTAGAAGACAAACAATAAGTAATCAGTAACCTCATTGTCTCATACAACGTCAAACGTTATTTATGTCAAACCATAATGCAACTGTTTAAATAAATTTTTAAAATTATATTCATAGTTCTTTGTTGTTTGTGGCATTCAATAATCTGTATTATGTCTTGTCAAAACATGCAGTAGTAGTAAAACTGAACTACAAAAAGTTAGGTAACTTAAATTACAACATGTACACCTTAGAATAATAACTCGTAGAGGGTAACTCCACGTACAAAGAATCAAGCATTTAAATTGGAGCCATATGGCTCCCTACGCCGGACTGTTCCGTAGTATACAAGGTCACTGCGTACCTATGCAAGGCGACTCTATTGTGAAGTAGTGTGTATGTGTGTAATCGCTTTCACGCATGTAGTATTTTTGGCTTCACGTTTTTGATCGCTTAAGTACTGACACTATCCTTTCTATACCTTATTATTCTAAGCTATAAATCTACGGATTCCTTCAGATTTCTGTGTGGTAAGAATGCAATTTAGCACCCCTTTCTTGTCCAATGGTATCTTAAAGATGTCTAAATTATTATAACATGCAAATAAGTCCGTCTGACCAGCGTGGTATAGTAGGCCTATGTCCCTCCTATTATGGAGGCAGCTCTGGCCCAGAAATGGGACGTATTGAAGCTCTTAGTCTCTTTTTAAAGCTCTTATTAGTCGTCTTTTACGACACCCACGGGTAATGTTAAGGTTTGGAAATATTCCTAGCCGTTACCACACAGCACAAAGTGATGTATTGAATTAATTTTTCTTTTACCTAATGTGCAAATTTGTATATACCTACATATTATATAATTACTTACATCCTTTTAAAAACGTACATGTATATAAATCTTACTTCCTGCATACTTAATCTTATAACAGTTATTAAATATATTAATGGAATTAATTATATTCAAAGTTTCAACGTTTTTTTCGTTGCTGTTGGTGACAAACGAACAAACAACACACCTGACAGTTCTTTTTAAAATACGTATTCGTAATATGCATTAATCATATCGATTCATAAGTTCGACCTACTATCTCACATTTTTCAAAAGTTATTATTAACATCATCATCAAAACTCATATACGCCTTACTACTGGGTTTGTCTCCTCCATAATAGGAGAGAAATCGACTTATTCTACCACGCTGGTCAGACGAATTGGTACAGGGTTTTATTTCGAATTTTGCTTCTCTTGCATAAATGTTGTATGCATATCATAATGACTCAGTCTTTTACAACACCCACGGGCAAAAGAAAGGGTGATGGATTGTATTCTTACTCGGTCACCTAACAAAAATATTATTAACATCTATACCAATAAATAAAATTGGAGCGTCTGTTTATTATGTCAAAATAATAGGCTTTTTTCATGCTCACACGGTTATTTGCGCGACACCTATGCCTAAAATACAGATTAAAAAATTTTTGTCTGTCTGTCTGTCTGTTTGTTCCGGGTAATCTTCAAAACGGCTGGACCGATTTCAAAAATTCTTTCACCAATGGAAAGCTATAATATCAGGTCGTAAACTAGGCTATATTTTATCCCGGTATTCCCACGGGAACGGGAACTACGCGGGTAAAACGACTATAACCTATAACCGAAGCGAAGCGAGGGCGGGTTTCTGGTACTAGATAATATTTATACGGACCCATTAATACGTTCATGTTATAATTTCAATACTTTGTCATGATCCATATTATAGCTTATTTAAATATCAATTTGAAGAAAAAAAAACTTGTTTGTTTGTTTATACTTCACGTTTTAACATTTATTTGGTTAATTTAAATAACAAGATATGTTAATATTTCGCGAACACAAGCTTATAGTTACTACTAGTAAGTTACTGTGCTGTATTATAAGCTGAGATGGACAACATATTTTTGCCTCGCGCATTTTTCATTCATTTGTTTTTACTAAGGTTTTTTTTTCTTTTGAAGATCTAAATATTTGAAGCGGCGGATCGCCTGCGCGAGGAGCGCAGCCTCGATGAGGCGATCCGCCGCCGGCGACTGGGGCGGCGTAGGCGCGAATACCTCATGCCGCCTTAGCCGAGGCCGCGGGTGACGTGACCGGGGAATTAGTCCGTCACCCGCAGAGAGGACCGCGTGAGGAGAGACCGACGTCCTCCCCGAGGGAAGGACGTCGGTCGATGGGAGGGTACCCCAAGTAGGGGGTATTCCGTCGGGCCGACCACTGATGACAAGTAACCCTGCTCCGGTGGTCGGCCCAACGACGAAGGCGATGTGCATCGTAGGTGGGTTGCGGGTTTGCGTGCTTACGCCCCTCTGTCGCTCCGGACGGAGTGGTGCGAGGAGCGCGCTGACCGCAACCCACCCCCAAAAAAAAAAAGATCTAAATATTTCTTTATGCAAGAAATGGAAAATTAGAAATAAAAGCCTACTCTAACACTTCTGACCAGCGTCAGCAGGAAATTGATTTCCTCGCGTTGTAGAGGAGGCCTAAACCCAACAATGGGAATTATATAGGCTGAGATGATAATGATGAAGATCTGACTTAATGTGCGAGGTTTACAAAATAAAATAACTATATTTTTCTTCTTTCCTATATTTCTTTGTTGTACTGTAACTTCTATTATCCACGGTTTAAGCAGTTATAACAACATCCTTATTTAGCCATATAATTTGAGGCACGTATTATCCTTAAACTGTCTACGGAGTAAAACAGATGGACAAAAATTTTTTTAGCATCCAATAAAAATTTTATACAAATCTAAGAATCCTCATACTTTTTCCTAACGACCAGCCTAGGAATATGAAAATAACTATTACAAGAAAGAAAACCATAATTACAGTCTTTTGTCTTGGAGAACCCCTTGAAGAAGGCTAATTCCCATTCCAATATTGATATAGGTCTGTGCTTGCAAATAGGACGTATATTAGCTTCAATCCCAACGACATTAGCCCAATGAGCCATTTTTAATTAAAAATTATAATTATAAGCTATTTGCTATTGCATATATATGTACATCCATTATTAAATACATCATTGATGGCATTTCAATAAGGTTATGAATTGCAAATTGTCACATAACAAATAATTAATTATCTAATGTTATCCGCGCACACTAATTGCTATCACGTTTTTGTTTAAATGTCAGCGACCTTACACGTGAAAGGAGGCATGTGCTATACATACACACACACACACACACACACGTGTGTACGTGTGTATGTCACTGAACTCCTCCTAAACGGCTGGACCGATATTGATGAAATCTTTTGTGTGTTCAAGGGGATTTGAGAATGTTTTAGATCCACAATTCGACTGCACAGATGGCGTAGTGGTTAAGATAGCGACTTACAACGCCAGTGTCGGGGGTTCGAATCCCACGCGGGACAACACTTTGTGTGATCCACAACTTGTTGTTCTGAGTCTGGATGTAATTTGTGTCCGTTAATTATATGTTTGTAAAGTTCCCAGCAATACAAGGATTATTTCCTTAGTGCATGGTCTTAAAATTAAAAAAAAAAAAAAAAAAAAATTGGAGCCGGTAGGTGGTGCTGCTGTCGATTTCAAGGCACATTTCTTTTATTTTATTTGAACAAAACAACGTCTGATAGGTCAGCTATCTTTTTATATAAATTTCTTGTGTACGTGTGTATGTCACTGAACTCCTAAACGGCTGGACCGATGTTGATGAAATTTTTCTGCATGTTTAAGGGGATTCGAGAATGGAGTGGTAGGACCACACTGTCGACAGTTATCTGTCTACAGCCGCGGGCCGGTCCGTCCGGAGCAGTACCACGCTCTCGCAGAAAATCGACGTCTGAGCAGTAGCAATTTGTTACTGCGCTTCGGTCGGTGAGCGAGAGAGCCGGCAGCCCAACTTTCTGAGGGTGTTTGCGTGTGGAGGGTTTTGATGATGCCTTTAGTAACACCGAGCCTCAATGCACACAATCACACTCCCTTCACTTTCTTCGCGGTAGGCAGCGGCCTTGTAAAGGTCCATTAGCGGCAGCAACACTTACCATCAGGTGTACTGTTTGCTCGTTTGCCACTGCTTGCAATGAAAAAAAAATAAACAAAAATAGTTTAAATTCACAATTGGACCCGGTAGGTGGCGCTGCTGTCGATTTCAAGGATTCCTTTTATTTTATTTGAACACAATAATGTCTGTTGGGTCAGCTAGTATATGTATATATCATCTCAGCTCATATACGTCCCACTGCTGGGTTCAAGCCTCCTCCACTACAAGAGGGAAAATCCACTGTGGTATAGTACCACACTGGTTAGACGTGTTGATATAGGGTTTTATTTCTAATTTTCCTTCTCATCTATATATGTGTACTTTTTTTTTGGGTTATCACTAATACGTGTTCATGTTATAAAAATTAAGTATGAAAAATAACAAATACGTTTATGGTGTTAAAAGTATCTAATCTATACCAATAAATAAATTATTAAATATATATTATTATATTATTATATATATATTATTAAATATATATATACAATAAATAAATTGGAGTGTCTGTTTGTAATGTCAAAATAATAGGCTTTTTTCATGCTCACACGGTTATTTGCACGACAACTATGCCTAAAATAGCAATTAAAAAATTTTTGTCTGTCTGTCTGTCTGTTTGTTCCGGGTAATCTTCAAAACGGCTGGACCGATTTCAAAAATTTTTTCACCAATGGAAAGCTATAATATCAGGGCGTAAACTAAGCTATATTTTATCCCGGTATTCCCACGGGAACGGGAACTACGCGGGTAAAACGACTATAACCTATAACCGAAGCGAAGCGAGGGCGGATTGCTAGTAAAAAATAAATTTGAGCTCACATAACCATTTTTCTGGTCACACCTATAAATTTCAATGTCAATAGTCTGCTGGATGGACTAACTTGTGTTTAACACCTGCTTTACGCTATATTAATATGTAAAATAATTCTAATTGTAAAAAAAAATCTTGAAAATTATTTGTGCTGATCATATTTGAGTATTAGGCCAAATATTGTACTTATATTAGTGAAATCTTACCTATCCGGATTTTGCGTCTCTATTATTCCCAAACATATTGGGGTACAAACAAATAGGAAGTAGTCCTATTTTAACCAATTTCTATAAAATATTCTCTTTATTTACTTAATTACCAGTAAAAAAAAAACTAAATGAATATTTTTTTTCATTTGTATTAAATTATAATAAACATTAATTTTTGCTAGCTAGATTTTTAATGGTTACACTACTTAACTTTTGCAACTTTTTAACACTATGTACAATTACCTATGTCGAATTAGTAAATTTTATGTAATAGACGAATATCTATATCTATCTATCTAAACTTCAATAGATATTCAATTTATACTATTTCCTAAAATGCAAAACCAATTAATCCTCGATTTCTCAGTCATCGTTAAATAGCTTTTGGAAAATCTATTATACCAACTTCTCACCGAGTATCATGTTGGCTGATTTACAGCATCGAGTGAAAGGGACCAGTCCGGCAACTCTCTTGTGACTAATAATTAACTATTACACGAAACCTTGGTTCCTGCACTTTGTGCAATCCTACTATAAAAATTATCTATATGCCATTCCAATACTTATACTTTGTACAAAAGAATGACCGATTTAGTAGGCCTTAAAAGGATTTTGATTAAATAATCCTCATCTTCCTTGGCTTTCAGTTTATATAATAATCTGTTAATCATAAAATATCACTACCCTGTGCTGAAGATTTAAGAATACTAATGTATTAACCCCTTTACTTTGCATGTTCGTCATAAAAATAGGTTGAGAGGTTCGCCAGTAGAATGAGCATATCCCAACTACGATCCCAGCCAACCTGCCTATCCATACTAATATACGGCGTTTGCCATACTTGAACATATACTTAGCTACGACCGTGGATAGGTGGAGATATATATATATATATATATATATATATATATATATATATATATATATATATATATATATATAGCAACGAGGATCTTCCACAATGGAACCACGTTAGCCAGGCAAGTTGACATTGAATTTCATTACAAATTTTGTTTCTTTTAATGTCTGCAGTTATTTATTAATTCAGTTCTATTAATCATCATCTTTACGATGTCGTTATCACCATTATCGTCTCCAGCCTCGTCCATAATGCGAGGGAAGTTTACCTACTATACAGCGCTGATCGGACGGGTTGTTAATGGGTTTTATCTCGAGATTTGCCTTCTCTTGTACAGATGTTACATGCATATTTCATCCCTTAGTCCTCTTTTACAAGACAAGCGGGTATGAAACGGAATAGTGAACTGTATTCTTACTCCTTCTCCATACGAAGATAGCATCATCATCCTGCTCTTATCCAATTACTTGAGGTTGACGTACCTAATGTATTCTGCTTCCATCCTACATATTCCAAAAGGTTTTGGCAATAGTTTTCTGACCGATCGTCCGCCTGACGTCAGCCATCCTTGGGATATTACCCACGGAAAAAGAAGGAACTGCGCTGTATTGATATTGGCTACACAGCAAAGGTTCCCATTTAATATATTCTTTTTTTTCCTTTTCTAAAACATAGCTTAGACCGATGATTTGCCGTTTTCATTAAAGTATCTCTTAACCATATTAATATGCGGGTGACGTGACCGGGGAATTAATCTGTCACCCGCTGAGAGGCGAACCGTGTGAGGAAAGACCGACGTCCTCCCCGAAGGGGAGACGTCGGTCGATGGAAGGGTACCCCAAATAGGGGGTATTCCGTCGGGCTGAGCACTGACGTCAAGTCACCCTGCTCCAGTGGTCGGCCCAACAACGACGGCGACGTGCATCGTGGGTGGGTTGCGGGTGTACGTGCTTACGCCCCTCTGTCGTCCCGGACGGAGTGGTGAGAGGAGTGCGTCGCAACCCACCTAAAAAAAAAAAAAAAAAAAAACCATATTAATATACCCACCGAGGACAAGGAACTCTGCACTGGTGGTCGGCCCAACAACGATGGCGACGTGGGTACGGGTGGGTTATGGGCCTGTGCGCCGTGTTTTCGTTGCCCCGACCGGAATGGACGACGTGTGCGCTTACCATAGGCCACCCATAAAAAAAACCATATTAATACACTCATTTGCAAAAAAAACGGGCACCTAAGCAATGAACCATTTCAAATGTTAATATTTCTTTGTTTGATAATTATAGGTAGTTTTATCCACACAATTTGCTAAATTAATAAGAAAATAATCGTTTTCATCAGTATTTCATAAAATTTAGATACAATTTATGGGAAATAATGCTAAACCTCGCTAGTAGTGTATATTCGCTAGTAGTGCATATGCTCATGAAGTAAAAATAAAAAAGTTTTTTTGTTTGTTTTTCTTTAATAAAGTAAAAGCAGATAAATGTTTAGTATCGAGTGTGACCCCCTCTAGCTAAAATCACAGCTTGAATTCGTCTGGGCATGCTAGCGAGTATATCCCGGATACTTGCTTGCGGAATACGTTCCCACTCCGCAGTAATCACATTCTTCAGCTCTCTGATGGTCTGCGGAGCCGGGTGTACTGATCTCACACGCCGTTTCAGAACGTCCCAGACATGCTCTATGGGATTGAGGTCGGGACTTCGAGCTGGCCAATCCAAACGACGAATGCCGACCTCTTGCACATACGCATTAACATCGCGGGATCGGTGGGCGCGAGCATTGTCGTCCATAAAAATCGAGTCTTCACCTAGAGCGGCCAATGCGGGTTGTGCATGAGAAATTAGAACTTCCGTTATGTATCGATGCCCAGTCAGTGAGCCGTTTTCAATGAAGACTAACTCTGTACGATCCATTGAATTTATTCCTGCCCAAAACATAACAGAGCCCCCACCATAAGGTGTGATTTCTTCGAAACATGCCTCTGCAAAGCGTTCTCCTTGTCTTCTTAGCACTCGCCGACGTCGATCTTCACCGAACAGAGATATCCTGGCTTCATCAGAGAACAAAACCCTATTCCAATCGTCTTGAGTCCATGATTCACAATTTCTAGCGAACCTAAGCCTGTGAACTCTGTGCTCACGGAGTAATTTGGGGCCGCGGGCCGGGCGGTGACTGCGTATATTGGCAGCGAGAAGCCTCCTCCTGACCGTCCATAGACTAATATGCACATTTCTTACTTCTTGGAGGTTGTTCTTAAGATCCACATACGAAGATTTGCGATTTCTCAATGCGCGACTCACAAGAAAACGATCATCCCGTGGTTGGGTACATGGTTTTCTTCCAGAACCAGGCCTTCTCTCGACGGAACCAGTCTCCTGATATCGCTGCCAGGTCCTTTGGACTGTCGAGCGACTAACATTTAGCCTCCTAGCCACGAAACATTGGCTGCAACCCTCTTCAAGCAGTGCGATAATTTTGGTAGCTTTTACCACTTTATCTACCATTTTTGATACAGCCAAACAGCATTAAATAAAGCTTTGACAGTCAAGGATATGAAATTAATCGATAAAAATTGAATAAAAGTTATGAAAGTCGATGTTAACTTCTGGAACTTCGCGCCAAAAATGTAGGATAAAAAGGGGTTTTCTGTAAAAATGAACATCAAATGAAAAATTGAATTTAGAACGTACTTTTTTAAATACCACAGCATTTTTAAAACCGGCCAGTAACGTGTACAAACGATTGAAACCTTTTTGGTATTGTATCTTTTTAAATATGAATGAAAATCAAAACCACCCGTTTTTTTTGCAAATGAGTTTATATCCCTCAAACTTTTAATTTAGTGCTATTTTATTATTTATGAGAAGGTAATTGATGAATGCTATAAAACAAGTTCCATCGAACAAAGTTTCTTGGAAAGCAATGATTTTACACGTTTAAATTAAAGTGTGTGGTAAGAAACTGCCAGTATGTCTGCCACAGCGAACTTGTTGCGCAGCTATTAGCCTGCGGAATGCTCGACTCGTTGACTTCAATAGAAACTTTTTCGCAGATTGATGTAAAAACTATAACTTCTAACGAGTTTCTCGGTACCCAATGCCAAATTGGGCAACGCCCGACAAGAACTTGGGTTTCAGCTCCATATCGGATTGATTTTAATGATGCACGAGTTGTAGACGGTATTGCAACGTCACCGCATTTCGGTGTTAGGTTGTCAACGGGAATTTTAACGGCCGCGCATTCGATCTGTATTCTGTCGTGGTGCTAGAACGGAAATAATAAAGCAGTTTTTGTTCAACGATGTGACTTATTTTTGAATGCACATTCATATAATGTATTGTTCTGGAACAAAGACTTTTATATAAATTGTCTATTTTATTTATTGTTGATATAGATACGGTACAATTTTATTTTCATACCAGTTCGAATGCATGCAATACAAAGTAGATAATATTTTATTTTTGATAATGGAAGCACATTGGCTTACGACATTTAAGACAAGATACTTGTTAAACTTTATTAACTGGGTAAACTAGTGGATAAAAGGCTGATCGGTACAGCATCTATAGTTTTATTTTTAAGGCACATCCCGTATAGTGAGGGGCCCGAACATACCAGGAAAATAATTAATGAACACAATTTGCGCGTAGAGCTATAGATATCATTAGGTATCGAATGTCAGAAAGAAATGTCCTTCATAAAAATCAATCCTACGATATAAGATACTGAAGGTTACAATTTAAATTATTATAGCTTCGATTTATGCAGTACAATAATATATAATAATACACAATAATATAATTTTATCAAATGTTTAAAGGAATTACTAAATGTAGACTAGGTTTGCCTTATCAACTCTTTCCGACTTAAGGCTTCTGCCTCAAAATTGAAGTTCCATATATTCATCCATTAACGGATCCAAGTCTACTGTAGATCCAAGTCTACATAGGCCTGTCTATGAAGGCCATTGTTGTCATGCTTGGCATGTGGGTTGGTGATTGCATTTATTGTTTTAAGTTTTTGAGACGACTGGTGCTGTCCATTATCCTATCAATGCCTAAGCAAATTTTTACGATTCCTTTTGGAAAGTGAGATCTGCTGACACTATATTATAAACAAGAGGCATTCCACTTTTTTTTTGTTTTCATTTGGTTAATTAAATCATAATATTTTCATACAATGTAAAATAAATCTGTTGAGCATCTCATGACGTCATATGATTAATCAATAAAATAATAACTAAATACAAACGCAAGCATGATAAAATTGCGGATTTTATCGCTGTTGTATTTGAGTTTTAATATCCCGACGCGACGTTTCAAACACTTCAGCATTCATGGTAATGGTAGGACTTCCCCTGACTGTGAAGCCGTGAAATTTGTCGTACTTAAAATGTGTAATACTGGCATAAACAGCCATAAAAATCATCATCAAAATAAATCATCATCTTAGCCTTCCTCCATCATGGTAGGGCATGGTTTACTTATTGTACCATGCTGGTTAGACGTATTGGCATAGGGTTTTGTTTCAAATTTTCCTAGATGATATATGCATATTATATCCCCTAGTTGTCTTTTACGACACCCACGGCAACAAAATGTTAGTCTTGTTTATATTTAGACTGCACAGATAGTATCTAAATCGACCCGACCGACCTCTCATTGTAGTGTCGTTCGGATTCTATCCCCGCGCAAGATAATTCTTTATGAAATCCATAAATTATTATTACGAATCTAACACCAATGTCCGTTAATTACGTTTTGTTAAGTTCTTCGCGACACAAGGATTTATTCCTTAGTACGGAGTGTTATCTTTTAAGAAGAAAACAAATAAAAATTACTGAATTCATTGATTAAAACATTAAATAAACGAATTAAATTGTATGCAAGATCGTATTTAAGAAAGACAGTGCTAATTTGCAGTAGAATGGAAAGTGCCTATCAGAGTTAAATGTAACTAAATTCAAGACATGCCTGTGAGGTGCAACTTAAACCATAATTAAAATGTCATTAACAATTAGTGTGTCAATAGAAGCACTTGGTTAACGCAAACGGATAATTACACCAGTTAAAGGACCATAAAACTGTACGGAAACGTTAAAAAACTTTGTACTTTTTAATTTAATATTTGTTTTGTAAAATGTATATTTAAAAGTGAAGTAAAGCTGGAAAAGTTCTCTGTACGAAGAAAGCAGTCTTTGTATGATTAGATATTATTATTAAATTCCCGTGAGGTGACGGAGTAAGACAACAGTTCACCAGCCCTTCTATTACCCGTGGGTGTCGTAACCCACGGGTAATAGAGGGGCTGGTGATTTACGATCACAGTTGATTTTATGGCTTTCCAAGGAAAGCGCTGTTGCTCTCACCATTGGTGCTCCTTCAGCAAGTTTTCACGACTTCTAGGAGTAAGTAATAATAGCGACACATTGTAATCTTAATTTGTCACCATACGCTCTAGATTTGAACCCCTTCAAAGATTTCACAATGTTACTGGACTAACCAAAGAGCCGTCGAATTAAAGTCAATCCCGTAGGCGATTTCAGAACTAAATAACAAAGAACCGGATTAAGTTAAATATTTTTTATGTTAATCATGATCTATCTGTTACTAGGTACTTAGTGCTCTATCACTTCCTTATAAATAAAAGATATGCAGTTTATTAATATAATAACAACGTCAGTTCTATTAATAACTACATAATATTATTACGAATAATCTGTAGTCTTTCAATTTTTATTTGATTTTTTATTTAGTCCGACTCAAGATCGTAACTGTACCCCGATTGAATTTCCACGGTACTGGCAGGTTACCATTGAGCCCCATGACCCGCGCAGCAATCGTTTTCTCGCATAAAATTAGTTGGTATTCGATATTTCTGCTATTTTCATTTTATTTCTAATATTTATTAAGATTATACCCATTTATTCATAAATTTTAACAATAATCTACTTATTTTAAGGTCCTTTTCATTCTAAGTGATGTGCCTTTTATTTATATTGGCATATATTTAGGGGGATCTTTCAAAAGTTAAATACCCGAAAGGAGAACATGGCAGACGAGTCGAAAGAAACCCGCTTACTGTAATGGTGGGTCGCTAAAAAGGGTATCACAGGATGCGAAAATTGGTATAATAGTACAATTTCCCTTGCAATGCGATAGAAATTCGTGTGGGAGATACGTGAGATTTAGATATGGTTTGTAATAATATTATTAGGTAATAACATAACTAGTTAGGTTGGGCCTTGGAGCCACTTTATGCCGAAGCATGAGAAAGGCCTTTTTGTGTGGTGACGGAGTAAGAACCACACCCGCTCTTGCCCGTAGGTGTTGTAAAACACGACTAAGGGATACAACACACATATAATGTCATGCAAAAAAAGGCAAACTCGAAATAAAGCTCAATATCAACCCGTCTGACCAGCGTGGTATATTAGATCAATTTCACTCTTATCCTTAATGAGATAGGAAGCATTATACAGTATTTCTTCAATTTATCGTGGTTCTCATGTATGTATGTGTCTTCCGTGTACGATATCCCGTGATATGTGTTTGTGCACGAATGCGTAGTATAAAGCTTGTACAAAAAAAATTTAAGGCTTCACTTCTTCCACGTGTGAATTGCATGTATTTTTTATCAGTGTTTCTCATATTTACATGTCAAATATAATTATATTTTATGTATCCAGACAATAGGCAACGACATCAAACGAAGCATAAATTGTTGTATAATAACTAGCGTTTCAGTTTCTGTTTGTCATAGAGAGTAGCGAGCCGTGACTGGGAGCGTACGATTTGTGGACCAATATCAAGAGATTCTAACTAGTTCATTGTAACTCTGAACTAGGTCAATGTTTTTCTTGCCAAACCCTAAAATCTAGTCTGTTCTAGACCAAACTGACAATACCTTTTTTGGCATGTCTGAATATACCCCAAAAAAGCGGTTTTTGGTCAATAATGCATCAAAATGTGTACATATAACCTGCTATGTATCCAATCTTCGCTTTTAAGGAAATATACTAGTAACTTTCAAGACCAATATACTATTCATCGTTCAGCCTTTTGCAGTCTACTGCCTAAAAGTAGGCCTCTCTCATCATCATCATTTCAGCTTATATACGTCCTACTGCTGGGCTCGAGCCTCCTCCATAATAAAAGACAAATTGACCTATTATACCTATACTATACGCTGGTCAAACAGGTCAATATAAAGTTTTGTTTCAAGTTGCCTTTCTCTGGCACAAACCTTATATGCATATCATATCCCTTAGTTGTCGTTTACAACATCCACGTGTGTAATGTGTACTTACTCTGTCATGCAGAAAGATCGTTTATAAATAAAGTAATAAAGAAATATCTGGTTGACCGAGCTATGCTTTTTTCGTAAATTGTATTTTTGACGAACGTATTTAGATATTTATTAATCAAAAATAAAAAATTATGAAATAATGAAAAAAGTATCAAAAATTACAAAAATAGATTAACAATAACACCGAGATTCGATCTCACGCTGTTGAATGCGACTGGACAACCTCCCAACTGAACTATTGTTACTCTTGACGGCGACGGCGAAATTTAAATTTCTATTCTATTGACATTTTGTATCATTGTATTGATTAGCTTAAAACACCGACAAAACAACATTTTCTATAAATAAAACCTAGCTAGATCGATTTTTTGGCCCCGAAACCTAGTATGTTAAATTTCATGAAAATCGTTGGAGTCGTTTCCGAGATTCTGAATATATATATATATATATATATATATATATATATTTATATATATATAATATATATATATATATATATATAATATATACAAGAATTGCTCGTTTAAAGATATAAAATTTAACGATTGTAGCTTAAAGTACAACCATTTATTTTTGTAATAACCAAGGTTTAAATTTTAAATAGTACTACTATCTTTAGTTAGAGGGACAATTAACAAGATCAATTAGTAAAAATAAATGTAACGAGTAGCAAAAAGAAATTTCATTATCCTCCTATGCAATAAGGAAGACAACACAGAATTGATTGATCACATAATAGAATGTATACAGTTATGATAAAAGCAGTAATAAAACAACACCGATTCAACTAAACTTAACGGTACTTTTATAAGCCTTTAAGATTATGGTAGTGATAGGTATGACAAAAACACTTGATTGATGAATTTTAATTAAGCCGTAACAAATGCTACTTTAAATGTTGTTGAACTATAAAATAATTGATTAATAGAAATTAAATACCATGTCGGTTAGCTTGCACTAAGAAAATGATCCGTTAGTGTAGGGTTTTATTTCGAAGTGTCCTTGTCTTGCATAGATATTATATGCGTTTTATATCCCTTAGTCGTCTTTTATGAAATGAAACAGACAGACAAAAAAAACAAATTTTAAGGCATAGGTATCTTGTAAATAACCATGTGAACATGAAAAACACCTATTAATTTGACATTACAAACAGACACTTCGATATTATTTATATGCATAGATAACGTATAAATACTAAGAACGAGGTAATTATTAAATCACTATTCTTGTCTCATCTATACCCGTCGTAATAAGGAAATTTTTATTGCCTAATGAATTAGAACTAATTGATTGGGAATAACACGAACTCGAAATAACTCTTGACTCACTGGTATTTCAGAGTATAGTGATATGGGATAAGGAAGTAAAAATCAAAAAGTAGAAATTCAAAGCTTTATTGTTTAAAGGATGCTTTATATTCTACTAGCAACCCGCCCTCAATTCGCTTCGGTTTCAGTTGCCTTACCCACGCAGTTCCCGTTCCTGTGGGAATACCGGGATAATGTAGCCTATGTTACTCCCCGATACAATAGTTCACATACCTGATATTATAGGTGAAAGAATTATTGAAATCGGTTCGGTGACTTAAGCGTGAAGGCGTAACGAACAAACAAACTTACTTTCGCATTTATAATATTAATAAGTATTTGAATGAACACCTAAAGAACGGCATCAAGCCGATGATGATAAGCTAAAGATAAAAAACTCACACTGTCCATCCACCAGCTTGCCGACTATCATTATTGGATACAGATCATTCAGAACTGATAATAGCGTCATCATGCTTGGTAGGTTGATTGGCTACTATAGTTAGTAGGTATTCCCTGGTGAACATTACTTCTTGTTATACACCCTGGAGAGTAAGGCGAGACGTTGTACTCTTAAACGGTCATCACATGAGGAGCTACGCATGTTGTTACAACGAAAAAATGTTTCATTTTTTGGATACTAAACTAATTTTTATACGATGGCAGAGTAAGAATACAATTCACCACCTCCACTCTTGCCCGTGGGTGACGTAAATGACGACTGAGTGATAAAATATACATGGAACATCTATGCAAGAGATGGAAACCTCGAAATGAATCCCTATAGCAACACGTCCGACCAGCGTGGTATAGAAGGTCTATTTCCTTCTTATTGTAAAGGAAACTCGAGCCTAACACCTGATGTTACCTGCGACTGATGCAGCCATAGTCGAGGCCGCGGGTGATCGCACCGGGGACTGTAGTCCGTCACCCGCGGAGAGGCTGACCGCGCGACGGCGACCGACGTCCTGAGACAGGGACGTCGAGAGGTGATAGTACCCGAAAGGGTATGCCGTCGGGCCGACCACTGAAGACAAGGAACCCGGCTTTGGTGGTCGGTTCAACGACGAAGGCGACGTTCCCGCGCGCCGTCCTTTCCTCGCCCCGGACGGAATGGACGGCGTATGCGCTTACCATAGCCCACCCATAAAAAAGAGCGGGACGTATATGAGCTGCAATGATGAATAAGGATGCAAATAACTAGAAGTTCTCTTAATTTAACTGCACCCTGATATTTGCAATATAAACTAGTTCTAAAACTTCCGCTTCGTCATACAGACCATTGTAACATAATGTCAAGAACAAAATTGCACTTTGCATTCTTTCATTTGTACTTTCATTTAAAATCCAAGATCGGTAAAATACATACGTATCTAACGTACAAGTTACAGAATAAACAATATAACAATGGATCTATCGTATTTACACAGCCATAAAACGTTGTAGTTTTCTTAAATTTGTTTAATTACTCTACTGATCATAAATGTGGTGTTTGCTGTGGTGCCGTCACCACACCACACAAAGAAACATGCCTTTCCGTGTCGCGACAGATTTAGAATACAATTCGTCACCCCCTAAACAATATGATGGTATATGGATAGGATGAACTTCCTATCAGAGGCTATGCAGATAGATGGACGCAGTTCAGGAGTAAATCCTTTAAGGCTAGATACATTTCAGGATCACATGTACTTATATCTTAAAAGGAACACAGATTCATCATCATTATTTCAGCTCATATACGTCCCACTATTGGGCTCGAGCCTCCTCCATAATGCGAGGGAAATTGACTTGACCTTACTATACCATGGTCTGGTCAAACAGATTGGTATAGAGTTTTATTTCGAGTTTGCCTTCTCTTACATAGTTGTTATATGGGTATTATATCCCTTCGTCGCAGCCCAAATAAGTACCCACTGTTAGGCCCGGCCTCCTCCACAATAGGAGGGATTTTACCTACTATATCATGCTGATCAGACATGTTGGTATAGCGTTTCATTTCGAGTTTTCCTTCTCTTTCACAGATGTTACTTGCAAATTATATCCCTAAGTTGTCTTTTACGACATCCACGGGCGGGATAGGGAGTGGGGAATTGTATTCTTACTCCGTCACATATCCCTTAGTCGTCTTTTACGACAACCACGGGTAGGATAATGATGAATTGTATTCTTATTTCGTCACCACAGATTGGAACACAGATGATTTCTTAATTAAGAAATGTTTTACTATAATATTTACGTTTAGGAAAAGTTTCTAAAAAATAATATATACCATGAACCGTATAGGTTAAGTGAATTTTAAGTTAATAAGTCACTAAAGTAATTTACTTGACAAAAAGCATCATAGCACATTGTATTTTTATATTTACGTGACTTAATTAAACTTTTCACAGTTACTCTATTTCTCGAAAACTTGAAATAAAACCTTATACATACTATTCTGAACAGCATGATAAAGATCAATTTCCCTCCTATTGGGGTGAGGAGGCTCGAACCCAGTTGTGAGACATATATAAGTTGGGATGACGATAATAAATTGAACAAAAGTATTAGTAAGCTTCATAATCCTTACTAATATTATAAATGCGAAAGTAAGGTTGTTTGTTTGTTTGTTTGTAACGCTTTCACGTTTAAACCACTGAACCGATTTCAAAAATTCTTTCACCAATGGAAAGCTATAATATCAGGGAGTAACATAGGCTATATTTTATCCCGGTATCCCCACCGGAACAGGAACTACGCCGCGGGTAAGGCGACTGAAACCGAAGCGAAGCGAGGGCGGTTGCTAGTCTTTTTAATAAAGAAAAGTTTTGGGTTGCGTTAAAATGCAAATAAGTTACATAGAAATATGTTGTAGCCTGTTACATATTGGACAAATAAGTACGTGTCACTTAAACTGTTTAAAATTCAACGTCATATACACATCACTTTCGCTTTTCGCAAATCAATTTAAACTGTCCACGCGTATGAGGCTAAAGAGATTGTTTATATATATATTTTTTTATTGCAAACGGTGGCAAACGAGAAAACAAATTTTGAGTTATTCACAGTTTCTACCTAGTGTTAAATGTTAAAATATTATTAGGCATAAAAGATTTTATAGGTCTATCAGTTCATCAGCCTCCATTTTTCGGACAGAAGCTTTCTCAGGCGAATGCCACGTAGAGAGATTTTGCAATGCCATATTGCCTGGAGCTTTTATGACACCAGCAATCTCTCTGGTTGGCATCATACGCTGAATTGTCCAATTCATGATTTCTATTCGGCAACCCTTTTTGACTAACAGTTCTGCAATTGAAGTTCATCGAGAGAAGTGGCTTGCGAATTGTCACATATAAGTAAATTTGATAGTTCCAATTTTTTTTTTATTGCAAACGGTGGCAAACGAGCAAACAGTACACCCGATGGTAAGTGTTGCTGCCGCTCATGGACCTTTACAAGGCCACTGCCTACCGCGAAGACAGTGAAGGGAGTGTGAATGCGTGCATTGAGGCTCGGTGATACCAAGGGCACCTCCAAAACCCACCACACGCAAACACCCTCAGAAAGTTGGGCTTCCGGATCTCTCGCTCACCGAACGAAGCGCAGTAACAAATCGCTACTACTCAGACGTCGATTTTCTGCAAGAGTGTGGTACTGCCCCGGACGGATATATACAATATACACATTAATCTCATGAATGATCACTATCCGCTTGGTGACAGAATACAATTTACCATCATTTGTTTTTACCGTTTAGTAACTAATAAGTACGAGTCGGAGTCGCACACGCAAGGTTTCGTACCATTATCTATAAAAATCGCGTTCGTTGTATGGGAGCCACCCTTAAATATTAATTTTATTTTGTTTTTAGTATTTGTTGTTATAGCGGCAACAGAAATACATAATTTGTAAAAATTTCAACTGTCTAGTTATCGCGGTTCTTGAGATATAGGCTGGTAACAGACAGACGGACGGACAGGCAGCGAAGTCTTAGTAATAGAGTCCCGTTTTTTCCCTTTGGGTACAGAACCCTAAAAAGAAACTTATGTTTAAGTATCCTTGGCTGTCACCTCCGATTATGAATCAAATGCTTGTCTTATATTAAGATGTACCTTCATTATCATGGTCATCTCAGTGCATGTATGTCCCACTGCTGGGCTCGAGATGGAAAGTTCAAAATAAAACTCTACCAATCCGTCTGACCAGTGTGGTATACTATGCCTACCTCCTAATTTATTTCCTTCCTATTGTGGAGGAGCCTCGAACCTAATATATGTGAGCTGAAATTATGAAAATTATCTATACAATTATCTTTTCCGTGTGGTGCCAGAGAATACAATTCATCACTCCCTATCTTGCCTGTGGATGTCGTAAAAGACGACTATAGGATATAATATGCACATAACATCTGTGCAAGAGAAGTAAGACTCGAAATGAAACCCTATACCAACAGGTCTGACTAGCATGGTATAGTAGGTCAAATTCCCTCCCATTGTGGAGGCCGGAAGGGGGACGTATGTGGGCTGCGATGATGATGGTCTATACAAAATTTGCATATATAATACTAGTAAGGTCGCTAAATTAGTACGT
The DNA here is from genome assembly GCA_032191425.1 of Lymantria dispar. Classification (NCBI taxonomy): domain Eukaryota; kingdom Metazoa; phylum Arthropoda; class Insecta; order Lepidoptera; family Erebidae; genus Lymantria; species Lymantria dispar. The sequence goes on from CM063451.1 coordinate 15,191,132, forward strand.
TGTTCTTAAAAATAACATAACCTCTCCTAATGCCGCCATCGCTTACCTTGGCAGTCAAATTGGCGTTATAAATGTAAAAAAATAGTGCTGTTACCCATTCTGCGTGATTTTACGACAATGATGAGGATATTAACAGGTAATGACACACACACTTAATAACACGATGTATTGATTAAAAAAAGAGAATAAGTATTGTCTTAAAAGAAAAAGTATCGAAATAAAACTCTAAAGGTTTGATCAGCGTAGTTCAGTGGATCAATTACCCATCTATTGTGAAGGAGGCTCGAGCCCCATAGTGAAACGTATATGAGCTGAAATTTGAGTCGTAAAAAATGTAGGTAATAAAAAAAAATACTACACCTATAAATATTGTTAATAGGACAGCCAATAAACTTTCATGCTGTTAGGTTATTTAGCTAAATTGAAATCAAGTCAGATCAGTAGAACATTGTATAGGTTTGACGTCAACTATTCAACCTGCGGTTCTTGCCTGCGGTTGATTTCATTTCTCTAACGAGATTGCGGTCGTCTGAATATCGGCTGTAGTTTCCGTCCCTTATATAAATGTAGGCTAACATTACATTGTTGCGCGTAGTTAAAGTATTACTATCGATCTAGTGGATACAGTAAATGGTATTTATGCTATAATATTTTTCGTGTGGTGACGAAATAAGAATACAATTCAGTATATCCCTATCTTGCTTGTGGAAGTCGTAAAAGACGACTAAGGGATTAAATATGCAAATAACATCTATGTAAAAGAAGGAAAACTTGAAACGAAACCCTATGCCAACATGTGCGCTTCCCATAGCCCATCCATAAAAAAAATGCCAACATACTTGACTAGCTAGGTATAGTAGGTCAATTTCTCTCCTATTGGTGGATTGGCTCAAGGCCAACGGAGGGACGTATATGAGCTGAAATGATGAGTGGGTCATCTTTTACACTACAATTTGAATTGTATTCATACTCCGTCACCACACGGAAAACAGGCGGATGAATAGACCGCTGTAATTTCTATAATTAAAATATTAAAATCGCTCCATTTTAGGCGTGTTACCAACGTAACAAAATGAATTATTTCTTCCAAATTCCGAAACAAATTCTTTAATTGGTCATACTTTTTTGGTATGCATTCGACCATGTGCAAATTGTGTTTCTGTTATTAACTATGGTGCGTGTATTATAGTACAGTACTATTGAACTAGTATAGTACTATTGAACCGTATATAAACTCTATTTACTATTAGATTTATTATATGCTTAATGTAACTACATATATTTAACGTCAAAACAAGATACTTGAATAACGGTTCCGTGTCTTTTAAATATAAGAACGGAACATTTCCAGAAATAGATAAAAATATGAAATTAAAAGCTAAAAAAACAAGGACATGTGAAAAGTCTTAAAAGAATAGATGAACCTAAAGCTTTAGGCTTTAGGTCACACAGGTTAGACAAAAATAACAAGAACATTAAAACAATGATCATTTATACTCTGTTTGCAATTATTTTTGTATGGCTGGGGACAAAAAATCACGACTGTCCCGTTTAAAACGGAACGTATGGTCACGTTACATGTGCCAGACACTTGATCGCGATGAAATCCTTATCATACCAACGTCGTTTTAAGTATTATTGATATTAATCTGAATAGTACCTATACTTCAGTGATACAATGTCAATAAACCTTAAGTTTTATATCTTGTTTGACGAAGGCCTTTCTAATGAGGATAATAATATAATTGCCATACTTGCTTGCAGTTGAGTAAGGCTTGCTGTAGTATACGAATCAGCGTGTTGGGCGGCAAAAGCGACGCATAAGAGACTAATACATGTAGTAGATATGCGAATGTATAGATGGATGTATGTTGTGACAAGACTGGATAAAATAAGCAATGCTCGTATTAAAGGGTGTGATGGAAAAGTTAAGGAGCGAATGCTTCCATCAGCCTATAGACGTCCACTGCTGGGCATAGGCTTCCCCACGAGAATGCCACTCGGAACGATTCAGCACCACTTGCATCCAACGGTTTCGATCAGTTTGAATGACAACTTCCCAACTGAGCTTTCGTAACTCACGTTGACGGCGAAATTTAAATTCATATTGTTTTAAAATATAATGCCATTTTATTGTTTTGCTAAAAACACTGACAAAACAACATTTTCTATTAATAAAACCTAGCTAGATCGATTTTTTGGCCTCGAAACCTCTAGTATGCCAAGTTTCATCAAAATCGTTGGTGCCGTTTCCGAGATCCTGAAAAAAAAAGCCTCGAACCTCCTCCATAATAGGAGGGAAATTGACCTTACTATAGCATGCTGGTCAGACAGGTTGGTATAAGGTTTTGTTTCCAGTTTTCCATCTCTTGCATAGATGTCAGATGCGTAATATAGTCTTTAGTCGTCTCTTACGACACCCGCGGATAAGAGAATGAGGTGGTGAATTGTATTCTTACTCCGTCCCCAGACGGAAGACACTTTATATTGCTCTAGAGATATTTCTAAGAAAATGAAGGTAACCGGAAAAAAAACACCATCATTTCGCATGTTGATCTAACAAGGTAGTCTTTAATTATATTTAGCGCAACAAGGAACTAACAAAGCAATAAAACTGCACAATGACTTGCAAACAAAGATACTATTTCCGAAGTCATTACAAAACAAATACAGATAATAGGAATTATAAAAGTCATCGATTGAGGTTACAAATCCAATTTATTACAATTATATAAACTCTAATGTTATGGCGTAACCATATAATGATGTGGTCAGTGCATCCTTTCAAAATATATATTAAAAAAACAGCTTACGACCATTGTAGAACTTGTAAGAATTTATTATACGAACGATATACGTGCTATTAATAATAAAATTGTTATTTTTTATAGTTTTTCCGTGTCAACGGAGTAAGAATATAATTCACCACCCCCTTTTTAGCCCATGGGGGTCGTAAAAGATGACTAAGGGACATATTATGCATATAATATTAATACAAGCGAAGATAAACTTGAAATAAAACCCTATACTAACACGATTGACCAGCGCGGTATAGTAGATCAATTTGACTCCCGTTATGGCTCGAACCCAACAGTGGGACATTTAAGGATTGATGATATATGCTGTCATTAATAATTTGGTTGTCATGTTTTATAACTTTTCCGTGTGGTGACGGGCTAGGAATACAATTTACCACCCACTCTCTTGTTCATGGGTGGATGGACGACTAAGGGCTGTAAAATGCAGAAAACATCAATACAAGATAAGGAAAACTCGAAATAAAACCTTATGCCAACACGCTTTATAAGTGTGATACCTATAGCAGGTCAAATTTCCTCCCACGAAGGAAGAGGCTCGAGCCCAACAGTGGGATATATATGGGCTGAGATATATGACAATATTTTCTCAATGTATATACATTATACTCTCAATCTATATAAATAAATAAAATTGAAGCGTCTGTTTGTAATGTTGAAATACTGTTTTTTTTTTCATGTTCACACGGTTATTTGCACGACACCTATGACTAAAAACCAGTTTATTTTTTTTTTCTGTCTGTCTATTTGGGGTAATCTTCAAAACGGTTGGACCGATTTTGATAATATTTTACTACCAGATAACTGTTTGATAAGGAGTAACAGGCATTTTCAGGTCTATATAAGGAGTAATTTAGGCTATATTTTATCCCGGTATTCCCACGGAAACAGGAACTATGCGGGTAAGGCGACTGACAAAGAAGCTAGGGCGAGTTGCCAGTGTGTACATATAATACAAATTGCACAAACTGCATAGACGTAATGTCCACTACATTAGGTCTAGACCTTATATGCTGAATTTCGCAGGTTCAGAACCCATTCAAGACAATGAGTAATATCGACATATCTGAACGTTCTAAGTATGGTATAAGACATCTTAATCCGCACGTGACCATGAACGCTGAAAGTGTTCGAAACGTCGGATATACAAAAATACATAAAAATAGTTTTATTTATAACAGAAAATGTGATTGTCAACTCGCTTGCCAACCGTGACGCTGAGCATAATCGCTCACAAGACCCTTCCTTCCAATGTGATTGAAGGGAGTGGTGGCTGCTCTAGTAATTAACACGTGATCGGCAGCAGTTTGAGGGATCTGGTCCAGAGCTTTTTTTTATTATATTATACAATTTATCCCAATCCTAATAATATTTATATTACATACAATTACATTTAAAAGAAATAATTTAAAAAATGACTTGCCCGCTGACTTTCTTATCGAATCTTCTCAGCTTGTTTCGATCCGGTAATAGATTGTTAGATTAATTTCAATCAAAGTGTAAGATTGACAATATGTTAGTGGTCTTAAGCGGTTTAGACAGAATAAGATCCATACTATTACTCGCTTTTTTTTTATTGCCGATGGTGGCAAACAAGCTGGCAGCACACCTGATGGTAAGTGATCCTGCCGCACATGGACCTTTGCAATACCAGGGGCACAGCCAGGCCGTTGCCTACCGTGAAGAAAATACTCTTCTTAAACCTCGTTTAAAAAAGGACATGTCATAGCGCTCGGGAAACACAGCAGCAGGTAGTTCATTCCAGAGTCTGCACGTACGTGGGAGAAAAGATCGCTGGTAACGCACAGTTGAAGACCATAACATTTCCAGGTAAAATGGATGAACCCTGCTGCGGTGTCGAGTGGTACGTTGGTAAAACGGTGACGGTGGTACCAAGTCAAACAGTTCCTCAGAGCACTCCTCATGAAAGAGCCGAATTCCGAACAATGTAAATTGATAGAGTAACATGAACTTATACAAGTTTTTTAATACACTCCTGCATTAAAAATATGCTTGTTTAAAATAAATAAAAGAGTTTTATTAAATGCCTACTGTCTGGATCTCATCTCGGTTTAAAATATCTACGCAATTAAAAAATAATTGTAGCCGTCCTTGATTTTGTAATATATTTTTTTCAAGCTCGCCATTACATGTTCGTTTCAAAAATACATTCACGAACATTTACCTGTTTAACTATGTGAACACACTTCCGCCTGCTTTAAGAACTAATTTACGAAAGAAGTACAGTTACAATATCTTTCACTGCCATTTATAGGGTTTTTTTTTTCAGGTAACACGAGCCGTTCTTATTGCAAAAATCTTACCAATATTATAAACGGGAAAGTTTGTATGTGAGTGAAGATGTTTGTTGCCCTTTCACGCAAAAACTACTGAATGGACTTTGATGTAACTTCACAATAATATAGTTTACATATCAGAATAACACATAGGCTACAATTTATCTCGATATTCCCACAGGAAGGGGAACTATGCGGGTAAAACCGCAGGGTGCTGCTAGTGTTTAATACATAAGAGCGTATAAGTAATACTGATTATGCCCAAAGTTTCATATGCATTAAATAAATAAATTAATAGTCCGCAATTAACACATTCCGTGTGGTGACCAAGTAAGAATACAATTCATCACCGCCTCTCTTAGCTGAGGGTGTCGTAATAGACGACTAAGAGATTAGATATGCATAGAACATCTATGCAAGAGAAGGAAAACTTGAAATGAAACTCTATACCAACACGTCTAGTGGTCGGCCCAACAACGAGGTGACGTGGGTACGGGTGTGTTATGGGCCCGCGCGCCGTCCTTTCATCGCCCCGGACGGACTGGACCGCGCGTGCGCTTACCATAGCCCACCCATAAAAAAAAATACCAACACGTCTAACCAGCGTGGTATATTAGGTAAAGTTCTCTCCTATTGTGGAGGAGGCTCGAGCCCAACAGTGAGATGTGTAAGAGCTGAAATGATGATGATGATGATGATGATGATGATTAACATCGGTTAAAGTATTGATGATCAGTTATGATCGTATGCAGGTATCTGATCAACTCTTCCCCAACAATGTACTCTTCTTCCGACAATAGACAGAGAAAGAAGACATGTATGCATCGAAATATTACTCACACATTTAGTCCAGTCATTATAGTAAGTTCACCTCGGAATTCGAGATACCCAGCTGTAAGTCTGTAAATACTTGTATATTGACACCCTAAAAGTTGTCTCAAAACCTACATATGGTAGGGTGTAAGCAACTATTAAATTTCAAGGTCAAAGATCACAAAAATCGGTTTTTTGCGCTTTTTTTGGAAATATCTCATTTCCTGTGGGTTTTTTGCTATTTGTATTTATTATCAATATTGTAGAATACAAAATTCTCTACAATTTTTGCTTTAAAGAAATTTTTATACGGTGAACCGTTTTCGAGATAGAGGGCGGAGAGCGCGCGGTCACAGCATCACTTCAGGTCAACCGGTGCCTCCGGTCGAAAACGCGCCATATATAGTTGATGAACTATCGATAAATCAATGATTATAAATATTTGTCAATTTTTATTAACTATTATATTATATTTTATCATTTTTTTCCTAACCTATCCACTTTTTATTCAGTATTAATTTATTTAACAACACTTACCTGCCCATGTAATTGCAGAATTGTTAATGAAAATATAGGAATTATATTTGAATTTTAACCTAATTAATATTAATAACTTCTTGAACATGATGAAAAAAAAAAAATAAATTATGAATTACTACACAACTACAACTACAACTTCACCACAAAATAAACATTGATTCTTAAAATCAAACACTTCACCTCGTTCTTTACGGAGTACTAATGGAGAAGTTATAGTTTCTCCTTCTTCTTGTTTCCATTTTGCTGCTTGGATACAGTTTTTACTAATGTAAACACTTCGGCACTTTTCATGCACTTTAACAGAGGTTACTGATTTTAAATAATCAATTTTTCCATCGTTTCGTTCGACACTTGCAGTTCGTAGAGTTTTCATACCGCGCACTACTTCAACAAGCGATTCACCTCCCGAATCTGACTTATTACATAGAAAACACACATCAGCCATAGTTCTTGAAATTGTACGTCCTTAAAATGTCATATTATGACTTAAGTTCTTCTCTTAATTATTTTTTAATTTTAGTAAACGGTTATCAGTATTATTGAATAGATATAGATTTAATGCCTGAAGAAAATGATAAAATATAATATAATAGTTAATAAAAATTGACAAATATTTATAATCATTGATTTATCGATAGTTCATCAACTATATATGGCGCATTTTCGACCGGAGGCACCGGTTGACCTGAAGTGATGCTGTGACCGCGCGCTCTCCGCCCTCTATCTCGAAAACGGTTCACCGTATAAAAATTTCTTTTAAGCAAAAATTGTAGAGAATTTTGTATTCTACAATATTGATAATAAATACAAATAGCAAAAACCCACAGGAAATGAGATATTTCCAAAAAAGGCGCAAAAAACCGATTTTTGTGATCTTTGACCTTGAAATTTAATAGTTGCTTACACCCTACCATATGTAGGTTTTGAGACAACTTTTAGGGTGTCAATATACAAGTATTTACAGACTTACAGCTGGGTATCTCGAATTCCGAGATTCTTACCTAATTTAAGCTTAAATGACTGGACTAATTGGGGTAAATGTAAGAACATTAAACAGGCCACGACAATTGAATATACTTGGTACCAAAAGCATTCCTCGGAGTGCAATCATACAATGGGTTATGTGCCTTTATAGAGCTTTTCTCATCCTAGATGACTAGATGATCGTGGTCAGATCATAGTTCTTCCACACTAAAAGTACCTGAAATAAACACGCAAGAAATATTTGGTATAAACTAAAGGATGGTTGCAGTACATTTTAAGTTCTCCACGCCTAATGTACAACCAAGTCAAGGTGGATAGGTATACTAAGATCTTAAACAATAAGTACTTTAGCGTGATTACCGCAATAGATATAAAACAATTATTTAATTAGCAACTCAACATTAATTTTATTACTTAGAGAAGTGGTATATTTTATACACAATATTTTTCATTAACGCGAGGATTTGTAGAAACTTATTTACTTATAATTTCACGCCCATAACCCTGAAATATACATAGGTTTAACAGATTCACAATTTGCGACGGCAAGGTTGTTTTCGTTCATTGACCACAATACTAACCACCGCCTCCGGTCTATTATTTCCGAAATTTCAAAACCGATAACCGGATATATGCTAAACCATAGTTTAAGCCCATACTCAAGATCATTTATTTGAATGGATTTATTCACTAGATCAATGAAATAATAATTAAAAACTTTCAGCTTACCTTGTTACGTTATGTGTCCTTTTTCTTCTCAGCTGAGGAGAATTGGACATCAGCATCCATTTAAAAGAAAAATAGATAACCTTGCCCTACAAATTTCTCATTCTGCTTATGTTCTTTAGTTCCGCATACGTTACCCTCGGAAAAAGAAGCGCCAACTTATTAAATAATAACTTTTTTCTTTCAGTGTTCTTCATTCCTCAAAGATGGGTGATGGCAATAATGGGTTTCCTAGCGGTCGCCAATGCGTACACGATGCGAGTTTGCTTAAATATAGCGATCACGCAGATGGTGCACAGACGAGCTCACACTGGCATGGATAACGATGGATCCTGTCCAGCTGATGATGTTCAAGAGACTACTGTAGACGCAAATGTAAGTGTAGACATTTTCATCTTTATTCTTACTTCCAAGCTACGTCTCATGACTGCACAAATAGCTTAGTCTTATAGCTTAGTCCTATAGCGTATCTCGGTAGCAACCTCTTATACCAATGACTTCAATCCTCATGGAGGATAATTCTTTGTACGATCCATGAATTATCGTTCTGATTCTGTGTGATGTGTGTGTACCTTAATTTTGTTTGAAAAATCTACCGCTATACATAAGTTTATATCTTAAAATGTGCTATCGTGTCATTCTCATTGAGTGACATTGATCTGCCTCACATATTGGTGTTAACATAAAATCAGCTATGGTTACTTATAGCCAACATATTATTGAATTAGGAGCGGTGTAGTGGCGGCTATTAATACTACCAACTCTTACATTGCTCGTGGGTGTCGTAAAAGGCAATTATGAGTTTTCAAAGACCTGGGCCAACTCCATTTGATGCTGTTAACAATTCTAAGGAGGGTGGCCATCAGACGGACGGCCGGTCATCAAACTATTGCCAATCATTTTTGTAATATCCTTACTAATATTATAAATGCGAAAGTATGTTTGTTGGTTTGTTACGCTTTCCGGCTTAAACCACGGATCCAATTCCAAAAATTCTTTCATCACTGGAAAGCTATAATATCAGGGAGTAACATAGGCTATATTTTATCTCGGTATTCCCACGGGAACGGGAACTACGCGGGTAAGGCGACTGAAACCGAAGCGAAGCGAGTACGGGTTACTAGTCTACTGTAAAAGAAGAGTACATATTGTATCGACGCCAACTGTTGGGATTAGAGCAGGGTGATGATGCTGATTGGTTTAATTAACGTTCTTTTGCCATAGAATACATTATTCTATTCAATTATACTACATCATGCTTGCTTGACGGCTTACTAGTCTTCAAGTTTCCTTTCACTTATAATGATATTATTTACTTATGCCGCTTATTCGTCTCTTGCGAAATCTACAGGTAAAGAGGAGATAATACATTGCAATGTTTATAGATTACAAAAAAGAGAGACTCAACAGTTATAATCTATACCAATAAATAAAATTGAAGTGTCTGTTTGTAATGTCAAAATAATAGGCTTTTTTCATGCTCACACGGTTATTTGCACGACACCTATGCCTAAAAGAGCGATTAAAAATTTTTGGCTGTCTGTTTGTTCCGGGTAATCTTCAAAACAGCTGAACCGATTTCAAAAATTCTTTCACCAATGGAAAGCTATAATATCAGGGCGTAAACTAGGCTATATTTTATCCCGGTATTCCCACGGGAACGGGAACTACGCGGGTAAAACGACTATAACCGAAGCGAAGCGAGGGCGGGTTGCTAGTCTATAGCAATAAATAAAATTGGAGTGTCTGTTTGTAATGTCAAAATAATAGGCTTTTTCATGCTCACACGGTTATTTACACGACACCTATGCCTAAAATAGCAATTAAAAAAATTTTGTCTGTCTGTGTGTCTGTTTGTTCCGGGTAATCTTCAAAACGGCTGGACCAATTTTAAAAACTCTTTCACCAATGGAAAGCTATAATATCAGGGCGTAAACTAGGCTATATTTTATCCCAGTATTCCCGCGGGAACGGGAACTACGCGGGTAAAACGACTATAACCTATAACCGAAGCGAAGCGAGGGCGGGTTGCTAGTCTATTATATAAATGTAGAAGGCTCCTCTCCTTTTTCAATAAACTAACCAATTTTGATAGTGATAAATTCTCTTTCAGCAAGCAATGACAGAGTACGACTGGGACGAAGCGACACAAGGAATTATCTTAAGTGCGTTCTACTATGGTTACATAGTCACGCATTTGCCCGGCGGTATGCTAGCAGAGAGGTTCGGTGGAAAGTACTCGCTTGGATTCGGAGTGTTAAGTACAGCGGTTTTCACATTGCTTACACCTTGGGCTGTATCTGCTGGAGGAGCTACCGGACTTATTATACTGAGGGTTCTGGAAGGGCTTGGAGAGGTAATTTTAATTCTTATAAGTTTATTATCTGTATTATTATTGATTGCCGTGTCGGGTTCTAATTCTCGACGGACTAAACGTTCTCATGTTTTTGTCAGAACTGTTCAAATTTATACTGTAGAAAGATTGCAGTATTATATCTTGTGCCTATATACTACTGATCTTTAAGGAACCCTAAGATATTAATCTTGCGCTTAAACAAATAATAGCAATGTGGCTATTCTTTTATCCTTTCTAATACCTGAATACTGAAATTAATAATGGTACTGTCTTTTATCTATTAATCTATTTAATCTATTTTTATAATTTATCGAAATTTTATCTATGCCAATGTAGACACTAGGTCTTCATTAGTCTCAAACCCCTTAAGAGTCTGTTTACTAGTTTACCTAATATCAATAGAATATCATTTTACCACGGCGCTACTACCAAAGTGATGACAAAATTCTGGCCTGAGATCAGATGTTAGAATATTTGAGAGTACTGATTGTCATCATTGAGAGTACTGATTGTCATCAATGTTATTGACGACCGCAACCAGCGGTTTAAGGTAATGTCACAGATTTCACATAGCTTTGAAATAGGGCCGGGTTTTATGATGGTTTTCTTCATCATTAAAATAAGCAATCATTAACAATTTACGATTTAATACATTCCTACATAACTGTGAAGTCATAGGTCGAAGTAGATCGAAGTGTGAAGTCATCATACGATTGGGGAAGTCGAAGGTGTGAACTTTCCGTTGCAGTCTATTAACTGCTACTTGGCCATCGCAGCTAAAACTTGATAATAGAAATATAGATATTAGTATTTTTTATTTATTCAGTTACACATTTTGATGTCTGAAGGGATAAGAGTTAGAAAGTTGAAGAAATCACATTTCACCGCGTAACACGCACACTCATAACACACTGGAAGGAAGGAGGAATTGAATCTATTTCATCCAGCCGCCCATTGACGTCCACTGTTGGACTCAAGTTTGTACAAAGCAGGATAAGCCCATAATCACCATGTTTATTAGGCACGTTGATATTATAAGTCTCCCAGGAGAATGCTTTAACCCATTTCTCTGGTAATCCACCTTTATTACTCCCACGGGAAAGAAAAAGATGACATACTGAATTATTATAATTCGACACAGGCAGTTAAATCTTATGCATATTTTGATAAGAACATTCACCAGAAAATTCTCTTTAAAATGCCCGTAAGCCAGGATCCACAATTTTTTTCACAGATGACACTGTGGTTCGACCTCAGTCTCGGCAAGCGTTTTTATTGTCGTGGGATATAAAATCTCTGTTTGATAACATATTGTAAATTAATTTCTAGGGTACAACATTCCCCGCTTTAAACGCAATGCTGGCACGATGGGCACCAATATCGGAGAGAGGCCGAATGGGATCCTTGGTGTTTGGCGGTGCCCAAATTGGTAACATTGCAGGCACTTATTTCTCTGGATTGGTTATCAAAGAAACTGGCGAGTGGCAATCTGTCTTCTATTTGTTTGGTGCTGTAGGAATTCTCTGGTTCATCCTTTGGGTAAGTACCAATAAATCATCATCATCATTTCAGCCTATTGCCGTCCACTGCTGGACGTAGGCCTCCCTCATATTGCGCCACAATGTGCGGTCCTGTGCCGCCTGCATCCAACGACGCCCAGCAACTTTCACTAGGTCGTCGGTCCACCTAGTGGGGGGGCGTCCTACACTGCGTCGTCCGATGCGTGGTCGCCACTCGAGAACCTTTCTTCCCCAGCGGTTGTCGGTTCGTCGAGCGATGTGGCCTGCCCATTGCCACTTCAGCGTGCTAATTCTTCGTGCTATGTCGGTTACACCCGTTCTTCTGCGGATTTCTGTATTCCGGATTCTATCTCGCAGAGAAATCCCGAGCATAGCCCGTTCCATAGCACGCTGAGCGACTTTGAGCCTTGATATGAGGCCTACATTTAGGGACCACGTTTCCGTGCCGTAAGTCATCACTGGTAACACACACTGGTCGTAGACCTGTGTTTTCAGACACTGAGGTATGTTGGACGAGAAGATCCTCTTAAGTTTCCCGAACGCTGCCCAACCGAGTTGGATTCGTCGGCTGATCTCTTTCTCGAAATTGGATCTACCTAACTGGACTGTTTGTCCTAGGTAAACATAGTGATTGACAACTTCGAGAATCGCATTGCCAACTAGGACCGGTACAGGAATGACATGGGTATTTGACATGACTTTCGTCTTGTCCATGTTCATTCGTAGACCCACTAGTTGGGATACCCTGCTGAGATCATTGAGCATAGTGCCAAGGTCCTCCATGGATTCTGCCATAACGACAATATCGTCTGCGAATCGAAGGTGAGTGATGTATTCGCCGTTAATGTTGATGCCGAGTCCAGTCCAGTCTAAGAGCTTGAAGACATCTTCCAGTGCAGTGGTGAACAGTTTCGGAGAGATGACATCTCCCTGTCTCACGCCTTTCTGCAACTGGATCGGTTTCGTACTCTTATCCCGGATACGGACTGACATTGTGGCGTTCCTATACAAACACTTCAGCACTTCGATATAGCGATGGTCGATTTGGCACCGCTGAAGGGACTGCAGCACCGCCCAAGTTTCGACTGAATCAAAGGCTTTCTCATAGTCCACAAACGCTAAGCACAGGGGCCGATTATACTCCTCGGTCTTTTGTATAATCTGCCGAAGCGTGAGGATATGGTCTATGGTGCTATAGCCTTTTCGGAAGCCGGCTTGTTCGGGCGGCTGGAAGTCATCGAGCTTGCGCGTGAGTCGATTGGTAATGACCCTCGAAAACAACTTATAAACATGGCTCAGGAGTGAGATGGGTCTGTAGTTCTTTAAAAGAGCTTTGTCACCCTTCTTGAAGAACAGCACCACCACACTCCTGGTCCACGACTCTGGAACGTCGCCCCCGAGGATAACGGAATTAAATAGCTTCTGAAGGGCTATTAATACCGGCTTGCCGCCCGCCTTCAAAATCTCTACCGTAATTCCGTCATCTTCCGGTGCCTTGCCGTTACGTAGTTGTTTGAGAGCCATTCTGATCTCGTACAAGCTGATGTCTGGGATTTCTTCGGTATAGTGCCGAGTTAGCTTGGATCTGGGATCTTGGACCAAGCCGACAACAGGATTTCGGGATGATTTGTATAACTGTCCATAGAACCGTACCAATAAAGTACCAATAAATACTTAATAATAAAAATATTTATGGTAAAAGTACCACAAATCAATCGAGTTCAGCGTGATGAATTTTTATGTTCCGATAAAATAGGCAATAGCTTTAGACCTGCAACTTCTCAATATCCCTATTAATATAAAAAGTTAACCATAAAGCGGCACTTTGATTGTAATACATAAAATTAATTTACCTATATTATTTATCCCTTCATTTCTTACGGGTATAAATGAGAGAAAACCTATCAGCGTAGTATAGTAGGTCAACTTTCTTTTAATTGTGAAGTAAACCCATTACCAACAATTGGATGAATATGAGAGATTAAGAAAAAGAAGATACTTTTAATTTTGTTTTTTGAAAGTTAAGTGCGTATCATTCGATTGGTGGTGGTGGTGATAGTGGTGACTTTCCGTGTGGTGACGGAATAAGAAAACAATTCATCACCCCCTCTTTTGCTCGATGTCGTAAAAGACGTCTAAGGGATTAAATATGCTTATAACATCTATGTAAGAGAAGAAAAACGTGAAATAAAATCCTAAAACAACACGTCTGACCATTGTGGTGTATTAGGTCAATTTCCCTCCTATTGTGGAGGAGGCTCAAGCCCAACAATGGGACGTATATGCGCTGAAATGATTCGACTGTTGATACCTAATGATCACATAAAGCTACGCTAAGCAGCTGCTAATTTCCAAAAGCGTTTTTGAAATTTTATATAACCTTGTCATTTAACACTCGCTAGCAGCTAGCTGTAGTTTAACAAGTTTCTTAAGCGCTTTCCACTTGGTTTTTTCTTTCATTTTAACGTTTATTTTGTATTTTTTCTTATTCCTATACATTTTAGTAGAAAATGGTTATATTTAAATAAAATGTGATCGACGTTTTAGGCGCTGCTTTGTTATAATGACCCCGAGTCGCATCCGTTTATTTCCGACAAAGAAAAGAAATATTTGGAGGAAGCATTGGGCGGTCACCGCAACAGCCAGCCTTCCGCTATACCTTGGAAGGCCATATTTATGTCTGTACCACTATGGGCCTTAGTTTGCGCACAGGTAAGCTTAAAATTACATTTTAATTAATTATTTACCGTAATTATCCATCCATCCTCTAGTCTACTATTGAAGATAGACCTTCAAACGAGATTGAAGATAATGCCATAATTGCCATGCATGGCAAGTGAGCATTGTCACCCACTTTCCTAGCAGATTTTCACGACTTCCACTAGAAAATAAGAGAGTTATCGATATGTTATTAATAACTCGTCAACACGGGCTGAATAGCTTAATATGACGATAATAATTATTGTCCTATTTTTTTTTTTTTTTTATTTGTGGGTGGGTTGCGGTCGGCGCGCCTCCGCACCACTCCGTCCGGGGCGACAGAGGGGCTTAAGCACGCAACTCCCGCAACCCACCCGAAAACCACCTCGCCTTCGTCATTGGGCCGACCACCGGAGCAGGTTTACTTGTCGTCAGTGGTCGGCCCGACGGAATACCACTACGTGGGGTACCCTCCCATCGACCGACGTCCCCCCCTCGGGGAGGACGTCGGTCTTTCCTCACGCGGTCGGCCTCTCGGCGGGTGACGTACTAATCCCCGGTCACGTCACCCGCGGCCTCGGCTAGGGCGGCATGAGGCGCAGATAGTTGCGCCTGCGCCGCCCCAGTCGCCGGCGGCGGATCTCCTCATCAAGGCTGCGCTCCTCGCGCAGACGATCCGCCGCCTCCTTCTGCGAGATCGCTGTCTCGGAGAAGGCTGCGACCGCGTCCCAATTCCCGACGCTGTCGATTATTGTGTCCTGCGCAAAAAGTTACATAATTTAAATGTGTAATAAAACATAAATCGATACATATATCTATTATATAATATTTGAATCACTACTGATATGAAATATCAAATAAATTAACGTTATAGCGTCTGTAGTTAGTATTACAGTTAGGTAAATAATTTGCATTTCAATTTACCATATAGGGAAGTCACGACCAAATGTAGCTATGATAAACAAAATTAAATAAAAATATATATTAAACACCTACATATACCCTTGTTCGTTCAATTCTTAACTTCCATCTAGTATTTCGCGGAAACAGGAACTATTTTGCCAATGTAGATCTAGTATGTATCATATTTAGTAATCTGCAGCCATTTAACGTTGAAAAATGTAGTCGGTTTTCCTTATATTCGGGAATTAGTATTACATACATGCGTTCAAGCCTATTAGTATTCAGTTGAATGTACTATTAGTCGAACTTAGTCGGTTTCAAATATTCATCACCATAAGGTAAATTCCCAGGCACAAAATAAATTATTATTACGTTGAGGTAATCGTATAGTTATTTGATTGCTGTGATTCCCAAGTTAGAATGGGTTATTGGAAAAAACTATGTTAGACTCTGAGTACTAAGCACAAAGAAATTAGGCCGGGGAAATTTCATTAACTTGCATCCTATTACGCGAAGCTCAAAAGTTAATTATAATGCGCAATATAAGATAAGCCTTATATAAAAAAAAAGAAATAAGTTGAGTATTGATCTTAGGACAGGTACTTAAAATAAGGTTTACGTTTATGCTTAGCGATATGGTCTCTTTGCCATACAAATCGTAATTTTCCTAAGGTTACGGCACAACTCAAAATAAAGTAGAAAATGAGTAATCTATAAAATGTCTTCAGTATTTCTATAAAATGTCTTTCTTTGACGGATCAACTTCTCTTTCTCCAATACATTTATAGAAAAAGGGTTTCTATAAAACCTAAAAACGATACTGAAATTTAAAAAACGCACCGTGGTGTCAAAACTTCAAAAGATTGTAAAAAGTTTTTCAATCCAATCCACCATTATATCGACGTCACACTTTTGGACACAGGTCTTTTTAACGAAGCAAGAGTGTATAATACCACAAACGCCGAGCTAGAACAAACTTTTTTTTTGCGGGCTATGGTCTGAAGGCCGTTTCGTCCGTGGTGACGAAAGGGTGACGCGCGACCCCATAAGCCATCGTATTGCCTCTCCTTCACCAATGGGACGACCCTTGGTACTGAGTTCTTGATGTTCGTCCATTCCGGCGGCTTACCCTTTCGGATACCGTCCCTTGGAGGAGCGTTTGAACATTGCAATTATTGTTATGAGTTGTCCAGGATAGCGCTGCTACTACCGTTGTCTGGTTTTAAAACTTCCCTTAAGCGCTTTTATAAACTTCTATATGAAAATAAGGGCATTGTATTCTTAACCCTTTTAAAATATGAAATGGTTTTAGTTATCTTTTAAGACTAGACATATTGCTAAAAATATATATTCGTATCTGACAACATTTACATCAATGTTAACCTTCAATCTACCTTTAGCATTCATTTGTTCAATAAATACTTAGAAATAATGAGATTATACATATTATTGTACAGGTATATACGTTTGTGGTTCACGGTTCATCGATTATAGTTGATTGAATCGTTCCAGTGATTGATCCTAAACCATTTTTCAATAGTAACGGAATAAGAATAAAATGTGTCATCATTCCTGTATTTCCAAAGAATTAACATAATAAACCCAAACAGAAGTTTAGTTCACCATCCGCAATGAAGTTGACGATGTAGATATAAGATCCCGATACCTCGTTACACACGCGAAATAAGTCACTAAATCTAAGAAAGCGGGGAAGGGAAACATGGCGGATTATAATTTTCCCCATACTATTCTTTCATGGCCCAGATGGTGCGCGTAACGATTTGTGACTATACCTTTATCAAAACAGACTTGATTGCATAAAGCAAGCAAGGTGACCTATTGAATGAGAAATATACATAGTTGCACTAAGGTCCATATGAAAGCCTAAAACTTATTAAATTAGATCAAGTTTGGAAACGCTTAACTATCCAAACTGAGCAAAAGCTTAACTAGCTCAGTTTGGATAGTGGTGTCGTTTGAAAAACTATATCATCTCAACTCAAATACGACTCACTCGCTCGAGCCTTCAATAATGTAGACAATGTAGATACATTTTTAGATTGTTGTTGATTTTTCAAAAATTTGTTGTCCGATTCCGATAAAATTTTTATGGGACCATTTGGGAAGTATACCATTTCCAACAAAAAAAGAATCATAAAAATCGGTTCATAAACCACAAATTTATCCGCGAAAATACATAAAAAAGCATATATACGGTCAAATTGAGAAACCGCCTCCTTTTTTTTAGTCGGTTAAAAATGAGGGAAATTGAACGCGCCGTTGGTCAGACCGTCTTGGTATAGGGTTTTATTTCACGTTTTCCTTCTCTTGCACAGATGTTATATGCATATTATATCCCTTAGTCGTCTTTTACGACATCCGCGAGCAAGATTGGGAGTGGTGAACAGTATTCTTACTCCGTCACCATATGGCAAAAATAAATGATGTATAAGGCATATGAACAACGGAACTTTATTGGTTTCACTGTTCCACCTAGACAGATACAAAATATTATTATGTCAGTTGATGACTTTTACACGCTTTTTAGCAAAATTTTAACATAAATATTTGTATAGGTACTCATGTGTTGTACATAACAAAATTCTTACCCTTGTTATGACTACTCAGGTGATAATGAACTAGGTATCTATTAAATAAAGATCATGACCGTTCACGTACACCTACTAAAGGTTTTTGTTATGCAATATCGAAAGAACCTCTTCAGTTTTGTTATAATTCTATATTTTTATAGTCGCAGCTCTGTACCAAAAGTGGTAATTAGAGGTGTAACTTATCGACTTTTAAGTTTTAACCTAGTAACTTATAGTGAGATATCGATAGAGCTCATTGCCGTTAACAAGGTATAGCTAGTTTCAATTTTCCAGCTTGCTGTTGATTTCTTAAAAATACCTTTTTTTTTATATAATCAAATTTGACCTAAAATCAAACCCCTTTGCATTTATTAAAAAGAAAATATCTTATAAAGACATAATGCAATGTTGTATAAAGGTCTAATTCACTCTTATTTTGATGTTAAATTATAAATAAAAGAGGCCAATAAATAACTGGGATGAACCGTACGATATAAAAAAAATTGAAAATCCAATTCCATCCAAAAACATTTCAGAAAAAAGAAATACTCACTTACTGGACATATGAGAGTAAGAGACCAAAAGTTTTCGATAATGAGGTCGAAGGAAACGAACCGAAATTGTCTTTAAGACAATCGATTTTTATGAATATCTTTTATATTTTATAATGATAATAATTACGAATCATCTGAAATATAATACACGCTTTTGATACATTATTATGTGTGACGATATCAATCGTTATAACATACACACGCATAAAGAAACGGAACGGTTTTAAATGCAAATGATTATGTTTCAAAACTACCGATTATATTGAAAAATTTTTAATATGGTACCAGAAATTTTCTTGTTTAGACAAAATTAATAAATGTTTAGAAAATACAAATACATGTCCACACAACAAAGTTACATATTAAAATAATAAGGCCGTTGACAATCTGTTTCATTTTTGTGATTATTTCAATTATTTTCAAATGCGTAGAAAATGACACAAATAAAAATATTCGATGAAAAGTTGCCTTTTCTCATCGCAAAAATCTTTCTTAACCACGTGGCCAGCCACAAATATAACAAATTTCTATCATTTAATATATCCCTACCGATCAGTATATAGAATATAAGAAAAAATGTACCTACAGAGTACATTAGCATGGGGTTTCTTATTTCCCAAGGCTCAAATCATCCAATAAAACAAACACCGAACCTCTATAATATTGACAAAACAAATGTTCTAACAGATCGGGCATGACTACGGCTACTTTACAATGGTGACGGATCTGCCCAAGTACATGACTGGTGTCCTCAAGTTCGATATACATAGGACGGGCACGCTCGCGGCCTTGCCCTATGCAGTCATGTGGCTTAGTTCCATCGCTTTCGGATGGATTTGCGACAAGATGGTCAAGAGAAATTGGCTGACTGTCACGAATGCTAGAAAAACTTTCACTACCATAGGTAAGTACCTTCTATACAGATGTTAATTACAATGCGAAGTGTTTGTTTTATCTAATTATGTAAAACATTTGCTTATGGTTTTATGTTGATGCACATGGTTTTGTAATAGCGTGTTTTCTTTTATCTTTTCCAGTATAGGTGCAGCATAGATTTGTATTCTATAGAATTTTTGTTATTATGTAGATATTTCTCTTCATAATATAGATAGGTATGCAAGTCATCTCAGTCCATACATGGCCTACTGTTGAGCGCCTCCAGTAGGTACAGGGTGGAAATTTACCTTCTATAGGTAATACGCTGATCAAAAGTATTGGCATAGGGTTTTACGCCAAGGTTTCCTTCTCTTACATCGATGTTACATGCTTATTATATCTCTTATATCGTATTTTACGATACCTACACGCAGGAGAGATGGTGGTGAATTTTACTCTTGGTCTGCCACCACGGAAAGTATGCACGTAGGTACTTAGTTGTTATTAAATTCGTCCCGCGATTTGTTGTATCAATCGTTTCATACTTAGATATTTAATACATATATAGCGGGAGATCGGTAGAGCTGTTTCTCTAAAGGCTTGTTTTAGAAGTGTTAAATAAAATTAAAATAGATAATCCTGCTGTCCTTGCCCGAAATCAGATTATATCGGTGCAATATATCTACATTGTGTAATACAGATTTAACAAAATTTCACGACAGTTGACCTGCATTATTTCCTCCTTGAGAATGCAGTCGCTAATAATACAATTTGAGATAGAATTAGTACGTTAAAATGAAAGCCTCTTAATGGCACAACATATGACCAAAATGGCAAGAAATAGAATTACTTATTATAATAAAAAAATTAAAATTTATATAATTTAAAAACATAATAATAGTAAATAGAGACATACTAGACTTTAAGAAAGACTTGGTGCGCTCTTATAGATGGTAGTATGCCAGCTAGTCCAAGAAACTTATATATCTAAAATCAAGAATTTGGTTTACTCAGAAATAAAGATTTTGGATAAGCCTGCGGATCGAGAACTGGTGACCTAAATTACAGACTGAAGCTTAGTTTCGGTGCCAGTCTCACAAAATATGTACATATGTTGCCGTAGTTTGCTTAAATTATACACATCAATGTTTTATTTTTTAATGTAAATATTGTGGGGAGAATTTAATTTTTATTATAGTTACAGTCCTGTTTATCGCCGGAAGGATCGCAGGCAGGATACATGTTAATACCCCAATAAAAAGTTATTTAAATACTGACTCTCACTCTTTTATAATTCGCTTTCAATATCGTTTTATTAAAATAACATTTCTTCCACAGCCTCTGTCGGTCCTGGTATTTGCATGATCTTGGCTTCATATTCTGGTTGCGACACGAACACAGTTGTTATTTTATTCACCGCATCAATGGGACTGATGGGAGCCTTCTATCCTGGCATGAAAGTTAATGCACTTGACTTGAGTTGCAATTACGCAGGCACGATTATGGCTATTGTGAACGGCATCGGTGCCATAACGGGCATCATCGCACCATACCTTGTCGGCTTGCTGACGCCTGACGTAAGTACCGGAACGAATTACGCATTGTATTACAAGGTCCATCAACCTAAAACCTTTTAGCCAATCCATAACAACAGTCTTTGATGAAAATGGTCACTAATAACCCACTATTGCGTCAAATTAGGCGATACTAATCACTTTATTTGTGTTCAAAAGATGTACAAGACCTTTAATAGAGGAAGTAATTTACTACGTAAGAATTCATTGTTAGATATATGGACAAGTCAAAAAATCTAGTGTATAGATATAGTCACCTCTACAATATCCTTACTAATATTATAAATGCGAAAGTAAGTTTGTTTGTTTGTTACGCTTTCACACTTAATCCACCAAACCGATTTCAAAAATTCTTCCACCAATAGAAAGCCATAATATCAAGGAGTAACATAGATTATATTTTATGCCTATTCCCACGGGTATTACCACGGGAACGGGAGCTACGCGGGTAAAGCGACTGAACGCGAAGCGAAGGCGGGTTGCTAGTATCTTTATAAATTATTTATTAATTTTTGTGCGATTTCATCCAGTCATCAATCTATTATATTTTAGTCGACTGCTGTGCATGGATCTTCATAGGCAAAGATAATGCCATAATAATCGCCATGCTGGACAGGCGAATTGGCGATTTTCCCCTTAGGTAGTTTCTATAACTTACACTTGTAATTAAATTAAATTGTGAAATAACGTAGGTTCGAATCCTGTATGCAGTAATTTCTTTTCCATGTAAACAAAAACTTTTTTTAATATAACCTACCTACCGTTTTAAACCCCACAAGCATAAAATGTTAATTTAAATAAGCCTGAATCTTATTGTTTACATTATACCCGCTTATCTTTTTTCTTATTTACAGAGCACGCTGGTGCAATGGAGATTGGTGTTTTGGATAGCTCTGGCTGTATTCATCGTGACAAACTTAGTATTCGTTGCATGGGCTTCAGGAGAAGAACAATGGTGGAATAAGACATCACAAGATCCTAGAAAGCAGCTCGAAGCGGAGGCCGGTACCAATCACTCGGTCAATGCGGAGGTAAAAGTTTAGACAAAAATCAAAACATTATGGTTCAAAATCAGAAAATAAAGATAAAAATCAACTAGACTGAGGCTAAGTGCATTCGCCTTATGTGATCCGCAATGGAATTGAAAATAGTCACCATTACCACCTAATTCTGGTAAATTTATACGTAAAGTACATTAATAAGGACACCTGAGAAGTATTTGTTTTCGATATAAAATTGCATACAGTCTTCTGTTTATGAACATCGGTTATATGCATACTCGTGTCTAAACGTATAGTTGTACCTATACTTTCACGATCTTGCCGTATCACCGTCTTTTTTCACTGTAATGACTTATCAATCTGTTCGTAGATATCAATATTATCCATTAACAATGTTGGCTCACTTTAGTTATACTAATAAGTATTTTCTATAGATTCTTCTATAGATCTATTTACCTAATTACATTTAAAACGTGTGCTAACATAACTGATAATACAGATTTCTTGCCATATCTATGTTGATAGAATTGTTTCCTCTTTGAACAGATGGAAAAAGAAAAAAGCAAGCGTGTACGTATGGTCTTGCAACCAACTAACATTAGAATTGTTTGAAAACGTAATATGAAATTGACTTAAGTCGGCATAGTGTCTTATTTGGTTTTTACGATACCTTCAAACCATATTTAGGTTTGCAATATTCGTGACCACCATGTCATTGTAATTACATTTTATAAACTTACCTTTACGAAGACCGGTTCACTGAATTCACAGCCAGTGTTATGTGATAATAATAATAATTAAGGAATTCGAAATTACAATAATGTAATTAGACAACTTTCCGTAAAGTTAAGAATATTTTTGGTAATATAATAGTAAGTTAGTTATTTAGTATAGATAAAATATTTATTATGAGTATTATCGTTGTTGATAACTATTAAGATGATGACGAAATGCCTATTTTAATTCCTAACTACTAATTAATAGTCACGTTAAACATATTAATAATTATCTATATACCTAAATGTATGTCGGTTTGTAAATAGATATGTTGAAAATATTTATTTAACCAATGCACTAAATAAAATGCTTGCGTGCCCGCGCAGTGGCATAATAGGGCGACTGCTGTCAAGAGCCGTTATTGCATCCCGGGTTAAGTATTGTTATTAATATTTTCTGCACAGAAATACTCATTAACAATCCCACAGATTGAAAATGTGTCTGGAATTCAGCAATAGACTAGCCTCCTAATACCTACATCGAAGTTATGCGATATATGACAGCAGTCAAAGCGTTAAGGTTAAACGGACTTTACATTATAAGATGTGGTTGTGATTTACAGCCAACCCCTTCGGCGATAAAAGCATGAAAATGTAAAGAAAATATTAGTTACTATTTTGCCATACTCGAGCGAAAGAATTAAGAAGACTATGTATACAAATTCATACGTTGTCCAGGCCTAATATAAGGGCGTTACTCGCTTTTGTTAAAGGTATGATAATAATAATAATAATAAACTAAATAATAATAATAAACTATATATAGTTTATTAAAAATAAAACATCATCATCGCAACTCACATACGTCCCACTGTTGAGCTTGAGCCGCTTACACAATTGGAGGGAATTTGACCTACTATACCATGCTGGTCAGACATGTTTATATAGGATTTCATTTCGAGTTTTCCTTCTCAGTATTTTTTATTTTTATATAACTCAAAATACTTAATTATCCAACAAAATTAATATAATGTTAAATTGACAAATTTTGTTGGATAATTAAGTATTTTGAGTTAATTTATTGATAAATTAATATAATAAATTGTTTTTGATTCTTAAATCATTAATTGATTTTTTGCCTTTTATTCAGCACCCTGTAACTTCGTTGCGGTTGAGTTTAAAAAAAAACCCGGAAAGCAATTTGTAGAGAATTAAATTTCCTATAAGATAGTGAGAAGCAATAATTTTTAACAATTTTATACATGTAGATATTTTAAAACCAAAAAAAAAAATTTTTCCTATGTATTTTAACGGGAAAGGGGACCCCCCTATGCGCCAGCTCAATTTTTGAGATATTGAGCTCAAAATTTAGGAGATTTTTTTTTTTATACTGAAGTACCTTTTTACATACGTTTAATCAAAAAAAAAAAAACTTTTTTTGACGCAGTCTAATATATATATATGAATATACTCTTCTGGACAGCCTTTATACATCCCACTTTTGGGCATGGGCCACATTTATTATTAATAAATAATATGCTTAATTTTATTTTGTAGTTCTTTTCTTGCAATGATGCTCTGCTTACATCTCTTAGTT
This sequence comes from Lymantria dispar, assembly GCA_032191425.1. NCBI lineage: Eukaryota > Metazoa > Arthropoda > Insecta > Lepidoptera > Erebidae > Lymantria > Lymantria dispar. The sequence goes on from CM063451.1 coordinate 15,215,696, forward strand.
CCTATTCCTAGAGAAAGCAAAGGCTAGTATCATTATAACCGACAGCACGGAGTATTTTATTAAAATATTATGCACAAAAATAATTTACAATTCACGTAAAATTTTAGTTTGTATTAAATACTGAACCTGTTCAGTCTTCTTTTATCGGCTCATGTATGTCCCACTGTCTGCCGTCTGCTCTACCATGGTACAGAAATTGGTCTACTATACCACAATGGTTTAAGAGTGGTAGTTAAGGAAGAGTTAATATATGGCTTTATATTGAGTTTTCCTTCTCTTATTACATAGGACTACCAGTTATAGAATAAAGGCGTAAGACTATAAAAAATACAAGTATAGTTCTACAGCTTTAATTAGAAAAAAAGGTTTACACTATCAGCGTTGTTTAGCTGGTCGAATATAGTTTTAGTTTCAGTAATGGTCCTGGAGTACAGCCAAATTAGCGCCAAATAATTGCTAAAATTAATTGATAATTTGTAAATAAAAGCTAAATATTATCACAATGATCAGTTGTCTAAATATAATCACGACTTGACACGTGGAAACAATGGTATTAACAACTTGCCTATATTATTTCCAAAAATTAACGTAAAATCATTTAACATTACAGGGATATATGTATCTTTAATAGACTTAAAAAAGAAGAGTTCTCTATTCGACTGTATGTATGTGCCGACTTTGATAATTCTTTTTTGTATGATAGATCATACTTTAGGGGTTCTTTTATCTTAGTTTGAACCAGATCTGACCAGTATATAGTTTTTTAATTATCCTTAATCATACGTATTTGGTTAATCTCGATTACATAGTTTTAAAGTCGGTTTTTATTTGTTAAAATTTCGTATTATTTATTTAATCAACAGCGCTACTGAGGTTAACGAAAGGACCACCTCACTGATTATTTTTGATTTTGATGGGTGCATTTGGTGCCATTTGAGAGATCTGTAAAAAGTTGTTAATCTTAGTGTAATTATGGTATTATGTTACAGATATTCGTATTTAACTGTCTGAGATAATAGTTTGTAAGTTATATTGTACATTATTCTTGTATTTTGTTAAATTAAAAAATGTTTTAGAACGAATTGTTTTATTTAATTTCTTTTTTTAAAACAAAGTAAAGAATGGTTTGAATGATATTTGTTGAGTTGATTGCCAAGTTCCTCCCCATGATGTAATGACTTCAAAATCTAATCTGTCACCACCACCTATTTCCCCATCGGAGTCGTATGAGCCAGTTCAGTAAGCACCAAGGGAGTACGTAGCAGTAATCTATTTGCCAACCGTAGCGATTATTGCATTATCTCCTCTCGGCGCGGCAAACTGTGCCCAATACGTCGGAAGGTTGAGGGATAGATATCTTCATTTTGCAGTAGGTAATTTATATACGTATATGTATATACTTATATATAAGTATATGTATATACTTACGTCTCTGAACCGCTAAGAGGCTGATCACGTGAGGGTGATGCTCCTTGGGGCGTCGGGTAGGTTTGGTATCAGAATTCGGTACCAGTAGACGGCCTAGTGGCGAGAGAATACGACTGACTATGGGACCGCACGCCACCCTTTCGTCACATCGTACAGAACAGAGGTCATGTCTCCAGACCATAGCCGGCCCAAAAAAGTAGTAATCAAAGTACCTATCATTGGTTATTTAACAGACGAAGTTATTTTTTTGAACAATGTTCAACACTTCAAATGAATAATTAAAAATATTGATATTACAATAATATTTTACAATTCAAATTATACACATTTTTGCTAAATGAAAAACCATTTTAAACCGAATATATTATTTATTTCCCGTATAATACAAATTTCATCACATAAAATGAAATAAAAAAATTGTCATATGGTTCTAAATAATACAAATAAATTTAAATTCGTTTGAAGATTGTGTTTAAAGTACGTTTAACGTACATACAAATGTACACACTAAATAAATATATAAATACTAAATGCATATAAATTAAAGGTCCAAATAGTGTTTATATTAAATTATTAGCAACACCCTGAGGAATAGGGCTGGTTCGGTAGTATTGAATTTTGTAGTGCCGTAGTATGCCGTAGTGCTGTTGTATGGTATCCGTGTGGTGATGGAATAAGAATACAATTCATCACTCCCTATCCCTCCCTCCCTATCCCTAGTGAGCATATAACATCTAGGCATAAAAAGGAAAATTCGAAACAAAACCCTATACCAACCTGTCTAACCAGCATGGTCTAATAATGTCAAGTTCCCTCCTATTGTGGCGGAGGCTCGAGCCCAGCAATGGGCCGCGTATGAGCCAAGATGATGATTGTATTATGTATAAAAACGAACCGTTTCCACAATTTTAAGACGAGTAATTAACACTTCTAAATACACCAATTGATAAACGCTATTAACATTCATATTATTATTTATAATAATGATTTGTTATTACCTAACGTTTATATATATATTTTTTTGGCGCGCGGCCCAGTAACCCACCCGATAGCACGACGCCTTCGTCGTTGGGCCGACCAAATTATTTTTCTATTACTACCCATATGGTAACAGGATATCCCACACAGGAACAATATATCCCACATGCATTGTTTTATCGCGTGAGTTGTAAAAATCGTGTGGGGGTTCACCAGAAGAATAGCAATAGGAGTAGCATTTTTCAGGGAATCTTATAATACCAATGCGGTCACCCCTAACCGTAGTGATTGTGGTACAGTCCATCCCTAAACAACAGATCCCTGACCCCTCTATCTATGTCCTACAGCGGATGTCGATAATCTGATAGATAGATATAATTTTTCAATAATAATTCCGTGATTTATAACTACATTTTCTTTAATATTCTCATTCTATCCCTGATGACAGCTTCTTCACATAATAGAGGACGAACCCATTGCCATTAATCGGGCCCAATTTAAAACTTTGAACTGCTTTTTCCCGGGTAAATCGTCGAAAATCAAGGTCTTTTTTTTTGTGGGTGGGCTGCGGTCGGCGCGCCTCCGCACCACTCCGTCCGGGGCGACAGAGGGGCTTAAGCACACAACTCTCACAACCCACCCGAAAACCACGTCGCCTTCATCGTTGGGCCGACCACCGGAGCCAAAATCAAGGTCTGAAGAAAACCTCAACCCTTTTTTTGCCCGACCCAAGATTTCGGACCCGATTTCGGTAACATATTATACCACTGAAACGAAGCGCCACTCCATCAACAAACATACCAAATTTATAATTCTACTGAATGTTCTATTAATTTAAATTATTACTTATCTTTAACATCAATACTTATGTAATAATCCTTACTGTCGCCTAAAGAAAATAGACCGAATGACAAATTCTCAAGACAACATAAATACATATCACATCGACATTTACCGGGCACAAGTTGCAAATTATAATTTTAAAAAAATATCATAAAACATCTTTAAGTCTAATAATAGATTAGTAATAATCTGTACATGTGCTGACGGAGTAGGGAAACAAATAACCTCCTCTTTTGTTCGTACAAGACGACTGAGGGATTACAGTCTTCAGACAAGGTCTATTCAAGAGAGCGAGAACTCGAAACAAAACCCTATACAAACACGTCTCACCAGCGTGGTATAGTTTTTTCCCTCCCATTGTAGAGGAGGTACGAGGCCAGCAGTGGGACGTCTGACCGCCGTGGGATATTAGGTCAATTTGACTTCCATTGTGTGTTCCAGTGGGACTTATATGAGGTACGGTGATGATGTAATGATAATCTTAGTGCAACTACTACTAAGAAATCATATAAGTATTTGGAATGTTTTAGAATATACATCGTAAAAATCTAAATATATCCAAAGCTTGTTTACTGTCGTTTCCTTTCACGTGGGTAATATAAAAGGCAAAGGATCTAAGCATTATCTAGACCTTACAAAGGATCTGATCATTTGTAAATTAGGGACAAGTTTTAATGCTGATGATTAACCGACCGAAATACAATACGCCTAAAAAAGAGTCGTACAAGGAGTCTTTGACTCTTCTATCCAATAGAATTTAGAATACAGAATATATAACCTAATACAATATTCACCACGTTTAATCATAGAGAACGCACATATTACCCTAGCAACGACAATATTATCCAACATAATCTTTAGTGTTGTAGACTTAGGCCAATTGCTAATAACGCCAGTAATCGTGAAGGTTAACGATAGGTTTCTGAAGGAAGTATGACGTCAGTCAAGTGACCTAGGACAAAATATAGTCAAACGTGTAATAATTGGACACGATTATTAAAATTTAGACGCTACATTAAAAGCATAATAGTGATTATATAGCTAGACTAAACTACACATGAAATTTATCTTACAATTATCTACATTCGTTCCGAAGGAGGAGGCCTAATCTTGCTTAAAACTTTACCACAAGCGATGCCGATGAATCAATGAGTGAAACACTCTATGACTGAATATTAAAAGAGTTTAAAAAGCATTACGATAAATAAAAAAAACGGTTGATTACTTTAAATCAATTGACACCAAGCTTAGAATAATAACGTACCTATAGAAGGATAGTGTCGGTACTTCGGGCGATCAAAAACATGAAGCCAACAATACTACATGCGCGCAAGCGATTACACACGTACACACGCACACCACTTTACAAATTATGAAATCAAATTTTGTTTTTATTAACATAAATCGTTGAAATACTTTTAAAAGTAATGTTAAAAACCTTTTTGTTTTTCAAATATGTTGTGACACCATTGGAATGCATAAATCGTCATAATTGCTTATTTATTTTTTAAGAGTTGCGTACGTACGTACAGTGCAATGACCATGTACATTACGGAGCGGTGCCAGCATAAACTCCATTAGGCTCCAATTAAAATGCTTCATTTTTTGTACGCGAACTTACCTTCTATACGTTATTATTCTAAGGCACCAAGTTATTTAGTTTTCATTTATTGATATATTCTGTAAAGATAATCTGAGATAACATACACTCGTAATTAGTCTCTAATCCAGCCCCACAGCTGTCTTTTAGCAGAATTAGCACATAACACAAAATGGCGTATAACAGCTTCCAGTAAACAAAATGACAGGTCTTTGTCTCAAGAAAGGCTGTCAATATTGGTATACTCTTGCGTTTGATAACATAAAAATTATTGAATAATGTCATTTTATTTTGTACGTTATATGTCTAGGTAGATAAAGCAAAAAAAAGGCTAAGCGAGAGACCGCTGGTGAGAAAAGATCGAAATGTTTTTTTTAAGTTTACAGCCCGCATAAGGAGTCGTTCGAAAATTTAAAATCATACAATAATTCAAATAACGCAGAATTCTCTAATTTTACTTGCTAGGCACTAGCATGAATAATAACAAATGCCGTGTCATACTGTCAATTGTCTAAAGTGAATTTACTCAGCAATCGAACTCAAATTCTCGCAATGAACAATCGTAATAATATTTATGAGACATTCTTAAAACGTTAGCTTATAAACTTTAAAGCCATTGTTGCAGTACTCAGTACATATAAAATATAGTGTACAATATTAAATCGCCTTTAGAATCGGCTTAGAACGATTCGAATGTAAAATAATAGCAAAACATAACCAATGAAATACCAAGCAAATCAATGAATAGATAGAAATTTGAAAATGTTTATCGTGTAACTATAAGGGTTATAAGATTAGAACTAAACGTTTTTGTCATTCAATTGAGGAATATTTATGTTTAGAAGACCAGTAAAGGATTTATAACGTTTATAACTGTAACCTAGCAACGCTATAAAAATCGTACGGTTTAAAGGTGCAATTCTAGGCTACGAAATGAACCGATCTTTTAATGAAAACATTAATTGAAAAATATTTATTTTTAGTCAATAGAGAGGAAGATACTTTTCAAAATAACACTTTTGTGTATAATATATACCTAACTGAATTCAAAAAAGCAATTGTAAAGATATTGCAAATCTACTTTTTTCCGTTGATACGATACGTACTGGAATTTACAATTTTTTTTTTTTATAATTGATTTTTGATGATAAGTATTGGTTAAAATTTAGATCTATATGCCAACTAAAAATGATACCCTATAGTTACACGACAATACAAACGGCCAATCAGCTCGCACTATATTGTATTTTAAGCCAATTAGACGCCTCCTCCTTCGAAACTTCAGAATAATTCCATCACAGACGCCGGTGTGTTTGTGTCAGAGAGATCGGTCCTCTGGTTCAGTACCTGTAACGCCTGTGAAGGTTGCAATGTACGTATGTGGTGTATAAAAAGATTTTCTGAAGCACCCACAGGATATTTTACGAGTAGAGACCGAAGGCGTCGGGCGTCGTCGTAATCCATGTTAAGTAGTTTACACGATTCCAATAACCTGTTTGAAGATATAAAGACTATTAATATAATATTGATCAAAATTATTACAGCTCGTACAAGTCCCACTCACTGCCCATTGGAAGTAAAATTAACCTACTATACACACTGTTTAGACGGATTGATATAGGGTTTTATTTCGAGTTTCCCTTCTCTTACATAAAAGTTATCTGAATGCTATAGTAATATTTTACGAGACCCACAGGTCCAGAGTGGGGCTGATGAATTGTATTCTTACTCCATCACCACAGGGCAAATGTGTTATTTTTTCGAAAATGTCTTAATATTTTAAACATTATTTTTTACTTATAATTTATTCCTGAAGAGATCAGTGATGGTGTAACATACAACATTTCGCCAACCACTTCCAGTCTCGCGTAGCAAAGGGCCTATTTATTGCCCTATAGCAGGCGCAGGCTTCAAGTTTGTCTCTTAAAATTTCTTAGCGATAAAATCCTTTTTACGTAACCCAGGAATCAAACTTTAAAACTCACGGTCGGTATGCCTAATGAGGGCAAGAAGTAAGTTAATTGCCTTCTCTTGCATAGTTGTTATATGCATAATATATACCTTAGTCGTCTTTTACGACACCCACGGATCACTACACGGATAGATAATCTTAGATACAAAAAACATTTCGTGACATTTTTTTATGTATTGTTTAAAAATATGTAAAGGGTTGAGATTGCACTCTGGTAAATCGGATAAGGTATTCCAGCTAATCCAGTATTACTAATCATTTATAGGATCCGGTGGTAGTAATTCAGGAAAATAATCCTACCAATACGTAAAGACAATAATTAAGTAGTGCGCGCGGGTGTGCTTGCAAATCATTTCTTAAACACTATTTCTTTTCTAAGCTCCTTTTTGCAAAATACAAATTGCTTTACCGAGAATACTTAATATATTGTACACTAAAAATAATTATTTATCGTACCCGATTGAAGTCGTATTTGTCTATACAAATAAATACAATTAAAGTGTATATTTGTAATGTCAAAATAATACGTTTTTTTTCATGCTCTCACATAGTTATTAACACGATAACTGTGTTTAAAAACCAGTATAAATAATTTTCGTCTGTTTCTCTGTCTGTTTGTTCCAGATAATTTCCAACACGCCTGGACAGATTTTGATAATACTATATTGTCTGTGTAGGGAATAATTTAGGTTATTATATTTTATCCCGCAATTCCTACGGAAATGAGAACTACGCGGGTAAAACCGCAGGAAACTGCTAGTTATAAATATTGGGAAGAGACTTATTAGTATTTTCAGAACTCACCGAGGCAGTTGATTAACTTGCGATGCCACTTTGTTAGGCGGCACAAAAGCGGGCACGAGGTTTCTTTTAACATCATGAGTGAACTGCATAGTACCACCAGTATTGAACCAGTTCTCCAAAACGATCTCCTAGAGAAAAGAAGACGATTTTTAATTCCCACGATAATGACTCGTCCGGACTCAGCCGGTTTTCACTTCCACGGTCATGATTAGTCTCATTCTAAATTCTCCATCGCAACGGGTAATCAGTAATCCAATGAAGATGAAAGTGTGCTGTATAAGAATCATCTCAGCCCAGACATGTCCCACTGTTGGCCACATCCACAATGGAAGGGGAATTGACCTACTATTCTACGCTGGTTAGACGTGTTAGAATATGGTTTTATATCGAGTTTTCCTTGTCTTGTGATAGATGTTACCTGTATATCTTAATCGTCTTTTACGATACCCACGGGCAAGAGATGGGGTGGTTAATTGTATTATAACTACCACGCGGATAAGAATATAGCCTAGATTTTATAACCAGCTGTTAGTCTAACATTAAACTTCTTTGGAAATACAATTGTTCACACCACGTCAATAGCAGTTTGGTATAGAACTCTTAACGGACTTTAACGCCATCCACAAACAATGTTGTTAGCATTGAAGACACTGTAATAATACAGTACCTATTGTTTTTTATAAACAAAAAAATAATCATCCTTGGACGGACTTTACAAAAAACACAATTCATCATCATCATCTCAGCCCACTAAGTCCCACTGTTGGGCTCGGGCCTTCTCCACAATAAGAGGAAAATTGGCTTACTGTACCGCAATGGTCGGACGGATGATATAAGGTTGTATTTCGAATTTTCCTTCGATTGCAAAGTTGTCATATGCACATTATATCCCTTAGTTGTCTTTTACGATACCTACGAGCAAACTAGAGGGTGTTGAATTGTATTCTTATCCCGTCGCAATGCGCAGATATGTGAGAGCTATAAATATGTAATACAGACTGGTTATGAGCATTCAGGCACACACTCCTCATTCAGGCATTTTCTCATTATCTCAATGAAAGGTGTTACACACATGTTTATTCTGTTGTTGTTACTATAATTGTAAAGCGTAGCGTGTTTTGCCAAACGAATTTGTTTGTTAATCTGTTTTATGTTGTGGCACATGACCGTCATGTTCACTGAAGGGTCTGCTTGCGGTAGCTACGAGGAGCGGGTCCTTCTTTCCCACACCTACATTCCTTCCCACAACTACATTGTGGTTAAGGGGAGTGATGACTGCTCTAGTGATTAACTCGTGATCGAGTGCCGCTTGCGGGATCTGGTTCACCCATGGTACTTTTTCATTATATTTAATAACGGTATTGTGTGATAGTTCGAAAGGCATCACACTGGAGCTATTAATAGACATGTTGTATATTATTTTATTTAAATAAAAATAGTAAATCAATAAAAATAAAGACAATCCCACTGAGTTTTTTGCCGGATCTTCTCAGTGCGGTCGCGTTCCGATCCGGTAGTAATTTAAGGTAAAATGTAAAAAAAAAAGACAACATGTAAGTGCCCCCGCGGGGTTTATACATAATAAAGGATTAGAATTTGAATAATTGTTAAATTACCTCAAAGATGTAGATATCAACAATTTCAGCGAGATGCGCTCTCAAACGTGTAGATAGCGTAGGCGCGAGCTGTTGTGAGCATACACCGAGACGAGCGCACAGTGACGCCAGAGGTCCACAGAGACTACTTGATACGCACAGAGCCATCTCCTCAACGATAAGCAAACCATGCCACCTGTAAAAAGTTGTAGAAATTTTCTTTAATAACCATCATCTCATCTGATATACGTCCCACTGCTGCGCTCAAGTATCCCCAAAATAGGAGAGAAAATATCCTACTATACCACGCTGGTCAGACGGGTTGATAAAAGGAGGTTCTTTCCAGAGATTTCCCTCTCTCTTGTTATATCTAAATCGTATCCCTTAGTCGCCTTTTACGATACCTACGGGCAAGACACACAATATAATTCACCACCCCCAAACGGTGAATGGTATTCTAATTCCATCACCATCATAGAAGAGTATACAGATCTTTTTTTATTTTCTTTCTCGGTTATTATTTTATTTTCCTTCTTTTTTATTTCATTAATTACAGGAGAAACTCGATTATCCGGACCTCGGTTATACGGATTCGCGATTTTCCGGACTACCAACCCCAACCTATTGTACATACAAATCGGATTTATGCAAGCATGAACGTGTCTGAAACGGCATGTACCGCGGGATCGCTGCTCCACGCGTTTCATTATTGTTTTAGTTAGTAATTGTTACTCCGCTTTGACGTACCTGCCCTGCGGGATATGTATTCATCTTTTAATAAACGCATAAAATTATCTACATACTACATATGCACAAAACCAAAGGAGGTTTTTTCGTACATTCGATTATCGACATTTTCGATTATCCGAATGCCTAACGACAAGAAATTAGTCCGGTTAATCGAGTTTCTGCTGTACTTTCATCATTTATGATCATCATTCACCATTTCGCACTCTATTACTGAACGTAAGCCAATACCATAAAATGCCACATAGCACTTGATTTCATAAAACCTGGTGAGTTTGACGAATGGGTTGGTGCTCGCAGTAAGGTACGTTATACGTTTACTAGGAGAGCGCTACTGCCCATTTTTTTTAGTAATAATTGATTTAGTTTTACGACTACCATGGGAAAATAAGTCATAGTGAAACATTGTATTGTATTCTTCATCATCAACTGATATATGTCCCATTGCTGGGCTCGGGGCTCTATCATAACGGTAGGGCACTACACCACGCTGGTCAGACGAGTTGGTATCGGGTTTTAATTCGAGTTCTCTTTCTTTTGTTATCTGCAAATCATACCCCTTGGTCGTCTTCCCCGATATCCACGACTAAGAAACGGAGTGATGAATTGTATTTTTACTCCGTTATCACGCGAAAGATTTTATTATATTCTTAGATTGTATTGTATTTTAATTATTTCTGAAGGGTTACCATCATTAAACTAAGGTAGAATTAAGTTATGTAACGTTGGACTTTTGGTCTCGTCACAGTATGCATTTTGCTTTAGGCTGTATGCGTGCGTGTTTCCTGTGCCTAAGGCAGTAGTAGGTGATAAAAAAAAGAAGGGTTGACATTAGAGACCTGTCAAATGGGTCGGCACTTTTTCGATCCGGCCTTTACGATGTCGAAATCATAATTTTTTAAATTCTGCATTATCAGAGTCCAGTCTTAGTTCCTTATACAACAGATTGTTGCTTAATTATGGACGGGCTTATACACCTTATGGGTGAAGCCATATTTTTTAAGAAACAGGTAAGATTTTCGGTTAAATGTGATAATGTCGTGGCTTGTTTTCGCCCCATATTAAAACTTAGTTTTTATTTACAGCTATTGAAAGCGGTTTCTTCCTTATTTGACTTATTGTCTTAATTCCTTTTTCGTTCGTACTTTGGATATTTCCTCTTCGTGTATTCCATGGAGCGGCCATTTGCGAAGCCGAATGTTGACGCGTGTTATGCTTGCTAAAGTGGATTGCGTGGACACCGAAGTTGACGGCGTACGGTATTAGTGAATACAAATTACCTCTTACAGCATAAAAGGTATTTAATTAAATTTTGATTATTTTCTAACACATTGCAGATATGACCCACATTAGAGTTATCTAAACTGTTATAAATAAGTATGTATTAGATTGCTATATAGAATTTCAAGTGTATCATAATTGCTCTCACAAGGAAAATAAAGTTATGGAAGGCACATGTTGCATTTTCTTTAACTGTTCCCTTTGGACCCTTCCGAGAAGTTAAAGTTCAATGAATCTTGTCCGGCACTTTAGAGCTTTCTCCGGGCGCCCGATTAACTTACCTTTAGTCTACTTTATTTGGAGAAGCACTAACCCCTTGGTATATAATAATAATTTACTAAATTTTTAAACAACGCGACCAACATCCTTCTTTTTTTAATTTTTTAATATTACAGTTAAAAGAATTATTTAAGAATAGGGGAATTAGGGTGAAGTTAAAATTTCGACGTGTAGCGATTAATTATATATGAAAGAATAACACAAACTGGTCGCCAAACTGTGTGTGGGTAATATATCATATTAGATTAATATTTCACGTATTATGGAGTAGTATTGTGGTCATCAGCGAGATATACATACATGGTCTGAGAAGAATCAAAGAGTACATAACTAACATTACTTACTTTTGCCGCTTATAGTCCTTGAGTCCAGCCTTAAATTCCAATAGTATGTGTTCCGCAAGTGAAGTCAATCCCTGGTCTCTAAGCCTCGCGAGTAACGCCGGTGCTTCAGCAAACACTCCCGCCTCCTCTGTTTCTTCTTCACCTTTTAACGGTTCTGTTACAGCTAAGTTTGCTATTGGACATGTCTGCCAAAATAAGACAAAATTAAGTTATAATAATAAGGTTGATTTAGTAATTTAAATGGTGCAGTCTTTCAAGACTATATTACTGCCAATTGTAATACTGTCTGCATTTTCACCTTATCAAATTCAGTGGAATGTCATTATTCAAAAGCGCCACTATCAGGTGTACATATATGGTAGATATTCTAGAACTGTAACACATATCAAAATATTCGAAGTTTTATCATTGTATATTAATGATTCTAAAGACTTCGGTATATGTAAATATAAATAAAACCTTGTCTATTATGTCAGACGTATTTTCTAACTTAATAAATTACTAATGTTGTACATTAATTTAAAAATTAAATAGATAATTTAAAACGAAAACTAAATAACCCCAACCGAACTAAAAAGCGCGATATAAAAATAGAGGTAGCAACTACCATGCCAAAATCTCAGACACATAAAAAAATCGTTAAACCTATAAAAATAATGGGTTAACTATTTAAATTATTGCATTGTCATCAGTCTTTGATAAGTGTTTCATTAATTATGTCGACGTTTAGAAGGGGAGGGACAGCCACGTTCAAAGATTCCTTTATATAAACGATGTTAGATAAAAAAGAATATAAATTAGATTCGGAACAATTATATAATTTTTATTATCATAGACAATGGACAAGTGCTAGATCCGTGTAGTGAGGGAGTAATTATACAATTCAGCAAACCCCTTTTAACCCCTTACAGGTTTTCGTAAAAGACGACTAAAAGCTAAGCTGAATAAAAATATATAGAAGGAAAACCCGACAAAAAACCCTATGCCAATGTCTGATCATATAATAGGTTGATTTCCCTATCAACGTGAAAGAGACCCAAGCCCTATAGTGAGACGTATATGGGCCAAGATGGATACATCCTGCTTAAACCGCCTAGGGCGGCGGAAGGGTAAAGTGACGGACCTAAGCAATACTTACGGGATCGAATTCATCCATAATGATCACCAAAGAATTTTTCCTTGACACTTCATTTAATGCCAGTTTCTGGGCTTGCAATTCGACTTCTTGCAGCGACATAGCCTCTTGAAAAGCAGCTTCTGTACATATATACATTTGTTATAGTTTTAGGTACGCGTTTATCAAAAATTAGAAGCCATCGAAGTCTAGCTGAGAATATACCCAATTAATATGTCTGTAGCATAAAATGAACTATTCCTGTGGTGACGGAGTAAGAATACAATTCACCACTCCCTATCTTGCCCGTGGATGTCGTACAAGACGACTATGGGATATAATAGGCACACAACATCTGTGCAAGAGACGGAAAACTCGAAATGAAACCCTATACCAACATGTCTGACCAGCATGGTATAGTAGGTCAAATTCCCTCCCATTGTGGAGGAGGCCCGAGCCCAACAGTGGGACGTATGTGGGCTGCGATGATGATGATGATGATGATGAATATCTATGCAAGAGAAGGAAAACTATTCCAACCGGCTGACTAGCGCTGTATAAGAGTTTAATTTCTCTCCCATTGCGGCGGAGGCCTGAGCCCAACAGTGCGACTTCTGTGGACTGACGTGAATAACATGAACTAACTTGACTGCATAGATGACGTAGATATGTATACAATATACATATACCTATATAGAAATACCCAATTGCCGTGCCAAGCGAGTTCGATTCCCATGTAAAACAGACCGATAATACTTAAGATAATGCGCGATCCACGATTAATTTTTCTGAGTATCGGTACAATTTGAATATGTAAAATGATATACTTGTAAATTCCCCTGCAATACAAGGCTTTTCTTAGTGTAGTGTGGTGACGAGCGGATCAAAAATAAAACTTGTCACACTTAATAGTAGAAGATAAAAACTGACTGAAGGATAAATAGGAGAATGGACAGCATTACTGCCATGGTAAACTCATGACACCAACTACAATTGTCAAATGCCTGTGAAGCATGGTGATTATTAGGTACGTTATGGAGCTCTGCAACCGTAACTGAAACTATCGGATATCCGAAATTAAAATATAAAAGTTTGGAATAATTTCGGATAAGATCGGTTGTCTGTTTGAGACACGTAAGAACATTGCTTTTTTTCAAACCTCTTCAAAGGGGAATAATACGATAGTTAGCACGGGCCGATGAAAAACTCTTTGTCGTCTGTTACAACATCCACATGTGAGGTATAGTACATAGGTATTTTGCAGCCGGAGCACCGTTCATCGCGTAGTTAATCAAGCTCAGATTCTTACGTACATTTATGATTAGGAGAATACATTGACAACAGGGTGCCAGTCAATAAGTGGCCGCAAGTAATTTTAATTAAATTAATGTTAATAAATTTTCGGAAAAAATTTCGTTCACTTGTTTTTTAAATAAAATATCATCCACATCATAGCAATGTATGTAAAGAATTCGTAAATCGATGGGTGCCGTTGGACACACGGCCGCAACCAAAATATCTAAAATGTGAAACTCTATGCCCATATACTATTATACGGGCATAGTTTCACTTTCTAGATTTTTATAGTTAATTTAATTGAACACTCACTTCCCTGTATTCTACGACACCCATAGGAACGAAAGCACTGCTTACGTCACCATCGAAACGTAGACTTACCAGCCTTAACCCGTCGTCTAATATGATCAGGTGAGTCTTCTGAATCCGAATCATCTGAAGAGCTTGACGACGAGCTGGTGTCTTCATCATCGTGATGCTGTTGTTGTGTGAAGTTTTGGAACTGACGCCGATAGTAATGTAGTTGGAGGTAGTGCTAGAATATCAAGAGCACTATTTAATCGATTTTAAAACTATGTTATCTATATTAAAGCTATACAATATAAATTATTTTGATGTTCAATTCAATTCAATTCAAATACTTATTATGCATAAACCCCGCGGGGGCACTTACATATGGTCACTTTTTTACATTTTACCTTACACTACTACCAGATCGGAACGCGACCGCACTGAGAAGATCCAGCAAGAAACTCAGTGGGCTTGTCTTCTTTTTTATTCATTTACTATTTTTTTTAATAAGATAATATACAACAACATGTCTATTAATAGCTCCAGTGTGATGCCTTTCGAACCATCATACAATACAGTTATTAAATATAACGAAAAAGTACCATGGCTGGACCAGATCCCGCAAGCGGCACCCGATCACGAGTTAACCACTAGAGCAGCCATCACTCCCCTCAACCACAATGGAGGGAAGGGAGTGACCCGCTTCTCGTAGCTACCGCAAGCAGACCCTTCAGTGAGCATGACCAATACCATGGGCCACAAACATAAAACACAGATTAAATAACAAATTCGTTTGGCAAAACACGCTACGCTTTACAATTATATTAACAGCAACAGAATAAACATGTATGTAACACCTTTTGAAATAACGAGAAAATGCCCGAATGAGGAGCTAGCTGCTCATAACCAGTCTGTATTATCATCAAGATAATCCGAGATTTTATAATAACCTTTTCTACAAAATCTACTCTTGATTGCTTTTTTAAACTTATTAACTGGCATATCTCGAATATTAATAGGTAATTTGTTGTAGAAGCGTATACATTGCCCCATGAAGGATCTGTTAACTCGTTGAAGACGAGTACTGTGTACAACTAATTTATCCTTATTCCGAGTATTTACATAATGAATGTCACTATATTTTTCAAAGTTACCGATATTTTTCTTTACATAAAATACATTTTCGTATATATATTGAGATATAACAGTCAGAATATTTATCTCTTTAAATTTCTCTCTTATGACACTCTTGGGCCTAAATTATATATCGCGCGGACCACCCTTTTTTGTAGAATAAAAATTCTATTCAATTCCGCGGAGCAGCCCCAAAGTAATATGCCGTATGACATGAGACTATGAAAGTATGCGAAATAAACTATTCTGGCTGTTTCAACATCGGTTAACGCGCGAATTTTTTTTACCGCATAAGCCGCTGAGCTGAGCCTATTTGACAATTTCTCAATATGAGGCCCCCATTGGAGTCTATTATCTATAGTGATGCCTAAAAAGGTGATTGATTCCACAAGGTCCAGAGCCACCCCATTCATTTGAACATTGGTTTCCACTTGTCTCACATTGGGAGTAGTAAATTTAATACATTTAGTTTTTGTCTCATTTAGAACTAAATTATTAGAATGAAACCAATGAACAACGTTAGACAGTGCATTGTTCACATCGTCATAGTTGAGCATTTGTCGCTTAATCTTAAACAGTAAAGAGGTATCATCTGCGAACAACACAATGTTTTGATTGTCCCCTACATCAGTGGTTCTCAAACTTTTTAAATGACGGAACCCTTTTGGGAAGCAAAATACTTGATGGAACCCTACAATAAAACAATTATTTTTATAAGTGTATTCTATATTAATCAGCATAATAAAAGTACAATGTATCAGTTACTAATTATTATTTACTTCACCACTTGGTAAGGACAATAATAGAAAACATTAAAAAAGAAAAAATCTAACTAGTGGGAGGTATGAAACTGTTTTTTATTTTTCATCAATTGCTTGATATCAGGTTTGATGGAAGAAAGTTGGAGTCTCATATCAGCTTCGGCGTCCAGTCTATTGCGATATTTTGTTTTCGTGGCTGCGTAGGTAGAGAATCCTGTTTCGCACAAATATGTAGTTGGGAACGGGAGAAGAATATCCAGAGCCATTTGGCCAAGCATTGCATATTCATCTTGGATTCTGCACCAAAAATCATTAAGAGGCGTCGTTTTGAACAGTGACTCCATACTTGTGTCTGATGACATTTCTAAAAGAGATTCATATATCTCATTTGACATGTTTTCAGGCTTTTCCAAGTTGGGTAAAAAAGGATTATGAATCCAGGAGTTCACTTTAATTTTTGTATTGTGTTCTTCGGGAAAATACTTTTCAAAAGATGCGCGCATCGAACTGAGATATTGGACCAATTCTTCAAACACATTATCTTCAAACATTTCTGAGTCGTTTTCGCTAACAAACTCACTGAGTAACGTAAAACTTTCTATTTCTTTCTTACCAATGCAAATGATCCAAAAATCTAATTTTCTTTTAAAAGCAGTTATTTTATTATAGGCCTGAAACACTGTTGTCTGTTTACCTTGCAACGATAAATTTAATTCGTTAAGTTTTTGAAAGATATCCGCCATAAAAGACAATCGGAACAACCAAGTTTTATCATACAAACGGTCCTTCAAATTAAAAGAAGTATCTGCTGAAAGAAACATTTGTAACTCGGCTCTAAGTTCAAATAGCCTTGTTAAAGTTTTTCCCCGAGACAGCCATCGCACTTCTGTATGGAGCAGCAGTGTTTTATGTTTGCTGCCATAATCTTCACACAATAATGAGAACAATCGGGATTGTAGTGGTCGTGATTTGATAAAATTAATTATTTTTACCGCTTCATCCATAACTAATTTTAGATTAGACGGCATTTGCTTCATCGCAAGTGCTTGTCTATGCAGAATACAATGACTGGAACTACAATTAGGCGCTTTATTTTTCATTCGTGACACTGCTCCTGCTGTTTTACCTGTCATCGCCTTGGCCCCATCTGTACAAATGTCAATGCAATTGTTCCAACTGAGATTATGTTCTTCAAAAAATATATTTATTTTATTAAAAATTTCTTCCCCGGTAGTGTTTGTAAGCAGCGATGAACACATAAGCATGTCTTCTTCAAAAGAACTTTTATATGGATATCTCACAATAACCAGCAGGATAGCCAAACCAGCGACATCAGTCGACTCGTCCATTTGCAAAGCGAATCGTGTATTTTGTAGACGTGTAACTAGTTCTTGTTTGACGTAGCTTGCCAGATCATGGATTCGTCGTGAAACAGTATCGTTTGATAGCGGAACAGTAGAAAGATGCTTTGCAGATTTTTCATCAAGCATACATTTTGTTATGTCTAATACACATGGTTTTATTAATTTCTCAGCGATAGTGTGCGCTTCACCTGCTTGTGCAATGCGATAGCTAACTAAGTATGATGCCTCCGTGGCCTTTTCGTTGGTAGTTTGTGTTACATGCATCATATTTTTTTGACTTTCTAATAACTGATCTTTTTTGCGAACAAAAAATTCTTTATTCTTGTCTTTAGTCTCGGGGTGTACGGTTTCTAAATGTCGACGCAATTTGGCAGGTGCCATGGAACTATTAGGAAGCAGTTTACTACAGAGCATGCAGAGAGGTGAGCCGTTGGAATCAACAAATCCGAAACTGATATAAGATTCATCATACTTCCTTTTTTTCGTCTTTGAAACCGTCGAGCTTGACGTCGTGGCACTCGTGGCATCATCTTCTGGATCGGTGATTGCTAAATTCTCCGCGCGCATTGCTTTTGAACATTCAGCGTCATTAGAAGATGTTGTTGGAACACGTTTAACACCTTTAAGCCAACGTTCCATTCTTCTTTATTTATAATGTTACAAGTCAGGATAGTGGGGTTTAAATAATGCACAATCGTTACTGCGTATAAGAGACTAAATTTAGAACCTACAGGGAAGAAATGTATAAAACTGAGACAACAGAATACAGCAGGCAGTAAAACAATGAACACTAGTTTCTCGCTAGCGAGCTTGTAAGTAGGTAGTAACTTATCGCTCCGAACGCTAATCATCAACTGACGACGCCAACGCGCGATCGCCGCTTTTATACTTAGTCCTAGACTCGATCTCAAATATTCTCGAAAATACTCGAGTCGGCACCTTTGATAAACAAAAAGCAAAAATAAAAACAGAAATTTAAAAATAGCGTTGTAAACAATATCGACTTTATCCTTTGAAGTTAGAGACGAAAGTCGCTAGTTGACAACTATAGCGTCTAATTCAGAGGCGGCTTTTATCAAAGAGACTGAGCGCTTACAAGTATACTACCCGCTCGTTTTAAGTTTGCCGCTGGCGATAGGTATGAGTGTATGACGTTCGAAATTTTTTATTTAATTGTAACAATAAAAATTGTGTACGTTAGATATTTGGGTAAAACTATGACACATTATAAGTTTTGTTGTCACGTGGGGGAGGGTACGCGCATTCCACAGACCGGCAAACTTAGAGCGAACGCGTTGTACAAGTATAAAATTGTTGAGACCAAACTTATGAGATATTGTACCAGCTAATGTAACACAAGCTTATACAAATATAAATAAATAAATAACATTCATAGCGTTTTGTCTCCGCGCGGCCGCGGAGTCCGCACAGCCGCGGAGCGACCAGAGAGAGGTGTTTTGATTTTTTTATTTCTAAATTCTTGCGGAACCCCGACAGAGGTATCACGGAACCCTAGGGTTCCGCGGAACACACTTAGAGTATAGCTGCCCTACATAATAGGGTAAGTCATTGATATATACAAGGAACAGAAATGGCCCCAGTATTGACCCTTGCGGAACGCCCATTTTGATAACAGAACCAGATGATCGTGCACCGTTAACATCGACTCTCTGAATTCTGTTGCTTAGGTACGAAATTATAAGTTCCAGAGCGTTTTTCCTGATCCCATATTGGTGTAATTTCTTGATGAGAGTTTCGTGGTTTACGCAATCAAATGCCTTAGATAAATCGCAAAAGATGCCCAAAGCCTCGTGCGATTCCTCCCAGGCTGAGAAAATGTTTTTTAATAATTCTACACCCGCATCAATAGTAGAGCAATTCTTAGTAAAACCAAATTGATTTTTATGAAAAATACCATGGTTGTTAAAATAATTCAACATCTGAACAAGTATAATTTTCTCAAATACTTTACTAAGTGTAGGTAGTATGAATATCGGTCGAAAATTATTAACATCTGACATACTACCCGATTTAAACAAAGGAATTACTCTACTCATTTTCATGAGCTCAGGAAACACACCTCGAGCAACACAACCATTAAACACAGAAGTCAAGTGGGGGGCAATAATATTAATTATATAATTAACTGTCTTTACTGATAAACCCCACAGATCAACTGTTTTTTTAATATTAAGGGATTTAAACGAGCGTAAAATATCTTTCACAGTGACATCTGAAAATTCAAAGGTTGTGTCGCATTTTACAATACATTGCTTAAGGAGCGATTCAGCTATAATAGGAGATGACACTAATGATTTTGTAATCAGTACAGGCACATTTGTGAAATGGGTTTCAAATTCAGCCGCCACTTCTTTATCTACTTTCACATTCTTATCACCTATCTTTAAACTAAAGTCTTTCTTGCGTGCAGTATTCCTACCAGTTTCACTATTTATCACATTCCAAGTCATTTTAATTATATCACCTGATTTTTTAATTTTATTTCTCAGATAAATAGATTTTGCACAGGAACAGGCACGTTTAAATATTTTGGAATAGTTCTTTACATATTCCAAAAATACTGGATAATGGTTATAAGATTTTTTCATGATAAAGATCATATAACCTTTTTCTGCTTTTGTAAATACCAGGAGTAGCCCATTCACTAAAACCAGCAGGAACCCTAAAAGTCAATATTTTGGATTTGAATATTTTATTAAATTCAGTATTGATTATGTGAGATAGAGATGTATATAACTCATCTGGGTTGTCATGAATAGGCAACAGCGGCACTCTCATACTCAATTTGTCTCTAAAGTTTTCTAAACGGCTGACATTCATAGGAATAAAGGTAACACTTTCTTGTTGAATCCTATTAGTTCGAGGCAGTACAACAAGTTGTCCACAGTGATCTGAATCCAGTGTGTTTAAGATGTATTTACTAATTGGCTTAGCATTTATAAAGACATTATCTATACAAGTTGCACTCCCAGCAGTTATCCTAGTAGGTTCCAAGAAAGCATTATACAAATTATAAGATTTCATCAAAGTTATAAATTTTTGTGTAATATTATTTTTTTCCAATAAGTTTATATTAAAATCACCACAGATCACAAGAGTTTTATTACTGGCAGAGATTTTGAACACTATATCCTCCAACTGTCTCTCAAAATCATCATATGGTGAACATGGAGGTTTGTATACGCACACAACTATGAACTGCTCAGACTTAATACAGGCAATTTCAATAACACGTTCAATAGAGAGCCTCACAATATCTTCTTTCCTTAAATTTCATCATTTTGTTTAAAATTATTAACGAGCCACCTCGTATCATACTGACTCTATTGAACGAGCTAACAACCTGGTGATTAGGAAAATTGAACAATAATTGATTATCTTTGAGCCAGTGTTCAGTAACGCAGAGGATATCTACCTGGTAATCATTCAAAAATAATTCAATTTCCAAATCTTTACCTAACATTCCCTGAATATTCTGATGTACCAGGTTGATTGATTTATAATTATTCTTAACACTTGAAATACTTAGGCAAGAGGAATTCTCTGTTGTCTTAATATCTAATTTAAATTAGTTTGTGAATTAATGTCACTATTTACATTAGTATGTATTCTACAAAGTAAATTTTTTATACTTTTTAAGTGGTATTGAAGTACAAGATAGATGGTTCGATAGTTTTGTATTTTATTAACTGTCTTTACAAATCGTATCATCTTAACCCACATAAGTCCCACAGTTGGGCACGGGCCTCCGCCGCAATGAGATGGAAATTGACATACTATACCGCGCTGGTCAGACGTGTTGGTACGGGGTTTTATTTTGCGTTTTCCTATAAATCTTATACATTCCATCTATTGAGCATGATGTCTCTTTTTCTTACTCATACCAAACCCAATGAAAAAGAATGCCCAATTAATAATCTAATTCATATTTTTAACAGGAATTACAGTTCAAACAATTAATTTCTCGTCCACACCTCGTCCTTAGAGGAACCCTTTTTATGGTTATTACAATTAATTAGAAAAGGCAAAAAAATAACAAAACATTTGTTACTGGGCTATCTATTCATCCATTACGTATCGACATCCACAGTTGAACATAGCCTTCTTCCATAAGAGAAAACATCAAAAACGCCACGCTTGGCAGGCGTGTATGGATTGTTATTATAAATTATCAAGAGAGAGCTATTACTCATTTACTTGGTTACACCTAAGTCGGATTTTACGACTCCTACGAGAAACGTACCACGATTCATTCTTAGCTCGTCACAGTTACAATAGACGTCTCTATAATTATCTCTTTTCTAGTTCACGACATAATGATTTTGATAAATTGACTTACCAAGGAATGCGCCCACTGTAAAAGCACGCTGCGTGTGTGATGGGCGGCATTGACGACAGCTGTGAGCGGATGTGAAGACCCAGCAGAAAGGAACGAATCCACGTGAAGCGTCTCTAAGGCCGCGCTCGTTAACTGCGTGAGACGAATACGCCATTCCTCTATTAGCTCTAGTTGTAGTTCCAGAAACTGTAACCTTAAGAGATAGTAAATTATGGTTATTTATTTTTATTATAGGTGTCATAGGGTTATAGCACAGTCCACAAAGGTTCATGATTTTCACGCAGAATAACTTCATGCCATATATAATGATTGATTTTTATTTGATTTGATATGGCACGTTTTGGCACCGTACGCCGCCCTTTAGTCACCCTGAACACTAAAAGAGGGTAGCCATAAAATTAACACACATTTTGCCATTTGCATTCGCATTTAAGATTGATGTCGATTATTTAATTATAAATTTAACTACTATTTGATATTCGCAGTATCGCTTTACATTCTACTTGCCAGTAGATTTCAAAGGATCCATTAACATCGTCCTACTCCGATCCCAATTGGTCCAGGCCTTATAAAACTCTTAGTTGTCTTCTACGACACCCATTGCTGAATACTCGAAATAAATAGCTAGCAATTCATACCTATGTAGTGGGAGCTTCTCTTGAACATTAGGAGCGAAAACGTTAAGGACCAAAAAGGGGAACCAATTTACTTACCGATGTCCAGGTTGTGGTAGTAATGAGTATCTGTCTTCAATGGTTCGCAGTAGAGTCACGAACCAATCAGCAGCTTGTGGTACCCACAAAGCGGCACCAGTGACGGCTACAGTGCCCGCGCCTACTCCCTCACACCATTGTGGACTTTCTAGGCTTTCATCCATTTTCGCTAATGCATCTGTTAGGGCATAGAGATCGTTAATTAATTAGATAACGCATCCAAGTACAAGGGAAATTTTAAAAATCTCTATATGACCTTATCTCGCGGATAATAGGGATAAAAATTATTTTTAAGTAATAATTTAAAGTCAGAATGTACGTAATAGACATTTTTATCGAGATTTGTCTTTTTCAAGACATTTGTCTTGGCAGCAATAACTTAAGGAAAAATAATTTCATTATTTAATTTATATCACGTAATGAATATTAGTACACTGATCTTATTCTAACGCCATTAAACAGATATAATTTAAAAGAAAAGGTTAGGAGACAAATTCTATTTGGCTAAGCAGTGTTCAGGATCCATAAGAACATCTTCACATCTTTAACATTCCGTAAAATCTGAAAACAAAGGTCTACCTCCAGTGTTTATCATGAGTTTGCCAAAAAAAAACTTGATCTATAATTTTTGGCCTATAAATAAAGTCCAATTTGCTGAGCGTAATATGGAGAGTACTATGATAAGCACTATCGCTATGAGATAGTAACCGTAAGTAAAATATTAGAAATATTGATATAAATGACAAACCCCAAAAAACTAGTACGCTGAGGTCATGGTGGTGGAAGACCACATCATTCTCCATCCGTTAATGAAAAAGGTTCTTAGGTAGCGATCAAATCGGGTATGGATAGGCAGACAATATTGTAATGATTGCAGGAATCGTTAGATGCGAATAGTTTGAACTATTCAACGCAGTATTCTCGTGGAGAAGCCTGTGTCCAACAGAAGGCGATAGGGCAATGGAATAATATTTTTTTTATCACGATTCAAATGAGTGAAATTAAACATATTCTTATGTATTATTAATCACACCAGTCAATTAATAAAGGTAACTTACATTTTTTCTCCACAGCCAACCACCTAACAAACGTTTCGGCTTTCGTTAACACAGACAACACACTATTTGCCTCTTGACCTGTTACTGTAATCAGTTCTCTATGAAATCCTAAAGTCTCATCTACTGCATGAGCGAAAGCCGCGTCAACATCAACGATTTCACCTTTAATTCCATGTGTATGGTACAAAGCTAGCACTGTATGAAGTCTTTCAGCCGCTAATGCTGTTAGGCCAGCGTTGAATTCATCCTAAAAAGAAAAACTAATGACTACTTTTTGATATATAAAATACATAAAGTATTTTGTATATTAAAAAGCGTAGCATTCCATCTGATCAAAGATACCTTCATTCTCATCACGTACCAGCCGTAGCCAACGGGATTTGTAGTGCAGTGAGCAATCAGTGCCAATATTAACTTTTTTTAATATCTATTTTGAATATAATATTGGCAAAGAATGGTATTAAAAAAACTGACCTCATCAAATCTTTACGAAATTTAAACGGGACTATTAAGGTATGAGCTCTCATCATTACAGCTTATATACGTATCACCGATGAGCTCGAGCTTCCTCCACAATGGGAGGGAATTTGATCCACCATACCAAGCTTGTGAAACGGGTTGGTACAGGGTTTTATTTCGAGTTCCTCTTCACTTGCATAGATGTTCTATGCTATCTTCATATATAAATTTCTTGTGTACGTGTGTATGTCACTGAACTCCTCCTAAACGGACCGATGTCGATAAAATTTTTTGTGCATGTTCAAGGGATTACGAGAATGGTTTAGATTCACAATTGGACGCGGTAGGTGGCGCTTATTTGAACAGAACAACGTCTGTTGGGTCAGCTAATATATTATAATCCCTTAGCAGTCTTGCGACACCCACGGGCAAGATCTTATTTACTATTGTTGCACTTATTTATTAGTGAAATGACGATGATTATTCTATTTAATATTTACCACAGCTGTAATATTCTTCAATTCAAGTTTATCAGCAACCGGTTGAATATTCATTTTAACAAAATTCTGGTGATCCTTTATCCAAGTGAGTGTTTGAGTGAGGAACCATTCTGGACGATCAATTCTCGCAGTTTGTCGGGAACCAGTGAAATGGAATTGAAATCGTTTTTTCAGTGGTCGTAACAACACTCTCACTGGTAAACATGGGTTTTTATCTGTAAAAGAAAAAAAAACATTTCTAATTTTTCTTCTATTCATCAACTCATCGACGTCCACTTTAGACATAGGTCTTCCCAAGAGGGAGCTACTTAGAACGGTGTTGTGCCACTGACATTCACTGGTTCTTCGTAAATCAGACTATGACATAAGCCTACTTGGTGGGAGATGTCCTATAAAACGTCCGAATTATAATTGTCATTCGAGAATCTTTCTTTCCACAACAGTCGCTAGTGTTATGGACAATGATTGACTGCATATATAACATACCACTTTCTGGGGCTTGGGATACTCGTTTTTATTAAGATTTTCATTACCTATACTTGCCATAGCACCGAGATTCGCCATAGCACTTCAGGCTTGATTACTAGTTCGATATTCAAATGTCACGCTTCTGTTCCGAAAGTTATAGCTAGTAACACAGAGAGATCATAGATGTCTGTTTGGAGATGTTACAGAGTATGGGACTTGAAGAAGGACTAACCCCCAAGTTTTTTAAACATAAATATTGTTGTCAATATTCATTATTATATTTATCAGCTAAAAAGAAGTCCACCTTATTTTTGGCTGCATGATCAGGATCAACCCTTTCAGCTGTTTTTTGAAGAACGAATTCATTATGAAAACGTTTTCCTTCTCCATAAATCGTCATCACACTCAATCCTGCCTATTAACGCATATATCTCTCGTAAACACCGTAATGATTTGTAATGTTTACGCTAGTATCACGTTGTAAATAAAACTATTTTTACGGATTTTATCGCGTTTGTATATACGGACGCAGACTGATCATTACGATGAACGCTGTAAAGTGTTAGAAACGTCGGGCAATCAAAAAACACATATAGAACGTAGAAACTCGATGAACCGGACTAATTGTTACCGGTAGGCATTCAGATAATCGAAAATCCGGATAATCGAATGTAAGAAATCCCTCCTTCGGTTTTGTGCATATACAGAATGTCCTTAAATTAAACGTCCAACGGTAAGTGGGTGGTAGATGACTTTATGACAGGTAAGAAAAAAAAATCCATGTCACTTTTTTTTATATGAGCATATTACTAAAAACAGTGAAAAATCAGACCTTGTACGATGTTTTCAAGTACTATAACGACAAATAGGCAAGTTTTGGCATCGGATATTTCTTGTTGGATGCGCAGATAACTGCACTATCGACCACAAGTACAATTAAAACTAGACATGTTACAATAACATAAAAAAAAATATACATTTGTTATGGCTATTCCTTAATTTTTTCGAAGAAAACGTTAATCATTTGACTTTAACACACAACGTCACAAAAAACTTTTTTTTTTTTCTAAAAGTTACGATACCATCTAGAAGGTATTATACCATTTTGGAATAATGAATAATTTGGCCATCTTTTGAAATTACTTGCCACTATGGTTACAGTACATTTTTTTACAGGTGGTGTGTTACGTTATGTACTGTACATGTACGTGCATACGTATGTACATAATTTTATGCGTTTACTAAAAGACGAATACAGATAGCGCGGGGCATGCACGGCAGAGCAGCGTAATAATTAATACAATATTAAAACGCGTGGGGCAGCGATCCCGCGGGGTGCGGCCGGGACATTCCATTTCAGACAGGTTCATGCTTGCATAAATTCGATTTATAGGTACAATAAGGTCGCGGTTGGTAGTCCGGATAATCGCGAATCGGTATAACCGAGGGCCGGATAACCGAGTTTCTACTGTACAAACGCGATGAAATCCGTAAATGTGTAGATAACTTTCAACACATTCTTATTCCTTTCTATAGCGTATATAAAACTATTAAGCCAATATAGACTTGGAACTTTTGATCGTCCTATCAGTAAAAGCGCATCAGCAGATGAGCAATGCTAACCCCTCCCATCACACTTCTAATAATCGGAGATGTCGGAACTAATAAAATTAATGTACTATGTTAAGAAGCTAGTGCTTATTAAATTACCTTCTCCAAGTCCCTCTGAAGCATTACTGTTTACTAGATCTTCTGGTTCTTCAATAAGAAACAGATATTTAGTAAGGTTGTTAAATTTCACCATAACTTCTTTGGGAGGTGGTGATTGTTCTGCTCCA
Source organism: Lymantria dispar (assembly GCA_032191425.1). Lineage (NCBI taxonomy): Eukaryota > Metazoa > Arthropoda > Insecta > Lepidoptera > Erebidae > Lymantria > Lymantria dispar. The sequence continues at coordinate 15,242,923 of CM063451.1, forward strand.
TGTGTAAACGGCCATTTCAGCAGTTTCAATACATCCTCATAATGTCTGAAAAATGTTTTAAACATTTACCATAGAGCTAGTAGAATAAAACAAGTAAAATGTGTTCTGTAAGTAGAGTTAATATTCCACTCCACAGAAATTGCCCCCATATAAAAAAAAAAAATAATGCCACTGCAGCAGCTGATAAGCAGCTTGGCAGTAGCCAAGCTGCTTATCACTACGACTTGTGTGTTAAGGAAAGAGGTAAAGAACTAGTTAATTTAATAAATAAAAACTGCCAGTGACTGTCTTAGAATACCAGTGATAGTTACATTAAAATTGTTTTAAAAAACGTGTAAAATATATTTTGTAATTGAAGTTATTATAAACTCATTTGCAAAAAAAACGGGCGGTTTTGATTTTCATTCATATTTAAAAAGATACAATACCAAAAAGGTTTCAATCGTTTGTACACGTTACTGGCCGGTTTTAAAAATGCTGTGGTATTTAAAAAAGTACGTTCTAAATTCAATTTTTCATTTGATGTTCATTTTTACAGAAAACCCCTTTTTATCCTACATTTTTGGCGCGAAGTTCCAGAAGTTAACATCGACTTTCATAACTTTTATTCAATTTTTATCGATTAATTTCATATCCTTGACTGTCAAAGCTTTATTTAATGCTGTTTGGCTGTATCAAAAATGGTAGATAAAGTGGTAAAAGCTACCAAAATTATCGCGCTGCTTGAAGAGGGTTGCAGCCAATGTTTCGTGGCTAGGAGGCTAAATGTTAGTCGCTCGACAGTCCAAAGGACCTGGCAGCGATATCAGGAGACTGGTTCCGTCGAGAGAAGGCCTGGTTCTGGAAGAAAACCATGTACCCAACCACGGGATGATCGTTTTCTTGTGAGTCGCGCATTGAGAAATCGCAAATCTTCGTATGTGGATCTTAAGAACAACCTCCAAGAAGTAAGAAATGTGCATATTAGTCTATGGACGGTCAGGAGGAGGCTTCTCGCTGCCAATATACGCAGTCACCGCCCGGCCCGCGGCCCCAAATTACTCCGTGAGCACAGAGTTCACAGGCTTAGGTTCGCTAGAAATTGTGAATCATGGACTCAAGACGATTGGAATAGGGTTTTGTTCTCTGATGAAGCCAGGATATCTCTGTTCGGTGAAGATCGACGTCGGCGAGTGCTAAGAAGACAAGGAGAACGCTTTGCAGAGGCATGTTTCGAAGAAATCACACCTTATGGTGGGGGCTCTGTTATGTTTTGGGCAGGAATAAATTCAATGGATCGTACAGAGTTAGTCTTCATTGAAAACGGCTCACTGACTGGGCATCGATACATAACGGAAGTTCTAATTTCTCATGCACAACCCGCATTGGCCGCTCTAGGTGAAGACTCGATTTTTATGGACGACAATGCTCGCGCCCACCGATCCCGCGATGTTAATGCGTATGTGCAAGAGGTCGGCATTCGTCGTTTGGATTGGCCAGCTCGAAGTCCCGACCTCAATCCCATAGAGCATGTCTGGGACGTTCTGAAACGGCATGTGAGATCAGTACACCCGGCTCCGCAGACCATCAGAGAGCTGAAGAATGTGATTACTGCGGAGTGGGAACGTATTCCGCAAGCAAGTATCCGGGATATACTCGCTAGCATGCCCAGACGAATTCAAGCTGTGATTTTAGCTAGAGGGGTCACACTCGATACTAAACATTTATCTGCTTTTACTTTATTAAAGAAAAACAAACAAAAAAACTTTTTTATTTTTACTTCATGAGCATATGCACTACTAGCGAATATACACTACTAGCGAGGTTTAGCATTATTTCCCATAAATTGTATCTAAATTTTATGAAATACTGATGAAAACGATTATTTTCTTATTAATTTAGCAAATTGTGTGGATAAAACTACCTATAATTATCAAACAAAGAAATATTAACATTTGAAATGGTTCATTGCTTAGGTGCCCGGTTTTTTTGCAAATGAGTGTATATACCGCTACACAGTCTATAGAAAATACCAACTTATAAAAAAATAACAATTCCAGTGCCAAGCAACATAGTGACTTTGCTCTTTTATGTTGAGGAAAAGGGTCGTGCTTTTTCTTTTTTTTTTTTATGGGTGGGCTATGGTAAGCGCACGCGCGGTCCTGTCCGTCCGGGGCGATGAAAGGACGGCGCACGGGAACATAACCCACCCGTACCCACGTCACCTCGCTGTTGGGCCGACCACCGGAGCAGATGTGACTTGTCATCAGTGGTCGGCCCGACGGAATACCCTTTCGGGTAACCTCTCAGCTCTCGACGTACCGTCGGTCGCCATCGCGCGGTCAGCCTCTCTGCGGGTGACGGACAATTCCCCGGTCCGATCACCCGCGGCCTCGGCTAGGGCGGCATTAGGCGCAGATATTCGCGCCTGCGCCGCCCGAGTCGCCGGCGGCGCAACGTGTCGCCGAATAGGAGCTCTACTCGCACACGATCCGCCACCTCCTTCCGTGAGATTACGGCCTCACAGAAGGCGGCGACCGCGTCCCAGTTCCTGACGCTGACGAGCATCTCCCTGGCGAAGGTCGGCAGCGCCAGGTCGGCACCGATAATTGCGACGAGTTCACGGCGATCCCCCTCCCATGCAGCACACTCCTCGAGCGTGTGCTGCGCCGTGTCCTCGTCGCAACTGCAGTGGTGGCAGGACGGTGTGCTCTCCCTCTTGACAATCTTGTGCAGGTACTTCCCGAAGCAACCGTGCCCCGTCAGCACCTGCACCAGTCGGAAGGAAAGCACCCCGTGCGTCCGCTCCAACCACTCCATCAGCACCGGCCGGAGAGCCTCGACGGTCCTGACACCGTACTGAGGACTCTCCAGCCGGACTGCCCAACGGGCAATGACTTCTCGGCGGGCGTCGACCCGCCAGGCGGTGATCTCTTTGATGGAGACCATGCCGCCGCGGGCGCGCGTCTCCGACACCCGCCGATAAATGTCGGCGAGCATCTCCGCCTCCAGATCCCACGGGGGAGTTCCGGTCAGGAGGCACGCTGCCTCTGTCGCCACCGTGCGGTAACCCCGTATGGCCCTGATCGCCATGATCCTCTGTGGTCGCCACAGTAGGGCCCTAAGACGAACGGTCAGGGACCCCGCCCACACCGGTGCTCCATACAGGGCCATCGACCGGATCACCCCCACGTACAGCTGTCGACACGTAGCACTGGGTCCGCCCACATTCGGCATCAGCCGCGAAAGGGCGGACGCCGCGCCGACAAGCCGGGGAACAAGTCGATGGAGATGCTCCCGGAACCAAAAATGCCCGTCGAGCACCAGGCCCAAGTACTTCATGTGGGCCTGGATGCTGATGGTGACCGACTTCACGGTGATCGAAGCGCCGGCGGGAGGCCCGGCGGTACGGAGGCCATGGAATAAAAGGGCCTCCGTCTTTTCCAGGGCTACCCTCAGCCCCAGCGCTTCGATCCGCCTGACAATCTCCTCGGTGCCGAGAGTTGCCAGGCGTTCCGCCTCCTCTAGCGTCCCACCCCGGGCTGTGACGAGTGTATCGTCGGCGTAGCAAATTACGCCCAGCCCGGGTGGGAGGCTTCCTCTCAACGCCCAGTCGTAGCCGATGTTCCACAGGGTCGGACCCAGAACCGACCCCTGTGGGACACCGCACGTCATGGGCGTTCGCACAACGTCCCCTACTCGATCAACGTAGAGGACGCTGCCAAAAGGGTCAAGTGCTAGGTAATTTTTTTAATAAAAACTAAAAGGCCAGTAATTGTATTATCATTCTAGTGACTGTATTAGCTTGCCAGTGACTGTATTAGCCTGCCAGTGACCCTATTAAAACAATATCTTCATTAATTATTAAATTTAAAAAAAAACTTTAAAAACATATTAAAATGAAATCTGTATGTTATTTATATCTCACTTGATAAATTTGTCTTTCAGCACATTATGCCAGTAATGAGTGTAGTCCTTCAAGTAAACAGCTCTATGTCCTTTTGTATGTTCCAAACACATCTTTTTGAGTTCTGCATATAATAATACCATTTGTTCATCATCATTGGTCTGCTTTATTTGACGGCTGCAAAGAAACATTTATTAGTGTGCCAAACTACTAAATTGTCAGATATTTTTTTTTTGTATTTTTTTGACTAACAAAACATTATAGAAAGATTTTATCATTCAACATCATTTCAGCTCATACAATCCACTATGGGGCTCGAGCCTCCACAATAGGAGGGAAATTGTGTTTACTATATGCTGGTTATACAGGTTAGTATAGGGTTTTGTTTCGAGTTTTCCTTCTCTTTCATAGATGTTATACCCCTTAGTCATCTTTTACAACATCCATGGGCAAGATGGAATGCATTCTTACCCCATCACCAAATGAAAGATTTTATATTTCATTGTAAAGAAAAGAAATAAATTATATGAACAAGGTAACCTATAGGTATTGTTTTAATTATACAGACCTTAAGTCCTCAATCTTTTCAAATGTACTCAGATAAACTAAGGCCTGCTCTAATTTGTTAATAGCTGCAAACCTTTTATCGATTTCATTTCTTAAAGGCTCAGTTTTCGTGAGGAAAGTATCTACTTTAGCTTTCAACTCCACACTCCGAGCTTTAAGATTCTTAACTTCATTTGAGTTTAGTTCAGCTTTAGCTAATGCTGATGATAATTTAGTTGGTACCTCATTGTTGGCTAAGTTTAACTGTAAAATATAAAAAACAAAATTAACTCCAATAAATTATGTGAAACAAAACTTTATTTTAATTTGCTTAGGTAAAAATCATCCTATACACAAAACACGTGACAAGGATGATAATTTTAATAAAACTGTTTCTTTTATTATATTAAAATTAAATACGTTCATACTTCTATTCTCATTCTCAGCTGTGTGTCGTAAGAAGTGATTAAGCAGATAGCATTACTGAAAAAGGAAAACTTAGAATATAACACTATACGAATCCACCTAAATAGGTATATTATAGTATAAATGTTATAGTAGATCAGGGCAATTTGTGTGGTATAAATATATAGTTTTCCACACAATTTGAACAGAGTAAGAGTATAATTCACCAGTCTCTATATTGCCCGTAGGCATCCAAAAGACGACTAAGCGATAAAATATTAAATCTGTGTCATATCTGTCGTTTTTAAATGATCCCTCTTAGAATAATAACATATAGAAGGATAGTATCAGTACTTCGAAAGTTCGAAACATGAATCTAAAAATACTAATGGCGCGCAGACACACGTACACCACTATACAAATTATGAAATCAAATTTTGTTTTTATTAACATAAATTGTCGAAATACTTTTAAAAGTAATGTTAAAAACCTTTTTAAGTTTTTCAAATGTGTTTTGACACCATTTGAATGCACAAACCGTCATAATTACCTATTTATTTTTTAAGTCGCCTAAGTATGTGCAGTACAATGACTTGTACATTACGGAACGGTTCCGGCGTAAGCTCCATTAGGCTCCAATTGAAATGATTCACTTTTTGTGCGCGAACTTACCTTCTATACGTTATTATTCTCAGTGATCCCTATTAGAACACAAATTGTTTATTTTTTTTAAATTTACTTTTACTAAAAAAAATGACTAGGGCAATGTTTACAAGGTAATAACTAGACAAGGTGTAAAATCACTTTGTCTAGTAAAATTTTTATCACCAGATTGGACTAGTATAATTTTCACTAGCATATAATAGTGTCAGGCACAAGTGATACATACGCTGCTTTGCAGAAGTTCCCTTTTTTTTACTAATTCAGTTTCTATGTCATAGACACCGACTAACTTATATATATCACCACCAATCCCTAAATTAAGGCTTTGGATAATAGCTTTCTTGTCTTCTTCGTTCATCCTTATAAGTTGGATGTCTTATAAATTTTCATTTGTATTAAATTTAAATCAATTCGATTTTTTTTGTTCTATTTCACATACATTAAGGATTTCTTTGGGGGGGGTAACAAATTTCATGTACGATTTTTCTCACTTTTTATTTAAGATTTTGATATAAGTAAGTTTAAAACATTGATTTTATTTAAAAAATACAACAATACTGAAAAGTCAAAATCTCAAATCCACAGACTAATAAAGGAGACTACGTAGTTATTACGACAAATTATAGTCCGTTTCGCGAAAGAGTTCCCTTCGCTAGGGACACGAAAAAAGTATCGATACTTTTAGGTATCGAGTACTTTTCTTTCGGTACCGATACTTTTGTACTCGATACTTTGGATTCAATACCTTTACTCAATGAGTACTTTATGGCAGGCATCGTATCGAATAAATTGTAGAAATTATTCATGTTAAACTTGATTTTAATAGTCATATTTATGGTAACGCCATCTAGTACAAACGTAATGAACTTCCTAAACGTGGCTCGAAATATTCACAGACGGTAAAATTGCCCGACCACTGAAGACAAGTCACCCTGCTCGGGCGGTCACTCCAACGACGAAGGCGACGTGTCACGTATGGGTTACGGGTGTGCGTGCTTACGCCCCACTGTCGCCCCGGATAGAGTGGAAAGAGGAGCGCGCCGACCGTAACCCAGCCCCAAAATAAAAAAAGATGCTAAAATTTATAAAAAAAAAGCTTATCACGATATAGATACTAGGAAAAGTACTCAGTACTCGATACTTTTTCTTCGATACTACTCATGAGTATCAATGCTTTCTGTTCGATATCGTGTCTCTACCCTTCGCTATTATATTGGTATAAAGAAACCTACTGTTGCTAATTTTTCACAAATTATTTTGCCTAAAATTAGGGATGTTAATACATTTACACTAGCTACATTTAGCTACTTAAATACGTGTGAATATCAGGGTTCGGGAACAAATGCATGATAAATACTTTAAATAAACTTGCCACTTCCTTTCTGGATGCTATCGGACTCACGACCTTTGGTTGTACAGTCAGAATAACTAATTATTAGACCAAGCAGCCGTTTGTAATATAATATCAATATGTATTAGGGTCTTACATATGAAATTAGCGTTTTGTCGTACTGACCACTAATCTGAAATATCTCCTTTTTGGTTAAGAATTCCAAATTCAAATTTATAAATTCGTTTAGTTGGTACATTTGAATTTTGAAAACAGTAATTCATTTGTTTATTTCCTCATTATTTTTTTCTTTCGCGTCGCTTATTATCGCACAACAGAAAACATGAAATATCGGTATATTTACGAGTACAAGTACTACCGTGGCACCAGTGCTGCAGAAACAGCTTGAAGGATTAATGATGTGTACGGCGCTGGTGTCGCAAAAGAAAGCGCGGTACGTTTTTGGTTTCAACGTTTTCGTTCTGGAAATTTCGACCTTCAGAACCAACCCCGTGGATGGGCGGAGACCAAAGTGGAAAATGAAGAATTAAAGGCTACTGTAGAAGCGGATCCATCACAAAGCACTTCAGAGATAGCTGCAGGCTTCGGGGTAAGTGACAAAACTATATTAATCCACTTGAAGCAAATCGGGCAAGTAAAAAAATGGGTGCGTGTACTTATGTACGCGCGTGAGAAGTTATACTTCTTTGGCATCATTAAAAAATAGTTTTTAATTGCATGCAAATAATTAATTACAATAAAATAATAGAAGGATTGGAAAAGGATAATCAACAAAGTTCAGTTTAATAGTCATCAAATTTAAACTAAAAGAATCTTAGATTGATCTTAGATATCAATAATTAATATTAAAAATTGAAAATTAATATATTTATATAATAATATATTTAATATATATATTTCAAATATATATATTTAATATAAATTTATATAATATATAATTAATATATATATATATATATATATAATTATTAAAAACAAAATTTAGAGAATAATAAATATATAAGACATAATTTGTACTAAATATTATAAGATTCTTAATTTTAAATGTTTATTATTGATTATTTAATATTTTAAAAATAAATTTAATAATAAATTCAAAAATTGAATTTAAGGTTAAGCAGACAACTTCATACTGTTAATTTTGTGTTACAGATGCGCGCGCATCTTAAAATTTCACTCTCATCATTTTTTCATAACGCGCCTAAAGAAGTATAACTTCAAAAATCTTGAACAATGGGTACCTCATGAATTGAGTGAATCGAACTTGCAAATACGCGTCGACTGCTATGTTATTTTGCTCAACTGACACAATAATGAAGGGATTTTAAATCGAATCATTGCTTGAGAGATATGAACCATTTTTGATCCTCTCGTTTTAAGTATATATTCTTTTATTAGTATAAAAGAGATGAAGAGAATATGAAGTAACTTTAGCCATGTTTGTGTGGTTAATATATCTTACTGTACTAGCAATAAGGTTTAGTTTCCATTGTACAGTTCTAGTTATGATAACGTTTCTGGCGGCTACGGCTACTCGATATTAGTGAGACACTTATTCTACAAAATGGAAATAAATTTCGAAGTTATAAGATTGGATTTGAGTTGTCACAATATGAACAAGTTTGCTCATTTTAATATCAATGTTATGTTTGAAAACTTTACTACTGATATCGAAATCAGAAAACCGTTTTCGATATCGATATGCAAACTGTATATTGGATACATAACCGTTTGTGGCACAAACAGAAAACATCCATATCTAATTAGAGGTTATACTATACTATTGGGTTTATTTCTTATATGAATCATTTAATAAAGATCGGTTATCGATTTACGTATATCGACTGTCCCATCTCTTTTTTATTTTCAGTCCAATATGACCTTGTACGTGCGTAAGCGTCATTTTTCTATAAAATGTGTACTAGATACTTCAGTACTTACGAGGTACATTTTAGGCATAAATATTAATATTTTTATATTTATAATATATTGCACTTCAGTTGCAATAAAACTGGCATGAAAAGAATGAAAATATATGTGATACAAAATAAAATTGTAAAAATGTCGCTCGTTAAAACTTACTACGTCGGTTTCGTTGATATCTGTCATAGAGATCAAGCTAAATATTATGGACTATAGTACTCTATATTGAATTTTACTCTCTCTCAAATTTACCAAAAAAAAACTCATAATAAACAATCTCGCCAGGAACGCATCCGATAGGCTCTATGAAAAGTATCCGATGCTTCGAAAACAATTCGATGCTTCGAAAACAATTCGATACCAGTAAGTATCGATACTTTTCAATCGATACTGATTATTGTTCATTTGATAGTAGTACTCAGTATCGAATGTTACTTTCTCTCAAACATACCAAAAAAAAAAGCTCATCACAAACAATCCCGCTAGTAGGGACACAATATCGAACAGAAAGTATCAATACTGTACTCATGAGTAGTATCGAAGAAAACGTATCGTACTCATCAAAGTATCGATACTCCGAAGTATCGAGTACTGAGTATTTTTCCTAGAATCGTTATTTTTTTTTTAGGGAGTTCACCGTGTGATCAGATTAAAATATTTCGAACCACATTTTAAAAGGTTTATTACGTTTGTATTAGCTGGCGTTACCATAAACGTCAGCCGTAAGGTCAATTTTAACATGGATAATCTACTCTACTACTTATTCGGTACGATATCTGCCAAAAAGTACTCATTTAGTAAAAGTATCGAATGCAAAGTATCGAGTACAAAAGTATCGGTATCGGAAGAAACGTACTCGATACCTAAAAGTATCGATACCTTTTTACGTGCTGAGCCGCTTAGGGATGATCGATTTTAACATCCATATCAAGATCGAAAATTCGAAAGCTCAACATCGATGTTCAATATTTATTGAAAACCGATCATTGATGTTGGATAACATCGATGTTAGAAAAACATCGATGTCATTGTCGAAAGTCCAACATCGATGTTAGGTTTAGGAACACGATATCGAACAAAAATAATCGATACTGTACAAATGGGTAGTATTCAAGAAAAAGTGTCGTACTCAATAAAATATCGAAACAAAAGTATCGATACTTCAAAGTATCGAGTACTGAGTACCTTGCCCAGAATATATGTCGTGATGAGCTTCTTTTCTTTTTAGAAATTTGACCGTCTGTGTATATTTCGAGCTACGTTTCAGAAGGTTCATTATGTTTGAACTAGATGTCGTTACCATAAACATGAGTCACAAGGTCAAGTTTAACATGAATAATTTCTAAAATTTATTCGATTCGATAATTGGCATAAAATACTCATTGAGTAAAAGTATCGACTTCAAAGTATGGAGTACAAAAGCGTCGGTATTGAGAGAAAAGTACTCGATATCTAAAAGTAACGATACTTTTTTCGTGTCCCTAAAAGGCTTATTACACTACACGATATTCAGGGCCCTGATTCACTAGGGGTGCTCTACAACAGCTAAATTGTGAGACCTGTTTTACCTGTTTTAGTTTTAGCTAAATAACAGTTTCAGAAAACTGTTCCAAAATAACAGCCTGTTGTGCTGTAATACGAGAAAAAAGGGAAAATAACCATTCTTTAGGAATAATGTTTAGAAGTGGTTTCAGTGTTTGTTCCTAAAATGAAAACGATCCTTTCTGCTTTACATGCTTAGGACTGATTTATGTATATATTTTAGATATGAGCGTTATTTCACGTCATTAGTTACAATAACCCATTACGCGACATGTAACAATCACTATTTATGAGTCGACAAGTAAAAGAGGTGATTTTTGTAACTACGTTATACTTAACACGACTAACAGATATGGGATAACAGTATTATATTCGAGCGAGCGAGAAAGAGCCGACCGCACAACGTTGATTACGCTAAGTACATTTCTTTCGCATCGCGGCCGAGTGAGCGAGCGAGATGGCTAATCGAATGACACGAAATTATTCGAAGTAATCCGACCAAATACCGAACACTCACGTACCGTGGTATGCAACAAAGACCAAACAGCGTAACAACACATTTTATACCTTTAATTTTCATACGTAAAATTGCATTTATTGATAATAAAATAGAGTGATTTTTGTTTATAAGTAATTTCAACGACTTGACATTGCGGGCAACGAAGCGAGTGTTACTTTGAAATTTGAATTTAAAGTAAAGAATTTAATTTATTTATTGTTTTAGTTTGTTGCTTTACTAATAAAAACATCATACATTATAATGTGCATATAACAGTGAAAAAAACTGCAAATATATCAAAAGTGTAAATAAACTGTAAATATAATCATTGTATATACAATCAATTTACTTTTAAATACGTCTGCATTAATACAAATTTAATTAAAATAATAGTTTAATTATAACCTCTAATCAATCGTAAATACATATAATGCAGTCAGTCCTCAGCCTGAAAAAAGTATGGAAGGAAGTTAATTTATTGATTTAACTGTATAGCTACAAATTTATTTTCATTTCGCGTGTAACTGTATATAGTTAGTGCAGCTATTCATACAATATGCAAACAATCAAAGTAGCTGTATACAAATCAGACGTTACAAAAATCACTAGTTTTGAAACACGTGACGTCGACAAGTCACTAGTTTCGTTGTTTCTTAAAAATAACGTAACGACCCACGTCTAATATATTTAAGCATGTCTTTATTTTATGTGTATATATATATATATATACTAGCAATCCGCCCTCGCTTCGCTTCGGTTATAGGTTATAGTCGTTTTACCCGCGTAGTTCCCGTTCCCGTGGGAATACCTGGATAAAATATAGCCTAGTTTACGCCCTGATATTATAGCTTCCCATTGGTGAAAGAATTTTTGAAATCGGTCCAGCCGTTTTGAAGATTACCCGGAACAAACAGACAGACAGACAGACAGACAAAAATTTTTTAATTGCTATTTTAGGCATAGGTGTCGTGCAAATAACCGTGTAAACATGAATAAAGCCTATTATTTTGACATTACAAACAGACACTTCAATTTTATTTATTGGTATAGATACATAAAATATATATATATACATATCATCATCATCATCTCAGCCCATATACGTCCCACTGTTGGGCTCGGGCCTCCTCCATAATGGATGGGTAATTGACCTACTATACCACGCTGGTCAGACGTGTTGGTATAGGGTTTTATTTCGAGTTTTCCTTCTCTCGCATAGATGTTATATGCGTTTTATATCCCTTAGTCGTCTCGTACGATCACCCACGGGTAAGATAGGGGGTGGTGAATTGTATTCTTACTCCGTCACCACACGGAAGCACATATATATATATATATATATATATATATATATATATATATATATATATATGGAACAGTTTTCTGAAACTGTTATTTCGCTAAAACTGAAACAGGTGAAACAGGTCTCACAATTTAGCTGTTGTAGAGCACCCCTAGTGATTCAGGGCCGTAGAGGTTTTCCTCCCAAATCTAGGGGGTAAATAAGTGGAATGGGGTTTTTTTAGGGGCGTTCTATTTTTAGGGATTTTTTGAATAAGAAGTTTTAAAAAAGCCAGCGTAGCGACATCTAGTATCCATCAGCACGATATCGGGCTTATTCGCAAGAATAGTCCTGTCCGTGGTGATAGACCGGTTCCAGTAGAGCTTGGAGCTTACCTAATTATTATTATTGTTTATTAAGTAACTATGCCTCATAAATGTCACATATATTAGGCATATTTCTTTTTTGCCCGGATATATATTTATTTTCAGTACGGGTACTAATCCATTATTTATTTTTATTTTAGTGATATCATTTTTAGGGGGATTTTCATGTAATTGTTGCAATTTTAGGGGTTTTTAACTATCATTTAGGGATAAATATTTTAGGAAGTTGGTAACACTGCGCATCGAAGTTCGAACAGTGGACTGTTGTGTCGAATGTCGACTCGTTTCGTCCGCAATAACAAAATTACAAATACTTTGTATTTTATTATATATTGTCGCTGAAAATGTGGAGGTTTATTGTAAAAAATAAAAACGATATTATATATATTTCTTTACTTCTACTCAGTGTTGGCATTGGACCGTTTTATCGAAAAATAAAAATAGTGGAAACAAAACAATGGGCTGGTAGTTTGCTCGGCATCCTGCTTATTGTAATAGTTTCGGGATACAGTGCTGCTCATCCTATTTTATCGGCTCTTTTTGGTATAATTGCGATAAAGATCTCTTCAGTAAGGTAGGGCTGCTATTATATTATATATTATAATTAATTTCTTAGTTGTAATAATCACGTTAGTAATATTAAATTTAATAGTTTGCTCAAACAAAGCGCTTTATTAGTATTCACGTCAAATATTGTAAAGAAGTAAGTTCTTACGTTTCAATGTGGTGACAGAGTTAGAATACAATTTACCACTCTTTATTTAGCCCGTGGATGTCGTAAAAGACGGCTTAGGGATTTAATACCTAGACACAACACCAGTCTGGACTAGCATGGTAAAGTAGGTCTAATTCGCTCCCATTATAGAGAAGGCCCGTGCCGAACAGTGGAATGTGTGCTCTGCAATTATCCTAAACATAAATGAAAACTTGTTTAAAGAGACAAGACTCTGACTGTAATGCTTTATTTCTGCCGGTACCTTATCTAAATTTGTGTTGTACTTATTCTTTGCAGGCGATGTCATGTGGTGACATTTTTTTTCATGTTTGGTTATCTTTTTATATTTCGTCTATCCAATAAGTTCGGGCTACCATCGTCCTCAGGCCAAACTAATCTAATTGAAATGATAATAGTGCTACGAGTGGTTGGAGTTGCATTTGAAATTAACGGTTCATGGAAAGCTATGGCAATGGCCAAAGATAATGGTCCTAAAAAAGATTGTCAAGAAGACCCAAAAAAAGAGCCAAATGAAGAGTTGAAAGAAGATTCGAAAGAAGAAGAAAAAGAAAAAAGAGCCTTAAAGAAATATGATGATGAGTTTCCAGAGCTAATAAATCCTGACTTTATTGATCTCTTTCATTATTCATTCAACTATTGTGGACTTCTCACAGGTAATTATAAATGAACCCATATTTATAAGTATGAAGAATTTAATAATTTAACATTTATTTATTTGATACATATAATAAAACATCTGTATGGTGATATAATAAAACACTTTTATGGTGATGGGTTAAAAATATAATATTTCATCATATCCTACTTTCTCATGAAAATGATAAAACTGGCTAACAGAGCATCAGGGTAGTGCTGTAAAAAATGAATAACAATCATGATTGTCAACCTCGGCAGAAGCTAAGCATTATGATTATGAAATTACACCCAATATCAACCAAGCATAGTACTTTTGATGATCTACCCCCAATTGAATTAATATTGGTATCTATCATTCTCATATGATTATAGATAGTAATGGTTTCTGATGTTTACTTGAGTATTACACATTGTAAGTAAAACTATTTTATGGATTTTATCGCATTTCTATTTGAATTTTGATTGCCCAATGTTTTTAACACTTTTCGGCTTCGTAGTCATGGATGGACTAAGAAGTCTTACATCCAAAAAGTCATTGCTATTACAGAGATTTATATCTATCCGCTGTATAATTAGTTATTCAATTTTGACCTACATTTAAATATGAATTCTTTGCCAGTACAAGGAGAAAATTATCAGACACAACTTGCAGCACTATTAGACATACTCTAGTTTTGGCCATAAATGTTCCAATTATCAGATTGCAATGGAAATTCTAACTTCTCCAGGATTGATCAATTTGAAGAAATTGATATATTTAAAATGTAATTAATTTGCAGTTACTTTAAGTTACATTCAAAAATCTAGTTAAATTATGCTACATTCAAAGATTTTTCTTTTGTTTTTCTTTTTTTTTGACAATTTTTTTTTGTATAAAATTTTCTGCAATATCGATGACTTGTTGGACGTAAGACATCTTAGTCCGTCCATGACCATGAACACTGCAAAGGGTTCGAAACTTCAGGCAATCATAAATTAAATACAAATGTGATAAAATCCGTAGTTTTATTTAAAATGTGTAATACTCGCATGAACATCAGAACTCATTATATTTTTAGGTAATTATATTTGAATAATTTGTGTGCTCATATATGTAGAACTTTTAGTTAGGTACTTACCACTTTTTTATAACATGTTTTACAGGTCCATACTACAGGTACAGAACATTTCATGATTATTTTCACCTGCCATTCAGCAAGTATGTAGACTGTTTTAGTTTCACTGTAAATGCCTTGAAATTTGTTCCAACATACATTGCATTGTATCTGGCTTTATCTAGCATCTGGCCGTTGGAGGTGAGGAAATAATTAAGTACTTGCAATTGCTTGTTGAAAGCCTTAGACTTTCAAATGTTCTGGACATTATTTTCTTTAAAAAACTGCTTCATTAGTTTGCAAAGATAGTTATTATAATCATTGGTACATATATAAATTTGGAGATTTTTACATGAAAATAATTAATTTAGCTAGTTCTTGTCATGAGCTTTTAGATGTAGAAAATCATACACAGATGCGCAGATGGCGTAGTGGTTAAGATAGCGACTTACAACGCCAGTGTCGGGGGTTCGAATCCCACGCGGGATAACACTTTGTGTGATCCACAACTTGCTGTTCTGAGTCTGGATGTAATTTGTGTCCGTTAATTATATGTTTGTAAAGTTCCCAGCAATACAAGGATTATTTCCTTAGTGCATGGTGTTGTCTTAAAATTATTATTAATTATTATTATTATATTCACGCTTGACATGGTGTAAAATTTAATAGATCATGTTAGTATGCTGGATTTACTAACCGGAATTAACTTCTTTCTCCACAGTATGTGTTAACCGAAGAACATAATAACAGGCACTTTGTATACCGCATGTTCTACCCTTGGGCGCTATTTGCAGCATTCAGACAGCGAATATATGCAGGAATGACGTTAGCTGAAAGTGTTTGCACTTCTGCTGGCATGGGCGCATATCCAATTTTTTGTCGGAATAAGGCTGGTCATGGACCTACTGTTGGATATCTCCAGTCAAAGAAGATGTAAGATTTTTTGATTATGTTTGTTTTTTTCAACAACGAGAGCCAGTGGCGGCATTCCTAGTAGACTAAGTAGGATCCTAGAGTAGCAAATCTGTTTCAAATTCATTCTTCCATAATTTTTTTATATCTTTTATAAATCATTTACACTGCAACAGAAGTTTTGAAAATTTAACAAAAATCACAATATTTTATACATTGTATACTTAATATGACTGTAGTTTTATTTTTCGTGAAAATGGGACGCTTGAAGTTGTAATGAACTTAACCAAGGGGACAGACAAGCTGAAAACCGGACTGTCCCGTTCAAAACAGGAGGAATATAATGTTTCAGTCTTAATATATATATAAATTACGTGTCACGTTGTTTGTCCGCGATGGGCTCCTAAACTACTTAACCAATTTTAATCGAATTTGCACACCGTGTGCAGTTTGATAGGATATAGACAACTTGAAAGATAGGATAGCTTACATCTTAATTTATAGTCGCAATATTATTTTATTGCAAATTATTTGTCTATTATTTGACATTCACAATTATCAGTCAACTCAACGATTTTAACAGGATTGAGTAATTAGTTAATAGATGGCGCTGCTATGTCAAACCTACAAACGTGTCATATACGATTTTACATAGATGCCATTTGTAAAAAAATATGACGACCTCCATGACAGATGTTCTTCTACAATTCCATTTAAATAGTTTAATAAAATGTAATATAACAAAAAACATTAGCCACAGCAATGCGTGTCCGGGAACAAATTGTTAACAGATAATTTAATTAGAAAATCTCTCTTGTTGTTGCTAAACTGCAAGTGGAATAGAAAATATTTAACAACTAGCAACCCACCCTTCGCTTCGGTTTCAGTCGCTTTACCTGCATAGAGTGCATAGTGCCCGTTCCAGTGGGAGTACCGGGATAAAATGTAGTCCAAGTTACTTCTTATATAGATAGCTACATGGTGGTAAAATATCAAAATCGGTCCAACTGTTTTGAAAATTACCCAAAACTGTAATTTTCAAAACGGTTGGACCGACAGGCAGATAAAATTTTAAACTGGTTTTTAGGTATAGGTGTCATGCAAATAACCGTGTGAGCATGAAAAAAGCCCAGTATTTTAACATTACAAACCGACACTTCAGTTTTATTTATTTGCATAGATATCATACTCTAGCATACTCTTACCCCAGCTTATCTAAAAATGACAGAACGAAAATCATAAAATCAAAGTTTTTGCTCTATATAACGAATGTGTGTTACTACTAGCCAGTAGGAGAGTAGTTTTAAAATGTTAGCATCGTATCATACACCTCCAAGCAGTGGCGGCTGGTGGGTAATCAAAGTGGTGGTTCACTTTACTTCCTCACTAAGTATTAAGATCAGAAATTGCAATGGATTTACGTAAAATTTTTTTTTTAAATTATTTTTGAACGCATTACATTTTGTAGGTGTACTTGCGAAGAAAAATAGGTATTTTGTTTGTTTTTCACACTTCAAAAAATATTTATAAAAGAGGGCCTTGGCGGTCCCGCCAATTTATATCAACTTTATTTTAAAAAGTTTTGTTATTGTCTTTAATATAGTCTATATTTATGCTCATTTTCACCAACTGTACACGCTGTATAAAATAGAACTAAGACCAAAATAAAAAAAAAATTAATGTAAACAAACCATATTTAACTCGTCACAGATGCATCGAAACTATACCTACTTACTGTACTTAACGAGACATCATCAGCGAATTTCGTCGCAAGTCGAGTTCTCTCGGCAATGTTCGGTTCGCCCGTGCGCCGTACGGGAACAGACTCATTTTTCAACATATTTATATGAACTATCTTCTGTTTCACGCGCCAGGCGTTTTAACTCATTTCTAATACAAGTTGTATGGGCAGTCCCCGTGCGCTCGCCTCAGCGCACGAGATTTTTTTTACAAGGAATATAAGTTTTAATAGTTTAGTAAAACGCTTATATTGTTTCGTCATAATTTGAAATTTTATTTATTATATGTTTTTTTATGTTCAAAGAATAAATATTAATGGTAATTTAAAAATAAATATGAAGTTAAATTTTGTAGTTTTAAATATTTTGATTTGGTGGTTCAGCGCACGAGCGCACTTAAGGTACAGCCGCCACTGCCTCCAAGTTGCATAGCATCCTAGATGAAGCTTTTCAGCTATATTCGGATTTTCTCAAGCCAAAACAGAAGTTCCCAGAAGAATCGGACAAAACAATAACCGTTTAAGACAAGACAGTATCAATTTCAATTTTTTACTAACCCAACTTTATTTACAGGTCAATAGCACAAGCAAAACAAATGATTTACGATTTCAAAACTGTGGAATCTATGGAAGTATGGAACTGTGAAAGTGTTGTAACTTTGCGTGCTTCAATGAAAGTGTGGAATAAAACTGTACAATATTGGGTAGCCATGGTAGTGTACAGACGATTCCCCATAAAGCCTTTGAAGTAAGTGTCTTGTTTGATATTTTTAATGACGTTACTACTAATAGGACAGGAGCTGGGCCACAGTTAAGCCACCTGATTTCTTTACCAGTTTTAGATATTTATAGTGTTTTTTTTTACGGTGGGTTACGGTCGACGCACTCCTCGCACCACTCCGTCCGGGGCGACAGAGGGGCGTAAGCATGCACACCCGTAACCCACCCGCGACACGTCGCCTTCGTCGTTGCAATGACCACCGGAGCAGGGTGACTTAACGTCAGTGAGATATTTATACATTACTGCATACACTGTCTTGTGTATATGACGTGGTGATAAGAGGTATTACAGTAGGCTATGGGCCTGTACGCCCTCCTTCTATTGCCCTTTACGTTTTGAAGGACTGAGGGATATAGTATACTAGCAACCCGCACTCACATTGCTTCGGCTTTAGTCGCCTCACGCGCGTATTTCCCGTTCCAGTCGGAATATCGGGATAAAATATAGCCTATGTTACTCCCTGATATTATAGATTTCCATTGGTGAAAGAATTTCTGAAATCGATGCCGTGGTTTAAGCTTGTAAGCGTAACACACTAACAAACAAACATACTTTCGCATTGATAATATTAGCAAGGATGTACAACGAAATGAATGGCTATTTTCGTGTGGTGACGGAGTAAGAATACAGTTCACCACCCTGCTATCTGGCTCGTGGGTATCGTAAAAGACGACTAACGGATATAATATGCATACAACATTTATGCAAGAGAATCAAAACTCTAAACAAAACCCTATGCTAACACCTCTGACCAGCTTAGTATAGTAGGTCAAATTCCCTTCCATAGTGGAGGAGGCCTGAGCTAAACAGTGGAACGTATATGGGTTGAGGTGATGGTGAAATTTTTAGAAGAAGTTTTTTTTGTTGAAGTGGAATACAGACACGCCTTGAGTGAGAGCATAAAAATTAACATGAAGCACTCTCAAGGGCAACTGTAATACACATATCTTTATCTCATTCTCATGCCATCTTTATCATATAGGTGTATCTGTTGACCTTATATACAAGGTGTATCAGGTTATAGGGTAACTGGTCAAACGGAAGCTTGGTAATGGTGGTGGGAACCCACAAAAAAAATTGAAACAAAAATATGGATTCGTTAATGAATTAGAGCCATGTTGTGAGCGAAGTTTGTCTTGCTTATCAAGACAAACTTCGCTTTAAATCAGCTGATCGGCCGATGACCGTTGACAAGTCGTCTTTGTACCTACGTTATCATTGAAGCGTTCGCGCATATCATACCTATTTATACTGTCGAAGGTTTACATGCCTACATGTATCCTGTCTGTACATGCCTACATAATACGTAACATTTAAGGCATAGACTCTTAGACACACATTTTTTAATCACTATAATTTTTATGTTACATTGTTTTTTATATAATATACATTTTCTAATTATGACCTATGACCGTTAAACTACAATATAATCGAACAGTTGCGCCATAACCTGATACACTCTGTATAATGTCGTCTTTTCATTTTATTGAGTTTGCCACAATGCCTAAGAAAGATGTCAATAATTTATTATTTCAGAATACACGCGACCCTGTTCGTGTCAGTCATATGGCACGGTTATCATGCCGGTTATTTCTTCTGCATTTACGCCTGTTCCTTTTATGTTATGGTGGAAGACATATATTTCAAACTATACTACAAACACGCAACTGGTTTGGTGAGTAAAATTAATGAAATTGTTATATTTATGCAGATAAACTTTTTCGGAGGGTTCTAAAATACTGATGCCCAAACTTTTTAGCCAACTTAAAAAAACAGGTTCTCAATTGGACTGTTTTTTATTTTATATTTGTTACTTCAGAACTTTCAACTGTGTGAACCGATTTGTTTCTTTCTTTATTTGAATTGAGGTACCAGCCCCCCATGTAGTCCCATTTCAATTTGGTTCAGTTAAATACGGTTTTTTTTTGTTAACATAATTGTCTAAAGAAAAGCTGGTGAGAGAAAGACTTTAATGAATAGCTATATTTTGCATTCGTCACATGCTATGAAGTAAAAAGTGTATGACAAATACGTGTAAGTACACGTTACAGCAGTCGCTTAAGCATAATGTTTACGCGAGTACGTGTTTTTCTCCTAAACTTGAGAACACTGAGACCCGTTTTTGTTGTTCATTTATTTTTTGTAAATAAATAACTGTAAATAAAATAAACACAATATTAAAACAATATCTGTGTGGTGACGGAATAAGAATACAATTGAACACCATATATTACCCGTGGATGTCGTAAAAAACTACTAAGGAATATAATGTGCATATAATATCTATGCAAGAATGAGCAAACTCAAAATTAAATCGTCTGGTCAGCGTGGTATAGAAGGTCAATTGCCCTTTTATTATGAAGGGGGGCTTGAGCCCAGCTGGGGACGTATGAAAGCTTTTTTGTTTCTGATTGTGGCAAAGGAGTAAACAGCAAATCTGATGATAAGTGATACTGCAGCACATGGACTTTTGCAATACCAGCGGCACCGCTAGCTGTGATTATGAAACAATCTATGCCCTTCTAAAGCGATTGATTAAAAATTTAAAGGTTGTAATAAAAAAGTTTCACTTCAATACGACACACCATGTTTAGTTTTTTTATTTAAAAAACAGTGTTTTTCATATGTTAGTATTAGATATGACTGGAAATTGTAACATTCAGATTCGGAATTTTGTAAACATCCTGAACAATAGCAGTACTTCAAATTGAAATTTAATTTTCAGAAAAGGCACATCATCGGCTTTATAATGTGGTTCCTGAGATCTCACTCGGAGTCCTATCAAGGGGCAGCATTTTTACTTCTTACTTTCGATCGTGTATGGGTTTATTATTCATCGGTATACCATTATTGGTTTTGGTGTTGGGTGGTATTTTATATCTTAGGTCAATTTTTAAAAAACATACACAATCGTCGCCCACGATCCGTACGTAATCCTACTGCTGAGAATGAGTAAGAGTGTAAAGAGTTTTTATACAATATCAAGTTTATAATTAATTTATTTATATCTAAGTAGCTTAACACTAGATTGCCCGAGGAAGTCATTTTGACTGTCTTTCGATTTTAACATGAAAAGAAGGTAGTGTTAAGGTTGCCTATCTCGAGTATATAAGAAAAGCAACCAATATACTGAATAACAACTTTAATGTACACCACTAAAATACAATATTTAAGTACAACGGCGCCTGATTAAAAGGTGGTAAGCTCGAAAGTGCTTGGCGCCTCGGTGTCGCCGGCGTCGAACTTTTTGGCACGCCCATCGCCCCACCGGTGCATAGCATGTAGTCGCGTAAACAGGTAGTAAAATACAATAAAAAGAAGTGATTTCGTATCATTTTATCAACACTGGCGATTACCTCTTTTTATTTTGACTTATTGACCGCTTTTGGGATGTAGGTATATACAAAAAATCGGGCAATCTAGTATTAATTAGTAGTGTAATCTTATCTATCTTAAATTAAGAATGTGGGTACATGCATAATTTAATTATGTAATTCTACATAAACTCATTTGCAAAAAAAACGGGCGGTTTTGATTTTCATTCATATTTAAAAAGATACAATACCAAAAAGGTTTCAATCGTTTGTACACGTTACTGGCCGGTTTTAAAAATGCTGTGGTATTTAAAAAAGTACGTTCTAAATTCAATTTTTCATTTGATGTTCATTTTTACAGAAAACCCCTTTTTATCCTACATTTTTGGCGCGAAGTTCCAGAAGTTAACATCGACTTTCATAACTTTTATTCAATTTTTATCGATTAATTTCATATCCTTGACTGTCAAAGCTTTATTTAATGCTGTTTGGCTGTATCAAAAATGGTAGATAAAGTGGTAAAAGCTACCAAAATTATCGCGCTGCTTGAAGAGGGTTGCAGCCAATGTTTCGTGGCTAGGAGGCTAAATGTTAGTCGCTCGACAGTCCAAAGGACCTGGCAGCGATATCAGGAGACTGGTTCCGTCGAGAGAAGGCCTGGTTCTGGAAGAAAACCATGTACCCAACCACGGGATGATCGTTTTCTTGTGAGTCGCGCATTGAGAAATCGCAAATCTTCGTATGTGGATCTTAAGAACAACCTCCAAGAAGTAAGAAATGTGCATATTAGTCTATGGACGGTCAGGAGGAGGCTTCTCGCTGCCAATATACGCAGTCACCGCCCGGCCCGCGGCCCCAAATTACTCCGTGAGCACAGAGTTCACAGGCTTAGGTTCGCTAGAAATTGTGAATCATGGACTCAAGACGATTGGAATAGGGTTTTGTTCTCTGATGAAGCCAGAATATCTCTGTTCGGTGAAGATCGACGTCGGCGAGTGCTAAGAAGACAAGGAGAACGCTTTGCAGAGGCATGTTTCGAAGAAATCACACCTTATGGTGGGGGCTCTGTTATGTTTTGGGCAGGAATAAATTCAATGGATCGTACAGAGTTAGTCTTCATTGAAAACGGCTCACTGACTGGGCATCGATACATAACGGAAGTTCTAATTTCTCATGCACAACCCGCATTGGCCGCTCTAGGTGAAGACTCGATTTTTATGGACGACAATGCTCGCGCCCACCGATCCCGCGATGTTAATGCGTATGTGCAAGAGGTCGGCATTCGTCGTTTGGATTGGCCAGCTCGAAGTCCCGACCTCAATCCCATAGAGCATGTCTGGGACGTTCTGAAACGGCGTGTGAGATCAGTACACCCGGCTCCGCAGACCATCAGAGAGCTGAAGAATGTGATTACTGCGGAGTGGAAACGTATTCCGCAAGCAAGTATCCGGGATATACTCGCTAGCATGCCCAAACGAATTCAAGCTGTGATTTTAGCTAGAGGGGGTCACACTCGATACTAAACATTTATCTGCTTTTACTTTATTAAAGAAAAACAAACAAAAAAACTTTTTTATTTTTACTTCATGAGCATATGCACTACTAGCGAATATACACTACTAGCGAGGTTTAGCATTATTTCCCATAAATTGTATCTAAATTTTATGAAATACTGATGAAAACGATTATTTTCTTATTAATTTAGCAAATTGTGTGGATAAAACTACCTATAATTATCAAACAAAGAAATATTAACATTTGAAATGGTTCATTGCTTAGGTGCCCGTTTTTTTTGCAAATGAGTTTATAAGGAATTTCCTTAATATTTTACTAACAATGAGATTCGATGCCATAGCTGTCTGTATAAGGAGTAACAAAGAATATATTTTATCCTGGTATTCCGACGGGAATTACGCGGGTGAAATCGCTAGAATTTGCTGGTTTCTAATATACCTCTAGGATATTACAACCATTGTGATGGTTAATAAAAGCATCAAGTTTAAGTTTCAATTATTGTTATGTTGAAATACAACCGACAGCATGTCCGTGTGGTTTCTTCTAGTTATTATGTCCGTGATTGTATGGAGTTAAGTCTTTAGTCGCAGTACGGTAAGTCAAAGTGATATATTCTTTGTACATTCCTGATAATGATGATGATTCCTAATGTGATAATGTAAGAAAAAAATCTGACATAAATCTTAAGTTTAATTTTAGTTTATATAAATAAGATGTGTTGTGTAATCGAAATCATCTTAGCCTTCTGTTCTATTGCTCGTGTTAAAAAAATGTATTTCTATTGTCCGAGTACAGAGTTCTTTCATGATAAAATTTCTGCGTGGTGACGGAGTAAGAATACTACCATCTATGGTGTCGTAAAACTCGAAATGAATCCCCTTACCAACATATCTCCCCAGCTAACTAGGTTAATTTTCCACAGTCGAGAAGGCCGGAGCCCGTGGATGTATGTATGCTGAGATAATGATGATAGATTAATTCAATCAATCACATTGCAACAAAACTAAGTACCACAATTTATGCCACACTATGATAATTGCCCCATTATTACTCGGGCAATTTTAAATGTTTAAGATGTATGAAAGAAGAAGTGCATCTAAATAATTACATTTTAAGAAAAAATGCGATAGGTCTTGACCTAAAGGACTTTCGCCATGTATTTTATACTCATAAACTTTCACACATATTACATTATTGCCCGAGAAATATCCAATAAAATGTATGCCAACCCATCCGGTCTGTTCAATTATATAGCGTGGCGTTACGTCGCGTCAATGATTAGGTTTACCCTCGCATATTCAGTCACATAGCGTGGCATTGCGGCGCTGCGGTCTGTTTATGCCACGCCAACGATCAGGTTTACTCTCACCTCTTGATGTTTCACATCAACATTTTCGTTCTTTTATCGGCTGATATAGTCTATTAGACGCATGTAAAGTAATATCTTAATATAAATTACTCATGTAGGCATGTAAAAATTGTCAATTGTAAAAGAAAAAAGTTAGTTTTGGTATGAACTTTTAAAATATGCTCTCTATTATATTTTATAAAACGAATGTGTATGTAAAATTGTAGGAATGTATGTTATTTCTGTATCATGAAGTTAAAGTTGGTGTTTGTGTACTAATTTAAGTACCTTTAATATAGTTTTAAATGTACTTCGTACATTCGTTTGTGCCTTTGTGATTTTTTTTTGATATTATAATTCTGTTGACAAGCTGCAACGATTTTCTGTTGAAAATAAGTACCTGTAATGTTCCTAAAAACAATGTTTTTTTAATTGGCTGTGAATTTGTCCATGCTCATTATACCAAAATGCCAAATATTGTTTTATACATTCATTTTCCTTGAATAATTTTTTTTATATCATTAAATACGCTTGTATTTGCATTTACTTTTATTTATTAAGTTTTGAATAAATATGTAATTTATATTTTAACGACGACAATTTATTCAGTCTGTTTAAATTGTGTACAAAATGAGATTTGATTTTAATCGAATGTGTATTCTATTAAATTAGTAGTATTTATACATTATAGTGACGTGTAATAATTAAGACATATAAATATAAGATATTATTATTACCATTTCATGTACCACATTTTCTTCGTCAATAGCATTCTGTAGACTGTACTAGTAGCAATGTATCGTTCTATTATCCCACTTAAATACATCGTATTAGACGCTATAAAACTAATAGTTAATAAACAAGTTCAACAACATATTTAATGGCTGATAAGAACATATATCGCTGGTTTGCGAGAATAACGACGTAAATAAAAATTACTGATTTAAGATAATTGATTGAATTAGGCGATACATAGCAGAAATCCATTTTTATTTTTTTTATATATGCTTTAATGCATATTATGGTATATTATGATATTTAAATAATTTATTGAGGGTGTGACTGTACAATATTAAAGGAAAATTTATCTGTTCACGATAAAACATCAGGTATTATTTGGCATAATTACAATATTCAATTTGACATAACTGAATTACGTCGATATTCTCGCAAATCAACGATATTATCTAAGTATTTTATAATATCCAGGCAATTTTCTTTATAAATAATTCTTATGTGCCATATTATTTATGATATAAATTTATCACTGCAATCATATTATTTTTGTAAGTTGTATACCATGCTCATTTTCACCAGAATCCTTAATGTTGGGTAACACCTAAACATAGACGGTATTAATGAATTTTGTGTTATATTTATCGCGTTATAATATAATATTATTTTGCCATAAAAAATGCGATATTATTTTGTTATTTATACTGACTATGGTGTTACTATTTAGGGATCTTTGGTGAGAAGATACATGTTTTAAAAAAATTAAATTGTGGTATCAAGAAATTTTAAACTGACTGACATTTCTGTATTTCGTTGAAATGTTACTTGAATCTCGGATGCCATGAAAATACTATTATTTCTTTTTGTATTTAATAAATAATAATGTATATAATTCTCATATTATTTTTAATATCCTTGTAGAAAATGTGACTAACATCTACAACTCACCACCCCATTTTTAGCCTGTGGGCGTCGTAAAAAACAACTAAAAGATGATAATGATCTTTGTGTATATACATGCAGATAATACATAAGCACAAAAAAGAAAATTCGAAATGAAAGCCTATACCACGAACCCGTCTGACCAGCGTAGACCTAGTGGTGTTATAGTAGGCCCATTTCCCTCCAGTTGAAGAGACTCGAGCCCAGCACTGGAAGATATAGGATATTATAGTGTACAAATATGAATACTCTCTTATGTAGTTTATTAAATATTTATTACAAAACAATTTGTAGCAAACTTGTACTTTTCTAGTCTTGTGTTATTTCAACTGATTGAATAAAACACCGTAAACTTATTATTCTTTTATTTTGAGTATCTCCAATTTATATTATAACACAAAAAGTAAAATTTTACATATATTTATAATTGAACTACAGCGTTAACATATAGATATAATAATAATCTTCTTAAAACTAAAAATATAATCTCTATTACTGCTTTATTTATATATTCTGCATACATTGCTGTATCAGGTACATCAAAATCACTGTCGCACTGAAATAGAAATAAAATTTTACGGTATTACAAATAACACCCATAAAGGTGAAAACAATACAGCACGGCTAGAGAAAATAATGGACTCGAATAAATGAAATTACAGGTTTTTGTGCATCAAGATAGCGTGAGTGATGGTCAATTTTAGAATTTATATTGACCACATGCGTTTTACATGCAACGGTAGAGCTTAATTTTGAACTATTTATTATGGTGTTTAGTAAATAAAAAAAAGAATATTACAGTGAGTAAGTATTACAGTATTGAATGAATAATATAGTGAGGAATTATTATAAATATAGCAAAAAAAAAAATACTAAACTAATATAAAGATTCCTTAACAAATGACAAGTTTTAAGCTTAAATATTAGGTAACTATATTGAATAAAGCAGGCAAAATAATAAAACGAAAGCCGTCATTACTATATTTAAATTATACACCACCTGAGCGACCCGAACTTCACACAACGTATTTTTAATTCGTAATTTCGTGAAAACTTTAAATAAAAACATGTGTGCAATTCACACGTTGTAGAAGTGAATCCTTAAAAAAATTTGTACAACGCATGCGCGCTTAAACATACATGTATTAATACATTACAATGCCGAGGCTCAAGCAAACTTCCACTATGTCTTGGTAAACACGAGTGGAGGGGGTACGAAACAGAGCACAGAGAGAACCGCGAACGTAAACACCGTATAATGCTTCCTATCTCATATTCTCCCACGTTATCTCTAATGAATTAATATGTCGGTTTCTTTTTACTGTTGCTTTTTCGTTTCATCAACTTTCAAATCACAACGATGCTAAAGAAGTTTTCACTTCAAAAATTACGGTATAAAGAAACTTAATTTTATCTAAATATGATAAAGATGGTAGTAATTTTCATATCGTTAGCCTTAACCTTAAAATATATACCAGATCTTATGATTTATTATACATAATTGTAGATCTCTATAAAAATATTAACACTTATTTTTTTGGGCAGGCAATGCTCTTGACACACGGCCGTCCCTCAGAGCCAATAAAATTGCGGCGCGCGCGCCCCCATAGTATTCCCGCCCAATCGCAATTGGGCCGACCACTGGTACTGAATATTTTAAGTCCATGGTTGCCCGGCAGCTTACCCTTTCGGTTACAATTCCTGCCCGACGTCCCCCGGGGCGTTGCCCTCTTCCGGTTTGCTTCTCTGCGGTTACGGATTATATCCGGGTCCAATCACCCGAGCAAGAAAATACCAACCGCAAATATTATAATCGAATTTGATTATATGTAAATCTATTTAGCTTTTCTTTTTCAATTCTATATACACTATCTCAATAATGTTAGTTATAAGTTCTGAACGCGTTAAATTTCCATTTGACTATCCTGTTGCTATTGTATTAGCCTTGCTGACATTTTCTGTTTCTATTGTATGAAGCATTCAAAATACTGTTGAAAACAAAAGACTTGCCAAATTTGACTAGTTTACATATTATTCAGTAGTAATAGCAATGTCAAGTTTAATTAAAATAATAATAACAAAAAACAAGCATATTTCAAATATACAAGTAGCCTCAAAATAGTGTTATAGGTATTATGACACATCAATTAACAAGCTAAAGATTAGTATCTGTACATTATTATATCGGGTTGATAGCCCCTAACACTCGCCCAAATGTATATAAAGTTATTATCTGTGGCTAACATAGTCATACAAAAAATTGTAAGTAGTTGTGCCAAAATCTAAGCTTCCATTACATTAAGTTGTAAAGATAATAATAAAACTCTGTTCAGTCGTTATCTTATTATAAGACTAACGCAAAACATGATGAAACATTATATGGGTTAGATTTTTGATGTAAAAAAAAGTTACATAAGCTTTATAGGAAACTAATAAACCGCATGGCAACTTGTGGCGTGCTGAATATAAGTGACGCTACTGCGGTCCTGAATGCCCGTGAGTGTCGGTCAGGGTCTCTTCCAGCTCACCTTTATTATCTGACTGGAAGGGCTGGAGTGAATACCCGCAGGATTCTCAAATCTGGCTTGCTTTTACCGGCTGGTCAGAGAGGGATTGCCAGAGCTCAAGAGTGGAAATGTCATTTTCATGGTCAAAACCACCGCGGGTCTTTGTTTATCAGAGACTCGCGACGGTGAAACTGGCGTTATAACGCGCGGTCGCCCTAACCACTTTCACTAATGCTCCCTCCGGTTGCCCGTACGGCCAGTGCGCATATGGCGACCGGTTAGGGAGCCCATTCAGCGAGTTGGCAAGTCACTTTTTGCCACCGTTCAATACTATGCAAGGGATTGAAGGCAGACGACAGTTTAAAATTCAGTAGATATAAGATAAACCAGTCCGCTGAAACACCCAACTCCATACATATATTAGACACTATTACCACACCATAGTTCTCCATTCTACCGTGGGCAGTCCACGAGTGTTATGTACAAGCGTGGAATGTCATCGGCAGATATACCATTCTATTTTCAGATCAAATTTCTCCAAAGGACTGCGTGTTGGACTCACGCTCCTATGAAAGCTTCCCAAAGGATTGAGTATGTTCTCTTGGAAGGTCCAGTGAAAAGAAGATACATAATAATAGAACAATTATTTGTGGCTCGCACAGACAATTGCCTTGCGAGGGGTCGAAACCGCGATACTCTGTATCCAGACAATTTGAAAAGTATTTGTTAAAGTTTATTAAGTATTAATTTACCAGTCACCGGAAACATAAGTTCAATATAAATATATATTATAGATTATTTTGCGAGGTTATTCTTATTTAAAATAAAAATATGTACAGAAGTGAAACGTTAAAACAACTATGAGATAATCAGACCAATATGGCATCAGGAATAAAAAAAATATAGGTAGATCTCATTCTCTCAAAGTAGATCCGTTAAGGACTCAAAAAAAAAATCTGCAGTTATAAATACAAGCAGGCATATTTCTGAGTATTATCTTAATTATGTTAAGTATTAAAATGCATGAACTATAATTAAAAATGCATTTCATCCGAGACTTAACTGATAATTATAGCACCAACTGATCGACCAATAAAATTTAAAGACGTCATTTCAAAAACCTAAGCCACATTTTGTTTCAATATAGTTTTAAACGCAATAAATGTTGATACGTATTCTGAGTAGAAATAACAAATCAATGTATAGCTCTCCTTTAAATAATACCTGGATATAGAAGCATGATAGTATACACAACAAGGTCTACTGACTTGCATGCACTCCGACTTTTACGTTTCAGAATAATCGGGTTTTGAACTGCAGTTTAATTACAAGTGCAATTTTATTACTGTGTGAATTATGAGGAAGGAATATGAGGTTTTTGAAATGACTAAATTGTTTTGAACTTGCTGCAATTTGAGCATAGCACGAATTTCTAACGATGTAGGTGCATATATGTTATCTACGTTAACAATAGGCAATGAGAGATACTCATATAAATAGGGCAAGTGTCCATATAAATAATATTATCTATAATTTTTTTAGTAAAATACCTCTCGTCACCCCTATGCATTTGTAATAGGCTGGTGTTACATACATACATATTTTAATTACAATTAATATCTTTGACTAAAATTAAAATAAGCACCAATATAAATCTTTTCCCAATAAGTATTACGTTTGAATGAAATATTAAAGCATTATTAAAATTAGCCAAACCAAGTTATAAAATGAAAACAGATCCAAATTAAAAAGTGAAAATAAGTTTGCAGCAAGTAAAGAAATTAAAGGCGTGTAAATCGATAGCGCTGTTGCAGAGACAGTTACTGTTTTAATTTACCTATAGTAATAGGTGGACCTGCGAGTAGAAGCACCGTTATGATGTGCATAACTTTGGCCGTAATTCTTGCTCTGAGTAGGCGGTTGACTATTCAGCTGAAAGCCTGATGAATAAGATTGGTAATTAGAACGCGCGTTACGATTACCATACGGATAATTAGGATTCTCCATTATTGGCCTAGTATTAAATAAACTGTTAAAATTTAGACCTCCGTTTTTGCCGATGTTGCCGAGAATGTTGCCGAAGACGCCGGAGAGTGGGTTGTTTCCTGTACCACCATTGGTTCCGGCTGTTCCACCGCCACCATTGGCATATTTATTCAGGGTGTTCAAGATGCTGTCGATAGGGCTGCCGCCGCCAGTGTTGGAGTGCGAGCCACCATATGATGATCCTCCATATGGGTTGTTGCCACCGCTAGAAGATCCACCGTAAGGAGAACCGCCGTATGGAGAATTGCCACCGTAAGGAGAGCTGCCTCCGTAAGATGAGTCGCGGTTATTACTGTTGCCGCCATAGGGTGATCCATAAGGGGAGTTTCCACCGTATGGGGAATTACCACCGGTATGAGAATTACTACCATAGGGCGAATTGTTACCATATGGCGAATTGTTACCATATGGCGAATTGCCACCATAGGGTGAATTGCCACCATAAGGCGAACTGCCTCCGGAAGGTGGAGCAGGTGGGTTGTAGCTAGGCGGTTTGTCGAAGTTAGTAGTTGGTGTTTGTGGTGGTTTTGGAGCTGGTTTTTCTGGTTCAGAGTGCAAACCTCCACCTGAAAAATAAACATTCAATTTATTTAGTAATTTTAAAGTTTTAGAGACGGACTGGCAATGGGGAAAGAACACGGTAAGTTATAGAGCCGCACGCTGCATACATGTCGCATCGGAACTATTGACTGAAGTGGGTCCAGAACCATAGCGTACCATAAAAAAGGTAAATGATAAAATTTACGCCTACTATGAATGGCTAAAGTGGGATGTCACACATAGTTCGCTGTTCTTAAAAGTTCTACGTGATAATATTACCTGAACGACTTCAGGTGTGCTAGTAATGACAGTTAGCGAACAGGTCTTTTATGTCCCTATAGTCGAGTTCATTAGTTGCTTCAAAAATATCATTTCTTTAAGAAAGATCTTTAAACTACGTACCCAAAAGGTGTAAATTGAGAGTTAGGTGAGGCATTTATGATGTTTACGCGAGTGTTATACATTAGGCAAGTGGGTCCAGGCAGACCGCGGATTCAGCAGCAGTTAACATGCATTAATTATTGTACTAAATCAGCAATAAAGCAAGCAATGCCTCGCCGCCACCCTGTCGCCGGAATCCGAGAGCTGACGCTGCAATTGACACCGATTGCATCTGCGTAGTTTTAGAATAAAATCGTTCATTCCATATTCATACTTCGAATAGGTTAGATTTAATTAGACTTATGTAATTTTTATAATTAAATAGTTTTATAGTAATTTTGGTTTTTTTTCGATCCTTTGGCTGCCGCTAACGTAATTGGCGCAGTCGGTAGGATCCTCGCGGGCCGGTTCACGTCCTTAGAGTCCTTTTAAAACGATATTCGCGTCGCGAGTCGCCCGGGTGGCTTTCAAGCACCGTCATCGAGGTTCCAGAATCTACGGTCCAGCAGCAGTTCCAGAGGAGAGTCAAGACCTCGACTCACGAAAGAGAAACCAGAATGAAGTATATGTAAGTACATTTGAATTGTCCTCGTGTTGCTTGCTTCCTTTGTCCTAGTTATATCCATTCTCCAAATTTTTTTTTTGCACCGGGAACCTGCATCTCGACAGGCTCGTTGGAATACAATAGATTTAATTAGAAATTTAGGTAGTAGCCCCCCGCAGAGTTCAGAAAATATGGCTCAAGGACAGGCTAACGTAGTAGTAATAACCCATGACCCGGACACGATTTTTAAGGCACTTCGCCTAGTCACGGAGTTTGATGGGAACCCGAATATTTTAACTAGATTTATTAATATATGCGATAGAATAGATGTACAATATTTAAGTGATCAGCCAGGAAACGAATTAGCGAACTTATGTCTTTTAAACGGAATACTAAATAAAATTACGGGATCAGCCGCTAGCACTATTAATTCCAACGGTATTCCAGACAGCTGGTTAGGTATTAGAACAGCCTTAATAAATAACTTTTCCGATCAGCGTGACGAAACTGCTCTCTATAGTGACCTATCTTTAGCCAAACAGGGTACGAAGACACCTCAAGAGTTTTACGACTAGACCAGACACTATTCAGTACCATAATGACCTATGTAACTTTGCATGAACCGATTAGTACCACAGTAGAAGCTAAGAGTATCCATACTAATATTATAAATGCGAAAGTAAGGATGTTTGTTTGTTTGTAACGCTTTCACGCTTAAACCACCGAACCGATTTCAAAAATTCTTTCATCAATGGAAAGCTATAATATCAGGGAGTAACATAGGCTATATTTTATCCCGGTATTCCCACAGGAGCGGGAACTACGCGGGTTTAAGCGACTGAAACCGAAGCGAAGCGAGGACGGGTTGCTAGTATTATATAAAAAAGTTGCTATGCAGTCATTCGTGAGAGGGTTAAACGAACCACTAGGATCGCGGATAAGATGTATGCGACCAGAGACTATAGAAAAAGCACTCGAATATGTTCAAGAGGAGTTGAATGTAATATATTTACAACAACGTAACGATACCCCGAAATCGGTTAACACCCCTAGAGCGTTCAACTATGTTCCACCCCCTATAAATTTCAACCAACCACGTGCTCAAAACATCGTCAGTCATCCCCTTAATTGGCCGGCACCAGTAGGTTTTAAATCACACCAACCTCTGCCGCAACCCTTTAAATTCAACCCCCTACAGAACCAACAGTTCCAGCAACGTACCCCTAACCGTACGCAGCAAATATTTCGCGCTCAACTATCCGGTTATAACCCACATAGTAACGTCTTTCGACTACCACCCAGGAACGTTCCACCACAAAATCTAGGCCCAAAACCCATGAGCGGCATACAGCATTTTACACCTAAGCTTATGTTATTAGGTCATGATTGGCGCAAATCAGGCAATCCACCACCAAGTAATTATTTCAAACCGCGTGAAATGAATGTGAATGAGTGCTCGTCATACGACGACTCATATTACCCAGAGTATTGTTACGAACACGAAGATAGCTATTTTTACAATAATTATTACAACGATTACAACCCATACGCTACAGAAGAGTGCACCTATAATACTACTTATTATGATACGACAAATGATATTCAGAATACCGAGGATATAGAACCACAACCTGGTACAAGTTCATCAGACCCGGATTTTCAGTTGGACCCGGTGTCAAAAAGACCAAAATAGAATTAAATCTTCACTCAGAGACAAGCTACCATATATTTCTTTTTCAGATCCACCTTTAAAATTATTAATTGACACAGGTGCAAACCAATTGTTTATTAGCCCGGAAGCAGTAGAGATATTTTTTTCAAATTTTCTACTAAATTACGATCCATTTGAAGTCACCAATGTGCACGCCGTTAGTAGAAACGAGTACTCCACTACCTTACCCAGTTTTATTGAATTTAACACATTATAAATAAAACTATTTTTATGGATTTTATCGCGTTTGTGTTGGATTTTTGATTGCCCGACGTTTTGAACGTTTTACAGCGTTCATGGTCACGGGCGGAATGTCGTCCAACAAATCACCGTTGTTGCTAAAAAGTGCTTCAAACTTCGGGATATAATATAAAAATCCAATACAAACGCGATAAATTCCGTAAAAATAACTTTATTTAAAAAAAATCTTCAATCCATATAAGAAAACTAGTCTGCGCACTTGGATTTAGAAAATTTAAACTTTAAATAGTTGGAAACTATTCATTTTGACAAACTCGACGCGAATTACGATTTTTGGTTAGTAATGATTTTTGGTCAGTAATAAATACTTTAATTACTATATATTATTTATCATTAGACTTATAAATAGTAAATACTACTGAATAGTAGCTTAGTGCCTACTAGGTTTTACGGTCAACTATTACTGTAGATTCGTGCTCGTGTTAATATTTTATCGAAAATATCTTATGTTGGACACAAGGCTCTCTCATACCGAGAGAGCAAGTTGGTAACAATTTCAAACTGTCCACATCGGTCAACCAAATGGTTTTGGTTCGAGTTTTTCGTGTATTGCAGTAATAATAATAATATTAATAATTTTCTTTCGAGAAAAGAAGTTTTGTTCAATTGTGGTGGTTTTTACACTATGACACAATAAATATATTCATTATTAAAAATAAAATAATACCTTCAACCTCGCTCTTCTTCTTGCAGGTAGGATAAGTACCACAATTCGAGGTGTGTCCAAATGAACACGGATCTTCGGCTAACACGCAAACTTGGCTGCTTAAGCAGCCTATGTCTTTGCAGGTTCGCCCATATTCTGGAAATTATAATATCATATTATCAATAACATTTCCGTGTGGTGACGGAGTGAGAATACAATTCACCACCTCCTCTCTTGTCCGTGGGTGACGTAAAAGACGACTAAAGGATATAATATGCATATAACATGTATGCAAGAGAAGGAAAACTCGAAATAAATTCCTATAACAATACGTCTGACCAGCGTGGTATAGTAGGTCAATTTCCGTCATATTATGGAAGAGACTCGAGCTCAACAGTGGGACGTATATGAGCTGTGATGATGATAATGAATAACCTATCAACCTCTGTAGACAATGTTTTATATAAATGAACTAGCAACCCGCCCTCGCTTCGTTTCAGTTACCTTACCTACGTAATTCTCGTGACCGTGGGAATATCGGGACAAAATATAGCCTAAGTTACTCCCTATATATCTAGCTATCTGGTAGTAAAATATTATCAAAATAGGTCCCAGCCGTTTTGAAGATTATCCGCAACAAACAGACAGACAATTTTTTTAAATTGCTCTTTAGGCATAAATCTCGTGCAAATAACCGTGTGAGCATGAAAAACCCCCTAATTTGATATTACAAACAGACACTTCAATTTTATTTATCAATATAGATTCTGCAAACAAACCTTATTAATCATTATTTTTAGTAGACTCTGACAAAGTCAAAAGTAGTGTTATTTTTAAAGACTTATCTATTCGACTAAACAACTAAAACTATGAATATAATAAACTATTGATGACGAAGATTATATATAAAAGGTCGTCATTAAAACGAACGAAATTGATAAACTTTGGCTCTACAGTTCTCATTAATATTAAAACAAGCAGATAAAACTAACAACAGCTAATTCATAATGTGCAATTTGTGAAATATATAGGTTACCAATAAAAACATCGTTGGAGAATATTATTTCAAGCTTAGAAGTATAATTATTTTTGTGTGAATTGGCTAACAATCACACAATGATAGCATCACATACGATGACGAGTAATGAATGTAGTAAAATGTAGATACTTGTGGTATTTTGGTCACATAACAAGTCCTTCCCTTCTCCAATACGTTAAGGTTAAGCTCAATTTAAAAGGACGCCCTTGCGTCCAGAGGCGTAACTAACTATACCATCTGGGGCCCGTGGCAAATTCTTTTGATGAGGCCCTATCAATAAGAATTATCACGTTGTACTTAGGTAAAATAGATTTTATATAAATCAGCTACAATCAGATTACCTAAAAAAAAGAGAAAAGCTCATCAATCCCGCCAAAAACCTACCTCGTATTAGATAGGCTCTATTCACAATCGATTCGATACCGATACCAGTAAGTATCGATACTTTTCAATCGATTCTGATTGAGGCCCTAAGCCTTTTGGGCCGGGGCCCTCTCGGGTCGGGGGCCCGTGGCATTTTGCCAGCCCTGCCACCCTATAGTTACGCCACTGCTTGCGTCAATGTAATATAAATTAAGCGCTTATTACACTACACGTTATTCAGGGCCCTGAATCACTAGGGGTGCTGTACAACAGCTAAATAGTGGAACCTGTGTCACCTCTAGCAAAATAACAGTTTCAGAAAACTGTTCCAAAATAACAGCCTGTTGTGCTGTAATACGAGAAAAAAGGGGAAATAACCATTATTTAGGAATAATGTTTAGAAGTGGTTTCAGTGTTTGTTCCTAAAATGAAAACGGTATATTTTAATCATAAAAATTATCAACCATTCATTTTTAATAGATTGTTCTTTGTAAATAAAACTACTTTTACGGATTATATCGCGTTTGTATTTGATTTATGATTGCCCGACGTTTCGAACAATTTGCAGCATTCATGGTCACGGGCGGACTAAGGTGTCTCACGTCCAACAAGTAATCGTTATTACAGACATTTATAATTATCTACCCGATACAGAAAATTAGTTTAAATTTGACCTTGTTGACATTGTTCTTTATTAATTTAACCACGTCCTTTCCACTATGGAGGGTAGAAGTAAGCAGAGCCATCTCAGTGTATTAAAAAGTATCCGTTGAAAGGGAGCAAATTGAAGTGGCGCTATAGCATCAAGTGGGAGAATTTTAAGAAGAGCGCCACAAATTATTAGGGTAGGATAACCATTCGCTAAAGGTGAAACAAGTTCCACTATTTAGCTGTTGTACAGCACCCCTAGTGATTCAGGGCCCTGAATAACGTGTAGTGTAATAAGCGCTTTAGGATCAATTTTAATGCGACGAAGTAAGTGAAAAACCTGTTCCATGTGTTAAAAAAGGAAGAATTCATCATCTCTTTCTTTCCCACGCGTGCCACAAAAGACGACAGCGATCTTCGAGCGACTGTGTGCGAGCGAATGTGATATAGTAGGACTAGCAACCCGCCCTCGCTTCGCTCGGTTCGGTTCCCGTCGTCTTACCCGCATAGTTCCCGTTCTCGTAGGAATACCGGGACAAATTGTAGCCTAAGTTACTCCTTATATATATACTACTAGGTAAGTAGTAAAATATTATTAAAATCGG
This sequence comes from Lymantria dispar, assembly GCA_032191425.1. Taxonomy (NCBI): domain Eukaryota; kingdom Metazoa; phylum Arthropoda; class Insecta; order Lepidoptera; family Erebidae; genus Lymantria; species Lymantria dispar. Next base: position 15,280,448 of record CM063451.1, read on the forward strand.
TCCAGCCGTTTTAAAGATTACCTCAAACAAACTGTCTGTCTTTTTTTAGTCATAGGTGTCGTTCAAATAACCGTGGGGGCACGAAAAAAAGCCCAGTATTTTGACTTTACAAACAGACACTACAATTTTATTTGTATAGAGTAAGATTTTATTTGTATAGATGTAAGATAAGTCTTCTCTTGGTCTTCAGTCCATTTACGACTTATAATTCAACACAGGGCTTCTCTATTTACCGAGAAAAATGACCCACTATCATGCTGGCTGGATGTGCTGTTTTCGAGAATTTCTTGGAGTGCTGATAACAATATATTTTTATCACTTAGTTGCGCTTTACAATTTGCGTATATAAATTCGTACTACGTAATCACATGGAAAGAAGAAATCGCAGAAGTAGATTTAGAATACAGAATATACACTATTTTACATGATACAATGGCTTAAATGTGCTAGCTGTGTGGTAGCGGCTTCGAATACTACCAACCCTTGCTTTGCTCGTGGGTGTCGTAAAAGACAACTAAGAGCCCTAGATTGACCCGGACCAACTCCATCTGGTACCATTTGGGTCAACGATTACATTCCCAAGGAGGGTTGACGTCAGGCAGGCGGCCGGTCATAAAAGTAATTGCCGAAACTTTTTGCAATATGTCAAAACAGATGACATATTGCGTCGACCCCAAGTAATTGGGATAAGAGCAAGATGATGAATGGCTTAAATGTGCTCGCACAGGTGGCACAGTGGTTAAGATACCATTCTACAGTGCTAGTGTCAAAGATTCAATGCCCACGTAGGTACATGTTTTGTGCGATCCACAAATAGTTGTTCTAAGTCTGGAGTAATTTGTACATGTTAATTACAACTAATTTCCTCATTGTAAGGTTTTGTCTTTTAAATAAAATTAAAATTGTACCTATAAGTAATCGAAATAACATTAAATCGAAAGCTTAAAGGACACAGTTAAATGTCCTCGCTTTCAAACGTCGCCAAAATTTAATAAAAGGTTAGTTATCTTAAATTTGTCGTTCATATCAGCATTACGTGACGCCAATGCCGAAACATTTAAACTAACTCTATTTGGATATACGGTATAAGTCTGTAATAATTATATCTATACCTACCAATAAATAAAATTGGGTGTCTGTTTGTAATGTCAAAATAAAAGGCTTTTTTCATGCTCACACGGTTATTTGCACGACACCTATGCCTAAAATAGCGATTAAAAAATGTTTGTCTGTCTGTCTGTTTGTTCCGGGTAATCTTCAAAACGGCTGAACCGATTTCAAAAATTCTTTCACCAATGGAAAGCTATAATATCAGGGCGTAAACTAGGCTATATTTTATCCCGATATTCCCACGGGAACGGGAACTACGCGGGTAAAACGACTATAACCGAAGCGAAGCGAGGGCGGGTTGCTAGTCTATCAATATAGACAGACAACTATGTTCTATGCATTCATACATGACTACCTCGTTGGTTTATAACCAGTGCCAATAAAGAAACAGATCAAAAATACTGGTCACCACTTGTAAAGACTCACATTTGTTGTGTTTTATATTGTAAAAATAGATAGTTCTTATTATTTTAAGCATTAGAGTAAAACTTCGGTGTCGATATGGCAGTTAATTTAAGTAGTAGTAGTAATTTAAGTTCAACATAACACGGGGCCTAAAAATCCTGTAATGACAGACTGGACCATGAGCAAAACAGGATTACCATTGAAGTGATTTATTTTTTAATATAGCCATTTGTTGTTTGCTAATAATAACGTATAGAAGAATAGTGTCAATACTTCGAAGGTTCGAAATTTGAATCTAAAAACACTAATGGCGCGCAGACGATTACACAGGTACACACGCACTCCACTATACAAATTATGAAATCAAATTTTGTTTTTATTAACATAAATCGTCGAAATACTTTTAAAAGTGACGTTAAAAACCTTTTTAAGTTTTTCAAATGTGTTATGACACCATTTGAATGCACAAACCGTCATAATTACCTATTTATTTTTTAAGAGTTGCGTACGTACGTGCAGTACAATGACTTGTACATTACGGAACGGTTCCGGCGTAAGCTCTATTAGGCTCCAATTGAAATGCTTCACTTTTTGTGCGCGAACTTACCTTCTATATGTTATTATTCTAAGGTTGTTTGATTAAAAGTAGTAGGAAAAGTATTTAAAAAGCCAACAAGTAAATCGAAGTCGCGAAGAAGCGAGGGTTCAATACTTGTTTAGATATAATCTAGGTATTAAACTTAATGCTGAGTAGTAATTAAAGTAGTAAAAGTAATTAAAATATTTTATTGAATAATGGTTGAAATTCTTTGCGCGAGCTCGACTGTCACTTGGTCGGTGTTTAGGACGTATATTACTTTAAATGTTTTTATGACTTTCATTATTATTAGTTACAATTAAAGCAATAGTTTTATTAAAATCTATAAATTTATTAACAATAAACATCAGCGAACTTCAATAATAAGGAAAAATCTTAACAGAAAATATAGAACAATAACAATTTAACAATGCATTTACAACGAGACCGCACAATTAGATTTTTATTTGTTGTACTGTGCGTGTGTATGTGGATAAAGACAGACATAACGTGCGAGAGAGGGAGAGAGAGAGAGAGAATGATTAGCGCCGTCATTATGATTAGTTTTTTATTGCCGCAGTTTATAGTATCATACCTATGCCACTGCGGTCGCGGGTTCAAATCGTGAGTGGTTCAAATCGTGAGTGGTGCAAAAGTGTTAGTTTCCTCCTTTTTTCTTGCCTCCTGTTTCGAATATTTTCTTAGAAAATAGGGATATTAACAATTTTTTATGGCATATAAATTGAAATTATTGATTTGTGCAAATAACATGGCATTTTATTTGGAAAATGATTAGATCATTTTACATTTTTTACATTTTCACAAGCGTTTAAATTTTAATAATTAGCTAGAGAGAGCCAAAGGAAAGCGAAGACGAGGTCGTACTTTACATTCTCTAAATTAATCTGTACGTAACCCAAACAAATCATCACATTGTGAGAGAGGGATAGAATACGAATCATCTAATAAATTCAAAAATTTATAATTTTTTAACCATTGTTGCACATTTCTATTAAATATACTATAAAAATAATAACAATATTTTGATATTTGTCTACTACCCTATTCCCAAAAGCCAGTAGCTATTTTGAAGTTTGGAAGTGTGCGGTTAGCGATAACAGGCTCCCCGCCTATTACGTGGGTTTAGAGATCGAATAACGATATATGTGTATTTTTACACCTCTACGTACCCTTTCGATGATATAACCGCAATAGTATATGTATAGTTCTACAACTTATGTGTAGCATAGACCCAATCAGCTTACTAGCTTCTTTATGTATAAATTTCTTCTGTACGTGTGTATGTCACTGAACTCCTCCTAAACAGCTGATCCGATGTTGATGAAATTTTTTGTGTGTGTTCAAGGTGATTCGAGAATGGTTTAAATTCACAATTGGACCCGATAGGTGCCGCTGCTGTCATTTTATTTTATTTGAACAGAACAACGTCTGTTGGGTCAATTAGTCTTTATATATATATATATGTCAATTTCTTGTGTACATGTGTATGTGTATGTCACTGAACTTCTCCTAAACGGTTGGACCGATGTTGATAACATTTTTGTGTCTTCAAGGGGATTCAACCCGGTAGGTGGCGCTGCTGTCGATTTCCAGGAAAACTCCTTTCATTTTACGGACGATAATTTGAAATAATAATAATAATAAATAAAATTGCATAGTTTTATAAATGAAATTGAATTATTATCACTCAATAATCATTATTTTGTATAATACAAAGGAGCTAATTGAATTTTTTTTCCGATTAATTTCATATTTATTTGCACTCGTTAATTGAAATATTTATTGAAGAGAGATAGATGCGTCACAAGTCGAACGTTTAAGTCAATCGTGCCTTTCTATCGCTTGTTGCGCGCTCTCACTTGCACGCTCGGCTAGGCGGAACGTGACAATGGGTCATGTTTTATCGTGCGTGCAGCCGGCGTTCATCGATTTCTAAGTCGTAAGCACGTCAAAATGTCAGTATAGTTATCTTGTTACTTTTAGAATGCTTTCATTAGCGTGACCTAGGGCGCGCTATAATCACATAAATATTGTATCCGGCTACGCTGTGTTAAATACATATCTGCATGAAATCAATATAGAATGGAATCACTTTGACAATAGTTTGACATACGTTTAGAATTTTGCGTACTTTATGACGTCAAGTATTAACTTGGAAACTGAGTTGACTCGGTGAATCAACGCTCTATATACCCATGTATCATATTACACATGAATCAGATTATTAAAATAATGTTAATATAATAAGAATTTTTCCGTGTGTAGCCCGAGTGAGAATACAATTCACCATCCTCATTCTGCTCATGGGTGTCGTAAAAAACGACTAAGAGATATATTATATGCAGATCATCGATGATGATATATATTCTATGCGAGTAAAGAAAAACTCAACATAAAATCCTATGCCAACACGTCTGACCAGCGCGGTATAGTAGGTCAATTTCCCTCCAATTGTGGCAGCGGCCCGAGCCTAAAATTTGGACTTATATAAACTGAGATAATGATGATGATATAATAAGAATCTATAACAATATATATAATAAATTATAAGTTTGATTGTAGAATTAGATCTGGCTAAAGACCGTCCATGTCTAATGTCGTGGGTGCTATTTCCATGCAGAACTATTGTTTGTACAACTCCCAAATAATTGTTCCGAGTTTGTGTCCGTCAATTCTATGATTGTGACAGAGAAAATTTACTTAATGAGTGGTGACACACTGTAATCTTAACCCGTCAGTTACCACTCGTGAATTGTCTTATTTAAAGGGAAAATGCATAACCTTGCCTCCAATGTCCCGATCTATGATCGGCTAAAAGCTAAAAATACTTTTGTAGTCCTAAGTTTTATTTTATTTCATAATCTACAAGTTGACTCAAAATGTTATTCTTTATAAATCTAAAAAAATTAAAATAGTGGATTGCAACGCCACCTAGTGCATCCAAAAACTATACACAGGTAAAGATAATGTATTGAGCCGAACTTAATAAGAAACAGACGTCTTAGTTGCGGCTTTTGCATCGAATTTTCATTTTTTTAAGTTACGTTAGTAAGTTATTAGCCTATGTTCCTATTCGATTCATGAGAGAGCCATAACAAAGTAAGTATTGGTAACACATTATTATTTTGTAGTATATTTTTATTTTGTAATCCTATGGTATGAAAACAAGACAACTAGGTACCTATTACAATGAGAAAAATACTGTTTGAACTGTTTTACATTTGTGTAAATATTTACCTACTTAACAGATTTCTCTGGAACTACATTAGTCATTTAATTATTAAACTGATTCATATTATATTGTTTGATTTACTCAAGGAATAACAAATTAAGCGTATTAAATCAGGAAGTCAAATACCACTAACAAAGTAGACAATAAATAAAATGGCCACAGAATGACGTGCATGCCACTATTCTTTTAGAAGGAGAATCTATCAATTCTAGATAGACATATTATGGCAGCAAGTATTTGAAGCAAGCAAGTATTTCCTACAGAAATGAAAGTTAGACTGAAGGGTTATGTGGCTAAACTGATCCTTGAATTTGCAAATCAGTGGGTAAGTAAATTACAAATAAATTATTGGCAAATTTTGTTGCAAAAACATTTAAGAAATTTTGAAACTTGCGAATTTAATTAATTAAGACAGATTATTTAGTCTAGTCTAAAACTTAGCCAATTGTTATCAAATTTATGTTCGACTAGCAATCCGCCCTAGCTTCGCTTCGGTTTCAGTCGCCTTGGCTCCGCATTTTAAATGGCCAATATCTTCTAAAATATTACGATATGCAACTGCAGACCCTGAGGTCAACAGGGTCTCGGGTTTGTTTCTCGGACTGGTCGAAATTTTATTGGGGCTTCTTGAGAGGAAAAATTGCCTAAGTTGCTCCTTATATAGACGGGTACCTGGTAGTGAAATATTAGTAAAACCGGTCTAGTCGTTTGGAAGATTGGACCCGACACAAACAGACAGACAAACATTTTTAAAGCGATTTTTAGGTGTGACCATGAAAAGAACCTATTATTTTGGCATTACAGACACTTCAATTTTATATATTTGTATATATAAAGAATAACAATTGAGGTAGAATAAATAAGTGATAACGTTGAGATTTGTATACACATCGATTCAATGCGACCAGGATAACGATTTTTTAAAAGAAGATTACGGATTTTATTGCTTAAATAATATCAATTAAAATGTGTTTACCATGGCCATGAATACTATCAACCTTAAATTGATCTTGGTTGTCTTAAAAGCCAACTAAGTGCTTCACATCGAACCGAGCAAATTTTACTAAGGATCTTGTAATTAACGGTTGTGTTTGCAAAGAGGGTTGATGCCAAGCAGTTGATTGGATGTAAAACTTAAACAATATATTATTTATGCTACTAGAAAAACGATGATCGAACGGGCAGAATAATGTGAATGGGCGTAACAAGAGTAGGATGATGATGACATCTTAAACCGGTAAACAATTATGAATACTTCATGTCATTTGAGGTGATTAAGACCTGTAGTTTTAAAATAGGATAGGATAGCGAACATCTAAACAAACAAGTAAAATTGGAGTGTCTGTTTGGAATGTCAAAATAATAGGCATTTTTCATGCTCACACGGTTATTTGCACGACACCTATGCCTAAAATACAGATTAAAAAATTTTGCCTGTCTGTCTGTTTGTTCCGGTAATCTTCAAAACGGCTGGACCGATTTTAAAAATTCTTTCACCAATGAAAAGCTATCTATATAATATCAGGGCGTAAACTAGGTTATATTGTGGCGTAAAAGACAACTAAGGGACTAAATACGAACATAACATGCATAGGCAAGAGAAGAAACACTTGAAATAAAACCCTATACCAACACGCCTGACCAAGCTGGTATAGTAGGTCGTGAGGAAAGACCGACGTCCTCCCCGAGGGGGGACGTCGGTCGATGGCAGGGTACCCCAAGTAGGGGGTATTCCGTCGGGCCGACCACTGATGACAAGTAACCCTGCTCCGGTGGTCAGCCCAACGACGAAGGTGACGTGGTGTTCGGGTGGGTTGCGGGTGTTGCGTGCTTACGCCCCTCTGTCGCCCCGGACGGAGTGGTGCGAGGAGCGCGCCGACCGCAGCCCAGCACAAAAAAAAGGTGGTATAGTAGTCAATTTCAAGGTTATATTTCATTCCCGTATTCCCACAGACGCGGGTGAAACTGCGGCAAATTGCTAGCACAAAAAGGAGTGTTTATAAAAATCTATTGCGTTATGTGTCTTCGCTCACAGGCAATGCTCATTGGCTTAATATTCATAATTCAAAAGAATATATTGTAAATTTCAAGAATCATTAATAATTCTAGCAATTCGCGCATGTTTTATCTACTGCATACCCTATCTTACAACCGTTTCACGGTCGTTTATTGACATAATAAAAGGTATTCTGCTAGGTAAAACGTGTTTGAAAATGGAAAAAAGTCCTTATGAATATATTTTATTTCGCTGTGTCTACGAGATCTCGTTACTCCCTTTTTATAACCCAAAGGGCGTGACCGGGTAAGGAATTCAGTTGTGAGGGAATAGGGATAATTTACATATACAAGATTATATACTTAGATTGGAGTCGCCGTCGTCTTCGAGAGCCAATATCACACGTAATAAAAGCCTACCCATGCGTAAAACTTTGCCATCGAATTGTTTGCCGCAACATTGGTTTTATGTGCTTTATCATAATGCGTTTCAGTAATATAGGTACTTTATATAACATCAACACGATAAAAATTATAATGAAGTCGATTTTTTCAAATATAATATACGTAATGTATCTGGGTGTATTTCGGGAAGATAGCTTGTCCCCTTCAGAAGTATGTTAAACAAAATTTATGCTTCATTCCAAAACCTAATACCGGTGTAAACGACATAGCACGAAGAATAGGCATGCTGAATTGGCAATGGGCAGGCTCCATTGCTCGACAAATAAAAGATAAAATCCTATAAAAAACTCGTCTGATCAGCGTGGTATAGTGGGTCAATTTCCCTGTTATTGTGGAAGAGGCGTGAGCCCTAGAGTGGGACGTATATGAGCTGGAATGATGATGATATAACTCTCATTATTGGGCTCAGGCCTCCTTCACAATGGGAGGGAAATTGACCTACTATTTCAGCTGGTCAGACGTGTTGGAATAGGGTTTAATATCGAATTTTCCTATTCTTGCTTCGGTGTTACCTGCATATATTCCATAATCGTCTTTCATGACATCCACGGGTAAGAGAAGGGGTGGCTACCCCGTAACCACACGGAGAAAATACATAAATAAACAAAAATATTTTAACAAAGAACAAACCTTGAAAGTAAATGGTTTTACATAAACAGGATATAGAGCTAGAAGACTACCAAGACACCTTAGTCCTCCGTGACCGCGTTGAAAACTGTTCGAAACGTCGAGCAATCAAAAATCAAATACAAACGTGATAAAAAACCATCAAAACAGTTTTATTTAAAATTTGCACATGTTGAATACTTGTATTCAACATGTTAACGAGTATTGCAAATTTGCAATTAAAAATAAATTGCATATCTTAGTGAAAATTCTTGAATGTTATTCAACACTCCAGAGTTACAAATCGAGCAGTTACTTTAAAAAAATATTGAATGAACATTCTTCATTCTGAAACAAAATCCTATCACGGTCAATTTTCCCCTTATTGCGGAGGAGGCTCGACCCCAGCAGTGGGACGTATATGAGCCAAGATGATGATGATTCTTATAATTTAGATTAAGTATTTTTTTAATAATACATAACTGTTCCTAATAAATAAAATATAATCTATTATGAAGACATTTTCTACAACCCTCTTGAATCCCTGTTCTCTAAAAGACGGCTGTTATGTTAACAGGCACATTAGGTAATAGGATCGATACTTATCAGGCTGTTTGGAGGCTTATGTAAACATAAGACATCTATTACGTGATCTAAACATAAAAGAGACGGAGGAGTGAGCGATAAAAAGTACTGCGTACATCACACACGTATGGAATATGATAACAGGAAACGGTAAATCATCTGGCAACTCGTTACACTCTATGACAATATAAAACTCGTGTAGTACGCATTGAGACGGAATATACAATACAAGCTGAATAAAATGATTACAACTTTTATCTCAATGTGACCTTGTAAATGATCAATATGCATGCCGAAGAAAAGCCAAACAATTTTAGAGCCGATGAAATCATCTTATCTCAGCATCTACACATGCCCTTGTTGGCCTCCTCCACAATAGGAGAGAAATTGGCCTACTATTTATTATTCTGTGTGATGATGGAGTAAGAATACAATTTAACACTCCCTATCTTGCCCCTGGATGGCGTAAACACGACTAAGGGATATAATACGCGTATAACAGAAAAAAGAAAAATTCGAAACAAAACCCTATACCAACCTGTCTGAACAGTATGTTAGGGTCAATTTCTCTCTAATTATAGAGAAGGCTTGAGCCCAGCTGTGGGACGTATATGAGTTAAGATGAAATGACCTATTACACTACTCTGGTCAAACGGGTTGGTATAGGGTTTTATATCGAGAATCCGTCTCTTTCACAAATGTTATATGTTTACATACCATAATAGCTGCTCATCGGCACCACAGCGTTTTCGCTGTGGTGCCGATGAGTTATCATTATTTAATGTTTTTATTTATATACTTTACGTGTGGTTATAGTAAGAATACAATTCACCACCTCTTTCTTTCTGGGATGTTGTAAAGATGGCTAAAATATCATTGTAAATGAAACCTTATACCTGATGGTTTGGACAGTGTATAGTATACCCTGCTACACTTACTACTTACTATGGTAAGATATTTTTCTCCGATGTTTGAAGAAGAAGAAGTTTATAAGTAAACAAACTTAACAGAAAAACAAAAGTATAGTTTAATAACCAATAAAAACATATTGTTCATAGCATGAAAAATAATACAAGTATTTCAAAAAACGTTTATAATCATACCATTAAAGGCCATTCTTGTAAATTAAATAATATTTATAATCAAAACGTTACTTTGGGTTGGTTAAATAAGTAAAGTCAGATTCGGTAAATCAGATTAGAGCGCCCTTAATTAAACAATTACTTTAAGTGGCCATTAGGGAAGCAAATGAGGCGTATATTTGGTAAGTATTTATTGTTTAATACAAAACAATGTCTTACTTGAGTATCCATCAGCGAAATAAACGAGGGCGAAAGTGCAAACTAATGTACGCCAATCCATGATTGACCTGAAATAAACAAAACATTCATTGAAATACATATTTAATATATAACAATCGGAAAAATAGTAATAAGGTTAAACGATAATAAGTATATATGTACAAGGAAACTCATATATGTAACAGTGGAGTGATGTGGTCTAACAAAGTTGAAGTGTGGGCAAGATGAAATACGTTTGCCGACACGTGTATTTCAAAGCTGCACACTTCTGCTCGACAGCTTTGCTGAAACTTTATGACACCTAGCTACATTTCCCGAGCAATTTCGTCCGAAACTGTTTTGTATAACCTCATTACCAACTACAGCTTCCACTATGTAAGTAAACGTTTTGCGGAAATGACACAAGTTGTTTCTCTTTATTGAAAATAGTAGATACCACTGTTCTAGTTAGTGGATGTGTCATGTGTTTCTATCTACGTAGTTTCTGTTTACACAAACTTTAACATTAAACCGTTCGTTCGATTAACAAAATTACAGAAATAACTATTATATTGAATACGTCGTACAATTACTAACGTAGTTTCTATGTGTGTCTACGCATATGTTCATGAATGTATATTTGGATTTCGCCCAAATATCAGTCTCTACATTCAGAGTGAGAAATAAATAATAATTTCATATATAATAACGATTTTTCTAAGTTTATTCTAATGTACCTATATTGACGCAATACATAATCTTCCTCTAAGAACAGGTAGAAGAATCACGCAATGTTTTGGTTAAGACCAGTCGTTCCTCTGAAGTTAAATCTCTTTGCCATTTTTTTCATTTATCAGATGTTAGGTTAAGAACACAGATTAGGTTATGTTTCTGTGATAACTAAAAGCAGTGTTTGTTTTGGAAGTATTCATAACCACACAGCATTACGCTTATGATTGTTGTTTATTATATTGTATAATATTATATTAATGGTAAATCATAGTCTAATCTTCTGGTACAAAAGTAGAATTGAGACGAGTGAATTGGAACATGAATGATAGTCTCCTACTTAATATTCAAGTAAAAGAAATAGCATTCGATATAGAGTCGTAAATGACGTGACAGGGATACAGCGAGGTGAACCTCAATGTCGGAGTTCAATGGAGTTCTTTATAGAGCGTGATTTAGACGCAATTTATAGCGGCGTGGAAACAAATTTAAACTACGCAAAAGTAGATTATATTATTCAACTAGGCAAGTCTTAAACGTATATTTTTTCTCGTAATCACTTAGTACAGTAAGGTTATAAAGTGTTTACATCATATCAAAATAATGTTAATCGTAATCTGAGAAGTAATTTCTTAGTACGAAGATTTTTTATAAAATAAATACAGCGTGTAATTGAGGAAAATTCTCTTTATTAAAAATGGATTTGCGTTTGACACCAGTCATTTGATGTTAAGCGACGATGCGGCAAATAGAGTACGCTTGTCTAGAATATCGAGAAACTTAATTGTATTTTGCTATCATCTGCCTGGCAAAAATCTCTACAAATTTCCTACCAATATGAAATGTATATCTATATAAATGTAAATTTTTGATGATAAGCGTCCAATTGTCTGGTCAAAACTACTGTCACTGTGAAAGCGAATATTAAAAACTGGAATCTAAACAAAATCAAGTTTAAAAAGAGTTTAGAATAACATTGATTCAGGAGCCCTACAGGAATGCATGGTAATGGCAGACTGTAGAAATTTGACAGCGATAAGAGAGATATATTACTCAACTCTATCTATGCTTTGTAGCCTACTCGGCGGTCCACTCGTGAATTGTATTTCCGAATCCTTTTTATTTTTTGCCCGTAGAGAGCGTAGCGGGAACGCGATGTGACAACGGCTCCAAGCCACTTCACAGCACATATATCACTTCTGTAACAACCACGTTAACTGCGCGCCTGTCACCTCCGCATTTCAGGCGCTTCTCTAACAGACCATTTGTTATTTAATGACTTTCTAATCCTTCATGTCACACACAAAACAATGCTGGTATTTGCAGTATTTCAGAATCGAGAATATTGTTTCTTGAGAGAGTAATACGTTTCTAATGTGTATATTTAGACTGGGGATTCTAGGGAAAGGCATACATGAAAATTTGAAACAAAATTATAGGGTTTTAGAACGAACCATCTGGTCAGGGTTGGGTTAATATAACTACATAATAAGATGAAGGCTTATTCACAATATTATGATGCTAATAGTTAAAAACTAAAAAGAAAATTAAAATTGTAGCGAAAATTAAACAGAAATACGTGGTAAGATTAACCGGTGCATTTAAAATTTAGTTCAAATTTTTGGTGCGATTCGAACGGTTTCCATTCCATAAATTCAGAGATTGCACTGAATGTTCGACAGGTAGTATAAAGTGAGGATGTCGCTTACCGAATTTTAAATCTGACAATATCTCTGATGTTCACACTTGCTTGCGGGTAACAAAACGACACAAAATGCTACGTAGCAGGGGAAACGAGGATAGCGTTCGGCTCGAGCGGATTTTTGTTCACACCAAAATAAGATCACATGAAGATTTATTCGTGAAACGAGTTGACAAATTTTAAAAAGGGCTAATAATCTAACCACTTTTGTTTTGAAGATAGATTTAGTATTTATAAGCGGTATAAATTACAAGCACTGTATATCAAGAGTACACACAACTGACTAAACCACAGAGTTGTTTGCTTATTAATTAATAGGTAATTATATACACTGATAAAATGAGTTACATGTCCAATGAGATCATTTTACATGTTCTGTAACAATTATATTATAGAGTACGTAATTTAATTTCTTATAACTGATTAGGATGAGTAAAACGGATTTGCCCAAACGTTTATGTGGCACAGACTTCTCTTTATTATGTGGGTGCTGGTACAGGGTTTTATTTCGAGTTTGCCTTCTCTTGCAAAGATAAATACTCAAGGACAAGTGACTGCATTGTATTCTTACTTCATCACCACACGGAAAGCTACAGAAAATTTTCCAAAATTAATAGGATGTGTTGGTAAGTTTTCCACCCTTGAAGGTAGTTATTATTAATCAATAATTTCGTGGGTCGATATATTTTCATGTTTTTTTAAGGGTAGGTAGATGTGTATAATTTCTAAATTTCACTAGTTTCAAGTAATAGAGGACAAGTGTTAATACAATAATGCGAATACATTAATATTACACTTGCTTACCCAGAAAAGAATTTGATAATACTATTGCTAGAACTTTAAAATGAATCAAGAGACCAATCAGCAATTGTAAGTTTATGCTAAAAAGTTGCTTGACATTCAGAATTACAGTAAGTTAATACATATAACTAGGTACTTAGTAATCTTTTAATTTATAAACTCTAAGTAATGGATCTTCCGCAATTTAATATACTCGAATTTTAAAGTTTAGGTCTCTAAAAAGGTAAACCAGTATGGACGAAATTTAACGAATTTACACTATTCATATAAATTGAATTTATTTTCATTATTTAAAATCGTTTTGTTGATAACATTTTGCATTTGAACCAGCCATTATTTATATAAACTCCGCGTATAGTAATCTAAATAAACTCCGCCTAAGGTAGTAATAATACTACCTTCAAAATTATTCCAATTAATTTCAAACTTCGGCCATTAACTTATGTAACAACGAATAATTCGATATAGCGCTTAGAATATAAATCGTGATGAAGTTACCGGTACATTTAGAAGGTGGAGCAACCTCATATTTAAGTAAGTTAAAATAAAACAGAAATGTACATTAAACATAGGTCACGTGAGTACAGAGAAATTCTAGATATTATATTATAGTTAAATCATACCTGTGATTATTATTTAACGGATAGTTATTCTAGTTTTTACAACGACCTATAGATTTAAGATAACATCTAAGGCAATATAAGTGACATTGATGATTGATATTAGGTGTTATTTATATCGCATGGATTACTACCTAAATTTTATTAGGGGTTATTAGTGACAACATTATAAACATAGTGATAAGAACCTACGCTCGCTATGTTGATTTACTTTCTTTAATAACATCATTAGATAAAGATTGATTCATTTCATTTTCGATAAATTTCAAATTATCGATATTATATTGCCTAGATTTTATTGCAGTTGGAGTCCAGTTACGATATAAATTTGAGAATAACGACACTGGTGGCAAAGATGAAGTTAGTACGCTACATATTTGAAACGGTTTTATAGGTGCACCAAAATTTATTTCAAGTATTGAATGTTCAATTCAATATATCATATATAATATCATCCAGAATGATTGTTGTTCAGATCATTACGCCATCCAGTGGTCTAAGTACCAACCTCATATGAGAAATCGTGGATTAAAAATTGGCCCCCCGCTTATGTTTATATCCACATTTTTGGCTCTATTGCTCTGTATATGCCTGTCAACATATTTGCAGATTTGTTTTGAGTTTTCCTGTTACCGTGAGAAATAACCAGTTATAAATACTATGTCTATTATGTTAATGATGCAAGTAACCTTGGTATAGGTCGTCGGTACCATAATAAAACACGATTGTTCTGCTTACGTTTGCGTAGTCTGTTTTATATTATTTTACAAAATTAATATTTCTTATCTGTGTTATGGTTTTCTTCATATCTTTGAAAAGACAAGTAGAAATTTAAAACCTATACTTTGCTTCATATTGGTTGCTATTTTTTGTTTCGTTTGTCTGTGGTGTACAAAGCATTGTCCACTCAATGTAACCGATTGACTGATCTGACCTAAGAGATTAAGAGTAATACTAAATGTTTAGATATGTCTGGTGGTAGTCCTTAATCATTTCCGGCAGATATGGATCAACTAGCAATAGGTAAAATTTTTAAAAGATTCTCATGTGGGCTTATTTTAGATAGACATACATTTTAGCAAAAATGTCTATTCAAAACTCACTATCACTAAATTTTTTTTCCATATAAATTCCAGATTCTCTATCGATTGTATAAATTGTATTACTAGTGCGAGGTGTATATAAGATGTGGTAGTAATGACCGCTTAGGTAAATAATACAGACTATGAACAGCTGGAAGCTATTTAGACATTCACTTCTATTGCGTATTGATATTTTATGGCGTGAATTTTCTCTTAAGTCCTAGCCGGTTATTTGGGACCTAGTAGTAAAAAAGAAGTAGAATAACAAAGAAATAAGAACAAACAATTTTTTGTGTTTATATTACATATGGGTTATGGTCGGCGCGCTCCTCGCACCACTCCGTACGGGGCGACAGAGGGGCGTACACCCGTAACCCATCCGTGACACATCGCCTTCGTCGTTGGACCGACCACCGGAGCAGGGTGATTTGACGTCAGTGGTCCGTCCGACGGAATACCCCTAGAGGAGTACCCTCTCCTCGACCGACGTTCCCCCCTCAGGGAGGACGTGGGTCCTCTCCAGCCAGACTGCCCAACGGGCAATGACTTCTCGGCGGGCGTCGACGCGCCAGGCGGTGAGCTCCCTCAAAGAGACCACACCGCCCTCCGCTCGCACCCCTTACACCCGCCGATACAAACCGGCGAGCATTTCCGCCTCCAGGTCCCACGGGGGAGTCCCGGCCAATTTACCAACTGCCTAACATAAAAGTAACAATTGTAGGTATAATGTAAGCGAATATCACTTTCGGGGACCCTGGGTACGGGGCCTATATGCCCTTACTTTAATACAATACTGGTAAGATACTGAATAAAAATGGTAACGGATAGTGGCTTTATACAAACACCAACACGCAGGCACGTGACAAAAGGACCATAAGTTTGAAAGTATATGGACATCACAAGTGGAAAACAAAGAAGCAGCATGATTAGTTACAAGAAAAATAATATCTTTAAGAAGTATGTGAATGTTTTAAAGAAGCGCGAAGTATTCTACTGTATTGTATATAATGTACCCGTCTATATAATTTATTTTTTTTTATTTTTTCAGCTTTTGTTTCAGTAATCCCTAATAGCCTTTCACATGTTCACTAACCGAGTATTATACTTATAATTATAGTTAATCCCCATAAATTTTTTACACGCAATTTTTGTTTACTATGTTGAGCTGGATTATGCCGTAGCGTCATGAATTAAGCACGTTCCCAACGTTTATGTACGGTATAATTTGGAATTCAGGCGAGGTTGGCAATAAGCTAAGGTTTGATCGTAACTGTTTTCTATATATCTATTGTATTATATAATTCATCATTTCAGCTCATATACGTCTCATTATTAGGTTCAAGCCACCTTCAAAATAGGAGGCAGATTGACTTACTATAACCACGCTAGTTAGACCTGTCGGGATTTTTTTTATGGGTGGGCTATGGTCAGCGTACACGCCATCCATTTCGTCCGGGGCGACGAAAGGACGGCGCACGGGTCCATAACCCACCCGTACCCATGTCGCCTTTGTCGCTGGGCCGACCACCAGTATCGAGTTCCGTGATCTCAGTGGTCGGCCCGACGGCGACGGAATACCCTTTCGGGCACCCTCACCTCTCAACGTCCCTGTCCCGGGACGCCGGTCGCCGTGGCGCGGTCAAGGGTTTTATTTCGAGTTTTTCTTCTCTATACCTAATCTCTTAGTCGTCTGTTATGACACCCACGGGCAAGACCCCCTCGGTGTTAACTTGTATTCTTATTCCATCACCGCATCGGAAATTGGATTATGTATGTTATAAGATAGAATATATATAGTATTGCCCATAATAATGATTTATTGGCGAATGCTAAAATTTTTTTTTATTTATAAGGCTTCTTCGGAAATTTGGTATACATAGTGAACTATATACTTTGTTAAATAATCCTTACTAATATTATAAATGCGAAAGTAACTCTGTCTGTCTGTCTGCTACGCTTTCACGTCTAAACCACTTGACCAATTTTGATGAAATTTGGTACAGAGATGGACTAAAGCTTGAGAAAGGACATAGGCTACTTTTTATCGCGAAAAAATGGGTATAAGGGGCTGAAATAGGGGATGATATTTTGTATGGAAATTCGTCATTTTCGATGATAGAACCACGAATCTTTGTACTAAGGCACCTGACAATAAATAAATAAATATTCGTCCAAGCGTTTTGGAAATTTCATTTACATGGGGATTCAACCCCTAAAATACCAAAAAGCATACAGCCGAAACCACTGGGCCTAGAAACGTATATTTTTTTTACACCATCGTATTTCTTGGGGTGCACGAGCACTAGCAAAGGATTTTTGGAAATTCACCCCCTTAAGGGGGTGAAAACATATAGTCTTTCACGTCTAAACCGATTTTGATGAAATTTGGTACAGAGATGGACTAAAGCTTGAGAAAAGACATAGGCTACTTTTTATCGCGAAAAAATCGGTATAAGGGGTTGAAATAGGGGATGATATTTTGTATGGAAATTCGTCATTTTCGATGATAGAACCGTGAATCTTTGTATTACGGCACCTGATAATAAATAAATAAATATTCGTTCTAGCGTTTTGGTAGTTTCACTTACATGGGGATGAAATTCAACCCCTAAAATACCCAAAGCATACAGCCGAAACCACTGGGCCTAGAAACGTATTTTTTTAAACCATCGTATTTCTTGGGGTGCACGAGTACTAGCAAAGGATTTTTGGAAATTCACCCCTTTAAGGGGTTGAAAAGCATATAGTCTTTCACGTCGAAACCGATTTTGATGAAATTTGGTACAGAGATGGACTAAAGCTTGAGAAAGGATGTAGGCTACTTTTTATCGCAAAAAAATAGGTGTAAGGGGTTGCAATAGGGGATGACATTTTGTATGGAAATTCGTCATTTTCGATGATCGAACCACGAATCTTTGTATTGAGGCACCTAATAATAAATAAATAATTATTCGCTCAAGCGTTTTGGAAATTCCATTTACATGGGGATGAAATTCAAGCCTTAAAATACCAAAAAGCATACAGCCGAAACCACTGGGCCTAGAAACGTAATTTTTTATACACCATCGTATTTCTTGGGGTGCACGAGCACTAGCAAAGGAGTTTTGGAAATTCACCCCCTTAAGGGGGTGAAAAGCATATAGCCTTTCACGTCTAAGCCGATTTTGATGAAATTTGATACAGAGATGGACTAAAGCTTGAGAAAGGATATAGGCTACTTTTTATTGCGAAAAAATGGGTATAAGGGGTTGAAATAGGGGATAATATTTTGTATGGAAATTCGTCATTTTCGATGATAGAACCGTGAATCTTTGTATTAAGGCACCTGATAATAAATAAATAAATATTCGTTCTAGCGTTTTGGTAGTTTCATTTACATAGGGATGAAATTCAACCCCTAAAATACCAAAAAGCATACAGCCGAAACCACTCGGCCTAGAAACGTATTTTTTTTTTACACCAAAAATATTTCTTGGGGTGCACGAGTACTAGCAAAGGATTTTTGGAAATTCACCTCCTTAAGGGGTTGAAAAGCACAAGTAACTCTGCTCCGATGGTCGGTCCAACGACGAAGGCGACGTGGTGTTCGGGTGGGTTGCGGGTGTTGCGTGCTTACGCCCCTCTGTCGCCCCTGACGGAGTGGTACGAGGAGCGCGCCGACCGCAGCCCACCCCAAAAAAAGGGGGTGTTGAAAAGCATATAGCCTTTCACGTCGAAACCACTTAACCGGTTTTGATGAAATTTGGTACAGAGATGAACTAAAGCTTGAGAAAGGATATAAGGCTACTTTTTATCGCGAAAAAATAGGTATAAGGGGTTGAAATAGGGGAAAGTATTTTCTTTTTACGTCGTCTTATTTCTTGGGTTACACGAGCACTAGCAAAGAATTTTTGGAAAATCACCCCCTTAAATGAGTGAAAAGCGTATAGACGAAACTCTTGGAGCTAGGAACGTAAAACTTTCTATGCAATTCTCTTTCCTTTGTTGTAAGTGAGCTCTAAGAAATTATTTTATTAAAATCAACTCCTAAAGGGGTGCAAAATATATAGGCGAAATCATTAGGCCTAGAAACATGGAATTTTGTATAAAGTTGTCTTTCTTGGGGAAAGAGAGATTTTGCAATTTTAGCCCTAAGGGGGTGAAAAGCGTTTAACCGAAATCACTGAGCCTAGGAAGGATCATTTTAGTACACGGTCGGCTTTCTTGGATTACCCCCAGATTTTCTTAGTGCTCACTTACCAAGCACTATGAAAAAAATTTTGGCAAGGATAAGCGAGCTCTAACAAAGAATTTTTGGCAATTCAACCCCTAAGAGGGTGAAAGCGTATAGCCAAAGATACCGGGCCTAAGAATGTGAAATTTTGTATACCAATCAGTTATTTGGGGTAAGCACGCACTAAGAAACAATTTTGGGCTGCCCCAAAAGGATAAAACGCATATAGTCGAAGACACCCAGCCAATGATATATCATCATTATCTTGCTCTTATCCTAATTAGTTTGGATCGACGCGATATGTAGGTACTCTACTGCCATCGTAGATGTATTGCAAAGGTTCTAGCAACATTTTATGACCTGGCCGACATTGTTGGCCAGACGGCATCACCAATTGGTCCAGGTCGATGTAAATCTTTGTCTTAGTAGTATTTTGCTACACCCACGAACAATGGAAGCGTGGTAATATTTCTAGCAGCTACCAGACAGTAAGTTACAATCAAGATATTATTCCAATTTTCTATCTCTACAAATAAATTAATTTGAAGCGTCTGTTTGTCTATCAAAATAATTGGTTGTATTTATGCTCACACAATACGGTTCAATTTTTTTTGTCCGTCTGTCTATTCTAAGGCTGGAAGTAATATTCAAATGTGAAAGTTTGTGAAGATATTTGGATGTTTGTTACTCAATCACGCTTAAACTGTTGAGCAGATTTGGATGAAAATTGACACGTAGATAGAGTATTTCTTACATTAAGAAATGTAATACTCTTTATGTCGATAATATTCTTTGCGATAATAGTTCAATATGCAAGTAAATTTTTACGCGGGCGAAGCCGCGGGCAAAAGCTAGTTACATATAAATATTTCCATGGTATTAACTATGGGAACCGATAGAATATACATAAATATATTTACTTTTAAACTGTTACATTTTTACTTATAAATATATATTTATTCCATTTGTTTATTGACATATTATATTTTACGTTTTCACCAAACGGATAAAAAATATCTACTCAGGATATACGGCGATTACAACACGAAACTTACTCGGATCATGCGAATTTTACTCGGATCGTTTGATCGTGAACAAGCAACAAAAATAAAGCGTGTTGTGATGTAGTAAACAAACTTTGGCATTTATTATATTAGCGAGATAGTGTAACTGGAAATGGGTTACAGAGGTTAATCAATCAGTGGTAAAATGATATCTTAATGATGTATCGGTTTTGCTAATCAACAAATTTGTCGTTGTTTATATTAGATAAAAAATTATGACAAAGGAAACCTAAACTAATTTTATCGAATTTAAATAACTCTCAAAGTCCGGTGGTTTTTTTTTTTTTCTGGGGGTGCGTTGCGGTCGGCGCGCTCCTCGCACCGCTCCGTCCGGGGCGACAGAGGGGCGTAAGCACGCACCCCCGCAACCCACCTACGATGCACGTCGCCTTCGTCGTTGGGCCGACCACCGGAGCAGTGTTACTTGACGTCAGTGGTCGGCCCGACGGAATACCCCCTATTTGGGGTATCTTCCCATCGACCGACGTTCCCACCTCGGAGAGGGCGTCGGTCTTTCCTCACGCGGTCGGCCTCTCAGCGGGTGACGGACTAATTCCCCGGTCACGTCACCCGCGGCCTCGGCTAGGGCGGCATGAGGCGCAGGTATTCGCGCCTACGCCGCCCCAGTCGCCGTGGTGGATCGCCTCATCGAGGCTGCGCTCCTCACGCAGGCGATCAGCCACTTCAAAGTCCGGTGGTAAGAACCGTAACTACTTGCGTTTAGATCAAAATGTCGACGATAACAATAGGAAATAACTTAGTGGTAACCAAATGTGGTTCGAATGATATTTGGGCAATTGTGCAAGTAACCAGTTATCTAAGTTAAAATCTGAAGAATCAGAATGCGAGGTAAAATATATGAAAGACGTCTAATCTAATGATGTGAAAAATGTCTATGTATTACTATTATCATAATTACTATAGTAGTTCACTCGTGATAGGGTGTCGCTTGTGGGATCTGGTACAGCCATAATCGGTTGAATTATATTACGGTTTGAAGGGGATCACACTTAAGCTGGTATTTACGAGATATGTTGCATATAGTCTTGTATAAAAGAAGTCAAAATAATAGACAAGCCCACTGTCGCCGAATTTCTTGACGGATCTTCTCAGTAGCGGTCGCGTTTCGATCCGGTGGTAGTTTATTGGATGCATTTAATTTAATTGTGTTATAATTGACAATCTGTAAGTGGCCTACCGGGGATTATGTATAACTAGCAACCCGCCCTCGCTTCGCTTCGGTTTCAGTCGCGTTACCCGCGGCGTAGTTCCCGTTCCTGTGGGAATACCGGGATAAAATATAGCCTATGTTACTCCCTGATATTACAGCTTTCCATTGGTGAAAGAATTTTTGAAATCGGTTCGGTGGTTTAAGCGTGAAAGCGTTACAAACAAACAAACATCCTTACTTTCGCATTTATAATATTAGTATGGATAAATGATTTGAATTCTATGTATTGCAAAGGTGAAGTAAGGGGGTGGCGACACATAGTATTCTTAACCCGTTTACGAACGGGAATCTCACGATTATTGCCTACAATTTAAAAGTTAAATAAGCATAATGTGCTTCAACCCTTTGCCTCGTTGGAGTAAATACGACTTTTATTTTTGTATATACTACAGTGTAATAAGGAAGTCAATAATATAATTATAGTAATAATACGACTGCAAACTGCAAAGGTAGTATAGTGACCTCTAGTGCCGAGATACGTAGAACAGGACAATTTCTATGTTCGCTATTTGTACGTTTGTAAAGTTCGTTGCGAAATAACAAACGTCTTTAAAAATATCTACGTTTCCACCGATGAACACTACATTTTTGGTGATAACTAAGGTGTTACTTGAAATTTAGGGGTCGTTGAAAACTAGCATTAGTTTAATTATTTTAAAACTTTTAGCTATTTGAAATTCGTCAAATAAATACTTGAAAATTTTATGCTATAATTTAAAAACACAAAAAAAAACTCAATACTCAATATATTAATAACTTGCCTTATTATCATTTTCTAGAATAATTGCCGGGTTTTATAGTTGAATGGCAAAAACAGTAATTGAGATAAGAGTGAAGGTCATTTTAGTTAAAACTGCTAAAACTATTCTAGACAAACAAGCGGATTGTTGTCGACATATTTTTTAAATAAGATCATTGTTTTACAGTTCTTGTTTCATGTGAGTAAGGATGCCATTAATCAACCCCTCTTACCTGTGGGTGTCGTAAAGGCCGACCATATTTGGAACGGAGTTCCACCAGCAAGGCTAGTAGGTATTACAGAATAACGCGTGACAGGCTTTAGTGAACAAAGCGGTAGATTTTCTCTACCGTGGCATATAAATCGTGAATGGCAGTCAATGTTAACACTAGTCTTGCGCTTTATACCGTGTACCTAACTTTTTTCTGTCATTCGCTGTGGATGGTGTCTTATGGAGATGGATATTTAATCTTATTTCTCTTCTTATCAGCCCAATACATGCCCTAACATCATTGAAAGAGAACGAAAACGTTATACATTTCTATGTTCTGTCCATCTGACATTAGGGATTTCGTCGTTCGCAGAAATTTTAAAGTACCGTGATCGAATATTATGTTTCGTAGTTTTAAATATCAAAGCTTGATTTAGTGGTGGCAGCAAGTGAAAAGCTATTCGATAACTCGATGCCGCCCACAACCCGCAACATATAAATAGTAGTACCTACTAGCGATGGAGTACCTATTCAATAGCTATCGAATTCTTATTCTGACGATGAATGTCGCGCTCGAACATTATACCCCATAAAATGTAATGATTGCTGTGATATGTTTACTATTAGGAGTCTCAACAAAGCATGCGTTTACTACATACAGCCTTAGTCAATCTATAAAACGGAAGTCTAAACGATTGAATTGCGTCAACTCGATACCGCGTTGATATAACAGCTTCTAAACATAACGTTAGTCGCGGCCATCAAGTTTGGATGTTGACCTTGGTAGTATACATATAGTCAGGAACGAAGCTAGGAGTGGCAATGAAGGCACACCCTTTTGGCCTGGTTCAAACTGAAATTATAACTTATCATCATGACGACCCCGCCCTGAGATTAGTAGCCCGTAGATGGTATGATGTGACTTTCACACGTAAGCTGGATGAAGCACCCTTACTAGGGCGCCAACTTTTTTAACAAAAAACCTATAAAATGTTTTAGATAGAAAAAAAAGTATTTGGAAGATAAATAAAGTATTTTCCAAATATGTTTTATTGCCTAAAAACGTAATTCTGCGTACTTTTTAGCACATTTAAAGTCTAATTCACAACACATCTGACATCTAACATTTTGTTAAGTAATTATAAATCGTTTCCATTCATTATCCATTTTCACTTATGTGTACCTTTAAATAGTTCAGTACCCATAATTAGTGTTTTAGCACATCATGTAAAGGTTGAAAAATAAAGTATTTTCACATACTTTATTGGTATACAAAAGTACCGAAAATAGTAGGCTACTTTGTTATAGAGTATGGTTGGCAACCCTAATCTTTACTCCATATTATAAATGCGAAAGTATGTTTGTACGTTTGTTACGTGAAACCGCTGGCAATTGATTGTATTAGAGTATAAAATATTTTTAGGGAATTGTAAAAGGCTTTAATTAATTGTGGTAATCATTGTATTGTTATCCTTTAGAGAGATAGATAGAAAACCTGTCATAACCCGTCTCATACAAACAGCGTCCCTATTCGAAAATATCCAAAACTTTTATATCGTTTTTGGTTATATTTTCATTTTGGATATCCGCTAATTTCGGTTACGGTTATAGAGTTAAATAACATCCCTAGTTAAAATGAGTTTCATCCTGGCCTCACTACTGCTGTCTATTAACAGGGCATGTTTCTAAACTCTACTATTATAAAATTGTCAAAGGTACATTTCTGTAGTCATTTTGCATAACACCAGACAAAGAAATGTGTTATAATATGCCAGATTGCCTTCACATTGCTAAATTCCACATTAGCATTGCATGCCAGTACCATTGCACAGAGTTAACGATTGGAGGTTGTTTCACATATTAACTATCAAGTCCCTATTTAAGTTATATAAGGACAGATTAGATAGCGGGATGTTTCAATTGAGCTTGAAACACTTCTTCATTATTCCATCCATATATTCAGTTACCTGCCACTTGAGTAAATGTTACAATTATATTATCAAGGTCAATGAATCTGACTTTTATAATATGGCAATGTTTAAAGTTCAGAGTGTTAAATATTTGCCAAATAAAGCTTTATAAATATTTGATCTTAATGACGATATTTGTAAGACGATTTTAAAAATGAAAATGCATGAAAATGTAGTAAAATTGAAAAATCATAAATTAAAATTGAATTTGATCATAATATAGATAATAAATTATATTACTTTGTTTTGTAATTATCCATCAAACTCATTGCCTTTGTTTTTGTAGTTGTATTGTTTACATAACAATATAATTTGCAGTATAAACTAAACCTAAAATTAATTAAAAATTTTGGTACCTATTCAATTTATCATATGAAACAAAATAATTTTTTAGAGTGCATCATATTTCTATTTACTTTTTAATCTCAACATTTTGAACACTTCTCAGCTTTCACGGCCATTTATTATTAATTTTAATAATTATCCAAAACTAATAAAATCATTATATTCAGTAGTAACTAATCAAAATCAATATATATTTTTTATATATTCATTTTCTTTTTCTACTGGCAATTAATTGGTATAAAAAATATGGGCCAATATTTAAAAATACTGTAATGGGTAAATAAAAAGACATGTTGGATGTTTGATACAAATGATTTGAAACATGAGTATAAATAAAAAATTCAAATAAAATAAATAAAAATAGTTTTACTACAAATTCCTGTAATTATCAAATCAATAATTCATCATCATTATAAGCTAATCATACACATCCCACTATTGGGCATAAATCTCCTCCAAAATAGGAGGGAAATTGACCTACTATACCATGCTAGTCAGACATGCTGATATAGAGCTTTATTTCGAGTATTCTATATCTAGAATAGATATTTTATGCATAACATAATATGATAAAAATCTGATATGTTTTAGATGTCTTTTAAGACATCCAGGGGCAGGATAGGGGCATTAATTGTATTCCTTCTCTATCACCACAGGAAATTATTAAAAACGTGATTGTCTGAAAAGTTCATATCATCATCATTTTAGCTGATATACGTTCAACAGTTGGGCTTGAGCCTCCTCTACAATAGGAGGGAACTTGACTTTACTATACCATGCTGATCAAAACGGGTTGGTACAGGGTTTTATTTCAAGATTTCCTTCTCTTGCATAATGTTATATACATACATAGCAGACCCAATAGGCATTGCTATGTTCAAATAAAATAAAAGGAATTCTACTTTAAATCTACAGCAGCACCATCTACCGGGTCCAATTGTGAATTTCTGAATCTAAACTACTCTCTTAAACTAACTCTTCTCTCACAAAAAAATTAATCGACATCGGTCCAACTGTTTAGGAGGAGTATATATAAACAAATTCCTTAGTCATCTTTTACAATATCTACAGGCAAGCTATAGAATGATGATTTGTATTCTTACTTCGTCACCACACAGAGAAGTTTGTATATAGATGATAATTTTTTGTGGTACTTAACATTAAAGAAAATTTGTATACTTTTCGGAATTGAATTAAATTATTATCACCACATCAAAATCTAATTAAAGTTACCAGATTTTATCACTATTCGGTAATTAAAGAAATACGTAAATGTGATCTGTACAATTTATTTTTGTTTACCAAATTTTCATTTTGTGACTCGTATGTTACAATTTTATAAACTTTTGTTAGTAAGTACATGATTCTATAAGTTCAGTTTATAAGTTTCAAAAGCTGCTTAAAAATATTAATGTTAACTAGTATATTTATATGGCGATGTTTTACTCCATAGCCATCATAAAAATGAATTTTCGAGCTTTATATTTGTATTTAATTTTTCCGTGTGGTTATGGAGTAAGAATACAAATCACCACTCCCTATCATGCCTGTGGATGTCGTAAAAGACGATTAAGAGATATTGTACGCATATAACAACTATGAAAGACAACGAAAACTCGAAATAAAACCCTATACCAACCTGTCTGACCAGCATGGTATAGTAAGGTCAATTTCCCTCCTATTGTGGTGGAGGCTCGAGCCCAAGAGTGGGACGTATATCAGCTGAAATGATGATATTTATATTTTTAACACCTTTTTTATTTATTTATTATTATTATCATCATTATGTCCATTTAAAAATACGCTAAAACTTGACAGGCTTAAATAAGTCAGTAATATATGCAAAACAAAATTAACTATGACATATTTTGTTGACAATTTAAATTACAATCATGATTCTGGTACGCAATTAATATATTTTTACTATGTAGGATATTTTTTTGGTATTGATCATGATATAAAAAATCTAAATATTTTAAAACAACAAAATCATGTTCTTTTTACGTTCAGAAACAAAGTCTTATGTATGCTTTATTGATAATTGAACGTGAATCACGATAAGCGTCATCGAAATTAAGAATATAACTTTCAGTTCAAATCCGGATTCTTTGACGAGCGATTTATTAAATTATGATAGAAAAATATTATAATTTGATAATATACATACCTCAAGGGGATCGAGTTTAAACTAATGTTTATCTTTTATTTTAAACGGAAATATCTACGTACCTATAAATTATATTTTTTAACACAATGCTTAAACACACTAACAAGGTCAATATTATTCGCTACTGGATGTAAATGTAAATTGTCAATTTTGCTGAAGGAAGGAACAATGGTTATTTGTCCTATTTGCAACATAACTATGATATGATTTACATGTAAAATATACAAAAATCAGAAAGAGACAAATAAAATTATGTTCAATAACATGATATTTAAAAACCGAACATTCTCAGTCGAGCTAAGAGTGACGTTGACATAAGTTTGTGTCAAAAGTCTCAAAAATGACATTTGGTATTTTTAGTATCTATTATTACCATGGAAGTAATAAGTACTACGTACAAGAGGAATGAGCTCTGTCTGTGCATCTTGTAGCTAAAACAAAGAAAATAAAACCTTATGTCAAGGACGTAAGAGTCCTGTCGCGCGCAAAATAAAAATGAAGCCGAGTGAGAAGGCAACTACTGTACCCTGTGTCCCTTTCTAACAGTGACTTAAAGTTGCCAGAGTTAAGTTGATTTCAATTATTTCGTTGTTGGTAGAAAAATAGGCAATTTATGTAATGTAATGAAGTAAAAACATTTACTTCTAAAATATTTCTAAATATAAATAATAATTTATTACCGACATGTTAGACCAATATTATTTGTTGCTACGTGCAAAACCTTATTAACGCAAAAATGTTGCGATTGGCGTATAGGTTTTCTTTTATTTGTATGAAATACGGACACCTGACCCGACAACCCCACATGAAATTTTTAAACATAATTTGTGAATGATGAATTACGGTGACCATGCTATCCTAGTCCTAGTTCAAGAACAAACAACTTAAATACCTATGCATTTTTTATTCCTTTCGATATTAAAGTTAGGTACTTTGTTTCAATTTCAGATTTCCTAAAAATCTTAATATTAGGGAAATATGGATAAATATTATACCCATGTATTATATATCCATAGGTGGGCACAGGTAATCCAAAAATTAACTTCGTTAATCGTTAATTAAAATTTTAACTTCGATAATCGTTAAAGCGTTAAATTCGCGAAAATTTAACGCAAGTTAAAGTTAACGTTAAAAGTTAACCATTTAAGACTTACTATTTTTTACTTAGACTTAGGTATTATTTAGATTATACTGTTTTCGTGCCTGTGTGGTGACGGAGGAGTAAGGGTCGGTATACACGACAATGATATACCGTAGCGATTCGACTGCGCAGACAGTTTGTGCAGTTTTATCGATAGTGTGTACGAAAATCGTCTTAGATTTTTCTGGTGGCGCAAACGATCGCGGTAGTTTCAAAATTATAAGTTGGAGCAATCGTTCAATTCGTTCGCAATGCTTGCTGTAGGTGCAAATCAACATATCGCAAGAAGTAATAATATGTGGTGTGTGTCACGTGGACAAGGCAGCGCCTTGAACTTGACTAATGTAACGGACTAAAGTTAACGAAAGTTCAGTTTAACAGAAGTTAACAAGAGCGTTAACATTTTTTGAAGTTAACTTAAAAGTTAATCCGCTAACCAAAATTCGTTAATTAACGATTAACGGATTAACGAGTTAATGCCCACCTCTGTATATACCATTGTATTATATAATATTTCGAATGGCATCACACTGCAACTATTAAAAAACATGTTGTAAGATGTAATTTTATTTAAGTGAAATTAGAAAAATTAAAAAAAATAAACAATCCCACTGATTGATTTTCTTGCCGGGTCTTCTCAGTGCGGTCGTGTTCCCATCCGGCGGTAATTTTAAGAAAAAATGTAAAAAAATGACAATATGTAAGTGCTCCCCCGCTGGGTTTATACATAATAAATGATTTGAATTTGAAAAATTAAAGCCGAGCGAGAGCTCAGTAAAAGGCTTATTACACTACACGATATTCAGGGCCCTAACTTAGTAGGGGTGCACTACAACAGCTAAATTGTGAAACCTGTTTCAGTTATAGCCAAATAACAGTTACAAAAAACTGTTCCAAAATAACAGCCTGTTGTTCTGTAATACGAGAAAAAAGGGGAAAATAACCATTCTATGAGAATAATGTTTAGAAGTGGTTTCAGTGTTTGTTCCTAAAATGAAAACGATCCTTCATGCTTTACATGCTTAGGACTGATTTATGTATATATAATCAGTCCTATATATAGTAGTATATATATATATATATATATATATATATATATATATGCAGCACAACAGACTTATTTTGGAACAGTTTTCTGAAACTGTTATTTCGCTAAAACTGAAACAGGTTTCACAATTTAGCTGTTTTAGAGCACCTCTACTAAGTAAGGGCCCTGAATATCGTGTAGTGTAATAAGCCTTTTACTGAGCTCTCGCTCGGCTTCAATTTTGCGACAACAGCTCATTCCAGGAATGAGCTATGTCTGTGCATCTTGCAGCTAAAACAAAGAAAATAAAACCTTATGTCAAGTTTCAGTTTCAGATTTTAAACTGAACATTATTTATTATATTGCTGGATATATCGTGAATGGGATGATTGACAAAATTTCTTGTTCAAATTATCGTGTGGTGTTATGGGATCACAAGACCATAGATTACAACTACTGTGTCGACATATCACAATTTTCGGCATTTACTGCTTTTATTGATCGGAGAAAACTTAAGCATGTTGCCAGATTTGTATTTGAAATTCTAAAGTACACTGAGAAACTGTTTATTACATTATCAAATCAATAATTAAAAAACTTACATAAAAATAAATTTATCATGTATGTTGTCCAAGAATTTTATAGCAAACTACATACATTGTTAGATCCACCACATCCTCCTCAATCTATATTTGAAGATCCACATGATATTCAATTGGTGAAGGCGTTAGCGAATTCATATCTCAATTTAGGTTTAACTCATAATGCAAAATTAGAATCAATGAAACATATGAGGAATAAGCTGGGTTTGCGGCAGAAACTTCACAAGACTGTTTTACAGCATCACAGAAGGAAATATAAAACTGAAATTCAAAACATACTTTTTAAACAGCCTGTAGCTCACACACTTTACAACATTTACTCGCTTTTCTACGCCTGGCAGAGTGGCGCAAATCTTAAACATTAAATTTAATGTAGGTAGGTTATTTAATTACGATTGAGTGGTTTGATTTCTTTAAATGATAGTTGTTGGTTCGATAAAGCAGAATATTATTGCAATCTGGACAAATCTTAGTGATTTTTAGATTGTAAGCAAACAGTTGTCATTTTTGTATTATTGATAATAGTAACAAATAAAAAAAAATATTAGCAATGTCTGATTTAGAATTAAACTTAAATGTAAACTTAACTGTTTTTTTGTTACCTAATTAATTAAATATACCACAATAGGTAGTTTATCGTAATTTTATCTCAGTCCAGCTGCATGTCGTGTCGTGTCCCACAAGCACCAGTCGGTAAGTACCTACCTATAGGACGCGAGTGTGAAAAGCAAGCAAAAACAGCAAATGTATAGTGCCGCAAAGGGCAAATTTATCATTAGCATCTTTGATTAAAATCCATCTGAAGCAATGACCTGCTGACGTCAGATCATAAATAATTTTTTATAATTATTGTCCTTAAGTCATATTTCAATATGGTCACCATCGCCAGAGAGGGATAAAAGGTACAGTTATTGAGCTCTCGCTCGGCTTCAATTTTGCGACAACAGCTCATTCCTGTTGTACGTAGTACTTATTACTTCCATGATTATTAACTAATTGCTGGCTTTGGAGACAGTATACACATGATTGCTAACAAGATGTCTCCTGGCAGGTTGGTGATGAATGTTGGTGATGAATGTTGCCTTATTAATCACTAATAACCCGCCCTCGCTTCGATTTCAGTCGTCTTACCCAAGTAATTCCCGTTCCCGTGGCAATACGGGGATAAAATATAGCCTATGTTACTTAGGGTGAATGTAGCTTTCCAATAATAAAAGAATTTTTGAAATCGGCGCAGTAGTACAAATATACACACACACACACAAACAAAAACACAAAGAAATAAAAAAAAATCCTCTTTATAATATTAGTGTAGATTGTTTTTGGACTGTATTGTAATTTAGTTGTAAAGCGGATTTCTATCTTGCCATCATTCATCATCATCATCATTTCAGCCTATTGCCGTCCACTGCTGGACGTAGGCCTTCCTCATGTTGTGCCACAATGTGCGGTCCTGTGCCGCCTGCATCCAACGACGCCCAGCAACTTTCACTAGGTCGTCGGTCCACCTATAGTGAGGGGACGTCCTACACTGCGTCGTCCGATGCGTGGTCACCACTCGAGAACCTTTCTTCTCCAGCGGTTGTCGGTTCGTCGAGCGATGTGGGCTGCCCATTGCCACTTCAGCGTGCTAATTCTTCGTGCTAGGTCGGTTACACCCGTTCTTCTGCGGATTTCCGTATTCCGGATTCTATCTCGCAGAGAAATCCCGAGCATAGCCCGTTCCATAGCACGCTGAGCGACTTTGAGTCTTAATATGAGGCCTACATTTAGGGACCACGTTTCCGTGCCGTAAGTCATCACTGGTAACACACACTGGTCGTAGACCTGTGTTTTCAGACCTGTATTTTCTATCTTGTACTCAACAAGAAAGAAGTCCACTTTACAATATTTTATGAGTTAAATATAAATAAGGATTATAAATATTTATCGAAGAAAAGAAAGTAATGTTGTGAGGAAAGTTTTAATTAGCAACATTGAAAGCCTTAAGGGTACGGGCAGACCAAAAAGAGGTGGACTGCATAATCCGTCTCACTTGTTAGTCTAATTTCTAATCAAAATGTTGAAAAATAACTACCATACGTAAGATAACGTAATAAAACTAATTCCTCGGGCTGTGCTGGTTACATCCGTTCTTCTACGGATTCTCGTATTTCGGATTTTGTCAAGTAGAGAAATACTGAGCATAGTCCCTTACATAGCACGCTGAGTGACTTTGGGCCCTTTTATGAAGTTGACATTTAGAGATTATGTTTCAGTCATCATTCATCATTTGCCTGCCCTTATCCCACGCTAAGTGGGGTCGGCACAACATGTACTTACCTTCCATAATCTCCTATCGGCCGTCATATCTGCACTCACCCTTTTCATACGCATGTCCTCATTCACACAGTCTATCCATCTCTTTTTGGGTCGCCCACGCTTCTTTCGTCCATCCACATTCATATCGATAACCCGCCTTATCACATGGCTTTCATCCCTCCTCATCACATGTCCATACCAAGACAAGAGATTATGTTTCAGTGCTATATGTAATTGCTGGTAACACACTCTGGTTATAAATTTTCTTTGTAGACACTGCGATAGCCTAATACAAGTAATAGAAGATCCTTTTAAGTTCCTAAACGCTACCCAGCCGAGTTGGATTCGAAATTGGATCTACTTGACTCGACTATTTGTCCACGGTAAAGATAACGTTCAACAATTTCAAGAATCGCATTCCTAGCTTGGAATGGTACAGGAATGACGTGGGCATTAGACATGACTTTCGTATTGTCGTTGTTTATTTGTAGACCAACTAGTTGAGAAAAACTGCTAAGGTAATTGAGCATAGCGCGGATATTTACGGGGCCGCACCGCTCCTCTGTCGCCCCGGACGGAGCCTGTTGGCGGGTGCGCTGACCGAAGCCTATCCCCCAAAAAGAAAATCATTGCGATATAATCTTCGAATCGAAACATAGTGATTTATACGCGTTTTATGCTGAGCCCAGTTTAACCTTGAAGCTTGAAGATATCTTCCAGCGTACTGGTGAACAGTTTCGGACACATGACATCTCCTTGTCTCACATTTCTCTCTAACTGGATCGGCTTTGTACTTTTATCCTGGATGCGGTCGGACATAGTAGTATTTCTATACAATCATTTCATCACTTCTATGTATCGATAGTCAATTCGGCACGTTGAACGGACTGCAGTAGGTACTGTTTAAGTTTCAACAGAATCAATAGCTTTCTCATAATCCACAAACGTCAGGCACAGAGGTCGATTATACTCCTCAGTCTTCTGTATAATCTCGCGTAGCGTGTGGATGTGGTCTATAGTATTATCATTCTTACGGAATTCGGCTTGTTCTGGCGGCTGGAATTCGAGCTTGCAGGCAAGTCGGTTCGTAATGACCCGTGAACCAATTTGTATACGTGGCTCAAAAGTAAGATAGGTCTGTAATTCCTTAAAGCCCGTTTTATTGCCCTTCTTAAAACAGCATCACCACACTCATGGTCCACGACCCAGAAATGTAGCCCACAAGAATTATGGAATTAAACAGTTTTAACTGCCCATAGAACTTTTAGTATTGAAATTATTGTGAGATTGATACATATTATAATAGATATCTATAACGGCAAAACACCTACGTACTGAGATCCGTTACGTCGACCCGGGTTTTAAGCATATCCGATGCTTATCATCAGGGCGACTGCGCAGCGGCATCTTCGAGGCCTCATTGTGTACTGCGAGCTGTGTGACGCACGGCGCAACACGACACAGCTACGGGAGTAGCGGGGCGGTGCTTGCATCTTGAGCGTCACCAGCGGCATCGTCCGACGAGGCTTCATTGCAATCGAGGTTAAACGATGTTGTTGGTGTGGTGTCACTCCGTGTGCCGTCACCATCACATACCACGCTAACAACATCATTTTCTAAACCAACCAAAGCCTTACGACTCGAGGAAATATTAAGAGCTGGTTTCCATTCTGATGGCAGCTTCCACCGTCTCTGTTGAACGTACTATGTCGGTTGTTGGGTCGGCGTAATCGATCTCAGTACGCGAGTGTTTTGCCGTTATAGACATTATAATATGCCAATACAACCTTTCAACCTCTCCCATGACTGCCGTCCTCGGTCTTCAGTTTATTCATTTGGATCTACCCGATAGACAAATCTCGTGCGAACCCTTTAGAGCTACGGTTTCGCTTTATCGCCTCTTCAATACGATGTCCATCGAATCAGCAAATGTCGCGTCGCACAAACTTGGAGATTTGTCAATTTAACGGTCTATGTTTGAATCAATTAGTTGCAATGCACCGTCATTTCCTTTCTCCACTCTAAGAACTTTTGAGTATAGTCTGAAAGTTTTCTTGCTGTATTCCACAGCGAGCTTTGAAGAATTTCGACTTGACCGTGTTTTTTTTATTACAAACGGCGGCAAACGAGCAAACTATACACCTGATGGTAAGTGTTGATGCCGCTCATGGATCTATGCAAGGCCGCTGTCTACCACGAAGAAAGGAAGGGAGTGTGAATGTGTGGCGACTATCCGCCACTAAGATAACTTGGACCGCAACCCAACAATGCGAAGCAATCCGCTTCGCTAATGAAGATTGGCCCATACAAGAAGACGCAAGTGCGAGGCAGCTGGCGTGCTCAGCTGACAGATGTGCGACACACCTGACACCTGCATTCGCACCTACGGTGACATCATCGAATGTGAAATTGTTGGAACACGTGCACATTCGGACCACACGCAGACTGAATGCTAGTATATATATATATATATAAACTCATTTGCAAAAAAAACGGGCACCTAAGCAATGAACCATTTCAAATGTTAATATTTCTTTGTTTGATAATTATAGGTAGTTTTATCCACACAATTTGCTAAATTAATAAGAAAATAATCGTTTTCATCAGTATTTCATAAAATTTAGATACAATTTATGGGAAATAATGCTAAACCTCGCTAGTAGTGTATATTCGCTAGTAGTGCATATGCTCATGAAGTAAAAATAAAAAAGTTTTTTTGTTTGTTTTTCTTTAATAAAGTAAAAGCAGATAAATGTTTAGTATCGAGTGTGACCCCCTCTAGCTAAAATCACAGCTTGAATTCGTCTGGGCATGCTAGCGAGTATATCCCGGATACTTGCTTGCGGAATACGTTCCCACTCCGCAGTAATCACATTCTTCAGCTCTCTGATGGTCTGAGGAGCCGGGTGTATTGATCTCACACGCCGTTTCAGAACGTCCCAGACATGCTCTATGGGATTGAGGTCGGGACTTCGAGCTGGCCAATCCAAACGACGAATGCCGACCTCTTGCACATACGCATTAACATCGCGGGATCGGTGGGCGCGAGCATTGTCGTCCATAAAAATCGAGTCTTCACCTAGAGCGGCCAATGCGGGTTGTGCATGAGAAATTAGAACTTCCGTTATGTATCGATGCCCAGTCAGTGAGCCGTTTTCAATGAAGACTAACTCTGTACGATCCATTGAATTTATTCCTGCCCAAAACATAACAGAGCCCCCACCATAAGGTGTGATTTCTTCGAAACATGCCTCTGCAAAGCGTTCTCCTTGTCTTCTTAGCACTCGCCGACGTCGATCTTCACCGAACAGAGATATCCTGGCTTCATCAGAGAACAAAACCCTATTCCAATCCTCTTGAGTCCATGATTCACAATTTCTAGCGAACCTAAGCCTGTGAACTCTGTGCTCACGGAGTAATTTGGGGCCGCGGGCCGGGCGGTGACTGCGTATATTGGCAGCGAGAAGCCTCCTCCTGACCGTCCATAGACTAATATGCACATTTCTTACTTCTTGGAGGTTGTTCTTAAGATCCACATACGAAGATTTGCGATTTCTCAATGCGCGACTCACAAGAAAACGATCATCCCGTGGTTGGGTACATGGTTTTCTTCCAGAACCAGGCCTTCTCTCGACGGAACCAGTCTCCTGATATCGCTGCCAGGTCCTTTGGACTGTCGAGCGACTAACATTTAGCCTCCTAGCCACGAAACATTGGCTGCAACCCTCTTCAAGCAGCGCGATAATTTTGGTAGCTTTTACCACTTTATCTACCATTTTTGATACAGCCAAACAGCATTAAATAAAGCTTTGACAGTCAAGGATATGAAATTAATCGATAAAAATTGAATAAAAGTTATGAAAGTCGATGTTAACTTCTGGAACTTCGCGCCAAAAATGTAGGATAAAAAGGGGTTTTCTGTAAAAATGAACATCAAATGAAAAATTGAATTTAGAACGTACTTTTTTAAATACCACAGCATTTTCAAAACCGGCCAGTAACGTGTACAAACGATTGAAACCTTTTTGGTATTGTATCTTTTTAAATATGAATGAAAATCAAAACCGCCCGTTTTTTTTGCAAATGAGTTTATATACCGCCTTTTGCTGTCTATTCATTTAGTCGACATACGATATCAGCTCGCACACTTGTACGGTCGTCACTAGTTCTATTATCAATTTATTGTACATAATTTATGAAATGTAAATAAATCAGTCAGTCTTAGAAATAACTCTCTTCGTTCTTCTTCTTCGCCTTCTTCTCACATCTACCTGCGCCGACTACAACACAATTGTAGGGTGGCTAATCTCCACACGCCATCCTACAAATCCGTGCAACCAAGTTCGGTGATAGTAAAGGCAACACTAAAGCCCACCACACGCAAACACCCTCAGAAAGTTAGCTTCCGGCTCTCTCGCTCTCGGAATGAAGCACAGTAGCAACTTGTTACTACTCGGACGTCGATTTTCTGTGAGAGTGTGGTTGGAACTCCCGACAGACCAGCCCGCGGCTGTAGACAAACAACTGTCAACAATGTGGTCCTACCACTTAATAGTGGACAGTTCCATGAACCTGTTAACCTACCACGAATGATATGAGCAATATGAACCGATTGTGTAATTCAAACAAAGTTTTCGAGGTTCTGTTATTGGACAGGTGTGGTCGGTCTAGGTATTTAAAGTGCGCCGAAAACTGCAACTTGAAAAAATCTATATATAAAATAAATATATATAATCTATAATCAAACACAGAACCGACATAGCTTGAGGGTAGCATTGCTAACCATCTAGCTTATAAAATATCCCACAGAAATTATCAACATCTTTTAAAACAATTGAATTTAATTTTATTAGTGGTAGGACCACACTGTTGACAGTTGTGTATCTACAGCCGCGGGCCGGTCCGTCCGGGGTTAGTGTGTGGTAACACTCTTGCAGAAAATCGACGTCCGAGTAGTAGCAATTTGCTGCGCTTTGATCGGCGAGCGAGAGAGCCGGCAGCGCAACTTTCTCAGGGTGTTTGTGTGTTGTGGATTTTGGTGATACCTTTAGTTTCACCGAACCCCATAGCACGCATTCACACTCCCTTCACTTTCTTCACAGTAGGCAGCGGCCTAACAAAAGTCTATGTGAGGCAGTAAAAATATCTGCCAAAGTTCCTAGCGAAGTCAAACACCTGATTAAATAGTTTACCTTAGTTATTTTTTCATCCTTTGAACCTTAAATTGGGAGTGTACAAATATCCAATGTACATAAATCTAATAATGTTCCACCATATCTGAGAGCGATCGCAAGCCGAAAAGTTTCGTTACAGATCCTGTCACTTTTTAAATTACTTCTTTTCAAGAAAGTTGTATATAACCTTTAGCAAGTATTAGCTTCAGTGTATTTGCACTTCAACTAGGACATTCTTTCATTTTCAAAATATATAGTGAAAAAATATGACCACACCACATTCCACAGAAGAAATTGATAAAGGAGGTCACACTCACACACACACACTAGAGTAACCACCACTATCCTCAACTACATGAAGGGAAGGAAGAAATTCGCTGAATGTAGCCATCGCAAGTTAAAACCTTTACAGGGAGAATAAAATTATATAGATCGATAAATTGGTATGTTATAGAAATAGTCATTCTGCCATCATGTTCAAGTATGAATTATGAGACTGTTAGATAATAAAAAAATATACTTAGGTACCCGCTTTACTTCAAATTTAGTAAAACAACACTGTTTTCAAGCATTTTTGTACCGAATATAGTAGAAATAACGGACCGCGGAGACGTCGAGTAAATTAAAACTAATGGATCGGTTAATTTCTCATGAGAATAAAGCTTACAACAGCTCTACCCTCCTGATGCTGAGCTCTCTTGGGATTCACACTTAACTCTTCTTTATTTTTTCGTTATTAAAATATTGAAACATCGCAGTTAGTTGAATTATTAGCCTATTTTTATTATAATTACTGTTTATTCGCTAAATTTTTGTGTCGCCATATATGTATATATATGAATATTAGCTGTTACTTGAAACTAATGTCAAATAGAAAATAAAAACTTGTAAATGATTACATCTTATTATGTTATTTTGATATTTACTGGGTTTTTGCTGGTAAGAAATTCTCAGTCGCAACATAGTTTGAAATTATGCTTGATAGACGTCAATAGACTGGCACCCTATTACATAGAATTAAAAAGAATATCCGGTTGACCGAGCCTCGCACGGTATATTTTTTTTTGTAAATTGCACGTTTGACGAACATATTTAGATATATATTAATAAAATAATAAAAAAGATGAAATAAAGAAAAAATATCAACAATTAAAGAACAGAATAATAATAACCCTGAGATCCGATCTCAGGCTGTTTGAATGCGACGGGATAACTTCTCAACTGTGCTATTGTCACTCTTTTTATTCAATCTCAATTTATATACCTATTCTAATGACATTTTGTGACACTTTATTAATTAGGTAAAACACCGACAAGATGACATGTTCTATAAGTAAAGCTTAGCTATATCGATTTTTGCTCCCGAAACCTCTAAGTATACTAAATTTAATGAAATCATTGGTGTCCTTTTCGAGATTCTGAAAATATAAAAATCTTTATACAAGATAGAACATAGAACTATACAAGAATTGCTCGTTTAATTACATAGAATTAAAAAGATACATGACGTATGTGCGAGATTATTAAAAAAAAAAGAAAGGCTTCTGATCTCTATATGGAAGGTTATTTATATTGCTACAGCTGCCCAGTCCGCAGTTAGCACTATAGATAATTCATTATATAAATGAGAGGTTAGCACCATAGATAATTCATTATATAAATGAGAGGTTAGCACCTAGGGCATAGATAGAACAGTAACCATAAACTGGTACTAACCGCGTTATTTGGTGCCATGGTTTTTTATCTAGATGGGATATCTAATCCCCAGCTAATGTTTCCTATAGGTATTTGCTGTGTATACTATAGGAGCGCTTGATTAAATTAATATTCATTGACTGCGCAGTTGGCATATTGGTTACGCTACCCACCCACCGTGTAGTGTCATGGGTGAGATTTACAATACTTTGTGAAATCCACAAAATGTTATTCTAAGTCTGGGTAATAATCCTTGTATTGCAGGAGAAGACATACATATAAGTAACGGACATAAAATACCTTATCTGTCTTTAAATATATATCGAGGGTTGGGCGCCGGCCATGCTGCATCACTATCAGATCGGTCACACATCGCGATGTAATAAAATAACACGTCGGAGGGCTACTTTTAAACTATATTCAATAATTAACGTTAACACAATTTTCTATTATAACTAATGATTACGTATGCCGACGGATAAATTAAGGGTTTGGGAAACGCGGTGAATTTGATACAACACGGCAGCAACAACGATCGCTCTCGTGTCTCGCACTCAACCGAATATTCAACGGACCGCTCTCAATAAAGAAAGCTCGGTAATATTTCAAACGTTAACGGTCAAACGATAAACATCAAAAATCATTGCCAACGTTGTATCAAAAACACCCAAGTATAATATATAATACTTGACGTTTGAACTATCAAGATATGGCGTCAGAGGTAGTGACGCTGCGACATATTGAGGTATAAAATCGACTCCTTTTGATTCGCTTAAATGAACTGTTCTGAGAAATCCTAATAATTTCATTCGTACTTATTATGTGACTTCTAGTTAGTTATTTATAACTTTTTTCGTAGCACGAATAGCTAATTTGCCTTAGTAATTGTGCAATTGTTTTCCTAAATCAAGTTTATAATAAAGACATCCAGTCTCCTTATCCTTACCGGTCACAAAGTTGATACATGACTAGTAAATTAAGCAGAATAATCTGTTTTTTATCCAGTCAATTAGGTTGAAAATCTATCTGTTTTCGTCCCTAATCATTCCATCGTAACCGTAAGTCTTATGACTAAAAGCAATCATTGTCGATTAGTTGTTACATATTTTCTAAAAAATAAATCTAGCATTTCGAATAATTGGCTATGAAACCGTTCCAACGCTAAGTTTTTTCAAAGTTATATAAAGAAAGTTAAATGTTTCAACGCTAGGGTAGCGTCAGACACGAGGCGAGGAAAAAAGTCACTGATTCACTTTGCTAAATGAACGATGAACTCAACAAACCGTTGGCTTTAACGTAGACGCGGCATGGTGATATATTAATTCTTTTACACGATGACTTTCTCTTGTTCAACTAAAGATATGTATATGACACGTATATGATTATGTGAGATTATACATATATTTAATATAATTATTTCTGATGTTATTGCAAGTACATATACATACATGAAGCAGTAGAAACCCTTTACCGGGTTGAGAGCCCTCAGCGCTCACTCATAGTCCGGGTAAAGCTGTGAAAGCCATCTACGGCTAACAGCTATACACAAAACAAAAAAGTAGAAACCATATATTTGTATATTTAATAAATTTACCAAAAAATAATTAGCAATAACAAGAGAATACCTAGCAGATTAAAAAAAAAGATTTGCTTTTATCTGTTTGTAAGGACATACACACTAGATTCAAAACTCAAAACAAACAAAAAGAGAAGGAGTACCTACTCAAAATAAAGCCCTATATCAACACGTTTGACTAGCGCAGTATAGTAGGTCAATTTCCCTCCTATTAGAGAGGGCCACTGCCACCCAAAAACCCTTAGTTCCCTTCATCTGGCTCATATATGTGCCCAGCAGTGGTACATATATGAGCCAGTTAATAATGTTTAAAACTCTTAGTTCCCTTCATCTGGCTCATATATGTGCCCAGCAGTGGCACATATATGAGCCTTATGAAGGGAACTAAGAGTTTTAAACATTATTAACTAGGTTTTAAAAAATATTCTTTCAAATAAAATCTTTTCTGTTTTATTTTAAATAACGTCTTCATTGGTGTCTTTATTCGTATATACGTATGAATAATGATAATGATGAATAGTTATTTAACACAATTTTTCCATAAAACATATTCACTATTCTACTAAACCAAAAGGAGATGGAAATATCACAGCGGGTGCTTCACAATTTTAATGGAGTTATGAAAGAATTTACGTCGTTCACTGGCTAAATGTAGCTACTGCGTTCATAGTATATTATATGAGTTCAAAGTTAAATTTAGTTTCAGTTTCTATTACAGTTTGTCTCATAGTTTCATATACAATAATGAAATTCGCAGTAAATTGTATTTTATTATTGACAAATATTATATTTAAGTGGTTATAATCAAAGGAGATATGTTAAATTTGATGTATATTTGATGATAGTTTAGCATCCTTTTGTGTACATACCAATTACAATTTTTATAAGAAACCGTCATTATCATCATCATCGCAGCCCACATACGTTCCACTATTGGGCTCGGGCCTCCTCCATAATGAGAGTGTATTTGACCTATTGTACCATGCTGATTAAACATGTTGGGGTTTCATTTAGTTTTCCTTCTCTTGCATGATATGTGCATATTATATCCCATAGTCGTCTTTTACGACGTCGTCTTTTACGAATTGTATTCTTACTCCGTCACCACACGGAATAATAATAACCATACTCTACGTTAAAAATAAATATAAATAACATCTAGATCCAAACAATAATGAAAGATCGTGCATTTTATTTACTTCAGTATCGAAATGACAATCCTTTACAATGGATAGTCGCTACCTTCAACTACTAACCATGGGTATGCTTTACCTAGTAGGGATATTATAGATGTGAAGTTTTGGATCGGGATATAGATATTAGAATTACAATCTCTATTTTGATAAGGATATGAAATTACTTCGGATTATTAGACAGTTTCTCGAGTGGCGACCACGTATCGGCCGGCAGTGTAAGA
Source organism: Lymantria dispar (assembly GCA_032191425.1). Taxonomy (NCBI): domain Eukaryota; kingdom Metazoa; phylum Arthropoda; class Insecta; order Lepidoptera; family Erebidae; genus Lymantria; species Lymantria dispar. The sequence continues at coordinate 15,322,531 of CM063451.1, forward strand.
CGCGTCATTAGGTGGACCGACGACCTGGTGAACGTTGCTGGGTGTCGTTGGATGCAGGCGGCACAGGACTGTACTTTGTGGCGAAACATGAGGGAGGCCTACGTCCAGCGGTGGACGGAGATAGGCTGAATGATGATGATGATGATTAGACAGTTTCGGATAGTTTTGGTTCCTGATATATGAATTTTCAGGTAATTTTAAAAGGGAAATGCTAAATTCTACAACGATGAAAGGTATCATCCCTTTAGAGGGTTTAGACTCTCCGTTTAACTGGTTTATACAAAACCTATGGTAACGTAACCTTTTGAAAAATCTATTGTTCGTGTGGTGATGTAAAAGACAACTAAGGGATAAAGTCTGCATATAACATATATGCAAGAGAAGGAAAACTCGAAATAAAATTCTATGCCATCGCATCTGACCAGCGTAGTTATAGTAGGTCAGTTTCACTCCTATCGTGGAGGAGACTCGAGCCCAACAATGGAACAAATATGAGTTGGAATGATGATGATGATTGTAACGTGTCTGATACAGACACCGTATCTATCTGAAACTTTTATACCTTTTTAGGGTTCCATACCCAAAGGGTAAAAAACGGGAGCCTATTACTGAGACTTCGCTGTCCGTCCCTCCGTCCATCCGTCTGTCACCAGGCTGTATCTCAAGAACGGTGATAGCTAGACAGTTGAAATTTTCACAGATGATGTATTTGTATTACCGCTATAACAAAAAATACTAAAAATAAAATAAATATTTAAGGGGGGCTTCCATACAACAAACTTGTTTTTTTTTTACCTCTTACTCGATACTAATAACGGTGACAGGTAGACGCTTTGTGAATAGTTTCACAGAATATTTTGTTTTATGTTCTCTTTAAATATAATTAATTAAAATAAAATAAAATAAACAATTAAGGGGGCTCCCATACAATAAAAAAGGTTTTTTTTTATTATAGAACCCTTCGTGCGCGACTCGACTCGCACTTATTCGGTTATTGTTCGGATACGCTTTCACTTTAGATGTCCGATGGTTTCGGTTATAGTTAGGGAGCTCCATAATTGCCCTAATACCTACTATAGTATACCGTCAATGCTGTCTCAGATGGTAGCTGATCTAGATTTTGTACTGGTACCTAGACAAAAAAGGAAGAAATAACGTTTTTGCATATAATTACTATAACTCGGCTCATATACACTGTTGGCTTGGGGCCGCCTCCATTATGGGAGTAAAATTGTCCCACTATAGCTGGTCAGGCGTGTGTAGCGTGTCGAGTCAGGCATAGGGTCTTATTTCGAATTTTAACCCCCTTGTAGTCTTTTACGACACCCACAGGTAAGAACAGTGACGGATTTAGACTTGATGCCGGCCTAGGCCCTGTTTATCTCGCCGCCCTTAATATTAGTCTTAGAATAATAACGTATATAAGGATAGTGTCGGTACTTAAGCCAAAAATACTACAAGCGTGCAAGTGATTACACACGTACACACGCACACCACTATAAAAATTATGAAATCAAATTTTGTTTTATTTTCAGAAATCGTCAAAATAATTTTAAAAGTAATGTAAATACACTTTTTATATTTCGCACTATTCCTGTAAAAAGACGTAAATAGCACCCAAAATGTTTTATTGCGTGAATAAAACCTGCGCCTCATGCCGCCCTAGTCGAGGCCGCGGGTGACGTGACCGGGGATTAGTCCGTTACCCGCCGAGAGGCCGACCGCGTGAGGAAAGACTGACGTCCTCCCCGAGGGGGGGACGTCGGTCGATGGTAGGGCACCCCACGTAGGGGGGTATTCCGTCGGGCCGACTACTGATGACAAGTAACCCTGCTCCGGTGGTCGGCCCAACGACGAAGGCGACGTGGTGTTCGGGTGGGTTGCGGGTGTTGCGTGCTATACGCCCCTCTGTCGCCCCGGACGGAGTGGCGCGAGGAGCGCGCCGATCGCAACTCAGCCAAAAAAAAAAAAAATAAATTGCGTGAATAACACCTTCTGTCAAAATCTCGTGAAGCTATCGACAAAACTAAAGGAATAAATGCAAAAATACTATAATTTTGCGATCTTGGAAAACATAAAATTCCAGCATAAAATAAAGGTATGCATATTTTCATTTATACGCTTTACAATTAGCCCGTTCATAAAGTCATAATTATGTTTATGTAAATTTTAAAGGAAGATTTACAAGAAAATTTATAATGCAAGTAGGTATACTTAAATACTTGTTACAGCATTGTACAATCTAGGAATTATGTGTAATTCTAATTATTTATTTCTTCTACGAAACTTTTAGGTGACAGTTTATGTGTAATTGTTGTTACATACTTTTCATTTGTTTTATTTTCCGTTAAAGAACAACGTGATTATATTTACAACGCTAGATTACAATGAAATTCAAGAGAGAATAAAGCCGTAAGTAGATTTAAACAAGTTCATATATTTGAAAACACATGGCGAAAAAGCAATAATTATACTTACCCCTTTTTTTGATGTGAAACATCTATAGGCGAGGGTGACCGCGATCGTCGCGTGGCGATTAACGCCACGCCTCGCGGTCCCCTATTAATTTATTATAAAATAAATATTTGGATACATACATATATCTACATTTTTGTAATGAAACCATGGTGCGATTTAAAATTGACGACGGACGATTTGTACAGCGCCATCTAGTGAACTCAAAGTAAATTGTTACCTATAATGTATACCAATGAAAATAAATGTTTATTGAATAAAAATCATCATTTTCTGGAAAAGAATCATAACTTTATTTTTATTAATAATTTATGTTATATTAATACCTGTCGTAATCTGTTCTATTATGCATACCTATATACTTGTTCTATAAAATAATGTATAATTCTCTAACTTCCTAACATAATTATACCATACCTACTTTATTTTCACGTACGAAAACTAGATAACGGCTTTTTATAGGCTATTTATTAGTTTCAGCTGTGTATTTATTTGTTTATATGTCACCAATTCCTAGAAATTGGATTTTGACCCACTTTAAACAGTTAGATTTCATTTAAAATTTGTAGACTTAACGAGGTGCTCGATGACGATAAAATAATTTAGATAGCTTGTCTTATTATCATCACAGGATTAGAGATTTCTTTATAAAATATATTTTGTAGTTGAGATCTACGCATAGCTCGATAGATGTCACTATTTCTATTTTTTATGTTTATGTTACATTTTTATATTGAACTAGCAACCCGCCTTCGCTTCGCTTCGGTTTTAGTCGATTTACCCGCGTAGTTCCCGTTCCCGTGGGAATACCGGGATAAAATATAGCCTAGTTTACGCCCTGATATTATAGCTTTCCATTGGTGAAAGAATTTTTGAAATCGGTCCAGCTGTTTTGAAGATTACCTGGCACAAACAGACAGACAGACAAAAATTTTTAAAATTTGTATATTAGGCATAGGTGTCGTGCAAATAACCGTGTGAACATGAAAAAAGCCTATTATTTTGACATTACAAACAGACACTACAATTTTATTTATTGGTATAGACTGACGCAACTCTTGACCCACCTTAAACAGATTTCATATAAAAGTAGACAGTAGTAACAAGGTACCCAATGACGATAAAATAATTTAGATAGCTTGTCTTATTATCATCACAGGATTAGAGATTTCTTTATAAAATATATTTTGTAGTTGAGATCTACGCTTAGCTCGATAGATGTCGCTAATTCGATCTTCTAATTTCTACATGGCACTTTTTTATGTAATTGACCCATTTGAACTCAATTTTTACCCAATCGGTTAGATTTCATTCAAACGCTATAGACTTGTCAAGTAGGCATGCACGAAACAGTGCTTCGCGAAGTAATGTGATTATATTACCTGCCGAGTAATTTTACATTTTACCATCACTTCAAACATCACACTTATAATCACCATCTTATGTCGAGTAATGCGATAGCGCTTTATAACTCCAGTTGACTCGTTGTATTGTTATGCAATAATCGGATATAATGTTCTATATAACATGGTGGTGAGTGATGACGTGATGTTACTGACTGTTGACATACGACTTGATATGAAAGCAAAGTAAAACGCCACCGCCCGCTGCGCCTTATGTTACATAATCTATGTCTAAATTAATAAAGTTGATCTTCGTACTTAAAAACCCAACATCAAATTTGTAACAATGGGTTTTCCAGGCTTAGAACTGGCAATATTTATAGGTCAACATAGGTTATGACTATGAATTTATGAAACACTGTAGCAATTACTAAATTTAATGACCCATGAATATTTCTTTTTTATAATATTTTATTTAGTTTATATTAGCACAAGTACATAAAAGTGTTTAGAAAATAATTAGGTACATAAATAAAAAAAGTGAGACGTCGCTCAGGACGCCTGGCAGATGTGAAACATCGAAATTATTTTGTACAAGTATATATGCATAAAATAATAGATTACGACAGGAACTAATATGGCATAAAATATTGAATAAAATAATACGATTTCTATTATTATTTGAAATATTACACAGCAATGATACTCCACACAGTCGCTTATGAATAACATAGGGTCGCTTCTTCTCTTTTTTTTTTCTTTTGTGTGTGACTTAGTTGTTAGCCTCAGATGGCTGTGACGACTTTACCCGGACTGGTGGGTGAGCGCTGAGGGCTCTCAACCCTCACACACTTCTACGTAGTTCAAAGTGATCGGCTTAGAAAGTGTGATCTAGAAAACAAAAATAGCGACATCTATCGAACTAATGAGTATTAGTATCGAAGGACAATAATCAGTATCAATTGAAAAGTATCGATACTTAACAATCGAATCGTTTTCAAAGCATCGAGTATTTATAGAGCCTATCGGATACTTTCTTGGCGGGATTGTTTGTGATGAGCTTTTTTTTTAGTAAGTTTGAGAGAATGTAATATACAATACCGAGTACTAGTATCGTAGGAAAAATAATAAGTATCAATTGAAAAATACCGAAACTTACTAATATCTAATCGTTCGTATCTAATCGTTTTCGAAGCTTCGAGTACTTTTCATAGAACCTATCGGATACATTCTTGGCGGGATTGTTTGAGATGAGCGTTTTTTTGGTAAGTTTGAAAGAAAGTAACATTCTATAAAGAGTACTAGTATCGAAGGAACAGTAAAAGTATCAATTGAAAAATACCTAAACTTACTGGTATCTAATCGTTTTCAAAGCTTCGAGTACTTTTCATAGAGCCTATCGGATACGTTCTTGGTGAGATAGTTTGAGATGAGCGTTTTTTTTTTGGTAAGTTTCAAACTTACTAATATCTAATCATTCGTATCTAATCGTTTTCGAAGCTTCGAGTACTTTTCATAGAGCCTATCGGATACGTTCTTGGTGGGATAGTTTGAGATGAGCGTTTTTTTTGGTAAGTTTCAAACTTACTAATATCTAATCATTCGTATCTAATCGTTTTCGAAGCTTCGAGTACTTTTCATAGAGCCTATCGGATACGTTCTTGGTGGGATAGTTTGAGATGAGCGTTTTTTTTTGGTAAGTTTCAAACTTACTAATATCTAATCATTCGTATCTAATCGTTTTCGAAGCTTCGAGTACTTTTCATAGAGCCTATCGGATACATTCTTGGCGGGATTGTTTGAGATGAGCGTTTTTTTTTGGTAAGTTTGAAAGAAAGTAACATTCTATAGAGAAGTACCTACTAGTATCGAAGGAACAGTAAAAAGGTCATCACGGGAAACCCCCGCAATGATCGCAGGTAAATGGAGGAGCTCTCCGCCCCAAGGCCATATTGATACTTGCCCATGCGATACCACTGTTTGCATTGATACTAGTAGTAGTAGTATCATGAATATATGTTATGTATCATATTAGACTGAAAAGTATCGATACCGTATGAGTACTCATTTACACACTTTTGAGTATCGATTTATCCCTAATTGTTGTGTAATATTTCAAATAATAATATAAATCGTAATATTTTAATAATACTTTATGCCATATTAGTTCCTGTAGTAATCTGTTCTTTTATGCATATATACTTGTACAAAATAATTTAGATGTTTCACATCTGACAGGCGTCCTGAGCGGCGGCTCACTTTTTTTTATTGCACACGGTGGCAAACGAGCAAACAGTGCACCTGATGGTAAGTGTTGCTGCCGCTCATGGACCTTTACAAGGCCGCTGCCTACCGCGAAGAAAGTGAAGGGAGTGTGAATGAGTGCGTTGAGGCTCGGTGATACCAAGGGCACCACCAAAACCCTCCACACGCAAACACCCTCAGAAAGTTGGGCTTCCAGCTCTCTCGCTCACCGAACGAAGCGCAGTAACAAATTGCTACTACTCAGACGTCGATTTTCTGCGAGAGTGTGGTACTACCCCGTACGGACCGGCCCGCGGCTGTAGACAGATAACTGTCGACAGTGTGGTCCTACCACTCTTAAATTAATTACTAGTATAATTACTTATAAATTAATAATTTACATGAGGAATTTGGATATTTATCCTCAAAACAAGCTGAGGTAATCATACGGATATTACAATATTAATTAAACCCTTAAATTCAATTAAACAGTATAATTAAATATACAATGTTATATTCAAGTTTCGCTAAACCACATTCAAACATCTGAAACTAAAGTAATGATTATGATACAATGCGTCATTAACAACGGTTATTTGCCGAGGTTTTAATAATAATCTTAATAAAATAACTCGACATTAATTTATTTAAAAACATGTTAATAATATTAATGTTATGATTTTTGATGTTTTTATGTAATGTTTCATCATCATCATCTCAGCCCATATACGTCCCACTGTTGGGCTCCGTCCTCCTCCATAATGGAAGGGTAATTGACCTACTATACCACGCTAGTCAGACGTGTTGGTATAGGGTTTTATTTCGGGTTTTCCTTCTCTCGCATAGATGTTATATGCGTTTTATATCCCTTAGTCGTCTCGTACGATCACCCACAGGTAAGATAAGAGGTGGTGAATTGTATTCTTACTCCGTCACCACACGGAAGGTATTTTTTACGGATTTTATCGCGTTTTTATGTGATTTTTTTTGAACGCATTCGAAACATCTTTAAGGACACGAGCGGACTTTGGTTTTGTTTATAATATTTATGTTAATCAGTGATGAAGTATAATGTGTTATCTACAATAATATTATAAAGAGGAAACGTATTTTTGTATGTTTCTTACGAATAAATTCAAAAATTCTTTCACCATTAGAATGCTATTTTATTTCGGTATTCCCACAGGAACGGGAACTACGCGGGTAAGGCGACTGAAACCGAAGCGAAGGCGAGTTCATCATTCATCATTTCAGCTCACATAATGTATATCCCATTGTTGGGCTCGAGCCTCCTCTACAATAGGAGGGAAATTGACTTTACTATACCATGCTGGTCAGACAAGTTGGTATAGGGTGTTCTTTCGAGTTTTTCTTCTCGAGATGTTATATGCGTATTATATCCCTTTATCGTCTTTTCCACCCACAGGCATAAAAGAGGGCGGTGAATTGTATTCTTACTTTGTCACCACCCAGTAAGCCCTATAATACTCGTAAGATAATAGAAGATTGCAGTTCAGGTGAGTGCACAAAACTATGTTATGGATATTTTTATTGCCAACGGTGGTTAACGAGCAAGCAGCACATCTGATGGTAAGTGATACTGCCGCACATGGACTTTTGCAATACCAGGGACACAGCCAGGCCGTGGCCTACCGTGAAGAAAATACTATTCTTAAACCTCGTTCAAAGAAGGACACGTCATAGCGCTCAGAAAATACAGCAGCAGGTAGTTCATTTCAGAGCTTTCACGTACGTTTTAGAAATGATCGCTGGAAACGTACAGTTGAAGACCATAACGCTTCCAGGTAAAATGGATGAACCCTGTATACGACAGCATATTTCACAACCACTGAGCTATCTAGAAGAAAAAGTTAATATCTGAAATACTGACAACTGCACAAGGGTTTACTTTTCTTCTCGTGTTAGTGTACCAAATAAAGGCTAACAAAGTCTGCGTTTTGACATAAAGAACTGACTCTTCATATGTATGTATAATGGAAAAAGCAAGGCGAGTAGTTTCGGTCAAAAAGTAAAGATACAGCCTAATTAAGAAATAGCTACTTAAAGTAGGTACTTTTACATATTACAGTACTAGCTTTTGCCCGCGGCTTCGCCCGCGTAAAAATTTACTTGCATATTGAATATTATCGGCATAAAGAGTATTACATTTCTTAATTTAAGAAATACTCTATCTACGTGTCAATTTTCATCCAAATCTGCTCAACAGTTTAAGCGTGATTGAGTAACAAACATCCAAATATCTTCACAAACTTTCACATTTGAATATTACTTCCAGCCTTGTAGTTCAGATTGCCGTGCAAATACGATGATAAATATGCCTTTCTTTAGTCCCTGATAACGTACTTTTCCATTGGTGAAAAAAAAAAATAATATCAATCAAACATCCGCAGTTTCATTCACGTAGAAATTCCCATGCCAATACCGAGATAAAAAAATACTCGCTGATATTATAAATTTACACACATACCAAAAAAAAAAAAAAATATAATTCCCAGAAATATCAGAGATATAAATTGCCTATGTTACTCGCTGACAATATAGGTAGCTTTCCATTGGTGAAAGAATTTTAAAAATTGCTCGATATCCCCCGGTATAGTTCTCATTCCTGGGCAAATACCGGGATGAAAATAGCCTTTCACTGATAATATAGCTTTTCATTAGTGATTTAATTTTTAAAACCATTAATTCCCATGATTTCACCGACATTATACCCGATCCCGTAGGAATATCGGGATAAAAATAGCTTAAATATGTTACTCGCTTAAAAATAGCTTTCCATTAGTGAAATAATTTTAAAATCGACTTAATTCAGCCACACCAGGATAAAATATAACCTGGGATAAAATATAGTCTAAGTTATTCCTTATGTACGACTGGTAGACCTGATGGTAAAATATAATCAATATCGGTCCAGCCATTTTGAAGATTACCTGTAACGAATAGACAGACAGACAAAAAAATTTGGACCGTATTGTGTGAGCATAAATAAAACCTATTATTTTGATAGACAAACAGACGCTTCAAATTTATTTATTTGTAGAGATAGAAAATTGGAATAATATCTTGATTGTAACTTACTGTCTGGTAGCTGCTAGAAATATTACCACGCTTTCATTGTTCGTGGGTATCGCAAAATACTACTAAGACAAAGATTTACATCGACCTGGACCGGTGATGCCGTCTGGCCAACAATGTCGGGCGCCAGGTCATAAAATGTTGCTAGAACCTTTGCAATATATCTACGATGGCAGAAGAGTACCTACATATCGCGTCGATCAAAGGTAATTAGGATAAGAGCAAGATAATGATGATATATCATTGGCTGGGTGTCTTCGACTATATGTGTTTTATCCTTTTGGGGCAGCCCAAAATTGTTTCTTAGTGAGTGCTTACCCCAAATAACCGATCGGTATACAAAATTTCACATTCTTAGGCCCGGTATCTTTGGCTATACACTTTCACCCTCTTAGGGGTTGAATTTCCCTTCTGCGAGACGGTGATCTCGCGGAAGGAGGCGGCGGATCGCCTGCGCGAGGAGCGCAGCCTCGATGAGGAGATCCGCCGCCGGCGACTGGGGCGGCGCAGGCGCAACTATCTGCGCCTCATGCCGCCCTAGCCGAGGCCGCGGGTGACGTGACCGGGGATTAGTCCGTCACCCGCCGAGAGGCCGACCGCGTGAGGAAAGACCGACGTCCTCCCCGAGGGGGGGACGTTGGTCGATAAGAGGGTACCCCAATAGGGGGTATTCCGTCGGGCCGACCACTGACGACAAGTTAACGCTGCTCCAGTAGTCGGCCCAACGACGAAGGCGACGTGGTTTTTGGGTGGGTCGCGGGAGTTGCGTGCTTAAGCCCCTCTGTCGCCCCGGACGGAGTGGTGCGGAGGCGCGCCGACCGCGACCCACCCACAAAAAAAAAAGATGTTGAATTTCCAAAAATTCTTTGTTAGAGCTCGCTTATCCTTGCCAAATATTTTTTCATAGTGCTTGGTAAGTGAGCACTAAGAAAATCTGGGGGTAATCCAAGAAAGCCGACCGTGTACTAAAATGATCCTTCCTAGGCTCAGTGATTTCGGTTAAACACTTTTCACCCCCTTAGGGCTAAAATTGCAAAAATCTCTTTTCCCCCAAGAAACGAAACTTTATACAAAATTCCATGTTTCTAGGCCTAACGATTTCGGCTATATATTTTGCACCCTTTAGGAGTTGATTTTATTAAAATAATTTCTTAGAGCTCACTTACAACAAAAGAAAGAGAATTGCATAGAAAGTTTTACGTTCCTAGTTCCAAGAGTTTCGTCTATACGCTTTTCACCCACTTAAGGGGGTGATTTTCCAAAAATCCTTTGCTAGTGCTCGTGTACCCCAAGAAATAAGACGACGTAAAAAGAAAATACTTTCCCCTATTTCAAACCCTTATACCTATTTTTTCGCGATAAAAAGTAGCGTTATATCCTTTCTCAAGCTTTAGTTCATCTTTGTACCAAATTTCATCAAAATCGGTTAAGTGGTTTCGACGTGAAAGGCTATATGCTTTTCAACCCCCTTTTTTTGGGTTAGACTGCGGTTGGTGCGCTCCTCGCACCACTCCGTCCGGGCACCCCAAGAAATACGATGGTGTAAAAAAAAATACGTTTCTAGGCCCAGTGGTTTCGGCTGTATGTTTTTGGTATTTTAGGGGTTGAATTTCCTCCCCATGTAAATGGAATTTCCAAAACGCTTGAGCGAGTATTTATTTATTTATTATTAGGTGCCTCAATACAAAGATTCGTGGTTCGATCATCGAAAATGACGAATTTCCATACAAAATGTCATCCCCTATTTCAACCCCTTATACCCATTTTTTAGCAATAAAAAGTAGCCTATATCCTTTCTCAAGCTTTAGTCCATCTCTGTACCAAATTTCATCAAAATCGGTTTGGACGTGAAAGACTATATGTTTTTCACCCCCTTAAGGGGGTGAATGCCCAAAAATCCTTTGCTAGTACTCGTGCACCCCAAGAAATACGATGATGTAAAAAAAATACGTTTCTAGGCCCAGTGGTTTCGGCTGTATGCTTTTTGGTATTTTAGGGGTTGAATTTCATCCCTATGTAAGTGAAACTACCAAAACGCTGGAACGAATATTTATTTATTTATTATCAGGTGCCTTAATACAAAGATTCACGGTTCTATCATCAAAAATGACGAATTTTCATACAAAATATCATCCCCTATTTCAACCCCTTATACCCATTTTTTCGCAATAAAAAGTAGCTTATTTCCTTTTTCAAGCTTTAGTCCATCTCTGTACCAAATTTCATCAAAATCGGTTTGGACGTGAAAGACTATATGTTTTTCACCCCCTTAAGGGGGTGAATGCCCAAAAATCCTTTGCTAGTACTCGTGCACCCCAAGAAATACGATGATGTAAAAAAAATACGTTTCTAGGCCCAGTGGTTTCGGCTGTATGCTTTTTGGTATTTTAGGGGTTGAATTTCATCCCTATGTAAGTGAAACTACCAAAACGCTGGAACGAATATTTATTTATTTATTATCAGGTGCCTTAATACAAAGATTCACGGTTCTATCATCAAAAATGACGAATTTTCATACAAAATATCATCCCCTATTTCAACCCCTTATACCCATTTTTTCGCAATAAAAAGTAGCTTATTTCCTTTTTCAAGCTTTAGTCCATCTCTGTACCAAATTTCATCAAAATCGGTTTAGACGCGAAAGACTATATGTTTTTCACCCCCTTAAGGGGGTGAATTTCCAAAAATCCTTTGCTAGTGCTCGTGCACCCCAAGAAATACGATGGTGTAAAAAAAATACGTTTCTAGGTCCAGTGGTTTCGGCTGTATGCTTTTTGGTATTTTAGGGGTTGAATTTCATCCCCATGTAAATGAAATTTCCAAAACGCTTGAACAAATACTTATTTATTTATTATTAGGTGTCTTAATACAAAGATTCGTGGTTCTATCATCGAAAATGACGAATTTCCATACAAAATGTCATCCCCTATTTCAACCCCTTATACCCATTTTTTCGCGATAAAAAATAGCCTATGTCCTTTCTCAAGCTTTAGTGGACTAAAGCTGGATCTCTGTACCAAATTTCATCAAAATCGGTCCAGTGGTTTAGACGTGAAAGCGTAGCAGACAGACAGACAGACAGACAGACAGACAGACAGACAGACAGACAGACAGAGTTACTTTCGCATTTATAATATTAGTAAGGATTAGGAGCACAATTTCCTTTTTTGTTACTTACTGTTTATTTACAGGCTGGTAACGTTGTTTAACGACAGTTTTCGGTAACCTGTATATTCGTTGTTTATATATAGTTTAGAAATAGTTTTTTTATTCCTTATTCAGATTTTTTTTCATCCAGTTCAAGACAGTCAAGTTTTTGAAGATAAATAAGTCATTTAAATAAACTTTACGAATTTTATCACGACGTTTCGAACACTTAACAGCGTTCATGATCACGGGCGGAAACGTCGCGCAATCAAAAATCAAATACAAACGTGATAAAATCCGTAAAGAAGTTTTATTTGCAATGTGTAATACTCGTGTAAACATCAGAGATAATAAGTCCTTTAGTGAAAAATAACTCGTATAAAAGTGACAGCTATCTGTTAAATAAAAGTCAATAATTCAATACTTGAACGTTTCTTGCAGGACGTGGATTAAAAGCGCAGAAGGGAGTCGATGCTAATTCAATTTACTCCGACCGGTGTTCTTGACGGTGACGGAGTTTCTGAAACAAGAATCAAACGTTATCGAAGTTTGAATGCCTTGATAATGAAACTACATTTTTAGGGAACAATGTACCTATATAACTCCAATTATCATAAAAAATAGAGAAGCATGTTTCTCCCAATGTTCGTAATTTATACCTTTAAGCGTACGACTGTTATCAAATTTCAAATAAGACAAAAAATGATATAATTGCAAATATGCTTTATTATTTTCTGCACTCTCACCTTTAAGTTGAAAATTATTAGAAGTCAAAGTCTTAAAATACGAGCCTAAATACTTGAAATTATATGATCACAATTTCGAGGTGATACTCCTTTTATATCACAAAAACAAATTGAAATTTCAGTTCAAGTTTCATCAATTAATTTTACCTCATGCTCGGTAAAATATACGTGTATCAGCAAGTAAGTATAGAAACTGCAACTTTCATTTTAGTAGATCGCCCTTATGTCCTTTTTGATAAAGGATCGTCTTGTGTTCCTAAAGTTCCGTTATTTGTAGAAAATTTACTACACAACCTTTAGTTTTTATGTGTTTTAGTTTTATTTTTGTTATAGTTAATCACAGTTCTTAGAAAACTAAATGTACAATTTAAGGAAAGATACATAACAATACACATACGTTACAATGAAAGTTATTAACAATAAAGAAGGAAATATCTAATATATAAGTCATTAGAGGGAAAGTTCAATTTCCACTCAGAGCAATTCTTTATACCTATGATCTTCAAATGGTTGTTTTGAGAAAGGGTGTAATTTTCTCCATGAATTATAGGTGTGCAAAATTCCTCGCGCCATAAGGATTTATACCTAAAGCGGGGTGTTTATGTTAAAGAGAGTATAGAAATTGTCGCTTCGCCCCCTACTCGGAGTCTGAAAGTTGCGTAAAGAATTGAAAATGTCTGTCATACGCTTTAGCTACTTATTCGAGTATACATTTTTATTATATAAAAATAAAGTATCAAAGCAAATATTGCTATATTACATTCTCAATGTCTTTATGCGCCGGTTTAATTATATGTCAACGGCACAGGAATAAAATGTGTCACTCTCTTGCTTTCCTCTGAGTATTAGTCTTGGATTGAAGAAATTTCGATTAGTGCTCTTTTTAGGCTTGTAACAATCACTGTGATTGCTAACCCACAAGTCAACGAAGCAATTACAGCATTATACTGTGTTATAAGGAAGACTTTATCGAATAGTGGATGTTAATAGGATGATTTCTGATTGTAATATAATTTATTAAATTATTTAAATATAATTTACTAAATTACTCGGACACTGGTCTGTAAATGTTAAAGAAATAATTAAAAATAAAATTCCTTGAAATTGACTGCAACGTCACTTATCGGGTTTTAATGTATTGTTTTAAATGATCTAAACTCATCTTCGTGCCTTTCTAATAAAACAGTTTGGGACATATCGGTTTTTGGTGGATGGTTTAAAAAATTTGGACACTTCGGTTGGATGATTTAATAGAAACATGTTTTGTATTTTACATAAACTTGAATTAAATAGCGTAAAGATTATTAAAATAAAGTATTTTACGGAGCTATAGTTAATACTAATTAATGGTACATTATATTGTTGAGCCATCATCACAGAGAATAACTTTTACTCAATAAATCGCTTTTTAGCAGTTGCCAAATCCGAGATTACGTATAGTACTAAGCGTGTAATACACGCCGTGTATTACAGTTAATCCGATAGTCTTTATACGGTTTTATGTATCTTTATTTATAGCTATCTATTAACTTATCAAAGCCTACTGCTGTATATAGGCTGCCCCAAGTGGAAAGAATTGTATAGTTACACTATACTTGGCAAGATGGTTAACGGTCACAGTTGGTTCTACGTTATCCAAGAGAGTGCTACTGTCCATTCATTCGGTGATCCCTCAGCCGCATTTTACGATTTCATTAATCGTTTCATCAGCATTTCAGCTCATTTACGTCCCAATTTTGGGCTCGGGCCTCCTCTATCGTGGGAAAGAATTTGATCTACTATAACACGCTGGTCAGACGGGTTTGTATAGGGATTTCTTTCGAGGTTTTCTTCACTTGCTTAGATGTTCTATGCCTATTTAATATGCCCTATGCCCTTAATCGTATCTTACGATACCTACGGGCAAGATAGGAGGTGGTGAATTATATTCTTACTCCGTCATCATACAGAGAATTTTTCGATTGCCACGGAATAATAAGGAATGACCCATCACCAGTCGAATTCTTAGATCAAATTCTATAGTCCCTCTATAATGGGAGATAAATTAGTTTATTACCCAAAGCGAGCAACGCTGGTGAATATAGTTATATGTTTTTTTTCTTCTAAATTAATAGTATTCGTTTACCATCTAATAGTCGTCTCATACGTTAGTCACGAGAAAAGAATGAGTGATGAGTACAGGTGTACCAACAGAAGTCATTCATCAAGAAGTCCAGTGAAGACTATAGATGTAAAATCAATTAAACCAAATGGTTTAATGCGAAAAAAATCTTTTACATCCGCTTTAAATAATTTCTCAAGTTCTAAGTCTTCGTTCTTCAGTACTCAGATTTCCTTGATATAACTGAAATAGGGTCGGTTATGGAGTATATAGTGTTAAAAATTATTTTCTACCTTATCTCCTTATCCTGCTATTAGTAATGACCTACTCAAGTGCGTACTTATGGAATACCTTTCAACTTTTTCATTGAGAAAAATAGATTATTGTTATCAACATTAAGAGCTGATTGTAAAAAGATACTGAATATATCAATGCCCTTTGTTTGTGGTTGTGCGTTATGGATACATAATATGCTTCTTTTTATCTTAATATATATAAATTACGTGTCACGTTGTTTATACGCGATGGACTCCTAAACTACTTAACCGATTTTAATCAAATTTGCACACCGTGTGCAGTTTGATCCAACTTAAAAGATAGGATAGCTTACATCTTAATTTATAGTCGCAATATTATTTTATTGCAAATTATTTGTCTATTATTTGACATTCACAATTATCTGTTAACTCCAAACGATTTTAACAGATGGCGATATCTGTTGACTGGATTGAATAAGTAATTTGTGTGTGCTCAAGGGGATTCGAGAATAGTTTAGATTCACAATTGGACCCGGTAGGTGGCACTTTATTTGAACAGAACAACGTCTGTTGGGTCAACTAGTTGTAATATAAATAATAGTCATCCACTTATAATAAAGGTAATCTATTTGGTTTTAAATCAAACTCACACGGTTACACCTCACTCTATAACATCACAGGCAACGTTGCCAGTTTGTTCCCATATCAAAACTGTCGAACCTCGTAGCCGGTGTGTTGCCAACTTAGAAAATTTTCACTGGAAAAAGAAATAGTCATTTATTTCCCTTTAAGTGACAAAAATCTGCTGTTAATAAAGTTTATTGTGTGTGACAAAAATTACTGTGGAGCATTCGAGATATGTAATAGATCATAAAAACATAGTTTCTGAAACTATTGTCTGTTTTTCCGTTTATACGAAATCGCATCACTCTGAAACTATTCGAACTGAATGTGTAATCTGTTTTCTAAAATATCCGTGGGCAAACTCTAGTGTTTATATACTACTAGCAACTCGCCCTCGCTTCGCTTAGATTTTTAGTCGCCTTACCCGCGTATTTCCTGTTCTAGTGGGAATACCGGGATAAAATATAGCCTATGTTACTCCCTAATATTACAAGTTTCCAGTGGTGAAAGAATTTTTAAAATCGGTTCGGTGGTTTAAGCGTGAAAGCGTAACAAACAAACAAACTTACTTTTGCATTTATAATATTAGTAAGAATGTAGGTAATGAAGGTCTTTAATTTTTAAGACTACTCCCACCACACCTTCCTACCAGTGTAATTCCTGTAAGCCACCATCCACAATGGTCTCCGTAAAAGACACACAGGTTTGATCCTCAGAAAGTCCCGAGAAACGCTTTTAATTATCTTGGGATCCGCAGTAAATTTAACTAGAAAAAAAGAACAAGAGGAATCGGAAAGATTTCACTTCTCTCTTATGCAAAGCGGTAGATATGGAGAACAATAAACTAATAAGCCAATCGTTAAGAGAATGTATAGCTTTAGATTTAAAGGGTTTTAAATCGGTTGATTTACGTCTGTAGTGATGACAAATTGCAGTTTTACTCCGTTATCATACGGAGAGGTGATTCATCTATAGTTATGTCAAAGTAATTGCTAGAAATAGCTTATTTCAATCATATGCTAATAAATAACAGATTCGTACTTGAATCTTTAATTATTTTTCCTTGGTCGTACTCCTTTTGAAATGCAGGATAGGGCTGCAACTTTGCATTGTTTGATAAATCTGTTTCGTTAAGTTCTAGAGGTTATTTGTCAAACAGTAGTATCAATTTTCGCATATTAATCCGTAGGAAAGTTGTGAGTATTCAGTTAGGACCTGTACGTAAAACTGCGATGCGAATTCGCAACGCAAAAAGTTGCGACACGAATTGCTGCGATGCGATTTCGTGCGGCAAGGCGTCTAGGTGACCATTCCCATAACATACCTTCGACGACCGTCAACCATACTGGACGTATTTTGAAAACTAGGCCCTGACATGGATCGTAAAAAGAAGTGTGCACTTTTGTTATTATTTAAGAGATACAGGAAAAGAAACATAGAAGATTTTTCGCAATTTCTTGCGACGCGACGTGCGAGCTCGTAGGTTTTTGCGATGCGTCGTCGCATCGCAGTTTTATGTACAAGCCCTTATGACGATGAACGTCATCATCAACATTATCTCAACTCATATATGTCCCACTGTTGGGCTCGATCCTCCTCCACAAATCCTTCATTTTAAAATAATAATAGATTCATACAGTATCTCCTAATTCAATTAACATCTTACTGCATCATCATTATTACTATGCCATTATACAGTCTATCGATCGCCTATCGCCGTCAACTCTTGAAATTGACTCCCAGCCCTATGCGGAAAGTCCTATAATCGCCCGAATAATTAATGCGATATATGAACGCCATACTTGGTAGGCGGGTTGAAATTCTCAGGTGAGTACTACTGCTTTTTAAAGATTCCCACAGGAAAATAAGAGGTGGAGGTATTTTATAAGCCTTACGAGGAAACCACCTACTTTATCACAGCTCACTGTTGGGCTTGGGTCATGTCAATTGTGAGAGGGAATTTGACTATGGCACGGTGGTCAGATGTGCTGGTATAGAGTTTTATTTCGAGTGTGTCTTCTCTTGCAACCTTGTTTTCTCTATATAATATCACTCATTCTTCTTATAAAACACCTACGAGAAAGAGAGTTAGTGGTGAACTGACACCCAAAGGAAAGAGTGTGGGTGAACTGTATTATTACTCCGTCCCCACACGGAAAATTTACTTATTTAACTGAATTTATAGAATTAAGATCAACTTTACGAATGTTACAAATATTTTGCTCAACATTATTTCACGAACGATCATACATAAATACCTTGGGGACATACCATTGGTCCTAACTAAATAAACGTTTTGAGTTATCTTTCATAATACTCATGAAAATGGGATAATGCATTTGACTTTGAATATTATTTGTCTACATATTATAGTTACGTACATAGATAGTTCATAGATCAAATTTTCATACCGAGTGTAAGAGATAAGGTAAGGTAAGGTAAGACAATTGTGGTAAGACAATTGTGAGTATCTATATCGCAGAAAGCAAGTCTTTCATTAATTTCTTTTTGCATTTATTTTTTGTATTTTATGAAGTAGGGCAAGCAGGTGATTATTTATTGTTTTAGGCAAAAATGTTAAGGCCTTATCTTAATTTACAGAATTTGTGCTTACTATTTATAATTTATGGTGCTGAAAGTGCAATAATACTTTATAATCGACGAGAGATTTAAATCCAGAAACTGATGATAGTAGATGACATATAATTTAATGTAATTTTATAACAGCTGTGCGAATTTGATGCCAAATCATCCTTTTTTTTGGGATGGGCTACGGTCAGCCCATTCGCCGCCTGGCTCCGTCCGGGGCGACAGAGGGGCGGCGCGCGGCCCCGTAACCTACCCGTGCCACGTCGCCTTCGTCGTGGGGCCAACCAACGGTGCAGAGTAACTTGTCTGCAGTGGTCGCCCCGACGGAATACTCCGATGGCGGGGTACCTTCCCCTCACGACATCACCCCTGGGAGTCACCATCGTGCGGTCGGCATCTCGGCGGTTGACGGACTAATCCCCGATTCAGTCACTCGCGGCCTCGGCTAGGATGCCGGATAGTCCTAAGGATGCCTCGTTCAGAAGCGAAACATGTGTCGAATCAGATCGAAGTTTTGCGGCAAATTGCAAGTCCGGAGCTTGCCCATCACATAGAAGTAAGAAGACTTCTTTATAGCCTATTCCACCTTGGTCCTATCCTGTATGCCTTCTATTTTTGAAGTGTGAGGTGTGTTGTTTAATCGTGTGTCGATGTATTTGCAGTGTGCTGACAGCGTAAGAATTTACTACCCCCCCCCCCCTTTTGCCTCTGGGTGTCGTAAACTTAAACGATTAAATATGCATACCATGCCTTGTCTTGCATTAATGGACAAAGACAAGGACAATTTGAAATGAAACCCTATACCAACACATCTGGCCGCGGGTGATCGGACCGGGGAATTGTCCGTCACCCGCAGTGTGGCTAATCGCGCGACGGCGACCGACGTCCCAGGACGTCGAGAGGTTAGGTTACCCAAAAGGGTATTCCGTCGGGCCTACCACTGACGACAAGTCACATCTGCTCCGGTGGTCGGCCCAACAACGAGGTGACGTGGGTACGGGTGGGTTATGGTCTCGCACGCCGTCCCTTTCATCGCCCCGGACAGACTGGACCATGCGTGCGCTTACCATAGCCCACCCATAAAAAAAAATACTAACACGTCTGTCCAGCGTTGTATAGTGGGTGAATTTATCTCCTATTGTGGAGGAGGCTCATGCTCAACATTGGGACGTGGATAAGTGTATAAGCTGAAATGATAATAATGATCGCCTAATTCAATCACCTTAATGTAATGAAACATAATTCATGTTGCTCTTAACTATTAGGTGAAATACTGATAAACGTAGGTTTATTTTTGCGCAAAAAGTTCACATATTTCATTTGGTATAGATTTAAGGGCGGTTTCTGTCCAAGGTACAAGTCACAGACCTCGCACCCTATATATCACCCCAGGGACAATACATCTCGCGCTTTCTTACGATAAGTAGCTTCATACAAGATAGACTGATTTATAAGGGGCGAAAAATATTACTACACGATAGTGGTTCGCAGAGTTCGAAATAATATGTGTGCCGTGTTGTCATGTATTGAGAATGTGTTTTACAGTTTTTATTGCGATTTCAAAACGAGAATTTTATGAAATTACTTATTTTATAGCTTATTTGTGCCTCGCCGCTAGAATATGCAGGCACCCATTCGATATGCTCTAAACTGTTCTAAACTGTAAAAATAATATATAGGCAATAATGCAAAGATAGTTTTAGATCATTAAAACAATGCATTAGGACGCAATAGATGGTATAGTGATCGATTTCAAGGATTTAATTTTTTTTTAAATTTATACTTGCCCACTTAAGGTGCGATATTGTTCAAGGCGATCTCAAAAAAATCATGTCTCGTGCTAGCTTGATATTCTTATCTTTAGATAGCAAGAAACGATAAAAATTACCTATTTTATATTGAATACTAGCTGACCCGGCACACTTCGTACCGCCATAATTTTTTTCGTAAATATATTTTCTCAATTTCCGAAAATATAGTCTCAACCAGAACCATTACGGTACGGTACGTAGAACCATTACGGCTTTTTCGGAAAAGATTCAATCGTCCTAGTCACGACATTGTTAATGATGATTCAAAGAGAACTCAAATTACTGATTATTAATTTCTGACAAAATTATAATTATCAAATTTTCAGCCATACTTCATAATGGATAAAATTATGTTTAGCTGTCATTTGTCTTTTGTTATTACATATCAAATGCGTTTTTGTTATACCACGTTTCATATGGACTTGTATTCTCTTTGACGTTTTATGTCACTTCCCACGGGAACGCGGTCAAACGGGATAAAAAGTATCCTATGTCCGTCTCAGCTGTTGGCCGCAGATGGCCTTGACAGCTTGACGCGGACTATGGGTGAGCGCTGAGGGCTCTCAACCCGGAGGTAACTAACACGACTTTCTTATATATATATATATATACTAGCCGACCCTGCGAACTTCGTACTGCCATAATTTTAATCTTCTTCTTCTTATTTAATGGCAATGAGCTACAATAACATGAGCTATTGGTGCCAGTGTAGAGTTATTATATTGATTATTCATGTCTTTAGTCTTAGGCTTTCAGTCAGTCGTTAGCATGATTTGGTGCTGATATTCAAGTCATGCCTTCTCTGGGAATTTTGGCAGAATGTCAAAAGGCACGCAATTCACTATTATATCATATCCACTACATTTCAGAATTTTATCTGCATTACATTACATAAAATATCAGCAAAATTATTCAATTTAACACTTGAAAACACTAAAATAATGAAAAAAAAAATATAAAAGCGCTACGTGATATTTTGAAATTCGCATCAAAAGTCCCATAATTTTAATCGTAAATATTTTCTAAATTGCCGAAAATATAGTCTGTCTATAGCTGTCATTTGCGTTTTCTTATTACATGTCCCATTCGTTTTTGTTATACCACATTTTATAGTGACTTGTATTCTCTTTGACGTTTTATGTCAAGTCTCACGGGAACCGGTGAAACGAGATAAAAAGTATCATATGTCCGTCTCCTGATTGTAAGCTGACCTAAATCGGTACAGCCGTTCTTGAGTTATAAATAGTGTAACTACTACGACTTTCTTTTATATATATATATATATATATATATAAGATATACATAGATAATCGAAAATTTATTGCTATTTTTTTGCTGTACGTACGGCATCAATAATTTTTTTTTGCTAGTACAATATAAATGTTTATCATCGATAGTCTTAGGGCATATTATCACAAATTTCTCATGTGTACGTGTATAGTTTCACAATGCTTCGTAACAAGAGCCGCACATGTCAAACAAGACGCTCACAACTTAGCTGGATCAACTTTTATACTTTTTCTTAATACTCGATAAGATCACCCTACTTGTGTCACATCTAAATGATTTTGTTATTAAAAAGAATTTTGTATAAAGGAAAAGAAAGAAGTGTTTTTAATTTATTTACTAAGATCTTGTAATGAATTACCATGTTGACAGCAAGTGGGTGGGCGATTTAGTAAAAGTAGTAATAGCTGTTGGACATAGAAGGTACAGGATTATGATTATGATTTTTATGGTAGAAACCTAGATTTTTTGAAAGACAGAAAGCTGATATATGTATAGATACGGCTGCTGAATAAAATATTAAATATTAATCTAGAATTTTATGATTCATTTATTCATATACGTCACGTTGTTGGGCTCGAGCCTCTATCACAATAGGAGGGTAATTGACCTACTAATACCACTAATGATACAATGCAGCTCAGACGGGTTGGTGTAAGGTTTTATTTCGAGTTTTCCTTCTCTTGCCATAATATTATGTGTATATTTTATCCCTTAGTCGTCTTTTATAACATTCACGGGCAAGATGTAGCTGGTGAAGTGTATTCTTACTCCATCACCAGACAACATTTTTGTTTTTAATCTGAACACATGTATGAAATTAAAATCTATATATCGATGGTTCCAAGGCTAATTGGTCTAAGCGACATTTTTTGTGATATTGATATACATATTTGGAATCAGCGAATTTTTCTGCGTCGTTTGAACTGGGTTTCAAATTTTTATGAGCATATTTTTGGCGCTTGAACTCCACACTAACTTTGCTCTCATTTAGGACGTCTGTGATCCAACCGACATAAAATTTGAGCATTATTTGTAGTTGGTAACTTGGACTATATGGGCTTTTCTAAACTCTTTGTCATACGTCGGTTGATTCATTTTTCATACGACTATTTTGAATATCTAATGCACGTTAAGATATTTGACCTTTTGCTCAACTACATGGTTTTGTCGCTTGAGACATTTGCATTACTTCATAAAGATAGGCTATGCCGCTTGAACCATTTTGCATTCCATCATAATAAGAGGCCTAGTCGCTTGAACCATTTCAACTTGGCCTAGTTTTATATGTAATGATATTTGAACCATTTTTGCTTAAATTGATATTGATGTTCAATGTTACATAATCCTTCTGAGATACGTTCAAACTTTTATGGTTTCGGTAGTTATACCATTTTACTTAAATTGAAATTGAAAAATTTTGCTTGTTAAATCATCAGAAAATAGTAATAAAGATTATATTTACGTCGTTTGAAATAAAAAAAAAATTGTCGTACAATATGAATTAACGTACTTTAGTGTGAAATTTCCCCGCGCGAGCGCATCAGTCACCTCAGGCACCGAAAAGGTCGTCAGGCGGATCGAGGCGCTGGGGTTGAGGATCGCCCTGGACAAGACGGAGGCCCTCTTGTTCCATGGGCGCCGTATGAGACCTCCCATCGGCGTCTTGATCGCCGTCCATTCGGTTGAGATCAGCATCCGGGCCCATATGAGGTACTTGGGCCTGATGCTCGACGGGCAATGGTGGTTCCGGGAGCATTTTTTTTTGGGACTAATTCCACCACACATTCCCACATTAACTCCTGTAAGCCAGGATCCACAATGGTCTCCATAAATGACACCGAGGTTTGACCCTCAGGCAGTCCCGGGATATGATTTTAATTATCCTGGGACCCGCAACAAATTTAATTAGAAAAGATTAAAGAGGAGGAGTTGGAAAGAGAGATTCCACTTCCCTCCTAGGCAAAGCGGGAGACAGGAAAACAAAATGACTAGTCAGCCAATAAGTAAAAAGGTGTACAGCTACGATAGCGCAGCAGTACGGTACCACGGATACGGAAAAGCTTAACGGGGCCTATATGTGAGCGTTAAGATTGATTGCTACAGTAGGTATGGCAGAAACGCATGAACGCATGGCAATTTTCTCGAGTTGCTACAAGGTCGGTATAGTATACTACCCCACAGGTGACTTGCAAACTGTTTAACATAAGGTTACGCTCGTTTCGCCAGAGATCGCACTCCCAGAGAATGCGATGATGTGCTGATTGTTCATACTCGTGGTCAGATGTGGAACATTGACATAATGGTGATGGTACGAGTTTAAAACAAAATAATTTACTTTTAAAGTTGCCATGGCCAGTTAAAAATTGGGCCACGAAGTGGTCAACCTCCAGCCACACCTTCTCTAGGCGCTCCCGGATGCATGGAAAAAATAGATAAAGATGACGATCTTTCGATGATGAATCCCATCTTTCTTGCCATTCAGTTAAAAGTTCCTCATAGACAATGGATTGTGGTGCAAACAATCTAGCAATTTTATTTCGGTCGCGCGGTGGAAGGAAATCTGTATTCATAGTTTCCTTTGTGGTGTAATACATTGACGCTCGTCTCTGAATCTCCAAATCAACCGGAAGTACACCCGCGAGTACTGGTAAGGCCTCGGTACTAACCGTTCTATAGGCTTTACATAAGAATATTAGGGCCAATCGTTGGCTCTGTAGTAATTTAAGGCGAGCCGCCCCTATGGTGGCCCTATCGGCCCTTACAGGTGCAGCATAACAAATACACCCCAAATATGTGGCCATGTATATGGTTTTAAGTGTATTAAAACGAAGGCCCCAAGTAGATGTGGATATTCTAGTAAGCGCGTAGAAATTCCGTTTCGCTTTTTCGCCTACAGTTTTAATATGCTCAATAAATGAAAAATTTTTCTAAGACTAGGCCGAGATAGCAAACTGATTCTTTCTTTTTGACAGTCATATTATTGAATTTTATACGCGGCGCCGATTGTAAATGTCCTTTTAATAAAAGATGATGTGTTTTTTGTGGTGCGAAGGCAAGCCGGTTTCGTGTACCCCAATCGAATATATCATTGAGGCATGTTTCCGCTAATTCCTCTAAACCATCCCTTGTGTTCGATTGTATAAGTAAAAGTCCGTCGTCTGCATAGCCGATCAGTAGACAAGTTTTCGGTAGAGGTAACTCGAGAAAATCGTCAAAACCTAAATTCCATAGATATGGACTTAATACCGAACCTTGAGGGCAGCCCATCGTCAGTGGTTTCGACACAGCATGGTGACCAAGTTTCAATTTAGTCGAGCCATTTAAAAAGTACGACTGTATGATTTGGTAGATATTTCTATAGCAACCACGAGCCTTTAATTTAAGAAGTAGCATTGGCCATCAGGCGTTATCGAAAGCACCTGAGATGTCCAGGAAGACACCTAGTACGTATTTAAAAACGGATGCGCTAATGATACGTCTTACCGCAACGGCCGCGTCGATAGTTGATTTGCCGTGAGTGAAGCCGAATTGTTTATGATTGAACGTTGGTCCACCCGGCAATAAACGAGGAACAATGAGACGTTCTAAGAGCTTGCCTAATGAAGGCAGTAAGGTGATTGGTCGATATGACTTCGGGTCGTCTGGTGGCTTATCACCGCCTTTAGGAATTATACGTATATAACCGCGACACCATATACGAGGAAAAATGCCTTCAGTTATGCAACGATTAAAAATTATTAACATTGAGTCGCCCGATGCTCGACTAGCTTCTTTGATCATTTTATTTGATATTTTATCTTCGCCAGCAGCCTTGTTGAGGGGAAGAGTTCTAACGGTATTCATAAACTCGGCAAGAGATGGAAGGTCAGACATAGGCGGGAGAGGTGGCTCGGCGGCCCATGCACGTATTTGTTTATGATGTTCACTGTCGACTGAGATGTCATCGTCTGGGATTAACGTATTTAATAAAACTTCCGTGGTCTCCTCAATCAAAAGTGAACGGTAAACACACTACGGGTTAGTGTGTTTACCGTTCACTTTAATGTTTTGTATGTATGCTATGTCGACTGATCGATTCGCTTTAAACTCGTGATAT
Organism: Lymantria dispar; assembly: GCA_032191425.1. Taxonomy (NCBI): domain Eukaryota; kingdom Metazoa; phylum Arthropoda; class Insecta; order Lepidoptera; family Erebidae; genus Lymantria; species Lymantria dispar. The sequence continues at coordinate 15,348,350 of CM063451.1, forward strand.
AGTGGAGACCATGGACCTTCACTTTCTAATCTTTCCACAATCTTATTTAACAAAGCGTCTTTCGATTTTTCTACTGCAATCCGGTAGCCAGACCTGGCAGCTTTCAGTACAGATAGAGATTCATCAAAGGCCCTTTCTATGTCAGGTGACTTTTTAAGTTTATTATGCTTCCTGCGCGCCCTTCGAAAGCGTTTGCGGAGTTCCACTAGGTGATTGTTCCACCAGTCACATCTCTTAGTATTAGGCAGGGATGTTCGGCCTAGGGCTACATCAGCACAGTATATCAGAGAATGTGACATTAGTGCAGCGCCTTCTTCTGCGGTTAATTGTCTACGAGTGAAATCCCTGGCACACGAAGAAAAGAGAGAGCTGAAAAAGTCCCAGTTTCCGCCTTTAGATTTGTATCTAAAATTATAACTCTGTCTGGGAGGAGCCTGCAACAGTCTCGATCCAAATTCATACACGATCAGGCGATGATCACTACATGACGCGTCCGGAGCATTTCCGCAGGCACGCTCCACGGCTCGTCGGCGCGGCGTCCGCCCTATCGTGTCTTATGCCGAACGTGGGTGGACCGAGCGCAGCGTGCCGACGGCTGTACGCGGGGTTCATACGGTCGATGGCCCTGTACGGCGCACCGGTGTGGGTGGGGTCCCTGACCATCCGTCTGAGGGCCCTCTTGTGGCGACCACAGAGGGTCACGGCGATCAGGACCATACGCGGATACCGCACGGTGGCGACGGAGGCAGCGTATCTATTGGCCGGGACTCCCCCGTGCGACCTGGCGGCGGAAATGTTCGGCGGATTGTATCGGCGGGTGACGGGGGTGCGAGCGGAGGGCGGTGTGATCTCGTTAAGGGAGCTCACCGCCTGGCGCGTCGACACCCGCCGAGACTTCATTGCCCGTCCATGGGGGGTGGCCTATCGCGAGGCATCAGGCCGGTCAAAACCGCCCAGCAATGTCATACACGGGGTTGAGTTCGGGAATCGCGTTGGGATGAACCTGAGGGAGGCGATAGTCGACCTTGTGAGTGCCCTGTGTCCTGACGACAATCCGTTGCGGGATACCGCGTACCACAGGCGGGTTAGGCTGATGGCAGCTTGCGTGCCGTCAACTAGGGAGGCGCTGCCGCCTGCGGAGGCTGCATTGGGGGCTATAGTCAGGACATTGCCTAACACTGCACCGGGTGCCGATGGGATCACCGCACGCATGCTGCGACACATTTGGTGCGTGGCCTCGTCCGAGTTGACGTTGATTATGGGGAAATGCGTTAGCGAAGGAACCTTCCCAGCCGTCTGGAAGATTGGTCGACTGATCGTCTTGCCTAAGGGCAACGGCAGACCTCTATCGGATCCGAAGGCCTATCGCCCTATCACGATGCTACCTGTGCTGGGGAAACTGTTGGAACGCGTAATGTTACAGTGCGCGCCGGAGATTACTAGGGGAATCTCGACCTCACAGCATGGTTTTACGCTGGGGAGGTCCACGTCTACTGCTTTACTGAGCATTACTAGGGCTGCTAAATCTGCCGACACCAAGTACCTGCAGGCAGTGTTCCTGGACATCTCGGAGGCCTTCGACAACGCCTGGTGGCCTATGATCCTGCTGAAGGCGAAGGCCGGGGGGTGCCCGAGCAACGTCTTTCGGATGTTGACCGGGTATTTCGCTGGTCGGCGCGTCGGCATGGGTGTGGGGGACCAGGTGGTGTGGAAGACCTCCACTATGGGATGTCCGCAGGGCTCGGTGCTGGGCCCGGCTCTCTGGAATCTGCTGATGAACGACCTGCTTCAGCTGCCGCTCCAGGGCGGGCATAGAGGCCAGCGCGGCGGCCGCTTTGCAGGCTGTTGGGAAGTGGGGGGCCCGGAATAGGCTGGAGTTCTCCCCCGGTAAGTCTGCGAGTATGACGCTCAGAGGACGATTCCAGCGGCCCCCTACAATACGCCTGGGGGGTAACTCTATCAGGGACGTCAGGTCGACCACCGTGCTGGGAGTGGTACTGGATACGGGTCTGTCGTTCACGCAGCATGCGCAATCGATTGGCGAACGGGCAGCCAGGTGTTTTGGCAAGGTGGCCCGTATCTCGGCGTCGTCTTGGGGGGTTCGCTACCGGGCTCTTAAGGTCCTGTACCACGGTACTTACGTGGCGACCATTGCGTATGCTGCGGACGTATGGTTCCATAGAGCCGGGCTCTACGCGGTTAGGAGTGCTCTTCTGAGCTCGCAGAGGGCAGCTCTCGTTCTGCTCACTAAGGCGTATCGCACAACTAGTACGGCTGCCTTACCGGTTATCGGTGGGGTTCTACCCGCCGACCTGGAGGTCATCCGTGCTGGGAGGGCGGCGGAGGCACGCCAAGTCGCGACCAGACAGGAGTATTTGGATGGGCGGAGGGCCATTTGGGCTGACGTCGTGGCCCAGTGGCAGGAGCGATGGGATCGCGAGGGTAAAGGGAGGGAGACTTATCGGTTTTTCCCGGACGTGGCGGCTCGACTCAAGGCGACTTGGATCGAGCCGGACTATGAGGTTTCTCAACTGCTGGGGGGTCACGGGTGTTTCCGCAGGCGGCTGCGTGATCTGGGGCTAGGAGAGAGTGCGGAGTGTAGCTGCGGCGGGGGGAGGAAGATATGCACCACGTCTTGTGGGAGTGCCCACTTTATGACGCGCCCAGGCTAGGGATGCTCTCGAGGATAACAACGTGACGAAGAAGGACCGGCATACTACATGGATCTCGTTGCTACGGAGGCGAACTTTCGGCAACTACGGGACTTCGCACACGCCTGGTACAAGGCCCGAAGGCTTGAAGACCAGGTTGGCAGGATACGCCAGGATGGCAGCCAGAGTAGCGGGTCCAGTGGCTAGCTAGTAGGAATACCGCGGACGACGAAGTCGTACCGTGTGCTGTCCGCCCTAAGATACAGGGAGAAGGACACAGGGACAAGGATGAGAGAAGTTAAATAACTTGTAGAGATTCAAGAATCATGTGCATACTTACGCAATGAGCATGGTGTGCACATGTATCTCGATGATTCGGCCTGTATGACCATGATGTCGAAAAGGCCATGGGTGGTTGGAGGGATTTGCCCGTTGGGCAGTCCGGCTGGAGAGGCCTCGGTTCGGGGTGCGAACCGTGGAGGCCTTCCGGCCGGTGCTGATGCAGTGGTTGGAGAGGCGGCACGCGGTGCTCTCCTTCCGACTAGTGCAGGTTTTGACGGGGCATGGGTGCTTCGCCAAATGCCTGCACAAGGTCGTAAGGAGGGAGAGTACACCGTCCTGCCACCACTGCGATTGCGACGAGGACACGGCGCGCCATACGCTCGAGGCCTGCGCGGCTTGGGCAGTGCAGCGCTGTGAACTCGTCGCAGTCATCGGTGCAGACCTGACGCTGCCGGCTATCGCTAGGACGATGGTCGACAGCGTCGGGAATTGGGACGCGGTCGCAGCCTTCTGCGAGACAGTGATCTCTTAAGGCCCTCTGTCGCCCCGGACGGAGTGGTGCGGAGCGCGCCTACCGCAGCCCACCCACAAAAAAAAAGAAATCCAAAATAATAAATGTTTTTTTCTATTTCAAACATTGGTTTTATTTTAAAATGAACTCTAATCATTACTTCTTTTCGTATTCATGCTAAATCTTAACAATGGTTCATGAACCTACGTCTAATCTTATGATAGTAAACATTCACTTTACTTGATTCAGTTTGAACATTTGTTGTTGTTTGTATTAATTTACTTTAGTCTACTTCAACTTTACATGTTACTTCAACTCTTTTGACATGTTAAATTCATAGTGAGGCGTGTAGTTTCTCATTTTTCCCTTGTTCTGTTTCATATCTATATCAACATTTGAACTAATTTACTTTCAACTTGAATATAAATCACTGGCAGTTAAACCATTTTTCCTTCTTCCACCAAACAATATATACAATGCATTTTGAGTCAAACGACATTTATATCAGTAAAAAAAGGCTAAATATTCATGAAAACTATTTAGGAAAGTACAGTATGTATTTAAAGAAATACTGTATTAAGTAGATCAAAATCTACGCAGTAGTTTTTTTTAATGATTTTTTTTCCGAAAAACGAAACTTTAAATCGCTCTCCTGTAACTTTTAAAAAATGTCGCTTAGATCGATTAGCCTTGGAACCGTCGATATGGATCTAAATAAAACACAAAAAATGTTTTCACCTATGTCACATATGTCCATTATTGACACTGAAATCATTCAATCCATGTGCGCTTAACCAGTTTCATAAGAAAGATAATAAAGCAGAGATGGTTTCAAACTACTAAAACAATGCCTTAAGTGTCCGGTAGAAGGCGCTGCGGTTGATTTCCTAATATTGTTTTATTTTTAAATTGCACAAAACGGCATTTATTTGGTCAGCTACAAATAGATGTTGCTTAGTATATAATAAATGATGTTCAAAATTTTACTCGTCCAATTAAAAATTTACATTCAAAGTTAGAAATTTAACATCTAAGTATTTTAAATCAATGGAATATTGCCATGAACAAAATTGTTGTGTAATTAAATCCCAATTCTTTCATTGGTGATACTTTGAAAGCCGTTTCTAATAAACTAGGCCTTTTTATATACATCATAATCTATGTTCAGTTGGAATTACAATAAAATATATACGTTAAAGTTTTATATTACAGCTTTGACTATCTCAAATTTATTATCAATATATATTATGACCCTCTCTCATACCCGTGGGTGTCGTAAAAGACGACTAAGGGATATATTACCCAAATGATATCTATGCAAGAGATGGAAAACTAGAAACCAAACCCTATATCAACCTGTCTGACCAACATGGTATAGTAAGGTCAATATCCCTCCTATTATGGAGCTGGCTAGAGCCCAGTAGTGGGACATATATGAGCCGAAATGATGATGAATGAATGATGATTATGACTAAAAGATGATGTGATAACACCACCACACGGACAACGTGTGGTGACGGAGTAAGAATACAATTCACCACTCTTTATCTTGGATGTCGTAAAAGACGACTGAGGGATATAATATGCATATAGCGCCTAGGCAAGAAAAGGAAAACTCGATATAAAACTCTATACCAACCCGTCTGTGGGGTGCGGTATAGTAGCTCAATATCTCTTCTATTATGGAGGAAGCTCGAGCTTAGCAGTAGATGTATATGCACCGAGATTATGATGATGAAAAGACGATGTGATACGTAATCGTTTTGGCTTATATACATTTCGCTACGGGACTTAACTGACATACTCGTAGTAGATCAGTTGTCCTCCTATTTTAGAGGAAAATGATGTTTAGACTGTTATTTCGAGCTTTCCTTCTTGTGCATAAATCTTAACTGCATGTTATATTCCTTAGTCTATTTTTTAAGTGTAAGAAATATTCAAGTTATTATAGTCACATAGAATTATTTAATTCAGTCATAATCACAGACTATAAAATATTCAAGTCGGTAAAAGACGTTTTTAAAAACATTTCTAGTAAGCTTCAAAATGACGCAGAGATCATAAATATTTAAGAGCTAAAATCTTTGGACACTTCAGAAACAATAGATTAAATATTTAAGAATTCATTTACAGTAATAGAAGAGTTACTGTTGACGACAAAATCACTCTGTTCACTTGTTGTTCTATTTTAAACGCTGGCATAGCAAAATGAATCACTGTAATCCTTAACGAATCCAGACTAGGTAGAATAGTTTTCATTAATGTATAGAACATAATCGGCTTTTACTTCTCCTATGATCAATGTTTGGGGGGATAATTAGTAGAAATAAAGCTTATATAATATAATCTAAACAAAATTATATAAAAACTAGATCATCCGGTGAACTTCGTACTTACCTACATTTATTTATTAGTGTCTTTGTAAACAATATTGTCTTTCTTTTTTCACGTCATGGATTAAGCATTGTAGGTACCTAAAACAAATAAGTACTAGCATAATAGCCTAATTGTAGTAAAATATTTAATTAAGGGTTATCGGTAAACGCGCTGCGCGCATTTTAGGTATTCTGCTACGTTCCGATATCGACGCATACTAATACACTACACACACGCGTAGAGTTCATAGAATGACCAGTCTCGAGTCTTGGCGCTTATAATCAATCTCTAGTAGTAATTCTTCGGCGAAGTAGGAGCTTTTCAAAAATCAACATAGTGTAAATTTTAATATTTTTAATTAAAAACTAAAAATCATAACAGTAAAACGGTTAAAATTGTATTTTTAATATGCAACGTATAGGAAATAGTAAGGTATAGGCACAGAGTATAACTTACATTAGTGAATAAAACTACACTCATTTGCAAAAAAAACGGGCACCTAAGCAATGAACCATTTCAAATGTTAATATTTCTTTGTTTGATAATTATAGGTAGTTTTATCCACACAATTTGCTAAATTAATAAGAAAATAATCGTTTTCATCAGTATTTCATAAAATTTAGATACAATTTATGGGAAATAATGCTAAACCTCGCTAGTAGTGTATATTCGCTAGTAGTGCATATGCTCATGAAGTAAAAATAAAAAAGTTTTTTTGTTTGTTTTTCTTTAATAAAGTAAAAGCAGATAAATGTTTAGTATCGAGTGTGACCCCCTCTAGCTAAAATCACAGCTTGAATTCGTCTGGGCATGCTAGCGAGTATATCCCGGATACTTGCTTGCGGAATACGTTCCCACTCCGCAGTAATCACATTCTTCAGCTCTCTGATGGTCTGCGGAGCCGGGTGTACTGATCTCACACGCCGTTTCAGAACGTCCCAGACATGCTCTATGGGATTGAGGTCGGGACTTCGAGCTGGCCAATCCAAACGACGAATGCCGACCTCTTGCACATACGCATTAACATCGCGGGATCGGTGGGCGCGAGCATTGTCGTCCATAAAAATCGAGTCTTCACCTAGAGCGGCCAATGCGGGTTGTGCATGAGAAATTAGAACTTCCGTTATGTATCGATGCCCAGTCAGTGAGCCGTTTTCAATGAAGACTAACTCTGTACGATCCATTGAATTTATTCCTGCCCAAAACATAACAGAGCCCCCACCATAAGGTGTGATTTCTTCGAAACATGCCTCTGCAAAGCGTTCTCCTTGTCTTCTTAGCACTCGCCAACGTCGATCTTCACCGAACAGAGATATCCTGGCTTCATCAGAGAACAAAACCCTATTCCAATCGTCTTGAGTCCATGATTCACAATTTCTAGCGAACCTAAGCCTGTGAACTCTGTGCTCACGGAGTAATTTGGGGCCGCGGGCCGGGCGGTGACTGCGTATATTGGCAGCGAGAAGCCTCCTCCTGACCGTCCATAGACTAATATGCACATTTCTTACTTCTTGGAGGTTGTTCTTAAGATCCACATACGAAGATTTGCGATTTCTCAATGCGCGACTCACAAGAAAACGATCATCCCGTGGTTGGGTACATGGTTTTCTTCCAGAACCAGGCCTTCTCTCGACGGAACCAGTCTCCTGATATCGCTGCCAGGTCCTTTGGACTGTCGAGCGACTAACATTTAGCCTCCTAGCCACGAAACATTGGCTGCAACCCTCTTCAAGCAGCGCGATAATTTTGGTAGCTTTTACCACTTTATCTACCATTTTTGATACAGCCAAACAGCATTAAATAAAGCTTTGACAGTCAAGGATATGAAATTAATCGATAAAAATTGAATAAAAGTTATGAAAGTCGATGTTAACTTCTGGAACTTCGCGCCAAAAATGTAGGATAAAAAGGGGTTTTCTGTAAAAATGAACATCAAATGAAAAATTGAATTTACGAGTAGAACGTACTTTTTTAAATACCACAGCATTTTTAAAACCGGCCAGTAACGTGTACAAACGATTGAAACCTTTTTGGTATTGTATCTTTTTAAATATGAATGAAAATCAAAACCGCCCGTTTTTTTTGCAAATGAGTTTATTTTACGGAATTTATCGCGTTTGTATTTGATAATTAATTGCCAGAAGTTTCAAACACTTTACGGCGTTCATGGCAGATTATGATGTCTTTATTTATAGGTGGGCACACACGCCGTCCACTTGGACGTCCGGGCGACGAAAGGTCGGCCGCGGAACGTCGCCTTCGTTATTGGGCCGACCACCAGTGCCAAGTTCCTTGTCCTCAGTGGTCGGCCCGACGGAATACTCTTTCGGGTACCCTCACATCTAGACGTCCCTGTCCCGGGACGTCGGTCGCCGTCGCGCGGTCAGCCTCTCTGCGGGTGACGCACTAAAGTCCCCGGTCCGGTCACCCGCGGCCTCACCTAGGGCGGCATCAGGCGCAAGTACTCGCGTCTGCGCCGCCTGAGTCATCGGCAGTGGAACATGTCACCGAAGATCGATCACACACGATCCGCCGCCTCCTTCCGTGAGATGACAGCCTCACAGAAGGCGGCGACCGCGTCTCAGTTCCTGACGCTGCCGAGCATCTCCCTAGCGATGGTCGGCAGCGTCAGGTCGGCACCGATGATTGCAACGAGTTTACGGCGCTGCTCTGCCCACAAGACACACACCTCGAGCGTGTGCTGCGCCGTGCTCACGTCACAATCGCAGTGGTGGCAGGATGGTGTGTTCTCCCTTTTAACGACTTTGCGCAGGTACTTGGTTACCGTGACCCATCAATACCTGCATCAGTCGGAAGGAAAGTACCCCGTGCTGCCGACCCAACCACCCCATCGGCACCGGCTGGAAGGATTCGACGGTCCTGACACCGTACTGAGGCTTCTCCAGTCGGACTGCCCAATGAGCAATGGCGTCTCGGCGGGCATCAACCCGCCAGGCAGCAATCTCCTTGATTGAGACTATATGTGGCTCGCGTCTCTGATACTCGACGGTAAAGCTCGGCGAGCATCTCCGCCTCCAGGTCCCACGGGGGAGTTCCGGCCAAGAGGCACGCTGCCTCCGTGGCCACCGTGCAGTAGTCGAGTATGGCCCTAGTCGCCATGGCCATGGATGTCTAACAAGTCAAGTCAGAGATTTAAATCTACCCACTACAGAAATTAGTTATTAAATTTTGACCCACATTTTACTACATATTTATTGCTAGTACAAGAAGAAAATGATTCTCTATGAAAAAATTATATTGTTTATGGTTAATAATTACTAACCATAAACAATATAGTTTTTTAATTATATTATTATATATATATATATTAATTATATAATTTAATAATTATTAAACATTAAATTTGGGTTAGCTGATAATCTTCAGAAGATGAGGCTGCATAAATGTTCCGTTCGGATTTTTGATGTAAAACATCTATAGGCGAAGGTGAACCTGATCGTTGCGTGGCATTAAAAGCTCGTGGCGTTAACGCCACGCTTTGCGGTAACGTCTTAACCTCATCTATTTTTTTTTGTGTGTGTGTGTATAGCTGATAGGCGCAGATGGCTTTTACAGCTTGACGGGGACTATGGGTGAGCGCTGAAGGCTCTCAACCCAGTGAAAGTATACTAAGCGACTTCGCCCAAGGGCTCCCCATGTAGGATCGGACCTCGGCTCGGGGCATCGCTGGAGGCAAAGTGGGTTGGCGTTAGTGAATTAGTTAATATTGTTGTGTAATATTTCCAATTATAATATAAATCGTAATATTTTATTAATAATTTATGCCATATTAGTTCCTGTCGTAATATATTCTTTAATGCATATATACTTGTACAAAATAATTTCGATGTTTCACATCTGCCAGGCGTCCTGAGTGGCGGCTCACTTTTCTTTTCGTTTACTTTTTTGAAACTTTAAGTACCTTACAATTTTGTCGTGTGTTCTCTTTTTCCTTGCCTTGTAACCGATTTCGTCCCGAAGATACAATCTACTTTTTCGACCCATCACCTAAAACGTAAAAAGATTCTATATTATTCTTAATTGAGATCGCATGAAAGTAATTAACAGAATTAGGTAGTAATAAATACTTATGAATCAAAACTGATCAGTAGCAGTATACGCTCAAGTTCGTATTGTCGTCTTTTGCGCTGTGGGCGGAAAGCCCGAGCGACATGACCCTTTGAGCGCTAGCGCGCGACTGGCTTATGAACAATTATGCTGTTCAATTTGTAGCAATATTTAAAATTTAATTACGGGGGTGTCTATTCGTATTTCAATTTGGTTTTTTTTTACTGCTTCTACAATAGTCGAAGAAATAGTGTATATTTTTTAAATCTTCCAAGGTTAGTATTATTCACAAAATTAAATGTTTTACAGGAGCCATTATCGTCAAATTAATCTTAAGGAAATATTTTTTTTAGTTTTAAATGGAAGAAATTTTGAATTTCATTTTATACAAAAACAAGAACAGTTATTTTCCTAAGATCTACAATTTTTTTCGAGCGGCCACAACTTATGGTTTATTCGTACCCGAACTTCAAAACTCAGCGTTTTCGTAAAATCTCATGAACTTGAGTTCAAAATACTCTTGCCTTTTAATAAAATAGTTACAATATTGAGTTATAATTCTATACAAATACAATATAAAGATGTGTTTAATGTAGTGGTTATATTAATTTTTAGTAAACTATTATCATGAACGAGTAACCGGTCCTCAAAAAACCACATTTTTGGGTTTGCGGCCGCTTATTACTGATAACGGTCTTAAAGCACAGGTACATGTTACCAGTGATGACTTATGACACGGAAACGTGGTCTCTTAATGTAAGCCTCATAACTAAACTCAAAATAGCTCGACGTGCTATGCAACGAGATTTCTCTACGAGGTAGAATCCGCAATGTGGAAATCTGCAGAAATACAGGCAAATAATTAGCACGCTGAGTTCTTAATGGGTCACATCACTCGACGAGCTGACAACCACTGGGCATGAAAGGTT